>CP136060.1:323939736-325161879 GCA_032464435.1 Aegilops umbellulata
CCAGCCGGCTGCGGCGCCGGTGCAGCCGGCCGGGAGCGAGCCGGCAGCAGGAGCCGGCCTGGTGGTGCAGCCGTCATAACGCCGGCGCACGGGGGACGCTGCCCCTGTGCCGGAGCCAGACAGAGCTGCGAGCGCCAGCCGGACGACGGAGGCCCTGGAGGCGGCCAGCTCCAGCACGTCCGAGTGGACGTCCAGCGGGGGGCCGGCCGAGCTGAACGCGGTGGCCCAGGAGGTCCGGGGCCGGCTTCAGGCTCATGCTACTGCGCTGCAGCGATATACCCGAGATTTCCTCGCGACGCGGGCTGTCGTCCGGGTGAGTCTTCTAGCCTTGGTTGTTTTGCTTTTTTGAGTTGTTCCGTGGGGGCGCGTCAGCTCACCCACTGGGTGTAGTCCTCGAGTTCCGAGTCGGCTGCTGAGCAGGCGGCTTGGAACTTACTAGGTCCTGACAGTTCATCTTATTCCTGCATCCTGTCTGGTCTTCCAGGAGTATCATAACCAGAGCACCGCCGCCTTCGACTCCCAGGCTCAGGAGCTGCGCCAGAAGATCGAGGATCTGTCCGACAGCCGGAGTATGTGCTTGGTTTTGTTCAAGTTCTATGGGGGCGCATCAATGCACCCACTGGGTGTAGTCCCCGAGATCCGGGCCGACTGCTGAGCAGTCGGGTCGGATCTTCCCCAACGACTTCTTCCTTATTGTTTCTTCCTTTGCCTTCATGCTTGCAGGGGCCAATGCTGACTTGAGGGAGCAGCTTGGCGGGGCCCAAACCGCCCTTTGCGCCAAGGAGGCCGAGCTCAATGCCTTAGCCCAGGAGCGCGATCGCCTGGTCAAGAAGTTGGCCGGCCAGGAGGAGAGCCATAAGGCGGCCCTGAAGAAGGCGCAGGAGAGTGAGGCCGCCCTCAAAGCCGAGTTTGAGACCGAAGCGGCGAGCTGGGCTGAGGCGAAGCAAGCGCTGAGCGAGGGTTACAGCCGGATCGAGGATCAGATCGACGGTAAGCCGCCTCCCTTACTCCTTGCTTGCCCCCTTGCCCTGTGATTCGTCTTCTGATTTGTGCTGCTTTTGTTCTCCGCACAGACTACTTCCCCCGCCACTCCGTCGCGGCCTCCCAAGCCATCGAGGCCTACCGCGAGGCGCGCCGTCAGGCGGGAGTTGAGATCGCGCCGGACGCGAGCCGGACACTTGAGGAGCAGCTCTTGGCGATCCAAGCCCGGCTGCAGCCGGCACACCGCATGCTCCGCCGCCTCCAGCACGCCAGAGCGCAGGTGCTGGCCACCCTCTGGCCAGGCAAGGCGATTCCCCGCACCCCGAGCCGGACTGCCGACTGGCTGGAGGTGGCAGTCAGCAGCTTTGAGGCCTGGAAGGCCTCAGCTGCTCGATCCGGCGCCAGGCGGGCGCTGGAGTTCGTCCGGGCCTGGTACCCTGGGCTGAGCTTGGAACAGCTGAGGACTTGGCGAGAGGAGGCCGACGAAGAGCTGGTGGAGGTGCGGCCGGCTGTCATCCAGCGTGCTTCGGCTCTTGCCGAGTTTACCGACACCAGCGTCTTCGCTCCTGAGGTGGATGACAACGGCGTCGCCGAGCCGGAGGAGTGGTTCGGGCTGAACCCAGCGGAGGGTGAAGACTCGGCGGAGGAGATCGCCTCCAGCGATGAAGGTGAAGACGACGAAGGGGAGGAGGGCAAAGACGTTGAGCCGGCCGGTGAAGCGACCAGCCCGCCTCAGCATGACCGTGCCTCCAGCAACGAGGCGCGTGCTAGCGCGCCCTCTGCGGGAGGCGGTGATCATGCCGAGGTTCACCAGCCGGCCACTCCTCCAGCCAGCGCTACTGTCTCCACCGACCTGCCCGACTCGCCAGTCGTTCCCTTGGCTTGATCTGCCGTCTTTGCTTTTCCTGCTTGTTACTCTTTGAACAATTCTTATTAAGCTTGCGCAGTTCCACCCACTGGGGGTGTATTCAAACTATGTTGAATGTTGGCCTTTTCGAGGCCTTTTGTGTAAATATAATCATGCATGTGTTTGGCTTCCATTCTCGTATGCTTTTTATCCTTAGGCTGTTTCCTTTGCCGCCTTCCCCTGATTGCTGCCTTCCCGGCCGGCAGCTGCTCTGCAGTCTATGGCTAAGGAAGAACTCGGCTATCTTTTTTGGGGAAGGCAAGTACTCGAGCTTTCTTAGATTGTAGCGAAGTGAATGGAAACCGGCCGGCCGGCTACTCTTGTAGTCGGTCGGTAGTAGGAAAGAACCAGCCTTTTGTTATATTAGTTCGTTAGTCCCTAGCCGTTTTTCGTGTGGGCATACTTTCCTGCCTTTGGCTCTTGCCAGCCGGACAGCCGATTCTTCGAACTGCGACTTTTGGCAAGAGAGGGCTTTGGAGCCGGCACACTACTTGTCTGACCACGGGTAGGACTTCTAATATAACTTAAGGCGGCCATTTCCCGGGCCGACTAGTCGAACCCGGTGCCGAATGAGAGAAGTAAATGAAATGACATAATCATAAGCATGATACTCTTCATTCATAGATGAAAGATGGCAGTCCCCGAGTTCTCCTCGGGGGGCCTATTGTCTCGTACTTGGTACAAAAGTTAGCGTGATACATACTGCATTTCAACTGTAAAATCTTCGGAGGAGGTTGGCGTTCCATGGTCGTTCCGACTCCTTGCCGGAGTCGTCTCTCTTTCGTGCCTTCGGCTTCTGTGCGTCGATCAGGTAGTAGGAGTCGTTTCCTAGCGCTCTGCTGATGACGAAGGGGCCTTCCCAAGGGGTCGAGAGCTTGTGCTGGCCGGCTGTTCGCTGGATCAGCCGGAGCACAAGGTCGCCTTCTTGGAAAGATCTTGGCTTGACCTTCCGGCTGTGGTAGCGACGCAGACCCTGCTGGTAGATGGCGGACCAGCTGAGGGCCAACAGCCGGCTTTCTTCCAGCAGGTCGACACCGTCTTCTCGTGCTTCCTTGGCCTCCACCTCCGTGTACATGGTCACCCGAGGCAAGTCAAACTCGATGTCGGCTGGGATGACCGCCTCGGCACCATATACGAGGAAGAAAGGGGTGAAGTCGGTTGACCTGTTTGGGGTAGTGCGCAGACTCCATAGGACGACCGACAGCTCATCGAGCCAGCAGCCGGTCGAACGCTCCAGTGGCACGACCAGTCGGGGCTTGATGCCGGAAAGGATGAGGCCGTTGGCTTGTTCAACTTGGCCGTTTGACTGCGGGTGGGCAACGGACGCTAAGTCCAGTCGGATGCCCTGCGTCGCGCAGAAACGTGGCAATGCTCCCTTGGAAAATTTTGTGCCGTTGTCGGTGATGATGTTGTGCGGCACGCCGTACCGAGTTGTTATGTTTGCAATGAATGTCATGGCAGTCGGCCCATTCAGCTTCTTGATCGGCTTTGCTTCGATCCACTTGGTGAACTTGTCCACGGCGACAAGCAGATGTGTCATGCCGCCGCGCGCCGTCTTGAATGGGCCCACCATGTCCAGACCCCAAACGGCAAAGGGCCAAGTGAGGGGAATGGTCTTGAGTGCCGAAGCCGGCAGGTGTTGCTTGGAGCTGAAGACCTGGCACCCTTTGCAATGCTTGACTAATTCCTTGGCATCGTCCAAAGCAGTCGGCCAAAAGAATCCGTGGCGGAAAGCTTTGGCGACTAGTGATCTTGAAGCCGCGTGGTGGCCGCATTCACCTTGGTGGATGTCTCTGAGGATTGCTATGCCCTTCTCTTGTTCAACGCATCGCTGGAAGACTCCAGTGACGCTGCACCTGACGAGCTCTCTGCTGACGATTGTGTATGCTCCGGCTCGGCGCTGGACTTGTCTTGCCTCTGTCTCGTCAGCCGGCAGTTCTTGGTTTGATAGGAAGTTGAGGATGGGCTGGGCCCATGATGGAGCTGTGACTTCTTCTATTGCCAACGCGGCTACTGCAACCCGGGTGGGCGGGCTGGGTTGTGAGATGCTGGAGTCGGCCGCCGCATGTGGTGCTGGTGCAGTCCCCGGGCCGACTACCGCAGTCCCCGAGTCGGGTTCAGAAGTCCCCGGGTTGGGTGCGACTATGGAAGTCCCCGAGCCGCCTGCTGAAGTCCCCGCGCCGCCTATCGAAGTCCCCGGGCCGCCTGCTTGGCTCTTCAAGCCGGATCCGGCTGCATCGGGGCTAGGCGGCACGAAGATGGAATCGGACTCTGGAGACGGCTTGATAGACGGCTTGAGGAGGCGTTGCAGAGAGACGCCGGTTGGTATTGCTTGCGACTGGAGCCTAATCGAGCCAGGGCATCTGCTGGCCCGTTGTCGGCTCGTGGTACATGGAGGAACTCACATCCTTCAAAGTACCCGTTGATCTGCTGGACGAGGAAGCGGTAGCTCGCCATGTTTGCGTCCTTGGCGTCCCAATCGCCGGATGACTGCTGGACTATGAAGTCTGAGTCACCATAACACAGGATCCGGCGTATGCCAAGCTCTTTGGCAAGTCGGAGCCCGTGTACGAGCACCTCATACTCAGCCACGTTGTTGGAGGCGGCGAAGTGAATTTGCAGCGTGTATCTGAGCCTGTCGCCTTTGGGAGATGTGAGGATGACGCCAGCTCCCAAGCCGGTGAGCATCTTGGACCCGTCGAAGTGCAGGCGCTAGTGAGTGGAGTCGGGAGCCGGCGGCAGGTACTGGGTCTCGGCCCAGTCGACGAGGAAGTCGGCCAATGCTTGGGATTTGATGGCGGTGCGAGGCTGGTAGAAGATCGTGTAAGGGGCCAGCTCGATGGCCCATTTCGCCACCCGGCCAGATGCGTCTCGGCTGCCTATGATCTCGGCGAGCGGGGCGGTGCATACGACCGTGATGGGGTGCTCTTGGAAGTAGGGCTTCAGTTTCTTGGCGGCAAAGTACACGCCGTAGCACATCTTCTGGTAGTGCGGGTAGTTCTGCTTTGAGGTAGACAACACCTCGCTCAAATAGTACACCGGCCTCTGGACCGGCTGAGCTCGGCCCTCTTCTGGGTGCTGGACTACGATGACGGTGCTGACAACCCGGCTGGTGGCAGCAATGTAAAGGAGCATGGGCTCTTTCTCAACCGGCGCCGCCAGGACAGGCAGCGTGGTCAGCGTCTTCTTCAGCTCGTGAAAAGCTTGGTCGGCTTGGTCGTTCCACTCGAAGTGAGTGGTCTTCTTCATGAGGCGGTAGAGGGGGAGAGCCTTCTCTCCGAGCCGGCTGATGAAGCGGTTCAGGGAAGCCAAGCATCCGATGAACTTCTGGACGTCTCGCAGCTTGGTGGGAATCGTCATTCTCTCAATGGCCTTGATCTTCACTGGGTTGCATTCGACGCCGCGTTTGAAGACCAGGAAGCCTAGGAGCTGGCCGGCTGGTACTCCGAACACGCATTTCTCGGGGTTGAGCTTGATCCGAAATCGGCGCAGGTTCTCGAATGTTTCCTTGAGGTCTTCTAGCAAGGTGCTGCGCTTCTCCATCTTCACCACAATGTCGTCCACATAGACGTGGGCATTTCTGCCGAGTTGCTTGAGGAGGCACTTCTGCATGCAACGCTGAAAAGTGGCACCGGCATTTCTCAAGCCGAATGTCATAATCAGGTAGCAGAAGGCTCCGAATGGCGTGATGAAGGCGGTCTTCAGGCGGTCGGCCGGGTCCAACTTTATCTGATGGTACCCGGAGTAAGCATCCAAAAAACTCAGCAGCTCGCATCCGGCTGTGGAGTCTATCACTTGATCTATCCTTGGCAGGGCAAAAGGATCTTTGGGGCAGGCCTTGTTGAGGCTCGTGTAGTCTATACACATGCGCCACTTGTTGTTCTTCTTCAGCACGAGGACCGCGTTGGCGAGCCACTCCGGAAAGAACACCTCCATGATGAAGCCGGCAGCCAGAAGCCGGGCTATCTCTTCTCCTACAATCCTTCTCTTTTCCTCCGACAGTCGGCGGAGGGGTTGCTTGACCGGTTTTGCACCTTCTCAGACATGTAATTTGTGCTCGGTGAAATCCTTCGGAACACCCGGCATGTCCTTGGGGGACCATGCAAAGATGTCCCGATTCTCACGGAGGAAATCGGCGAGCTCGCCTTCCTATTTGCTGTATAGGCTTGCCCCCAATGACGGCAAACCTTTCCGGGTGCTCGGGGTCAAGAGGTATCTTCTTCGTTTCCTTGGCCGGCTGGAAGGAACCTTGGGCATCACACTCTTTGGGGTCGGGGGATAGGGCCTGCTGCTTGCCAGCCATGGCCACGACCCGGTCCAACTTCTTCTTCTCTTCGGCAATCACTAGGGACTCGGCCAGCCGGCTACTGGCCGCTGCGCACTCGGCCGATTTCTTGTAGTCGCCGACTATGGTGATGATGCCCTTGGTGCTCGGCATCTTCATCTTGAGGTAAGCATAGTGGGGAACAGCCATGAACTTGGCCAAGGCAGGTCGGCCAAGCAGTGCATGGTAAGAGCTCTCAAGGTCCACCACTTCAAACCAGATGGCCTCCCTGCGGAAATGATCCTTGTCCCCAAAGAGGACATCAATCTTGATCTTGCCAATGGGGGAGCAGGACAGGCCGGGTACGATGCCGTGGAACACAGTCCGGGTAGGCGTGAGCTGCTTCGTCCTGACGTTGAGCTTCTTCAGGGTGTCAAGGTACAGGATGTTGATGCTGCTCCCGCCGTCTATCAACACGCGGGAGAAACAGGCTGCGTGTCTGTTTGTTGCAAGGGTGGCATCCAGGACCAGTGCATAAGAGCCGGGAGATGGCATCACCTATGGGTGGTCAGCCCGGCTCCAACTGATGGGTTTTTTAGACCAGTGCATGTGCTCGGAGGGGTTGGAGGCAACCGCGTTGACTTCTTGGTGCTCTCGGCGCCTGTTGCGCCGGTCTTCGGGCTGGCTGGTGAAGATGACATAGGCGGCATGCTCGTCGGGGAACTCGTCGTGCACGGCTCCGACTGCTGGCCGAGCGGCCGGCTGCTGCGAAGCCGGAGGCGTCGGACCAGCAGGTGGAGGCGGCGCCAACCCTTCGCCCTTGGAGATTCGGGTGAGCCAGTGGCACTTCCGGGTTGTGTGATTGGACGGCTTCGCGCCGCTGTGGAACTTGCATGGGGCGTCGAGGGTTTGCTCGTAGGAGAAGGCCGGCTGCCAAGCCGGCCGGCCGCCTTTCTGCTTCTTGGGTGCGGGCCGCCCTTCAGGCTGCTCGCCCTCGACCGTGTCCACCTGCCGACTGGTGGAAGGCGGCATGGGGCCCTTGCGCTTGTGGTCGTTTTGGTACGGGCGCCGGCCGGAATCCCCAGCCGGCGTCTTGGGCGTCGGGTTGAGTACCTTCCCGGACGCATCTACCTGGAGCTCAGTCTTCATTGAGGAGTTGGCGGTGGCGTACTTGTCCGCTATGACCAGAAGCTCGTCGAGGGTAGTCGGCTCGTCGCAGAGGAGCTTGTGCTTGAGGAGGGTGCCCTCTCGGCACCCGGCTGTGAAGTATTCGATGGCTTGCACCTCGTGCACTCCCTCGCAAGATTTGCAGAGCTCGGCCCAACGCGTGAGGTAGTTGCGGGTGGACTCGGCGGGGCCTTGTATGCACAAGGAGAGCTGTCTGGGCTTGGGAGCCCGCTTGTAGGTGCTGGTGAAGTTGCGAACGAAGGCTTCTGTGAAGTCTAGCCAGCTGTTGACGCTGTATGGATTGAGGTTGTTGAGCCAGGTCCGCGCCGTGCCTTGGAGCATGAGGGCCACGTACTTCACGGCAACGCGCCTGTTGCCGTTCACGATGCGTACTGCGGTGGAGTAGTCGATCAACCAATCTTCCGGCTTCATGGAGCCGTTGTACTTGAGCGTGTCTCTTGGGAGCGAGAACCCTTTGGGGAAGGGCTCATCGCGGATGCGGGGGCCGAAGCAAGGCGGGCCGACATCATATTCTTCTTCCAGCGCCAGGGATCGCACTAGGCGGTCGATCCGATGGCGGGCGTGATTCTCGCCGACTCCTTCGCGGCGACCTAGTCGGCCGCTGAGAGTCGGATGTGTGACAGGCAGTGGGGTGGGATACCTTTCCCCACGAGGCGGAGGCGGAGGCGGGTTTCCCCGCCACTCCATGGCTCGAGGGTGGCCTTCTGCGTCTTGCTCGATGGAGATCCGGGTTCGGCTTCGGCTGGCAGCCGGCTCTTTCTCGTGTCGCGCGCGGGTTTTACCCGCAGTCGGCACTCGGATGTCGCGTCGTGTTCTCGGCGCGGTGGAGGGCTTTCCTCGCGGGTGTCGGCTTCGTGCCGCTGCGTGGCTGCATCGATTAGCTGCTGGATGCGTCTGGTCATGTAGGGGAGCTCTTCGGCCTCCAGTCCATCCAACTCGTCTACGGCCGCCTGGGCGGCGCGCAGGTTCTCGAGTGGGGTGGCATAGACTAGGCGGTCGACTCCAAGCAAGTCGGTGATGACAGCGTCGCGCTGTCTGACGACGCCGACTCGGCTCGGTCCGCTTGGAGGGGGCGTGCCGAAGGCGGCGCGGTCGACTTCGCGCTGGTGGGCCTCGGTGAGGCGTCTCACAGAAGCTAGCTTCCGGCCCTCCGCGAGGAGTGCGAGGCGGCGAGCCTCCAGTGCTTCGGCGTCGGCATCGGCCGGGAGGGGGATGGACAGGTCGTGGATCGCCGCTCACGGGGCGTCGTGGGCGTTCTCGCCAGAAGCGCCGCCGTGGCTGATGACCATCACCTCGGCGGTGGCAACGTCACAGCCATCGGCTCGGGGAAGCGGGTCGTCGTAGATCACGACGTTGGTGGGGAAGGCGTGGGGCGAGGCCGCGTCGGAGTCGACAGGCATCGGATCGGTAGAGCCAACGGACTCCTGGTCCACAGCAGGCTCGCTGGAGACGTGGAGCTGGCCGAGGAGGTCGACGAGGCGGTCGGTGCCCGCGTCGGAGGTGGGCTCGTCAGAGATGAAGGCCTCGATAAGGGGATCGGCGAGGTCGCTTGCTGCGCAAGCGTTGGTGACGCCTTGCAGCGCGTCGTGGCAAGCGCCATTGGGCGTGCCGGGCTGGCTACGCTCGCTGGGGAGGAAGAGGGTTCCCGTCCAGAACAGGTCTCCGGACGACGGTGCACCTGGCCCCACGATGGGCGCCAAATGTCGGGTGGTTGGTGCGACATATGCCAACGGGTGGCTTATCTGTGTGGGAGCCAGTAAGACGTCACCGGTGCCTGGAAGCGGGATAAGGCGAAGACATGCACGCCGGCGAATCTTACCCAGCTTCGGGGCTCTCCGTGGAGATAACACCCCTACTGCTGCTCTGCGGGGTCTCCGCATGATCACTCGGTGAACAAGTAACTACAAGGTGCTCCTCGAGCTGTTTGGCGAGAGGAAGAAGAAGGGCAAGGCTAGCTCTACTCTTCTCTCTATGTGGGTTGTAACCTCGATGAGATCAACCCTTTGCATGGGTGCCCCGAGGGGTTTATATAGGCCTACCCCCCGGGGGTACAATGGTAATCCCGCTGGGAGCGGGTCCCAGCCGTCAGTGTCTACGCTTGCCGACTTCTGCGCCGGCTGCTGGGGCCCGCCGGCTGCTGGCATCTTGGTCGACAGGCAGGCCCTACTGCCTAGGGCCCTGTCGGCGGCCGATTACTGTTGCCTCAATCCTGATGGTGAGGGCTTTATCGAGGTAAGCGTGGCTACAGCGCCGCCGCCTGGCGGGCGATCGCTGTAGCCTCACGTCGTCTTGTCTTCTTAATGGGGCGCCTCCTTCGAGGGAAGGAGCAAGCCGGCTTTGGGAAAGCCGGCCATGTCTTGGGCCGACTGGGGGAGGCCTGGCCGCCTTCGGGTGTCTCTCTGCCCAAAGGGCCCACCGCCCGTGGGCTGCGCTGACAGCCTGCCGTGGATGGCGCCATAGTCATCATGGCAACAGTGTCGCGCCGGACGGGTCAGGGCTACCCCGTACGGCACACTGTGCCAGGCGTGCTCCGGGTTTCGGGGGTGGCGGGCTTTACTGTAGCCACGCCCCGTCCCATCGCCATTATGTGGTTGCGGGCCTCGAGGGTACGATCTTGACCGCGTCGTGGGAGTCGGCCTCTTGGAGTCGGCCTTCTCGTGGCCAGCTTCCGGGAGCCGGCCCTCCCGCGGCTTTCTTCATGAGGGTTAAGGCCGGGCCGCCTTCCAACAGTCGGCCTGAGAGGCAGCCGGCAGGGGGAAGGCGGCCCCACGTCTTGGTTTCTTGGAGGCCGAATCGGCTCGTAATTTTTTCTGAAGTGCCAAGGGAAGCCAGCTAGGCTACCCGTGGTCATTTACCCCGACAACTCGGTAGGATTTTTTCAAACTTAGGCGAGTACTGGACTGCAGCTAAGCCCCCGAGTGGGAGGCTGGCTCACCAGTCGGTAGGATTTTCAAACACTTAGGCGAGTACTGGACTGCAGCTAAGCCCCCAAATGGGAGGCTGGCTCACCACTCGGTAGGATTTTCAAACACTTAGGTGAAACGGGTTCGCAGCTAAGCCTCCGAGTGAGAGACTTGCTCACCACTCGGTAGGATTTTTTTTTTACAAATTTAGGCGAAACGGATTCGCAGCTAAGCCACCCACTGGGGATTTCTCACGCAAACAGAAGCAACAACAATCACTGGGAAAATTATAACACTCTCGTCTTTGATAAATAAACTACAGAAGTTTTTCTTATTACATCTCATCCGAGTGAGAATTCAAGTGTAAAAGGGGAGGAGTAGCTCCGCGTTCCAAGCTCATGGCTCGTCAATCTGGCGATCGACATTGTAAAGGTGGTACGCTCCATTGTGGAGGACTCTGGTGACGATGAAGGGACCTTCCCAAGTAGGAGCAAGCTTGTGTGGTTTCTGTTGATCCACTCGGAGGACCAAGTCTCCTTCTTGGAAGGCTCGACTCTTCACATTTCTGGCATGGAATCGACGCAAGTCTTGCTGATAGATGGTCGATCGGATCATGGCCATTTCTCTTTCTTCTTCCAGGAGGTCGACTGCGTCCTGCCGGGCTTGTTCTGCTTCAACTTCAGAGTAGAGCTCGACTCGGGGTGCATTGTGAAGCAGGTCACTCGGTAAAACTGCCTCAGCTCCGTAGACCAGAAAGAATGGGGTTCTTCCAGTCGACCGGTTCGGGGTGGTCCTCAATCCCGAACAAACTGATGGAAGCTCGTCAACCCATGCGCCTGCTGCGTGCTTGAGATCGCGCATCAGTCGGGGTTTCAGTCCTTTGAGAATCAGACTGTTTGCCCTTTCCGCTTGTCCATTCGACTGGGGGTGAGCAACTGAAGCGTAGTCGACTCATGTGCCTTGAGAGGCGCAAAAAGCCCTGAACTTGTCCGAATCAAAGTTTGACCCATTATCAGTGATGATGCTATGCGGAACTCCATATCTGAATATCAACTCTCTGATGAAACTAATAGCAGTGCAGGCATCGAGATTCTTGATAGGCTTAGCTTCAATCCATTTGGTAAACTTGTCGACTGCCACTAACACACGAGTGAATATGCTCCTGCCTGTTCTCAGTGGTCCAACCATATCCAATCCCCAAACAGCGAAGGGCTAGACGAGTGGAATGGTCTTCAGGGCTGACGCGGGTTTGTGGGACATGTTGGAGTAGAACTGACATCCTTCGCATTTGTCGACTATCTCTTTCGCCATTTCATTTGCTCTTGGCCAGTAATATCCCGCTCGGTATGCTTTAGCCACAATGGTCCGAGAGGACGCATGATGACCACAGGTCCCCGAGTGGATATCATCAAGGATTATCTGCCCTTATTCTGGTGTTATACACTTCTGGCTGACTCCAGTCGCGCTTTCTCTATACAAATGTCCCTTTATGACTGTAAAGGCCTTGGATCGACGGATGATCTGTCGAGCCTCTTCTTCGTCCTCTGGGAGTTCTTTCCTTAGGATGTACGCGATGTATGGCACCGTCCAGTCGGGAGTGATGACCAATACTTCCATGATCAGGTCGACCAATGCTGGAACTTCAACTAAAATCGGATTCGTGGCACTTTTTGGCTGCGGGGCTTCTTCAGTGAATGGATCCTCTTGAAATGATGGCGTGTGGATGTGTTCCAAAAACACATTGCTAGGAATGGCTTCTCTCTTGGAACCTATTTTTGCCAAATCATCAGCTGCTTGATTTTTCAGTCGGGGTATGTGATGAAGCTCTAACCCCTCGAATTTCTTCTCGAGCTTTCTCACTGCATTGCAATAACCAGTCATGGCTAGACTTCTGACGTCCCACTCCTTCATCACCTGATTAACCACCAAATCTGAGTCGCCATAGACCATGAGGCGACGAACGCCGAGTGAAATGGCCATGCGCAACCCATACAAAAGTGCTTCATATTCTGCTTCGTTATTGGAGGAATCAAAGTGAATCTGGAGAACATATCTGAGCTTATCTCCTCGGGGGGAAACCAATACTACCCCAGCACCAGAACCACTCAGCATCTTAGACCCATCGAAGAACATGGTCCAGTGCTCTGAGTGAACTTGAGTCGGTAGTTGCTGTTCAATCCACTCAGCAACGAAATCTGCTATTGCTTGGGACTTGATAGCTTTCTTTGCCTCAAACTTGATATCTAGGGGAAGGAATTCAATCGCCCATTTTGCCACTCGACCAGTTGCATCTCTGTTGTGCAGAATCTCTGACAATGGAGCGTCGCTGACGACTGTAATGGAATGGTCAGAGAAGTAATGTGCAACCTTCTTCGTGGTCATATAAATCCCATATACAAGCTTCTGGTAATGAGGATATCTTTGCTTTGATGGAGTCAAAACTTCAAAAACATAATATACTGGGCGCTGAACTTTAAAGGCTTTTCCTTCTTCTTCCCGCTCGACCGTAAGTACTGTACTGACGACTTGTCCCGTGGCTGCAATGTAAAGCAGCAAAGGCTCTTTGCTGATTGGGGCAGCAAGCACCGGCTGGGTGGAGAGCAGAGCTTTTAGCTCTGCAAACGCTGCATCAGCTTCCAGAGTCCACTCGAACTTGTCTGACTTCTTCATCAGTCGGTAATGAGGCAATGCCTTTTCACTGAGACGAGAGATGAATCGACTTAAAGCGTCCAAGCAACCAGTAAGCTTCTGGACGTCGTGCACACGCACAGGACGTTTCATCCGGAGTATAGTATCGACTTTTTCTGGATTGGCGTTGATTCCCTGTTTGGAAACGAGAAAACCGAGTAACTTTCCGCCAGGGACTCCGAATGTGCACTTTGATGGATTAAGCTTGATATCATACCTTCTGAGGTTGGCGAAGGTTTCAGCAAGGTCAATCAGCAGGTCGGAACCCTTCCGTGACTTGACCACAATATCATCCATGTATGCTTCCACATTCCGACTGATTTGAGTGAGCAAACACTTCTGAATCATCCTCATGAACGTGGCTCCGGCATTCTTGAGGCCGAATGGCATGGTAACATAACAGAAGCACCCGAGTGGAGTGATGGAAGCTGTTTTGATCTCGTCGGGTCCATACAGACGGATCTGATGGTACCCGGAATAGGCGTCTAAAAAAGACAGTCGCTCACATCCCGCAGTCGAGTCGACTATCTGGTCGATGCGGGGGAGAGGAAAATGATCTTTCGGGCAGGCCTGATTGATATGTTTAAAGTCAATGCACATGCGAAGTGACTTGTCCTTCTTGGGGACCATGACAACGTTGGCGAGCCACTCGGAGTGGTAAATCTCTCGGATGAACTCCGCTGCTAAGAGCCGAGCCACCTCCTCACCAATAGCCTTTCTCTTCTGGACGACGGGCCATCGGAGATGTTCTTTGACAGGTTTCACTTTTGGGTCGACTCGTAGGCGGTGCTCAGCCAGCCCCCTGGGAACACCCGGCATGTCAGAAGGCTTCCATGCGAAGATGTCACAGTTCTCACGGAGGAACTGGATGAGCGCTTCTTCCTATTTGGAGTCGAGTGTTGTTGAGATATGAGTCGGATCAGCATTGGGATCGGTCGGCTGAATGTGAACCGGCTTCATTTCGCCAGACGACTGAAAAGCTGATTTCGTAGCGGGCTTCTTGGCTCGCAACAAATCACTCGGGTCCGCAGTTTTCTGGTACTCCTGCAGCTCTACCACTGCCATCTGGGCATCAGCGATCTTTCAGCCTTTCTGAAAACATTCTTCTGCCTTCTTCCGATTGCCCGTAACAGTGATCACACCTTTGGGACCAGGCATCTTCAATTTGAGATACACATAACATGGTCGAGCCATGAAGCGTGCATAAGCTAGCCTGCCCAAAATAGCGTGATAAGCACTCTGGGAGTCCACAACCTCGAACGTCAACTTTTCTTTCCGGTAATTCTTGGAATCACCGAAAACCACATCGAGAGCAATTTGGCCGAGTGACTCAGCCTTCTTCCCAGGAATGACTCCATGGAAACTCATGTTGCTGGTACTGAGTCTGGACATCAGAATGCCCATCCCTTTCAACGTCTCAGCATACAGTATGTTCAAACCACTGCCACCATCCATCAAGACTTTGGTCAGTCGAGTGCCTTCGACAACTGGGTCGACCACCAAAGCTTGCCTCCCAGGGGTGGCAATGTGTGTTGGGTGATCGGACTGGTCGAATGTGATGGCAGTCTGAGACCACTTCAAATAACTGGGTGTCGCCGGAGCTACCATATTCACCTCACGGTTGATAACTTTCAGTCGACTTTTGCTTTCAACATCTGCAAAAATCATCAGGGTGGAATTGACCTGGGGGTATCCATCATCACTATCTTCCTTGTCCTCAACTTTGTCCGACTCCTTTTCCTTATCTTTGGGCTGTTTGCCCTGGAACTGCTGGATCAAGAGCCGGCACTGTCGAGTGGTATGTTTCGGGTAAATGAGTTTACCCTCTTCATCTTTCTTTGTGTGGATGTGACATGGCAAATCCAACACATCATTTCCGTCTTGGTCTTTAACTATCTTGGGGTTCCAAGGCCCTTTGTGTTTCCCTTTAAACTTTCCTTGAGTTACAGCCAAGGTTTCCCCAGGAGCAGCTGGCTCGGCTTTCTGCTTCTGTTTCCGGTTGGAATTTCCTCCTCCGGTTTCTTGGGCGACTGACTTGAGCTTACCACTCCGGAGTCGATCCTCATCTTCACCATTAGCATACTTGGTGGCAATCTCCATCATCCGATTCAGAGACACGTCTCCGGTTCGACCGAATTTCAGATTCAGTTCTCTGTTCTTGACACCTTCCTTGAAGGCACAGACTGCTTGGTGGTCAGGCACATTTTCTACCGTGTGATGCAACGTGATTCATCTCTGGATGTAATCCCTCAAAGTTTCATTCGGCTTCTGCACACAAGACCGCAGTTCTGTTAGCGGTCGCTTCCATGTTCCTTCAAATGTTGTGACAAACACTCGGGCGAGATCTTCCCAAGTGTAAATGCTGCTAGGTGCTAACTGATTCAGCCACGCTCTGGTCGAGCCCCCCAACATGAGAGGCAGGTGCTTCATGGCCACTTCATCATTGCCACCGCCAATCTGGACGGCCACTCGGTAGTCTTCAAGCCAAGTATCGGGTTTGGACTCACCAGTGAACTTGCTGACTCCAGTCGCCAACCTGAAGTTGGGAGGAATCGTTGCGGCCCTGATGGCTCTACTAAAGCACTCTGGCCCTGAAACATGCACTCTGCTGCTGGTAGGTGCATCTCTGTTGTGACCTTCTCGGTGAGCTCTGTTCCTGTCGACCAAACCTTGAACGAGAATGGATCTCGCATCAAGGCCTGGTTCTCTAGGGTCGACTGGAATCCTCCGCCCCACACTATGAGGGCGCCTGTCATCCTGCTGTCGAGGCACGTACGATCCACTCCTTGGGGGAGGGGTGGGCACTCGACATCGATCGTCATGATCGAATCGGTGCCCATACTGCTCACGGTTCCTGTACTGATCACGCTGGTCTCCACGTCCCTCACGCCCCGAGGGCGATCTTGGGCTGTGAGCCGACTGGACTGTGTCTGCAGCAATGGATCTGCTGTGGATCCTGTTCCGTGACTGAGAAACAGCGGAATTCTAGTCTCCTGCTGCCCGGAGTAACGCTCTGATCTATAGCAAGCCTCTGTCAGCCTCTGACTGGGAAGGCTGAATCGACTCTGCTATACGGGCTGCAGCTGCTAAATTCTGAATCGGAGTTCGATATACCTGCGGGGGCGGAAAGAGCTGACGGCGACTGGATTCTGGAACCCGTTGTCATGCACGCTCATCGAGTGCTCGCTGGAGGTTCTCCAGTCGAGTGCGCTCACCCAAATTGGCCAGGCGCACGTCCTCCAAGGCACGGGCCTCGGGGGTTTCTCCAATGATAGGAGTGTGCAGTGCATCCATGTTCCGGCGACGAAGTTCTTCTCGCTGCAGCGACGTGAGAGGCTCGGGGAGATATTCCTCATGGGGATGCGACGGGTCGCCTCCACCAGCGCCTCCGTCGGCGCGGGAAAAACCGGGAGGGTCGCGCGTGTTGGAAATATGCCCTAGAGGCAATAATAAATAGGTTATTATTATATTTCCTTGTTCATGATAAATCGTTTATTATCCATGCTAGAATTGTATTGATAGGAAACTCAGATACATGTGTGGATACATAGACAACACCATGTCCCTAGTAAGCCTCTAGTTGACTAGCTCGTTGATCAATAGATGGTTACGGTTTCCTGACCATGGACATTGGATGTCGTTGATAACGGGATCACATCATTAGGAGAATGATGTGATGGACAAGACCCAATCCTAAGCCTAGCACAAAGATCGTGTAGTTCATATGCTAAAGCTTTTCTAATGTCAAGTATCATTTCCTTAGACCATGAGATTGTGCAACTCCCGGATACCGTAGGAATACTTTGGGTGTGCCAAACGTCACAACGTAACTGGGTGGCTATAAAGGTACACTACAGGTATCTCCGAAAGTGTCTGTTGGGTTGGCACGAATCGAGACTGGGATTTGTCACTCCGTGTGACGGAGAGGTATCTCTGGGCCCACTCGGTAGGACATCATCATAATGTGCACAATGTGATCAAGGAGTTGATTACGGGATGATGTGTTACGGAACGAGTAAAGAGACTTGCCGGTAACGAGATTGAACAAGGTATCGGGATACCGACGATCGAATCTCGGGCAAGTACAATACCGCTAGACAAAGGGAATTGTATACGGGATTGATCGAATCCTCGACATCGTGGTTCATCCGATGAGATCATCGTGGAACATGTGGGAACCAACATGGGTATCCAGATCCCGCTGTTGGTTATTGACTGGAGAACGTCTCGGTCATGTCTGCATGCTTCCCGAACCCGTAGGGTCTACACACTTAAGGTTCGATGACGCTAGGGTTATAAAGGAAGTTTGTATGTGGTTACCGAATGTTGTTCGGGGTCCCAGGATGAGATCCCGGACGTCACGAGGAGTTCCGGAATGGTCCGGAGGTAAAGATTTATATATAGGAAGTATGGTTTTGTCCACCGGAAGTGTTCTGGGCATCACCGGTAGTGTACCGGGACCACCAGAGGTGTCCGGGGGTCCACCAAGTGGGGCCACAAGCCCCGGAGGGCTGCATGGGCCAAGTGTGGGAGGTGACCAGCCCCAAGTGGGCTGGTGCGCCCCCCCCCCCCCCCCCGACAAGGGCCCAAGGCGCAAGGGAGAGGAGAAGGGGGCAAACCCTAGGGCAGATGGGCCCTAAGGCCCATACTGGTGCGCCTCCCTCTCCCCTTCCCCTCTTGGCCGCCACCCCAAGACCCATCTAGGGCTGCCGCCCCTCTAGGGGTGGGAACCCTAGAGGGGGCGCACCCTCCTCCCCTTCCCCTATATATATGAGGCCTAGGGGCTGCCCAAAACACGCGATCTGATCTCTCCCTTTTGGTGCAGCCCTGCCTCTCTCTTCCTCATATCTCGCGGTGCTTGGCGAAGCCCTGCAGGATTGCCACGCTCCTCCACCACCACCACGCCGTTGTGCTGCTGCTGGATGGAGTCTTCCTCAGCCTCTCCCTCTCTCCTTGCTGGATCAAGGCATGGGAGACGTCACTGGGCTGTACGTGTGTTGAACGCGGAGGTGCCGTCCGTTCGGCACTAGGATCATCGGTGATTTGGATCACGGCGAGTACGACTCCATCAACTCCGTTCACTTGAACGCTTCCGCTTAGAGATCTACAAGGGTATGTAGATGCACTATCCTTCCCCTCGTTGCTGGTTTCTCCATAGATAGATCTTGGTGATACGTAGGAAAATTTTGAATTTCTGCTACGTTCCCCAACAGTGGCATCATGAGCTAGGTCTATTGCGTAGATTCTTTGCATGAGTAGAACACAAAGTAGTTGTGGGCGTTGATTTTGTTCAATATGCTTACCGTTACTAGTCAATCTTGATTCGGCGGCATTGTGGGATGAAGCGGCCCGGACCGACCTTACACGTACACTTACGTGAGACAGGTTCCACCGACTGACATGCACTAGTTGCATAAGGTGGCTAGCAGGTGCCAGTCTCTCCCACTTTAGTCGGATCGGATTCGATGAAAAGGGTCCTTATGAAGGGTAAATAGCAATTGACATATCATGTTGTGGTTTTGCGTAGGTAAGAAACGTTCTTGCTAGAAACCCATAGCAGCCACGTAAAACATGCAAACAACAATTAGAGGACGTCTAACTTGTTTTTGCAGGGTATGCCATGTGATGTGATATGGCCAAAGGATGTGATGTATGATATATGTGATGTATGAGATGATCATGTTCTTGTAATAGGAATCACGACTTGCATGTCGATGAGTATGACAACCGGCAGGAGCCATAGGAGTTGTCTTAATTTATTTATGACCTGCGTGTCAACTTAAATCGTCATGTAATTACTTTACTTTATTGCTAAAGCGTTAGCCATAGTAGTAGAAGTAATAGTTGACATGACAACTTCATGAAGACACGATGATGGAGATCATGATGATGGAGATCATGGTGTCATGCCGGTAACGATGATGATCATGGAGCCCCGAAGATGGAGATCAAAAGGAGCAATATGATATTGGCCATATCATGTCACTATTTGATTGCATGTGATGTTTATCATGTTTATACATCTTATTTGCTTAGAATGACGGTAGTAAATAAGATGATCCCTCATTAAAATTTCAAGAAAGTGTTCCCCCTAACTGTGCACCGTTGCGAAAGTTCGTCGTTTCGAAGCACCACGTGATGATCGGGTGTGATAGATTCTTACGTTCACATACAACGGGTGTAAGACAGATTTACACACGCGAAACACTTAGGTTGACTTGACGAGCCTAGCATGTACAGACATGGCCTCGGAACACAAGAGACCGAAAGGTCGAGCATGAGTCGTATGGTAGATACGATCAACATGAAGAT
Source organism: Aegilops umbellulata (assembly GCA_032464435.1). NCBI lineage: Eukaryota > Viridiplantae > Streptophyta > Magnoliopsida > Poales > Poaceae > Aegilops > Aegilops umbellulata. The sequence goes on from CP136060.1 coordinate 323,958,980, forward strand.
GTTCACCGATGATGACTAGTCCGTCTCACGTGATGATCGGACACGGCCTAGTTGACTCGGATCATGTAATCACTTAGATGACTAGAGGGATGTCTATCTGAGTGGGAGTTCATAAGATGAACTTAATTATCTTGAACATAGTCAAAAGATCTTTGCAAATTATGTCGTAAGCTCGCGCTTTAGTTCTACTAGTTAGATACGTTCCTGGAGAAAATATAGTTGAAAGTTGACAGTAGCAATTATGCGGACAGTAGAAGGCTTATGTCCTTAATGCACCGCTCAGTGTGCTGAACCCCAAACGTCGTTTGTGGATGTTGCGAACATCGGACATACACGTTTAGATAACTACGTGATAGTTCGGTAATGTTGAATGGTTTAGAATTGAGGCACCGAAGACATTTTTGAAATGTCGCGGAACATATGAGATGTTTCGAGGGCTGAAATTGGGATTTCAGGTTCGTGCCCACGTCAAGAGGTATAAGACCTCCGACGATTTTCTTAGCCTGCAAACTAAGGGAGAAAAGCTCAATCGTTGAGCTTGTGCTCAAATTGTCTGAGTACAACAATCACTTGAATCGAGTGGGAGTTGATCTTCCAGATAAGATAGTGATGTTTCTCCAAAGTCATTGCCACCAAGCTGCTAGAGCTTCGTGATGAACTATAACATATCAGGGATAGATATGATGATCCTTGAAATATTCGCGATGTTTGACACCGCGAAAGTAGAAATCAAGAAGGAGCATCAATTGTTGATGGTTAGTGAAACCAATAGTTTCAAGAAGGGCAAGGGCAAGAAGGGATACTTCATGAAACGGCAAATCAGCTGCTGCTCTAGTGGAGAAACCCAAGGTTGAACCCAAACCCGAGACTGAGTGCTTCTGTAATAAGGAACAGCCACTGGAGCAGAATTACCCTGGATACTTGGTAGATGAGAAGGCTGTCGATAGAAGTATATTGGATATACATTATGTGAATGTGTACTTTACTAGTACTCCTAGTAGCATCAGGGTATTAGATACCGGGTCGGTTGCTAAGTGTTAGTAACTCGAAATAAAAGCTACGGAATAAACGGAGACTAGGTAAAGGTGAGCTGACGATATGGGTTGGAAGTGTTTCCAAGGTTGATATGATCAAGCATCGCTCGCTCCCTCTACCATCGAGATTGGTGTTAAACCTAAATAATTGTTATTTGGTGTTTGCGTTGAGCATAGACATGATTGGATTATGTCTATCGCAATACGGTTGTTCATTTAAAGAGAATAATAGTTACTCTGTTTATTTGAATAATACCTTCAATGGTCTTGCACCTAAAATGAATGGTTTATTGAATCTCGATCATAGTGATACACATGTTCATGCCAAAAGATATAAGATAGTAATGATAGTACCACCTACTTGTGGCACTGCCGTGTAAGTCATATTGGTATAAAACGCATGAAGAAGCTCCATGGATCTTTGGACTCACTCATTTTTGAAAAGGATTGAGTAATGTGAACCATGTTTATTGGTATATACGCATGAAGAAACTCCATGCAGATGGACCGTTTGGACTCACTTGATTTTGAATCACTTGAGATATGCAAATCTTACCACATGGGCAAGATGACTGAAAAGCCTCGTTTTCAGTAAGATGGAACAAGATAGCAACTTGTTGGAAGTAACACATTTGATGTGTGCAGTCCAATGAGTGCTGAGGCACGCAGTGGATATCATTACATTCTTACTTCACAAATGATTTAAGTAGATACTGAGTATATTTACTTGATGAAACACAAGTCTGAATTATTGAATGGTTCAAGTAATTTTAGAGTGAAGTTGAAGATCTTCGTGATAAGAGGATAAAATGTCTATGATATGATCATAGAAATGAATATCTGAGTTACGAGTTTGGCACTATGGAAATTGTTTCACAACTAATACCGCCTGGAACACCATAGTGTGATGGTGTGTCCGAACATCATAGTTGCACCCTATTGGATATGGTGCGTACCATGATGTCTCTTATCGAATTACCACTATCGTTCATGGGTTAGGCATTAGAGACAACCGCACTCACTTTAATAGGGCACCACGTAATTCTGTTGAGACGAAACCGTTTGAACTATGGTTTGGAGAAACCTGAGTTGTCGTTTCTTAAAAGTTTGGGGCTGCGACGCTTATGCGAAAAAGTTTCAGGTTGATAAGCTCGAACCCAAAGCGGATAAAATGCATCTTCATAGGACACCCAAAACAGTTGGGTTTACCTCCTAATTCAGATCCAAAAGCAATAGGGATTGTTTCTGGAATCGGGTCCTTTCTCGAGGAAAAGTTTCTCTCGAAAGAATTGAGTGGGAGGAAGATAGAACTTGATAAGGTTGTTGAACCTTCACTTCAGGCGGAGAGTAGCGCAAGCACATGAAAAATGTTTCTGTGGCCCCTGCCTCAGTTGAAGAGAAAGCTAATGATGATGATCATGGAGCTTCAGATCAAGTTACTATCGAACCTCATAGGTTGACATGGGTGTGTACAACTTCTAAGTGGTAACCCTGTCTTAAAAGGTCACGTTGTTGGACAACGATGAACCTATGAGCTATGTAGAAGCGATGGTGGGCCCCGATTCCGAAAAATGGCTCGAGGCCATAAAATCCGAGAGAGGATCCATGTATGAAAACAAAGTGTAGACTTTGAAAGAACTATGGATTTTTTTAATGGAAGACAGACAATGATGGTAAGTGTCACCATTGAGAAAGCTTGACTTGTCGTTAAGATGTTTCCTGACAAGTTCAAGGAGTTGACTACGATGAGACTTTCTCACTCGTAGCGATGCTAAAAGTCTGTTGGAATTAGCAGGTACTGCATTATTTATGAAATCTTGCAGATGGGATGTCAAAATATTGTTTCCTTGTTTTTGAGGAAAGGTTGTATGTGATACAACCAGAAGATTTTGTCGATCCTGAAAGATGCTAACAAGTATGCAAAGCTCCAGCAATCCTTCTAAGGACTGGAGTAAGCATCTCGGAGTTGGAATGTACACTTTGATGAGATGATCAAAGATTTTGGGTTTATACAAAGTTTATGAGAAACTTGTATTTCCAAAGAAGTGAGTGGGAGCACTATAGAATTTCTGATGAGTATATGTTGTTGACATATTGATGATCAGAAATAATGTAGAATTTTTGGAAAGCATATAGGGTTATTTGAAAAGTGTTTTTCAATGGAAAACCTGGATTAGGCTGCTTAAACATTGAGCATCAAGATCTATAGGGATAGATCAAAACGCTTAATGGTACTTTCAAATGAGCACATACCTTGACATGATCTTGAAGGTGTTCAAGATGGATCAGTCAAAGAAGGAAGTTCTTGTCTGAGTTGTAAGGTACGAAGTTAAGACTTAAAGCTCGACCACTGCAGAACATAGAGAAAGGACGAAGGTCGTCCCCTATGCTTAGACATAGGCTCCATAGTATGCTATGTTGTGTACCGCACCTGACATGTGCCTTGCCACATGTCTGGCTAGAGGGTACAAAGGTGATCTAGGAGTAGATCACCAGATAGCGGTCAATATTATCCTTAGAGGAATAAGGATATGTTTCTCGGTTATGGAGGTGATAAAGAGTTCGACGTAAAGAGTTACGTCGATGCAAGATTAACACCTATCCGGATAGCTTTAAGTAGAGATGCTGGATACGTATAATGGAGCAACAATTTGAAATAGCTCCAAGTAGAACAATTATTTGAAATGGCTCCAAATATAGCGTAGAGATTTGCGAAGTACATACGGATCTGAATGTTGCAGACCCATTGACTAAAACCTCTCTCACAAGCAACATGATCAAACCCAGAACTCATTGAGTGTTAATCACATAGTGACGTGAACTAGATTATGAACTCTAGTAAACTCTTTGGATGTTGGTCACATGGCGATGTGACCTGTGAATGTTAATCACATGGCGATGTGAACTAGATTATTGACTCTAGTGCAAGTGGGAGACTGTTGGAAATATGCCCTAGAGGCAATAATAAATAGGTTATTATTATATTTCCTTGTTCATGATAAATCGTTTATTATCCATGCTAGAATTGTATTGATAGGAAACTCAGATACATGTGTGGATACATAGACAACACCATGTCCCTAGTAAGCCTCTAGTTGACTAGCTCGTTGATCAATAGATGGTTACGGTTTCCTGACCATGGACATTGGATGTCGTTGATAACGGGGTCACATCATTAGAAGAATGATGTGATGGACAAGACCCAATCCTAAGCCTAGCACAAAGATCGTGTAGTTCATATGCTAAAGCTTTTCTAATGTCAAGTATCATTTCCTTAGACCATGAGATTGTGCAACTCCCGGATACCGTAGGAATACTTTGGGTGTGCCAAACGTCACAACGTAACTGGGTGGCTATAAAGGTACACTACAGGTATCTCCGAAAGTGTCTGTTGGGTTGGCACGAATCGAGACTGGGATTTGTCACTCCGTGTGACGGAGAGGTATCTCTGGGCCCACTCGGTAGGACATCGTCATAATGTGCACAATGTGATCAAGGAGTTGATTACATGATGATGTGTTACAGAACGAGTAAAGAGACTTGTCGGTAACGAGATTGAACAAGGTATCGGGATACCGACGATCGAATCTCGGGCAAGTACAATACCGCTAGACAAAGGGAATTGTATACGGGATTGATCGAATCCTCGACATCGTGGTTCATCCGATGAGATCATCATGGAACATGTGGGAACCAACATGGGTATCCAGATCCCGCTGTTGGTTATTGGCTGGAGAACGTCTCGGTCATGTCTGCATGCTTCCCGAACCCGTAGGGTCTACACACCTAAGGTTCGATGACGCTAGGGTTATAAAGGAAGTTTGTATGTGGTTACTGAATGTTTTTCGGAGTCCCAGATGAGATCCCGAACGTCACGAGGAGTTCCGGAATGGTCCGGAGGTAAAGATTTATATATAGGAAGTATGGTTTTGGCCACCGGAAGTGTTCTGGGCATCACCGGTAGTGTACCGGGACCACCGGAGGTGTCCGGGGGTCCACCAAGTGGGGCCACAAGCCCCGGAGGGCTGCATGGGCCAAGTGTGGGAGGTGACCAGCCCCAAGTGGGCTGGTGCACCCCCCCCCCCCACAAGGGCCCAAGGCGCAAGGGAGAGGAGAAGGGGGCAAACCCTAGGGCATATGGGCCCTAAGGCCCATACTGGTGCGCCTCCCTCTCCCCTTCCCCTCTTGGCCGCCACCCCAAGACCCATCTAGGGCTGCCGCCCCTCTAGGGGTGGGAACCCTAGAGGGGGCGCACCCTCCTCCCCTTCCCCTATATATATGAGGCCTAGGGGCTGCCCAAAACACGCGATCTGATCTCTCCCTGTTGGTGCAGCCCTGCCTCTCTCTACCTCATATCTCGCGGTGCTTGGCGAAGCCCTGCAGGATTGCCACGCTCCTCCACCACCACCACGCCATTGTGCTGCTGCTGGATGGAGTCTTCCTCAACCTCTCCCTCTCTCCTTGCTGGATCAAGGGATGGGAGACGTCACCGGGCTGTACGTGTGTTGAACGCGGAGGTGCCGTCCGTTTGGCACTAGGATCATCGGTGATTTGGATCACGGCGAGTACGACTCCATCAACCCCGTTCACTTGAACGCTTCCGCTTAGCGATCTACAAGGGTATGTAGATGCACTATCCTTCCCCTCGTTGCTGGTTTCTCCATAGATAGATCTTGGTGATACGTAGGAAAATTTTGAATTTCTGCTACGTTCCCCAACAGCGCGGTCCATCGACCATCAGAACCTCCGCCGCCGGATCACCGCTGCCGCACTCGGACGCGGTCTCTATGGAGCAAGTCGAACAGGCCGTAGAAGGATTCGTCGGGCTCGATCACCGCGACTTGAAGGGTGGCCGACTGGCGTGCCACCGTGTGTCTCACCCACCGCTGAAGTCTCGACCGACCGGAGCGCTTGCGCTGGCGGGAAACAGGGAGGGAGGACAATGCAGGGGCCGACCGATAATGGGTCAACGGTTGCCGCAAGAGGACGCCGCGGACACACGCGCGAAAGTGCGTTGCCCCGCGGACAGGAAGCGCGTCGACGTCGAGCGGAGCCTCCTGAAGCCAAGCGGAGTCGTTGGCCATGAACGTGAGTGCGCCGAGACGGATCTCGCGGCCCTCCACCAAAACTCCGCCAGAAACCATGATGATTTGGATCGAAAAAAATCGCAACTTCTCCAACAAGTCGCTAAGACACCTGCCCCATGGTGGGCACCAACTGTCGTGGTTCTAAGTCTGACAGTAATGTAGGGGGTAGGTATGGAGAGGCAAGATCTTAGCTATGGAGTAGTTGTAAGCACACGAGGTTTACGAGTTCAGGCCCTTCTTAGAAGAAGTAATAGCCCTACGTCTCGGAGCCCGGAGGTGGTCGACTAGATTATGAGTGTGTAGATTACAGGGGTGCGACCCCTTTACACTGAGGAGGGGGTGGCTTATATAGAGTTTGCCAGACCCCTCCGGCCCTCAGTTATGCAGGGTTTTAAGTACATTAAGGTTGGGCGTTACTGGTAACGCCTCTAATAAAGAGCTATGATGACCATAAAAGCTACTCAATGACCGACCGTTAGCGTGCGGAGTGGCTTTAGGTCTCCTGGCCGTCGAGTGGTTGGATCTTGGTCGAGTGATTGCTTCATGGTCGAGTGTCTTCTAGTCCGTCGAGTGGAACACCTCCAAGTCGATTGAAAGATGATTTCTTTTAGGGATATCCTTGGGTAGGGCAGTTAGGACAGGTCCATGACCCTACCCTAGGTACATGACTTCATCACCCCGGGCTTCCCAAAGTCTTCGGCTTGCGAGGCGAGTTCCCCATCTTCTCTCTGTTCGGTTGATTCCAACAATTCGGCTACCGATGACTTCTCAATCCATCCCATTGTAGTGGTACCCACCATTAACTTTGTCAAGGGCGACCCTTGATTTCCGTGCGTCTTCCAGAAGGCGAACAGGCTGGCGCTTTTTACAAGAACACCCTCTCAGGACTAGAAAACATGCCTATTAAACAGGCCAAGGTGAATCGAGTGACCCATTCACCCTCCCGATAGAAATCCAATCCCACTCAAAGAAAGCTCAAGGCTCATGGTCGGCACCCCTGGCTCATCCTCACGCCCTCGCGGCCAAATCTCGGGTGACTGGCCCAACTGCTCCGTTTCGTGGCTCCAGCTATGCGGCCTCTAGAGGAAAGGGTACCTTCCTGCCGCAAATCTCGTATCCGTTCGTGATGGGTTAACCTCAGCAAACGGTGAGGCTTTTGCAGAAAACTTTCCCACCCCAAACAAGGAGGAGAGGGTATGTTTCGTATCCTTCCTCCTAAGATGTTGACGATTCCCTATTCATCCCTTATTGAGGGGTCTAGTAGAGTTTTACGGGATCCAACTCCACCACCTCACCCCCGGATTGATTCTGCATACCTCTGGCTTCGTCACCCTCTGCGAGATGTTTCTGAGCTGCGAGTCCCATTTTGAGTTATGGAGGAAATACTTCTGCCTTGTCCCTCGCACCCACGAGGGGTCAATTTTTTAAGTAGGCGGAGCCAAAGTGTCTCGTATAGATGGCACTGGATATCCTTCATAACGCCGCTCGGAGATTCAGAAGAATGGTCTTCAGAGTGGTTTTATGTTGAAGATGTCCCCTTGTTGAAACCCGCTCGGAGAGGTCTGCCGGACTATTCGAGCGCTTCGCTAAAGAAGCGGCTTAACTGGCGGCCCAAGGGCTCCTCGCAAGGAGAGTCTTCCAAGGTGTGGTGCCTAGATGCAGAGGTAAGGGTGCTGGCCCATAGTAGAAGGACCATGATCGACGTAATGGCTACTGAGGGAGTCCTGGATTAGGGGGTGTCCGGATAGCCGGACTATAACCTTTGGCCGGACTCTTGGACTATGAAGATACAAGATTGAAGACTCCGTCCCGTGTCCGGATGGGACTTTCCTTGGCATGGAAGGCAAGCTTGGCGATATGGATATGTAGATCTCTTTCCACTGTAACCGACTCTGTGTAACCCTAGCCCTCTCCGGTGTCTATATAAACCGGAGGGTTTTAGTCCATAGGACGAACAACAATCATACCATAGGCTAGCTTCTAGGGTTTAGCCTCTCTGATCTCGTGGTAGATCCACTCTTGTACTACCCATATCATCAATACTAATCAGGCAGGAGTAGGGTTTTACCTCCATCGAGAGGGCCCGAACCTGGGTAAAAACATTGTGTCCCTCGTCTCTTGTTACCATCCGCCTAGACGCACAGTTCGGGACCCCCTACCCGAGATCCGCCGGTTTTGACACCGACAGCTGCAGCAATTGATAGATGTGTGCAACCCCTCCAGCAAATGGTGCTCCCTGTGTGGTGCTACAATGGGAGGAGTGACACATCCCGCTACAAGCGGCAAGGAAGTATGTTAGACTTAAACTTGTTTTTCACATGCTACATGATGCTCTCTTCGTGTTTCAATTGCTATCTTTCATGTGAGATCATTAAAATTATCAATGCCTAGCTAAAAGGCTTTAAAGAAAAGCGCTTGTTGGGAGACAAGCCAATATTTTTATTTTCTATTTTTATAATTTTATGCAATATTACTTCTGTAGTAATTGTGTTTTAGTGTTCTAATTAGTGTTTGAGCCAAGTAAGACCTTTGGGATGATCTATGGTGATAGTTGATTTGATTTTGCTAAAAAACAGAAACTTTTGCGCCCAGTAACATAATTGATCTGAGATGATGGAACATGATAAATTATTGATTTTTTTACACAAGATTGATATACAAATTTCCTACATTGTACTAATGTTTCAGAATTTTTGGGAGTTACAGAAGTATACAAAAATTTCAGATTGCTACAGACTGTTCTGTTTTTGATAGATTCTGTTTTGTTTGTGTTGTTTGCTTATTTTGATGAATCTATGGATAGTATCGGGCGGTATGAACCATGGAGAAGTTGGAATATAGTAGATATAACACCAACATAAATTTAGAATGAGTTCACAACAGTACCTAAAGTGGTGATTTGCTTTATTATACTACCGGATCTTACAAGTTTTCTGTTGAGTTTTGTGTTGTGAAGTTTTCAAGTTTTGGGTAAATATTTGATGGACTACGGAACAAGGAGTGGCAAGATCCTAAGCTTGGGGATGCCCAAGGCACCCCAAGGTAATATTCAAGGACAACCAAGCATCAAATCTTGGGGATGCCCCGGATGGCATCCCCTCTTTTGTCTTCAATCCATCGGTAAATTTCCTTGAGGCTATATTTTTAGTCACCACATGATATGTGTTTCGCTTGGAGCATCTTGTATTATATGAGTATTTGCTTTTTAGTTTGCCACAATCATCCTCGCTAACACACCTTTCGAGAGGGGCACGCATTAATCGTGAATTTATTAGAATACTCTATGTGATACACTTACATCTTTTGAGCTAGGTAGTTGCTCTAGTGCTTCACTTATATCTTTTTAGAGCACGACGGTGGTTTTATTTTGTAGAAATTGATAAACTCTCATGCTTCACTTATATTACTTTGGGAGTCTTAAAAATAGTATGGCAATTTGCTTAGGTTATGAATTTGGTCCTAATATGATGGGCATTCAAGAGGGATATAATAAAAACTTTCACGTAGATCATTGAATATATGAGAAGTTTGACTCCTTGCATTTGTTTTTAGATATAAATATGTTGATATTAGAGTCATGCTAGTTGGTAATTGTTGGTTAATACAAATACTTGTGTTAAGGTTTGTGATTCCCGAACCATGCACGTATGTTCTTTCGTTATGTGATGAAGTTGGAGCATAATTTATTTTTAATTGTCTTCCTTATGAGTGGCGGTCGGGGATGAGCTATGGTGTTTTCCTACCAATCTATCCCCCTATTAGTACATTTTTCGAGGGCTAACAATTTTTTGCAATAAGTATGTGAGTTCTTTATGACTAATGTAGAGTCCATGGATTATACGCACTCTCACCCTTCCACCCTTGCTAACCTCTCTAGTACCGCGCAACTTTTGTCGGTGCATTAAACCCACCATATACCCTTCATCAAAACATCCACCATACCTACCTATTATGGCATTTCCATAGCCATTCTGAGATATATTGCCATGCAACTTCCACCGTTCTGTTTATTATGACACACACCATCATTGTCATGTTGCTTTCATATGCATGAGGCATTCATATAGAGTCATATTTTTGTTCTAGTATTGAGTTGTAAGTAAATAAAAGTGTGATGTTCATCATTATTAGAGCATTGTCCCATGTGAGGAAAGGATGATGGAGGCTATGATTCCCTCACAGGTCGGGATGAGACTCTGGACTTCAAATAAAACGAGGCCAAATAGCCCAAAATAAAGAATAATAATAAAAGAGGCCAAAGAGCCCAAAAAATAGAAAAAATGAAAAAAAAAAGAGAGAGAAAGAGAGAAAGGACAATGTAACTATCTTTTCCACACTTTTTCTTCAAAATAGCACCGTCTTCTTCATGATAGAGAGTCTCCTATGTTGTCGCTTTCATATATTACTAGTGGGAAATTTATTATTGAACTTGGCTTGTATATTCCAATGATGGGTTTCCTCAATTGCCCTAGGTCTTCGTGAGCAAGCAATTTGGTGCAAGCCCACTTAGTTTTTTTAGCTTTCATACACTTATAGTTCTAGTGCATCTGTTGCATGGCAATCCCTACTCACTTGCATCGATATCAATTGGTGGGCATCTCCATAGCTAATTAATTTGCCTAGTTGATGTGATACTTTCTCCTTTTTGTATTCTCCTCACAACCTCTACAATTAATTTGGCGTCGATGTGAAACTTTCTTCCTTTCTGTCTTCTCTACACAACCTCCATCATCATGTTCTATTCCAGCTAAAGTGCTATGTCCATGGCTCACGCTCATGTATTGCGTGAAAGTTGAAAAGGTTTGAGAACATCAAAAGTATGAAACAATTGCTTGGCTTGTCATCGGGGTTGTGCATGATAAATACTTTGCGTGATGAAGATAGAGCATGACAAGACTATATGATTTTGTAGGGATAACTTTCTTTAGCCATGATATTTCGAAAAGCCATGATTGCTCTATTAGTATGCTTGGAGTATTAATGTTTTTATGTCAATATTAAAAATTTGTTTTGAATCTTATGGATCTGAATATTCATGACACAATAAGAAAGATTACTTGATAAACATGTTAGGATGAGCAGGAATTAAGCTTGTGGATGCTTCATACGTCTCCAACGTATCTATAATTTTTTTATTGTTCCATGCTATTATATTATCTATCTTGGATGTTTTATATGCATTAATTGCTATTGTATATCATTTTTTGGGACTAACTTATTAACCTAGTGCCTAGTGCCAGTTGTTGTTTTTCCTTGTTTTTGTCTTTTACAGAAAATCAATACCAAATGGAACGAAACTTTTTAAGGATTTTTCTTGGACCAGAAGGCAACCATGAAGCTTTGGGAGGAGGCCAGAAGACCCACGAGGGGGCCACAAGCCCTAGGGGCGCACCCTGGGGGCGTCCCCTAGGCTTGTAGGCCCCCCATGGCCTTCTAACCTTAATCTTTGCGCTATAAATACCCAAATATTCTCCTTGCATCACAGGGCACACCAAAAATACTTTCCCACCGTCGCAAGCTTCTGTTCTCGCGAGATCCCATCTTGGGGCCTTTTCCAGCACTCCGCCGGAGGAGGATTCGATCATGGAGGGTCTATACACCAACCTTTCCGCCTTTCCGAGGATGTGCGAGTAGTTTACCACAGACCTACAGGTCCATAGCTAGTAGCTAGATGGCTTCTTCTCTCTCTTTGATCTTCAATACAATGTTCTCCTCAATGTTCTTGGAGATCTATTCGATGTAATCTACTTTTACGTTGCGTCTGTTGAGATCCGATGAATTGTGGATTTACGATCAGATTATCTAAAAATATTATTTGATCTTCTCTGAACTCTTTTATGCATGATTATGATAACTTTGTATGTCTCTCCGTTCTATCGATCGGGTTTGGTCAACTAGATTGGTTTTTCTTGCAATGGGAGAGGTGCTTTTGTGATGGGTTCAATCTTGCGGTGTCCTCACCTAGTGACAGTAGGGGTAGCGAGGCATGTATTTGTATTGTTGCCATTAAGAATAAAAAAGATGGGTTTTTTACCATATTGATTGGATCTATCCCTCTACATCATGCCATCTTGCTTAAGGCGTTACTTCGTTCTTGTTAACTTAATACACTAGATGCATGCTGGATAGCGGACGATGTGTGGAGTAGTAGTAGTAGATGTAGAATCGTTTCGGTCTACTTGTCACGGACGTGATGGCTATATTCATGATCATTACCTTAGATATCGTCATAACTATGCGCTTTTCTATCAATTGCTCAACAGTAATTTGTTTACCCACCGTATGATTTCTTCAAGAGAGAAGGCTCTAGTGAAACCTATGGCCCTCGGGTCTATTTTCTATCATATTATTTTCATATCTATAAACTCAAAAACCCAAAAATACCTTGCTGCAATTTACTTATATTTACTTTACTTTACACTTGTACTTATCTTTTATACCTATCTCTATTAGATCTCACTCTTGCTAGTGACCGTGAAGGGATTGACAACCCCTTTTTCGCGTTGTGTGCAAGTGTTTGTTAGTTTGTTCAAGTGCATATATTGGGGACTTGCTTGTGCCTCCTACTGGATTGATACCTTTGTTCTTAACTCAGGGAAATACTTATCTCTACTTTGCTGCATCACCCTTTCCTCTTCAAGGAAAAAATCAACGCAAGCTCAAGAAGTAGCAGGCCATGCGGTGGAAATCAAGTTCGTAATAGAACATTACCCCGCACATAAAGGGGTGTACCGGGAACCCTAGACCGAGGATGAGGTGGGGGACGAAGACTAACCGCTCCCCGACATTGGGAGCGGGCACTCGCTGGCCAATGGCTGGAGCACGGGCGGCGATGCCGGTGGACAGATACCCCACGTTGCGCGGCTCTTGGATGGTGCCATCCGTCATGATGGAACCACCCCAGTGTCCCTTGAGGGTGTCAGCCATGGCTGGTGAAAGGAGGTTGGACTCGCTAAAGGAACAAAGTGCGGGATTGGATTTGGGAGTTGGAGCTAGACAAGCACTAGGTGGGGAGAATGGGAGCGTGGTAGGTTGCGCTGCCCTCTCTTTTGCTCTTGTAGACTATCGAAAGGCCAAGAGTCCTTACTGTGCCGATAAAAATGCTACTCCCACCAAAGATGCCGTTAAGCATATGGTGGAAACAAAATCTTGATGATATCCCTGAGAAAATGGGCATGATATCCACCTTGATGGGATGTGCCAGTAAAAGGCTGCCTTGGGCCACGATTTGAGGGAAGCAGTAACTGCTCAACCCGTCATGAGGTGAACCATTTCAATAAAGTTGTCAGACTGAGTGGGGTCATTCACACCGAGATACTTGGCCTTCAAGGCTAAGTTATATGGTCTCTTCGGGCAGGGGTTACAGGTTCGGTTGAGCTTTGGCAGGCATTGCACCTTCGAAGGAGGGGACCGAAATTACAAGAAGGAACCCGTCTGTTGAGCCTAGGACTTCGATCCGAGCTTGTTGTGGCCAGGAAGGTCGTCCTCGGCGTAGAAGACCAGTTCGAGGGCTACTGACAGTGTCCTGGATTAGGGGGTGCTAAACTAGTCGGCCCGCGATCCTCGGGTCGGGCCGACGGGCCCTCATTTAATGGTCAAGATGGACTCCGAAGGCCATACATAGGAGGCGTGATCAAGGTTGTCTCCCCCGAAGACTTGACGTATACTCCAAGATCTCTGATGCTGCCAAGCTCCTAGATATCGACCTTGTAACCCTAGATACCCTACCTGCCTCGCGTATATAAGTCGTAGGGCTTAGCCTATAGAGGGGACATCAACACAATATCATTCACCTAGCCCGAGAGTTATACCATACATACGATCTCGAGGTAGATCAACTCTGTACTTGATACAACTCCATTGATACAAACAAGAGCAGGAAGTAGGGTTTTACCTCCATCGAGAGGGCCCGAACCTGAGTAAACATCATCTCTCTACTCCCTGTTACCATCTTCCAAGATCCACATCTCGGGAACCCCTACCCCGAGGTCTGCCGGTTTTGACACCGACACCTGGTGGGCTGGTTCCATCACAAGGAACCAAACCATCTGAGCTAATCTCTTTTTTTCTAAAAAGTTGATCAAAATTGATGCAATTCGTGTTGTAGATTAACCTATTTTTCTATAGAGTTGATCAAAATTAAAAAAAATTGAGTTGAGACAAACTTAAAACTTCAATTACAGAGGGAGTAGTATCTATATGCGGCACCTTGTTTCACAACAGTGCCTGATTGATGTCACAATTGTGTCGTCACTAGCAAAAACCGCCAATTCTGGGTCTTTTTTGGACGAAAACCACCAAACGCAATGCTACTCTTTTACGGACTGCATTGATAGCTCACTTGATCCTAGATTATGAGCAAGACCAAGTCAATGTGCCAGTGTGGAACTTTTTTGCCATGTCAGCCCGACAGGCGGGCCCAAGCTGCCATAATGTGGGTTAAGCAGGCAATGAGTGCATTATGTAAATAAAAATAGCGTTGCATTCAAAGATTTTCGTCCAAAAAATCAAAAGGTGGTAGTTTTCAGCATTTCGCTCTAGTTTCTCTGGGCAAAAGTACTTCCTTTATTTTGTTATTTACCTATTTTTTTGTTTGTTGCCTTATTGCAGCAACATACGGCCATGACAGGTCGCCACCAAGCAAGCATCGTCTTCTTCTTGGGCACCTTCAAGAAGAGAACGACGCCCGGGTACTGCCGCCGCCCAATAGAGTTAGGGCTTTCACCCGGGAGACCAAGGGAAGGGGGAAATGGGGGAGCCAGACCATACTGACGCCTCCAGAGAGGGGAACAGCGCCCTTGTGCATCGCTGTCGCGGTTGATCAGGGACTTCTCCCAGACTGAGCTCACAGCCACTAGCAGGACCGCCTTCGCGGGACCCGGCGACAAAAGAAAGCAAGGAAGCAGGACCAGACCTGGAGGGCACGCACGCCAAGCATGGGAGGGAGGGGAGGTGCCAGGTCTAGCACCATCGTCCACCAAAGCATGCACCATGCACCGCCCACATCCACTAGGCTCCCATCACCCACGCGCCCATGGTCACCCGGACCAACACTCGCACTATCGCTCGCTGCACAAACGGCGGTGCCTCAACAACAGTGCCGCAGCACCAGATCAAGAGCCCCCCGCGGGAGACCGGGGCAGCAGGAGGTCCCCACCGCCACCATCCTTGGCGGCGCTCCGGGCTTGCCCGACGACAGCGAGGGATGCTGGTGGGGGGGGGGGGCTTCGACGGTGTGGCTAGGGTTTTCACGCCCCCCCCCCTCCTTCGAGACGCCCAAGCGGGGTGCCGCCAAAAAGTGATGTTTTTTTGCTAATGACAACATAATTGAGATTGTTTTATGGGGCGTGCTACGCGTCGGCTGGTGGATCTTTTTAAAAGATCCACCGCCTCGCGAGCCGTCCGATTGAGTGACACGAGCCGTTGGTCCCTCTTCTCTAATTTCCTGAAAGAATATTTTTGTTGCAAAACTTCTCCCTCTTTAATTTCCTGCAACAAGACCTTTATTGCGAAAACCTTCTTTTTTCCAATTTCCTGCATCAAGTCCTTTGTTGCAAAATATATTCTTCTCTAATTTTCTGCAACAAAACCTTGTTGGAAAAACTGTAAAACACATCTTTCGTCTATTTTTCTATAACAAAACCCTTGTTGCAAAAATTACAACAACATTGCGGCCACATCGCGTAATAACACAATCGTTTTCGCTCCTGCAGTTCCGCAACAATGTTGTTGTTGCAGAAACTTAGAATGGACTTAAACGTACAGCGCAGTGATGTGGCTGCTGCTAGCGCTTGTGGTACTAGGACGGCGGTGAGGTTGATGGTGCTCCACGCCGGCGTGGCTGATCTCGCCAGATCTGTCGATCTTGTTGCAGAAACTTGAAACATCGCCTTCCCTAATCTTTTTCCCATGGCGGTCTAGAGACGGTCCACGACCGAGCCGAGAAGGGCGAGCGCAGATGAATGCCGCGGTGGTTGTTGCTGCTGCCGGGTGACAGGACGACGACAAGGTTGGCAGCACTCTGTGTCGGTCTGTCGGATCTCGCCGGATCCGTCGATCCGGTGGCGGGGAGGCGTTTGGCGACAGAGATCCACCATGGAGGCGCTCGAGTGACGATGACCTGCAGGCGACGCTCGACTGGCGGTTCGAGGCAGGGGTGGCTCCGGTGGCGCTGACAAGGAGAAGAGGAGGTGCACGGTCGGGTCAGGCGACCTCGTCGGTGGTTGCCGGAGATCGGCCATCGCGGAGCGCATCTCCCTGGCTCGACGGTGGTTGTGGATGGGGCGTAGTAATTAGTAGGCAAATAGATTGATCAGTCTGCAACACGCCATATGTTGCGCTCCGCTGTTTGCAACAAGATCAATGGTGCAAAACACATGTGGTGGTGGTGGTGTGGTGGTGGGGGTGTTATACGCGACACGATCAAGCACAGCTTGGTCGGACGGTCACGGAGACGGTTGACGCATGCGTTAAATCCGTCGGCTGAGAGCATGGTTAATAGTATAGCCAGCTGCTGGCTATAAGCCAGTGTCATGTCATCTACAACCCATTTTATAGCCAACATGTACAATAGTAGATCAAAAGAGTGTACTCCCTCCTTCCATCTATATAGGGCCTAATGCATTTTTCGAGGCTAACTTTGATCAAATATTAGAGTAATAATATATAACGTGCAACTTGCACAAAGCACGCCGTTAAATTCGTGTGTGAAAGGAGCTTTCAATGATATAATTTTCACATTGTGCATGTTATGTACTATTAATCTTGTCAATAGTCACTGGCGGTCTTAAAAAACGCATTAGGCTCTATATAGATGGAAGGAGGGAGTACTACCCTTTTATTTTGTGGCCCACCTTTCATTCTCACAAAGTATTTAGGAGCACGTGCTAGAGCTGGCGATTAATGAAAAGCCCGCTTACCTACTTACTTCTCTTCTTTTTCCTCCAACTAAGTAGAAATATACTGATCTATTTCTTATAGCCCGCTGACTCAGCTTTATTATACTTGCTCTGATGTGAAGCGTTTTCCTTGTTTTATGCATCTCGCTCCTGTACAAAAGTACTTTTTTTCGTGGTTTACTTATTGTTTTGTTTGTTGCCACGCTGCAGCAACATACACGGCCATGACGGGGCGCCGCCAAGCAAGTGTGGTCCTCTTCTTGGGCACCGGCGAGCAGCCTGCTACAACCTCATCCAGTGTCATCCTCCTGCACCTGCACGCTCTCTCGTGGCCAGAAACGGGAGCGATATTTTCGCGAGGGAAACGTGCGATCGGCATCGGCGGCCAAAACCCAAGACTGCATGTGCGCGCAAGAGCCAAGAGATGCACGCACGAGACGAGAACGTAGAAACAAACCCTGCGGCTGCGGAGAGAGAGAGAGAGAGAGAGAGCATGAAAGGTGACAGCGCCTCGGGCACTCTCCGCACATGTACTAGGTAGCTCGTCGCGGATGTTTGTTTTTTCGTGAAAGAAAAGAAAGAAAGCGACCGCGCCACACGTGGCGGTCATTTTCCGAAGGTCGTCTCGCTTCATTCACCGTCCCGGTCGGTCGTGCAGTGGTCGCGGGAGCAGTAGCTTCGCGTCCGCGTCGTGATAATCCGTCCGGCCGAGGTCGTTTCGGCCATGTCGCGGCGTCCCTGTTTGGTTTCAAATTTGCGTGATTCGGTTTCTCGGACCCGAGGCCGGGGATCGATCGTCCTGCACGTATCGTCGTCTGCCTTTCGGGTCTGTCGTCGCGCGATCCCGCCTTTTCTTGGTCCGGAGAGGCTGGAGAAAGAGGTTCGCACGTACTATTATGTGCTTCCCATTTTATTTTTTCTTTCAACACGAAAGAGCATGGATGGCAATCCGCGCGCGAGCAGCATTCGTCGGTCTTTTTCGGGGTCGTGAAACACGATTCTTTGCGTGACATCGGCCCATCACATTAGGATTACCTCCCCGTGTCGTTACGCTTTGTTTGGGCTGGCCGTGGCCCCGTCGATGCTAACCCATATGGTCAAGTTCTTAAAAGAAAAACCGTCAAAACTAGTTCCCTAACTTTTTCTATTTACTTGGATTGGAAAACATCATTTTATCGTACAAGTCTACATCTACAATTCGGCATTGTAGTAAGATATTACTTTTATGCCAACGCTAGGCGCCAGGCGACCGACCCAGTCTCGCGCCGCGCCAGTGGCCTTCCGAACTGCCTTTTAATAACCATCAAGGCTTTGTTTATGAGAAAACTTTCAACATATTCATAATCATGGCAATACAACCAGTCAAGGTGCCAGAACTTTAATCTCGTGTAGTCAACTTGAAATTGTGTAGTCAAATGTATAAATTTGTACTAAATATTGCAAGATTTCTACATCTGTATGTTGATTTTTACCAAAAAGCTTAGTAGTCAATTGACTACCTAGCTTTTTATGTGGCTTCGCCGCTAGTACAATGAACATCAAAAATAATAAAAAATAGATCTATATTTATAGACCATCTAGCAACGACTATGAGAACCGAAGCAAGCCACTGTCATCTTCCCTTTCTCGTCGGAACCTGGCAAAACTTGTTGTAGTAGACAGTCGAGAAGTCGTCGCGCTGAGGTTCCATAGGACCAGCGCACCAGAAGAGCAAATATGGTCGATGCAAAGTAGCGTCTATCGAAAGGATCCAACCTGAAGACACACGAACATAGACGAACGACGAACAGATCCAAGCAGATCCATCAAAAGATAGATTGCTGGAGACACACCTCCACACGCTCAACGACGGTGCTAGATGCCCCACCGGAATGAGGGTTAGGCGCGGAGAACCTTATTCCATCTTTAGGGAGCCGCCGCCGTCTTGTCTTTCTGAGAAGGACACAAACCTTAACAAAACTCAAAGTAACATATAAAAACGGAGTCCTCCCACCGGCAAGGGCCCGCATCCATCATGCTTCTATGCCCCTAAGGTCGTCGGAGACAAGGCGGCGACACCAGCAGGAGGCGGAGAAAACCTAAACTTGGGAGAGGATTCTGGCATCTCATGATTCCCTTTCCTCCACCTTCGACGCGCATCTCTCTACACCAAAGGGCACAAAACAGAAGAAGAAAAAAAAACAGTGCCCCCGCTCGCGCACATCGCCGCTCGTATGGGTGGACTCGGATCAAAATCTCCTAGTGTCCTGGTATACACCATACACAATGAATACTTGAAAAAAATACCAAACAGTAATATACATAAAAATAACACACTTTACAACTTAAACATTCCATTTGAAATGCTAGTTTATTATTTGAAGTTGAACAAAAAAACATAGGAACTTCAAACAATAAAAGTAAATATGATCAGTGACGACAAGATAAATTCCATGTAACCCATTGATTATTATGCTATTGCAAGTGTACAACAGCTTACATTATTACATGGGTGTTTGTAGATGAATGAATAAAAATAATAAATATGATCATTATTATGGGTGTTTGTTGAACTATACAGTTATGAAGTTAAACTTACTCGACATATGTCCTATTGATGCTGCACACATTTGAGATAATCCAAAATACCAATTAGATGTGAATCACTAAAGAAAATTGTCAATCTAGAGAACAAAAAATAAAGAAATTGGAATATATGTACATGTGCTTGACCGAGATTGGCAATCTTACAAAGAACCGTATCTATTTCCTTCGATTATTTGGTGACTTGCAATGGCCAAACAGGTGCAGGTTGCCCACGTACCTACATAGGGACCTCCTATTTAGCCTTTATTTTTCAGAATATCTCTTATTTAGCCGCAAAACCTATATCTCGCTTATAGCGATTGGACCATACGCCTCGCCTGAAAGCGTTTCCTCCACGAGTAGTTACTGGGCTGGCCCATTTTATCTTGTTATTTTTTTCGGGATCTATAACTGCCGAACATTCGGATTTTCTAGACCTGGAGCCGAACGTGCTCATAGCTGCTGCGCGAATCTAGATGGTCCCCGTTTGCCACGTCATCCCAGGCACTCGTTCGGGTTGAAGGCGATTTCACACGAACGATTTTTTTCTCGCACTGGGTACCTTATCCTTTCCCCCCGAGCACTGCCTCACCCACTCCCCCAAGTCTAGCCTCACGTTATCCTCCCGGTGATTACAGCGGCGAGTCCTTCCGGCGATTGGAGCGGCGGCGGGAGGCGCGCGAGTGCGGCAGAGAGGATGCGGGAAGGTTGCGTCCCTGCGATACGGCGACGCCCGCCGGGCACCACGCTGCGGCCCTGCGGGAGGAGGCGGCGGCGAGGTTGCGGTCGGCGGGAGGAGGCGGCGGCCGGCAGAAGCTGTTCCGACGAATTGGGAGCTCCTCCTGCACGTCGAGAGCACCATTCGGCACCACGCGCGCGCGCATGCCACGTCCGGGAGTGCGAGCAGCGTGGCGCTGCCGGTCGCGGCCGCCACCCACATCCTGGCGCGGCAGCGTGGTCGGCGGGGACCCGTTCGTGGCATCCCATGGCCAGGTCGGGCGAGTGCGGCGGCGAGGATGTGGGATAGCTGCATCGGGCGGCTACGTAGCCGACAGATATGGAGGCGGCCGCGACACTCGAGGAGAGGGAGCGGCTAGTGATAGGGCCGAGGGCTGGGTGCTCCCGTCGTCGCACACGGTCGCTGAGGAGAGCCGGCGGCTATGGTGGATGTCGAGTGGCGGTGGCAGTCGCTCCCGCTTCTGTTTTCAGGTGCAGCCGCTCCTGCTTCTGCTCCGAGTGTATCAACGACGTCGTCAGCCGTCGACCCCTCCATTTGGGGCTTGCTCGAGGTACAAGATGCATCCATCCATCTCATCGCTGTGATTTTTGTTGAAGCCGCAAGTCTGATTGATCAATCCAGTCCACCAATATTGTTTCAGTATTTTGCCATGCTTTTGTGTCAATTGTGTTTTTGCACTTCCATTCAGGACAAGTAGTAGAACAGAGTGCCAAGCATATCAGACATTCATAATTGCTACTAATCCACCTGGTCCGATATTGCTTTCATGCTGATTCAATCAAATCTAAACAATCATTTGAGACAATCTCTGTTTTGATTCAGTAACGTCATGTTCATTTTACTGTCGGGGTGATCCATCGAGTCCTTGTATGAATGTTGGGTTGATTGGTTCAGTACATATGGCCTTGCAATTGAAGAAGAAACAAAGTCTACAATCATTGATCAAGCATAATATGCGCAAACATTTTTTATTGCCATGGCAATTTAATTTTTTATTTGACATGGCGAATTTACTTTTATTGCCAAGACGAAGGCAATTTTTTGGCAAATAACTGTAACACCCCCGGTGTCATGCTACAGTGACCTCACCCTAATGGTGCCATGTCATCATGTTTAACTAAGCCAAATTGCCACTTGATATAAATCAAAGCCATTTTCATATATAAATTATTTTCTAAATAAAATATTCTACAAGCTGGAAAACTAAAATGTTCGAGATGTTGCAAGTATTCACTAAGTAATTGCCGTGTAGAAACCGGCATCTTTTGAATTTTTAAAATGCCCTTAACCTATTTAAAATAGGGCTAGCAGCATTAAATATACGCACATAAATTCAAAACTGAATTTGAACAGCTCCATTTGGCCCCAAACTTTTTGTGCCAGCCTAAAACGTAGCCAAGTATTTTTGTGTTAAATATCACATCTAACAAAGATCAAATGGTGACCAAATTAGTTGCCAAGCAATAGCTTTTTAAATTACAGATTAATTAAAGAGAAAAGCACACACTCTGCACCTAAAGCCTAGTGCTACACTGTGAAGCCCAACACTTAACTGTATCAGGCCCAGCCCACCTAGCCGGCCTTTTCCCCTACCTCTGGACAGAGGCAGAGGCCATGGCACCAAGCACGCGCGCACGCCGTCCAGGCCATAGATGACCACCTGTCGACCATCCACCGGTGCCCCGATATGGATAAGCACACCCCTGACCCCCTTGACAAACCCTAGCCCTCATTTTCCCCTCGTCCGCTCGCTCTCGTCAAAATAGTCATCACACGAACGGTGCTTGCCATGGTTGCGGTCGTCGTCGCGCCCACTGGCCTCCCCGGCGCCCGAGAGGATGCCCAGGAGCTTCCTCGTCGTCCACTACTTCGCCTACGTGCCTTGAATTGAGTCGGACCGCGCCGTACGCTCGCCATCGCCGGTCTTCTTCGCCACAGCCGTCGCATCTCGTCATCGGGCTCGACATATCCGGCCACCCCCGCACTCCCTAACCTCGTCCATGAGCTCCACGGTGAGCTTCTCTGTCGATTCCCCTCTTCCCCAAACTCGATTCGGTCGCCGTTTGCCGTCCCCGAGCACATCCGAGCTCGCGCGTACGCGTACATACGTGTGTGCGTGAGCTGTTGCTGCTTAACAGCCATCTTGCAGCTTGCTGCTGCGTACTGCTGCCACCGCGCGCCCGCCCTGACCTCGCCTCCATGTGCCGCTGCTCGCCGGCCATCGCCTACTGCCACCCCTGCTGCCGCCCGCCGCCTAGCGCTGCCCCTGTTGCTGCCTTCTGCTTCTGTCGTTGCTTAGCTGCTTAGCTTCTGCCGCTGCTGCTATTGCTTAGTTGCTGCCGCTGCTATGCGCTACTTTGCTGCTGCTAATGGCCATGGCGGCCATGTTGTGTGCGTGGGTGTGCACAGCCACACTGGCCGGCCGAGCAAGTTAGATTAGGACTAATTGGTAGTACTAGTTAGGTTAGTTGCTACACTATGACGTATGGACCCCATTTGATTGTTCATGCTTTTATATCGATATTTATCGCATTATGGGTTATTACTTCGCATTATGTCACAATACTTATGGCTATTCTCTCTTATTTTACAAGGTTTACATAAGGAGGGAGAATGCCGGCAGCTGGAATTCTGGGTTGGAAAAGAGGCAACCTTTCGGGACGAGACTCCGCCGCCACGAGGTGGAACCTTGGCGGAACCAATCTAGAGCTCCGGCAGAGCTGTTCTGCCGGGGATACTTCCCTTCGGGAGGGGGAAATCATCGCCATCGTCATCACCAACGCTCCTCTCATCGGGAGAGGGCAATCTCCATCAACATCTTCACCAGCACCATCTCATCTCCAAACCCTAGTTCATCTCTTGTATCCAATCCTTGTCTTCAAATCCGGGATTGGTGCTAGTAGGTTGCTAGTAGTGTTGATTACTCCTTATAGTTGATGCTAGTTGGTTTATTTGGTGGAAGATCATATGTTCAGATCCTTTATGCATATTATTACCCCGTTGATTAAGAACATGAATATGCTTTGTGAATAGTTACGTTTGTTCCTGAGGACAAGGGAAAAGTCTTACTATTAGTAGTCATGTGAATTTGGTATTTGTTCGATATTTTGATGAGATGTATGTTGTCTAGCCTCTAGTGGTGTTATGTGAACGTCGACTACATAACGCTTCATCATTATTTGGGCCTAGAGGAAGGCATTGGAAAGTAATAAGTAGATGATGGGTTGCTAGAGTGACAGAAGTTTAAACCCTAGTTTATGCGTTGCTTCATAAGGGGCTGATTTGGATCCATATGTTTCATGCTATGGTTAGGTTCACCTTAATACTTTTGTTGTAGTTGCGGATGCTTGCAATAGAGGTTAATCATAAGTGGGATGCTTGTTCAAGTAAGAACAACACCCAAGCACTGGTCCACCCACATATCAAATTATCAAAGTACCGAACGCGAATCATATGAACGTGATGAAAACTAGCTTGACTATATTCCCATGTGTCCTCGGGAGCGCTTTTCATTATATAAGATTTTGTTTCGGCTTGTCCTTTGCTACAAAAAGGATTGGGCCACCTTGCTGCACTTTATTTACTTTTGTTACTTATTGCTCGTTACAATTTATCTTGTCACAAAACTATCTGTTACCACTTATTTCAGTACTTGCAGAGAATACCTTGCTGAAAACCGCTTATCATTTCCTTCCACTCCTCGTTGGGTTCGACACTCTTACTTATCGAAAGGACTACGATAGATCCCCTATACTTGTGGGTCATCAAGAATCTTTTTTGGCGCCGTTGCCAGGGAGTGTAGCGCCTTTGGTAGGTGGAACTTGGTAAGGAAAAATGTATATAGTGTGTTGAAATTTACTGTCACTTGTTACTATGGAAAGTAATGCTCTGAGGGGCTTGTTCGGGGTATCTTCACCCCGTTCAGTAGAGCAAAGAGTTGCTCCTCAACCTACTGAACCTATTGAAAATGAAACTCCTTTTGAATTTCCTTCGGGTATGATAGAAAAACTGCTAGCTAATCCTTTTACAGGAGATGGAACAAAGCATCCTGATGAGCACTTAATATATGTGGATGAAGTTTGTGGATTATTTAAGCTTTCAGGTATATCCGATGATGTTGCTAAGAAGAAGGTCTTCCCTTTATCTTTGAAGGGAGACACATTGACATGGTATAGGCTATGTGATGATACGAGATCATGGAACTATAAAAGATTGAAATTGAAATTTCATCAAAAATATTACCCTATGCATCTTGTTCATCGTGATCGCAATTATATATATAATTTTTGGCATCGCGTAGGAGAAAGCATCGCTCAAGCTTGGGGGAGGCTTAAATCAATGTTATATTCATGCCCCAATCATGAGCTCCCAAAAGTGACAATTATTCAAAAAAATTATGCTCGGCTTTCTGAAAATAATCGCACCATGCTCGATACTTCTTGTGCTGGCTCTTTTATGATGAAGACTATTGAATTTAGATGGAATTTATTGGATAGAATTAAACGCAACTCTAAAGATTGGGATCTTGACGAAGGTAAGGAGTCACGTATGACACCTAAGTTTGATTGTGTTAAATCTTTTATGGATACCGATATTTTTCGTAAGTTTAGCACTAAATATGGACTTGACTTTGAGATAGTAGCTTCTTTCTGTGAATCTTTTTCTACTTATGTTGATCTCCCCAAGGAGAAGTGGTTTAAATATCATCCTCCCATAGAAGTAAAAGTAGTTGCACCTATTAAAGTTGAAGAAAAGACTGTCACTTATAATGATCCTATTGTTCCTACTTCTTATGTTGAGAAACCACCTTTCCCTGTTAGAATAAAGGATCATGCTAAAACTTCAACTGTGGTTCGTAAAAGCAATATTAGAACTTATACACCCCCTGAGCAAGTTAAAGTAGAACCTAATATTGCTATTGTTAAAGATCTCTTGTCTGATAATATTGATGGGCATGTTATTCAGTTCTGCGGTGAAACTGCTAGAATTGCTAAACCTTGTGCTAAAGATAAACATAGACCTGTAGTAGGCGTGCCTGTTATTTCTGTTAAAATAGGAGATCATTGTTATCATGGTTTATGTGACATGGGTGCTAGTGCTAGTGCAATACCCATTGATTTATACAAAGAAATTATGCATGATATTGCACCTATTGAGTTAGAAGAAATTGATGTCACAATTAAACTTGCCAATAGGGATACTATATCACCAGTGGGAATTGTTAGAGATGTTGAAGTCTTGTGTGGGAAAACTAAATATCCTGCTGATTTTCTTGTTCTTGGTTCCCCACAAGATAGTTTTTGTCCCATTATATTTGGTAGAACCTTCCTGAACACTGTTAATGCTAGGATAGATTGCGAAAAGAATGTTGTTACTATTGGCTTGGATGATATGATTCATGAGTTTAATTTCTCTAAATTCAGTAAACAACATCGTGAGGAAGAATTGCCTAGTAAGGATGAAATTATTGGTCTTGCTTCTATTGCTGTACCTCCTAGTGATCCTTTAGAACATTATTTGCTAGACCATGAAAATGAAATGTTCATGAATGAAAGAAGGGAAATAGATGAAGTATTCTTTAAACAGGAACCTATTCTGAAACACAATTTGCCTGTTGAAATCTTAGGGGATCCTCCTCCACCCAAGGGTGATCCCGTGTTTGAGCTTAAACCGTTGCCTGATAATCTTAAATATGCTTATCTTGATGAAAAGAAGATATATCCTTTTATTATTAGTGCTAACCTTTCAGAGCATGAAGAAGAAAGATTATTGAAAACTCTGAAGAAGCACCGTGCCGCTATTGGATATACTCTTGATGATCTTAAGGGCATTAGTCCCACTCTATGTCAACATAAAATAAATTTGGAGGCCGATGCCAAACCAGTTCGTGATCCTCAAAGATGGCTGAATCCTAAAATGAAAGAAGTGGTAAGAAAAGAAATACTCAAGCTTCTGGAGGCAGGTATAATTTATCCCGTTGCTGATAGTCAGTGGGTAAGTCCTGTCCATTGTGTCCCTAAGAAGGGAGGTATTATTGTTGTCCCTAATGATAAAGATGAATTGATCCCGCAAAGAATTATTAGAGGTTATAGGATGGTAATTGATTTTCGCAAATTAAATAAGGCTACTAAGAAAGATCATTACCCCTTACCTTTTATTGATCAAATGCTAGAAAGATTATGCAAACAAACACATTATTGCTTTCTAGATGGTTATTCTGGTTTCTCTCAAATACCCGTGTCGGCTAAAGATCAATCAAAGACTACTTTTACATGCCCTTTTGGTAGTTTTGCTTATAGACGTATGCCTTTTGGTCTATGTAATGCACCTGCTACCTTTCAAAGATGCATGATGGCTATATTCTCTGACTTTTGTGAAAAGATTTGTGAGGTTTTCATGGACGACTTTTCTGTCTATGGTTCCTCTTTTGATGATTGCTTGAGCAATCTTGATCGAGTTTTGCAGAGATGTGAAGAAACTAATCTTGTCTTGAATTGGGAAAAGTGTCACTTTATGGTAAATGAGGGTATTGTCTTGGGGCATAAAGTTTCTGAAAGAGGTATTGAAGTTGATAAAGCCAAGGTTGATGCTATTGAAAAGATGCCATGTCCCAAGGAGATCAAAGGTATAAGAAGTTTCCTTGGTCACGCTGGATTTTATAGGAGGTTCACTCAAAAATTTCTCGGCCTCTGACTAATTTATTGCAAAAAGATATACCATTTGTCTTTGATGATGATTGTGTAGAAGCATTTGAAATACTTAAGAAAGCATTAGTCTCTGCACCTATTGTTCAGCCACCTGATTGGAACTTACCCTTTGAAATTATGTGTGATGCTAGTGATTATGCTGTAGGTGCTGTTCTAGGGCAAAGGGTTGATAAGAAATTAAATGTTATCCATTATGCTAGTAAGACTCTAGACAATGCTCAAAGAAATTATGCTACTATTGAAAAAGAACTTTTAGCAGTTGTATTTTCTTGTGATAAGTTCAGACCCTATATTGTTGATTCTAAAGTAACTATTCACATTGTTCATGCTGCTATTAAATATCTTATGGAAAAAAAAGATGCTAAACCTAGACTTATTAGATGGGTTCTCCTGCTACAAGAATTTGATTTGCATATTGTTGATAGAAAAGGAGCTGAGAACCCCGTTGCAGACAACTTATCTAGGCTAGAGAATGTTCTTGATGACCCATTGTTGGAAATATGCCCTAGAGGCAATAATAAAATGGTTATTATTATATTTCCTTGTTCATGATAATTGTCTATTGTTCATGCTATAATTGTGTTATCCGGAAATCGTAATACACGTGTGAATACATAGGCCACAACATGTCCCTAGTGAGCCTCTAGTTGACTAGCTCGTTGATCAATAGATGGTCATGGTTTCCTGACTATGGACATTGGATGCCATTGATAACGGGATCACATCATTAGGAGAATGATGTGATGGACAAGACCCAATCCTAAGCATAGCACAAGATCGTGTAGTTCGTCTGCTAGAGCTTTTCTAATGTCAAGTATCATTTCCTTAGACCATGAGATTGTGCAACTCCCGGATACCGTAGGAGTGCTTTGGGTGTACCAAACATCACAACGTAATTGGGTGGCTATAAAGGTGCACTACAGGTATCTCCGAAAGTGTCTGTTGGGTTGGCACAAATCGAGACTGTGATTTGTCACTCCGTATGACAAAGAGGTATCTCTGGGCCCACTCGGTAATGCATCATCATAATGAGCTCAATGTGACCAAGTGGTTGATCACGGGATCATGCATTACGGTATGAGTAAAGTGACTTGCCGGTAACGAGATTGAACGAGGTATTGGGATACCGACGATCGAATCTCGGGCAAGTAACATACCGATTGACAAAGGGAATTGTATACGGGGTTGCTTGAATCCTCGACATCGTGGTTCATCCGATGAGATCATCATGGAACATGTGGGAGCCAACATGGGTATCCAGATCCCGCTGTTGGTTATTGGCCGGAGAGTTGTCTCGGTCATGTCTGCATGATTCCCGAACTCGTAGGGTCTACACACTTAAGGTTCGATAACGCTAGCGTTATTAGGAAGACTAGTATGTGATTACCGAATGTTGTTCGGAGTCCCAGATGAGATCTTGGATGTCACGAGGAGTTCCAGAATAGTCCGAAGTGAAGATTTATATATGGGAAGTTGTCATACGGTCACCAGAAAGGTTCGGGGGCATACCGGTATTGTACCGGGGCCACCGGAGGGGTTCTGGGGGTCCACCAGGAGGGGCCACCTCTCCCGGAGGGCCTTATGGGCTGAAGGAGGAAGGGAACCAGCCCCAAGTGGGCTGGGGCGCCACACCCCCCTAGGGACCATGCTCCTAGGGTTTGGGGAAACCCTAGAGGGGGCGCCCCCTTGCTTGGGGGGCAAGCCCCCCTCCCCTTGGCCGCCGCCCCCCCTCTAGATCTCATCTAGAGGGGGCCGGCCCCTTCCCCCTTCCCCTATAAATAGAGGGCCGAGGGGAGGGCTGCACACCACATCCAAGGCGTAGCCTCTCCCCTCCCCAACACCTCTCCTCCTCCGTTAAGAGCTTGGCGAAGCCCTGCCGGAGTACTGCTGCTCCACCACCACCACGTCGTCGTGCTGCTGTTGGAGCCCTCTTCCTCAACCTCTCCCTCCTCCTTGCTGGATCAAGGTGCGGGAGACGTCTCCGCTCCGTACGTGTGTTGAACGCGGAGGTGCCGTCTGTTTGGCGCTAGGATCATCGGTGATTTGGATCACGACGAGTACGACTCTATCAACCCCGTTCACTTGAACGCTTCCACTCGCGATCTACAAGGGTATGTAGATGCACTCCTCTCCCTCTCGTTGTTAGATGACTCCATAGATTGATCTTGGTGATGCGTAGAAAATTTTAATTTCTGCTACGATCCTAACAGTGGCATCATGAGCTAGGTCTATGCGTAGTTTCTATGCACGAGTAGAACACATGTTGTTGTGGGCGTCGATTTTGTCAATTTACTAGCCGTTACTAGTCTTATCTTGATTCGGCGGCATCGTGGGATGAAGCGGCCCGAACCAACCTTACACTTCCACTTACGTGAGACAGGTTCCACCGACTGACATGCACTAGTTGCATAAGGTTGCTAGCGGGTGTCTGTCTCTCCCACTTTAGTCGGATCGGATTCGATGAAAAGGGTCCTGATGAAGGGTAAATAGAAATTGGCATATCACGTTGTGGTTTTGGCGTAGGTAAGAAACGTTCTTGCTAAGAAACCTATAGCAGCCACGTCAAAATTTGCAACAACAACTAGAGGACGTCTAACTTGTTTTTGCAGCATATGCCGTGTGATGTGATATGGCCAAAAGGATGTGATGAATGATATATGTGATGTATGAGATTGATCATGTTCTTGTAATAGGAATCACGACTTGCATGTCGATGAGTATGACAACCGGCAGGAGCCATAGGAGTTTTCTTAATTTATTTATGACCTGCGTGTCAACATAAATGTCATGTAATTACTTTACTTTATTGCTAAACCATTAGCCATAGTAGTAGAAGTAATAGTTGATGTGACAACTTCATGAAGACACGATGATGGAGATCATGATGATGGCGATCATGGTGTCATGTCAGTGACGATGATGATCATGGCGCCCCGAAGATGGAGATCAAAAGGAGCAAATCATATTGGCCATATCATGTCACTATTTTATTGCATGTGATGTTTATCACGTTTTTACATCTTATTTGCTTAGAACGACGGTAGCTTAAATAAGATGATCCCTCGAAATAATTTCAAGAAAGTGTTCCCCCTAACTGTGCACCGTTGCGAAGGTTCGTTGTTTCGAAGCACCACGTGATGATCGGGTGTGATAGATTCTAACGTTCGAATACAACGGGTGTAAGCCAGATTTACACACGCAACACACTTAGGTTGACTTGACGAGCCTAGCATGTACAGACATGGCCTCGGAACACGGAAGACCGAAAGGTCGAACATGAGTCGTATAGAAGATACGATCAACATGAAGATGTTCGCCGATGATGACTAGTCCGTCTCACGTGATGATCGGACACGGCCTAGTTGACTCGGATCATGTATCACTTAGATGACTAGAGGGATGTCTGTCTGAGTGGGAGTTCATTAAATAATTTGATTAGATGAACTTAATTATCATGAACTTAGTCTAAAATCTTTGCAATATGTCTTGTAGATCAAATGGCCCATGCTAATGTTGTCCTCAACTTCAACGCGTTCCTAGAGAAAACCAAGCTGAAAGACGATGGTAGCAACTATACGGACTGGGTCCGGAACTTGAGGATCATCCTCGTAGCTGCCAAGAAAAAATATGTCCTTGAAGCACTGCTAGGTGAAGCACCACCCCCAGCAAACCAAGACGTTATGAATGTTTGGCAGTCCCGTGTTGATGATTACTCCCTGGTTCAGAGCGGCATGCTTTACAGCTTAGAACTGGGGCTCCAAAAGCGTTTCGAGCAGCACGGAGCATATGAGATGTTCCAAGAGCTGAAAATGGTTTTCCAAGCTCATGCCCGGGTCGAGAGATATGAAGTCTCTGACAAGTTCTACAGTTGTAAGATGGAGGAGAATAGTTCCGTCAGCGAGCACATACTCAAAATGTCTGGGTTGCACAACCGCTTGACTCAGCTGGGAGTTAATCTCCCGGATGACGCGGTCATTGACAGAATCCTTCAGTCGCTTCCAGCGAGCTACAAGAGCTTTGTGATGAACTTCAATATGCAGGGGATGGAGAAAACCATTCCTGAGGTATATTCGATGCTGAAATCAGCGGAGGTGGAAATCAAAAAGGAATATCAAGTGTTGATGGTGAATAAAACCACTAAGTTCAAGAAAGTCAAGGGTTAAAAGGGTTTCAAGAAAGACGGCAAGGGAGTTGCCGCGCTCGGCAAGCAAGCTGCAAGGAAGAAACCAAAGAATGGACCCAAGCCTGAGACTGAGTGTTTTTATTGCAAGGGAAGTGGTCACTGGAAGCGGAACTGCCCCAAGTACTTAGCGGACAAGAAGGCTGGCAACACCAAAGGTATATGTGATATACATGTTATTGATGTGTACCTTACCAGCACTCGTAGTAGCTCCTGGGTATTTGATACCGGTGCAGTTGCTCATATTTGTAACGCAAAACAGGAGCTGCGGAATAAGCGGAGACTGGCGAAGGACGAGGTGACGATGCGCGTCAGGAATGGTTCCAAGGTCGATATGATCGCCGTTGGCTCGCTACCTCTACATTTTCCTACGGGATTAGTTTTAAACCTCAATAATTGTTATTTAGTGCCAGCTTTGAGCATGAACATTGTATCAGGATCTCGTTTAATACGAGATGGCTACTCATTTAAATCCGAGAATAATGGTTGTTCTATTTATATGAGAGATATGTTTTATGGTCATGCCCCGCTAGTGAATGGTTTATTCTTAATGAATCTTGAACGTAATGTTACACATATGTATAGTGTGAATACCAAAAGATGTAAGGTTGATAATGATAGTCCCACATACTTGTGGCACTGCCGCCTTGGTCACATTGGTGTCAAGCGCATGAAGAAGCTCCATGCAGATGGACTTTTGGAGTCTCTTGATTACGAATCATTTGACACGTGCGAACCATGCCTCATGGGTAAAATGACCAAGACTCCGTTCTCCGGAACAATGGAGCGAGCAACCAACTTATTGGAAATCATACATACTGATGTGTGTGGTCCAATGAGCGTTGAGGCTCGCGGTGGCTATCGTTATGTTCTCCCCCTCACTGATGACTTAAGTAGATATGGGTATGTCTACTTAATGAAACACAAGTCTGAGACCTTTGAAAAGTTCAAGGAATTTCAGAATGAGGTTGAAAATCAACATGACAGTAAAATAAAGTTCTTACGATCAGATCGTGGAGGGGAATATTTGAGTCATGAATTTGGCACACACTTAAGGAAATGTGGAATCGTTTCACAACTCATGCCGCCTAGAACACCTCAGCGAAATGGTGTGTCCGAACGTCGTAATCGCACTCTATTGGATATGGTGCGATCTATGATGTCTCTTACCGATCTACCGCTCTCATTTTGGGGCTATGCTTTAGAGACTGCCGCATTCACTTTAAATAGGGCTCCGTCAAAATCCGCTGAGACGACACCATATGAATTATGGTTTGGGAAGAAACCTAAGCTATCGTTTCTAAAAGTTTGGGGATACGATGCTTATGCCAAGAAACTTCTACCTGAAAAGCTCGAACCCAAGTCGGAAAAATGCATCTTCATAGGATACCCTAAGGAAACCATTGGGAATACCTTCTACCTCAGATCCGAAGGCAAGATCTTTGTTGCCAAGAACGGATCCTTTCTGGAGAAAGAGTTTCTCTCGAAAGAAGTAAGTGGGAGGAAAGTAGAACTTGATGAAGTACTGCCTCTTGAAGCGGAAAGTAGCGCAGCTCAGGAAGATGTTCCTGTGGTGCCTGCACTGACTAGAGAGGAAGTTAATGATGATGATCAAGGTACTTCGGATCAAGCTGCTACTGAAGTTCGTAGGTCCACGAGGATACGTTCCACACCAGAATGGTATGGCAACCCTGTCCTGGAAATCATGTTGTTAGACAACAGTGAATCTTTGAACTATGAAGAAGCGATGGCGGGCCCAGATTCCAACAAATGGCTTGAAGCCATGCAATCCGAGATAGGATTCATGTATGAAAACAAAGTATGGACTTTGACAAACTTGCCCGATGATCGGCGAGCGATAGAAAATAAATGGATCTTTAAGAAGAAGACGGACGCGGATGGTAATGTGACCATCTATAAAGCTCGACTTGTCGCTAAAGGTTATCGACAAGTTCAAGGGGTTGACTACGATGAGACATTCTCACCCGTAGCGAAGCTGAAGTCCGTCCGAATCATGTTAGCAATTGCCGCATTCTACGATTACAAGATATGGCAAATGGACGTCAAAACAGCATTCCTTAACGGCTTTCTTAAGGAAGAATTGTACATGATGCGGCCGGAATGTTTTGTCGATCCTAAGAATACTAACAAGGTATGCAAGCTCCAGTGCTCAATCTATGGGCTGGTGCAAGCATCTCGGAGTTGGAACATTCGCTTTGATGAAATGATCAAAGCGTTTGGGTTTATGCAGACTTATGGAGAAGCCTGCATTTGCAAGAAAGTGAGTGGGAGCTCTGTAGCATTTCTCATATTATATGTGGATGACATACTGTTGATGGGAAATGATATAGAACTCTTGGAGAGCATAAAGGCCTACTTGAATAAATGTTTTTCAATGAAGGACCTTGGAGAAGCAGCTTACATATTAGGCATCAAGATCTACAGAGCTAGATCGAGACGCCTCATAGGTCTTTCGCAAAGCACATACCTCGATAAGATACTGAAGAAGTTCAATATGGATCAGTCCAAGAAGGGGTTCTTGCTTGTATTGCAAGGTGTGAAATTGAGCTCGGCTCAATGCCCGACCAGGGTAGAAGATAGAGAAAATATGAGTGTCATCCCCTATGCCTCAGCCATAGGGTCTATTATGTATGCCATGTTGTGTACCAGACCTGATGTAAACCTTGCCGTAAGTTTGGTAGGAAGGTACCAAAGTAATCCCGGCATGGAACACTGGACAGCGGCCAAGAATATCCCGAAGTACCTGAAAAGGACTAAGGATATGTTTCTCGTTTATGGAGGTGACGAAGAGCTCGTCGTAAAGGGTTACGTCGATGCTAGCTTCGACACAGATCTGGATGACTCCAAGCCACAAACCGGATACGTGTATATTTTGAATGGTGGGGCAGTAAGTTGGTGCAGTTGCAAGCAAAGCGTCGTGGCGGGATCTACATGTGAAGCGGAGTACATGGCAGCCTCGGAGGCAGCGCATGAAGCAATTTTGATGAAGGAGTTCATTACCGACCTAGGAGTTGTTCCCAATGAGTCGGGCCCGATGACTCTCTTCTGTGATAACACTGGAGCTATTGCCCTTGCCAAGGAGCCCAGGTTTCACAAGAAGACCAGACACATCAAGCGTCGCTTCAACTCCATTCGTGAAAATGTTCAAGATGGAGACATAGATATTTGTAAAGTGCATACAGATCTGAATGTCGCAGATCCGTTGACTAAACCTCTTCCACGGGCAAAACATGATCAACACCAGAACTCTATGGTTGTTCGATTCATCACAATGTAACTAGATTATTGACTCTAGTGCAAGTGGGAGACTGTTGGAAATATGCCCTAGAGGCAATAATAAAATGGTTATTGTCGGTGTCAAAACCGGCGGATCTCGGGTAGGGGGTCCCGAACTGTGCGTCAAGGTCGGATGGTAACAGGAGACAAGGGACACTTTATTTTACCCAGGTTCGGGCCCTCTCGGTGGAGGTAAAACCCTACTCCTGCTAGATTAATATTGATGAAATGGGTAGTACAAGAGTGGATCTACCACGAGATCGAGGGGGCTAAACCCTAGAAGCTAGCCTATGGTATGATTGTGTATGATGATGGTTGTCCTACGGACTATCAACCCTCCGGTTTATATAGACACCGGATAGGGTTAGGGTTACACAGAGTCGGTTACAATGGTAGGAGATCTCGAATATCCGCACGCCTAGCTTGCCTTCCACGCCAAGAAAGGATCCTTCCGGACACGGGACGAAGTCTTCAATCTTGTATCTTCATAGTCCTGGAGTCCGGCTGAAGGTATAGTTCGGCTATCCGAACACCCCCTAATCCAGGACTCCCTCAGTAGCCCCTGAACCAGGCTTCAATGACGACGAGTCCGGCGCGCAGATTGTCTTCGGCATTGCAAGGCGGGTTCCTCCTCCAAGTTCTTCAAGAAGATTATAAAAACCACAAAATAGTGTCCGGCTCTGCAAAATAAGTTTCCACATATTACCATATAGAGAATAATATTAACACAAACCAAATCTGCTGACGTATCCTGCAGTGCGTCATAACACTGCGGCCAAGCCTTCTATATAAATTGCTTTTCATTGTTCCACCTCAGCTCGTTTAGCGAGGCGGTTTCCTTGGCACGTCTTGTCAAAGCAGAGATCGTGTGCCCCCTCTAACGGGATTCTCATTAATACGGTCGTGGGTAACCCAATCGTGCCTGTTAGCACGTCTTGCCTTAATTAAAGGCTAGTCCAAGACGGTTACGGGGAGGGCGCTTGATATTCTGCCTCTTATAAAGAGACCAAGGCCCTGTTCCCTGCTTCTATTCTCAAAACGAGCTCGCCCGTCGCCTCAAGTTCCAACACCCTAGGCTTCCAGATTCCGAGCGCACCGGATCTTCGACAATGTCCGGCTCCGACCTCCAAGGCCGATGGATGCCCTCCTCCGTTACGGAGGAGGACGTATCAAGATTGAGGGAAGCTAGATTCCTGACCAGGGAGATTCGCACAGGCTGCCTGTCCAAGGACAGGTGATCCCTAGCCCTCAGCCCGGCGAGAGCGTGGTATTCATATCCCACTTCCTCCGGGGATTAGGCTTCCCCGTGGATCCCTTTGTAAGGGGGCTGATGTTTTATTATGGGCTGGAATTCCACGACTTAGCTCCGGAGTCCATCCTCCATATCTCCTCATTCATAGTTGTGTGTGAAGCGTTCCTCCGTGTTACCCCTCACTTCGGACTGTGGCTCAAGACCTTCAAAGTAGAACCGAAGATAATCGAAGGGCGCCACGCAGAGTGCGGAGGCGCTGCTATAAAAATAAATGCCGACGCTCCATGGCCCAAGGGCGCTTTTCAAGAGGAGCTTGGCTTATGGCAACAGGAGTGGTTCTACATCACCGCTCCTCGGGGCACCGCATGGGTGGCGCCTCCGGCCTTTCGCTCGGGTCCCCCACCACGGTTAGCATCGTGGATTAACATAGGGTTAGATCGGGGCTTGCCCAAAGATGTTCCTCTGCTGCAGGGCCGCATTAAGGATCTCTTGAAGGGAGACCTCAACCTGGTCAAGGTGACACAAGTCATGCTGATTCGACGGACACTGCCCGGCCAACGTCGCCCCCTTCGCTTGTGGGAATTCGATCCGGAGGGACCACGAGCTCTCCAGAATTTTATGGGCATGACGCCTGTGGAGATGTATAAACTGTTCTTCGGATCACAGGAAGTGAGTCTGGATTTGACCGAGGATACTGGTTTAAGCCGCAATTGCCCGGATACTCAAGTAGGTGACCTTGCGACCGGACCTTCTATCCGCATAATTAACTTGTTTTTAATAGCGCTTCTTCTTTTAAGCAGGAGTGGATAGCGAAGGCGAAGCTGATCAGGTGTCCGGCTCCCCTTCCCGAAACCAGGCTGGATCCCGTGCTAGTCAGTATGCTGGAGGAAGTGCCTTTGGAGGGAAATAAGGGGGAGGACAAGGAGACCGTGGCCTCTTCGAAAGAGGCCCTTCCGAAGGGGGGAATCGATATTTCCTCTCCTAAGGGAAAGAAAAGGGCCGCCTCTGATGACCCGGAGACCGTAGCCTCGAAGCGGGGGAAAGAATCCTTGTCAAAGGACCGAACGCCGGGGAGCCCCTCGGCCGAACTAAACCCTAAAAGGGACCAGCTCTCCAGCGAGCCGTAAGTAGAAGAAGAGTTTTTCTTTTAAGAGAAATCCTTGGTTTATATCTGAGAAGTTTTAACCGAAACCTTACTTTGTAGTTCGGACCTGAGCCCTTCTCAGAAAAACTCGTCCTCGGGAGATCTTCTTCCGGAGATGATGGAGAGTGGAATGCCTCCTCCTTCTATATCGCCTAGCAAGGCGGGCGACGCTGAAGTGTCGTCGCGGGGGATTTCTTCAGATCCGCTAGGGGTGGATAGTACTGCCCCCCGAGGTTCTCTGTGTCCGGCCTTTGAGGAAGGCCATGGGACGAGTCCGACACCATCTAGTGTTCGGTCGGAGGAGCTAAAGATTCTGCTGGGGCAAGCCTCTGTCTCAGAGGAGCATCGTGCGTTAATGAGCACGGTAATTGAAAAGATTTCATCCGCCGAAAGCGGACTGCACGAGGCCGTCAAGAGTTTAATGGCAGGCCTTGAGGTACTTTTTAAATAACGTATATTTGTATTAATTGTGCATAAATAAAGTGCGCCCTGTGTAGATAGTAGCCCCTGAGACTCTATGTGTCATAAAGATGTACGGCGCGCAAAGGATCTTAATCCCAGGTCCTTTAAGTGGCACCTTTATATGTAGGTGGCTGATTGTCCGGAGTCAAGCCGGACTTGTGAATATGCCGAACTAAAGCGACAACTGGATGAGGCAGAAGCCGACATCATGCTTGTTAACAAGCGGCTTGATGGTGCTCAAGGTATTGAAATCATTAGGCGATTGTTAGTAAGACGAGCTGTATGTCAATATCTTACCGTGTGTGTGCTTGACACAGATGGTGCGGCCGCCGTGGAAGGTCTTAGGGCCGAACTCGCCCGAGCGAAGGAACAAGCCAGAAAAAGCGATGCGGCTGCCATGAAAGCCCTTGAAGAGCTGAAAGCCGAACAGGCTGCCCATTGCCGAAGCAAGGAGGAAATGGCTGATATGGCCGTAAAGTTAAAGAGTGCTACTGACCGTTGCAAGCTTCTGGAAGAAGAAGATCGGGCGAGGCAAACGAGCTTAGAGAAGGCTGTTGCTGACGCCAAGGACGCTCGCTCTATAATGAGAGCGGCAAAGGAAGAGTTGCGTCAAGCCGGACAAATTGCGGATGGGAAGCCCTTCTCGCTGCGGAGAAAATTTTGTGATCCGAAGTTTGCCCCGTTAAACCGGATGTGGAGTATAGAGGACACCTATCTGGATTTGGCGGCTAGTGCCACTGATGCGACCGAAAACTTTCGAGATAAAAAGGATCATGAAGTGGAGAAGCTCTTTTGGTCGCAATTCATCAATCCAGAGAGTCCGCTGGCAGTGGACGATCGCCTGGCCCAATGGGCCGAGCTGAATAGGTTGTCCGGACTCACCATGAAGTACGTCATGGATCGTCTGTGTCCGGGGAGATCGAAGACGAAGAGTTATTTTAGCTTGGTGCAGCAATTGCTAGACGTGGTGCCACGTGTCGATGCTATGAAGAGGTCAGCGTGCGTAGAGGGCGCTCGGCTGGCTCTTGCCCGTGTCAAGACATACTGGGCAGATATGGAGCCCACCACTGTTGCGTCCCGGGATTCAGACAAAAGCCGAACACCTGCCGAGCACTATTTTGAGGAAGTCCTCGAAGGCGCTCGCGTAATAGAGACGCAGTGCTCGAAGGATGCTATATTATGATAGCATATGTAATCATAAAATAGTATTTTGATAAATTGTAGTGGCATTTTTTTAGACTTGTGCCTTCAAGTATTAAGAACACCTCATGTGCGGCCGTTTTAATATATATAAATTCTGAAAAGATTGCAGTCGTTGGCTTCAGCCCCCACGCACATAGTGTGGGGGTGCGCGCAGAAGACGCATTTTCACACTTAACCCAACGTCTTGGTCCTACAAAGGAGGTGATAGCGCAGCGGGCTAGGCAACCGGACTATAATGCTTTAACACTTTCACTTAGCCATAGGAGCTTGATAGTGGGACTCTTTAGGTAGCCCTTTAGTGGCGACTGCGCTTTGCCCGAGTTTGGAGCGCGTACGTGCCTGACCGGGAAACGGCCCTTCGTCAAAGCGGAGGAATTTGAAAAATCCCTATGAGTCATCGAGTGGCGACCAGTCTCGCGCTACATCATGACAGTCGGTTTTCGGCTTTCTCTACTGAGGTGCTCACCCGGCCGAACCGGGGCACAATCGCAGTAGTTCTCCTGGTGCTACCTTAGCCGATAGAGCGGAACGTAAGGTGGCCGAACTCAGGAGCCGGGCAACCCAACATATGACCAAAATCATGATTCGGAGCTGATGCATATGGTGCCAAAACTCGCGACGCCGGACACTCCCTAAGGTGTTCGGTCTTTATCAGTGCGGGTGAGACAACACCCTTAAAAAAAGAGAGCCCCTAGTGTCCAGGTACGAGCAAAAAATTCTGGCGTGGCCACATGCCAAAACGCCAGCCTCCTCCTTGGTTATAGTAGAAAAAACCAGGGGATGTATAGCAGCAAGAGACAGAAAAAAAGGTTTATGCAGGGTCTTAATCTAAAAAGAAGCCTTAGGACGGGTCCCTACTGCACGTCTGCGCCTGTGTCTCCGCTGTGCCATGTCATGGACGGGCGCCGCACGACGTTCATCTATAAAAGAGAGGAACTGAATTGAAAATGGGTTGTGCGGAATAAAAATATAATAAACTAAAGATAAATTAAAAAATATATAAGGGTGAGCTTTATTGTCTCTGCATATAGCCCCCGGTACGGGGGTATATGGCGTTATGAGCCTGCGTTGATGATGGACTTGTGCCGAACTCGTTGAGTCCGGGTCCATGGCCTTTGATGACTTATAAAGAAAGTCTTTTGGCTGGCGAGGCAATTTTATTGTGCGGCTGTTTAAGCGGCCGCGCAGTCCTCCGTTTGGAGGAGGCGTATCTTAGTGCGCTCCCTTTAAAGAGATGATGCCTCGTGGACCGGGCATCTTAAGTGTGAGAGATGCGTAATGCGGTATTGCGTTAAAGCGAGCGAAAGCTCCGCGTCCCATTAGTGCTTGATAGCGACTTGAAAACGGGACTACATGGAAGGTCAGCTTTTCGCGATGAAAGTTATTGGGAGAGCCAAATATGACCACAAGCCGGAGAAAACCCATACAATGGGTGTCCGGGCCTGGTGCTACCCCTTGAAAGGAGGTTTTGCTGTGGCGGATTCTTGCTGGGTTTATGCCCATGCGGTGGATTGTATCCTGATATATCAGGTTTAGTCCACTGCCGCCGTCCATAAGGACATTGGTAAACTGGAATCCATCGATTATTGGATCCAGTATCAGGGCAGTCCGGCCTGCGTTTTTGATATTTCTAGAATAATCTAGCTGATAAAAAATGATTGGCTTTAGTGACCAGTGGCGGGACTCCTGAGGGGAAAGTTTGATTGTACATACCTTTATGGGTGCCATACTTTTTGTTACGTGAAGTAAGTTCACTGTTTTGACTTCTTGCGGGAAGTTCTTTTGTTTCCTGGTATTCTGCCTTTGGGGTTCGTCCTCTTCCTCACTTGGTGTGTCGAGCCCCTTGTGTTCAGCGTTAAGCTGTCCGGATTGTTTAAAAACCCAACAATCTCTATGGGTGTGATTGGCAGGCTTCCCAGGAGTACTGTGTATCTGACATATTCTGCCCAGGATTCTATTTAAGCTGGACGGATCATCCCTGTTATCCTGAGGGGGTGGTTTTGTTTGATTTTGCCGCGAGCTTTTGAATCCGGCATTGACTGCCGCGCTCTTCGGACTTTTCCCTTTGATTCGGCGACGGTCCTTATTTCATCGCGGTTTTCCGTTTCCATCCCTGATTTCGGATGTACTTGGGTCGCTGGGGCTGCATCGTGCCAACCAGCTGTCCTCTCCTGCGCAAAAGCGGGTCATGAGGCCTGTGAGTGCAGCCATTGTTCTTGGCTTTTCCTGGCCGAGGTGTCTGGCGAGCCATTCGTCTCGGACATTATGCCTGAAAGCTGCTAAGGCTTCGGCGTCCGGACAATCCACTATCTGATTCTTTTTAGTAAGGAATCTGTTCCAGAACTGTCGCGCTGATTCTCCAGGCTGTTGAGTTATGTGACTGAGATCGTCTGCGTCCGGAGGGCGGACGTAGGTCCCTTGAAAATTTGCTCGGAAAGCGTCCTCGAGCTCTTCCCAACTTCCAATTGTGTTTTCGGGAAGGCTTTTAAGCCAGTGCCGGGCTTGCCCTTTAAGCTTAAGGGGTAAATATTTGATGGCGTGGAGATCATCTCCTCTAGCCATGTGTATGTGGAGGATATAATCCTCGATCCAGACTCCGGGGTCTGTTGTTCCATCGTACGCCTCTATGTTGACGGGTTTGAATCCCTCTGGAAATTCATATTCCAGGACCTTATCGGTGAAACATAGGGGGTGTGCGGCGCCCCTGTATTTGGGTGTGCCGGATTCTGATGATAGCTTTTTTGCATTGCTTGTGAGAGCTTGCTTTCTTGGCCCGTAAATGGACCTGGCTGGGTCATGATGCGGGTCTTTAATTGGGTCGCATGCCGCATTGAATGCGGCGCCACTTGCCGTTTTATATTGGCCGTGTGGTCGTCTATCCGACCGCATGGCTTTTTTATTTTTCGAATGCGAGGGCTCTAGGGCTTCTTGGTCGAATTCTGCCAGTAGTTTTCTCTTCGGATAGCTTTTAGTGCGGCGGCTGCCGCCGTATTTGTCTGCGGTCTTGATTATCTTGCTCCATCTTATTCTGAGTGCATCTTCCGCCGTCTTTAGCTTCCGCTTCTGCTTTTTCAGGCTGCGTGCTGTAGCAACGAGCCTTTCGTGGAGATTCTGCTCCGTGGTTTTATCCGGTGTGAGATCGTCCGGAGTTCTTGTCACGCCCAAGATGCGACCCTATCCTAAAGGAACTCGAAGGTCCCACCAAGGATAGAAGCGCATCTTGAAGACACTTTTGCAAGGTGGATATCATTACATCAACATTACATAATAGTGGGGATACAACCAAGACATACAATGTCACATGAATACAACAATACATCATATGCAATATCAACATCCAACTACGGATGAAACATAAACAGCAACTCAAACAATATCCACCCTGCTAGCCCAGGCTGCCGACCAGGATCCTATCCCTCAATCGAAGAAGAAGCAGAAGAAGAACTCCAACACAAATGAACATCGCTCTCACGTCATGATCATCGCATAACCTGTACCTGCAACTGTTGGTGTAGTAATCTGTGAGCCACGAGGACTCAGCAATCCCATTACCATGGGTATCAAGACTAGCAAAGCTTAATGGGAAAGGAAGGGGTAAAGTGGTGAGGTTGCAGCAGCGACTAAGCAGAGTATGGTGGCTAGCATACGCAAATAAGAGCGAGAAGAGAAGAGAAGCAAAGCAAGCGGTCGTCAACTAGTAATGATCAAGAAGTGATCCTGAACTCCTACTTACGCCAAACATAACCCAGAAACCGTGTTCTCCTCTCGATCAACCCCGAAAAAAGACACTCAAGGTTACGCACACGGTTGGTGTATTTTAGAAGAATTTGCTTCAAGTTTACTACAACCGGACATTAACAAATGCCCATCTGCCCATAACCGCGGGCACGACTTTCGAAAGTTCAAACCCTGCAGGGGTGTCCCAACTTAGCCCATGATAAGCTCTCGCGATCAACGAAGGATATTCCTTCTCCTGGGAAGACCCGATCAAACTCGGAATCCCGATAACAAGACATTTCAACAATGGTAAAACAAGTCCAGCAAGACCTCCCAGCGTGCCGACACCCTGATAGTAGCCGCGCGTATCATGTCTCAGGCCACGACCGGATAAGCTAAGCGTACAGGTACCAACATAACCCAAGTTGCCAAGGGACGGTCCCGCACGGTGCTCTAGTTTGGACCAACACTTAGACAAGCATTGACCCGGGGGTTTAAAATAAAGATGACCCTTGGGATGCGTGACTCCCAAGGGAAAAAGGTAATAGGCTGAGGCAAATGGTAAAACCAATGTTGGGCCTTGCTGGAAGAGCTTTATTCAAAGCGAACTGTCAAGGGGGTCCCATAAATCACCCAACCGCGTTAGGGACGCAAAATCCGGGAACATAACACCGGTATGACGGAAACTAGGGCGGCAAGAGTGGAACAAAACACCAGGCATAAGGCCGAGCCTTCCACCCTTTACCAAGTATATAGATGCATTGATAATATAAGAGATATTGTGATATCCCAACATAAACATAAACATAATCCAACATGGAGCAATCTTCATCTTCACCTGCAACTAGCAACGCTATAAGAGGGGCTGAGCAAAAGCGGTAACATAGCCAAACAACGGTTTGCTAGGAAGGGTAACAAAGGTCAGAGGTTCATGCAATTTGGGAGGCTTGAGCAGCAAGTGGTAGGTAACGCAGCATAGCGAAAGAACGAAGCAACTAGCATAGCAATGATAGTAATGAGATCCAAGGTGATGGTCATCTTGCCTGAAATCCCGCTAGGAAGAAGAACGAGTCCATGAAGAAGATGAATCCACGAAGATGAACCAAGCGTAGACGAACGAATCCTCACGATCGCAACAAACGGGCACTATCGAGAGAAGCACACAACACGGTAAACACACCACACATGAACAAGGCATGATGCTCAACCAATTATGATGCATGACAAGGCTACATGAAGCTACTCATGGCAAAAGATGATGCATACAAGAACAACACATCAAAGCAAGTTTAAATGAGGCCGGAAACACCATAGAACAACTCTGGTAAGTCCTCATATGCAAATTTCGAAATTGGTCCAGATCTGAATAACCTTATGTTCAAGTTTGTTAAACAGCAAGTTAAGATGCACCAACATGATCTACACAAAATTCTAGTCAAGTTACATATAAAGTTCATTAGATTCGGAGCTACGGCCTAGAAGATATGAGCAAAACAAGTTAAGCATGGCATTGATGCAAAATGCATACAAACATCAAGCAAACACCTCAAAACAAGGATGCAACATGATAGTATGAATCTACATGCAATTCTAAGCAAGTTTCATGTAGAGCACACTCAAAACGGAGCAACGGTTCAACACATACACTCTATACAAGATATAATAACAATCTGTCCAAAACAGCAAGTAGGCATCTAGCAAGCATTGAAACAACATGTTACAGCACCATAACATGATAACAAAAGGCATGGACATGATGTACAGGTAAAGCATTACAAAACATGAACACTGAGATATCTCCAGAAATCACTAGATCATACTCAAACAAGCATGGCAAGCTTGCAAATAATATCAGGTTCACAGACTTAGCAGAATTTCAGGACATGGCAGAAATAACATCAGGTTGCAATGTTTAGAGCTATCAAACAATATGGTACAGCAAGCTATCATGTCAAACTAGAGCATGGCATGAATCTACTCAAAGCATATAACAAAAGTCCCTTACTGACCATAAGCCAAAAGGGATCAGAGAATACAATTACAAGCATGTGAACATAGCAAAAACATAAACAGATTCAGACTTAGTGAAAATCTGGAGCATGGCAAAACAGATAACAAGTAGGCATGTTTACGAGCTCGATGCACTCACTACGAGGCATTGCATGATAAACTAAGAATACATCCAGAAACTAGACATGGAATATAATCTATAAATGGCAAGATCAATAACATAGCATGCATGGATCAACAACAACAAGCTAGGCAAAATTGCTAAACATGTCAACAATCTGCCAGGAACATTTTATAGCAAAAGTAGAGCAAGATTAAGACATGCTAGAGCACTCTATAAATGCAACCAGGAGCATGGATGGATATAGCATAACCATATGAACAAAACACCCTTACTGAACATACTCAAAAGAGGCATGGATCTCACTGTAGCGACATGAATACATGGCATAAAAATAACAGCAGACAAAGACTTAGTGAAATTCTAAGTCTCTGAAATCAGCAACATTATGATGCCTAGTTTGCATGCTTGTTCTAGTCACCACATAGATCACAAAAAATACATGGCATACACTCCTGAAAAGATGGCATGGCATATTTCAAAACACATGTAGAGCTCAAGTTC
Source organism: Aegilops umbellulata (assembly GCA_032464435.1). Lineage (NCBI taxonomy): Eukaryota > Viridiplantae > Streptophyta > Magnoliopsida > Poales > Poaceae > Aegilops > Aegilops umbellulata. The sequence continues at coordinate 324,003,900 of CP136060.1, forward strand.
ATAGGGTGCACACATCAATCATGGCAAAAATGACAAAAGTGCATGTTCTGCTGAGAATCTGAAACTAACATCACATAGCTCTCTTCTAACAGCATTTCGGGCATCAAGATGAGCTCCAATGAAAATGACACAATGGAACAAAATGAGGAGAACAACCAGATGAACATTTCGATATATTACATGCATGATTAGGAGCAGTATGCAGGAAGTTATGGCATGATGAACAGTGGCACAAAATTTAGCAGATCTGGGGACTTAGAAATATTTCAACCTCGCGGGGAAAAAGTCAACGCGGCGGATCCCGCCGGAGTAGTCGCCGGAGGAGCTCGGGGAAGAAGGGGGCCGCCGGATCTGGGTGGGGACGGGCCGGTCCCGGCCGGATCCGGGCTGTGGCCGGCCGGCGACGAGGAAGACGGAGGGAGGCGGCGGCGTCAGAGCGGGGTCGCGGGCCGCGGGTCCGGCGAGGCTCGGGCGCCCGCCGGAGGCGGCGCGGCGACCCGGCGGCGGGGACGGCGATCGGCGGCGGGGAGCGCGTGGGGCGGCTCGGGCGCGGTCGGGCCCGGCGCGGCTCGGCGCGGGCCGGCCGTGGGCTGGAGCGGGCCGCGGCGGAGGGAGGTGGCGTGAGCCACGTGGCGCGCCCCGATTGGCGCTGGCGGCGGCGGGAAGACGTCCGGCAGGCGGCGGACAAGTCCGGTGGCGGCGGGGGCGATTTTTTAGGGTTTCATCCGCAAATGAAGGAGGGGGAGGCCTATTTATACATAGAAGGAGCTAGGAGGCTCCAAATGGAGTGCGGTTTTCGCCCACACGATCGTGATCGAACGACCGAGAACATGGAGGGGGTTTGAATGGGTTTTGGGCCACTTTGAAGGGGTGTTGGGCTGCACACAAAAGAGACTTTGCGGTTACCCGGTTAACCGTTGGAGTATCAAACGACCTCCAAATGACCCGAAACTTGACAGGCGGTCTACCGGTGGTATACCAAGGCCGCTTGGCAAACCTCGGTCCATTCTAAGAAAGTTTAACACCCGCACATGGAAAGAGGCAAAAGGGGGCGCCGGGGAACATAGGAGTGCTGGATTGCAAAACGGACAACGGGGAAAATGCTTGGATGCATGAGACGAACACGTATGCAAATGCGATGCACATGATGACATGATATGAAATGCAGATGATGACATGGCAAAGTGCGACACGCAAGCACATGACATGGCAAGGACGGCGAATAACTGGCGGACACCTGGCGCATCGAATCCGGGGCGTTACAGTTCTGTTATGGCCGGGGGAGGGCTGTCTGTCCTCTCTATCCGCGTTGCCCTGTTCGGACGGTTGCTCTGAGGCTCGCTCGTCGTCTGCCGGCTCATCCTGCTCTATGGCTGGGTCTTGATCGAGGCGGGGCTTGGCTCGGCGTTTTCGTCGCCGCTTTGATTGCTTTTCGGAGGGTTTGTCCCCTTTTTGTCCCCTTTTTCCTCTTTGTCGTTTCCTTTAGGGGTATCCACCATGAATACATCATTAGGTGTGGTGGTGGTCCAGCGCCTTATAGGTGCTGGTTCCTGTTCGTCTCCATCTTCGTCGTCCATACCGTCGAAGTCTTCGGATCCGAAGTCGAGCATGTCGGTTAAATCGTCGACAGTGGCTATTAAGTGGGTGGTGGGTGGGCTTTGAATTTCTTCGTCGCCCGAATCCCAACCTCGCAGACCATAGTCCGGCCTGGGCTCTCCTGATAAAGAGAGAGACTTGAGAGAATTCAGGATATCACCGAAAGGTGAGCACTGAAAGATGTCCGCGGCGGTGAACTCCATTACAGGCGCCCAATTAGATTCGATCGGCGGGGGCACGGAAGGCTCGGAGTTCGGAGAAGAGTTCGGCTCCTTGGAGTCCTGGGCCGTGCGGAGAACGGCGCTGGCGTTCGGCTCGATCGCCTTTGAGATCGCAGCCCCCGAGGTGACGTCTAACCGTTCATCCTCAGAGAACGCAGCGGGCTCCGAGTCAAAGATCGGGGCCGGAGCGTGTGCGGCCTCCAGGGTGCTATTCCGAAGCAGAGCTATATCATGCCCCTCGAAATAGCGCGGCGCGCTTGGCTGTGGCTCGAGCCCGTCGAAGATCAAGTCTCCGCGGATATCAACCGTGTAGTTTAAGCTTCCAAACCTGACTTGATGGTCAGGGGCGTAGCTTTCGATCTGCTCCAGATGACCAAGCGAATTGGCCCGTAGAGCGAAGCCGCCGAAGACGAAGATTTGTCCGGGGAGGAAAGTCTCACCCTGGACCTCATCGTTGTTGATGATCAAACGAGCCATCGGGCCTAAAAGCGACGACACAGAGGAACTCTCAATGAAAGCACCACTGTCGGTGTCAAAACCGGCGGATCTCGGGTAGGAAGTCCCGAACTGTGCGTCAAGGTCGGATGGTAACAGGAGACAAGGGACACTTTATTTTACCCAGGTTCGGGCCCTCTCGATGGAGGTAAAACCCTACTCCTGCTAGATTAATATTGATGATATGGGTAGTACAAGAGTGGATCTACCACGAGATCGAGGAGGCTAAACCCTAGAAGCTAGCCTATGGTATGATTGTGTATGATGATGGTTGTCCTACGGACTATCAACCCTCCGGTTTATATAGACACCGGATAGGGTTAGGGTTACACAGAGTCGGTTGCAATGGTAGGAGATCTCGAATATCCGCACGCCTAGCTTGCCTTCCACGCCAAGAAAGGATCCTTCCGGACACGGGACGAAGTCTTCAATCTTGTATCTTCATAGTCCTGGAGTCCGGCTGAAGGTATAGTTCGGCTATTCGAACACCCCCTAATCCAGGACTCCCTCAGTTATTATTATATTTTGTTGTTCATGATAATTGTCTATTGTTCATGCTATAATTGTGTTATCCGGAAATTGTAATACGCGTGTGAATACATAGACCACAACATGTCCCTAGTGAGCCTCTAGTTGACTAGCTCGTTGATCAATAGATGGTCCTGGTTTCCTGACTATGGACATCGGATGTCATTGATAACGGGTTCACATCATTAGGATAATGATGTGATGGACAAGACCCAATCCTAAGCATAGCACAAGATCGTGTAGTTCGTCTGCTAGAGCTTTTCTAATGTCAAGTATCATTTCCTTATACCATGAGATTGTGCAACTTCCGGATACCGTAGGAGTGCTTTGGGTGTACCAAATATCACAACGTAACTGGGTGGCTATAAAGGTGCACTACAGGTATCTCCAAAAGTGTCTGTTGGGCTCGAGACTGGGATTTGTCACTCCGTATGACGGAGAGGTATCTCTGGGTCCACTCGGTAATGCATCATCATAATGAGCTCAATGTGACCTAGTGGTTGATCACGGGATCATGCATTACGGTACGAGTAAAGTGACTTGCCGGTAATGAGATTGAACGAGGTATTGGGATACCGACGATCGAATCTCGGGCAAGTAACATACCAATTGACAAAGAGAATTGTATACAGGGTTGCTTGAATCCTCGACATCGTGGTTCATCCGATGAGATCATCGTGGAACATGTGGGATCCAACATGGGTATCCATTGGTTATTGGCCGGAGAGTTTTCTCGGTCATGTCTGCATGATTCCCGAACCCGTAGGGTCTACACACTTAAGGTTCGATGACGCTAGGGTTATTAGGAAGACTTGTATGTGATTACCGAATGTTGTTCGGAGTCCCGGATGAGATCCTGGACGTCATGAGGTGTTCCGGAATAGTTCGGAGGTGAAGATTTATATATGGGAAGTTGTCATACGGTCACCAGAAAGGTTCGGGGGCATATCGGTATTGTACCGGGGCCACCGGAGGGGCTCTGGGGGTCCACCGAGAGGGGCCACCTCTCCCGGAGGGCCTTGTGGGCTGTAGGAGGAAGGGAACCAGCCCCAAGTGGGCTGGGGCGCCACACCCCCTAGGGCCCATGCGCCTAGGGTTTGGGGAAATCCTAGAGGGGGCGTCCCCTTGCTTGGGGGGGCAAGCCCCCCTCCCCTTGGCTGCCGCCCCCCCTCTAGACCTCATCTAGAGGGGTCCGGCCCCCTTCCCCCTTCCCCTATAAATAGAGGGGCGAGGGGAGGGCTGCACACCACATCTAAGTCGCAGCCGCTCCCCTCCCCAACACCTCTCCTCCGTTAAGAGCTTGGCGAAGCCTTGCCGGAGTACTGCTGCTCCACCACCACCACGCCGTCGTGCTGCTATTGGAGCCCTCTTCCTCAACCTCTCCCTCCTCCTTGCTGGATCAAGGTGCGGGAGACGTCTCCGCTTCGTATGTGTGTTGAACGCGGAGGTGCCGTCCGTTCGGCGCTAGGATCATCGGTGATTTGGATCACGACGAGTACGACTCCATCAACCCCATTCACTTGAACGCTTTCGCTCGCGATCTACAAGGGTATGTAGATGCAGTCCTCTCCCTCTCGTTGCTAGATGACTCCATAGATTGATCTTGGTGATGCGTAGAAAATTTTAATTTCTGCTACGATCCCCAACACCCACTACCTATTGATGATAGCTTTCCTGATGAACAATTAAATGTCATAAGTACCTCTCATAGTACTCCTTGGTATGCTGATTATGCTAATTACATAGTTGCTAAATTTATACCACCTAGCTTCACATACCAACAAAAGAGAAAGTTTTTCTGTGATTTGAGACATTACTTTTGGGATGACCCACATCTTTATAAAGAAGGAGTAGATGGTGTTATTAGACGTTGTGTACCTGAGCATGAACAGGAACTGATCCTACGCAAGTGTGACTCCGAAGCTTATGGAGGACACCACGCTGGAGACAGAACTGCACATAAGGTATTGCAATCCGGTTTTTATTGGCCTACTCTCTTCAAGGATGCCCGTAAGTTTCTCTTGTCTTGTGATGAATGTCAAAGAATTGGTAATATTAGTAGACGTCAAGAAATTCCTATGAATTATTCACTTGTTATTGAACCATTCGATGTTTGGGGCTTTGATTATATGGGACCTTTTCCTGTCTCTAATGGATATACACATATTTTAGTTGCTGTTGATTACGTTACTAAGTGGGTAGAAGCTATTCCAACTAGTAGTGCTGATCATAACACTTCTATTAAAATGCTTAAGGAAGTTATTTTTCCGAGGTTTGGAGTCCCTAGATATTTAATGACTGATGGTGGTTCACATTTTATTCATGGTGCTTTCCGTAAAATGCTTGCTAAATATGATGTTAATCATAGAATTGCATCTCCTTATCATCCTGAGTCTACTGGTCAAGTAGAATTGAGTAACAGAGAACTCAAATTAATTTTGCAAAAGACTGTCAATAGATCTAGAAAGAATTGGTCCAAGAAACTTGATGATGCATTATGGGCATATAGAACTGCATATAAAAATCCTATGGGTATGTCTCCGTATAAAATGGTTTATGGAAAAGCATGTCACTTACCTCTCGAACTAGAACATAAGGCATATTGGGCTATCAAAGAGCTCAACTACGATTTCAAACTTGCCGGTGAGAAGAGGTTATTTGATATTAGCTCACTTGATGAATGGAGAACCCAAGCTTATTAAAATGCCAAGTTGTTTAAAGAAAAAGTTAAAAGATGGCATGACAAAAGGATACAAAAGCGTGAGTTTAACGTAGGTGATTATGTATTGCTATACAACTCTCGTTTAAGATTTTTTGCAGGAAAACTTCTCTCTAAATGGGAAGGCCCCTACGTTATCGAGGAGGTCTATCGTTCCGGTGCCATAAAAATCAACAACTTCGAAGGCACTAATCTGAAGGTGGTAAACGATCAAAGAGTCAAACATTATATCTCAGGTAATCCCGTAAATGTTGAAACCAATATTATTGAAACCGTAACCCCGGAGGAATACATAAGAGACACTTTCCAAAATGTTTCAGACTCCGAAAAGGAATAGGTATGTGGTACGGTAAGTAAACCGACTCCAAAACAATTTTTAAGGCAATATTTCTCCGTTTTGGAATATTTAGAAAAATAGAAAAATAGAAAAATAAATAGCAGTCCGGGAAGGACACGAGGGCCCCACTAGGGTTGTTGGCGCGCCCTACCCCCTGGGCGCGCCCCCTACCTCGTGAGCACCTCGTGTGCCTTCCGGACTCCGTTTTCTTGCACGATACGTATTTTGGTCGGTAAAAATTCATTATATATTCTCCCGAAGGTTTTGACTCCCGTATCACGCAGATCTCCTATGTTTTTGTTTCGATCTGTTGCTGCTGCAGATTAGAGCAAGATGTCTTCTCAAGAGTCGGTCGGGGAGAGCCGGGTATCTAATCCAGCACCGGAACCAAGGGCAAACAGCGACGCTGACCACTTTGGGTCAGCAACGGAGGAAGAGATGGAGGCTGACTTGATGAGGGTAGATGCCATGGAGGATCAAGAAGTCACCTCTCGCCTCCGAGCTGGGTTCATGATGGGGGAACTACAGAGCTCATCTATTCCAAACTCGGTTATCCCTTCCAATATTAGATTTCTTTCTTATGAAAATATGAAGAGGAGTGTCACTTGTTCTCCCGCAGCTATGCAACACCCTTGGGTGCAAGGGGCTTTAGCCGTTACAGGGAAGCTTCGTAAGGAAATAATGGACCTCAAGCAGCAAGTCAATAAGCTCGAGGAGGAGAACCGTATCCCGAGAGGAATCATTGCCAAGAATACCACATCACCAACAAAGAAGGAGATATAATCACATGGATATGGGCACTCCCCTTGGCAATCGTCAAGCTTGGGGGAGGTGCCCCGGTATCGTATCACAATCACAACTCCTATCTTGACCGTTTTTCTTAGTTCGATCCTATTAGTAGTATGTTGATCTAGTAAAATAAAGTTTATGGCATGATCTAGTTTTGAGTTTTGCTTTATGATCTCTCTATGTAATCGAGTCCGTGAGCTATATATAATAAAGATTAGTGTTGAGTCAGGGGCTTGATTATTTTTCCATGATCTTGAGTGAATAAAGAAAAGAAGGAAAGAATAAAAGAAACAAAGAGCTCATAACGATCTTATTGAGAGTAATGACTTCACATAGAAAGAGTATGATGATTAAAAGTTGTTGGGAATTGGCAGTCATAACTTTGGTCATTGTTGCAATTAATAGGAAGGAATAAGGAAAGAGAGGTTTCACATATAGATATATTATTATTGACATCTTTTATGATTGGGAGCACTCATTAAAATATGACATGCTAAAGAGTTGATGTTGGACAAGTAAGACAACGTAATGAGTTATGTTTTCTTATATCTGAGATAAAGTATGTTGTCATGGATCCTCTAACATGTTGAGCTTGCCTTTCCCCCTCATGCTAGCCAAATTCTCACCACCAAGTAGAGATACTACTTGTGCTTCCAGATACCCTTAAACCAGTTTTGTCATGAGAGTCCATCATATCTACCTATGGATTGAGTAAGATCCTTCAAGTAAGTTGTCATCGGTGCAAAGCAATAAAAATTGCTCTAAATATGTATGATTGATTGGTGTGGGAGAAATAAGCTTTATACGATCTTGTGATGTGGAAGTAATAAAAGCGACGGACTGCATAATAAAGGTTCATATCACAAGGGGCAATATAAAGTGACGTTTTTTCGCATTGAGATTTTGTGCATCTAACCATAAAAGCGCATGGCAACCTCTGCTTACCTCTGCGAAGGGCCTATCTTTTATTATTTTCTTCTACCTTATGCAAGAGTCATGGTGATCTTCACCTTTCCTTTTTCATTTTATCCTTTGGCAAGCACAGCATGTTGGAAAGAACATGATATATATATATATATATATATATATATATATATATATATATATATATATATATATATATATATATATATATAATTGGATGTAGGGGAGAATGAGTTATTATTGTTGACATTACCCTTGAGGTAAAAGGTTATGGGGCAAAACTATAAGCCCCTATCTTTCTCTCTGTCCGATTAAAACTCCATAACCACAAGTATTGCGTGAGTGTTAGCAATTATGAAGGACTAGATGATAGTTGAGTATGTGGACTTGCTTTTTAGCTCTGACATAGACTCTTTCCGATGTTATGATAAATTGCAATTGCTTCAATGACTGAGGTTATAGTTTGTTGGTTCTCAATAAGGTTTCTGCTTCATACTTTTGCATTGTGAATTGATCATCACTTGAACATAAGTAATCATATGATAATATCTATATATGTTGTTGTTATGAGAATAATCATGATGCCTTCATGTCCGTATTTTATTTTTATCGACGCCTCTACCTCTAAACATGGGGACATATTTATTGTTATCGGCTTTTCGCTTGAGGACAAGCGAGGTCTAAGCTTGGGGGAGTTGATACGTCCATTGCATCATGCTTTTATATCGATATTTATCGCATTATGGGTTGTCACTTCGCATTATGTCACAATACTTATGGCTATTCTATCTTATCTTGCAAGGTTTACATAAGGAGGGAGAATGTCGGCAGCTGGAATTCTGGGCTGGAAAAGAAGCAACCTTTCGGGACGAGACTCCGCCGCCATGAGGCGAAACCTTGGCGGAACCAATCTAGAGCTCCGGCAGAGCTGTTCTGCCGGGGATACTTCCCTCCGGGAGGTGGAAATCATCGCCATTGTCATCACCAACACTCCTCTCATCGGGAGAGGGCAATCTCCATCAACATCTTCACCAGCACCATCTCATCTCCAAACCCTAGTTCATCTCTTGTATCGAAACCTTGTCTCCAAGTCCGGGATTGGTGCTAGTAGGTTGCTAGTAGTGTCGATTACTCCTTGTAGTTGATGCTAGTTGGTTTATTTGGTGGAAGATCATATGTTCAGATCATTTATGCATATTATTACCCCTCTGATTATGAACATGAATATGCTTTGTGAGTAGTTACGTTTGTTCCTGAGGACAAGGGAGAAGTCTTGCTATTAGTAGTCATGTGAATTTGGTATTCGTTCGATATTTTGATGAGATGTATGTTGTCTAGCCTCTAGTGGTGTTATGTGAACGTCGACTACATAACACTTCACCATTATTTGGGCCTAGAGGAAGGCATTGGGAAGTAATAAGTAGATGATGGGTTGCTAGAGTGACAGAAGCTTAAACCCTAGTTTATGCGTTGCTTCGTAAGGGCCGATTTGGATCCATATGTTTCATGCTATGGTTAGGTTTACCTTAATACTTTTGTTGTAGTTGCAGATGCTTGCAATAGAGGTTAATCATAAGTGGGATGCTTGTTCAAGTAAGAACAACACCCAAGCACCGGTCCACCCACATATCAAATTATCAAAGTACCGAACGCGAATCATATGAACGTGATGAAAACTGGCTTGACGATATTCCCATGTGTCCTCGGGAGCGATTTTCCTTATATAAGAGTTTGTTCCGGCTTGTCCTTTGCTACAAAAAGGATTGGGCCACCTTGCTGCACTTTATTTACTTTTGTTACTTGTTGCTCGTTACAATTTATCTTGTCACAAAACTATTTGTTACCACGTATTTCAGTACTTGCAGAGAATACCTTGCCGAAAACCGCTTATCATTTCCTTCTGCTCCTTGTTGGGTTCGACACTCTTACCTATCAAAAGGACTACGATAGATCCCCTATACTTGTGGGTCATCAAGTCCATACGTCATAGTGTAGCAACTAACCTAACTAGTACTACCAATTAGTCCTAATCTAACTTGTTCGGCCGGCCAGTGTGGCTGTGCACACCCACACACACAGCATGGCCGCCATGGCCATTAGCAGCAGCAAAGTAGTGCATAGCAGCGGCAGCAACTAAGCAATAGCAGTAGCAGCAGAAGCTAAGCAGCTAAGCAACGGCAGAAGCAGAAGGCAGCAACAGGGGCAGCGCTAGGCGGCGGGTGGCAGCAGGGGCGGTAGTAGGCGATGGCCGACGAGAAGCGGCACGCGGAGGCGAGGTCAGGGCGGGCGCGCGGTGGCAGCAGTATGCAGCAGCAAGATGGCTATTAAGCAGCAGTAGCTCACGCACACACATATGTACGCTTACACGCGAGCTCGGATGTGCTCGGGGACGGCGACCGAATCGAGGTTGGGGAAGAGGGGAATCGGCAGAGAAGCTCATTGTGGAGCTCATGGACGAGGTTAGGGAGTGCGGGGGTGGCCGGATATGTCGAGCCCGATGACGAGATGCGACGGATGTGGCGAAGAAGACCGGTGATGGCGAGCGTACGGCGCGGTCCGACTCAATTCAAGGCACGTAGGCGAAGTAGTGGACGACGAGGAAGCTCCCGGGCATCCTCCCGGGCGCCGGGGAGGCCAGTGGGCGCGACGACGACCGCAACCATGGCAAGCACCGTTCGTGCGATGACTATTTTGACGAGAGCGAGCGGACGAGGGGAAAATGAGGGCTAGGGTTTGTCAAGGGGGTCAGGGGTGTGCTTATCGTTATCGGGGCACCGGTGGATGGTCGACAGGTGGTCATCTATGGCCTGGACGGCGTGCGCGCGTGCTTGGTGCCATGGCCTCTGCCTCTATCCAGAGGTAGGGGAAAAGGCCGGCTAGGTGGGCTGGGCCTGATACAGTTAAGTGTTGGGCTTCACACTGTAGCACTAGGCTTTAGGTGCACAGTGTGTGCTTTTCTCTTTAATCAATCTGTAATTTAAAAAGCTATTGCTTGGCAATTAATTTGGTCACCATTTGATCTTTGTTAGATGTGATATTTAACACAAAAATACTTGGCTACGTTTTAGGCTGGCACAAAAAGTTTGGGGCCAAATGGAGCTGTTCAAATTCAGTTTTGAATTTATGTGCGTATATTTAATGTTGCTAGCCCTATTTTAAGTAGGTTAAGGGCAAATTAAAAATTCAAAAGATGATGGTTTCTACACGGCAATTACTTACTGAATACTTGCAACAGAATACTTGCAACATCTCGAACGTTTTAGTTTTTCTGTTTGTAGAATATTTTATTTAGAAAATAATTTATATATGAAAATGGCTTTGATTTTTATCAAGTGGCAATTTGTCTTAGTTGAACATGATGACATGGCACCATTAAGGTGAGGTCACTGTAGCATGACACTGGGGGTGTTACAAATCTCCTCCACTACAAATCTCGTCCTGAGATTTAAGACGTGAAATAAGGGGGAAAGATCTGGTTACGAAATTCTAACGAATCTTGTCGGTCTTGGTTGCTCTTCTCGAAGAGGTCGATCCTTTATGTTGATGTATTCATTTCTCTGCTTCAAGCCAACATGATGAAGCCATCATCCTTTCTTTGGGATCTTCATCGTACTTACGAATAGGTAAGGGGCAGCTCGGCTACGACAGGCTTAGGAGGGAAACAATCTGGGGTTAACCCATGAATGAGCATAAGATTATCTCTCGAGTTGAACATATAAAATACATCGAGAGTAAGGTACGAAGGTACAATAAGAGGTTCCAAGTGGATAGATAGTTGCTCGAAGTATGAACCAGAGTGAGAAAGGGGTTTAGAGCAGCGAGAGTAAGTATTGCGTCTGATACCAGAATAGAGCACTAAGAAGGTGGCCCGTGAATAAAATACGAAGCCAAGCGTGGGGAATAACCATTAGAAACAGGGTTGCACAGGAGAGTCAGGTTTCGATCCTGTGGAACTGCGGGTTATGGGCCCACCATGTGGTTTAAAGTAGAAAGGGGTTGACATCTTGCATGGTCACGATAGCAAGGCATGTCAGAGGGTAGCCTGTCAGTTATGTTGGCAACAACTCGATACCAAGGGCGAGGGACGAAGAGAACCATTTTCCTGCTCGTTGAACGAGGCGGGCCAATAGGCAATGTTCTCATCCATCGGTGGTTACCGGAATGCTATCGACAAATGCAATAGGGTCTTACTGACACGGTTGTACACCAAGGTGTTCACATAAGCAGAAGAAAATTACTGCTTAGATCATATGGATCACAAGGAAGGTTAAACAAATCAATGGAAGGAAAATGTGATCATCCGATCAAATAGAAAAATGGAAAGGAAAATGTGTTTGACACATATACCAGGGGTATACCCTTCCCAAGGACAAGCAGAGCATGATATCCATGACAGGATATAATGTAGAAAACTCATTAGGAAAGGGGGAAGAAATTTCATGACATTATGCATACAGCGGTGTTTGGATAATTGAGCAGGAAACATTTAGCATTGGGCTTCCAATGTTCTTGTTGAAAATCGGAGTACCATACACATGTTTTGAGATATCATTGACATAGTCATTGGGTAAAGATCGGACTTTGGATTCACAAAGGATCCATCAGGAACAACTTATAGAATGAGTCTTAAAATTTCCTGATGGAAGAATGGCTAAACTTTCTAAAAAGGATACCATAACAATAGGTCCTCCGCCCAGGTGTGCTAGGCATGACATCACCTTACCGGGTCTTATAAACACCAAAGTTATAACTCTTGGAAATATGTCCCAACCATGATATCTGACCGAGATCCAGATCTGATTGGTGTCAGGATACCTCAAACTCAGGATGCCTGAGAAGAAAAAAAAGTGCGACAAAAATTGTCGAGAAGACATTGTAAGATTCTTGGGAATGAGCTATGGAAGCGAGTTCTGAAACAATAGTTCGGCATTAAACCAATGAGGGGATGAGGAGGTAGCTGATAAACTCAGCGACAATTCATTGAGATCACGAAAAGATGGATTTCCACAATTATGTGAACAAAGAGATAACATTTGTCGAATCAAATGATATAATGAGTTATGCTCGAGGAAAACATACCCAATCTAAACATTGGTTGAAAGGTGCACCCAAAATATGGGCTTAGGTAGCATGATCAATTTTAGAATGGTGATTCGATAACCAATGGTCTAAGAATGAAATGTCGACCATTAACTTCAAAGCAATAGGGTTGCTTGAAGGAAAGAATCCAAATGACACCGTTCACTTGTTCGAATCAACACAGGGACCAAGAAAGAATGGTGATGGTGAGAAGTTTCACTATACCAAGAATTCTTAAGAGGTGGAGTAATCCTCATGACATTCTTGACATAAAAGATGGTAATGCTACAAGGTAGAACATAACCTAAGCTAGATAGCAAGGAAATCAAGATACAACACAAAACATGAACAAGTTTGTGTTGGGGGAAGGCAAGAATGTTGTCGAGGATAACACAAATCATCGAGGGGCAAGGATGGTATTTCCCATCATGAATTCGATTGATATCCTGGAAGAGCTCAAAATGTTGATGATGATCACGACACAATTGTCGAGAGATTTCACGAAGAAGCAATCGAACAACAATGACATCAAGAAAAAAAAACAATGGTGAAGCGAAGGGTCATTGGAACCACGGATACGACACACACTCGGAATCAAGCTTGATGTTCAAGGAAAAATGATAAGAGGAACAATATCGATGTAAGCTTGGCTCATTGTCAAAAGTTGTGCCCCGGGAATAAGGACCAGGTAGCACAGTTAAAATTTAGCACGATAATGATATAGCCGATCAGGCTTGGGATGACTTGAAGGATTATTAAACTCGTAAGCAATGAAAATTACTTAGAGTTATTGAATCAGAGTGCGGACTTGATTCACTATTCGGTGTTCTCGGTTGACGACAACCCAAAACCCAGGAAAAATTGGATTTGGTGAGAAATAACAGTTGATGAAGAACCCATAAGAAGTTTTGCAGTTCCATGATATTCTCGAGATACCAGGGTGTAATACTCGATGGTAGATCAAAGTAAATGTTGGATTGGTGGATTGATCCACAGAAGAAAAGTGCTTAAACTTGCCCGAGAAATGGGATCAAAGAAGAACATATGGTCGGATCCACGACTGCAAAGGATCAATTCACCGATACCTAAGGATATTATATCAAGGAAATAGTTATTATTACAAAAAGCTTCCATAATAGGATCTACATCATGTCCATGGGCATGAACACAAAAGTTCAAGGTCAACTCCCACTTCTTCAATGCATAACCTTCCATTCGCCTCTCGTATTTTGAAAATGACATTAGTTGTCGAAAGTTTTACCTGGTGCAGTACCAGATAGGCATGACCCGTGAAATTTTTTAGGTTCACGCAGATTAGGGAAGGCGTTGGTTCAACCCATCAGGGTATCTTAGGAACATATACCACAAACTTCGGAGTAAATAATACAAGCTCGAAAGTAGAGCATGGTTAACAAAACAGAGGATACAATTTACCAAAGGCATTATATACCCGTGAAAAGGCTCACAAGGTTATTGAATATGAAGGACACTGTCAGATAATAATCCAATAAGGATCTAGTGGTCCACAAGGGATCTGATGTGAGTATCGATACTCAACCAGAAGAAGAAGACTGCAAGGAGATCCGAAGATAAAATCAATTGACTAATTGAAAGCTCAATTGCAAAGGAATTATGGATTCCAAGTCAAGGGATCAGAAGCAGCGCTCTGATTAAGAATGGATAAGTTGAATAGACTTAGGGGTACCTTCGATGACAACTTGATTGGTCGAGGACCAGCTCATGTTTAAGATGATGTCTGAGCTGGAAGGATGAATTCTAGGATCTAAATGAGGATTGCGAGCAGTCGCAACATTTTGAATCAACAGACTCGAAATGATAATGACAAGGGATGCCAATAAGATTACGAGACTTATGAGATTAACCATAATGCAAGCAAGCAAGAATTTCAACAGCAATATGTTGCTCAGGAATTTTGAAAGTTCAAATAGTATTTCGAAGACTTTTGTGAATTACTTGAATCAACTGGGGATGAGCGGATACTCGGTAAGTGCATGGAATTATCCGTAGGGGTGTCCATGTGGGTAATGAACTGCAAGGCAGTAGGCACAAAGTATTCTCGGAACAATCAAGAGAATTTTTGGTGTATCTTGTAATAACAAGATCAACTGGGAATAAAAGTAAGGACGGCAGGTGTAAGTATTTATCCATAGGGATATTTCGGTGGTAGGGAATTACAAAAGCAATGGGCGCAAGGTCTCGAGAGAATACCGAAGAGTATCTTCGAAATCTTCTAGTACAACAAGCAGTCATCTGAAGTGAGGGGATCTCCGGGAGAAAGTATTTTCGAGAACCTAAAGTTAGTTTTTTTATCATTTAACCCGAATAGAAGAGAGATCAGATTCCCAGAGTATAGACGAGGAAAAAAAGATCCTAATACCACCCGATGGCGACGTGGGCCCAGGGGCCGCACAACCAAGTTAGTAAAACAATTTTCATCGACTAGACTCAACTTCGGCCAAGGTGTGTGGAAGGGGGATTCCTACAGGCAGTCGGCTTTGATACCAACTTGTGACGCCCCCGATTCAATCGTACACTAATCATACATGCAAACGTGTACGATCAAGATCAGGGACTCACGGGAAGATATCACAACACAACTCTAAAAATAAAATAAGTCATACAAGCATCATAATACAAGCCAATGGCCTCGAGGGCTCGAATACAAGTGCTCGATCATAGACGAGTCAGCGGAAGCAACAATATCTGAGTACAGACATAAGTTAAACAAGTTGCCACAAGATGGCTAGCCCAAACTTGGATACAGATCGAAAGAGGCGCAGGCCTCCTGCCTGGGATCCTCCTAACTACTCCTGGTCGTCGTCAGCGGGCTGCACGTAGTAGTAGGCACCTCCGGTGTAGTAGGAGTCGTCGTTAATGGTGGCGTCTAGATCCTGGGCTCCAACATCTGGTTGCGACATCCAGGTAGAAGGGATACGGGGAAAATAAGGAGAAAGCAACCGTGAGTACTCATCCAAAGTACTCGCAAGCAAGGAACTACACTACATATGCATGGGTATATGTGTAAAGGGCCATATCCATGGACTGAACTGCAGAATGCCAGAATAAGAGGGGGATAACTAATCCTGTTGAAGACTACGCTTCTGGCAGCCTCCATCTTGCAGCATGTAGAAGAGAGTAGATGGTAAGTTCACCAAGTAGCATCGCATAGCATAACCCTACCCGGCAATCCCCTCCTCGTCGCCCTGTTAGAGAGCGATCGTCGGGTTGTATCTGGCACTTGGAAGGGTGTGTTTTATTAAGTATCTGGTTCTAGTTGTCATAAGGTCAAGGTACAACTCCAAGTCGTCCTGTTACCGAAGATCACGACTATTCAAATAGATTAACTTCCCTGCAGGGGTGCACCACATAACCCAACACGCTCGATCCCATTGGCCGGACACACTTTCCTGGGTCATGCCCGGCCTTGGAAGATCAACACGTCGCAGCCCCACCTAGGCACAACGGAGAGGTCAGCACGCCGATCTAAATCCTACGGCGCAGGGGTCTGGGCCCATCGCCCATTGCACACCTGCACGTTGCGAGGGCGGCCGGAAGCAGACCTAGCCTAGCAGGCGTTCCAGTCCAATCCGGCGCGCGCCGCTCAGTTGCTGACGTCATGAAGGCTTCGGCTGATACCACGACGTCGAGTGCCCATAACTGTTCCCGCGTAGTTGGTTAGTGTGTATAGGCCAGTGGCCAGACTCAGATCAAATACCAAGATCTCGTTAAGCGTGTTAAGTATCCGCGAATGCCGACCAGGGCCAGGCCCACCTCTCTCCTAGGTGGTCTCAACCTGCCATGTCGCTTCGCCACAAAGTAACAGTCGGGGGCCGTCGGGAACCCAGGCCCACCTCTACCGGGATGGAGCCACCTGCCCCTTCAGCCCCCATCTCCGAACAACATCATAAGTAATGTAACAATATCAAGTATATAGCATATGCCCGTGATCACCTCCCGAAGTGATCACGGCCCAGTAGTATAGCATGGCAGACGGACAAGAATATAGGGCCACTGATGGAATACTAGCATCCTATACTAAGCATTAGGATAGCAGGTAAAGGTAACAATTGTAGCAACAATGACAAGCTATGCAGCAGAATAGGATTAACCGAAAGCAGTAACATGCTACACTACTCTAATGCAAGCAGTAGAGAGAAGGAATAGGCGATATCCGGTGATCAAAGTGGGGGATTGAAGGAAATATGCCCTAGAGGCAATAATAAAGTTATTATTTATTTCCTTATATCATGATAAATGTTTATTATTCATGCTAGAATTGTATTAACCGGAAACATAATACATGTGTGAATACATAGACAAACAGAGTGTCACTAGTATGCCTCTACTTGACTAGCTCGTTAATCGAAGATGGTTATGTTTCCTAACCATGAACAAAAGAGTTGTTATTTGATTAACAGGATCACATCATTAGAAGAATGATGTGATTGACATGACCCATTCCATTAGCTTAGCACCCGATCGTTTAGTATGTTGCTATTGCTTTCTTCATGACTTATACATGTTCCTATGACTATGAGATTATGCAACTCCCGTTTTCCGGAGGAACACTTTGTGTGCTACCAAACGTCACAACGTAACTGGGTGATTATAAAGGAGCTCTACAGGTGTCTCCAAAGGTACATGTTGGGTTGGCGTATTTCGAGATTAGGATTTGTCACTCCGATTGTCGGAGAGGTATCTCTGGGCCCTCTCGGTAATGCACATCACATAAGCCTTGCAAGCATTGCAACTAATGAGTTAGTTGTGAGATGATGTATTACGGAACGAGTAAAGAGACTTGCCAGTAACGAGATTGAACTAGGTATTGAGATACTGACGATCGAATCTCGGGCAACTAACATAACGATGACAAAGGGAACAACGTATGTTGTTATGCGGTCTGACCGATAAAGATCTTCGTAGAATATGTGGGAGCCAATATGAGCATCCAGGTTCCGCTATTGGTTATTGACCGGAGACGTGTCTCGGTCATGTCTACATAGTTCTTGAACCCGTAGGGTCCGCACGCTTAAGGTTTCGATGACAGTTATATTATGAGTTTATGAGTTTTGATGTACCGAAGGAGTTCGGAGTCCCGGATGAGATCGGGGACATGACGAGGAGTCTCGAAATGGTTGAGCCGTAAAGATCGATATATTGGACGACTATATTCGTGTTGGAAATATGCCCTAGAGGCAATAATAAATAGGTTATTATTATATTTCCTTGTTCATGATAATCGTTTATTATCCATGCTAGAATTGTATTGATAGGAAACTCAGATACATGTGTGGATACATAGACAACACCATGTCCCTAGTAAGCCTCTAGTTGACTAGATCGTTGATCGATAGATGGTTACGGTTTCCTGACCATGGACATTGGATGTCATTGATAACGGGATCACATCATTAGAAGAATGATGTGATGGACAAGACCCAATCCTAAGCCTAGCACAAAGATCGTGTAGTTCGTATGCTAAAGCTTTTCTAATGTCAAGTATAATTTCCTTAGACCATGAGATTGTGCAACTCCCGGATACCGTAGGAATACTTTGGGTGTGCCAAACGTCACAACGTAACTGGGTGGCTATAAAGGTGCACTACGGGTATCTCCGAAAGTGTCTGTTGGGTTGGCACGAATCGAGACTGGGATTTGTCACTCCGTGTGACGGAGAGGTATCTCTGGGCCCACTCGGTAGGACATCATCATAATGTGCACAATGTGATCAAGGAGTTGATCACGGGATGATGTGTTACGGAACGAGTAAAGAGACTTGCCGGTAACGAGATTGGACAAGGTGTCGAGATACCGACGATCGAATCTCGGGCAAGTACTATACCGCTAGACAAAGGGAATTGTATACGGGATTGATCGAATCCTCGACATCGTGGTTCATCCGATGAGATCATCGTGGAACATGTGGGAGCCAACATGGGTATCCAGATCCCGCTGTTGGTTATTGGCCGGAGAGTTGTCTCGGTCATGTCTGCATGGTTCCCGAACCCGTAGGGTCTACACACTTAAGGTTCGATGACGCTAGGGTTATAAAGGAAGTTTGTATGTGGTTACCGAATGTTGTTCGGAGTCCCGGATGAGATCCCGGACGTCACGAGGAGTTCCGGAATGGTCCGGAGGTAAAGATTTATATATGGGAAGTCTTATTTTGGTCGCCAGAAAAGTTTTGCACTTTATCGGTATTGTACCGGGAGTGCCGAAAGGGGTCCGGGGTCCACCGGGGGGTCCACCTGCCCCGGGGGCCACATGGGCTGTAGGGGGTGCGCCTTGGCCTATATGTGCCAAGGGCACCAGCCCCAAGAGGCCCATGCGCCAAGATATAAGAAAAAGGGGAGAGTCCTCAAAGGGGAAGGCACCTCCGAGGTGCCTTGGGGAGGATGGACTCCTCCCCCCCTTGGCCGCACCCCTTCCTTGGAGGAAGGGGCAAGGCTGCGCCTCCCCCCTCTCCCTTGCCCCTATATATAGTGGAGGGGAGGGAGGGCAGCCACACCTGAAGCCCTGGCGCCTCCCTCCCTCCCGTGACACCTCCTCCTCTCCCGCAGGTGCTTGGCGAAGCCCTGCAGGATTGCCACGCTCCTCCACCACCACCACGCCGTTGTGCTGCTGCTGGATGGAGTCTTCCTCAACCTCTCCCTCTCCCCTTGCTGGATCAAGGCATGGGAGACGTCACCGGGCTGTACGTGTGTTGAACGCGGAGGTGCCGTCCGTTCGGCACTAGGATCATCGGTGATTTGGATCACGGCGAGTACGACTCCATCAACCCCGTTCACTTGAACGCTTCCGCTTAGCGATCTACAAAGGTATGTAGATGCACTCTCTTTCCCCTCGTTACTGGTTTCTCCATAGATAGATCTTGGTGACACGTAGGAAAATTTTAAATTTCTGCTACGTTCCCCAATAGTGGCATCATGAGCTAGGTCTATTGCGTAGATTCTTTGCACGAGTAGAACACAAAGTAGTTGTGGGCGTTGATTTTGTTCAATATGCTTACCGTTACTAGTCAATCTTGATTCGGCGGCATTGTGGGATGAAGCGGCCCGGACCGACCTTACACGTACACTTACGTGAGACAGGTTCCACCGACTGACATGCACTAGTTGCATAAGGTGGCTAGCGGGTGCCAGTCTCTCCCACTTTAGTCGGATCGGATTCGATGAAAAGGGTCCTTATGAAGGGTAAATAGCAATTGACATATCACGTTGTGGTTTTGCGTAGGTAAGAAACGTTCTTGCTAGAAACCCATAGCAGCCACATAAAACATGCAAACAACAATTAGAGGACGTCTAACTTGTTTTTGCAGGGTATGCCATGTGATGTGATATGGCCAAAGGATGTGATTAATGATATATGTGATGTATGAGATGATCATGTTCTTGTAATAGGAATCACGACTTGCATGTCGATGAGTATGACAACCGGCAGGAGCCATAGGAGTTGTCTTAATTTATCTATGACCTGCGTGTCAACTTAAATCGTCATGTAATTACTTTACTTTATTGCTAACTGTTAGCCATAGTAGTAGAAGTAATAGTTGACGTGACAACTTCATGAAGACACGATGATGGAGATCATGATGATGGAGATCATGGTGTCATGCCGGTGACGACGATGATCATGGAGCCCCGAAGATGGAGATCAAAAGGAGCAAAGTGATGATGGCCATATCATGTCACTATTTGATTGCATGTGATGTTTATCATGTTTATACATCTTATTTGCTTAGAACGACGGTAGTAAATAAGATGATCCCTCATTAAAATTTCAAGAAAGTGTTCCCCCTAACTGTGCACCGTTGCGAAAGTTCGTCGTTTCGAAGCACCACGTGATGATCGGGTGTGATAGATTCTTACGTTCACATACAACGGGTGTAAGCCAGATTTACACATGCGAAACACTTAGGTTGACTTGACGAGCCTAGCATGTACAGACATGGCCTCGGAACACAAGAGACCGAAAGGTCGAGCATGAGTCGTATGGTAGATACGATCAACATGAAGATGTTCACCGATGATGACTAGTCCGTCTCACGTGATGATCGGACACGGCCTAGTTGACTCGGATCATGTAATCACTTGGATGACTAGAGGGATGTCTATCTGAGTGGGAGTTCATAAGATGAACTTAATTATCCTGAACATAGTCAAAAGATCTTTGCAAATTATGTCGTAAAGCTCGCGCTTTAGTTCTACTGTTTTAGATATGTTCCTAGAGAAAATATAGTTGAAAGTTGATAGTAGCAATTATGCGGACAGTAGAAGGCTTGTGTCCTTAATGCACCGCTCGGTGTGCTGGACCTCGAACGTGGTCTGTGGAAGTTGCGAACATTTGACATACACGTTTTGATGACTACATGATAGTTCGGTAATGATAAATGGTTTAGAATTGAGGCACCGAAGACATTTTTGAAATGTCGCGGAACATATGAGATGTTTCGAGGGCTGAAATTGGGATTTCAGGCTCGTGCCCACGTCAAGAGGTATAAGACCTCCGACAATTTTCTTGGCTTGCAAACTAAGGAGAAAAGCTCAATCGTTGAGCTTGTGCTCAGATTGTCTGAGTACAACAATCACTTGAATCGAGTGGGAGTTGATCTTCCAGATAAGATAGTGATGTCTCTCCAAAGTCATTGCCACCAAGCTGCTAGAGCTTCGTAATGAACTATAACATATCAGGGATAGATATGATGATCCTTGAAATATTCGCGATGTTTGACACCGCGAAAGTAGAAATCAAGAAGGAGCATCAATTGTTGATGGTTAGTGAAACCACTAGTTTCAAGAAGGGCAAGGGCAAGAAGGGATACTTCATGAAACGGCAAATCAGCTGCTGCTCTAGTGGAGAAACCCAAGGTTGAACCCAAACCCGAGACTGAGTGCTTCTGTAATAAGGGGAACAACCACTGGAGCAGAATTACCTTAGATACTTGGTAGATGAGAAGGCTGTCGATAGAAGTATATTGGATATACATTATGTGAATGTGTACTTTACTAGTACTCCTAGTAGCATCAGGGTATTAGATACTGGTTCGGTTGCTAAGTGTTAGTAACTCGAAATAAAAGCTACGGAATAAGCGGAGACTAGCTAAAGGTGAGCTGACAAGATGTGTTGGAAGGTTTTCCAAGGTTGATATGATCAAGCATCGGTCGCTCCCTCAACCATCGAGATTGGTGTTAAACCTAAATAATTGTTATTTGGTGTTTGCGTTGAGCATCGACATGATTGGATTATGTCTATCGCAAAACGGTTGTTCATTTAAAGAGAATAATAGTTACTCTGTTTATTTGAATAATACCTTCAATGGTCTTGCACCTAAAATGAATGGTTTATTGAATCTCGATCATAGTGATACACATGTTCATGCCAAAAGATATAAAGATAGTAATGATAGTACCACCTACTTGTGGCACTGCCATGTAAGTCGTATTGGTATAAAACGCATGAAGAAGCTCCATGTTGATGGATCTTTGGACTCACTCATTTTTGAAAAGGATTGAGACATGTGAACCATGTCTATTGGTATATACGCATGAAGAAACTCCATGCAGATGGACCGTTTGGACTCACTTGATTTTGAATCGCTTGAGACATGCAGATCATACCACATGGGCAAGATGACTGAAAGCTTCGGTTTCAGTAAAATGGAACAAGAAAGCAACTTGTTGGAAGTAACACATTTTGATGTGTGCAGTCCAATGAGTGCTGAGGCACGCAGTGGATATCGTTATGCTCTTACTTCACAGGTGATTTGAGTAGATACTGAGCATATTTACTTGATGAAACACAAGTCTGAATTATTGAATGGTTCAAGTAATTTCAGAATGAAGTTGAATATCGTCGTGACAAGAGGATAAAATATTTATGATATGATCATAGAGATGAATATCTGAGTTGCGAGTTTGGTACACAATTGAGACATTGTGGAAATTGTTTCACGACTAGTACCGCCTGGAACACCATAGTGTGATGGTGTGTCCGAACATCATAACTGCACCCTATTGGATATGATGCATACCATGATGTCTCTTATCGAATTACCACTATCGTTCATGGGTTAGGCATTAGAGACAACCGCACTCACTTTAAATAGGGCACCACGCAAATCCGTCGAGACAACACCGTATGAACTATGGTTTAGAGAAACCTAAGCTGTTGTTTCTTAAAAGTTTGGGGTCACGACGCTTATGTGAAAAAGTTTTAGGCTGATAAGCTCGAACCCAAAGCGGATAAATGCATCTTCATAGGACACCCAAAACAGTTGGGTATACCTCCTGTCTCAGATCCGAAAGCAATAGGGATTGTTTCTAGAATCGGGTCCTTTCTCGAGGAAAAGTTTCTCCCGAAAGAATTGAGTGGGAGGATGGTGGAGACTTGATGAGGTTATGGAACCGTCACTTCAACTAGAGTGTAGAAGGGCACAGGAGTTGTTCCTATGGCACCTACACCAATTGAAGTGGAAGCTTATGATAGTGATCATGAGACTTCGAATCAAGTCACTCCCAAATCTCGTAGGATGACAAGGATGCGTACTACTTCAGAGTGGTACGTAATCCTGTCTTGGAAGTCATGTTGCTAGACAACAATGAATCTACGAGCTATGGAGAAGCGATGGTGGGCCCGGATTCCGATGAATGGATCGAGGCCATAAAATCCGAGAGAGGATCCATGTATGAAAACAAAGTGTAGACTTTGGCAGAACGGCTCGATGGTCGTAAGGCTGTTGAGTACAGATGGATTTTAAAAGGAAGACGGACAATGATGGTAAATGTCACCATTAAGAAAGCTCGACTTGTCATTAAGATGTTTTCCGACAAGTTCAAGGAGTTGACTGCGATGAGACTTTCTCACTCGTAGCGATGCTAAGAGTCTGTTGGAATTATGTTAGCGATTACTGCATTATTTATGAAATTGTGCAGATAGGATGTCAAAACATTGTTTCCTCGACGATTTTCTTGAGGAAAGGTTGTATGTGATACAACCAGAAGATTTTTGTCAATCCTGAAAGATGCTAACAAGTATGCAAAGCTCCAGCAATCCTTCTAAGGACTGGAGTAAGCATCTCGGAGTTGGAATGTACGCTTTGATGAGATGATCAAAGATTTGGGTTTATACAAAGTTTATGAGAAACTTGTATTTCCAAAGAAGTGAGTGGGAGCACTATAGAATTTCTGATGAGTATATGTTGTTGACATATTGTTTATTGGAAATGATGTAGAATTTCTGGAAAGCATATAGGGTTATTTGAAAAGTGTTTTTCAATGGAAAACCTGGATTAAGCTACTTAAACATTGAGCATCAAGATCTATAAGGATAGATCAAATCGCTTAATAGTACTTTCAAACGAACACATACCATGACAAGATTTTGAAGGAGTTCAAAATAGATCAGCAAAGAAGGAGTTCTCGGCTGTGTTACAAGGTGTGAGTATTGAGCAAGACTCAAGACGTGACCACGGCAGAATAGAGAGAAAGGACGAAGGTCGTCCCCTATGCTTTAGTCGTAGGCTCTAAAGTATGCTATGTTATGTACCGCACCTGAAGTGTGCCAAACCATGAGTTAGTCAAGGGGTACAAGTGTGATCTAGAAATGGATCACAGGACAACGGTCAAAGTTATCCTTAGTAACTAGTGAACTAAGGGATTTTCTCGATTATGGAGGTGGTAAAATAGTTCATCGTAAAGGGTTACGCCGATGCAAGCTTTGACACTAATCCAGATTATTCTGAGTAGTAAACTGGATTCGTATAGTAGAACAGTTATTTGGAATAGCTCCAAATAGAGCGTGGTAGCTGCATCTAGGATATGACATAGATATTTGTAAAGCACACACGGATCTGAAAGATTCAGACCCGTTGACTAGTAACCTCTCTCACAAGCGAGATTTGATCAAACCCCATGGGTGTTGGAATCATTGCAATCACATGGCGATGTGAACTAGATTATTGACTCTAGTGCAAGTGGGAGACTGTTGGAAATATGCCCTAGAGGCAATAATAAATAGGTTATTATTATATTTCCTTGTTCATGATAATCGTTTATTATCCATGCTAGAATTGTATTGATAGGAAACTCACATACATGTGTGGATACATAGACAACACCATGTCCCTAGTAAGCCTCTAGTTGACTAGCTCGTTGATCGATAGATGGTTACGGTTTCCTGACCATGGACATTGGATGTCATTGATAACGGGATCACATCATTAGAAGAATGATGTGATGGACAAGACCCAATCCTAAGCCTAGCACAAAGATCGTGTAGTTCGTATGCTAAAGCTTTTCTAATGTCAAGTATCATTTCCTTAGACCATGAGATTGTGCAACTCCCGGATACCGTAGGAATACTTTGGGTGTGCCAAACGTCACAACGTAACTGGGTGGCTATAAAGGTGCACTACGGGTATCTCCGAAAGTGTCTGTTGGGTTGGCACGAATCGAGACTGGGATTTGTCACTCCGTGTGACGGAGAGGTATCTCTGGGCCCACTCGGTAGGACATCATCATAATGTGCACAATGTGATCAAGGAGTTGATCACGGGATGATGTGTTACGGAATGAGTAAAGAGACTTGCCGGTAACGAGATTGGACAAGGTGTCGAGATACCGACGATCGAATCTCGGGCAAGTACTATACCGCTAGACAAAGGGAATTGTATACGGGATTGATCGAATCCTCGACATCGTGGTTCATCCGATGAGATCATCGTGGAACATGTGGGAGCCAACATGGGTATCCAGATCCCGCTGTTGGTTATTGGCCGGAGAGTTGTCTCGGTCATGTCTGCATGGTTCCCGAACCCGTAGGGTCTACACACTTAAGGTTCGATGACGCTAGGGTTATAAAGGAAGTTTGTATGTGGTTACCGAATGTTGTTCGGAGTCCCGGATGAGATCCCGGACGTCACGAGGAGTTCCGGAATGGTCCGGAGGTGAAGATTTATATATGGGAAGTCTTATTTTGGTCGCCAGAAAAGTTTCGCACTTTATCGGTATTGTACCGGGAGTGCCGAAAGGGGTCCGGGGTCCACCGGGGGGTCCACCTGCCCCGGGGGGGCACATGGGCTGTAGGGGGTGCGCCTTGGCCTATATGGGCCAAGGGCACCAGCCCCAAGAGGCCCATGCGCCAAGATATAAGAAAAGGGGAGAGTCCTCAAAGGGGAAGGCACCTCCGAGGTGCCTTGGGGAGGATGGACTCCTCCCCCCCCTTGGCCGCACCCCTTCCTTGGAGGAAGGGGCAAGGCTGAGCCTCCCCCCCTCTTACTTGCCCCTATATATAGTGGAGGGGAGGGAGGGCAGCCACACCTGAAGCCCTGGCGCCTCCCTCCCTCCCGTGACACCTCCTCCTCTCCCGCAGGTGCTTGGCGAAGCCCTGCAGGATTGCCACGCTCCTCCACCACCACCACGCCATTGTGCTGCTGCTGGATGGAGTCTTCCTCAACCTCTCCCTCTCCCCTTGCTGGATCAAGGCATGGGAGATGTCACCGGGCTGTACGTGTGTTGAACGCGGAGGTGCCGTCCGTTCGGCACTAGGATCATCGGTGATTTGGATCACGGCGAGTACGACTCCATCAACCCCGTTCACTTGAACGCTTCCGCTTAGCGATCTACAAGGGTATGTAGATGCACTCTCTTTCCCCTCGTTGCTGGTTTCTCCATAGATAGATCTTAGTGACACGTAGGAAAATTTTAAATTTCTGCTACGTTCCCCAACAATTCGGACATCGGAAAGGTTCTGAGGGGTTCGGGTATTTTTCGGAGTACCGGGGAGTTACCGGAATGGCAGTATATGGGCCTTATTGGGCTTTATAGGAGAGGGAGAGGCAGGCCGCGCCCCCCCCCATTGGCTAGTCCGAATTGGACTAGGGGGAGGGGCGGCGCCCCCTCCTTCCTTCTCTTCCCTCTTCTCTTTCCTTGACTCCTACTCCTACTACTTGGAAGGGGGGGGGGGAATCCTACTCCCGGTGGGAGTAGGACTCCTCCAGGGCGCGCCATAGGGGCTGGCCCTCTCCCCCCTCCACTCCTTTATATACGGGGGCAGGGGGCACCCCATAGACACAACAATTGATCCTTGATATCTCTTAGCCGTGTGCGGTGCCCCCCTCCACCATGATCCTCGACAATATTGTAGCGGTGCTTAGGCGAAGCCCTGCGACGGTAGAACATCAAGATCGTCACCACGCCATCGTGCTGACGGAACTCATCCCCGACACTTTGCTGGATCGAAGTCCGGGGATCATCATCGAGCTGAACGTGTGCAAGAACTCGGAGGTGCCGTAGTTTTGGTGCTTGATCGGTCGGGCCATGAAGACGTAAGACTACATCAACCGCGTAGTTACAACGCTTCCGCTATCGGTCTATGAGGGTATGTAGACAACACTCTCCCCTCTCGTTGCTATGCTTCACCATGATCTTGCGTGTGCGTAGGAAATTTTTTGAAATTACTACGTTCCGCAACAGTGGCATCCGAGCCTAGGTTTTATGTGTTGATGTTATATGCACGATTAGAACACAAGTGAGTTGTTGGCGATATAAGTCATACTGCTTACCAGCATGTCATACTTTGGTTCGGCGGTATTGTTGGATGAAGCAGCCCGGACCGACATTACGCGTACGCTTACGCGAGACTGGTTCTACCGACGTGCTTTGCACACAGGTGGCTGGCGGGTGTCAATTTCTCCAACTTTAGTTGAACCAAGTGTGGCTACGCTCGGTCCTTGCGAAGGTTAAAACAGCACCAACTTGACAAACTATCGTTGTGGTTTTGATGCGTAGGTAAGATTGGTTCTTGCTTTAGCCCGTAGCAGCCACGTAAAACTTACAACAAACAAAGTAGAGGACGTCTAACTTGTTTTTGCAGGGCATGTTTTGATGTGAGTGGTCAAGGCATGATGCTAAATTTTATTGTATGAGATGATCATGTTTTGTAACCGAGTTATCGGCAACTGGCAGGAGCCATATGGTTGTCGCTTTATTGTATGCAATGCAATCGCCCTGTAATGCTTTACTTTATCACTAAGTGGTAGTGATAGTTGTAGAAGCATAAGATTGGCGAGACGACAACGATGCTACGATGGAGATCAAGGTGTCGGGCCGGTGACGATGGTGATCATGACGATGCTTCGGAGATGGAGATCACAAGCACAAGATAATGATGGCCATATCATATCACTTATATTGATTGCATGTGATGTTTATCTTTTATGCATCTTATCTTGCTTTGATTGACGGTAGCATTATAAGATGATCTCTCACTAAATTTCAAGATAAAAAAGTGTTCTCCCTGAGTATGCACCGTTGCCAAAGTTCGTCGTGCCCAGACACCACGTGATGATCGGGTGTGATAAGCTCGACGTCCATCTACAATGGGTGCAAGCCAGTTTTGCACACACAGAATACTCATGTTAAACTTGACGAGCCTAGCATATGCAGATATGGCCTCGGAACACTGAGACCGAAAGGTCGAGCGTGAATCATATAGTAGATATGATCAACATAGTGATGTTCACCATTGAAAACTACTCCATTTCACGTGATGATCGGTTATGGTTTAGTTGATTTGGATCACGTGATCACTTAGAAGATTAGAGGGATGTCTTTCTAAGTGGGAGTTCTTAAGTAATATGATTAATTGAACTTTAATTTATCATGAACTTAGTACCTGATAGTATCTTGCTTGTTTATGTTTGATTGTAGATAGATGGCCCGTGCTGTTGTTCCGTTGAATTTTAATGCGTTCCTTGAGAAAGCAAAGTTGAAAGATGATGGTAGCAATTACACAGACTGAGTCCGTAACTTGAGGATTATCCTCATTGCTGCACAGAAGAATTACGTCCTGGAAGCACCGCTGGGTGCCAGGCCTGCTGCTGATGCAACTGACGAGGTTAAGAATGTCTGGTAGAGCAAAGCTGATGACTACCCAATAGTTCAATGTGCCATGCTTTATGGCTTAGAACCGGGTCTTCAACGACGTTTTGAACGTCATGGAGCATATGAGATGTTCCAGGAGTTGAAGTTAATATTTCAAGTAAATGCCCGGATTGAGAGATATGAAGTCTCCAATAAGTTCTATAGCTGCAAGATGGAGGAGAACAGTTCTGTCAATGAGCATATACTCAAAATGTCTGGGTATAATAATCACTTGATTCAACTGGGAGTTAATCTTCTAGATGATTGCGTCATTGACAGAATTCTCCAATCACTTCCACCTAGCTACAAGAGCTTCGTGATGAACTATAATACGCAAGGGATGGATAAGACAATTCCCGAGCTCTTCGCAATGCTGAAATCGACGAAGGTAGAAATCAAGAAAAACATCAAGTGTTGATGGTTAACAAGACCACTAGTTTCAAGAAAAGGGCAAAGGGAAGAAGGGGAACTTCAAGAAGAACGGCAAGCAAGTTGCTGCTCAAGTGAAGAAGCCAAAGTCTGGTCCTAAGCCTGAGACTAAGTGCTTCTACTGCAAAGGGACTGGTCACTGGAAGCGGAACTGCCCCAAGTATTTGGCGGATAAGAAGGATGGCAAAGTGAACAAAGGTATATTTGATATACAGATTATTGATGTGTATTTTACTAGTGTTCGTAACAACCCCTCGGTATTTGATACTGGTTCAGTTGCTAAGAGTAGTAACTCAAAACGGGAGTTGCAGAATGAACAGAGACTAGTTAAGGGTGAAGTAACGATGTGTATTGGAAGTGGTTCCAAGATTGATATGATCATCATCGCACACTCCCTATACTTTCGGGATTAGTGTTAAACCTAAATAAGTGTTATTTGGTGTTTGCGTTGAGCATGAATATGATTTGATCATGTTTATTGCTATACGGTTATTCATTTAAGTAAGAGAATAAATTGTTGTTCTGTTTACATGAATAAAACCTTATATGGTTACACACCCAATGAAAATGGTTCGTTGGATCTCGATCATAGTGATACAGATATTCATAATATTGAAACCAAAAGATGCAAAGTTAATAATGATAGTGCAACTTATTTGTGGCACTGCCGTTTAGGTCATATTGGTGTAAAGCGCATGAAGAAACTCCATGCTGATGGGCTTTTGGAATCACTTGATTATGAATCACTTGATGCTTGCGAACCATGCCTCATGGGCAAGATGACTAAGACTCCGTTCTTCGGAACAATGGAGCAAGAAACTGACTTATTGGAAATAATACATACTGATGTATGCGATCCGATGAGTGTTAAGGCTCACGACATGTATCGTTATTTTCTGACCTTCACAGATGATTTGAGCAGATATGGGTATATCTACTTGATGAAACATAAGTCTGAAACATTTGAAAAGTTCAAAGAATTTTAGAGTGAAGTGGAAAATCATCGTGACAAGAAAATAAGGTTTCTACGATATGATCGCGGAGACAAATATTTGAGTTATGAGTTTGGTCTTCAATTAAAACAATGTGGAATAGTTTCACAAATTCATGCCACCCGGAACACCACAACATAAATGGTGTGTCCGAACGTCATAACCGTACTTTATTGAATATAGTACAATATATGATGTTTCTTACCGATTTACCACTATCGTTTGGGGTCATGCATTAGAGACAGCTGCATTCACGTTAAAAAGGGGCACCATCTAAGTCCATTGAGACGACACAATATGAATTGTGGTTTGGCAAGAAACCAAAGTTGTCATTTCTTAAAGATTGGGGTTGCGATACTTATGTGAAAAAGTTTCAACATGATAAGCTCAAACCCAAATCGGAGAAATGTGTCTTCATAGGATACCCAAAGGAGACAGTTGGGTACACCTTCTATCATAGATCCGAAGGCAAGACATTCGTTGCTGAGAATGGATACTTTTTAGAGAAGGAGTTTCTCTCGAAAGAAGTGAGTGGGAGAAAAGTTGAACTTGATGAGGTAACTGTACCTGCTCTCTTATTGGAAAGTAGTACATCGCAGAAACCGGTTTCTATGACACTTACACCAATTAGTGAGGAAGCTAATGATAATGATCATGAAACTTCAGTACAAGTTACTACAGAACCTCGTAGATCAACCAGAGTAAGATCCGCACCAGAGTGGTATGGTAATCCTGTTCTAGAAGTCGTGCTACTAGATCATGATGAACCTACGAACTATGAAGAAGCGATGGTGAGCCCAGATTCCGCAAAATGGCTTAAAGCCATGAAATCTGAGATGGGATCCATGTATGAGAACAAAGTGTGGACTTTGGTTGACTTGCCCAATGATAGGCAAGCAATTGAGAATAAATGGATCTTCAAGAAGAAGACTGACGCTGACGGTAATGTTACTGTCTACAAAGCTCAACTTGTCGCAAAAGGTTTTCGACAAGTTTAAGGGATTGACTACGATGAGACCTTCTCACCCGTAGCGATGCTTAAGTCTGTCCGAATCATGTTAGCAATTGCCGCATTTTATGATATCTGGCAAATGGATAAACAAAACTGCATTCCTTGATGGATTTATTAAAGAAGGAAATATGCCCTAGAGGCAATAATAAAGTTATTATTTATTTCCTTATATCATGATAAATGTTTATTATTCATGCTAGAATTGTATTAACCGGAAACATAATACATGTGTGAATACATAGACAAACAGAGTGTCACTAGTATGCCTCTACTTGACTAGCTCGTTAATCGAAGATGGTTATGTTTCCTAACCATGAACAAAAGAGTTGTTATTTGATTAACGGGATCACATCATTAGAAAAATGATGTGATTGACATGACCCATTCCATTAGCTTAGCACCCGATCGTTTAGTATGTTGCTATTGCTTTCTTCATGACTTATACATGTTCCTATGACTATGAGATTATGCAACTCCCATTTTCCGGAGGAACACTTTGTGTGCTACCAAACGTCACAACGTAACTGGGTGATTATAAAGGAGCTCTATAGGTGTCTCCAAAGGTACATGTTGGGCTGGCGTATTTCGAGATTAGGATTTGTCACTCCGATTGTCGGAGAGGTATCTCTGGGCCCTCTCGGTAATGCACATCACATAAGCCTTGGAAGCATTGCAACTAATGAGTTAGTTGTGAGATGATGTATTACGGAACGAGTAAAGAGACTTGCCAGTAACGAGATTGAACTAGGTATTGAGATACCGACGATCGAATCTCGGGCAAGTAACATACCGATGACAAAGGGAACAACGTATGTTGTTATGCGGTCTGACCGATAAAGATCTTCTTAGAATATGTGGGAGCCAATATTAGCATCCAGGTTTCGCTATTGGTTATTGACCGGAGACGTGTCTCGGTCATGTCTACATAGTTCTTGAACCCGTAGGGTCCGCACGCTTAAGGTTTCGATGACAGTTATATTATGAGTTTATGAGTTTTGATGTACCGAAGGAGTTCAGAGTCCCGGATGAGATCGGGGACATGACGAGGAGTCTCGAAATGGTCGAGACGTAAAGATCGATATATTGGACGGCTATATTCGGACATCGGAAAGGTTCTGAGTGGTTTGGGTATTTTTCGGAGTACCGGTGAGTTACGGGAATACGGGGAAAGAAGTATATGGGCCTTATTGGGCTTTAGAGGAGAGGGAGAGGCAGGCCGCGCGCCCCCCGTTGACTAGTACGAATTGGACTAGGGGGAGGGGCGGCGCCCCCTCCTTCCTTCTCTTCCCTCTTCCCTTTTCTTGACTCCTACTCCTACTACTTGGAAGGGGGGGAATCCTACTCTCAGTGGGAGTAGGACTCCTCCAGGGCGCGCCATAGGGGCCGGCCCTCTCCCCCCTCCTCCACTCCTTTATATACGGGGGCAGGGGCACCCCATAGACATAACAATTGATCCTTGAGATCTCTTAGCCGTGTGCGGTGCCCCCCTCCACCATAATCCTCGATAATATCGTAGCGGTTGTTAGGCAAAGCCCTGCAACGGAAGAACATCAAGATCGTCACCACGCCGTCGTGCTGACGGAACTCAGCCCCGACACTTTGCTGGATCGGAGTCCGGGGATCGTCATCGAGCTGAACGTGTGCAAGAACTCGGAGGTGCCGTAGTTTCGGTGCTTGATCGGTCGGGCCATGAAGATGTACGACTACATCAACCGCGTTGTTATAACGCTTCCACTATCGGTCTACAAGGGTACGTAGACAACACTCTCCCCTCTCGTTGCTATGCATCACCATGATCTTGCGTGTGCGTAGGAATTTTTTTGAAATTACTACGTTCCCCAACAGGGCTTGCCTGGAAGCCCAGCCGAGAAGGAGGGGTCGTCAACACCGTAGTCGATCACATGGTATCGGCAACGGTCTCGGAGCCTACCGGAAAGAAGTAACGGAGGGGGAACACAATAAATAACAGAGCAATCAAATGTAACACAAAGCAAGACGCGGCAATATATTGTGCTAAGGGTGACCTAACGTAGGGATAGGTGATACCGGCGAAGGTGGGGAACATCCGGAAAAGTATCCCGGTGTTTCGCGTTTTCGGACAGATGAACCGGAGGAAGAAAGTTGCGTGTTTGATATGCTAGGGATGTGTGGCGGACGAACGGGCTGTGTATCCGGATTTGTCTCGTCGTTCTGAGCAACTTTCATGTAGAAAACATTTTCATCCGAGTTACGGTTTATTTTCTATGATTATTCAAAGTTTTAAATGATTTTCTAAATTTTCTTATTTGTTTTTATTTCGAAAATCAGCAGTTAAAAATTGGGTGCACCCGGTGCAGTGCACGAGTGAGGCTGACCAGTGGGTCCAGTCAACTGTTGACTAAGCAGTTGACTGGTCCTTGGTTGACCCGTCAAAGGTCCTGTGGGACCCGGTTGTCATACCCTGTAATATTTTAACAGTGTTTACTTAATTTCTAAATAGGCTTATTAGAGGGTGGCCCACCTGTCTTAAGGCTATATCTAATCTAATAACCATGGCAAATTTAGTATAGGTGTCATCGCAAATTTCTTAATTTAACCATGGCAACTCTATTTTTCATTTGATCATGGTAAATTTAGTAATTAACCATGGAAAATTTTGGTTCATAGATGATGGCAAGTTTCAATTTATCATTAACTAACCATGGCAACTTTTTTTATTTGATCTTGGTAAGTTTAAAAATTGATCATGGCGATTTTAGTTTGCAGATCATGGCATTTTTTAGTTTCATGTATTTTGCATGGCAACATTTTTTTTAGACAAGACGATGGCAATTTTTAGTAAATGGCCATGGCAAATAAAGTTTACAATGCATGGAAAATTTTATAATTAAACATGGCAAAGAAAAATTGTAGTTGATGATGGAAAATTTTCTGAATGTTAGGAACATCCGCAACTTCTGTCATGCCCTTGTTTAGCAAATTTTACTCCATATTTTTGCCATGGCAAAAATACTTTTATTCACACGGCAAATTTTAGTTTAAGTTGCCATGACAATTTTTTAGTTGAAGTTGCCATGGCAAATTTATTGTAAAAAGCATGTCAATTTTGCTTTAAATATGATGGCAAATTTACATTTCCAGAACCTGGCAAATTTAACTATGTAGCATGACAAATATACTTGTATAGCCATGTCATTTTTTCATTTATTTCCATGGCAAAAGTACTCCATTTTTTGTATGGCATTTTTTTACTCCATTTTTGCCATGTCAAATTTAACTCCATTTTTTGCCATGGCAAAAATACTTTTATTTCACATGGAAAACTTTAGTCTAAATTGCCATTGCAAATTTTATTTTAAGTTGCCATGGCAAATTTATTGTAAAGAGCATGACAATTTAATTTAAATATTATGGAAAAATTACATTTGTAGAACATGACAATTTTTGTTATGTAGCATCTTAAATATACCTGTGTAGCCATGGCATTTTTTAATTTATTTTCATGGTAACTTCTTCCTTTTTTGTGCCATTTTTAAAACATAAACTTGAAGATGGCAAAAAATTTATAGAATGGCAAAAATCCATGGCAATTTTGTTGTGCAAAAGACCAGTGTTTAGTCACAGAAAACTGGGCTTTTTACTTGTCATAACTTAATATGGGCTTTATTTTTTGTTTTTCTTTTCGCAGGAACAAGGCCAGGTCCGGTGCGTGGGGAGTTCGGGCTGGGGCGTTCTCCTTCCGAACTGAGATGTTCGATCGATGCCCATCCTGTTCCGAACGAAACGTTAGCTACGGAGTGCTCCCAAACCGAACGGTCGGGAGTTATCCACGTCCTTTTTTTTCATTCGATCAAGACGCTCGATGCGACTGTGTTCGCTCGTTTCATTCGTTTTTTTTTGTTTTTTTCTTTGGTTTTCTTTTGTTTCTTCAACGTATTTTCTTTGTTTTTTGACCGGTTTCATTCGTTTCTCTTTCTCGGTTTAGATTGGTTTCTTTCTTCTTCTTTTTTCTTTACTTATTTTTCTTACTCGGCTTTCTTGTTTTCTTTGTTTCTTTTTCTTTCTTATCACTGGGTTTTCTCCGGTTTTATCTTTTTCGATATTATTTCCTTCTTCCTCGGTTTTTATTTTTTTCTGCATGTTTTTTCTTTGGTTTTCTTGTTTCCTTTTTCTCTTCATTTTACTTTCTTTCTTTGGTTTTCTTTATTTCTTTACTATTTTATTTTATTTTTTTCAAAAAAAATCTATATTTTTTGTACACACTATACATTTTCTGTATACATCCAGAATATATTTTAATACTCTTTTAATATTTTAATATACATGATTACATTGTTTCAAATAAATGTTTTGATGCCTATTATTTTCATAGAGTGTACATTTGTATGTATATATCTAAAATATTTTTAATACATATTTTACATGTTTCATATATCTGTTTAATAATTTTTCTAAATATAGTATTTGATGTCTAATTTTGTTCGTACACATCAGACATTTTTCTCATACATCCTATATATTTTTCTATACATTTTTTATATTTTTTATATACATTTTGAACATTTTGCATATACATGATTAACATTTTTTGAAACATATATTTTGGATGTACGTTTTTTGTATATATCAGGAACATTGGTATATGTAGATGTTTCCAAATACATGATTAACATATTTGAAAACTTATATTTTTATGTCTAATTTTCTCCAAACACTTTGTACATTATTTGTATACATAGGAAATATTTTTATATACACATTAAAAAATCATGCATTTGAAAAATATATAGGATTTTTATCATCCAACCAGTTATGTGATCAAACGGATTTGAATTTCAAATTAGATGTATGAGCGGACATCTTAGGGATAGTTTTGGATGGCCGACTCCGCATCATGTCAGTGGCGATACGGTGTCCGGTTTGGAGTTCCTCAGTCATGACATCCTCTCGTGAACCTGCAAACGTGACCGCATAGGCAGTGCTTGAATTCTAAGATCGAACCTTGGAGGGCACATTAACGGCGAGCAAACCATTGTTTGCATTCCAATCCATGATTCCAACAAATCATAAGCACTTAACAAATACAATCTCACTCCCTAATAATGCAGCAAAGAAGGGAAAATGGAACCCTTAAGAAAAGGGGAAAATGGTAGAACCCTAGCTAATCATCAGTAACCAAACGCTTCAATTGCACAAGATGGAGTCGTAGAGGCCATAACCAGGCACTACTCATAAAGGGCCCACGGCTGATTCACGATCAGAGGTGGTCGCCGTTCATGAGCGCGGTGGCCGTGGCGCCGCAGGAGACGGCCTCCTTGGGCACCTTCCCGACGCGGTCGATAGCCTCGGCGAAGATGACCCCCATGCCCATGTGGAGGTGCGGCTCGATGTGGCAGTGGAACGCCCACACCCCCGGGTTGTCCGCCACGAACCGCAGCGCCGTCCACCCGTACGGGAAGATCACCGCCGTGTTCCGCAGCGGCGGGTTCACCAGGTTCAGCCTCGCCGCGTCGGCGGCTTCGCCCCTGTACGCGCCCTCGCCGTACCCCAGCACCCAGAAGTCGTGCCCGTGCAGGTGCCACGGGTGCACCTCGCTGACGTTGTGCTGCAGCGCGTTGGCGTTCTGGAGCACCACGTCCACCGTGGTGTTGTGGCGGAGCACGTAGACGTTGTCCCCCGTCGTCGTGTTGGGGTTGTGCGGCGGCCGCGTCACGTCGTAGGCGCGCCCGAACGTGTCCGCCGGCCGCGCCGCGGCCAGCGCCGTCTTGAGCCCCAGCTTCAGGGAGCCCAGGTAGGGCGTCGCCGGGAGCACCAGGGACACGTTGTTGATGGACCACTTGATGTGCCCGTCCAGCTTGTTCTGCGTGTTGAGCAGCTCGATGCGGCGGTCCGACGTCGCCGGCGGCGGGGGCGTGCCGGCGCGGGCTTTGATCTGGGTCGTGAAGGCCTTGCTGTGCGCGGTGTCGTTCCACGCCGGGGTCACCGGCGGCGCGATGGCCGGCAGCTTGAACCCGCGGTTGGGGCGGTAGTTGAGCAGGGCCAGTGCCGGCGCCGTCTTGGGCGTCCGGCCGCGCACGCCGATGCTGACCCAGTAGTTGGACGACGGGTCCTGGTCGGTGGTGAGCAGGACGGAGTAGCTGTCGCCGGAGTAGATGTCCATGTCGTCCACGACGAACGGCTCCACGTAGTTGCCGTCGGCCTCCACCACCGTCAGCTTGTGATTCTGAACAAAACAAAAAAGCTTACCCAATTAAACAATGTCGCAAGCATCCGACATAGCTTCAGGATTCTGCACACTGCACAGTTCATACTGTTTTATTATCTTGGAATCAGTTTGTCCCGGATTTGCTTACCCCGATCGCGAGGTTGAGGGAGGCCAGGGAGGTGGTGCTGGCGATCCGGAGCCTGTAGGTCTTGTTGGGCTCGACGGGGAGGATCACCGGCGCGCAATGCCTGTTGCCGCCGGCGGTGCACTGCTTGGTGCCCGGCGTGTGCGCCGCCGCCAGCGAGCAGTTGAACTGCCCCCTGCCGTTGATCAGCAACGACTGCACAACCACAAGGAAACACAGTGCGTGTCGTTAGTTCCAAAATTCAGGCAGAATCTCCGTCATTCTCGACATGATGTGACATGAAAGTCTGCAAGAAGAAAACAACATTTATCATGGCAGAGTGTCGCCTGAATTATTCAGATTATCATGATGTGCCATTGCCCTTGGTTGTGGTTGTGTTAAATCAACAGATCGATTTTCATGCAGTGCAATACAGTGGATGTAGCACTGACCAACCCCCAAAAAACCAATACACATCACTGTTCTTGTTGGATTGCCTTCCACAACACATGCACACATGTGCTGTGTGCATATTACAAGAAAAAAAATGTACCACTGTCAGTGTGGGATGCACTCATGTTGGCTTGACTCTTTCCCTGACCACCCAATGGCCAAGCCAAAGCTCCACACACAATAATGTAGGAGTACCACCTAGGGTCACTGTACCCTCTGTAACTTTTTCAAAAAAATACTACATATCCTCTGCTCTGCATCATGCATCTCCCCAGGCAGGCAGATGTTTCCAAGATCGAGAGAGAAAAGGTCCTTGCATGGATGCTTTTTGGTGACACATGACCACAAGTGTCCCCTCTGAAAATCATGTGGCCTTGTGACACCCCCAACCTTTTCTTCAGAAAATTTGTAATGTGTGTGTGTGCGCGCGCATCCATGCCTGTGCTGTGCTGCATAGGAACATGATCTGTTCTGACACTTTAGGTATTAGCACACATATAATACTGGTCTTGAGCCTACAAAGTGTCCTATACATGGTGTGTGTCTCTTTTTTTTTTTGAAGTGGGAGTGCTTCTTTCTAGGAAGCCCAATAGGATGGGTCCATTTCTTTTGCCTTTCTCATCACCACAGTTGGCCCTGGATGCATGTAAGCTTTCTGGTCCTGATGAGAAAGCTGAGTGTGTGCATCATCAGTTTATCACCATCAGCTGGGGCCTTTGAGGCCATGCTCTGCTTAGCTTTAGTGACTGGCCTGGCAATCCGGGATTTTTATCCCAAACTGCTATTCAACTTACAAGAGAAAGTGTTTTCATAACAAAGAAGCTGTAGCCAACAACTGCATTTTAAAATTTAATCTTGATCATCTAAATCGCCCAATCCACCAGTTAGCTGAACTTTTCTAGCGCACTTGCATTTTAAATTTCCAGAACAAGACAAATCAAATTCCTTTTTCCAAGATCGTCTAAATCAGATGGACGGGCTCCGATCTCCCAGTGCAATTTGTCGTTTTTGTGTTTTTTAAATTTTTACTTGAAAGAGTGCATTTTGGACTGTCCTGACTGTAAATCCAACCAACCAAGATACCTTTTGTCCACCATGAAAACTGCATCTCGCTGAAACATCATATACTGCTCCTAGAGATATAGCAAGAACATCAGTGTGGTTTAAACGGTTACCTGGGGCTCGCCGATCCATCTCATGGGGCTGGAGGAGAGGCCAACCATCTGGTTGTAGATGCTGTCGTGGTACCAGTCGCTGAGGAGCAGGTTGAGCTCGCCGTCATACTTGAACGGCTCCTCCTCCCCATCGGCCACATCCACGATCAGAGAGCCGTACAGCCCCGCCGCCCTCTGCATGCCGTAGTGCCCATGGTAGAAGTATGTCCCCGGCTGCAGCCATGAACCAACCATGGGTCAGTCACGACTCACAAGTCAAGCTAAAAAGAAGGGGGAAATGAGGAAGTTCTGCAGCAGTTTTGGCACTAATCTTGTGATTAATTTCAGTTTCTTGGTACCAACTAACTATGTCGTTGTGTGTCGCGTAGGAAGATTTGAACGGTGGAAGTACCTTGTCGACGACGAATCGGTAAGTGAAGGTTTCTTCGGGGTTGATGGCGCACTGGGAGATGGCGGCCGTGCCGTCCGCCCATGGCGTTCCAATCTGCCATGATTTTGTCCATGAAATGTTAGGAAGATATAAAGATCAGCAAAAGAACAAAATCTCCTAGCTGCATGCAACGGGGAAGAGACAAAGCAGTGACGGTGTGCTCATGCTGTGGTTAATGAATTACCTGTCTGACGCCGTGCCAGTGGATGACGACGCCCTCGGTGTGCAGCCCGTTCTTTAGCTCGACGACGATGGTGTCGCCGGCCTTGGCCCGGATGGTGGGGCCGGGGAACTGGCCGTTGATGCCGATGAGCACCTTCTCCTCGCAGTCCGGCGACCAGAACATGTGGCTCACCTCCCACTTGAGGTGCCTGGCCTTGGCCGCCTCCGCGCAATGCAGCAGGCCGCCGCACGCCAGGAGGAGGAGGGCGCACCATGCAAAGAGAGCCCTCATGGCAGCAATGGGGAGGAAGAAGAAAAAGGCTAGTAAGTGGAGGAAAGGTTCAAACAATTTCTCCAAGGCAAAATGGATGGGAAGAGACTCCGAGACTGAAGCCTGCTGAAGCCGGTGAGGGTGTGTGCTAGTTTTATACTGGCAAAAAGGCCCTCTCAAAAGCCACAACAAATGGTGCTGTTTAATGAACTATTTTATTGCCATTATTCTCCTTGTTTTTTGTGATAGAAAAATATATAAATAAACTAAAAGTGGATCAGCTCAGTGGGGTTAGGTTGGGCTTGGGGACAGTGGCATGAGCACCTGCGGAAATAGGCCGTTTCCTAGAGGCTTGCAGCCTTGCCCAAGGGCTAGAAATGGCTCAACTTTCTTGATTTTCCACTGCATCTTTCTGGCCAGCGAATAAAGAAGGTTCAAACTAGCATCATTTTGTGTTGCTTTTGCCAGTTCATATTACTAGAAATCTGGTCGCCTCTTTCTGTGTATCTACACAAGTGGTTTTATGCAGTGGCCAGACAAAAGCGCGTCCACTGCTGCCTCACATCCTCTGATGGCTGTTCACATGCCTACATGCATATGTTCTTGGTAGCTAGCGTGCATTTTTTGCAAAGGATTTTCTCATTTTGCTTAAGCTGGTAGGAAAGATGCAGAGATTATGCACATGGTTTTGTGTTTTGCAAAAAGGAACTGTATAATATGTGTGCATTGCTTTAGAATTGTTAATGTGTACACCGACGATTGTCTGCCTTTATTCACTATCCATGTGTTTGACACCGACGCTTATTTGCCTTTTTAACGTTCTCTCGTTCGCACAGTACCAACCTCTGATTATTTTTTCTGGACACAATACCTGCTAAAAGATGTCGACTTCCTGTAATTAGTAACTGTGTACGTGCAATGCAATGCACATATTAACATTAGACAAGATATAAATTGCATATTAATATTAGACAACATATAAATTATTTGTTAATATTAGGTATGATACAGTTACTTGGTTAGCGCAGACGTTTGTATTAGGCATGATATTAGTTAGAGAAGGATGATAAACATGTTTCGTGATAAATGTGTTTAATGCTAAAGAACGGGCAAGATTTGTTGGATATCCACAACTCGCTCTTTTAATATTAGTATATAGATATAGATGTGGAAGCATAGATATAAATATAAATATATCTATGGATATAGATATAAAAGTATAGATATAGATATATAAATAAAGATATAGAAGTATAGATAT
Source organism: Aegilops umbellulata (assembly GCA_032464435.1). Taxonomy (NCBI): domain Eukaryota; kingdom Viridiplantae; phylum Streptophyta; class Magnoliopsida; order Poales; family Poaceae; genus Aegilops; species Aegilops umbellulata. The sequence goes on from CP136060.1 coordinate 324,045,022, forward strand.
AGATATAGAAGTATAGATGACATCCTTTTACACATTAACTATAGAGGTTTGCATACATATTGATCGGTATTCTAAATAAAATATGAAGGTGTCACATTGCTTAATAACTAGAAAAGGCATAGCTTGGTCGACAACGCAAACTTGCACCGGATAGATAACGCTCATATGACATCAATTGTTCTTCAATCTTAATTCACCGTGCCCTGTTTCTGAAGCTCAAATCATGTTTTCTTCATGCGCAATGTATACATAGTACTCTGTTGCTTTACCTCAAGTGAAAACCATCATTATGATCTTGGTCATAATCACTGCTGCGTTCGGAGTAAATTACGATCCAAACAAAAGCAAAAGATCTCAGTTGCAGACAGTGCAAATCCGCATGGCATGATAACGATGGCAGGGAGCCCTTTTTGTCTGGCTTGACCATATTTTGTCACGGAATCAAATACTCCCACTGTTCCTAAATATAGGTCGTTGGGGGAGTTTAGTTTACACTCAGTTTACACTCCCCCAACGACTTATATTTAGGAACAGAGGGAGTAGAATGCACGCAAGGCATCGCCGGTTTTCTTCACCTACTGAATGAGCAGTATTATTTCTTCATTTGCTTCACAATTTGAGGATCAAAGATGAATACATTAATGGTGACTAGGTGATAGCACATGGAAGCGTGGGTTAAACCACACTCAGTGGACGCAGAATTTAGACACTGTCCACAGGGTTCTGTCTTGATTTCGTGGGATCGATTTCCAGGGCCTCTCACTCTCGTTAAAAATAAACCCGCACCGTTCCTTTTTTTTAGGGAGGTTCCTCATTTATTGGTCATGTGAAAAATTATACTTTAGAAGTAGTCCGGTGACTGGTTATTGCATCCACTTGAAAGTGTTTCTGCCAGTTTGCACACACCTTTCTTTCATTGTAAGGAGATAGCAAATCATTTTCTTCCTCCTCTCCCGTGCCCTAGGCGGACAGGAGCGACGACAGTTGATATACCCGCCTCAACGGTGAGACCATAGCCCCCTCTCCCTCCGTTTGTCGCTTCGATGACGGAAAGGGGTGGAGAACCTACAACTTTGGTCTGGTGGTACTAGGGTTAGAAATAAATTTAAGTTTGTCTTTGATCAACGGAGGTGTTATGGCGACAACATTGGATAAGGTCTTCTTGCCTTGTCCTTGTTCCGGTTGTTCTTCTTTGTATTTCCGGGGGGCGTGTGGAGAATGGTGCATTCTCAGATTTCCTTCTCCGGGTCTGGCTTTTTTTTGGTTGTGCAGTCATGCATGATGGACAACATGGTTGTACATTTTTTTCTCCGGTTTCAGTTTTGACTGACGAAGGTTGGCGAGCCCTGGCCTTGTCAGGAGCGTGGGAGATTTGTGTTCTCCAACTTCGCGTGGGCGGAAGCTATGGCATCTTTACGGGCACTATCCGGCGTTTTCTTCTCCGAGCGATGATTTGCTACACAGATGACGACTGGATATGACTTCTCGTCTACATCAATGACTTTCAGTCCTGTTGCTTCTACAAGCTCCAGCGTTTCAACGAGTTTGCTCTGCTGAGACGGGGTCCTAGAGGCGGCAACGAGTTTTTCTCATGAGACATCACAGATGGATGTAGTAGGAAGAAGACATCAGCACCCCTAGGACTTTGGATGTGTTTTAAATTTTTGTAAGTGTTTTTGTAATGGTTTGTGCTACTTAATATATGGCCTTGGGCCTTTCACAAAAGAATGATATAATTTGTGACACGCTTTATCCAATTTAAACAAAAATATTGAAATTAACCAATTAAAAAAAATTCTTTTTCACTTTTTAATCCTTTTGATATTTTGCCACAACCATCAATTCTTTGTGGCAAGCCGAATCAGATGCCAGCTAGGATTCGTACTCCTAGGCACCCTCGATGCAACTTGACTTGCCAAACCGGCACTGAATTGGTGCAACCACCCTCGAGCCACGCCTCCTCGCACATGAGAATTCAGAACAGAGGCATACACTAGATCACCATGCGGTAGGATTCATTGGCGATAGTCAAGGAAAAGAAAGTTAGGCGTGGAAGATAGTGACAACGTCGCACTTGAGCTGGCACATTCTAGTGTGATCCTCATAGCGCTCTGATACTTCAGCATGTAAGAGCAACTCCAGTAGGGTCATCATATTGGCAGCCTCCAAGACGCATATGAAGCGTGCTCTATAGTGTTTTAGAGGTCACGGAGGTTGTGCGCAAGCACATAGTCGTTGTAATGAGCCTCCATATTTCCCCCGCAACTAGGACACACTTGCCATTGGGCGATATGTTCTTTCTAGACTATTTACAACAATTTTGATCAAACAATTCAATAATTCAACAAAATTATTAAAAACCATTAATGCGAATACGAAAAAAATAATCCGATCAAATAAATTGTTCAGGTAAAAGCAAAGCTAGGTTCAACTAGAGGTCCCCTCCCCGAGGGGTCTGGCAATAGCCACAAGGAATAGTACATGCCCAGCTGGCATTTGACATGGCTCGTCAGTCGTCACATAGGATTGATAACGGGTCCAACTTGCCATATGAGGTTAAATGTAATAAAAGGTGGAAGAAACTTCGTAAATTAGGTTTTAAAAAGAATATTAAATGAAGTAAAAAAACACATAGTTAAAAAGTGAATTCACCTCTTTTTTCATAATAGATTCACCCCTAATTTCTTACGATCACTATTTGATCACTTTGTTGCAGCACAAATTATCATGACATTATGCTCAAAATATTTATCATGACACTCCATACATAATAATTTAGCATTTTTAACTAGTTTATCCATGATTGCGTTGCAACATGATTTATCCTTGCCCGTCACTCTGTTGATCATGAAATTTCTGTTAAATGAAAGTAAAGCATGTCACGTAGTGGATCTTAGAGGGTTAAAGGGTGAAATAACTCTTTTTGCAAAATAGATTTACGCTTAATTCCTTACCCATAAATAGTTTATCCATGATTGTGTTGCAGCACGATTTATCCTTACACATCACTCTGTTGATCATGAAATTTCTGTTAAATGAAAGCAAAACATGTCACTTAATGGATCTTAGAGGGTAAGAGGTGAAATTAACTTAATTTTCACAATAGATTCACGCCAAATTCCTTACCCATCACAATGTTGCAGCATGAATTTTCATGACACTCCATATTAATATACCATTTTAACTTCTTTATCCATGATTTTATTGTGTTACAAATTATTCCAAAAAGTCATAGTAATTTATCATTTTTAACTGATATAAATTTAGATATAGCCCCCAGCTTAGCACCACAAATTGTCAAAAAGATTTCATGGGAGTGCCCGGCAATAACAGTAGAAGCATATAATAAGGGCAACTACAATGGCGTGCCCCAAATTGGACATACCAAACGTCCGCATCCGCGGACACGGACAGAGGAGCAGGCCATCCAACTTTGTGCACCAAATGTTTGTCCGACCACTTAAAATAATTGTAGATAGATAGCATAATTTGTCAAGGAGTGCAAATATTCAAATGCAACAATTGTTGACATATAAATATCAGAATCCAAACATTAAGTTTTCAAATAAGCTAGTTCAAACGTGAATACAACTTATTCGAACATATGTTGTCCCCTTTAAGCACACAGTGATGCTCAACCGGATCATTTTGAAGCCCCTCAAAGTTCCTTTCAATTGTGAATATGTTGATGCATTTGGATAAAATGGTCCGCAAATAGGGCATTGGGAACAAACTAGTCGTTCCATCAGCATAAAATGCCCCCATGTCTTATTCCGATTCAACACGCGATGTATCTTGATTGATCCCTTGAAATTGAGAACATGCTCCTGCGTACGCCTCGCGATTGCAGGGTCCGCCAACATCATCGCCGTTTCTCCTCATAATTGTCCTCAGGACGAATCCATGAAAGTTAGTGTAGAGGTACTCCATGTCTGAATTCATCTGGTTTGCTTCAAACTAAGGGAAAATTTTCAACAATGTAGCTATGGCATTTGGCCAAACACTTGTCGGACGTGGTGCCGGTCATGAACGACATTTGTAGGGGGCGGACAGACAAGGGGTGGAATGGCGGCGTAGGCCAAGCCAGCCTGTCGTCTAAGTGGAGTGATGGACGTCCGACAAAGCCTGGGTGGGCGGCCGGGGTGATACCATGACGGTATCGATCCGGGAGGAAGCGGATATAGAGCAAGGGAAGAGGGATGGAGTAAGAAATGCACGGGCTCTGCCTCGATTTTGGCTAGGTCCGGGGTGTCGGACTCTTACTTGAGGGGGGTCTGGACGCCCGCAGACCTCGCCTGCCTTTGCAACCGGTTTGCAGGAATTCGGATGTCCGGGCGCGTATGGACGGTTTGATGCGCGGCGTTGGAGTCGCCCTAACAAACATAATTTAATGCAAGATTTTTGAACGCTAGTCTTTGTTTTTCTGTCACTCGCCATTGACTCAACTCGACGCCTTCATAGTTTTCTTTCGACTCTTGTACAGCCTCTCGTCTTTTTCTTCACACTGTCAAACACTCACACTACAATTATGTGAACTGAGCGGATGGCTACTGATCTAGCACTAGAAACCAGAAAGTGATGAAGAAAGTTGGCCGGAATTTCCTGCAAGTAGGTAGAGAAATGCCTAGGAGGTCGTTACTAGTCTAGTGTATCATCAAGTGATATAAAGTTAGATGTAGTTTGTCTTTGTCTACAGCGAGCCACAAATGTCAAGATGAGTTCCGTGGAGGACACCTTGGCACCAGCCGGGGGCATAAACGACACGCAAGTTCAATGCAGTGCTTTATTCTCCTTGCCGTTTCGATGTCACTCCTCACTCGCTACACTCACTCCTGCTACTCCGAAGAGATGCCAGTGCAACATTTATTCACATCCTGTCTTGAGGCTTCTGTGTACTATCTTCTAGACAAGAGGCTTTTAGAAATCCCCAAGTTGATCAGTCTGGCCGAACCAAATCACGTGCATTTCTGGCTCGAGAAACAAATCTAGTGCCTATTTCCGTAGCGGTGAATCTCATTCTTTTCCCACCATCGTAGCTACATGCAGCACACGCAACGCCGGAGGCCGAATCTGTAGCGCCGGGCCAAGAAAGTCGGCCGGAGAAGTTAGCGCCACGCCTTATGCCCTTTGCCGTTTTGGTCTCGCCCCTCGCTCCTACGGCCATGCGTATCCGGATGCTCCCTTCGTCTTCCTTGACCCGTCATGAATGCCCTGCGTTTCCATGCGCACTCGCGCGCCCGCAGACTTTCTCCGCGGAATATATGTGCTCGTGTCGTCCTGTGTGAATCTGTGTGCGCTGTCTTTACAGTTTGCATCCACCAGGTCCAGGAAACGCAGCGTAACCACAAGGTAGCTACTGCCAAAGTAAACGAGGGTCAACCGGAAGAACGGAAAAAGGAGGATCCTCAGGCTGGTTGCCTCCACACCCCGACACTTTACATCTGGCTCGCTCATATATATTGCGTTTCCTAGGTTGTATCTCACGATGTGATGGCCACTCTGGTCTTGCTAGTGCACACCGTTACTCAAAAGCACTTGTCGAAAGTAACTTGGACAATAAAAGGGCAAGTGAACCGAACCTGTGAGCCCACAAAGGAGATATAAACATAGTGATTGCGCCCGGTTCCAAGTTTAAATTAACCACTACTGTTGTGGACAGGAACATTTGGTCTATGGTCTACGGGTGTATATATATATGGAAGAAAAAATAGAGAAAATCTGATTTTTTTTAAATAAACTTGATCTTCCATTGTATTTGTAAAAAAAAATCCAAAAAAACCATGTTGACCTCTAAAAAACAAAAAAATTCGGTCAAGTGTGAATAGTGAGTGATCTATAATAGCAAAAAAAATTGTTTTTGCCCTTAAGTCAAAACTAGTTTTTTATTAGTGCAAATTTATATACTAGTGCAAACGAAAGTCGGACTTATTCTAAAAGAAACTTCTATTTTTTGACTTATTTTTTTCTCATATCAGGTGTATATACACCCAGAAAACAAAGGACATTTCCGCTATTGTTGAGCATATACAGCTGGGTGCCTCAACCCCCGCCCCCTCCCCCCAACCTCATACGCCCGGACGGGCCGCCCGGTCACTGTCCGGTCCCGAAATTTCAACCCAGACGAGCGCCTCAAACGGGCCTCAAATGCACGGGCTGGCCGGCACCCGTCATATCCAGCCCAAATATGGGGCGGATATGGGGGCGCCCGGGCACACCCGCCACGTCGGACCCGACCCACACTGGCCCACCCGACCCCCCATATGTTCCTCCCCATTCGCTCGCTGGACCAAACCCTAGCCGCTTCACTCCACTCCCCTCCGCCACCCAAGCTCATCCCCTGCATCGTCCGACAGTCTCTGGCATGGCGGGCAGTGGATTCGTGTCCTTCACCTCCAGATCCGTCGACCCCGAGATCATCCCACGCGGCCTCGAAGAGGAGATGGCCGTCCGGCTTACGCTCCGCCGCTCCCAAGAGGAGGTCCGTGCACGGCAATGCTCAGACTCCTTCTGTCGGGAATCCATTGTGTCCGCCCAAATGACGCATGGATCCAGCGCTAGGGCAGCCGTCGCTGCCTCACTAGAGGCGGTGCGGTCCGTCTGGCGTCCAAACACGGTAGTGGACGCGCAACCCCTCTGTTGGCGCACCGAGGACATGGACGCACCATGGGCGTTGTCCGACACAAACATGGCGCGGCGTGCCCGCCGTGCGCGGCAACGGGCGCGGGACGTGGCGGTAGCGCTCACGGTGGTGGACGTCGGTGAGGCAGAGTCACATTCTCTGACGCACCATACGGTGCACCAGTCTGGGCGCCGCAACTGCGTCGTGGTGGATGTCATCGGCTCATCGCGGGATGGATCCATCATCGATCTGACATCCACCGATACCCAACGGATTCCGGGCTCCGACGAGGAAGAGTAGGGCATGGGAGACGACGACGCCTTGAGTCCCATGACCAACCCGTGTCGCATGCCCTACTCTACCTTGCCGGTGACCAGACCAACACTATAAGGGGCGCAGCCGGCCGCCGGACATGGCCACGGTGAAGCCGGATGAGTGGAGAAGAACCGGACGAAGCTCCGCTCAAAGATCGTTGTGTTGCATGTAATAATATGGATTTGAGGTTTCTAATTTGAGGTATCCGGATGTGTAATGGACTTTTTAAGGCGTGACCGGTTACTATCCACGGGCGCGTCCACGGGCGTTTGAGGGGTCGGATTTGCCCATCACGGGTGTAGATGCTCTAAGCTAGCTAAAGCTGAAAAACACTACTCTTAAAGCATCTTTAGCAGATCCTGCAAATATCGTTTACGGGCATCCAGTAATTTTGTGGTACCGCGAGGCCTCCGGCGAAATAGGTCCTCTAAACTCGTCACACAATTTTATTGCGGGACGGGTTTAAAGGATCTGTTCCGCACCGGAGAACTTGCAATACCGCAAAAAAATTGATAGGACAAATATTGACAAGTTCTTGGATATAGATGAACGAAATTTGACCATACAAGTGCTTTATATACATCACTAGTTCATCACATCCAAAACCATGTGCAACATAGAGGTAACAAGTTTAGACATAGAAATTGCATGATCAAACAAAATAACCACAACCTGTCATGAAGACATCAAGCAACATACTCTTTGTTGTGAAGATTGTCACCACCACCACCGGTCCTAGCACCTCCATTGCCATTATCCACATTGACCGGAGAATGAGCACCACCATCTTCAACAACTTGGCCAGAGAATGAGCACCACCATCATCATGAACACCGCTTGCCGAAGCACCACCACCACCATTGCCAAACTAGCTTCACCACCAATGCCACCACCCCTAGTGTCGAAGCCAACACCAACTCCAAACCCACCTCCACCATGGGATGATTTGGTGGTACATGTCCTCGATCCTTTGCCAATAATTTCCAAAGCACTGAGCCTTGCCAACCACCGCGTCGAGTGACACACTCTTCCATACTTGAATCAAGCACACATCCTCCACCTCTGTGTAGTTGCCAGACCTACCCACTCTAGCATCGTACTTGGGTTCCTCAATCACTTCCACTACATCACCATCGTCATTTGTTTGATCCACCTCTTTCTCGACCTCCACGTGAGGCCTACCGAAATCGTCAAGGGGAGAACTCAAATCCACCGCATTCTCCGACAACATTTCGTTATATGTTGAGTGCATGTTTTGGCTACAAAATTCAACGGGCAAAGCTCAAACAAGTAGTTACAAGTCAAAGTAAAGATCACCGGAGAGTTTCAAGCAAAACGAATTTTTTAACCTCTCGGGTATTTCATCGAACACGTGGTAGGCGTGACCGGTGGATTGGCTGTGATTTGGGAGAACGTGACCGGCAGGAGGCGGAGGAGGAGCCCAGCCTCTTGCCACGACCACCTTCTTCCTCGGGGGCCTCGCACGTGCATTAGCCGGGCTGGTGGAGGCAGTCTTCTTCCTCGCTCTGGCGGCCACGGCGGGAGGAACTAGACCAGGGGTGGAAGGAGATGGTGTTGCGGCACCTATGGCCCCTTGAACGAGGTGATTGCCCTGCCGCTTCCTCTTGCCACCGGCGGTGGTAGATGTGGGGGCGGCGTTGGCATGCACGGCGGAGGGAGGCGCGGGAGGATGGAGCGCCGGCATACTTGGTGGTGGTGGCGCATGATATGGGGCACCCGGAGGCTACGGGTACTCCATCCGTGTGGTTGGCGGCGCAGCGAGACCAGACGACGAGGTCGAAAGAGAGATCGGTAGCGGCGGCGGTAGGGGAGGTGGGAATGAAAGCGGGCGGAAGTTATTTCGCGCCAAGGATAGGGGAACCGGTAAAAAGAGGGGTGAATCCCATAGATATGGCGGAAACGACCTGGACTATGCAGGATTCCGCAAAAAAATTACAAGATGACCGATTTTACGGGATCTGTTCGGGGCGGAAAAACTGTCCGCGTCTGCTAAATCAGCGGTTATTATTCTGAATGGCCCGTTTTACGGGATCTGCTAGAAATGCTCTTGGACGTTAGCTTTTCTGGAGAAAAACAATACACTTACAATAATGATGTCTTAGCAGTGCCATGTACTAGGATAAATATTGAGGTGAAGAAAGAAAGAAATTAGAAAAAGGGTTTTGCCTTCTCTTAATTAAGAGATGATCGCTTACCAACAAATCTCTCACCATATTTTTAGGAATATTTTGTTACTAGAGACAAGATTAAAAGACGGCCAATTGTACACCCTTTTTTGCCATCTTTAGATCATGGCATGATTAAGATAACATTGTCTTATCAACCACTACATATGCCATAAGACTTTTCTTAGGTACTTAACCAACCTAGACTAGCATAATTCCATCAAAAAGGATTGGCTTAATTATATTTTATGTTTAGCAACTAACCTGGTTAAGCCAAAATATTGTTTGCTCCTTTTAGTAGTAGAAAACTGGACACGTTTTTTTGTCTCTAGATTTCTCACATAAGTAACAACTTTAACTCATGCAAGTAATACATAGAAAAGATATTCCCTCCGTACCTAAATACAGAGGAAGTAGTTGATGGAAATATGCCCTAGAGACAATAATAATATGGTTATTATTATATTTCCTCAATCATGATAAAGGTTTATTATTTATGCTAGAATTGTATTGATCGAAAATTTAAATACATGCGTGGATACATAAACAAACATCGTGTCCCTAGTAAGCATCTACTAGACTAGCTCGTTGATCAAAGATGGTTAAGGTTTCCTAACCATAGACAAGTGTTGTCACTTGATAATGAGATCACATCATTAGGAGAATGATGTGATGGACTATACCCATCCGTTAGCTTAGCATATGATCGTTCAATTTATTGCTACTTCTTTCTTGAATGTCAAATACATGTTCCTTTGACCATGAGATCATGCAACTCCCGGATACCGGAGGAATTCCTTGTGTGCTATCAAACATCACAACGTAACTGGTGTTCATAAAGATGCTCTATAGGTATCTTTGAAGGCGTTTGTTGAGTTGGCATGGATCGAGATTGGGATTTGTCACTCTGAGTATCGGAGAGGTATCTCTGGGCCCTCTCGGTAATATACATCATAATAAGCTTGAAAGAAAAATGACTAAGGAGTTAGTTACGATATGATGTATTATGGAACGAGTAAAGAGACTTGTTGGTAACAAGATTGAACTAGGTATAGAGATACCGACGATCGAATCTCGGGCAAGTAACATACCGACAGACAAAGAGAATTATGTATGTTGTCATTACGGTTCGACCGATAAAGATCTCCGTAGAATATGTAGGAACCAATATGGGCATCCAGGTTCCGCTAGTGTTTATTGACCGGAGAGGTGTCTTGGCAGGTCTACATAGTTCTCGAACCCGTAGGGTCCGCATGCTTAACGCTCGTTGACGATATAGTGTTACATGATTGTGTGACCGGATGTTCTTTGGAGTCCCGGATGAGATCACAGAGATGATGAGGAGCTCTGGAATGGCCCAGAGTTAAAGATTGATATATTGGACTATGATATTCGGACACCGGAAGAGTTTCGGAATGCACCGGGTAGTCATCGAGTCACCGGAAGGGGTTCCGGACACCCTCGGGGAGAAAGATGGGCCTATTGGGCCAGTCGAGGGGAGCACACCAGCCCACAAGGGGCTGGCGCACCCCCTATGGCAGCGGGCCAGTGGGAGAAAGGAAAGGGGGATTCAGCCTCCCCCTTCCTTCCCTCACCCCCCTTTCCTTTCCCCCTCCGGCATATATGGTAAGGGGGCGGCCAAGGCAGGATCCCAAGTAGGATTCTACCCTACTTGGGGCGCCTCCTGGCTGCTCCCCTCGTCTCTCCAACCTATGTATATGTGGGAGGGGGGCGCTACACAAGACCACGGCAATCTCTTAGCCGTGTGTGGCGCCGCCTCCACAGTTTCGTCCCTCGGTAATATTTGCGTAGTGCTTAGGCCAAATCCTGCGGAGATAGCATCACCATCACCATCACCACGCCGCCGTGCTGCCGGAACTCATCCGCTACTTCACTGTCTTGCTAGATCAAGAAGGCGAGGACGTCATCGAGCAGAACGTGTGCTGAATTAGGAGGTGTCATACGTTTGGTACTTGATCGGTTGGATCGCGAAGAAGTTTGACTACATCAACCGCGTTATTAAACGCTTCCACTTACGGTCTATGAGGGTACGTAGACACACTCTCCTCCTCGTTGCTATGCATCTCCATGGATAGATCTTGCGTGTGCATAGAATTTTTTTTGTTTTCCATGCAACGTTTCCCAACAGTGGCATCCGAGCCAGGTCTATGCGTAGATGATATGCACAAGTAGAACACAAAGAGTTGTGGGTGGTGATAGTCATACTGCTTACCATCAACGTCTTATTTTGATTCGGCGGTATTGTGGGATGAAGCGGCCCGAACCAACCTTACATGTCCACGCGGATGAGACCGGTTCCACCGATTGACATGCAGGTTTTGCATAAAGGTGGCTGGCGGTTGTCTATTTCTCCTACTTTAGTGGAATTGAATTTGACTATGGCCGGTCCTTGAAGAAGGTTAAAACAGCAAACATGATACTCACCGTTGTGGTTTTTGCGTAGGTAAGAACGGTTCTTGCTAGAAACCCGTAACAACCACGTAAAACTTGCAACAACAAAGTAGAGGACGTCTAACTTGTTTTTGCAGGGCATGTTCTGATGTGATATGGTCAAGACGTGATGTGATATAAGTTTTTGTATGACATGATCATGTTTTTTAATATCTACAACCGGCACGAGCCTTAGGGCTGTCTCTTAATTATTGTATGAAATGCATGCGCCATGTAATTGCTTTACTTTATCGCTATGCATTAGCAATAGTTGTAGAAGCAATAGTTGGCGAGACAACCCCGACGCAACGATGGAGATCAAGGTGTCGAGTCGGTGACGATGGAGATCATGACGTTTCTTTGGAGATAGAGATCAAAAGCACAAGATGATGATGGCCATATCATGTCACATATTTTGATTGCATGTGATGTTTGTCCTTTATGCATCTTATTTTGCTTAGAACGGCGGTAGCATTATAAGATGATCCCTTCACTAAATTTCAAGATAAAAGTGTTCTCCTCGAGTATGCACCATTGCCAAAGTTCGTCATTTTGAAGAATCTCGTGATGATCGGGTGTGATAGAATCTACGTTCACATACAACGGGTGTAAGATAGTTTTGCACATGCAGAATACTTGGGTTAAACTTGACGAGCCTAGCATGTAAAGACATGGTCTCAGAACATTGGAGACTGAAAGGTCGAACATGAGTCATATAGTAGATATGATCAACATAGAGATGTTCACCATTGATAACTACCCCATGTCACGTGATGATCGGACATGGGTTAGTTGATTTGGATCATGTATCACTTAGATAACTTGAGAGATGTTTATTTAAGTGGGGGTTCATTAGTAATTTGATTAATTGAACTTAATTTATCATCTTAGTCCCGATAGTATTTGCAAATTATGTTAGAGATCAATAGCTCGCGATGTAGCACCCCTATTTTTTTATACGTTCCTAGAGAAAACTAAGTTGAAAGATGATGGTAGCAATAATGCGGACTAGGTCGTTGATATAAGGATTATCCTCATTGCTGCACAGAAGAATTGTATCCTTGATGCACCACTAGGTGACAGACCTGCTGCAGGAACTGATGCAGACGTTATGAATGTTTGGCAAGCTCAATCTGATGACTACTTAATAGTTTAGTGCGCCATGCTTTACGGCTTAGAATCGGGGCTCTAAAGACGTTTTGAACGCCATGGGACATATGAGATGTTCCAAGTGCTGAAATTGGTATTTTAGGCTCATGCCCATGTTGAGAGGTATGAGACCTTTGACAAGTACTTTGCCTACAAGATGGAGGAGAATAGCTCAGCGAGTGAGCATGTGCTCAGAATATCTGGGCACTACAATCGCTTGAATCAAGTGGGAGTTAATCTTCCAAATAATATAATGATTGACAGAGTTCTCCAGTCACTATCACCAAGCTACTAGAGCTTCGTGATGAACTATAATATGCAAGGGATGACGAAAACGATTCCCAAGCTATTCGCGATGCTGAAATTGGTAGAGGTAGAAATCAAGAAGGAGCATCAAGCGTTGATGGTTAACATGACCACTAGTTTCAACAAAAAGGGCAAGGGAAAGAAATTGAACTTCAAGAAGAGTGGCAAGAAAGTTGTCGCTCCCGTGAAGAAACCCAAAGTTGGACCCAAGCCTGAAACTGAGTGCTTCTACTGCAAAGGGAATGGTCATTGGAAGCGGAACTGCCCCAAATATTTGGCGGATAAGAAGGATGTCAAAGTAAACAAAGGTATATTTGATATACATGTTGTTGATGTGTACCTTACTGGTGCTCATAGTAGCCCCTGGGTGTTTGATACCGGTTCAGTTGTTGAGATTAGTAACTCGAAACAGGAGTTGCAGAATAAACGGAGACTAGTTAAGGGCGAGGTAACGATGTGTGTTGGAAGTGTTTCCAAGATTGATATGATCACCATCGCACTCTCCCTCTACCTTCGGGATTAGTTGAGCCTAAATAAATGTTATTTGGTGTTTGCGTTGAGCATGAACATTATTAGATTGTGTTTTTTGCAGTACAATTATTCATTTAAGTCAGATAATAATTGTTGTTCTGTTTACATGAATAAAACCTTCTATGGTCATACACCCAATGTAAATGGTTTATTGAATCTCGATCATAGTGATACAGATATTCATAATATTGATGCCAAAAGACACAAAGTTGATAATGATAGTGCAACATACTTGTGGCACTGCCGTTTAGGTCATATTGGTGTAAAGCGCATGAAGAAACTCCATGAGGATGGACTTTTGGAATCACTTGATTATGAATCATTTGATACTTGCGAACCATGCCTCATGGGCAAGATGACTAAAACTCCATTCTCCGGAATAATGAAGCGAGCTAATGACTTATTGGAAATAATACATACCGATGTATGCGGTCCGATGAGTGTTGAAGCACGCGACGGGTATCGTTATTTTCTCACCTTCACAGATGATTTGAGTAGGTATGGGTATATCTACTTGATGAAACACAAGTCTGAAATGTTTGAAAAGTTCAAAGAATTTTAGACTGAAGTGGAGAATCATTGTAACATGAAAATAAAGTTTCTACGATCTGATCGCGGAGGCAAATATTTGAGTTATGAGTTTGACCTTCATTTAAAACCATGTGGAATAGTTTCACAACTCACGCCACCTAGAACACCACGGTGTAATGGTGTGTCCGAATGTCATAACCGTACTTTATTAGATATGGTGCGTTCTATGATGTCTCTTACCGATTTGCCACCATTGTTTTGAGGTTATGCATTAGAGACAACCTCATTCACGTCAAATAGGGCACCGTCTAAATCCGTTGAGATGACACCGTATGAACTGTGGTTTGGCAAGAAACCTAAGCTATTGTTTCTTAAAAGTTTGGGGATGCGACGCTTATGTCAAAAGGCTTCAGCCTGATAAGCTCGAAACCAAAGCAGAGAAGTGTGTCTTCCTAGGATACCCGAAAGAAACTATTGGGTATACCTTCTACCACAAATCCGAAGGCAAAATCTTTGTTGCTAAGAATGGGTCCTTTCTAGAGAAGCAGTTTCTCTCGAAAGAAGTGAGTGGGAGGAAAATAGAACTTGATGAGGTAATTGTACCTTCTCTCGAATTGGAGAGTATCACATCACAGAAAACCGTTCTTGTGATGCCTACACCAACTAGAGAGGAAGCAAATGATAATGATCATGAAACTTCAGATCAAGTTACTACTGAACCTTGTAGATCAACCAGAGCACGATCCGCACCAGAGTGGTATGGTAATCATGTCCTGGAAGTTATGTTATTAGACCATGGCGAACCTATGAACTATGAAGAAGCTATGATGAACCAAGATTCCAATAAATGGCTTGAGGCCATGAAATCTGAGACATGATCCATGTATGAGAACAAAGTGTGGACTTTGATGGACTTGCACGATGATTGGCAAGCCATAGAAAATAAATGAATCTTTAAGAAGAAGAATGACGCTGATGGTAATGTTACTGTCTACGAAGCTCGAGTTGTTGCATAAGGTTTTCGACATGTTCAAGGAGTTGACTACGATGAGACTTTCTCACCCGTAGCGATGCTTAAGTCTGTCCGAGTCATGTTAGCAATTGTCATATTTTATGATTATGAAATCTGGCAAATGGACATCAAAACTGCATTCCTTAATGGATTTCTTAAAGAAGAGTTGTATATGATCTAACTAGAAGGTTTTGTCGATCCTAAAGGTGCTAACAAAGCATGCAAGCTCCAGCGATCCATCTATGGACTAGTGCAAGCATCTCGGAGTTGGACTATACACTTTGATGAGGTGATCAAATCATATGGTTTTATACAGACTTACGGTGAAGCCTGTATTTACAAGAAAGTGAGTGGGAGCTCTGTAGCATTTCTGATATTATATGTGGATGACATATTGTTGATTGAAATGATATAGAATTTCTAGATAGCATAAAAGGATACTTGAATAATAATTTTTCAATGAAAGACCTGGCGAAGGTGCTTATATATTGTGCATCAAGATCTATAGGGATAGATCGAGGCACTTATAGGAATTTCACAAAGCACATACCTTGACAAAGTTTTGAAGAAGTTCAAAATGGATCAGTCAAAGAAAGGGGTCTTGCCTGTGTTATAAGGTTTGAAGTTGAGTCAGACTCAAAGCCCGACCACAACAGAAGATAGAGAGAGAATGAAAGTCACCCCCATGCCTCAGCCATAGGTTCTATAAAGTATGCCATGCTGTATATCAAACTTGTTGTGTGCCTTGCCATGAGTTTGTCAAGGGGGCACAATAGTGATCCAGGAGTGGACCACTGGACAGCGGTCAAAATTATTCTTAGGTACCTAAAGAGGATAAAGGAAATGTTTCTCGATTATGGAGGTGATGAAGAGTTCATCATAAAGGGTTACGTCGATGCAAGCTTTAACACAAAATCCGGATGGCTCTCAGTCTCAATCTGGATACGTATTGAACATGGGAGCAATAAGCTAGAGTGGCTCCATGCAGAGCATTACAGACATAGAAAATTGCAAAATACATACGGATCTGATAATGGCAGACCCGTTGACTAAACCTCTCTCACAAGTAAAATATGATCACACCTTAGTACTCTTTGTGTGTTAATCACATGGAGATGTGAACTAGATTATTGACTCTAGTAAACTCTTTGTGTGTTACTCACATGGCGATGTGAACTATGGGTGTTAATCACATGGCGATGTGAACTATGGGTGTTAATCACATGGCGATGTGAACTAGATTATTGACTCTAGTGCAAGTGGGAGAATGATGGAAATATGCCCTAGAGGCAATAATAAAATGGTTATTATTATATTTCCTTAATCATGATAAAGCTTTATTATTCATGCTAGAATTGTATTGATCAGAAACTTAAATACACGTGTGGATACATAAACAAATATCGTGTCCCTAGTAAGGTTAAGGTTTCCTAACCATAGACATGTGTTGTCACTTGATAACGAGATCACATCATTAGGAGAATGATGTGATGGACTAGACCCGTCCGTTAGCTTAGCATATGGTCGTTCAGTTTATTGCTACTGCTTTCTTGAATGTCAAATACATGTTCCTTCGACCATAAGATCATGTAACTCTCGGATACCGGAGGAATACCTTGTGTGCTATCAAACGTCACAACGTAACTGGGTGATCATAAATATTCTCTACAAGTATCTCCGAAGGTGTCTGTTGAGTTGGCATAGATCGAGATTGAGATTTGTCACTCCGAGTATCGGATAGGTATCTCTAGGCCCTCTCGGTAATACACATCATAATAAGCTTGCAAGAAAAATGACCAAGGAGCTAGTTACGAGATGATGTATTAGGTATAGAGATACCGACGATCGAATCTCGGGCAAGTGACATACCGACATACAAAGAGAATTATGTATGTTGTCATTACGGTTTGACCGATAAAGATCTTCGTAGAATATGTAGGAACCAATATGGGCATCCAGGTTTCGCTATTAGTTATTGACCGGAGAGGAGTCTCCGTCATGTCTACATAGTTCCCGAATCCGTAGGGTTCGCACGCTTAACATTCGTTGACGATATAGTGTTATATGAGTTATATGATTTGGTGGCCGAATGTTGTTCGGAGTCTCGGATGAGATCATGGACATGACGAGGAGCTCCGGAATGGTCTGGAGGTAAAGATTGATATATAGGACTATGATATTCGGACACCGGAAGAGTTTCGAAATGCACCGGGTAGTCATCGAGCCATCGGAAGGGGTTCCGGACACCCCGGGGAGAAAGATGGGCCTATTGGGCCAATAGAGGGGAGCACACCAGCCCAAAAGGGGCTGGCGCACCCTCCTATGGCAGCCGGCCAGTGGGAGAAAGGTAGGAGGGATTCGGCCTCCCCCTTCCTTCCCTCTCCCCCCTTTCCTTTCCCCCTCCGACATATATGGTAGGGGCGGCTGTCGTGGTTCTAAGTCTGACAGTAAGAATGGGGGGTAAGTATGGAGAGGCAAGATCCTAGCTATGGAGTAGTTGTATGCGCAAGGAGTTTTACGAGTTCGGCCCCTTCTCTGAGGAAGTAATAGCCCTACGTCTCGGAGCCCGGAGGCAGTCGACTGGATTATGTGTGTGTGTGTTACAAAGTTGCGAACCCTTGTCCTAGTGGAGGGGGGTGGCTTATATAGAGTTCGCCAGGACCCCAGCCAGCCCACGTTACAAGGAGTTTAATGTACATAAAGAGAGGGGGTTACTGGTAACGCCCGTAATAAAGGACCATGAAGGCCATAAAAG
Organism: Aegilops umbellulata; assembly: GCA_032464435.1. NCBI lineage: Eukaryota > Viridiplantae > Streptophyta > Magnoliopsida > Poales > Poaceae > Aegilops > Aegilops umbellulata. The sequence goes on from CP136060.1 coordinate 324,062,877, forward strand.
CTACTTATGAGATGACCGTTTGTAGGCAGTGCCTTTAGGTCTTCTTATAGTCGAGTGGCTGTCTTCATGGTCGACTGCTTGTGCTTCTGGTCGAGTACGCTCGTGTCCGTCGACTGGGCTGACCAGGTCGACTGAAATGTTGATACTTCTTAGAATGTCTTTCATTGTAGGAGTCATGTCCTTGATTGGGTGCCTCAGGTATGATAAGTTACCCTACCCTAGGTACGTATCCTCGTCATTAGCCCCCGAATGGGTCAGGGGTTAAGTGAGAATGGGGCCGAGCCTATGCTTCCGACTCAACCTCCATGCTTTGGTTGCATCTGTCTTTGGATAAATGGAAGTTTCGGTGGGAACCCATTCTTCAGTTGCCTTGATCCATTCAGATGTCCGTCGAGTGGTTTCATATTACCGTCGAGTGTGTTTATGTGGCGAGCCTCTAGGGAGACTTAAGGAAACGGATCTTTTCGTCTGACAAACCATCCTGTCGATCGCGGATCTTGCGGGATTTGAAAATTGGGAAGCGCTCCGGACGGAGAAAATCACGCGAATCGGCTGGATAAGGCAAGGGCGCCTCGATCTCCGCGCCACCTTTTTCGCCACGTACCGCGCGTGCGTCCGCTGCGGGATTTGACTGGGGGGTGCAGGCCCACTGATCAGCCACTCGGGTGTGGCCTTATATAAGGTAATGATTCCGATTTTTTCTTTTACTGTGCGCCCTTGTTTTTGTTCTCCCTTCCTCCGTAAGCCTCCGCCTCGCTCTTCGCTGCAATCTCGACACCGCCGCTCGGCCAAGACCTTGTTCGAGACGATGGGGAAGGACAAGACGGCGGCGGCGGAACGCGCGAAGAAGTCCGCGGCAAAAGGTAAGGGGAAGAAATCTGGCCGAGGCGGGTCGTCCTCGCGGGCCGCTCTGCCGTCCGGCTGGTTACAGGGGGATTGGATGCCCTCCATCCTCACTCAAGCGGATATCGACGACATGGTGGAGGGGGGACTCATTCCCTACAAGGCTGCTCGCCTCCCTGGGGAGGAGACGGAGCCGAAACCTCGCGAGGGTGAGCGCGTCCTGATAGCCACCCATGTCGACCGGGGGTTTTCCCTGCCCCCGAGTCCTTTTTTAGGGCCTTTCTGAACTTCTTCGGAGCGCAGCTCCACCATTTCACGCCCAACTCCATAGTCTATCTTGCTGCGTTCGTGTCTCTGTGTGAGTGTTTCTTAGGCTGTCGACCTCACTGGGGCCTCTTCAAGCATATCTTCACTTGCCGATCCCAGTCGGTTAAAAAGCTCAACCCGGACGGGGAAAGGACGCAGGTGATCCAGATGTGCGGGGGCCTCGGGATCCAGACGAGGGGTAAGAGTTGTTTTCCTCCCATGACGCTTCCCGATTCCGTGCGCGGGTGGCAGTCGACTTGGTTCTATTGCAAGGACCAGCCGACCCCTGGCCACTCGACCGGCCTTCCTCCTTTTACCTTGGACCGAGTGCAGAAACCCGCTTCTTTGAAAGTGGTTCCAGAGGAGAAGGCTCAGGTGAAGGTATTAGTCAGTCGAGTGGTTGAGTTGGTTCGGGAAGGCGTGACCGGCATGGATTTGCTCGAAGTCTTCCTCCAGCGACGAATCCAACCTCTCCAGGCTCGGGATCACTCGATGTGGTTGTATTCCGGGCCCGACGACTCCACTCGGATCCACCCGGAGGGGGTCGAGGCTTCTGTACTGGAGAGCTGGCTGACCAGCATGACCGGGAATAAGGACAACCCCAGGGGTTCTAGGAGGATTGCTCCGCTTGATGGGATGATGGAGACAGACAAGGTACGTTTCACTTCTTCCGACTGAAATTTTCACTCCGTCTAGTAACTGGCTTGCGATAAGTCGACTGATCCTTGCTCTGCCCGTTGTCTTGCAGGAGATCAACGACATGTATTCGATGCCGAATGGGAACCAGGAGCAAGTATCTGAAGGAGGAGGGAGTGGAGGCGAAGGAAGTGAGGGTGGAGGTGAAGTCGAGGAGTGGGAATCTGATGATGACGTAGAGGAGGAGGTCAGCGACGACTCGGGTGAGGAAGATGAAGAGGTGGAGGTCGACCTTCCTCGACGCGAGAGACGCTCCAAGAACGCTCAGGATCCTGCCGTGGAGCGTAGTCAGTCGAGTGCTCCGGTGGGCCAGTCATCCAAGCGCCCTCGGACCGCGTCGCCGGCCCCAACTGAGAAGGCACCCAAGCAGCCCAGAGCCATCCCGACCAAGCCACCCAAGGCCTTGCCCAAGATCAGGGTCGCCATCCCTGTCATCTCTGGGTAAGTGACTGTTTTTATCTTTCTTGAGTCGACTAGAACGGATTCTTAGTCGATTCACTTTCGAATTATTTGCTTGGAATCGTGCAGCGCCGCTACTTCCGAGACTTCCATCCAGAATGTCGATGAGACGATGGAGGACGCCGTCACTTCCAACTTAGGTATAATCTTTGACACGATCCGACTGTTTAACTGCTGAGTCGATTGGATATTCATTTCTGAACTTTTGTAGCTCCGACCAACATTATTGACCTTCCGGATGATGAGGAGGAGGCGGAAGTGCCGCTCAGGCCTTTTGGGAGGAGAGGCCGGAGGGCCCCGGTCGACAAGGCTCCTCAGACCGCGTCGACTGCTGAGGCGGTGGTCCAAGGGGGTGACAACACCGCCCGGACTACTGTGACTTTTGCTGAACCACTGACGACTGCCCGGCCTTCGTCGTCGACTGCTCCCCCGCTGGTCGACCCGCCCTCGTTCTTCGCCGCCTACCAGACCCCGGAGGATCAAGTGAGTGCTGCAAAGGAGGCTATACGTCAGGCGGGGCTCGTGATGGAGCAGACCAAAGCGGCTCGGGATGCCAGTCAAGCGGCCTATGACATCAGCTCGGCGTTGCAGCAGAACGTCCAGGTTAGTTGGTCTTCACTTGCGTTGTACACCCACTGGGTGCTGTTGATCTGAAATTTTTCATTGGTGGGGGCACGCTGAGTGCACCCACTGGGTGTAGTCCCCAAGGCCACGGTCGACTGCTGGCAGTCGAGTGCGGTCTTTATGCTTTCAAACTTCCTCACTCGACTGATCGGGTTGGGTCGAGTGGAAATCAAGAAAAACCGGTGGGGGCACGCTGAGTGCACCCACTGGGTGTAGTCCCCGAGACTACTGTCGAATGTTTTGATTCGGCTGTAGTCTTAGAAGTGTTGTGCTCTTTCTTTCAGTCACTCAGGAGTAACTTGTCTTTGATACCCTTTGTCGATTGACTCTTTGCAGAAGTCTTGTGAGCTTGTTGCTCAGCTCGCTGATCTGAAGGATAAGCAGATCCAGCTTAATCTTGATTTACAGTTTGCTCAGGAAAACGTGCAGAAGGCGAAGGATGAAGCAAAAGGTATGGCTGGTGAGGACTCGACGTCTATCTCTGTTCTTCTGTCCATTCTGAACTCTGTGTCTGTTGTTGCTTTGCAGACGAACTAGAGAAGGCCTTGAAGAAGAAAGATCTTGACCTTGCGGAGGCGCAAAAGGTAGCTGCGGAGAAGTTAAAGCTCGCTGAAGAGAAACTTGCTTCAGTCAGCCATCTTGAGAACGAGAACGCTAGGCTGAAGTCTGCTCTTGACGAGGCCAATAGGGAAGCGAGTCGACTGAAGACTGACAAGAGTACTCTGAACGACAAGATCGGCCAGCTGGCGGGGAAGCACAAGGACTTGGGGGATTATCTTGGGGGTCTTGCCAAGAAGCTATACCTCATGCTTGAAGGTAACCCCCTTTGTGCGATTAATCTTGTTGTTGTCGACTCACCATTTGGTTACAGTTTTGCTCTATCGAAACTTCTTTCAGAATTCTGCCGGAATTTTGAGGAAGAGACCAGTCGAGTGGAGACCCGCCTGGACCCTATCAATTCTCCTGTGAAGGATGAAGTGGCCATGAATGTCTTCCGGTTGGAATCCCGTATCGCTGGTGTGGTGGACTACCTGGCTCGACTGAAAGCTGCTGTGTCGCGGATCGACTCCGCACTCTGGCCCAAAGAGACCCTTCAGAACGACCTTGAATCCTTGGTCACTCGACTAAGTGATGTTCCAGGTCGAGTGCAAGAATGGAAAAAGTCTTCTGCTAGGTGCGGTGCTGATGTGGCTCTGTCACTGGTTCGTGTCCACTGCAAGGAGGCACGAGAGGAGAAGCTGGCCGCTCTCCAGGTTGCCAATACCAGGAAGCATAATTTTCAGGATTTCATGGAGAACTTCATCACTGCTGCCACTCGAATCTCAGACGGGATCGACTTGGACGAATTCGTTGCGCCATCAAGCCCTCCGCCGGAAGAGTAAAAAACTGCTGTGCTTTACCTTAAATTTGCCTCGGGATGCCGAGTGGTTTATGTATTTGATAAACTCCGTCGGGCTCTCAGCTCGAGTACTTTTATTTGCGATCTAGGATCTTTTGATTTTATCCAAACATGGCTCGACGTTGAATGTCTTCGTGACTTGATCCGCCGATCTACTATTCGTTGTTCCCTCAGAGGCTGCTTGGTTTGCACGATGCTTATCGCCGCGATGGTGTCTGTCAACATGGCTTAGGCGAGCACTGGGCTACAGCTAAGTCCCCGAGTGGGAGGTTTGCTCTCCACTCGGTAGGATTCCAATTACTTAGGCGAGTGCTTGGACTGCAGCTAAGCCCCCGAGTGGGAGGTTTGCTCTCCACTCGGTAAGATTTCAGTTACTTAGGCGAGTGCTTGGACTGCAGCTAAGCCCCCGAGTGGGAGGTTTGCTCTCCACTCGGTAGGATTTCAATTACTTAGGCGAGTGCTTGGACTGCAGCTAAGCCCCCGAGTGGGAGGTTTGCTCTCCACTCGGTAGGATTTTTTCAAACTTAGGCGAGTGCTTGGACTGCAGCTAAGCCCCCGAGTGGGAGGTTTGCTCTCCACTCGGTAGGATTTTTTCAAACTTAGGCGAGTGCTTGGACTGCAGCTAAGCCCCCGAGTGGGAGGTTTGCTCTCCACTCGGTAGGATTTTTTCAAACTTAGGCGATTGCTTGGACTGCAGCTAAGCCCCCGAGTGGGAGGTTTGCTCTCCACTCGGTAGGATTTCAATTACTTAGGCGAGTACTTGGACTGCAGCTAAGCCCCCGAGTGGGAGGTTTGCTCTCCACTCGGTAGGATTTCAATTACTTAGGCGAGTGCTTGGACTGCAGCTAAGCCCCCGAGTGGGAGGTTTGCTCTCCACTCGGTAGGATTTTTTCAAACTTAGGCGAGTGCTTGGACTGCAGCTAAGCCCCCTGAGTGGGAGGTTTGCTCTCCACTCGGTAGGATTTCAATTACTTAGGCGAGTACTTGGACTGCAGCTAAGCCCCCGAGTGGGAGGTTTGCTCTCCACTCGGTAGGATTTTTTCAAACTTAGGCGAGTACTTGGACTGCAGCTAAGCCCCCGAGTGGGAGGCTGGCTCTCCACTCGGTAGGATTTTAATTTCTTAGGCGAAACGGATTCGCAGCTAAGCCCCCGAGTGGGAGGCTGGCTCTCCACTCGGTAGGATTTTAATTTCTTAGGCGAAACGGATTCGCAGCTAAGCCCCCGAGTGGGAGACTTGCTCTCCACTCGGTAGGATTTTAGTTTCTTAGGCGAAACGGATTCGCAGCTAAGCCCCCGAGTGGGAGACTTGCTCTCCACTCGGTAGGATTTCCTGAACACTTAGGCGAAGCGGATTCGCCGCTAAGTCACCCACTGGGGGAAATTTAGACAAACAGAAAAAGAAATTCTTGTTTGAAACAAAAGAACTACAGAGGTACTTTTATTACATCTCAGTCGAGTGAGTTTTTAAGTGTAAAAAGGACGGAGCAGGTCCGCGTTCCATGCTCGAGGCTCGTCGATCCGTCGATCGATGTTGTAGAGGTGATACGCTCCGTTGTGCAGGACTTTGGTGATGATGAAGGGGCCTTCCCAGGTCGGGGCAAGTTTGTGAGGTTTTTGCTGATCCACGCGGAGGACCAAATCTCCTTCCTGAAAGGCTCGACCCTTCACATTTCTGGCGTAGAACCGACGCAACTCTTGCTGGTAGATGGTCGAGCGGATTAGGGCCATCTCTCTTTCCTCCTCTAAGAGGTCGACTGCATCTTGCCGGGCCTGTTCTGCTTCTGCTTCGGAATATAACTCAACTCGAGGCGCGTTGTGGAGCAGGTCGCTCGGCAAAACCGCTTCGGCTCCATAGACCAGAAAGAATGGTGTTCTTCCAGTCGACCGGTTAGGGGTGGTCCTCAACCCCCATAGAACTGACGGAAGTTCGTCGACCCAGGCGCCTGCTGCGTGTTTGAGATCACGCATCAGTCGGGGTTTTAGTCCTTAGAGGATGAGGCCATTCGCGCGTTCGGCCTGTCCATTCGACTGAGGATGAGCAACTGAAGCGTAGTCGACTCGAGTGCCCTGAGAGGCGCAGAAGGCTTTGAATCTGTCATTATCAAAGTTTGATCCGTTATCCGTGATGATGATGTGCGGAACTCCATATCTGAATATCAATCCCCTGATAAAACTGATGGCAGTGCTTGCATCGAGGTCCTTTATGGGTTTGGCTTCTATCCACTTCGTGAACTTGTCGACTGCAACCAACAAGTGGGTGAAGCCACTCCTACCAGTTCTCAGTGGTCCGATCATGTCTAGACCCCAGACAGCGAAAGGCCAGACGAGTGGAATGGTCTTCAAGGCGGAGGCGGGCTTGTGAGACATGTTGGAATAAAACTGGCATCCCTCGCACTTGTCGACTATATCCTTTGCCATCTCGTTCGCCTTTAGCCAGTAAAAACCCGCTCGGTATGCTTTGGCCACGATGGTCCGAGAGGACGCATGATGGCCACAGGTCCCCGAGTGGATATCTTCAAGAATTATCTGTCCTTCTTCAGGTGTGATGCACTTCTGACCAACTCCAGTCGCGCTTTCTCTGTATAGCTGCCCTTTGATTATTGTAAAGGCTTTGGATCGACGGACGATCTGTCGAGCCTCTTCTTCATCTTCTGGGAGCTCTTTTTTCATGATATACGCAATGTACGGCACTGTCCAATCGGGAGTGGTGACCATAACTTCCATAATCAGGTCGACCACAGCTGGAACCTCCACTTCGGTCGAGTCAGAGGCGCTTTTTGGTTGTGGAGGCTCTTCTGTGAAAGGATCTTCTTGCACTGATGGTGTGTGAATGTGCTCCAAACACACATCTTTAGGGATGGCCTCCCTTTTGGACCCTATCTTCGCCAGATCATCTGCAGCTTGATTTTTCAGTCGGGGTATATGATGGAGCTCCAACCCCTCGAATCATTTCTCCAGCTTCCTCACTGCGCTGCAATATCCCGTCATGGATGGGCTTCGGACGTCCCACTCCTTCATCACTTGATTAACAACCAGATCTGAGTCGCTGTAGACCATGAGGCGACGGACGCCGAGTGAAATGGCCATACGTAATCCGTATAGAAGCGCTTCATACTCTGCCTCATTGTTGGAGGAATCAAAGTGAATCTGGAGGACATACTTGAGCTTATCTCCTCGGGGGGAAACCATTACAACCCCCGCACCGGATCCGTTCAGCATCTTGGAGCCATCGAAAAACATAGTCCAGTGCTCCGAGTGAACTTGAGTCGGAAGCTCCTGCTCGGTCCACTCGGCGAGGAAATCAGCTATTGCCTGGGACTTAATAGCTTTCTTTGCTTCGAACTTGATATCAAGAGGAAGAAGTTCAATTGCCCATTTCGCCACTCGACCGGTTGCATCTCTGTTATGAAGAATCTCTGATAATGGAGCGTCGTTGACGACTGTGATAGAGTGATCAGAGAAATAATGAGCAACCTTCTTCGTGGTCATGTAAATCCCGTAAACAAGCTTCTGATAGTGGGGATATCTTTGCTTCGACGGGGTCAGAACTTCAGAGAGATAATAAACTGGGCGTTGAACTTTGAAGGTCTTTCCTTCCTCTTCCCGCTCGACCGTAAGAACGGTACTAACGACTTGTCCTGTGGCTGCTATGTAAAGCAACAATGGCTCTTTGCTGACAGGAGCAGCAAGCACCGGCTGGGTGGAGAGCAGAGCTTTTAGCTCTGCAAATGCTGCATCAGCTTCTGGAGTCCATTCGAACGTGTCTAACTTCTTCATCAGTCGGTAAAGAGGCAGCGCCTTTTCACCGAGCCTGGATATGAATCGACTTAGGGCGGCCAAGCATCCAGTAAGTTTCTGGACATCGTGCACACGCACGGGGCGTTTCATCCGGAGTATGGTGCCAACTTTTTCGGGGTTAGCGTCGATTCCTCGTTCGGAAACAAGAAAACCGAGTAACTTTCCTCCAGGGACTCCAAATGTGCACTTCGACGGATTGAGCTTGATATCATAATTCCTGAGATTGGCAAAAGTTTCAGCTAGGTCAGTCAGCAGGTCGGAACCTTTTCGTGACTTGACCACTATGTCATCCATGTATGCTTCTACATTCCGACTGATTTGAGTGATTAGGCACTTCTGAATCATTCTCATGAATGTAGCTCCGGCGTTCTTGAGACCGAAAGGCATGGTAACATAGCAGAAACACCCAAATGGGGTGATGAAGGCTGTTTTTATTTCATCGGGTCCATACAGACGGATCTGATGGTATCCAGAGTAAGCATCTAAAAAAGATAACCTCTCGCATCCTGCAGTCGAGTCGACTATTTGGTCGATGCGAGGAAGAGGAAAATGATCTTTCGGGCAGGCCCGATTGATATGCTTAAAATCGATGCACATGCGCAACGATTTGTCCTTCTTAGGGACCATCACAACGTTGGCGAGCCACTCAGAGTGGTAGATCTCGCGAATGAATTCTGCTGCTAGGAGTCGGGCCACTTCTTCGCCAATGGCCTTTCTCTTCTGAACGGCGGACCGTCGGAGATGCTCCTTGACTGGTTTGACCTTTGGGTCGAATCGAAGGCGGTGCTCGGCCAGTCCCCTGGGCACACCTGGCATGTTAGCGGGCTTCCATGCAAAGATGTCCCAGTTCTCACGGAGGAACTGGACGAGCGCTTCTTCCTATTTGGAGTCGAGTGTAGTGGAGATGTTGGTTGGAGCCGCATTTGGATCGGTCGGGTGGATGTGGACTTGCTTGGTCTCACCAGTCGACTGAAATGCTGACTCCGTGGCGGGCTTCTTGGCTCGTAACAACTCACTCGGATCCGCAGTCTTCTGGTACTCTTGTATCTCTATCTTGGCCATCTGAGCATCAGCAATTTTGGCGCCTTTCTGGAAGCACTCCTCTGCCTTCTTCCGATTGCCCACGACGGTGATTACACCTTTGGGGCCAGGCATCTTCAGCTTGAGGTATACGTAGCATGGTCGAGCCATGAAACGAGCATAGGCTGGCCTCCCAAGAATGGCGTGGTACGCACTCTGAAAATCCACGACCTCAAAGGTTAACTTTTCTTTCCGGAAATTCTTCGAGTCACCAAAGACGACGTCGAGAGTAATTTGACCGAGTGACTCAGCTTTCTTCCCAGGAATGACTCCGTGGAAGCTCATGTTGCTGGGGCTGAGTCGGGACATCGGAATGCCCATCCCCTTCAACGTCTCCGCATACAACAAGTTTAGCCCACTGCCGCCGTCCATCAGAACCTTGGTCAGTCGAGTGCCTTCAATAATTGGGTCGACCACCAACGCTTGCCTCCCTGGGGTGGCAATATGAGTCGGATGATCGGACTGGTCGAAGGTGATGGCGGTCTGGGACCACTTTAGGTAATGGGGTGTCACCGGAGCGACCATGTTTACTTCGCGATTGATGACCTTCAGTCGACTCTTACTTTCGACATCAGCGAAAATCATGAGAGTGGAATTGACTTGGGGGTATTCTTCACCGCTGTCTTCCCTGTCTTCAACTTTGTCTGACTCTTTCTCTTTGTCCTTGGCCTGCTTCCCTTGGAACTGTTGCATCAGGAGTCGACATTGTCGAGTGGTATGCTTAGGGTAAATGAGATTTCCCTCTTCATCTTTCTTCGTGTGAATGTGGCATGGTAAGTCCATCACATCGTTCCCGTCCTGGTCTTTCACTTTCTTGGGGTTCCAAGGACCCTTGGGTTTCCCCTTAAACTTCCCTGGGGTCACAGCTAAGGCTTCCCCGGGGGCGACTGGCTCGGCCTTGCGCTTCTGCTTCCGACTGGAGTGTCCTCCGCCGGCCTCATTAGCGGCTACCTTATACTTGCCACTCCGGAGTCTATCTTCCTCTTCTCCGTTCGCGTACTTGGTGGCGATTTCCATCATTCGACTCAGGGTCATATCCCCGGTTCGACCGAACTTCAAACTTAACTCCCTGTTTCTGACGCCCTCCTTGAAGGCGCAAACTGCCTGATGATCGGACACATTCTCGACCGTGTGATTCAGAGTGATCCACCTTTGGATATAATCCCTCAGGGTTTCACTCGACTTCTGAACACATGACTGCAATTCTGTCAACCCTGCCGGTCGCTTGCAAGTCCCTTCGAATGTCCTGACAAACACCTGGGCTAGATTTTCCCAAGTATAAATACTGCTGGGAGCCAACTGATTCAACCACGCTCTGGCTGATCCTTCCAACATGAGGGGCAAATGCTTCATGGCCACCTCGTCATTGCCGCCTCCGATCTGAACAGCCACTCGGTAATCCTCGAGCCATGTGTCCGGCTTGGACTCTCCGGTGAACTTGCTGACTCCAGTCGCCAACCTGAAGTTGGGAGGAATCACTGCAGCTCTGATTGCTCTGCTGAAACACTGGGGACCTGAGACGTGAACTCTGCTGCTGGACGGCGCGCCTCTGTCACGGTCTTCTCGGTGAGCTCTATTTCGGTCGACCAGACCTTGAACGATGATGGATCTCGCATCAAAGCCTGGTTCCCTGGGGTCGACTGGGACCCTTCGCCCAGTACTGAACTGGCGTCTGTCCTCTTGCCGTCGAGGAACGTACGACCCCGCTCTTGGGGCAGGAGAAGGCACTCGACGTTGATCGTTGCGATCGAATCGGTGCTCATACCGCTCGTGCCCTTGGTATTGATCCTCGTGCCGGCCTCTGTGTCCTTCACGCCTCGGGGGCGACCTTGGACTATAAGCCGACTGAACGGAATTCGCAGTGACGGATCGACTGTGAATCCTGTTGCGCGACTGAGATACGGCTGAATTCTGGTCACCCGCTGCACGGAGCAAATCTCTGATCTGCAACAGACCTCTCCCTGCCTCTGACTGTGAAGGCTGGATCGACTTCGCTATGCGAGCCGCAGCTGCCAAATTCTGAATCGGGGTACGGTATACCTGGGTCGGCGGCTGGAAGAGGCGACGACGACTGGACTCGGGAACGGGCGGTCGTGCGCGCTCGTCGAGTGCTCTCTGAAGATTCTCCAGTCGAGTACGTTCAGCCAAGTTGGCCAAGCGCACCTCCTCCAGGGCTCGTGCCTCAGGGGTTTCTCCAACGATAGGAGTGTGAAGGGCGTCCATGTTCCGGCGACGGAGTTCCTCCCTCTGCACTGAGGTAAGGGGCTCGGGCCTGTACTCTTCGTGGCCTCGCGCCGGAATCCCCCCTGCGGCAACCTCTTCGGTGTGGGGGAATCCGGGGGGACTACGTGGTCCGTCGACCATTAGTACTTCCGCCGCTGGATCGCTGTTGTCGCACTCGGACGCAGTCTCTACGGAGCCAGTCGACAGGTCGAACAGGCCGTAGAGTGACTCGCCGGGCTCGATTGCCGCGACTTGGGGGATGGCCGACTGGCGGGCCAGTGCGTGCTTCACCCACCGCTGGAGTCTCGACCGACCGGTGCGCTTGCGCCGGTGGGAAACTGATGACGACGATGGCGAAACGAATGCCGACCCGTACTGGGCCGACGGTTGCCGCAGGAGGACGCCGGGGACGCATGCGCGAAAATGCGTGGCTCCGCGGGCGGGAAGCGCGTCCACGTCGAGTGGAGCCTCCTGCAACCAAGCAGAGTTGTCAACGATGAAGGAGAGAGCGTCGAGACGGATCTCGCGGCTCTCGACCATGACTCCGCTCGAAAACATGATGTGGGGTGAAAGAATCCCAACTCCTCCAACAAATCGCTAGAACACCTGCCCCAAGGTGGGCGCCAACTGTCGTGGTTCTAAGTCTGACAGTAAGAATGGGGGGTAAGTATGGAGAGGCAAGATCCTAGCTATGGAGTAGTTGTATGCGCAAGGAGTTTTACGAGTTCGGCCCCTTCTCTGAGGAAGTAATAGCCCTACGTCTCGGAGCCCGGAGGCAGTCGACTGGATTATGTGTGTGTGTGTTACAAAGTTGCGAACCCTTGTCCTAGTGGAGGGGGGTGGCTTATATAGAGTTCGCCAGGACCCCAGCCAGCCCACGTTACAAGGAGTTTAATGTACATAAAGAGAGGGGGTTACTGGTAACGCCCGTAATAAAGGACCATGAAGGCCATAAAAGCTACTTATGAGATGACCGTTTGTAGGCAGTGCCTTTAGGTCTTCTTATAGTCGAGTGGCTGTCTTCATGGTCGACTGCTTGTGCTTCTGGTCGAGTACGCTCGTGTCCGTTGACTGGGCTGACCAGGTCGACTGAAATGTTGATACTTCTTAGAATGTCTTTCATTGTAGGAGTCATGTCCTTGATTGGGTGCCTCAGGTATGATAAGTTACCCTACCCTAGGTACGTATCCTCGTCAGCGGCCAAGGGAGGAGCCCAAGTAGGATTCGGCCCTATTTGGGGCGTGATACGTCTCCAACGTATCTATAATTTTTTATTGCTCCATGCTATATTATCTACTGTTTTGGATAATATTGGGCTTTATTATCCACTTTTATATTATTTTTGGGACTAACCTATTAACCGGGGGCCCAGCCCAGAATTGCTGTTTTTGCCTATTTCAGAGTTTTGCAGAAACGGAATATCAAACGGGGTCCAAACGGAATGAAACCTTAGGGAACGTGATTTTCTCACCGAACGTGATCCAGGAGACTTGGACCCTAAGTCAAGGAAGCTTCGAGGAGGGCACGGGGTAGGGGGCGCGCCCACCCCCCCAGGTCGCGCCCTCCACACTCGTGGGCCCCATGTTGCTCTACCGACGTACTTCTTCCTCCTATATATACCTACGTACCCCCAAACCATCAGAGACGGAGCCAAAAACCTAATTCCACCGCCGCAACTTCTGTACCCATGAGATCCCATCTTGGGGCCGGTTCCGGAGCTCCGCCGGAGGGGGCATCCACCATGGAGGGCTTCTACATCATCACCATAGCCCCTCCGATGAAGTGTGAGTAGTTTACCTCAGACCTTCGGGTCCATATTTAGTAGCTAGATGGCTTGTTCTCTCTTTTTGGATCTCAATACAATGTTCTCCCCTCTCTCGTGGAGATCTATTCGGTGTAATCTTCTTTTTGCGGTGTGTTTGTTGAGATCGATGAATTGTGGGTTTATGATCAAGATTATCTATGAACAATATTTGAATCTTCTCTGAATTCTTTTATGTATGATTGGTTATCTTTGCAAGTCTCTTCGAATTAGTAGTTTGGTTTGGCCTACTAGATTGGTTTTTCTTGCAATGGGAGAAGTGCTTAGCTTTGGGTTCAATCTTGCGGTGTCCTTTCCCAGTGACAGTAGGGGCAGCAAGACACGTATTGTATTGTTGCCATCGAGGATAATAAGATGGGATTTTTATCATATTGGATGAATTTATCCCTCTACATCATGTCATCTTGCTGAAGGCGTTACTCTGTTTTCTTGAACTTAATACTCTAGATGCATGCTGGATAGCGGTCGATGAGTGGAGTAATAGTAGTAGATGCAGGCAGGAGTCGGTCTACTTGTCTCGGACGTGATGCCTATATATATGATCATACCTAGATATTCTCATAACTATGCTCAATTCTGTCAATTGCTCAACAGTAATTCGTTCACCCACCATAAAATACTTATGCTCTTGAGAGAAGCCACCAGTGAAATCTATGGCCCCCGGGTCTATCTTCATATTAATCTTCCATCACTTTATTATTGCCTTTGCTTTTTTACTTTGTTTTTATTTTACTTTGCTTTTTTATCATAAAAATGCCAAAAATATTAGCTATCATCTCTATCAGATCTCACTCTCGTAAGTGACCGTGAAGGATTGACAACCCCTTATCGCGTTGGTTGTGAGGAGTTATTTATTTTATGTAGGTACGAGGGACTCGCGCGTACCCTCCCACTGGATTGATACCTTGGTTCTCAAAAACTGAGGGGAATACTTACGCTACTTTGCTGCATCATCCTTTCCTCTTCAAGGAAATCCAAGGCAGTGCTCAAGAGGTAGCAAGAAGAATTTCTGGTGCCGTTGCCGGGGAGTCTACGCAAAAGTCAACATAGCAAGTACCCATCACAAACCCTTATCTCCCGCATTACATTATTTTCCATTTGCCTCTCGTTTTCCTCTCCCCCACTTCACCCTTACTGTTTTATTCGCCCTCTCGTTTCCATTCGCCTTCTTCTTTTTGCCCCTTTCGCTTGCTTGTCGTCATGGCTAGTCCTCTATCTTCTCCGTTGTCTCCCGAGAATGAAGTTCTAAATTTTAAGCAAAGGGAGGGAGAAAATCTAAAAGATGCTTGGTATAGAATTTGCAATGCTCAAAATAGATCTACCAGGAAGCAATCTACTTCTGTTCTTCTCCGCAATTTTTATGTAGGTGCTAATCCTTGGTATAGATATATCCTTGATACCATTACCGGAGGGAATTTCTTAGGTAGCCATACTTTTGATTCTTATAATGCTATGATAGATTTGTTTGGCTCACCCCCTCTTTTGGTTAATGGAACTATATTAACTTTGGAGCATGTAATGCAAAGGCTCGAAATTATTGAAAATAAGGTTGCTACCATAGAGTTAATTGAAAATTTGGATAAAAAGATCCACAGCCGAATCTCTCAATATGGATCTAAAGTAGGAGTCACTTTGAAGAATATTAAAGAGAAGGAACCCATAGTTAAGGAGAAAATAATCAGGATTCCACTAGGATCGATAAACTTGAAGATATCATTACCAACTTGGGAACCGCTTTTTCTTCCGTAAAGAATACTCCAAATCCTCCTAAAAATAAGGGTGAATCCTCGAGTAAGGAAACTGCGGATCTTAAATCTATAAGTATTTGCCCCGACCTTTTTGCTATCATTAAGGAACCATTTGCTACAAAATAATTTTCCGATCTTGTGCAAGTTTGATAATAACTAAAAAGAAATAAATTTCTAAGGATAATAGATGTCTCATTGAAGAATTTCCTACCAAAGATGGCAATACCTAGATCTATCCATGCTTCTATGCCTAGCTAGGGGTGTTAAACGATAGCGCTTGTTGGGAGGCAACCCAATTTTATTTTTAATTTTTTGTTTTTTGCTTATGTTTAGGAATAAGTCTTTGATCTAGCCTCTGGTTATATGTGTTTTTATGTTTTAATTAGTGTTTGTGCCAAGTTAAACCTATAGGATCTTCTTGGATGATAGTTATTTGATCTTGCTGTAATTTCCAAAAACTTTCTATTCACGAAAACAATTGTTAAAAATCACCAGAACGTCATAAAATAGTGATTCCAATTTCTGCTGATCAATAAACAAATTGCCTAGGTCGTCCTATTTTGGTAGATTTCTTGTACTTCCAGAAGTTTGCGTTAGTTACAGATTACTACAGACTGTTCTGTTTTTGACAGATTCTGTTTTTCGTGTGTTGTTTACTTATTTTGATAAATCTATGGCTAGTAAAATAGTTTATAAACCATAGAGAAGTTGTATACAGTAGGTTTAACAACAATATAAATAAATAATGAGTTCATTATAGTACCTTGAAGTGGTCTTTTGTTTTCTTTCGCTAATGGAGCTCACGAGGTTTCTGTTGAGTTTTGTGTTGTGAAGTTTTCAAGTTTTGTGTGAATTCTTTTGATAGATTATGGAACAAGGAGTGGCAAGAGCCTAAGCTTGGGGATGCCCATGTCATCCCCAAGATAATATAAGGACACCAAAAAGCCAAAGCTTGGGGATGCCCCGGAAGGCATCCCCTCTTTCGTCTACTTCCATCGGTAACTTTACTTGGAGCTATATTTTTATTCACCACATGATATGTGTTTTGCTTGGAGCGTCTTGTATGATTTGAGTATTTGATTTTTAGTTTATCACAATCATCCTTACTGTACACACCTTTTGAGAGAGCCATACATGATTTGGAATTTGATAGAACACTCTATGTGCTTCGCTTAGATCTTTTGAGTTATATAGTTTTGCTCTAGTACTTCACTTATATATTTTAGAGCACGGCGGTGGATTTGTTTTATAGAAACTATTGATCTCTCATGCTTCACTTAGATTATTTTGAGAGTCTTAAATAGCATGGTAATTTGCTTGAATAATCTTAATATGCTAGGTATACAAATATAGTAAAAGCTTTCTTATGAGTGTGTTGGATACTTAGAAAAGTTTGATGCTTGATGATTGTTTTGAGATATGGAGGTAATAATATCAAAGTCGTGCTAGTTGAGTATTTTTGAATTTTAGAAATGCTTGTGTTGAAGTTTGCAAGTCCCGTAGCATGCACGTATGGTAAACATTATGTAACAAATTTGAAACATGAGGCGTTCTTTGATTGTCCTCCTTATGAGTGGCGGTCGGGGACGAGCGATGGTCTTTTCCTACCAATCTATCCCCTAGGAGCATGCGCCTAGTGATTTGGTTTTTGATGGCTTGTAGATTTTTGCAATATGTATGTGAGTTCTTTATGACTAATGTTGAGTCCATTGATTATACGCACTCTCACCCTTCCATCATTGCTAGCCTCTTCGGTACCGTGCATTGCCCTTTCTCACATTGAGAGTTGGTGCAAACTTCGCCGGTGCATCCAAACCCCGTGATATGATACGCTCTTTCACACATAAACCTCCTTATATCTTCCTCAAAACAGCCACCATACCTACCTATTATGGCATTTCCATAGCCATTCCGAGATATATTGTCATGCAACTTTCCACCATTCCGTTTATCATGACACATTCATCATTGTCATAATGCTTAGCATGATCATGTAGTTGACATAGTATTTGTGGCAAAGCCACGATTCATAATTCTTTCATACATGTCACTCTTGGTTCATTGCATATCCCAGGTACATCGCCGGAGGCATTCATACAGAGTCATACTTTGTTCTAGTATCGAGTTGTAATCATTGAGTTGCAAATAAATAGAAGTGTGATGATCATCATTTTCTAGAGCATTGTCCCAAGTGAGGAATAAAAAAAAGAGAAAGGCCAAAAAAAAGAAGGCCCAAAAAATGAGAGAAAAAGAGAGAAGGGACAATGTTACTATCCTTTGCCACACTTGTGCTTCAAAGTAGCACCATAATCATCATGATAGAGAGTCTCTTGTTTTGTCACTTTCATATACTAGTGGGATTTTTTCATTATAGAACTTGACTTGTATATTCCAACAATGGGCCTCCTCAAGTGCCCTAGGTCTTCGTGAGCAAGCAAGTTGGATACACACCCACTTAGTTTCTTTTGTTGAGATTTCATACGTTTATAGCTCTAGTGCATCCGTTGCATGGCAATCCCTATTCCTTGCATTAACATCAATCGATGGGCATCTCCATAGCCCATTGATTAGCCTCGTTGATGTGAGATATTCTACTTTTTTTGTCTTCTCCACATAACCCCCATCATCATATTCTATTCCACCCATAGTGCTATATCCATGGCTCGCGCTCATATATTGCGTGAAAGTTTATAAGTTTGAGATTACTAAAGTATGAAACAATTGCTTGGCTTGTTATCGGGGTTGTGCATGATGAAAGCATTCTTGTGTGACGAAAATGGAGCATGAATAAACAATATGATTTTGTAGGGATGAACTTTCTTTGGCCATGTTATTTTGAGAGGACATAATTGCTTAGTTAGTATGCTTGAAGTATTATTATTTTCATGTCAATATGAACTTTTATCTTGAATCTTTCGGATCTGAATATCCATACCACAATTAAGAAGAATTACATAGAAATTATACCAACTAGCACTCCGCATCAAAAATTCTGTTTTTATCATTTACCTACTCGAGGAGGAGCAGGAATTAAGCTTGGGGATGCCTGATACGTATCCAACGTATCTATAATTTTTTATTGCTCCATGTTATATTATCTATTGTTTTGGACAATATTGAGCTTTATTATCCACTTTTATATTATTTTTGGGACTAACCTATTAACCGGGGGCCCAGCCCAGAATTGCTGTTTTTTTGTGCCTATTTCAGAGTTTTGCAGAAACGGAATATCAAACGGAGTCCAAACGGAATGAAACCTTAGGGAACATGATTTTCTCACCGAACATGATCCAGGAGACTTGGACCCTAAGTCAAGGAAGCTTCAAGGAGGGCACGAGGTAGGGGGTGCGCCCACCCCCCAGGGTGCGCCCTCCACCCTCGTGGGCCCCACGTTGCTCCACCGACATACTTCTTCCTCCTATATGTACCTACGTACCCCCAAACCATCAGAGACGGAGCCAAAAACCTAATTCCACCGCCGCAACCTTCTGTACCCACGAGATCCCATCTTGGGGCCTGATCCGGAGCTCCGTCGGAGGGGGCATCCACCATGGAGGGCTTCTACGTCATCACCATAGCCCCTCCGATGAAGTGTGAGTATTTTACCTCAGACCTTTGGGTCCATAGTTAGTAGCTAGATGGCTTCTTCTCTCTTTTTGGATCTCAATACAATGTTCTTCCCCTCTCTCATGGAGATCTATTCGATGTAATCTTCTTTTTGCGGTGTGTTTGTTGAGACCGATGAATTGTGGGTTTATGATCAAGATTATCTATGAACAATATTTGAATCTTCTCTGAGTTCTTTTATGTATGATTGGTTATCTTTGCAAGTCTCTTCGAATTATCAGTTTGGTTTGGCCTACTAGATTGGTTTTTCTTGCAATGGGAGAAGTGCTTAGCTTTGGGTTCAATCTTGCGGTGTCCTTTTCCCAGTGACAGTAGGGGCAGCAAGGCACGTATTGTATTGTTGCCATCGAGGATAACAAGATGGGCTTTTTATCATATTGCATGAATTTATCCCTCTACATCATGTCATCTTGTTTAAGGCGTTACTTTGTTTTCTTGGACTTAATACTCTAGATGCATGCTGGATAGCGGTCGATGAGTGGAGTAATAGTAGTAGATGCAGGCAGGAGTTGGTCTACTTGTCTCGGACGTGATGCCTATATACGTGATCATACCTAGATATTCTCATAACTATGCTCAATTCTGTCAATTGCTCAACAGTAATTCGTTCACCCACCGTAAAAATACTTATGCTCTTGAGAGAAGCCACTAGTGAAATCTATGGCCCCCGGGTCTATCTTCATATTAATCTTCCATCACTTTATTATTGCCTTTAATTTTTTACTTTGCTTTTATTTACTTTGCATCTTTATCATAAAAATACCAAAAATATTATCTATCATCTCTATCAGATCTCACTCTCGTAAGTGACCGTGAAGGGATTGACAACCCCTTATCGCGTTGGTTGCGAGGGGTTATTTGTTTTGTGTAGGTATGAGGAACTCGCGCGTAGCCTCCTACTTTATTGATACCTTGGTTCTCAAAAACTGAGGGAAATACTTACGCTACTTTGCTGCATCATCCTTTCCTCTTCAAGGAAATCCAACGCAGTGCTCAAGAGGTAGTTGGGCGCCTCCTGGCTTCTCCCCTCTTCCCCCTCACCTATATATATGTGGGAGGGGCGCAACACAAGACCACGACAATCTCTTAGCCGTGTGTGGCGCCCCCCTCCACAGTTTTGTCCCTCGGTCATATTTTCATAGTGCTTAGGTGAAGCCCTGCAGAGATAGCATCACCATCACTGTCACCACACTGTCGTGCTGCTGGAACTCATCCACTACTTCGCCATATTGCTGGATCAAGAAGGAGAGGACGTCATTGAGTAGAACGTGTGCAGAACGTGTGCTGAATGCGGAGATGTCGTACGTTCGGTACTTGATCAGTTGGATCGTAAAGAAGTTTGACTACATCAACCGCGTTACTAAACGCTTGTGCTTACGGTCTACGAGGGTACATAGACACACTTCCCCCTCGTTGATATGCATCTCCATGGATAGATTTTGCGTGTGCATAGAAAAAAATTCCATGCAATGTTTACCAACAGTAGTACATAGAACTTTAATTGGGCATACCCGGGTCAGGCTTCAAAAGCCCGGACTGAAAAGGCCAAGCCTCGACCCGAACACCCCCACCCCTTGGCGGCCCAACACCTTGTAAAGCACTATTTTAATTAAAAATGCTAATTAACACATCTTCAAGATTAAAGGATGAAATAGTATACACGGTTTTCTTAGAATTCGTTTTCTTAGGTGACTTTCTAAAAATTCCAAAATCCACATCCCATGCTTTGTATTTTGGGCTGAAAATGAGTCCTGAGTCTGACTCGACACTAGGCTTTTAGGCCGGATTGCCCATACTCGGGTTACATAGAAGTTCGGTTGCATGCAAGTCGAGAGTGTTATTGTCCTAGTTATGCAGATTGTAGCCATCATATTGACCAATAAAAGCATTATTTTCTCATAGAAAAAACTACAATGAATAGTTAGATCATTTCATACTTATTATGGGTTAGTTTGACCATGATCCTCGAGGTAGATGGTTAGATTTCTTCAAGGTGGTCGCTAAGTCTTGTCACCCTCAAAGGTTTACGTGTATTGCTGGATTGAAAGATGCAGGGATAGCGAAAATACATAAATCTGGTAGGTTTGTGAGTCAAAACTGCACTAAAGTCTTTTGAACGAAACAAATAAAAAATGTCTCTATCCCACAATTGAGTGCCAAGAATAGGTCAAAATAGGTATTCAAATTCGTGTGGAATTGAGTCATAAGAAACAAATCCATAGAAAATTAGGTAGTATCACCTTTTGATCCAAAGGGCATCCATAGCAAAAAAATCATGAAGGTCTGCATTTTTTCTGTGTAAAACCACAACATACAAAATGGCCTAACCTTCGACCTAAGGAAACCAAAAGAAAATTTATTCCATAAAATTAGAATAAAAGCTAGCTGGTAATAGAGTATTGTTCTATTGTGGTGCATCCATCTTATTACTACATTGCTCTTCGAGGTTTGTTAGACACATCCATCTACTCCTTTCTCAAAAACTATCGGGTCTATATCAACTCATACAATTCATACCAACAAAACTATGAAAGGTTTGTGAGTCTATACTATCATCATAGCAAAGGTTTGTGAGTCGGCAATGAAACTCATGGCACCGGAAACGTAGATCTGACCCGCATGCAGATCGTGTCGGTATCAACTGGTGATTCCACTTGATCTCAGAGTTAACACGCACGCTCTACCCCTATGAGCAATTGAGCACCCCCGATGGACTGAACCGACAGAACTTGAGATTGACCCTGTCGCCATAGACGTTTCGTAACTGAGGGGCATGCCATACTGCTGAAATAGTAGTGCTGGAATGCCTGGAAAATATCTAGGTAAATGCGACCATGCATATCAAATCTAGGACTTGAACTCGAGTGGACAAGTTCCACATAAGGAACCTAGCCATGTGAGTTATGGTCTGCCCCCTCTTTTCCAGTAGTACTTTTTGCCTATTCACAGTAAACTTGATTTCATCATATAAGACCATCCAGATATTGAGTTTGACTTTAACCATGAATTAGAAGAAATAATTCAACTCAACAAAAATTACCATAGAAAACTTATGTCAAATATGAATCTTTTTCTTCTTAAAATTTGAAGGGGCTTAAAGCAACTCTAGCAAAGTCGTCATATCGGCCCAATGGCCATAAAAATTGTTATTATCCTGATTTTGGCAAAAAAAACACTACATATCGCCATCTTGGGAGGGATTCTAATAATTTATGGAGTGCCCTCCATTTTTTTTGAAACGGAGGCAAAATATTTGCCTCATCGATTAATTAAGGAGAAGAGAGTTGCCCAGTTAATTAATGAAAAACTGGGCGAAAACCAAGAGTGCCCTCCATTTTGAGCCTCCGTTCGTCATACATTGTGTCTCATAACTGCCTTTTGGTGCTCGCCCATACGACACTTATGCGTAATTTCGTGTGGCACGAAGCAAACTTCAAGTGGCCCTCACCTTTTTTTTGCGGGGAAAAACCATATATTACTCATTCAATAAGTCCTTACAATCATCTTGCACCAATTCTAGGACCCTGGGAGGGGCCGAACCTAGCCACGTCACAGTTCTTTGCCTAACTCTAGCAAAACTAGCAAGACAATCACTAGCTTTATTTTGGCTACGGGATACATGAGTAATATACGTCTCTCTCAGAGTTCTAAGGAATTTGATCTCATTCACTAGGGAAGCATACACTGATCTGTCAACTCCCTCCCCCTAGATCATAGAAACAGCCATGAGCGAGTCCATCTCCATAGCAATGGGTGCTTCACTTCTTTGTAATGACAATGACAGTCCTTCTATACACGCACTAAGCTCCGATTCCAGCGCATCCCGACATGAAAACAGCTGTCTACACGGAATGAAGATGATACCACCCTCCTCATCTCGTAAGATCATACCCGACCCTGCAGAGCCATTGGCGTCGCAGGAACCATCAGTGTTCAGCTTTGCCCACCCTTGCTTGGGCGGATCCCACTTCAAGTGGCCCTCACCTCACGTGAGATGACAAATGATGGATCTAGGCCCCAGGCCGAGGGGGGCCAGGCCCAGGGCGTGAGGCCCATTTCCTTTGTAGACTGTAGCAAAAATACTGTAGCAATTGCTACAATATACAAAGGGGGCCCGGGGCGCTGGGCTGGGCTGGATCTGCCCCTGACGAGTAGGTCTCATGATTATGGAGGAAGCAAATATCTAGAATCGGTTCTTGCGAGTTGTTTTTCAAGCCTTCATAATCTTTTGAATTGCATTGTACTAGAGTTGCTCTTACATTTTACTAGCAATGAAGGAGTGCTGTAAAGTCACCTGATCTATCCACTTGCAGCTCAGATTCGGCGGTTAAGAAACTCAAGCTCTGCTTTATTAATTTTTTATGTTGCTCCGTCGGCTCAGAAGAAAGAAGGAGGGGGGACCTAAGCTGGGCAAAAGCTACGCGAGGTCTTTTTTTCTTCGAGAGTACGTCAATTATCATATTTTTTATAGAAGAGAGCAAAATATTTACAAGAAATTTACTCAGAGGTTGGCTTGCTCTAGGCTCGGGTGGAGCATGAAGCAACCTCTGTCGAGCCAAACAATGGCGCACGGGGCTTCCCATACCCCGTGCCGACGAAGAAACGACAGGGGCTCGGCGGGGAACAGGGGATCGCGCGGCAGGCCGCATCGCTCGTGGCCACGGCCTTTGCAGTGCGTGTGCCGGTAAAGCGAGACGAAGCGACGCCCGTGACATGCCTGCGTTCCAGTGCGCGATGTCGAGTGACAGATCGCAGGAAGCAAGCGGACGAACGTAGTACAGTAGGTAGGTAGTACGTACGGCACACGGGTCCCGGCTCTCAGTCTGCGTTCGCACCACGATCCCAGCCACGACGCGAAACGCTTTTTCGGGCCAGTGTAGGCCACGTTTTCCGCGCAAGCCCGTATCGACGATTCGGAGTTGGCGTGCATGGCAGCTAGCAGAGCGGATGGTCCAACGGCACAGTGGGTTTTGTTTTCATCTCGTGCTGGATTTTTTTTTTACCCAAGGGAAACGGGGTGACGTCCTCGCGTGTGTCGGAGCGTTCTGCTGGATCTGATCGTCTCGGTTGGACCTGTCATCTTCGCACGTCGCCGTCACACATTCCACGAGATACTAAGGCCAACTTCACCCCGCGACAAAGGGACATTCGTTTTGTCCGGATTCTGTTCGTTTGGATAGGGCAATAAAGTCGTGTCCGGACGTGTTCTGAAATGCGGTGGCCGTGCGCCCAATGCGTGGCCGCATCCGTTTACCACATCCTGTCCGTGTCTATTTTTTAAAAAAGCAACTTTCAAATGCCAAGCCCTAGTTCATCAGGCCAGCGACCCCAGTTCATCACGCCGGCAACAGAGCTAGCGGCCTACACGTCCATCGCCGGCATCAGCCAGCGGCCGGCAACACAATCTGCCTCCAAAATAAATACTTGTCCTCGTCTACACAGCCAGCTGAATGTTTTTCTCGCCGGCACACAACCAGCGGCCCAGCGGGCGGGCGGCACCCATTGTTAGAAGAGAGGGAATTGGTGGAATCGTTTGTTGTATTGTTTGAGCCTCGTGGGCATATATATAGGAGTACATGATCTACTTGGAGTACAAGGCAAGCCAGAATATTTCCTAGTCTAACCTATGTTTCCTAATACAATCATGTTACTCAACATCCCCCGCAGTCACAACGGTAGCGACGCAGATGGTGAGACTGGAGAAGAATCCGAAGGCAAGCCGACGGACCCTCCCCCTCCCCCACAGTCGTAACGGTCGACGCATCGCGGAGTCGTGGCTGGAGTGGAAATCAACGAGGTTGCTCAAGCAGGCGGTAGCCCTTTGTGTCGTTGTCGAGGTAGCCGAGAGCGTGGGTGGTGTAGCCGTAGTCGAGGTAGCCGTGCGAAGAACGCCGTGGTCGGTGTCGAGTCGGGGGTCGCCCGTGATGAAGTACGCTGTTCTCGGAGACGATCTTCACACGATTCGACGCAGCAGCGTTCGGTTGATCGGACCGAAAGCACGGCGAACGAGATCCAGAAGATGCGGCCAAGCGACGTGCATCCGCGGTCGGACGTACCAGGGCGTGCAGCCAATCTGTGTAAAAGGGCTAATCATACACGTACATGTATGCAAGCACGAACATGTAACGTGCTTTGAACAGCCGGGCATGTACTGCTGCACGGAATCTAATGTCCACCGCAGCCACACGGAGAACCAATCTCGCGCGGGTGCCGCGTGAGAGCTCTCGGGGCCATGCGGTGTTGGGCGATGCGACGGACGACGACGCGCGATGCAGACGACAAGCGATAATGGGCGACTCAATCCGATCATGGATCGGAAAACAAAAGAAGAATAACACCGATTAATCGTTCAGCGAGAAAGAAAACCCAATCAACGGATCAGGAAAAAGACTCTTTAAGGCAGCCGATCAACATAATCGGCGGACGAACCCTAACTACGGGCGGCGCGGCCTCCGGCGGCGGTCATGGAGGTCGACCGCCCCAGGGGCGGCGCGCGGCTGCAGAAGCGGTGGCGGCTAGGGTTTAGAATCCGGAAACTGATACCATGTTAGAAGAGAGAGAGAATTGGTGGAATTGTTTGTTGTATTGCTTGAGCCTCGTGGGCATATATATAGGAGTACATGATCTACTTGGAGTACAAGGCAAGCCAGAATATTTCCTAGTCTAACCTATGTTTCCTAATACAATCACGTTACTCAACACCCATGCCAGCCTCCAAAAAGAACGGTCACGGCCGATCGGACGACCTAGTTCAGGCCTTCGGCGTCGAGCATCTTCTTCTGTCTGGCCTCGAATCAGGCCTTCTCGCTCATTTTCGACAAGTCCACGCTCATGATCGCAAGGGACACCTCCTTCGCTTTGGTGGAGTCATTGGTTGCCTCGATGTCGAGCTGCCTCTGCCTGTCCTTAACGTTGTCGGCCTCGATGTCGAGCTGTCTTTGCCGGGCCGCCTCCTCCATGTCGAGCTGCCTTTGCCGGGCCGCCTCCTCCATGTCAATCTTCCTCCTCTTGGCCGCCTGCTCCATCTCAAGCTTCTTCCTTTGAAGGTCTAGGTATTGCTTCATTTGCTCGTCCTTGCTTTGCCGCTTCTTCTCGTCCCTCACATCTTTTTGAGACATCATGCCATGCAAAGTGTCATGCAATGCCATGGATGAGGAATCACGTATGTCGGCAACCTTGGAGTTGGTCTTTCCCCTCGGCCTCTTCAACGCCTCGCCATCTCCACCTCCGGCGAACTTGGTCGTCTTCAATCCTCTCTTCCTTTAAAGTTCATGGTATTGGTCCTTGAATTTAAGGCAATTGTTGATGATCGTCCAACAATGCGTAAGAGTGAATGGCTTGTCATTGTGCCGGCCTTGAATGCCTCCAAAGATTGAAATGCCTACACCACATGATCAACAACAAGTGAACATGCAAACATATACAAGGCCGAAATCTCATGGTTGTAGCAAGGAAAGGACTAGGTAGAGGAGAACATACCATGTCCCCAACGCCGAGACCACTCACGGGCCGTGCTTCAACGCTCTCAAATGCGGCGCAATACTTGTTGCACTCTTGTTGGATGAACAACCACCTCTTTTGAAGCAAGCCGATGCCACGGTTGCTTGTAATTTGGTAGGGCTCAAACATCTTCCTTTCATGGAATGTTTTGTGAACTCTCGTCCAAAAAACAATGCCTTTTTGTTGCGCGCCGGTCCTCGAATCTTGGCTAATCTCCATCCAAGCTTGGCAAATCAACTTGTCCTCATCTTGTGTATATGAACCCGTGCAAATGATCTTCCTCTTCTTTTGTGCTTCCGCTCTTTGGGTGAGCTCGTCGATGAACAATGGCTCGCCACTAATATCAACGCCATTGCCTTCTTCTTCATCACCATCACCTTCGACATAGATGTCATCGTCTTCATGCCACGAGTCACCATGGTCGTAGTCAGCACGGTCGTCGGCCTCTTCATCGGGGACGTACTGGGCGCGGCCATCCTGACTTTGGGTCTCGTCGGGGTCGTAGGCACGGCCCTGCCCACCCTTGAAGATCATGTCCTCCATGTACTGGTTGTAGAAGGGGTCGTCGACCGGTGGCGTTGGTGTTGGCATTCCCTCAAACAAGACGCGGGGGGCGACATGGTGCCCGTGCTTGATTTCTTTGCATCTCGACGGACTGCCGGCCGCCGCTGTTGGACCCAGGCGTGACGTTGAGGTCGATGACGGCCGCGGGGCGCGGTGTGGACGGCGCGAACAAGCCAACGTCCGGCGACCCCGAGAAACGGGTCTGGCCGTCGTGTCTTGGCGGAGGAAAGCCGGTCGACATGGGCGTGGTCCGCGACTGGAAGTGTGGAGGCCGGGGAGTCGGCCATGGACGGGGGAGAGAGGGGGCGGCGGGAGGGACGTGAGAGGGTTTGGGGAAATGGCGCCAAATGGGACGTGGGGGGGGGGGTGGTTTCTCCCACCGACAGGCGGGCTAGAAGAGGACAAGCGCGCGCGTCCTGCCCGTCCGCGCGCTGTCCGTTTCACCCCAAAACCGGCGCAAACTTGGGCCGCGGATGGGTCGAAAGCGGACACAAAACGGACAAAAGTCCGTTTGCGCCCGCGCGTTGGGCCGTCTGGTTTGTCCGTTTTACCTCAAACAGACGGGGGCGGACAGGATGGGGTCGCGTGGTGGAGTTGGCCTAATAGGACCGTGTCTGTGTGTCAGTCGACTTTTGTATACATTCTTCTTCTCTCTTTTTTCTAGAAGAACTTCTGTATCCATTCAGGGGGCTCCTATACTCTGACTTGTGCGGTCCAAAGCAAGCTAACGCACACCCATCGCTCCCTCACACGCCAATATGGGCCGGCCTGTGTGCCGGGTGGGACACCGCTGTTTTCTTTGTTTTCTTTCTTTCAGTTGTCTTTTTTTTGTTTGCTTCCTTTGGAATAAAAACATAATTTTCAAAAATGCTCTGAATTTTTTAAATGTTTTTGGTTTTCAATTTTTTAACAAAGATGTAAAATGTTTTGAATTTCAAGATTCAAGAATTAAAGTAAATTCATTAATTTGAAAATTTAATAAATTTAAAATAGGTTCGCTGATTCAAAAAATAGTCATCCTTTAAAAAACGTTTGTGAAGTTTAAAAAAGATCATTGATTTAGAAAAAAATGGATAATTTAGAAAATGTTCATAAATTTCAATAATTGTTCCAAATTTAAATTAATGTTTTCCCATTCATAAAAATATCCATGAATTCAAAAACTGTTTGAAAGTTTCGAAACTTATTCATGAATTTTTGAATAAAATCGGTGATTCAATTTTTTTCACCAATTCTAAAAATTGTCCCCCCATTTCAATAAATATTCACCAATTAAAATATGTTCATGAATTTAAAAAATTAGCAAATGTTGTCCCAAATTGTCAAAAAAATTCATGAATTCAAAAAATGGTCGCCAATTTCACAATTGCTCCCAAATTTTAGAAATTGCTACCGAATTGAAATGAAATTGAATTTTAAAATGAAAAGAAATAAAAAACATTAAGAGTGTCCCACAAATAAAAAATAAAAATGGAAAAGAAAAGAGAGAAATAGAAAAAAGGATGGAAAAGAAAAACATAGAAAAAAAAATGCCGAGGGAACCTTTTGAAAATTGATTGGGAAAAACACGAAAAAAACCCGATAATGGGCCGGCCCATGTAGTATGCATATGCTCGGGGGAGGGAGTGTGCTATTCGTCGGTATCCATCAAACCGCGCGCTTAATAGGATCCCGTTACCAACAAGTCTCTTTACTCGTTCCGTAATAGAAGATCCCGTGACTAACTCATCATCCACATTGCTTGCAAGCTCTTTATGATGTTGTATTATGGAGTGGGCCTAAAGATATTTCTTGTGACAAACCCCAGGCACAATGCATGCAACTCAACAAACACCTTTGAAGAGACCTTGCTACTTGTGAGCTGCTTTGGGATTTCCCCGAAGAGGAGAGGATGATGCATTATAGTAGAGGTAAGTATTCCCCTCACTTAGGAACCAAGGTTATCAATTCAGTAGGGGAATCACGCAACAACTCGTTAGCAGTACCTACACATAAAATAGCAAATACTTGCACCCAACGCAAACAAGGGGTTGTTAATCCCTTGGCGGTTAATTGCAATGATCAAATCTCATAGTGATAGATAGATAAATAAAAATAAAAATAAAATAAAGTAAATAAAAGTGCAAACATATATTTTTGGATTTTAATATATGATTTAGATAGACCCGGGGGCCGTAGTTTTCACTAGAGGCTTCTCTCTTGAAGATAGCATACGGTGGGTAAACAAATTACTGTTGGGCAATTGATAGAAAAGCAAATAATCATGCTGATATCTAAGGGAATGATCATGTACATAGGCATCACGTCCAAGACAAGTAGTCCACAGATACTACCCCTTTTATTGATACCGATGCATATGTGGTGTAAATCTGATGTAAGTCTTGCAAGTACTTTGGATGAGTACTCACGGTTGCTTTGCTACCTCTTTTCCCCTATACCGGGTTGTTGCGATCAGATGGCGGATCCCAGGAGCCAGCTGACACCGCCGACGACTACTACTACCCCGAGGGTGCCTACTGTTGCGTGGAGGCCGCCGACGACCAGTAGTAGTTAGGAGGCTGCTAGGAAGGAGGCCTTGCCTTTTCGGTCGATGCTACTTTTGTTCTAGTCTTCTTAAGGCAAACTTGTTTACTTTATGTCTGTACTCAGATATTGTTGCTTCCACTGACTCATTTGTATTCGAGCCCTCGAGGCCCCTGGCTTGTAATATAAAGTTTGTATGACTTTAAATTGTGTCTAGAGTTGTGTTGTGATATCTTCATCATACACATTTGCGTGTATGATTAGTGTAGGATTGAATCGGTGGCGTCACAGGCGAGGTCTGTGGGCCTTAGCTCAATAGGAATACGGTGAGGACTATGTGTCCTTTGAGTTGCGACTCAGCCGCCTCAACCAGACATACAGTTGATACAACAACTGGAACTGGTCTACCAAATCATTGTCTTCACCGAACCAACATGGTTTCAAATTCCTCAACCTATCTCTTATTTTGTTTCGCTCCTGAAGAATTTGTGATCCATCCTTTGACGAATTTGAATTGAATTACTTCATCTTGCTATCATTCATTTCCTCAGTTCATGTTCTTCATGTGTGTATGCTAGTCTGTTGCAAGTTCTTCACTATTACGTATCCTGATTGCATGTACTCTGATTATGTGGTGGCTTAGTTTCCTCCATGTTTATATTTCTTCACTCTGATATTCATCAAATTCATCAGAGTTTGATGAATTTCTAAAATCTCCCATTCACCCCTCTGGGAGTTTACCTACGCTTTTAGAGGTCCTCGTGGGTTGCCATCATCTGATGGCCCTGTAGCACTAGCCGTTTTTTTTCTTTTTCTTGGACTTGTTGAGGTGACTGATTTCGGTACGTGCTCCGCGCATATGCTTGTAGACAATGGCATGTGCTGCATTAGAGCCATTTGCAATCTTGGCTAGTTTTTGAAAATCAAATGTCTTGTTTCTCTCCCTTGTCTGTTTCTTGGATTGGGGAGGCATTTCATCCGTTGGCTCATACCCGGTCCTTGGCGCACTAGGGACAGTAGTAGGTGTCCACCGTTTGAGCATGTACCTATATGGTATAATGTCAACTCCAAGATGGATGAAAACCTTGAGGATGTGGCAACAAAGCATGCCATCTTTATGCATTTTGCAACACTCCCACAAATAGGAACCCTCCTCCACCTTTGCCTGGACCAAGTAGTTTAGAGAACCATATTTGGCAACAAATTCCTGGTTCGGTCTGAGCTCAAAAATATCAACACCAACTTGGAACGCATTATAACGTCCAATCAGCTCAAACTCTCCTCGGAACATGCGATAAAGGTCTCTAGTGTAGGTTTTGTAAGCTTGCCTCTCTATTGGGAATTTGGACCATAGCTCAATCTCAAGGTGTTATGTCCTGTAATCATTGCAACCTTCCTTTGCAAGGATGTGGGTCTGAATTTTTTCATATTGATGGATAAAGTTCAGGATTGAGTTGTGTGGGTTCACATATCTTCAATTTTCAAGACAGCGTTGAACCCCTCACTATAATGTGTAGACTGTAGGAAGGGGAAGAACCTATGTTTGAAGTAGCACAACACCCAAGTTGACCTGTATTCATACAACTTCTGAAAGTGTGTGTGTGTGTGTGTGCGTGTGTGTGTCTGTGTGTGTGTGTGTAATTGCCTCATATTTCATCATTAACCCGGCCCAATTCTTGTCAAACACTTCTAGAGTGAAGCTGAAATCAACACAGTAGTTTAAATCATCATACAACCCTAGATTCTGGCACAACAGCCAACCAACCTTTTTTGAGCCTTTTACATGATGTGCCATCGACAACAACGATGCACGGTGGTGGGAAAGATGCTCTCTATTGACTGCTTCATTGCAACATCCCAATCAGTTATGAAGTTATCAGGAGGTTTGCCATCCATAGCCTCTAGGAATGTTTGGAATACCCAATCAAAGCTTGATGCCAACTCTTGCCTCACAAACATGCAACCCAACATGGAAGATTGGCCATGTCGGTTGATTCCAATGAACAACGCTAAAGGGAGATTGTACATGTTGGTCATGTAGGTGGTGTCAAATGACATACAATCATGGTACGTCTTGATACGTATCCAACGTATCTATAATTTTTGATTGTTCCATGTTATTATATATTCTGTTTTGGATGTTTAATGGGCTTATGTATACACTTTTATATTAACTTTGGGACTAACCTATTAACCGGATGCCCATCCCAAATTGCTGTTTTTTGCCTATTTCAGAGTTTCGCAGAAAAAGAATATCAAACGGAGTCCAAACGGAATGAAACCTTCGGGAACGTGATTTTTGGAACAACCGTGATCCAGAGGACTTGGAGTCCATGTAAAGTAATCAACGAGGAGAGAACGAGGTAGGGGGCGCGCCCTCCACCCTTGTGGGGCCCATGTTGCTCCACCGACGTACTTTTCCTCCTATATATACCTACGTACCCCCAAACCATCAGAGGCATCCACGAAAACCTAATTCCACAGCCGCAACCTTCTGTACCCGTGAGATCCCATCTTGGGGCCTCTTCCGGCGTCCTGCCGGAGGGGGCATTGATCATGGAGGGCTTGTACATCAACACCATAGCCTCTCCGATGATGTGTGAGTAGTTTACCTCAGACCTTCGGGTCCATAGTTATTAGCTAGATGGCTTCTTCTCTCTCTTTGGACCTCAATACAAAGTTCTCCTCGATTCTCTTGGAGATCTATTTGATGTAATCTTGTTTTGCGGTATGTTTGTTGAGACCGATGAATTGTGGGTTTATGATCAAGATTATCTATGAACAATATTTGAATCTCCTCTGAATTCTTTTATGTATGCTTGGTTATCTTTGCAAGTCTCTTCGAATTATCAGTTTGGTTTGGCCTACTAGATTGATCTTTCTTTCAATGGGAGAAGTGCTTAGCTTTGGGTTCAATCTTGCGGTGTCCTTTCCCAGTGACAGCAGGGGAAGCAAGGCATGTATTGTATTGTTGCCATCGAGGATAACAAGATGGGGTTTATATCATATTGCATGATTTTATCCATCTACATCATGTCATCATAGTTAAAGCATTACTCTGTTCTTATGAACTTAATACTCTAGATGCATGCTGGATAGCGGTCGATGTGTGGAGTAATAGTATTGAAACCACTAGTGAAACCTATGGTCCCCGGGTCTATTTTCCATCATATTAATCTTCCAACACTTAGCTATCTCTATTGCCTTTTACTTTACTTTGCATCTTTATCATAAAAATACCAAAAATATTAGCTTATCATATCTATCAGATCTCACTCTCGTAAGTAACCGTGAAGGGGTTGACAACACCTTTATCGCATTGGTTGCGAGGTTCTTATTTGTTTGTGTAGGTACGGGGGACTTGTCCGTGGCCTCCTACTGGATTGATACCTTGGTTATCAAAAACTGAGGGAAATACTTACGCTACTTTGCTGCATCACCCTTTCCTCTTCAAGGGAAAAACCAACGCAGTGCTCAAGAGGTAGCAAGAAGGATTTCTGGCACCGTTGCCAGGGAGTCTACGCAAAAGTCAACATACCAAGTACCCATCACACACCCTTATCCCTCGCATTACATTATTTGCCATTTTCCTCTCATTTTCCTCTCCCCCACTTCACCTTTGCCTTTTCTTCGTCCTTCTTCCGTTTGATATTTTGTTTGCTTGTGTTACCATGTACCTTCTTTTTGCTTGCATCTTCGCTTGCTAAAAGTTTATGGATCCTCATCCACTTGCTAATCTCTTTAAGAGATCCAATTATGATGAACCTATTGCTAGTGAGTTGAGTGCACTAGATTATCTTTACGAGGTTTTGCTTGAAATTCGTGAATTTGAAAATTGTGATGAAGTACTTTATGAAGCTATTCACGATAGATCTTTGAATAAAAAGCATGATTGCAATGATGTTACTATAAATTATGTTGATGTCAATTGTGCTAATAATATGCAAAACCCTAAGCTTGGGGATGCTAGTTTTTCTATGTCTACTACTTGTTGCAATGATCATGATTGGGGTGATTCTTCTTATGATTTTGAAAATTTATTTAAGCCCCATGATGAATATGAGATTGATAATAATCTTTGCAATAATATTGAAAGTGGGTTTGGAAGAGTGTCAACTTTAGATCCCACATATTTGGAGAATGTTCAATCTTATGAAGTTTTTGATAAAAGTGGGTTTGGAGAGGTCATGACTTTAGTTAATGTTAATCCCACTATTTTGGAAGAGTGTCAACTTCGCAAACATGTAGATCGTGTTAAGAATATGTTTTCTGATATCTATATTGTTGTATTTTCTTATGATCCTACATGTACTTATTATGGAGAGGAAAATATGGTTGTATAAATTTTCATGTTACTAAATTACCTCTCGTTATGTTGAGGTTGCTCCTGTTTCTTTCCGCTTCCTTGCATATGCTAATCATTGAAATCTCTATGCCTAGCTAGGGGCGTTAAACGATAGCGCTTGTTGGGAGGCAACCCAATTTTATTTTTAGTTTTTTGCTTTTTGATTATGTTTAGGAATAAATATTTGATCTAGCCTCTGGTTAGATTTGTTTTTATGATTTAGTTAGTGTTTGTGCCAAGTTAAACCTATAGGATCTTCTTGGATGATAGTTATTTGATCTTGCTGAAAATTCCAGAAAATTTCTGTTCACGAAAACAATTCTTAAAAATCACCAGAACATTATTAAATATTTATTCCGATTGCAACAAATCATTAAACAAATTTTCTAGGTCATCCTATTTTGGTAGAATTTTTGGAGTTTCAGAAGTTTGCGTTAGTTACAGATTACTATAGACTGTTCTGTTTTTGACAGATTCTCTTTTTCGTGTGTTGTTTGCTTATTTTGATGAATCTATGGCTAGTAAAATAGTTTATAAACCATAGAGAAGTTGGAATACAGTAGGTTTAACACCAATATAAATAAATAATGAGTTCAATACAGTACCTTGAAGTGGTGTTTTGTTTTCTTTCGCTAAGGAGCTCACGAGATTTTCTGTTAAGTTTTGTGTTGTGAAGTTTTCAAGTTTTGGGTAAAGATTTGATGGAGTATGGAACAAGGAGTGGCAAGAGCCTAAGCTTGGGGATGCCCATGGCACCCCAAGATAATCTAAGGACACAAACAAGCCAAAGCTTGGGGATGCCCCGGAAGGCATCCCCTCTTTCGTCCTCATCCATCGGTAAATTTACTTGGAGCTATATTTTTATTCACCACATGATATGTGTTCTTCTTGGAGCGTCTTGTATCATTTGAGTCTTTATTTGTTAGTTTTCCACAATCATCCTTGCTGTACACACCTTTTGAGAGAGACACACATGATTCGGAATTTGTTATAATACTCTATGTGCTTCACTTATATCTTTTGAGCTATATAGTTTTTGCTCTATTGCTTCGCTTATATCTTTTAGAGCACGGCGGTGGTTATATTTTATAGAAATTATTGATCTCTCATGCTTCACTTATATTATTTTGAGAGTCTTAAACAGCGTGGTAATTTTCTTTAATCATGAAATTAATCTTCCATATTGAGTTCATTAAATATCATGAGAAGTTAGATGCTTGATAAGTGTTTTGAGATATAAACGTGGTAATATTAGAGTGTGCCAGTTGAGTAATTGTGAAATTGAGAAATACTTGTGTTAAAGCAAGTCCCGTAGCATGCACGTATGGTAAAAACTGTGTGACAATTTTGACACATAGGTGTTCTTTTATTGCTTTCCTTATGAGTGGCGGTCGGGGACGAGCGATGGTCTTTTCCTACCAATCTATCCTTCTAGGGGCATGCGTAGTAGTACTTTGCTTCGAGGGCTAATAAACTTTTGCAATAAGTATATGAGTTCATTATGACTAATGTGAGTCCATGGATTATACGCACTCTCAACCTTCCACAATTTTCTAGCCTCTACGGTACCGCACATTGCCCTTTCTCACATTGAGAGTTGGTGCAAACTTCGCCGGTGCATCCAAACCCCGTGATATGATACGCTCTATCACACATAAGCCTCCTTATATCTTCCTCAAAACAGCCACCATACCTACCTATTATGGCATTTCCATAGCCATTCCGAGATATATTGCCATGCAACTTTCCACCGTTCCGTTTATTATGACACGTTTCATCATTGTCATATTGCTTTGCATGATCATGTAGTTGACATCATATTTTGTGGCAAAGACACTATTCATAATTTTTTTCAGACATGTCAGTCTTGATTCATCGCACCCGGTACACCGTCGGAGGCATTCACATAGAGTCATATTTTGTTCTAAGTATTGAGTTGTAATTGTTGTAACTAATAAAAGTGTGATGATCATCATTATTAGAGCATTGTCCCATGTGAGGAAAGGATGATGGAGACTATGATTCCCCCACAAGTTGGGATGAGATTCCAGACTAAAAAAAAGAGGCCAAAGAAAAAAATGAGAGAAAAAGAGAGAAGGGACAATGTTACTACCCTTCGCCACACTTGTGCTTCAAATTAGCACTATGATTTTCATGATAGAGAGTCTCCTATGTTGTAACTTTCATATACTAGTGGGAATTTTTCATTATAGAACTTGGCTTGTATATTCCAATGATGGGCTTCCTCAAAATGCCCTAGGTCTTCATGAGCAAGCGAGTTGGATGCACACCCATTTAGTTTCTTTTGTTGAGCTTTCATATATTTATAGCTCTAGTGCATCCGTTGCATGGCAATCCCTACTCCTCTCATTGACATCAATTGATGGGCATCTCCATAGCCTATTGATTAGCCGCGTCAATGTGAGACTTTCTACCTTCTTGTCTTCTCTCATAACCCCCATCATTATACTTTACTCCACCATAGTGCTATATCCATGGCTTACGCTCATGTATTGCGTAAGAGTTGAAAAGGCTGGAGTGCGTTAAAAGAATGAACCAATTGCTCGGCTTATCATCGGGGTTATGCATGATGAGAACGTTTGTGTGACAATATTGAAACATAGCCTAACTATATGATTTTGTAGGGATAAGCTTTCTTTGGCTATGTTATTTTGATAAGACATAATTGCTTGGTTAGCATGTTCGAACTATTATTGTTTTTATGTCAACATTAAACTTTTATCTTGAATATCTCGGATCTAAATATTCATGCCACAATAAGAGATTTACATTAAGAAGTATGCCAAGAAGCATTCAACATTAAAAATTCTATTTTTATCATTTACCTACTCGAGGACAAGCAGGAATTAAGCTTGGGGATGCTTGATACGTCTCCAAGGTATCTATAATTTTTGATTGTTCCATGCTATTATATATTCTGTTTTGGATGTTTAATGGGCTTATTTATACACTTTTATATTATTTTTGGGACTAACCTATTAACCGGAGGCCCAACCCAAATTGTTGTTTTTGCCTATTTCAGTGTTTCGTAGAAAAAGAATATCAATGGAGTCCAAACGGAATGAAACCTTCGGGAACGCGATTTTTGGAACAAACGTGATCCAGAGGACTTGGAGTCCACGTAAAGTAATCGACGAGGAGAGCACGAGGTAGGGGGCGCGCCCACCTCCCCTAGGAGCGCCCTCCTCCCTCGTGGGGCCCATGTTGCTCCACGACGTACTTCTTCCTCCTATATATACCTACGTACCCCCAAACCATCAGAGGCATCCATGAAAACCTAATTCCACCGCCGCAACCTTCTGTACCCGTGAGATTTCATCTTGGGGCCTCTTCCGGCGTCCTGCCGGAGGGGGCATTGATCACGGAGGTCTTCTACATCAACACCATAGCCTCTCCGATGATGTGTAAGTAGTTTACCTCAGACCTTCGGGTCCATAGTTATTAGCAAGATGGCTTCTTCTCTCTCTTTGGATCTCAATACAAAGTTCTCCTCGATTCTCTTGGATATCTATTTGATGTAATCTTCTTTTGCGGTGTGTTTGTTGAGACCGATGAATTGTGGGTTTATGATCAAGATTATCTATGAACAATATTTGAATCTCCTCTGAATTCTTTTATGTATGATTGGTTATCTTTGCAAGTCTCTTCGAATTATCAGTTTGGTTTCGCCTACTAGATTGATCTTTCTTTCAATGGGAGAAGTGCTTAGCTTTGGGTACAATCTTGCGGTGTCCTATCCCTGTGATAGCAGGGGCATCAAGGCACGTATTGTATTATTGCCTTCGAGGAAAACAAGATGGGGTTTATATTATATTGCATGAGTTTATCCATCTACATCATGTCATCATACTTAAAGCATTACTCTGTTCTTATGAACTTACTACTCTAGATGCATGCTGGATAGCGGTCGATGTGTGGAGTAATAGTAGTAGATGCAGAATCGTTTCAGTCTACTTGTCGCGGACGTGATGCCTATTGATACGTCTCCAACGTATCTATAATTTTTGATTGCTCCATGCTATATTATCTACTGTTTTGGACAATATTGGGCTTTATTATCCACTTTTATATTATTTTTGGGACTAACCTATTAACCGGAGGCCCAGCCTAGAATTGCTGTTTTTTTGCCTATTTCAGAGTTTCGCAGAAAAGGAATATCAAATGGATTCCAAATGGAATGAAACCTTTGGGAACGTGATTTTTAGGAAAATTATGATCCGGGAGACTTGGAGCCTACTTCAAGAAACAAAAGAGGAGGCCACGAGGTAGGGGGGCGCGCCTACCCCCCAGGTGCGCCCTCCACCCTTGTGGGACCCCTGTTGCTCAACCGACGTACTCCTTCCTCCTATATATACCTACGTACCCCAAACGATCAGATACGGAGCCAAAAACCTAATTCCACCGCCGCAACCTTCTCTACCCACGAGATCCCATCTTGGGGCCTATTCCGGAGCTCCGTCGGAGGGGGCATCCATCATGGAGGGCTTCTACATCATCACCATAGTCCCTCCGATGAAGTGTGAGTAGTTTACCTCAGACCTTCGGGTCCATAGTTAGTAGCTATATGGCTTCTTCTCTCTTTTTGGATCTCAATACAATGTTCATCCCCTCTCTCATGGAGATCTATTCGATGTAATCTTCTTTTTGCGGTGTGTTTGTTGAGACCGATGAATTGTGGGTTTATGATCAAGATTATCTATGAACAATATTTGAATCTTCTCTGAATTCTTTTATGTATGATTGGTTATCTTTGCAAGTCTCTTCGAATTATCAGTTTGGTTTGGCCTACTAGATTGGTTTTTCTTGCAATGGGAGAAGTGCTTAGCTTTGGGTTCAATCTTGCGGTGTCCTTTCCCAGTGAGAGTAGGGGCAGCAAGGCACGTATTGTATTGTTGCCATCGAGGATAACAAGATGGGGTTTTTATCATATTGCATGAATTTATCCCTCTACATCATGTCATCTTGCTTAAGGCGTTACTTTGTTTTCTTGAACTTAATACTCTAGATGCATGCTGGATAGCGGTCGATGAGTGGAGTAATACTAGTAGATGCAGGCAGGAGTCGGTCTACTTGTCTCGGACGTGATGCCTATATACATGATCATACCTAGATACTCTCATATCTATGATCAATTCTGTCAATTGCTCAACAGTAATTTGTTCACCCATCGTAAAATACTTATGCTCTTGAGAGAAGCCACT
Organism: Aegilops umbellulata; assembly: GCA_032464435.1. Classification (NCBI taxonomy): domain Eukaryota; kingdom Viridiplantae; phylum Streptophyta; class Magnoliopsida; order Poales; family Poaceae; genus Aegilops; species Aegilops umbellulata. The sequence continues at coordinate 324,101,657 of CP136060.1, forward strand.
AGTGAAACCTATGACCCCGGGTCTATATTCATATCAATCTTCCAATACTTAGTTATTTCCTTTCCTTTTATTTTACTTTGCATCTTTACCACAAAAATACCAAAAATATTATCCTATCATATCTATCAGATCTCACTCTCGTAAGTGACCGTGAAGGGATTAACATCCCCTTATCGCGTTGGTTGCGAGGAGTTATTTGCTTTGTGCAGGTATGAGGGACTCGCGCGTAGCCTCCTACTGGATTGGTACATTGGTTCTCAAAAACTGAGGGAAATACTTACACTACTTTGCTGCATCATCCTTTCCTGTTCAAGGAAATCCAACGCAGTGCTCAAGAGGTTGCAAGAAGAATTTCTGGCGCCGTTGCCGGGGAGTCTACGCAAAAGTCAACATACCAAGTGTCGTGGTTTTGTCACGGCAGATGTCCTAGCCAAAGGACTTAGTCATGGAGCCATCGCAACGGGTTAACTCGAAGGGGTTAAAGCGGACACAAGGACACAGAGGGTTTTATACTAGTTTGGCCCCTTTGATGAAGGTAAAAGCCTACGTCTAGTTGTGATGGAATTGATGGGGTTTCGAGGATTAGGGAGCAAACAAGCTTCGGCTAAGTCTCGAGTTGTGATTGTCTCTCCCTGAACCGCTGTCGGGTCGTCCCCTTATATACACGGGTGACACCCGTCGGTTCACAGAGTCCCAATCTCCGGTTCATATTCGTGCCCGGGTTGGTCTCTCCTTATTCCTAACTTATAATACAAGTTTACATATAAAGCCGGTTTACGGCCACAAGTGTTAAACCGACTACGGCCTTGGGCCCTCATCTATCTTCTTGGGCTTTAACACTCAGGGGCTACTGATGAAGTTAACCCGGCCCTAGTAGGCCGGTTTACACCCAGTAGTAATATCCCCAACATTAGGCCCCAGATTGATTTGAACGTGTTCATGTCAATCGTTAGCAGAAATCTTCATCACCTTCTGGTAACGGTTGAACCGTCTTGACGTCATCTTCTCCACTTGCTGTTAAACCGGGGTGACATCATCTGTCATAAAGAAAGTATTCATAATACCTCATCATTTTAATAAGGCTGCGAAAATCGAGGCGACAGCTTCGTTTGGCGGCCCCTGGTTTGTCGCGCCTGACACATATCCTTTTGCCTTATAAATAGGACCGAAGGGTCATTTCCTTTTCCCCCTTCCTGCCTTCTCATCTTCATCTTCCTCGTTGTCAGCTTCGAAGCTCCGCCGCTGCCGTCGCCTTCAACCTCGACCTTGGCCACTGCATCGACCTGAACGCACCAGAAAACTGCGGTGCTCTTCCGCACTTTCCTCAACTCTGGTAAGCCCTTTGTTCCTCTTAACCTAGATCTGTTCTAGGGTTCTCTGTTCTTGAGATGTTCATCGACAGCTCCTGCTCGTGTATTAGCCTCCGTATGGATCTGTAAAACTTTATCCTGAATGCCATGTAGCTTTGCGCGTCCACCTATAGTCTCGTGTTTAAAGTCCGTGGATCTCATCTGTATATCTACCCATTGATTCACTTCTGCCCTGCTTTGAAGCCTTTGAATATTTCTTCTGTTTTTCTGAAGCTACCTTAGATCCATTGCTGTAATGAAACTTTTGTGAAACCTGTTTCTGCATACTTAGCCATTTCGGAACCTCAAATGCCTTCAATATTTAGATCAGGCGGTTTAGCTTCCCGTAGGAAAAGTCAATAAACCGGCATATACCATTAGTCCCCTTATTGAACCGCTAGGATCCCCTAGCCATAGTCCATCGCTTTTCGGAGCTTCGCTTTGAATATAGCTATCCTCGGTTTAATCCCGATCATATCAGTGTATATATTGTACCCAACACAATCTCAAACCGGGATTGCTTATTTTGTAGACTCCATCATGGCCAAGCAAGTATATGAGTGCAACTGGGCTCCTTCTCGTGTTACAGAGACACAACTGAATAACTTAGTCTTGACTGGCGCTTTGAGCAGCAAGAATACCATCCACTGGAGGGTCCCTGGCAAAGAATGTCCTCCCACACCTCAAGAAGGAGAGGTTGTAATTTTTGCGGATCACTTAGCCCGAGGCTCTAATCCACCAGGTTCGAAATTTTATCGGGACGTCTTGGCCAACTTCCAGCTTCGTCCGCAAGACACCGGCCCCAATTCTGTTACCAACATATGTCATTTCCAAGTGCTCTCCGAGGTGTTCTTTCAAGAGGAACCTTCAGTCGAGTTATTCCGAGATTTGTTCCATCTAAACCGTCGCACAGAATTTACTGGTGGTTCTAACATGGAATTGGGTGGCATGGCGATTCAAAAGCGGAAAGAGGTCACTTATCCTCACGCAAAGCTGCACAGCCATCCCCAAGAATGGAATCGATCGTGCTTCTATTGCAAAGACACCTCTCCTGCCAATGAAAATCCCTTGCCCGGTTATCGTCCGGAACGGCTTAGCAACACACACCCCTTTCCACAGAGATTGACAGCCAAAGTGAGGAGTAAATATGCTCCCCAACTGTCCAAGCTCAGAGCCTTTAAGGCCAACGGTTTAACAGGAGTGGATCTCGCTCGTTGCTGGATATCCTGGAGCATACTGCCTCTCAGCCAACGCTCCGGTTTAATGTGTGAATATACGGGCAGTGTTAACGACCCTCCGCGGCATGTGAACATCCAGCTTACTGACGAAGAAGTCACCGAAGCTGTGAAGAAAATTCTGAACGAACCGGAATACATCTGTGCTCGAACTGGCCTGCTTGCTTTCTGTGCTACCAACAAATCGCCAGCTGTAAGTCTGAATTTTTCCCTTTCATTAATTCTGATGATGTTACATCTGCTTAATACTTGATACCAATATCTGTGAAATCAGGGTGATGATCCGTTTTGGAGCAAGAAGCTTTCGCAGGAGAAGGCAGACAAACCGGAGAGACCGACCCGTCCAAAGACAAAGGTCCTTAAGAAACCTGCTCAGAAAAGGAAAACCACTGCATCTTCTGATCCGCCTGCTGATGATGATGTGAGTAATCCGGACCTTGAGGTAAAATTCGATTTACTTGGCTTTCTTTTACACGCCTTATTGATGATAACACTTGTCAGGATGATGCCGAAGCTAGCCATGCTGATGATGCAGAGGTAATTATTCTCTCTTCTGACTCGAACTCTTTGCCTTCACTAAAAATTCGTCAGGCAATCCGGAAAGTTAAATTTTCTCATCCACTTGCTCATTTGGATCCCAAATTTCTTATGAAGACCCAACAGCATGAAGTGCGCCGCACAACTCGGCATAGCGGCCAGGTAGTTACCTCCGCCGGTTTACCGAACAACCCGGTTCGGAGACGCCAATCAGAGGTCCCTAATTTGCTTGTCAGTACTTGTTCTAAAGCGGGCTGTTTTTGTCAAACGCTTAACCCATCTGACTCCGATTATCAGGTTACCTCCCATTCATCCTCCGGCCAGTCCACAGGTACTCAGCTGCCACCACTTAAAACCGTGCTTGGGTAAGCTTACATTTATCATAACTTTCTTGATTTTGTAGCTTTCAACATATACTGTTTTTGATTTTGCTGTTCCTCTCAGGGCCAAACCGAGGCCGAGCAAGAAGGCTCGCCTGGACAAAGCGGCCGAAGAAGAAACTGTCCCTGAACCGGGCGCCGCTCCAGATGTTGAGGCAGCCATTCATGAATATATGCCAAATGACCCGCCAGCGCAAGATGAGGTCTTTATTGCTGAAGAGAGGCCTGTTGATGCTTCTGGTCCTGCTAACCATCCTGGAAGTCCCGTCCGGAATGAAAAATCCACAAGTCCATCGAAAGCTACTGACAAACTGACAGCCACAGTGCAAACCGGTGACGCCCAGGATGATGAAGTTGTCATCACTGGTATTGGTCATACCGAACCCAGCAATCCTGTCGCTTTGTCCAGACACACTGCCAAGGATGAATTTGCTGCAATGGGCAAGGGCAAGTGGAACGTCGACTTGGCGACTTATGCTGCACTGAGTGCTCAAGATCTTCATTCTGGTTATCTGAACCGTCTATACACCAGTCGCGACCATGAAGCTGGCCTAGTGAACATGATGAAGGAAAAATTTGAGGTAATTTTCATATGCCTCTTCCTGCTTGTCTATCTTTTATCCTTGCTACCTCCCCTAGCCCCCAAGGGTCGGTTTGTAATCTTCTTTCAAACCGGAACTTTGTAAAATAGAAGACCGCATACTTTCAGAATTCACCGATGTAGCCCCCAAGGGTCGATTCAACTTAATGTAGTTGAACCAGGACTTAATAATATAAGCCTAAAAAACTTCAAATTTCATCGATAACTGTTTGAGCAAATAGCCATTAGCCCCCAAGTGCCAAGTTGAATGCTTGTATTGAGCTTGGGACTTTGCAATCAGTTGATAGCATTTTTTTAAACCATATAACTGTCTGAATGCAGGCTGAGCCGAAGACCAAGGAAAATCAACTCGCCGATCTTCAGGAGAACTTAAAATCTCAACAAGCTGAAACCTCCAAAGACAAAGAGGAGTTGACCAACGCTTTAAGCGTCATGGAACAACTGAAGGAGGGCTTTAAGAAAGATCGGGTGGATTGGGCCACTGAGAAAATTGCTTTGACCAAAAAGATTGAAACTGCTGAAGCTGCCCTTAAACCGGTGCCAGATGAACTGACCAGCATAAAGCGACAAGTGCATGCAATGACTGCTGCCATCTTTGGTAAGCATTCCTTGACTCCTGTGATAATTTTGGTCTTCTTATAATAGGTCCGGTTTGTGAATTGTTCCATCATGCTGCAGGCACCCGCATTAGCCACTTGGGGTCAGATGTTCGAATGAAATTGAAGGCTGCCTACACGTTAATCGAACAGCTGTACACTGGAGCGCAGCGGATCATCTCGACTGCGTCGCATAACAATCATGCACCCATGTTGATCCAAGATACTCTTAAGATATTGTCAATGCTTCCCGCCCGGATTGAAGAGCTGAAGAAGTCTGCTGCTCGAACTGGTGCCATCAACGCTTTAATCCGAGCAAAAGCATGGGTGCCAGACTTCGATCCTATGGAGGCAGCTTAGGGCTATCCTAGTTTGAAGGAAGACGGATCGGAATTCAATGAAGATGATCTGAGAGCCATAAACCGGGCGGTGCGCCCTCTGGATTGCTGGATTGCCAATTAGTAGAAGAGGCAAATTTGACGCATTATCAAGCCCAGTACAATAACCAGAACAAGCAAGTGGCTGCACCAGTTCCCGAAGCGGAAAATCTGATCCCGCCAATCCGTAAGCATACTTATGCTCCTGATATTGAACCGTCTTCGCTGATCCATGATGAAGCTGTTTTTCAAGCTTTAATGGGAATCGACTGGACCACTGTTGACTTCCAGCCGCTGGGTAGGGCAGAAGACGCTGAAGCGACGCAGGACGACCCACGATCATCAGACCAAGGTGGTGACCAAGCTTGAACCGGAGATCGGTTTAATAGGCTGCCTTGTGATACTTTGCCAGAAAACAGTGATCTTATTTGGGCACCATGTTGCCTTGTAATAGGATAGCCAATACTTTTGCTTCTGAGATGCCTTCGTGCATCTGAACCGATAGTTTTGGTTGAAAGATCAAAACTGCCAATCTATACCACCTGCAATCATAAAATCTTAAACTACCAGGGCGGTTGTACCAACAGCCGGTTTATAAACTTCATATATACATGCAAGGAGATTGACATATATGATCAAATTTTGTGATACAAAATACCTGCCATCATTGGGCATGGAGTAGGCTTAGCCAATCTTTACACGGCGGTTTGATAAACCTGCACCGTCATGGGAGAAAACAGCTCCTGTATATACAATGCCAGTTTACTATGTAAACCGTGCTTGGTCATAATGAACAATTTGTTACTCCAAAAAAGGATGTTAACAGAAAAAATCAAACCGGGCAAATAACCTCAGGTTTAAAAAATGGACCGTGTACCGCCAAATCAGCAGTTTGAACCGGTGTAAAACGTTTGTTGGTTTAAAAACGCAATCAAGATAAAACAGTAGTTTTAAAAAAATATTGAAGCAAAGGCAATGATAAAACTGTTTGCAAAATAGGGGCTTTACTGAGCCGATCAGATGGTGTTACCTTGGTCGGACACGACCAAGATCCCAATAGGTGTAGCTATGGTTCAAGTCAGCCAGGTCCCCAAATGAAACCGTGGCATTACGCCGATCAAGTGGCATGGCAATGGTTCGGGTTCGACCAAGCCCCCAATTGATTCTATGGCCTTTAGGCCGATCAAGAGGCGTGACTGGTTCAGACTTGACCATGTCCCCAAGTGATCTGGTGGCTTTCGCCTATCAAAAGGTGTTGCATCGGTTCGGACACGACCGAGCCCCCAAGTAATCTGGTGGCTTTCGCCTATCAAAAGGTGTTGCATCGGTTCAGACATGACCGAGCCCCCTAGTGATATTTATAATTGTTTCAAGGGGTAAACCGGAGGTCGCTTTAAGACAGAACAACCCCATGTAACCACACATGATATAAAAGAACGGATACCCTGCTTTAGGTTGAGGGCCCGGTTTATTGTATTTATAATATGTACATTGTCATAATATATACATAAGCATAGCCAATGGCTCAAGTATAGTAAGGCCGAAGATGAGCTATGTTCCACGGCCTGTTGGTCTCCTCTTCTGATTTGCGTGAGTCTTTTCGCTCTCGAAGATCGATCAGATAGTATGACCCGTTGTGCAGATTCTTGCTGACCACGAAAGGTCCCTCCCAAGGCGGGGATAACTTATGCATATCGGTTTGATCTTGAATGAGACGAAGCACCAAATCTCCTTCTTGAAAGGTTCTGGTTCTGACTCGACGACTGTGATAGCGACGAAGATCCTGTTGGTAAATTGCTGAGCGAGCAGCTGCTATGTCTCGCTCTTCATCCAACCGGTCCAAAGCGTCTTATCGAGCTGTCTCGTTGTCTGCTTCAACATAAGCCGCCACACGAGGTGAATCATGACGGATGTCACTAGGGAGAACCGCTTCCGCTCCATAGACCATGAAGAACGGCGTGTATCTTGTTGATCTGTTGGGTGTGGTATTAATGCTCCATAATACAGATGGCAACTCTTCTACCCAACAACCCGGCGTTCTTTGCAGAGGAACCATAAGCCGCGGTTTGACGCCTCTCAAGATCTCCTGATTAGCTCTTTCTGCTTGACCATTGGACTGTGGGTGCGCCACTGATGAAACGTCAAGGCGGATGTGCTCCCGTTCACAAAACTCGTTCATGGCTCCTTTGGACAAATTGGTACCATTATCCGTGATGATACCGTGTGGAAAGCCAAACCGGAAAATCACTTTTTTGATGAACTGAACCACCGTGGCTGCATCACACTTGCTAACAGGCTTCGCCTCCACCCACTTTGTAAATTTATCAACCGGCACCAGGAGGTGTGTCTTATTATCCTTGGACCTTTTGAAAGGCCCAACCATATCTAGCCCCCAAGTTGCAAACGGCCAAGTGATTGGAATCATCCTCAATTCTTGAGCCGGTACATGAGCGCGTCTTGAGAACTTTTGGCAGCCATCAAATCGTCTGACCAGATCCTCCGCATCAGCATGGGCAGTTAGCCAATAGAAACCGTGGCGGAACGCCTTGGCCACCAAAGACTTTGAGCCGGCGTGGTGACCACAATCCCCTTCGTGGATCTCACGCAAAATTTCACAGCCTTCGTCAGGAGATACACAGCGTTGAAACGCTGCTGATACACTACAATGGTGCAACTCGCCATTGTTGATTGTCATGGATTTGGACCGTCGTATTATTTGTCTGGCCAGAGTCTCATCCTCTGGTAACTCGCCCCGGTTCATGTATGCCAGGTAAGGAAGCGTCCAATCCGGAATGACGTGAAGAGCTTCCACCAATTGAGCCTCCGGGCCAGGAACAGCCAAATCCGCTTCACCTGGGAGCTTGACCGACGGATTGTGCAACACATCAAGAAAAACATTAGGCGGGACCGGTTTACGGTGGGAGCCCAACCGGCTCAGGGCGTCCGCCGCCTCATTCTTTCGTCGGTCCACGTGGTCCACCTGATATCTCTTGAAATGACCCGCAACAATATCCACCTCACGACGATATGCAGCCATGAGTGGGTCTTTAGAATCCCAAGTGCCAGACACTTGCTGAGCCACTAGATCCGAGTCACCGAAGCACTTAACCCAGCTTAGATTCATATCCTTAGCCATCCGGAGACCATGGAGCAAAGCTTCATACTCAGCTGCATTGTTAGTACAAGGGAACATTAAGCGGAGAACATAACAGAACTTGTCACTTCGTGGGGAAGTTAATACAACTCCAGCCCCCGAGCCCTCCAATTGCTGTGATTCGTCAAAATGGATGGTCCAATATGTGTGATCCGGCTTCTCTTCAGGGGCCTGCAGCTCCGTCCAGTCATTGATGAAATCGACCAGCGCTTGGGACTTCACCGCCGCCCGAGGCACGTATCTTAAACCATGCGGTCCAAGCTCTATAGCCCACTTGGCAATCCGGCCCGTCACCTCCCGGTTCTGGATGATATCACCCAAGGGGGCAGAACTGACTACTGTGATAGGATGCCCTTGGAAGTACTGCTTCAGCTTCCGGCTTGCCATAAAAACTCCATATACCAGCTTCTGCCAATGCAGATAGCTTTGTTTGGATTCAATAAGCACCTCGCTGATATAATAAACCGGACGCTGAACCGGATACTCCTTGCCTGCCTCCTTCCGCTCCACCACAATAGCCACGCTGACCGCGCGAGCATTAGCAGCAACATACAGCAACAATGGCTCCTTATCAATGGGAGCAGCGAGCACAGGCGGATTGGCCAATTGCCGCTTTAAGTCTTCGAATGCCTGATCAGCAGCAGAACTCCAGACAAATTGATCCCTCTTTTTCAACATCTGATACAAGGGGATTGCTTTCTCACCAAGGCGGCTGATAAACCGACTCAACGCGGCAATCCGGCCAGCCAATCGTTGAACATCATTGATACACTTCGGTTTGGCCAAGGAGGTGATGGCCATAATGTTCTCCGGATTAGCCTCGATTCCCCTGTTGGACACCAGAAAACCCAACAACTTGCCTGCCGGTACACCAAAGACACATTTGGCCGGATTGAGCATCATCTTATACGTCCTCAGGTTATCAAAGGTCTCCTTCAAGTCGTCAACCAAAGTCTCCTTCTTCCTTGACTTAACCACAGTATCATCCACATAGGCATGTACGTTGCGGCCAATCTGCTTGTGAAGACAATTTTGCACACACCGTTGATAGGTCGCCTGGGCACTCTTGAGCCCAAAAGGCATAGATACATAGCAAAAGGCTCCAAAGGGAGTTATGAACGCTGTCTTCTCCTGGTCCTTAATTGCCATCTTGATCTGATGATAGCCGAAATATGCATCCAAAAAACTTAAACGCTCGCAACCCGCCGTAGCATCAATAATTTGATCAATACGGGGGAGGGCAAAAGGATCTGCTGGATAAGCTTTATTAAGATCAGTGTAATCCACACACATGCGCCAGGTGCCGTTTTTCTTGAGGACCAGCACCGGATTAGCAAGCCACTCAGGGTGGTAAACCTCAACAATGAAGCCAGCTGCCAGGAGCCTGGCCACTTCTTCTCCAATAGCTCTGCGTGTTTCCTCGTTGAATCGGCGGAGAAACTGTTTCACCGGTTTGTATTTAGGATCCACATTAAGAGTGTGCTCAGTGAGTCGCCTCGGTACACCTGGCATGTCAGAAGGCTTCCATGCAAAGATGTCCCGATTCTCACGGATGAACTCGATGAGCGCGCTTTCCTATTTCGGATCCAAATTGGCACTGATGCTGAACTGCTTGGACGAATCGCCAGGTACGAAATCAACGAGCTTAGTCTCAGCCGCCGATCTGAATTTCAGGGCCGGATCATGCTCTGTGGTAGGTTTCTTCAAAGGAGTCATATCCGCCGGATCAACGTTGTCCTTGTAATACTTCAGCTCCTCGGTGGCACAAACCGATTCTGCGTAAGCCGCATATCCTTCTTCGCATTCCAAAGCGACCTTACGACTTCCGTGAACCGTTATGGTCCCCTTATGACCCGGCATCTTGAGCTGCAAGTACACATAACAGGGCCATGCCATGAACTTGGCATAGGCCGGTCGCCCAAACAGGGCGTGATACGGGCTTTGGATTTTTACCACCTCAAATGTCAGCATCTCTGATCTGGAATCATGATCGTCTCCAAAGGCCACTTCCAGCGCTATCTTACCTACGGGGTATGCTGACTTGCCAGGTACCACACCATGGAAAACCGTATTCGACGGTCGGAGATCTTTGTCTGTTAGTCCCATACGACGGAAGGTCTCATAATACAGGATATTAATACTGCTACCCCCATCCATGAGTACCTTGGTGAACTTATAACCTCCCACCTGAGGCGCCACCACCAGAGCCAGCTGACCCGGATTGTCAACCCGGGGCGGGTGATCCTCTCTACTCCATATGATTGGCTGCTCTGACCAGCGTAGATATCATGGTACAGCCGGTTCAACAGAATTAATTGCCCGCTTCTGGACCTTCCGGTCTCGCTTGTCCAAGCTAGTGGTGAATACGTGATATTGCCCACTATTCAATTGCTTCGGATTGCTCTGATAACCCGACTGCTGCTGTTGCTGATTGTAACCTCCCTGGTTATTCTGATTGTTCTGATTGTTACCTCCGCCCGGATTACCATTAAATCCTGAACCGGAGTTTCCTCCACCGGAACCCGGCCCGGAACCACCGCCGGAGCTGGGATCATACCGGAAAGCATTAGAGCTCTTGAACTCCTGCATAATGTAGCAGTCCTTCCAAAGGTGGTTTGCTGGCACCTCCTTCGTCCCATGCTTCGGACAGGGCTGGTTCAACAGATAATTCAGTCGGTCCGGATTAGGACTAGGTGCTCCACTGCGGTTCTGCGATTTACCCTTGCATCGCTGGCCTTTGTCCTATGCATTGGTGTTGGCCACAAAGTCCCTGTTGCCATCCGCTTTACACTTGCCTCCGCCGCCATTACCTGCTGAGTGATGTTGCTGACCCTTGGAGTTGCCGTTCCTCCTTCCCTTCCCTGTCTTTTCATCGTTAGACTCGGGATCCTTGGTACTATCAGAATCAGCATACTTTACCAAAGCGGCCATAAGAGTCCCCATATTAGTGCAATGGCGCTTCATTCGTCCTAACTTCAACCTTAGGGGTCCAAACCGGCAATTGCCCTCCAAGGTTATGACTGCCGTGTCAGCATTGATGCGGTCTGATGAGTGTAGAATTTGTGAGACCCGGCGTACCCAATGAGTGGTTGATTCTCCTTCTTCCTGGACACAGGCAGCTAAATCTACTATCGACATGGGATTCTTACATGTGTCTTTGAAGTTATTGATAAACCGGGCCCGTAACTGAGCCCATGAACTGATAGAATTGGGCGGCAGGCTCTTCAACCAGGTACGGGCCGTTCCTTCAAGCATCATGGTGAAATACTTTGCACATGCTGCCTCATCTACATCAAGCATCTCCATGGCCATCTCATAGCTCTCCACCCATGTCTCTGGGGGTTGATCCGCCGTATAGTTCGGTACCTTGCGCGGGCACTTGAAATCTTTTGGCAGGCGCACATTGCGTAAAGCGGGAACAAGGCAAGGTACCCCCAATGCGCTAGAATTAAGCCCAGGCTCAACCAAAGTGGTCGGACGAACCGGCGTAAGCTGACGAGCTTGATGCTGCGCCGCTAACTCGGCCTCCCTGCGCGCTCGGGCCTGGTCCACCACCTCCTGGGCGTTGTCGACACCACCGGCCGGATTGTTGCCATGGGGCGCTCCACGCCGTGCATTACTTGACACAACCGGTTCCTCCATATGCCTGCTATAACTCCGGCTTGGATGTGGGGTAGAATGAATCCGGTCGCGGTTGTATGAATACGCTTCCTGTTGGACCAAAGCCGTCCTAAGGAGCTCCTTGACCCAGCGCGTCTCTATCGCCTGTAATGAATCACCTTCGACTGGAATAGCCTCCAACCGTGCCGCGGCTGCGACAAGGTTATCCAGCGGGTTGGAGTAATGACCCGGAGGTGTGGGCACAGCCTGCGGTACACCACTGTTATGACGGGGCAGATCTATCAAGCGAGGCTGGACCAGCTCGCCTGTCGCAGGCACCTCCGCCCGGTTTACCGCCGGCGGATTACTGGCTCCCGCTCCAGGGGTGTTGAAAAGGTCCCTTGCTTCGAAAACTGAAGGCAAACGAGATCGGTACTTCCTCCTCATGACTTCCTGTGATGCGCTCTGGTCCAGCATGAGTTTGTAAGCTTGTGCGTCCAAAGCGGCCCGCTCCGCAGTCATCCTGACCTCTTTAGCTGCTAAATCCGCTTTGGCCTGAGTGATCTGCTCCCTCACCTTTGCAATCTCTGCGTTGTAGGCGTCTTGATCCGTCGGGTTAGCTTCTGCCATGAGTGCAGCCAACGCATCGAACAGATCTAATAAGACTTGAGCCGGCGGGCGCACAGGGCCTCCTGCCCCGGCAGCCGTTGCCGTTGCTGAACCGGAGACCATCGCTGCGGCAGTTGATGAATGAATCGCTGCTTGCGTACCGGCCATGAATATTCCAACCCGGTTGGGTAAATCAGAGGGGTCCGGAATACTATTGCCATCGGAACAGCCTCCGATCCGGCCATCTTGTAGCTGATACAAAGACTCAGTTTCTCCGGTTGACGACTCATCGCCAGAGTAAACCACGGTTTCACCACCAGATCCTGATCCATCCTCATAGCTTCCTCCATTGATGACTCCCACGAAGGCACGCTTCACGGCTGGCTTAACCCGGGCAGGCCGCGCACGCTGAGCTGTCTCGGTGAGGTTGGTGCAGATGTCCAGCTCAGGGCCCGGTTCACCGATTTTGCCGATGAAAACGTGTATGCCGCCAAAGGGGACCCGGTACCCGTACTCGATCGAGCCGGCCTCGGGGCCCCAACCTTCATCGTCGATGTAGATCTTGCCGCGACGACTCCTGGTCATCCGGCCTGCAGCGTATCCCATTGAGTCCTTCGAAGCGGCCCTGCAAGAATTTGAAACCATCGTGCGATAGCCCCACGGTGGGCGCCAACTGTCGTGGTTTTGTCACGGCAGATGTCCTAGCCAAAGGACTTAGTCGTGGAGCCATCGCAACAGGTTAACTCGAAGGGGTTAAAGCGGACACAAGGACACAGAGGGTTTTATACTACTTCGGCCCCTTCGATGAAGGTAAAAGCCTACGTCTAGTTGTGATGGAATTGATGGGGTTTCGAGGATTAGGGAGCAAACAAGCTTCGGCTAAGTCACGAGTTGTGATTGTCTCTCCCTGAACCGCTGTCGGGTCGTCCCCTTATATACACGGGTGACGCCCGTCGGTTCACAGAGTCCCAATCTCCGGTTCATATTCGTGCCCGGGTTGGTCTTTCCTTATTCCTAACTTATAATACAAGTTTACATATAAAGCCGGTTTACGGCCACAAGTGTTAAACCGACTACGGCCTTGGGCGCTCATCTATCTTCTTGGGCTTCAACGCTCTGGGGCTACTGATGAAGTTAACCCGGCCCTGGTAGGCCGGTTTACGCCCAGTAGTAATATCCCCAACACCAAGTACCCGTCACAATCCCTTATCTCCCGTATTACATTATTTGCCATTTGCCTCTCTTTTTCCTCTCCCCCACTTCACCCTTGCCGTTTTATTCGCCCTCTCTTTTCCGTCCGCTTGTTTTCCGTTGCTTGTCACTATGGCTAGTCCATTATCTTCTCTGTTGTCTCCCGAGAATGAAGTTCTAAATTTTAAGCAAAGGGAGGGAGAAAATCTAAAAGATTCTTGGTATAGAATTTGCAATGCTCAAAATAGATCTCCTAGAAAGCAATCTACTTCTGTTCTTCTACGTAATTTTTATGTAGGCGCTAATCCTTGGTATAGATATATTATTGATACCATTACCGGAGGGAACTTCTTGTGTAGCCATACTTTTGATTCTTATAACGTTATGATAGATTTATTTGGCTCACCACCTCTTTTGGTTAATGGAACTATGTTAACTTTGGAGCATCTAATGTAAAGACTTGAAATTATTGAAAATAAAGTTGCTACCGTCGAATTAATTGAAAATCTTGATAAAAAGATCCACAACCAAATTACCCAATACGGATCTAAGGTAGGAGTCACTTTGAAAAATATTAAGGAGAAGGAACCCATAGTTAATGAAAGAATAAATCAAGATTCCTCTAGAATCGATAAACTTGAGGGTATCATTACCAACTTGGGAACCACTTTTTCTTCCGTAAAAAATACTCCTAGTCCTCAGACTAAAATTGGCAAATTTATGTATGTTCCTAAAAATAAGGGTGAATCCTCTAGTAAGGAAATTGCGGATCTCAAATCTATAAGTATTCACCTGAATCTTTTTGCTATCATTGAGGAACCATTTGCTACAAACAATTCTTTTGATATTATTCCTAAAAGCTTGATAATTAATAGAAAGAAATAAACTCTAAAAGTCGGTAGATGTCTTATTGAAGAATTGCCTACCAAAGATGGCAATACCTAGATCTATCTTTGCTATTATGCCTAGCTAGGGGCGTTAAATGATAGCGCTTGTTGGGAGGAAACCCAATTTTATTTTTAGTTTTTTTTTGCTTTTTTGCTTCTGTTTAGGAATAAATATTTGTTCTAGCCTCTGGTTAGATGTGTTTTTATGTTTTAATTAGTGTTTGTGCCAAGTTAAACCTATAGGATCTTCTTGGATGATAGTTATTTGATCTTGCTGTAATTTCCAGAAACTTTATGTTCATGAAAACAATTGTTAAAAATCACCAAAACGTGATAAAATACTGACTCCAATTGCTTCTGATCAATAAATAAATTTTCTAGGTCTTCCTATTTTGGTAGATGTTTTGGAGTTCCAGAAGTTTGCGTTAGTTACAGATTACTACAGACTGTTTTGTTTTGATAGATTCTGTTTTTCGTGTGTTGTTTGCTTATTTTGATGAATCTATGGCTAGTAAAATAGTTTAGAAACCATAGAGAAGTTGGAATACAGTAGGTTTAACACCAATATAAATAAAGAATGAGTTCATTACAGTACCTTGAAGTGGTCTTTTGTTTTCTTTCCCTAACGGAGCTCACGAGATTTCTATTGAGTTTGTGTTGTGAAGTTTTCAAGTTTTAGGTGAATTTTTTTGATGGATTATGGAACAAGGAGTGGCAAGAGTCTAAGCTTGGGGATTCCCATGTCACCCCCATGATAATCTAAGGACACCAAAAAGTCAAAGCTTGGGGATGCCCCGGAAGGCATCCCCTCTTTCGTCTACTTGCATCGGTAACTTTACTTGGAGCTATATTTTTATTCACCACATGATATGTGTTTTGCTTGGAGCGTCTTGTATGATTTGAGTCTTTATTTGTTAGTTTTATACAATCATCCTTGCTGTACACACCTTTTGAGAGAGCCATACATGATTTGGAAATTGTTAGAACACTCTATGTGCTTCACTTATATCTTTTGAGTTATATAGTTTTGCTCTAGTGCTTCACTTATATCTTTTAGAGCACGGTGGTGGATTTGTTTTATAGAAACTATTGATCTCTCATGCTTCACTTAGATTATTTTGAGAGTCTTAAATAGCATGGTAATTTTCTTAAATAATCTTAATATGCTTGGTATTCAAGATTTGTAAAACTTCCTTATGAGTGTGTTGAATACTAAGAAAAGTTTGATGCTTGATAATTGTTTTGAGATATAAAGATGGTGATATTAGAGTCATGCTAGTTGAGTAGTTGTGAATTTCATTAAATACTTGTGTTAAAGTTTGTGATTCCCGTAGCATGCACGTATGGTGAACCGTTATGTGATGAAGTTGGAGCATGATTTATTTATTGATTGTCTTCCTTATGAGTGGCGGTCGGGGATGAGTGATGGTCTTTTCCTACCAATCTATCCCCCTAGGAGCATGCGCGTAATACTTTGCTTTGATAACTTGTAGATTTTTGCAAAAAGTATATGAGTTCTTTATGACTAATGTGGAGTCCATGGATTATACGCACTTCCTTCCTTCCACCATTGCTAGCCTCTCTAATACCGCACACTTTTCGCCGGTATCATACACCCACCATATACCTTCCTCAAAACAGCCACCATACCTACCTATCATGGCATTTCCATAGCCATTCCGAGATATATTGCCATGCAACTTTCCACCATTCCGTTTATTATGACACGCTCCATCATTGTCATATTGCTTAGCATGATCATGTAGTTCACATTGTATTTGTGGCAAAGCCACCGTTCATAATTATTTCATACATGTCACTCTTGATTCATTGCATATCCCGGTACACCGCCAGAGGCATTCATATAGAGTCATATTTTGTTTTAAGTATCGAGTTGTAATTGTTGAGTTGTAAGAAAATAAAAGTGTGATGATCATCATTATTAGAGCATTGTCCCAAGTGAGGAAAGGATGATGGAGACTATGATTCCCCCAAAAGTCGGGATGAGACTCCGGACTAAAAAAAGGAAAAGAGAGGCCATAAAAATAAAAAAAGAGAGAAAAGGCCCAAGAAAAAAAAGAACGAGAGAAAGTGAGAGAATGGACAATGTTACTATCCTTTTACCACACTTGTGCTTCAAAGTAGCACCATGATCTTCATGATAGAGAGTCTCTCATTTTGTCACTTTCATATACTAGTGGGAATTTTTCATTATAGAACTTGGCTTGTATATTCCAATGATGGGCTTCCTCAAAATGCCCTAGGTCTTCGTGAGGAAGAGAGTTGGATGCACACCTACTTAGTTTCTTTTGTTGAGCTTTCATATACTTATAGCTATAAGTGCATCCGTTGCATGGCAATCCCTACTCACTCACATTGATATCTATTGATGGGAATCTCCATAGCCCGTTGATACGCCTAGTTGATGTGATACTATCTTCTCCCTTTTGTCTTCTCCACAACCGCCATTCTATTCCACCTATAGTGCTATATCCATGGCTCACGCTCATGTATTGCGTGAAGATTGAAAAAATTTGAGAATGTCATAAGTATGAAACAATTGCTTGGATTGTCATCGGGGTTGTGCATGATTTAAATACTTTGTGTGGTGAAGATAGAGCATAGCCAAACTATATGATTTTGTAGGGACAACTTTCTTTGGCCATGTTATTTTGAGAAGACATGATTGCTTTGTTAGTATGCTTGAAATATTATTATCTTTTCTATCAATATTAAACTTTTGTCTTGAATTTTTCGGATCTGAATATTCATATCACAATTAAGAAGAATTACATTGAAATTATGCCAAGTAGCACACCGCATCAAAAATTCTGTTTTTATCATTTACCTACTCAAGGACGAGCAGGAATTAAGCTTGGGGATGCCTGATACGTCTCCAACGTATCTATAATTTTTTATTGCTCCATGCTATATTATCTAATGTTTTGGACAATATTGGGCTTTATTATCCAATTTATATTATTTTTGGGACTAACCTATTAACCGGAGGGCCAGCCCAGAATTGCTGTTTTTTGCCTATTTCAGAGTTTCATAGAAAAGGAATATCAAACGGAGTCCAAACGGAATGAAACCTTCGCTAACGTGATTTTTACGAAGATTATGATCCGGGAGACTTGGACCCTATGTCAAGAAACAAAATAGGAGGCCACAAGGTAGGGGGGCGCCTACCCCCCCAGGCGCGCCCTCCACCCTCGTGGGCCCCCTGTTGCTCCGCCGACGTACTCCTTCCTCCTATATATACCTACGTACCCCCAAACGATCATATACGGAGCCAAAAACCTAATTCCACCGCCGCAACCTTCTGTACCCACGAAATCCCATCTTGGGGCCTGTTCCGGAGCTCCGCCGGAGGGGGCATCCATCACGGAGGGCTTCTACATCATCACCATAGCCTCTCCGATGAAGTGTGAGTAGTTTACCTCAGACCTTCAGGTCCATAGTTAGTATCTAGATGGCTTCTTCTTTTCTTTTGGATCTCAATACAACATTCTCCCCCTCTCTCGTGGAGATCTATTTGATGTAATCTTCTTTTTGCGGTGTGTTTGTTGAGGCCGATGAGTTGTGGGTTTAAGATCAAGATTATCTATGAACAATATTTGAATCTTCTCTGAATTCTTTTATGTATGATTGGCTATCTTTGCAAGTCTCTTCGAATTATCAGTTTGGTTTGGCCTACTAGATTGATCTTTCTTGCAATGGGAGAAGTGCTTAGCTTTGGGTTCAATCTTGCGGTGTCCTTTCCCAGTGACAGTAGGGGCAGCAAGGCACGTATTGTATTGTTGCCATCGAGGATAACAAGATGGGTTTTTTATCATATTGCATGAATCTATCCCTCTACATCATTTCATCTTGCTTAAAGCATTACTCTATTTTCTTGAACTTAATACTCTAGATGCATGCTGGATAGCGGTCGATGAGTGGAGTAATAGTAATAGATGCAGGCAGGAGTCGGTCTACTTGTCTCGGACGTGATGCCTATATACATGATCATACCTAGATACTCTCATGACTATGCTCAATTCTGTCAATTGCTCAACCGTAATTTGTTCACCCACCGTAAAATACTTATGCTCTTGAGAGAAGCCACTAGTGAAACCTATGGCCCCCGGGTCTATATTCATCATATGAATCTTCCAATACTTAGTTATTTCCTTTGCTTTTTTTTACTTTGCTTTTATTTTACTTTGCATCTTTACCGCAAAAATACCAAAAATATTATCCTATCATATCTATCAGATCTCACTCTCGTAAGTGACCGTGAAGGGACTGACAACCCCTTATCGCGTTGGTTGCGAGGAGTTATTTGCTTTGTCCAGGTACGAGGGACTCACGTGTAGCCTCCTACTATTGATACCTTGGTTCTCAAAAACTGAGGGAAATACTTACGCTACTTTGCTGCATCATCCTTTCCTCTTCAAGGAGATCTCACTCTCGTAAGTGACCGTGAAGGGATTGACAACCCCTTTATCGCGTTGGTTGCGAGGTTGTTATTTGTTTGTGTAGGTGCGAGGGACTTGTGCATGGCCTCCTACTGTATTGATACCTTGGTTCTCAAAAACTGAGGGAAATAGTTACGCTACTTTGCTGCATCACCCTTTCCTCTTCAAGGGAAAAACCAACGCAATGCTCAAGAGGTAGCAAGAAGGATTTCTGGCACTGTTGCCCGTGAGTCTACGCAAAAGTCAGCATACCAAGTACCCATCACAAACCCTTATCCCTCGCATTACATTATTTGCCATTTGCCTCTCGTTTTCCTCTCCCCCACTTCACCTTTGCCTTTTCTTCGTCCTTCTTCTGTTCGATATTTTGTTTGCTTGTGTTACCATGTACCTTCTTTTTGCTTGCATCTTCGCTTGCTAAAATTTCATGGATCCTCATCCACTTGCTAATATATTTAAGAGATCCAATTATGATAAACCTATTGCTAGTGAGTTGAGTGCACTAGATTATCTTTATGAGGTTTTGCTTGAAATTCTTGAATCTGAAAATTGTGATGAAGTACTTTATGAAGCAATTCACGATAGATCTTTGAATAAAAAGCATGATTGCAATGATGTTACTATAAATTCTCTTGATGTCAATTGTGCTAACAATATGCAAAACCCTAAGCTTGGGGATGCTAGTTTTGCTATGTCTACTACTGTTGCAATGATCATGATTGGGGTGATTCTTCTTATGATGTTAAAAATTTATTTAAGCCCCATGATGAATATGAGATTGATAATAATGTTTGCAATAATATTGAAAGTGGGTTTGGAAGAGTGTCAACTTTAGATCCCACATATTTGGAGAATGTTCAATCTTATGAAGTTTTTGATAAAAGTGGGTTTGGAGAGGTCATGACTTTAGTTAATGTTAATCCCACTATTTTGGAAGAGTGTCAACTTTGCATACATGTGGATCGTGTTAAGCATATGTTTTCTGATAGCTATATTGTTGAATTTTCTTATGATCCTACATGTAATTATTATGAGAGAGGAAAATATGGTTGCATAAATTTTCATGTTACTAAATTACCTCTCGTTATGTTGAGGTTGCTATTGTTTCTTTCCGCTTCCTTGCATATGCTAGTTTTTGCTTGCCTTGATAATTTGTATCCCTATAAGATGCCTATGCATAGGAAGTATGTTAGACTTAGATGTGTTTGTCACATATTTTATGATGCTCTCTTTGTGCTTCAATTCTTGTCTTTCATGTGAGCATCATTGAAATCTCTATGCCTAGCTAGGGGTGTTAAACGATAGCGCTTGTTGGGAGGAAACCCAATTTTATTTTTAGTTTTTTGCTTTTTGCTTCTGTTTAGGAATAAATCTTTGATCTAGCCTCTGGTTAGATTTGTTTTTATGTTTTAATTAGTGTTTGTGCCTAGTTAAACCTATAGGATCTTCTTGGATGATAGTTATTTGATCTTGCTGAAAATTCCAGAAACTTTCTGTTCACGGAAACAATTGTTAAAAATCACCAGAACGTTATAAAATATTTATTCCAATTTAAACAGATCATTAAACAAAATTTCTAGGTAGTCCTATTTTGGTAGAAGTTTTGGAGTTTTGTAAGTTTGCGTTAGTTACAGATTACTACAGACTGTTTGGTTTTTGACAGATTCTGTTTTTCGTGTGTTGTTTGCTTATTTTGATGAATTTATGGCTAGTAAAATAGTTTATAAACCATAGAGAAGTTGGAATACAGTAGATTTAACACCAATATAAATAAATAATGAGTTCAATACAGTACCATGAAGTGGTGTTTTGTTTTGTTTCGCTAACGGAGCTCACGAGATTTCCTGTTAAGTTTTGTGTTGTGAAGTTTTCAAGTTTTGGGTAAAGATTTGATGGAGTATGGAACAAGGAGTGGCAAGAGCCTAAGCTTGGGGATTCCCATGGCACCCCAAGATAATCTAAGGACACAAACAATCCAAAGCTTGGGGATGCCCCGGAAGGCATCCCCTCTTTCATTCTCATCCATCGGTAAATTTACTTGGAGCTATATTTTTATTCACCACATGATATGTGTTCTGCTTGGAGCGTCTTGTATGATTTGAGTCTTTATTTGTTAGTTTTCCACAATCATCCTTGATGTACACACCTTTTGAAAGAGACACACATGATTCAGAATTTGTTAGAATACTCTGTGTGCTTCGCTTATATCTTTTGAACTATATAGTTTTTGCTCTATTGCTTCGCTTATATCTTTTAGAGCACGGCGGTGGTTATATTTTATAGAAATTATTGATCTCTCATGCTTCACTTATATTATTTTGAGAGTCTTAAACAACATGGTAATTTGCTTTAATCATGAAATTAAACTTCCATATTGAGTTCATTAAATATCATGTGAAGTTAGATGCTTGATAAGTGTTTTGAGATATAAAGGTGGTAATATTAGAGTGTGCTAGTTGAGTAATTGTGAAACTGAGAAATACTTGTGTTAAAGTTGGCACGTCCCGTAGCATGCATGTATGGTAAAAGTTGTGTGACAATTTTGACACATAGGTGTTCTTTTATTGCTTTCCTTATGAGTGGCGGTCGGGGACGAGTGATGGTCTTTTCCTACCAATCTATCCCTCTAGGGGCATGCGTAGTAGTACTTTGCTTCGAGGGCTAATAAACTTTTGCAATAAGTATATGAGTTCTTTATGACTAATGTGAGTCCATGGATTATACACACTCTCAACCTTCCACAATTTTCTAGCCTCTACGGTACCACACATTACCCTTTCTCACATTGAGAGTTGGTGCAAACTTCGCCGGTGCATCCAAACCCCGTGATATGATACGCTCTATCAAACATAAGCCTCCTTATATCTTCCTCAAAACAGCCACCATACCTACCTATTATGGCATTTCCATAGCCATTCCGAGATATTTTGCCATGCAACTTTCCACCGTTTCATTTATTATGACACCTTTCATCATTGTCATATTGCTTTGCATGATCATGTAGTTGACACCGTATTTTGTGGCAAAGCCACTATTCATAATTTTTTCAGACATGTCACTCTTGATTCATCGCACCCGGTACACCGCCGGAGGCATTCACATAGAGTCATATTTTGTTCTAAGTATTGAGTTGTAATTGTTGTAAGTAATAAAAGTGTGATGATCATCATTATTAGAGCATTGTCCCAGGTGAGGAAAGGATGATGGAGACTATGATTCCCCCACAAGTCGGGATGAGATTCCGGACTAAAAAAAGAGGCCAAAGAAAAAAAGAAGGCCCAAAGAAAAAATGGGAGAAAAAGAGAGAAGGGACAATGTTACTATCCTTTGCCACACTTGTGCTTCAAGGTAGCACTATGATTTTCATGATAGAGAGTCTTCTATGTTGTCACTTTCATATACTAGTGGGATTTTTTCATTATAGAACTTGGCTTATATATTCCAATGATGGCTTCCTCAAAATGCCCTAGGTCTTTGTGAGCAAGTGAGTTGGATTCACACCCACTTAGTTTCTTTTGTTGAGATTTCATATATTTATAGCTCTAGTGCATCCGTTGCATTGCAATCCCTACTCCTCTCATTGACATCAATTGATGGGCATCTCCATAGCCTATTGATTAGCCGCGTCAATGTGAGACTTTCTACCTTGATGTGTTCTCTCATAACCCCCATCATTATACTTACTCCATCCATAGTGCTATATCCATGGCTTACGCTCATGTATTGCATAAGAGTTGAAAAGGCTAAAGCGCGTTAAAAGTATGAACCAATTGCTCGGCTTGTCATCGGGGTTATGCATGATGAGAACGTTTATGTGACAATATTGAAACATAGCCTAACTATATTATTTTGTAGGGATAAACATTGTTTGGTTATGTTATTTTGATAAGACATAATTGCTTGGTTAGCATGTTCGAAGTATTATTGTTTTTATGTCAACATTAAAATTCTATCTTGAATCATTCGGATCTAAATATTCATGCCACCATAAGATATTTACATTAAGAAGTATGCCAAAATGCATTCCACATAAAAAATTCTGTTTTTATCATTTTCCTACTCGAGGACGAGCAGGAATTAAGCTTGGGGATGCTTGATACGTCTGCAACGTATCTATAATTTTGATTGTTCCATGCTATTATATATTCTGTTTTGGATGTTTAATGGGCTTATTTATACACTTCTATATTATTTTTGGGACTAACCTATTAACCGGAGGCCAAGCCCAAATTGCTGTTTTTTGCCTATTTCAGAGTTTCACAGAAAAACAATATCAAACGGAGTCCAAACGGAATGAAACCTTCGGGAACGTGATTTTTGGAACAAAAGTGATCCAGAGGACTTGGAGTCCACATAAAGTAATCAACGAGGAGAGGACGAGGTAGGGGGGCACGCCCTCCACCGTTGTGGGGCCCACGTTGCTCCATCGACGTAGTTCTTCCTCCTATATATACCTATGTACCCCCAAACCATCAGAGGCATCCACCAAAACCTAATTCCACCGCCGCAACCTTCTGTACCCGTGAGATCCCATCTTGGGGCCTCTTCCGAGGTCGTGCCGGAGGGGGCATTGATCACGGAGGGCTTCTACATCAACACCATAGCCTCTCCGATGATGTGTGAGTAGTTTACCTCAGACCTTCGGGTCCATAGTTATTAGCTAGATGGCTTCTTCTCTCTCTTTGGACCTCAATACAAAGTTCTCCTCGATTTTCTTGGAGATCTATTTGATGTAATCTTGTTTTGCGGTGTGTTTGTTGAGAACGATGAATTGTGGGTTTATGATCAAGATTGTCTATGAACAATATTTGAATCTCCTATGAATTCTTTTATGTATGATTGGTTATCTTTGCAAGTCTCTTCGCATTATCAGTTTGGTTTGGCCTACTAGATTGATCTTTCTTTCAATGGGAGAAGTGCTTAGCTTTGGGTTCAATCTTGCGGTGTCCTTTCCCAGTGACAGCAGGGGCAGCAAGGCACGTATTGCATTGTTGCCATCGAGGATAACAAGATGGGGTTTATATCATATTGCATGATTTTATCCCTCTACATCATGTCATCATACTTAAAGCATTACTCTGTTCTTATGAACTTAATACTCTAGATGCATGCTGGATAGCGGTCGATGTGTGGAGTAATAGTAGTAGATGAAGAATCATTTCGGTCTACTTGTCGCGGACGGGATGCCTATATAGATGATCATACCTAGATATTCTCATAACTATGCTCAGTTCTATCAATTGCTCAACAGTAATTTGTTCACCCACCGTAATACTTATGCTATCTTGAGAGAAGCCACTAGTGAAACCTATGGCCCCGGGTCTATTTTCCATCATATTAATCTTCCAACACTTAGCTATCTCTATTGCCTTTTATTTTACTTTGCATCTTTATCATAAAAATACCAAAAATATTATCTTATCATATCTATCAGATCTCACTCTTGTAAGTGGCCATGAAGGGTTTGACAACCCCTTTATCGCGTTGGTTACAAGGTTCTTATTTGTTTGTGTAGGTGCGAGGGACTTGTCCGTGGCCTCCTACTGGATTGATACCTTGGTTCTCAAAAACTAAGGAAATACTTACGCTACTTTGCTGCATCACCCTTTCCTCTTCAAGGGAAAAATCAACGCAGTGCTCAAGAGGTAGCACGTCTCCGCATAAGCTTTTCGAGCTAAGCCATCCGCCCAAAATATGTTTACAACTCTGTCCGCTTCATCATATTTTACCTTATTGAAGAAGTCTGGATCAGTTTTTATTTATCTCCTTGAAGTGCTCGATTGTCTCAATCATGTCACCCTCCTTTGTGTCCTCTTTATGGAAACTTGTACATAGATTTGTTATTGCCTTTGGTTTGAACGGCACCATCAACTCAGATCCTTAGAATTCTGCCATTATATGCATCATACGTCCTACATAATACAAAACAAAATTAGTCGCATGAATGCATACATCCAGTTGCACAGTAAAAGGACATGTGTTGGCACAAAGGATAATTGTAGATAATGTACAAGTATCTGCACCTTAAAAAACATGTGAAGTTGGACACATGCCATTTTATAGGTGCATACTAGTGTCATAGTAGTTGCACACTAGACTGCTGATGTCACTTGAAGCTACGTCAGTATTTCCCCAAAGAGGAAGGGATGATGCAACACAACGGCGGTAGTTATTTCCCTTAGATATGAAACCAAGGTTATCGAACCAATAGGAGAACCAAGCAACACAACGTAAATAGCCCCTGCACACAGATAACAACACCTCGCAACCCGGCGTGTTAAAGGGGTTGTCAATCCCTTTCGGGTAACGGCGCCAGAAACAACGTGTGGACGAGATAAAGTTGTAATAGATTGATAGATCGAACGCCAAATAAAATAAATAGAAATAAAGCACAACAAGATATTTTTGTATTTTTGGTTTAATAGATCTGAAAATAAATGCAAAGGAAAAGTAGATCGCAAAGGCAAATATATGAGAAAGAAGACCCAGGGGCCATTGGTTTCAGTAGTGGCTTCTCTCGAGGAAAATAGCAAACAGTGGGTAAACAAATTACTGTTGGGCAATTGATAGAACTTCAAATAATCATGATGATATCCAGGAAATGATCATTATATAGGCATCACATCCAAGATTAGTAGACCGACTCCTGCCTGCGTCTACTACTATTACTCCACACATCGGCCGCTATCCAGCATGCATCTAGTGTATTAAGTTCATGGAGAGACGGAGTAATGCAATAAGAACGATCACATGATGTAGACAAGATCTATCTATGTAGAGATAGACCCCATCGTTTTATCCTTAGTAGCAATGATACATACGTGTCGTTTCCCTTTCCGTCACTGGGATCAAGCACAGTAAGATCGAACCCACTACAAAGCACCTCTTCCCATTGCAAGATAAATAGATCAAGTTGGCCAAACAAAACCCAAATATGGGAGAAGAAATACGAGGCTGTAAGAGATCATGCATATAAGAGATCAAAGAAACTCAAATAACTTTCATGGATGTAAAAAGATATAACTGATCATAAACTCAAAGTTCATCAGATCCCAACAAACACACTGCAAAAGAGTTACATCATATGGATCTCCAAGAGACCATTGTATTGAGAATTCAGCGAGAGAGAGGAAGCCATCTAGCTACTAACTATAGACCCGAAGGTCTACAAAGAACTACTCATGCATCATCGGAGAGGCACCAATGGAGGTGGTGAACCCCATCCGAGATGGTGTCTAGATTGGATCAGGTGGTTCTGGACTCTGCGGCGGCTGGATGAATATTTCGTCGACTCCCCTAGGGTTCTGGAATTTTGGGGTATTTATTGAGCAAAGAGGCGGTCCGGGGGCACCCAAGGTGGGCACAACCCACCAGGGCGCGCCTGGGCCTCCTAGCGCACCCTGTTAGATTGTGCCTCCCTCGGAGCACCCCCCAGGTGCAGCCAGGGCCCGTTGTGTTCCTTCTGGCCCATAAAAATTCCCCGTGAAGTTTCGTGGCATTTGGACTCCGTCTACTATTGATTTCTTGCGATGTAAAAAACATGCAGAAAACAACAACTGACACTTGGCACTATGTCAATAGGTTAGTACCAAAAATGATATAAAATGACTAAAAAATGATTATAAAACATCCAAGATTGATAATAAAACAGCATGGAACAATAAAAAAATTATAGATACGTTGGAGACGTATCAACTGTACAGCAAACCCGGTGTCCAACATGTCAAGTTGCACTCAGGACTTTTTCTAGTTGCACACTAAATGCTATTATAGTTGCACATGGAGTGTCATACTACAACAACTTGGTGTCCAATGGTGACCCACAAGTATAGGGGATCTATCATAGTCCTTTCGATAAGTAAGAGTGTCGAACCCAACGAGGAGCAGAAGGAAATGATAAGCGGTTTTCAGCAAGGTATTCTCTGCAAGTACTGAAACAAGAGGTGACATATAGTTTTGTGATAAGATAATTCGTAACGAGCAAAAAGTAACAAAAGTAAATAAAGTGCAGCAAGGTGGACCAATCCTTTTTGTAGCAAAGGACAAGCCGGAACAAACTCTTATATAAGGAAAAGCGCCCCCGAGGACACATGGGAATTATTGTCAAGCTAGCTTTCATCACGCTCATATGATTCGCGTTCTGTACTTTGATAATTTGATATGTGGGTGGACCGGTGCTTGAGTGTTGTTCTTACTTGAACAAGCATCCCACTTATGATTAACCTCTATTGCAAGCATCCGCAACTACAACAAAAGTATTAAGGTAAACCTAACCATAGCATGAAACATATGGAACCAAATTAGCCCCTTACGAAGCAACGCATAAACTAGGGTTTAAGCTTCTGTCACTCTAGCAACCCATCATCTACTTATTACTTCCCAATGCCTTCCTCTAGGCCCAAACAATGGTGAAGTGTTATGTAGTCGACGTTCACATAACACCACTAGAGGCTAGACAACATACATCTTATCAAAATATCGAACGAATACCAAATTCACATGACTACTAACAGCAAGACTTCTCCCTTGTCCTCAGGAACAAATGTAACTACTCACAAAGCATATTCATGTTCATAATCAGAGGGGTAATAATATGCATAAAGGATCTGAACATATGATCTTCCACCAAGTAAACCAACTAGCATCAACTACAAACAGTAATCAACACTACTAGCAACCTACTAGCACCAATACCGGACTTGGAGACAAGAATTGGATACAAGAGATGAACTAGGGTTTGGAGATGAGATGGTGCTGGTGAAGATGTTGATGGAGATTGCCCTCTCCCGATGAGAGGAGCGTTGGTGATGATGATGGCGATGATTTCCCCCTCCCGGAGGGAAGTGTCTCCGGCAGAACAGCTCTGTCGGAGCCCTAGATTGGTTCCGCCAAGGTTCCGCCTCGTGGCGGCGGAGTTTCATCCTGAAAGGTTGCTTGTTTCTTTTTTCTCGAAGAAAGACTTCATATAGCAGAAGATGGACGTCGGAGAGCCACCAGGGGGCCCACGAGGTAGGGGGCGCGCCCTAGAGGGGGGGCGCCCCCCACCCTCATGGACAGGGTGTGGGCCCCCTGGCCTTCATCTTTGGCGAGGATTTTTTATTATTTATTGTAAGATATTCCGTGGAGTTTCAGGACTTTTGGAGTTGTGCAGAATAGGCCTCTAATATTTGCTCCTTTTCTAGCCGAGAATTCCAGCTGCTGGCATTCTTCCTCCTTATGTAAACCTTGTAAAATAAGAGAGAATAGCCATAAGTATTGTGACATAACATGAAATAACAGCCCATAATGCAATAAATGTCGATATAAAAGCATGATGCAAAATGGACGTATCAACTCCCCCAAGCTTAGACCTCGCTTGTCCTCAAGCGGAAGCCGATAACGATAAATATGTCCCCATGTTTAGAGGTAGAGGTGTCGATAAAAATAGAATACAGACATGAAGGCATCATGATTATTCTCATAACAACAACATATATAGATATTGTCATATGATTACTTATGTTCAAGTGATGATCTATTCACAATGCAAAAGTATGAATCATAAACTTCATTGAGAACCAACAAACTATAGTCTCAGTCATTGAAGCAATTGCAATTTATCATAACATCATAAAGAGTCTATGTCAGAGCTAAAAAAATCAAGTCCACATACTCAACTATCATCTAGTCCTTCATAATTGCTAACACTCACGCAATACTTGTGGTTATGGAGTTTTAATCGGACACAGAGAAAGATAGGGGCTTATAGTTTTGCCCCACAACTTTTTACCTCAAGGGTAATGTCAACAATAATAACTCATGCTCCCATACATCCAATTAGGTACATATATCAGACTCTTTCCAACATGCTGTGCTTGCCAAAGGATAAAATGAAAAAGGAAAGGTGAAAACCACCATGACTCTTGCATAAGGTAGAAGATAATAGTAACAGATAGGCCCTTCGCAGAGGGAAGAAGAGGTTACCATGCGCTTTTATGGTTGGATGCACAAATCTCAATGCGAAAGAACGTCACTTTATATTGCCCCTTGTGATATGAACCTTTATTATGCAGTCCGTCGCTTTTATTACTTCCACATCACAAGATCGTATAAAGCTTATTTCTCCCACACCAATCAATCATACATAATTAGAGCAATTTTTATTGCTTTGCACCGATGACAACTTACTTGAAGGATCTTACTCAATCCATAGGTATATATGGTGTACTCTCATGGCAAAACTGGTTTAAGGGTATTTGGAAGCACAAGTAGTATCTCTACTTGGTGCTGAGAATTTGGCTAGCAAGAGGGGGAGAAACAAGCTCAACATGTTGGAGGATCCCTGACAACATACTTTATCTCGGATATAAGAAAACATAACTCATCACGTTGTCTTCCTTATCCAACATCAACTCTTTTAGCATGTCATATTTTAATGAGTGCTCCCAATCATAAAAGATGTCAATGATAATATATCTATATGTGAAACCTCTCTTTCCTTATTACTTCCTATTAATTGCAACGATGACAAAGGCTATGTCTGCCAACTCCCAACAACTTTATATCATCATACTCTTTCTATGTGAAGTCATTACTCTTAATAAGATCAATATGAACTCTTTTGTTTCTTTTTATTTTTCTTTTCTTTCTTTTCTTTTATTCACCCCAGATCATGGCAAAATAATCAAGCCCTTGACTCAACACTAATTTTATTATATAGCTCACAGACTCGATTACATAGAGAGATCATAAAGCAAAACTCAAAACTAAATCATGCCATCAACTTTATTCTACTAGATCAAGATACTACTAATAGGATCGAACTAAGAAAAACGGTAAAGATAGGAGTGTGATGGTGATACGATACCGGGTTACCTCCCCCAAGCTTGGCAGTTACCAAGGGGAGTGCCCATACCCATGTGATTATATCTCCTTTGTTGGTGAAGAAGGTGGAGGTGTTGTTGATGATGCGGGCTTGTCGTCCACCTTCCATGGCATAGGCTCACCATCATAGAAGGATGATCGAGTCTCCGGAATCCTCAAATCTGCAGCCAAACTCATCCTTTTGAATCTATATTCATACTCACAGTTCTGGTTTTGTAGGTCATAGATTTTGGCTTGGAGGTGCTCGATCTTCTCATGTAGCTTGAAGATGGCCTCCTCGGTGTTCTTGGCATCCGACTTGTAGTTGTTAGTGAACTCCGCGAGCATCGTGTGGCTAGCGTTGATTCCACGCTCCAACATCCCCTGGCACTTAAAAACTTGTTGTTCCATTACTTCGAGCCTCGCCTCCACGCTTCCAGTTCCCCTTGGTCCCTTAGCATCGCGGATGTGCAGCAACCCATCACGCATCTCAATGGTTTGAGGGTGTCGCAGCACCTCCGCGAGGTAAGTGTTGATGACCTTCTCGAAGAACTTGTCCTTGGAGGCACTTGGGGATGTCATGATGATCTAGATCTGTCAAAAAAACAGCTTGAAACGAAAACAGAGGATAATTGCGTGATACAGGAGTCAAAACCTTCGCGAGAATATATAATGAATTTTTACCGACCAAAATACGTATCATGCAAGAAAACGGAGTCCGGAGGGCACACAAGGTGCTCACGAGGTAGGGGAGCGCGCCCAGGGGGGTAGGGCGCGCCCACCACCCTCGTGGGGCCCTCGTGTCCTTCCCTGACTGCTACTTATTTTTCTATTTGATGAAAGAAGAATAAGAATTATGTTATGCTCATCCTCCACCAATTAAATTGGTGAGAAGCAATGGATTTGCATACTACTTATTCGCGTTGGAAAGGATAAAAGGGGGAGATATAACTCGAAGTTTGGGAAGGTCTTCATGAACCACCGGTAGGATGAAAAGAACGAATGAATTACAATGATAATCAAGAAAGAAAAGAATCTTGAACGAACCACCGTAAGAAATGAAAACGAACGAAGAAAAGAGAAAGAATCACCAGGAAGAATTAGAGCAATCACGAAGATACTTGAGGGCATTTAGAGAAAAGAGAATGAAGAGATCGCGAACTTATTGAAGAATACTTGAACGAAGCACCAGAAGAATATTGCGACGACCGAAAGGGGCATAGATATAGCATAATTGGAGAACAAATCTGAAAAATTAGCACGAGAAATATTCCGAAAAGATGGCCTCCGAAGAACGAGAGAGAAAGCAACTCTTGAAATACTCCGGATGGATGAAAAGAATTGCGCGATTGGAAACAATTTGATAGGATTACATCGAGCTAGCAACGCGAATCTCCGGGGAACGGACAAGATTTAGGGAAAACTCTACTTCGGTCTTCACATGACGACGAGAAACACCATCAAAATTTGTTGAGATACTCCGAGGAATGAAAAGAGGAAAGATTGACCCGAACATGAAAGAATTTGGAAACGACCTTGGAGAAGGCATCTGACTGATGAAATTAATACTTACGTCAAGCTTTGAAAAATAATTTGAGAATGGCTCCGAGGAAATTAGAAGAGTCAGGTAAGATCCTGGGAAGAGACCTGTGGGTTAGGGCCCACTGAAAAGAAACACCGTTGGAAAAAGGATTGTTGAAAGAGAAATGATACAGTGAAACAATTGAAAGACTTGAATGAGGCGACAACCTCGAAATAATTGAATGCAAACACGAATCTTCTGAGATGTCTTCAACACTTCGGGATAAAAGAATGGTGAGAGGAGGAACGAGCAAAGAGAAATATTTGAGTTGACGGAAAGAATGATCAACACCGAAAACTTGAATTGGATCCACCGGAAAAAGAAATGAGACGAACAATGATTAGCTAGGCGAGAATTCACCGGTTGAAACAATTGAGGAAAGACTGAAAATACTCCGTACGAATGGAATTGATTGCTCGAATAAAGGCTCAGACTCCAGAATAAAAAGGGATGGGAGGGCGGGAAAAATAAAGGCAACTTGGAACGGGGAACCGACGAATATCTTGAAGAGAAGAGCACCGGTTGAAATGGTTGAGGAGAGAATGCAAAGGCTTCGCACGAGTAGAATGGATAGTCGATTACGAACTCCGGTTCCGAGAAGAAAAGGGGTGGGCGGGTGGGAAAAAGAAGGACAATTACGGACAGGGAAACAACGTCGATTGAAAAGAACTAAGGATTGATCTCCCAAAAGACAAAGAGGGTTTGTAACAAATCGACGAGGATAGCACCAGATGAAAAGAGGATGGACAACGAACGAAAACTAACCGCGTGATCCTAAAGAAAAATTTGAAGGGGAAGAGGAGTAGTTCAAAACACCTACATCAAGATTTCTCACCAGAGCGACGAAGGGGGCTGAGGAGTAAAAGAATTCCTACTCTCCGATATAACTAGACTCCGAAAAAGTTTTTTTAGACTCGACAACGGCCAAAACTACACGATCAAACATGGGGGCTCCTAGGGTCGGTCGAGGCTCTGATACCAACTTGTCACGCCCAAGATGCGACCCTATCCTAAAGGAACTCGAAGGTCCCACCAAGGATAGAAGTACATCTTGAAGACGCTTTTGCAAGGTGGATATCATTACATCAACATTACATAATAGTGGGGATACAACCAAGACATACAATGTCACATGAATACAACAATACATCATATGCAAGATCAACATCCGACTACGGATGAAACATAAACAGCAACTCAAACAATATCCACCCTGCTAGCCCAGGCTGCCGACCAGGATCCTATCCCTCAATCGAAGAAGAAGCGGAAGAAGAACTCCAACACAAATGAACATCGCTCTCACGTCATGATCATCGCATAACCTGTACATGCAACTAGTGGTGTAGTAATCTGTGAGCCACGAGGACTCAGCAATCCCATTACCATGGGTATCAAGACTAGCAAAGCTTAATGGGAAAGAAAGGGGTAAAGTGGTGAGGTTGCAGCAGCGACTAAGTAGAGTATGGTGGCTAGCATACGCAAATAAGAGCGAGAAGAGAAGCAAAGCAAGCGGTCGTCAACTAGTAATGATCAAGAATTATCCTGAACTCCTACTTACGCCAAACATAACCCAGAAACCGTGTTCTCCTCTCGATCAACCCCGAAAAGAGACACGCATGGTTACGCACACGGTTGGTGTATTTTAGAAGAATTTGCTTCAAGTTTACTACAACCGGACATTAATAAATTCCCATCTGCCCATAACCGCGGGCATAGCTTTCGAAAGTTCAAACCCTACAGGGGTGTCCCAACTTAGCCCATGATAAGCTCTCGTGATCAACGAAGGATATTCCTTCTCCTGGGAAGACCCGATCAAACTCAGAATCCCGATAACAAGACATTTCGACAATGGTAAAACAAGTCCAACAAGACCTCCCGACGTGCCGACACCCTGATAGTAGCCGCGCGTATCTCGTCTCAGGCCACGACCGGATAAGCTAAGCGTACAGGTACCAACATAACCCAAGTTGCCAAGGGACGGTCCCGCACAGTGCTCTAGTTTGGACCCTTTACCAAGTATATAGATGTATTAATAATATAAGAGATATTATGATATCCCAACATAAACATAAACATAATCCAACATGGAGCAATCTTCGTCTTCACCTGCAACTAGCAACGCTATAAGAGCGGCTGAGCAAAAGCGGTAACATAGCCAAGCAACGGTTTGCTAGGAAGGGTAACAAAGGTCAGAGGTTCATGCAATTTGGGAGGCTTGAGCAGCAAGTGGTAGGTAACGCAGCATAGCGAAAGAACGAAGCAACTAGCATAACAATGATAGTAATGAGATCCAAGGTGACGGTCATCTTGCCTGAAATCCCGCTAGGAAGAAGAACGAGTCCATGAAGAAGATGAATCCACGAAGACGAACCAAGCGTAGACGAACGAATCCTCACGATCGCAACAAACGGGCACTATCGAGAGAAGCACACAACACGGTAAACACACCACACATGAACAAGGCATGATGCTCAACCAAGTATGATGCATGACAAGGCTACATGAAGCTACTTATGGCAAAAGATGATGCATACAAGAACAACACATCAAAACAAGTTTAAATGAGGCCGGAAACACCATAGAACAACTCCGGTAAGTCCTCATATGCAAATTTCGAAATTGGTCCAGATCTGAATAACCTTATGTCCAAGTTTTTTAAACAGCAAGTTAAGATGCACCAACATGATCTACACGAAATTCTAGTCAAGTTACATATAAAGTTCATTAGATTCGGAGCTACGGCCTAGAAGATATGAGCAAAACAAGTTAAGCATGGCATTGATGCAAAATGCATACAAACATCAAGCAAACACCTCAAAACAAGGATGCAACATGATAGTATGAAGCTACATGCAATTCTAAGCAAGTTTCATGTAGAGCACACTCAAAACGGAGCAACGGTTCAACACATACACTCTATACAAGATATAATAACAATCTGTCCAAAACAGCAAGTAGGCATCTAGCAAGCATTAAAACAACATGTTACAGCACCATAACATGATAACAAAAGGCATGGACATGATGTACAGGTAAAGCATTACAAAACATGAACACTGAGATATCTCCAGAAATCACTAGATCATACTCAAACAAGCATGACAAGCTTGCAAATAATATCAGGTTCACAGACTTGGCAGAATTTCAGGACATGGCAGAAATAACATCAGGTTGCAATGTTTAGAGCTATCAAACAACATGGTACAGCAAGCTATCATGTCAAACTAGAGCATGGCATGAGTCTACTCAAAGCATATAACAAAAGTCCGTTACTGACCATAAGCCAAAATGGATCAGAGAATACAATTACAAGCATGTGAACATAGCAAAAACATAAACAGATTCAGACTTAGTGAAAATCTGGAGCATGGCAAAACAGATAACAAGTAGGCATGTTTACGAGCTCGATGCACTCACTACGAGGCATTGCGTGACAAACTAAGCATACATCCAGAATCTAGACATGGCATATAAGCTAGACATGGCAAGATCAATAACATAGCATGCATGGATCAACAACAACAAGCTAGGCAAAATTGCTAAACATGTCAACAATCTGCCAGGAACATTTTATAGCAAAAGTAGAGCAAGATTAAGACATGCTAGAGCACTCTATAAATGCAACTAGTAGCATGGATGGATATAGCATAACCATATGAACAAAACACCCTTAATGAACATACTCAAAAGAGGCATGGATCTCATTGTAGCGACATGAATACATGGCATAAAAATAACAGCAGACAAAGACTTGGTGAAATTCTAAGTCTCTGAAATCAGCAACATTATGATGCCTAGTTTGCATGCTTGTTCTAGTCACCACATAGATCACAAAAAATACATGGCATACACTCCTGCAAAGATGGCATGGCATATTTCAAAACACATGTAGAGCTCAAGTTCATAGGGTGCACACATCAATCATGGCAAAAATGACAAAAGTGCATGTTCTGCTGAGAATCTGAAACTAACATCATATAGCCCTCTTCTAACAGCATTTCGGGCAACAAGATGAGCTCAAATGAAAATGGCACAATGGAGCAAAATGAGGAGCACAACCAGATGAACATTTCGATATATTATATGCATGATTCGGAGCAGTATGCAGCAAGTTATGGCATGATGAACAGTGGCACAAAATTTAGCAAATCTGGGGACTTTGAAATATTTCAACCTCGCGGGGAAAAAGTCAACGCGGCGGATCCTGCCGGAGTAGTCGCCGGAGGAGCTCGGGGAAGAAGGGGGCCGCCGGATCTGGGCGGGGACGGGCCGGTCCCGGCCGGATCCAGGCTGTGGCCGGCCGACGACGAGGAAGACGGAGGGAGGCGGCGGCGTCGGAGCGGGGTCGCGGGCCGCGGGTCCGGCGAGGCTCGGGCGCCCGCGGGAGGCGGCGCGGCGACCCGGCGGCGGGGAGCGCGTGGGGCGGCTCGGGCCCGGCGCGGCTCGGCGCGGGCCGGCCGTGGGCTGGAGCGGGCCGCGGCGGAGGGAGGTGGCGTGAGCCACGTGGCGCGCCCCGATTGGCGCTGGCGGCGGCGGGAAGACGTCCGGCAGGCGGCGGACATGTCCGGTGGCGGCGGGGGCGATTTTTTAGGGTTTCATCCGCAAATGAAGGAGGGGGTGGCCTATTTATACATAGAAGGAGCTAGGAGGCTCCAAATGGTGTGCGGTTTTCGCCCACACGATCGTGATCGAACGACCGAGAACATGGAGGGGGTTTGAATGGGTTTTGGGCCACTTTAAAGGGGTGTTGGGCTGCACACAAAAGAGGCTTTGCGGTTACCCGGTTAACCGTTGGAGTATCAAACGACCTCCAAATGACCCGAAACTTGACAGGCGGTCTACCGGTGGTATACCAAGGCCGCTTGGCAAACCTCGGTCCATTCCGTGAAAGTTTAACACCCGCACATGGAAAGAGGCAAAAGGGGCGCCGGGGAACATAGGAGTGCCGGATTGCAAAACAGACAACGGGGAAAATGCTCAGATGCATGAGACGAACACGTATGCAAATGCGATGCACATGATGACATGATATGAAATGCAGATGATGACATGGCAAAGTGCGACACGCAAGCACATGACATGGCAAGGACGGCGAATAACTGGCGGACACCTAGCGCATCGAATCCGGGGCGGTACACGAGATCACATCATTAGGAGAATGATGTGATGGACAAGACCCAATCCTAAGCATAAGCACAAGATCGCATAATTCGTTTGCTAGAGCCTTTCCAGTGTCAAGTATCTTTTCCTTAGACCATGAAATCGTGTAACTCCCGGATACCGTAGGAGTGCTTTGGGTGTGCCAAACGTCACAACGTAACTGGGTGACTATAAAGGTATACTACGGGTATCTCCGAAAGTGTCTGTTGGGTTGACACGGATCAAGACTGGGATTTGTCACTCCGTATGACGGAGAGGTATCACCGGGCCCACTCAGTAATGCATCATCATAATGAGCTCAATGTGATCAAAGTGTTTGATCACGGGATCATGCATTACGGTACGAGTAAAGTGACTTGCCGGTAACGAGATTGAACGAGGTATTGGGATACCGACGATCGAATCTCGGGCAAGTAAAATACCGATTGACAAAGGGAATTGCATACGAGACTGATTGAATCCTCGACATCGTGGTTCATCCGATGAGATCATCGAGGAGTATGTGGGAGCCAACATGGGTATCCAGATCCCGCTGTTGGTTATTGGCCAGAGAGGTGTCTTGGTCATGTCTGCATGTCTCCCGAACCCGTAGGGTCTACACACTTTAGGTTCGGTGACGCTAGGGTTGTAGAGATATGAGTATGAAGTAATCCGAAAGTTGTTCGGAGTCCCGGATGAGATCCCGGACGTCACGAGGAGTTCCGGAATGGTCCGGAGGTGATGAATTATATATAGGAAGTGCAGTTTCGGCCATCGGGAGTGATTCGGGGGTCACCGGTATTGTACCGGGACCACCGGATGGGTCCCAGGGGTCCACCGGGTGGGGCCACCCATCCCGGAGGGCCCCATGGGCTGAAGTGGGAGGGGGAACCAGCCTTTAGTGGGTTGGTGCGCCCCCCTAGGCCCACCCCCTGCGCCTAGGGTTGGAACCCTAGGGTGGGGGGGGGGGCGCCCCACTTGCCTTGGGGGGTACTCCACCCCCCTGGCCGCCGCCCCCTCTTGGAGATGGGATCTCCAGGGCCGGCGCCCCCCAGGGGGCCTATATAAGGGGGGGGGGGAGAGAGAGGGGCAGCCGCACCCTGAGCCCTGGCGCCTCCCTCTCCCCTGCTACACCTCTCCCTCTCGCGCAGACGCTCGGCGAAGCCCTGCTGCAGGTGACAACTGCATCCACCACCAGGCCGTTGTGCTGCTGGATCTTCATCAACCTCTCCTTTCCCCTTGCTGGATCAAGAAGGAGGATACGTCATCCGCTCCATACGTGTGTTGAACGCGGAGGTGCCGTCCGTTCGGCACTTGGTCATCAGTGATTTGGATCACGACGAGTACGACTCCATCATCCACGTTCTAGTGAACGCTTCCGCTCGCGATCTACAAAGGTATGTAGATGCATCCGATCACTCGTTGCTAGATGAACTCATAGATGGATCTTGGTGAAACCGTAGGAAAATTTTTGTTTTCTGCAACGTTCCCCAACAGATGCATCATGAGCCAGGTTTATGCGTAGTTCTTTTTGCACGAGTAGAACAATATTGTTGTGGGCGTAGATGTCGTCAACTTTCTTGCCGCTACTAGTCTTATTTTGCTGCAGCGGTATTGTGGGATGAAGCGGCCCGGACCAACCTTACATGTACGCTTACGTGAGACCGGTTCCACCGACTAACATGCACTAGTTGCATAAGGTGGCTGGCGGGTGTCTGTCTCTCCCACTTTAGTTGGAGCGGATTCGACGAAAAGGGTCCTTATGAAGGGTAAATAGAAGTTGACAAATCACGTTGTGGCTTTTACGTATGTAAGAAAACGTTCTTGCTAGAATCCTATTGCAGCCACGTAAAACTTGCAACAACAATTAGAGGACGTCTAACTTGTTTGTGCAGCAAGTGCTTTGTGATATGATATGGCCAAAGTTGTGATGAATGATGAATGATATGTATGTGATGTATGAGATCATGTTCATGTAATAGGAATCACGACTTGCATGTCGAGGAGTATGACAACCGGCAGGAGCCATAGGAGTTGTCATTATTTTTTATGACCTGCGTGTCAATGGAAACGCCATGTAAATTACTTTACTTTATTGCTAAACGTGTTAGCCATAGTAGTAGAAGTAATAGTTGGCGAGCAACTTCATGGAGACACGATGATGGAGATCATGGTGTCATGCCGGTGACAAGATGATCATGGAGCCCCAAGATGGAGATCAAAGGAGCTATATGATATTGGCCATATCATGTCACTATTATTATTTGATTGCATGTGATGTTTATCATGTTTTGCATCTTGTTTACTTAGAACGACGGTAGTAAATAAGATGATCCCTCATAATAAATTTCAAGAAAGTGTTCCCCCTAACTATGCGCCGTTGCGATAGTTCGTTGTTTCGAAGCACCACGTGATGATCAGGTGTGATAGATTCCAACGTTCACATACAACGGGTGTAAGACAGATTTACACATGCAAACACTTAGGTTGACTTGACGAGCCTAGCATGTACATACATGGCCTCGGAACACAAGAGACCGAAAGGTCGAACATGAGTCGTATGGAAGATACGATCAACATGGAGATGTTCACCGATGATGACTAGTCCATCTCACGTGATGATCGGACACGGCCTAGTCGAGTCGGATCATGTTTCACTTAGATGACTAGAGGGATGTCTAATCTGAGTGGGAGGTCATTAAATAATTTGATTAGATGAACTTAATTATCATGAACTTAGTCTAAATAAACTTTGCAATATGTCTTGTAGATCAAATGGCCCAAGCTAATGTCAACATGAACTTCAACGCGTTCCTAGAGAAAACCAAGCTGAAAGACGATGGCAGCAACTATACGGACTGGGTCCGGAACCTGAGGATCATCCTCATAGCTGCCAAGAAACAATATGTCCTAGAAGCACCGCTAGGTGAAGCACCCATCCCAGAGAACCAAGACATTATGAATGCTTGGCAGCAGCGTGCTGATGATTACTCCCTCGTTCAGTGCGGCATGCTTTACAGCTTAGAACCGGGGCTCCAAGTTTTGAGCAACACGGAGCATATGAGATGTTCGAGGAGCTGAAAATGTTTTCCAAGCTCATGCCCGGGTCGAGAGATATGAAGTCTCCGACAAGTTCTACAGTTGTAAGATGGAGGAAAATAGTTTTGTCAGTGAACACATACTCAAGATGTCTGGGTTGCACAACCGCTTGACTCAGCTGGAGATTAACCTCCCAGACAAGGCGGTCCTTGACAGAATCCTTCAGTCGCTCCCACCTAGCTACAAGAGCTTTGTGATGAACTACAATATGCAGGGGATGGTAAAGACCATTCCTGAGGTACTTGCTATGCTGAAATCAGCAGAGGTTGAAATCAAAAAGGAACATCAAGTGTTGATGGTCAATAAAACCACTAAGTTCAAGAAAGGCAAGGGTAAGAAGAACTTCAAGAAGGACGGCAAGGATGTTGCCGCGCCTGGTAAACCAGTTGCCGGGAAGAAGTCAAAGCATGGACCCAAGCCTGAGACTGAGTGCTTTTATTGCAAAGGGAAGGGTCACTGGAAGCGGAACTGCCCCAAATACTTAGCGGACAAGAAGGCCGGCAACACTAAAGGTATATGTGATATACATGTATTGATGTGTACCTTACCAGTGCTCGTAGTAGCTCCTGGGTATTTGATACCGGTGCCATTGCTCATATTTGTAACTCAAAACAGGAGATGCGGAATAAGCGGAGACTGGCGAAGGACGAGGTGACGATGCGCGTCGGGAATGGTTCCAAGGTCGATGTGATCGCCGTCGGCACGCTACCTCTACATTTACCTACGGGATTAGTTTTAAACCTCAATAATTGTTATTTAGTGCCAAGTTTGAGCATGGACATTGTATCTGGATCTCGTTTAATGCGAGATGGCTACTCATTTAAATCCGAGAATAATGGTTGTTCTATTTATATGAGTGATATGTTTTATGGTCATGCTCCGATGGTCAATGGTTTATTCTTAATGAATCTCGTGCGTGATAATACACATATTCATAGTGTGAATACCAAAAGGTGTAAAGTTGATAACAATAGTCCCACATACTTGTGGCACTGCCGCCTTGGTCACATTGGTGTCAAGCGCATGAAGAAGCTCCATGCTGATGGACTTTTAGAGTCTCTCGATTATGAATCATTTGACACATGCGAACCATGCCTCATGGGAAAAATGACCAAGACTCCGTTCTCCGGAACAATGGTGCGAGCAACAAACTTATTGGAAATCATACATACTGATGTGTGCGGTCCAATGAGTGTTGAGGCTCGCGGGGGATATCGTTATGTTCTCACTCTCACGGATGACTTGAGTAGATATGGGTATGTCTACTTGATGAAACACAAGTCTAAGACCTTTGAAAAGTTCAAGGAATTTCAAAATGAAGTAGAGAATCAACGTGACCGAAAAATAAAGTTCTTACGATCAGATCATGGAGGAGAATATTTAAGTCACGAATTTGGCACACACTTAAGGAAATGTGGAATTGTTTCACAACTCACGCCGCCTGGAACACCTCAACGTAATGGTGTGTCGGAACGTCGTAATCGCACTCTATTGGATATGGTGCGATCTATGATGTCTATTACAGATTTACCGCTATCTTTTTGGGGATACGCTCTAGAGACAGCTACATTCACTTTAAATAGGGCACCGTCTAAATCCGTTGAGACGAAACCGTATGAATTATGGTTTGGGAAGAAACCTAAGCTGTCGTTTCTCAAAGTTTGGGGATGCGATGCTTATGTCAAGAAACTTCAACCTGAAAAGCTCGAACCCAAGTCGGAAAAATGCGTCTTCATAGGATACCCTAAGGAAACTATTGGGTATACCTTCTACCTAAGATCCAAAGGCAAGATCTTTGTTGCCAAGAACGGATCCTTTCTGGAGAAAGAGTTTCTCTCGAAAGAAGTAAGTGGGAGGAAAGTGGAACTTGATGAAGTATTACCTCTTGAACCGGATAGTAGCGCAGCTCAAGAAAATGTTTCTGTGGTGCCTCCACCGGTTAGAGAGGAGGTTAATGATGATGATCATGAGACTTCAGATCAAGTTACTACTGAACTTCATAGGTCCACAAGGACACGTTCGGCACCAGAGTGGTACGGCAACCCTGTCCTGGAAATCATGTTGTTAGAAAACGGTGAACCTTCGAACTATGAAGAAGCGATGGCGGGCCCAGATTCCAACAAATGGCTGGAGGCCATGCAATACGAGATAGGATCCATGTATGAAAACAAAGTATGGACTTTGACATACTTGCCCGATGATCGGCGAGCGATAGAAAACAAATGGATCTTTAAGAAGAAGACGGACGTAGATGGTAATGTTACCATCTATAAAGCTCGACTTGTCGCTAAGGGTTATCGGCAAGTTCAAGGGGTTGACTACGATGAGACTTTCTCTCCCGTAGCGAAGCTGAAGTCCGTCCGAATCATGTTAGCAATTGCCGCATACTATGATTATGAGATATGGCAAATGGACGTCAAAACGGCATTCCTTAATGGCTATATTAAGGAAGAACTGTATATGATGCAGCCGGAAGGTTTTGTCGACCCTAAGAATGCTAACAAGGTATGCAAGCTCCAACGATCCATTTATGGGCTGGTGCAAGCATCTCGGAGTTGGAACATTCGCTTTGATGAGATGATCAAGGCGTTTGGGTTTGTGCAGACTTATGGAGAAGCCTGCGTTTACAAGAAAGTGAGTGGGAGCTCTGTAGCATTTCTCATATTATATGTAGATGACATACTTTTGATGGGAAATGATATAGAACTTTTGGACAGCATTAAGGCCTACTTGAATAAGAGTTTTTCAATGAAGGACCTTGGAGAAGCTGCCTATATATTAGGCATCAAGATCTATAGAGATAGATCAAGACGCCTCATAGGTCTTTCACAAAGCACATACCTTGAAAAGATATTGAAGAAGTTCAATATGGATCAGTCCAAGAAGGGGTTCTTGCCTGTGTTGCAAGGTGTGAAATTGAGCTCAGCTCAATGCCCGACCACGGCAGAAGATATAGAAGAGATGAGTGTCATCCCCTATGCCTCGGCCATAGGGTCTATTATGTATGCCATGTTGTGTACCAGACCTGATGTAAACCTTGCCGTAAGTTTGGTAGGAAGGTACCAAAGTAATCCCGGCAAGGAACACTGGACAGCGGTCAAGAATATCCTGAAGTACCTGAAAAGGACTAAGGACATGTTTCTCGTTTATGGAGGTGACGAAGAGCTCGTCGTAAAGGGTTACGTCGACGCTAGCTTCGACACAGATCTGGATGACTCTAAGTCACAAACCGGATACGTGTATATGTTGAATGGTGGAGCAGTAAGTTGATGCAGTTGTAAGCAGAGTGTCGTGGCGGGATCTACATGTGAAGTGGAGTACATGGCAGCCTCGAAGGCAGCGCATGAAACAATTTGGATGAAGGAGTTCATTACCGACCTAGGAGTCATACCCAATGCGTCGGGGCCGATCAAACTCTTCTGTGACAACACTAGAGCTATTGCACTTGCCAAGGAGCCCAGGTTTCACAAGAAGACTAGGCACATCAAGCGTCGCTTCAACTCCATTCGTGAAAATGTTCAAGATGGAGACATAGAAATTTGTAAAGTGCATACGGATCTGAATGTCGCAGATCCCTTGACTAAACCTCTCCCTAGAGCAAAACATGATAAA
Organism: Aegilops umbellulata; assembly: GCA_032464435.1. Taxonomy (NCBI): domain Eukaryota; kingdom Viridiplantae; phylum Streptophyta; class Magnoliopsida; order Poales; family Poaceae; genus Aegilops; species Aegilops umbellulata. The sequence continues at coordinate 324,144,907 of CP136060.1, forward strand.
CACCAGAACTCTATGGGTGTTCGATTCATCACAATGTAACTAGATTATTGACTCTAGTGCAAGTGGGAGACTGTTGGAAATATGCCCTGGAGGCAATAATAATAGCATTATTATTATATTTCCTTATTCATGATAATTGTCTTTTATTCATGCTATAATTGTGTTATCCGGAAATCGTAATACATGTGTGAATACATAGACACCAACATGTCCCTAGTAAGCCTCTAGTTGATTAGCTCGTTGATCAACTGATAGTCATGGTTTCCTGACTATGGACATTGGATGTCATTGATAACGAGATCACATCATTAGGAGAATGATGTGACGGACAAGACCCAATCCTAAGCATAAGCACAAGATCGCATAATTCGTTTTCTAGAGCTTTTCCAATGTCAAGTATCTTTTCCTTAGACCATGAAATCGTGTAACTCCCGGATACCGTAGGAGTGCTTTGGGTGTGCCAAATGTCACAACGTAAATGGGTGACTATAAAGGTATACTACGGGTATCTTCGAAAGTGTCTGTTGGGTTGACACGGATCGAGACTGGGATTTGTCACTCCGTATGACGGAGAGGTATCACCGGGACCACTCAGTAATGCATCATCATAATGAGCTCAATGTGATCAAAGTGTTTGAACATGGGATCATGCATTACGGTACGAGTAAAGTGACTTGCCGGTAACGAGATTGAACGAGGTATTGGGATACCGACGATCGAATCTCGGGCAAGTAAAATACCGATTGACAAAGGGAATTGCATACGGGATTGATTGAATCCTCGACATCGTGGTTCATCCGATGAGATCATCGAGGAGTATGTGGGAGCCAACATGGGTATCCAGATCCCGCTGTTGTTTATCGGCCAGAGAGGTGTCTCGGTCATGTCTGCATGTCTCCCGAACCCGTAGGGTCTACACACTTAAGGTTCGGTGACGCTAGGGTTGTAGAGATATGAGTATGAAGTAATCCGAAAGTTGTTCGGAGTCCCGGATGAGATCCCGGACGTCACGAGGAGTTCCAGAATGGTCCGGAGGTGATGAATTATATATAGTAAGTGCAGTTTCGGCCATCGGGAGTGATTCGGGGGTCACCGGTATTGTACCGGGACCATCGGATGGGTCCCAGGGGTCCATGGGTGGGGCCACCCATCCCGCAGGGCCCCATGGGATGAAGTGGGAGGGGGAACCAGCCCTTAGTGGGCTGGTGCGCCCCCCTAGGCCCACCCCCTGCGCCTAGGCTTGGAACCCTAGGGTGGGGGGGGGCGCCCCACTTGCCTTGGGGGGTACTCCACCCCCCTTGCCGCCGCCCTCTCTTGGAGATGGGATCTCCAGGGCCGGCGCCCCAAGGGGGCCTATATAAAGGGGGGAGGGAGGGTCAGCTGCACCCTGAGCCCTGGCGCCTCCCTCTGCCCTGCTACACCTCTCCCTCTCGCGCAGACGCTCGGCGAAGCCCTGCTGCAGGTGACAACTGCATCCACCACCACGCCGTTGTGCTGCTGGATCTTCATCAACTTCTCCTTTCCCCTTGCTGGATCAAGAAGGAGGAGACGTCATCCGCTCCGTACGTGTGTTGAACGCGGAGGTACCGTCCATTCGGCACTTGGTCATCGGTGATTTGGATCACGGCGAGTACGACTCCATCATCCACGTTCTAGTGAACGCTTCCGCTCGCGATCTACAAAGGTATGTAGATGCATCCGATCACTCGTTGCTAGATGAACTCATAGATGGATCTTGGTGAAACCGTAGGAAAATTCTTGTTTTCTGCAATGTTCGCCAACATCAACAGCGTGTGAATCCGGGCTGTAGCACTGGGCTAACAGGACTCCGGTAACCCGGGCTGTAGCAGGCTAGGCAGGACTCCGGATGTCACCGCGTGACATTTCCCCGAAGGGACAGACATAGGAACGAAGTGAAACACATGCCGGCCAGTCAAGTGTCTTGAGCGGTAGTGCTGGGCTAGCAGGACTCCGGTTAACCGGGCTGTAGCGGACTACTATGGCTCAAGGAAGCACTAGACTACATTTCCCCATAAGAGAGGCTGCCGAGGATAAACAACTAGATTGTCAGATCCCACACATACCAAGCATTTCAATCATACACAAAATATGCTCGATATGTGTAAATACAACATGGCATCACAACAAGACTGTACGACTCAAGTATTTAATCATTAGGCTCCGAGGAGCGAGATATTACAAACATGGGTCTTATGACCCAACATTCAGAGCATACAAGTCAAAGCACATGCGGAAGCTTAACATGTCTGAGTACAGACATCTACAAAAGAAAAAGGCTGAGAAGCCTGACTATCCACCAGATCCTGCAGAGGCACAAGATCGTAGCTGAGGTAACAAGCTAAACGTCGAAGTCCAAGCGGTACTACTAGCGAGACTGAAGTCTCTCTGCAAAAACATAAAATAGGCATACGTGAGTACAAATGTACCCAACAAGACTTACATCAGAACTAACTACATATGCATCGGTATCAACAAAGGGGGCAGTGGACTTTAACTGCAGCAAGCCAGCTATGACTCAGTAGCTAAAATAAACTATGACTGCAAGTAACTCTTTTGAGGTGGCGCACACGAGTCCACATATTCACCATTTCAATACACCACTATGGATCCACTTTCGTCTCCCTACGAGAAGGCCATCCATAGTACTCACGCTTATCTTGCGAGTTTTAGAGTATCCACTTTCACTTGTCTATGAACTGTTATAGGCAACCCAGAAGTCCATTACCGCGGACACGGCTATTCGAATAGATCATTTATATCCCTGCAGGGGTGTACTTCTTCACACATGTTTCCGCCACTTAGCGTCTGCACACGACATGTGCTCGGAAGACTTCAAGCGAAAGCCGACGTGGGTGTAGACCACGACCTAACTAACCACACAAGTCTCTAGTCCAGGTTTATCGCCTATTCGGGTTCTATCCGCGAGGAGATCCGGCCGGAGTTTCGCCCACAGCCCCAAACGATGTGTGCAGGGTTCCCGGGACACCAAACGGGCGCCCGGTACACCGTGCCACATGCCTACCGCAACACAGCCCACCCCTATGGTCAGCGCTGCGTGCGGCCCCCAGCATACTACAAACACCAGAAACTACTTGCAACTCCTGGACAGAGGACGAGAGGGGTCAGTAAGTCGAGCGGGGTCATATTTCAGGGCCCAACGTGTGGTAGTAGCTGTTTCATGGATCACAAACACAAAACTTAGTTCCTGAGGACGGTTTCAATGAGACAACCCACCATGTACTCCTACATGGCCTCTCACCGCTACCTTTACCAAATCATGGTCACACACTTAGCTCACACACAGTAGGACATGTTCATCACCATTCCAATTCATCCCCGATGAATCAGACCTGACTCAACTCTAAGTAGTAGCAGGCATGACAAACAAGCATGAATGAGTAGGCACATCAGGGCTCAAACAACTCCTACTCATACTAGTGGGTTTCATCTATTTACTGTGGCAATGACAGGTCATGCAGGGGAAAGGGGTTCAACTACCGCAGCATGTAATAGTTGAATCGTTGTTGTCCTAATGCAGTAAAAGAGAGCAGGAGCGAGAGAGTGGGATTGTATCGGAATGAACAAGGGGGTTATGCTTGCCTGGCACTTCTGAAGATAACATAGTTCTTCATTGGTGTCATCGAACTCATCGTCGGAACCACGTCTATCGAGAGGGGACAATTACCGGCAAACAAAGAGGAACACAATCAATGCCATGCAACAATTATGATGCATGATAATGTCATGGCAATATGCTGTGGATTGAGCTAATGCAACTAGCAACCATATTAAATGAAGTTGGTTTGAACCAAGGGTTCAAATTCAAACTCCATATGAGCTTATTTAAATGTTAATTATGCAAATTGCCCTGTACAGCAACCCTGGTTGTTCAAACATGCATCCAAATGCCATAAACAGATTCTTTGAATTTTTCTGATAGTTTTTCATATATAATTTGTTTGATTTGGAGTTACGGTTGAATTACTATGAATTTTTGAAGTTTAGGCAATTTTCTAGATTTTCTAATCATTTAGAAATAAACTAATTCCAGAAAATGCATTACTGCGTCAGCACTACGTCAGCATGACGTAAGCGAATCAACGGGGCAGCCCAGGTCAAACTGACCAGTGGGTCCCATGTGTCAATGTAATTAGTTTAACTAAAATATTAATTAATACTAATCCTAATTAGTCAGCAGGGCTGGGCCCTACCTGTCATTGACCCAGGGGGTCAAACTGGGCCCACCCGTGGTCAACAGGGTCAGCGGGGTCAACTTGCCGGCGTTTAGCCGCCGGCGAGGCCAAACGCGGCGGTGCAGGTGCGGGTTTCACCTACAGGGCACCGTTCGGTGCACCCTTTGGCCCTACGGAGAGCTGGCGCGATGGCGCGTCAGATGGTGGTGGTCTCCGGGCCTGGGGTGCCCGGAGTCGACGGCGGCGAGCTCGGTTGCAGCCGCCGGAGTTCGGCCATGTGCGGGGTTGGGGCTGCGGCGTGCAAACGCGGGAACTGAGAAGCTAGCGAGGCACTACGCGATGCGACAAGCATGTTAGATCGCACGGGATGACCAAATGGTCGCCGGAGCGATGCCGGCGACAAGCTCGAGCGGAGGCGAGCTTCGGCATCGATGGCGACGGCGGCTATGAGGCGGAAATGACACGGGGAAGAGAGGGGAAAAGCGGCGGAGCTCACAGGGAGTTCGGCGACGGTCTCAGCGGGCTCGGGGAGGCACGGACGGCGACGAATCAACGGTTGCGGTCGTCGGGGCAGAGGTTGATGACGACGGCGATGGCGATGTTCTAGGGCCTCCCGGGATGCATGGCTTGTTGTGGAGGACATAGAGGATGGGAACGGAGCTCGGGGACGCGTCGGAGAGGCTCGAAGATGGCTGTGGCCGCGGTGGCTTTGGACGGCGGCGATGGATGCATTCGGTCTGGGCAAGAGAGAGGGAGCAGAGGAGAGAATGAGCACGAGAGAGAGTGAGAGCGGTCGAGGGGAGCGCGTGGCATCGTGGAGGCGTCCAGGCCCTCGTCAGCAAGCAGGAGGTGGCGTGCGGTGGCCGTGCGCGCGTCGGGCACGCGCCTGTCCTCCTGGCAGAGGAGGAAGACGACAGGGAAGGAGGCGGTGGTGGGCTGGGCCGCCAGCTGGGCCGGCCAGGTGGCTGTGCCAGGTGGGCTGCAGGTAAGCACTTATCTCTCTCTCTCTCTCTCTCTCGTTTAATTCTGTTTTTCTATTTATTTGCTCTATTTTGATTTAGTAAAAAATACCAAATCATTTCATATATTCCTGAAAATAATTTTGGGCTTTATATGAATTATTACAGAGGCCCTTAACTATTTTCAGAATTGTTGGAGCATTTAAAAATATTACTAGTATTTAAATGCCCCAATTCAAATACAATATGGGTTATTCAAAAATCCAGAATGGCCTAAAAATATTGACATCATTTTTGGTAGAGGTTTTCACCTTTATCAAAAATCATGAATATTTTCAAAGGGCATTTTGGGTTTATTGAAAATATTGTTTATTTGAACCTAGTTGAATTCATTTAGTGCTAGGGTTTCAACATACCCCATTTCAAATTCAAATAAATTTAGACATGATGCCTGGATGCAATGCCACTAATTACAAGCATTATTCTAGGGCTGTGACAACTCACCCCCACTAAACGAGAATCTCGTCCCGAGATTCAAGACGTGAGGTAAGAAGACAGAGGGGACACTAGCTAACACGATCTTCACGATCCAGGTTGCACTTCATAAGAACGTTGATTCAATCATCATCTTGTCTTGACGTCTTGCTTTGAGAACTACATACAACATAACAACGAGAGGAAAGGGAGAATTTTAGAAGAATCGATCTTCTTGAGGTTCGAGCAACTTAGATCATCTTGATGATCGCAAGATCAACTCACGGAATGAGACATAGAAACATCTCTGGAGCTGAGAGGCAAAACATGCATCAGGAGCGACAAAAGAAACAATTTGACGAGGGTTTCAAAGTAGCGAGGGAATTTTCCATGATTACGAAACGGGGCACCTCAGGGAAGGTGACTCGAAGAACTATTCCCCTAAGTGGCAAAAAGAATTACTTTTGATACAAGATCATTGAAATTCTTTGTACCAGCCTAAGGCAATCACAAACGATCGTGTGAACGAATTCGAAGGAATGGCATACCCATACCAGAATGGATGATGTGGACTACCTTGTTGAAGACAACGCAATGGATGACTCTTGCTTATCACCAGAAATGGATGGGACCATGACAAGGCCACTTTTGAAGATGATCCTAAACAACAATTACCGAGAGGGCCAGCCCATGGGAAATTGGCACAATGGCGGTGCAAGATGGGAACGCAATGCAAATGCTAGGAATGATTCTAGTAACTGGGGAAAAAACTCAACAATCGAGAGTGATTCCCCTATTTGAGTGGTTATAGGGTAATTGAAGAAACTGAGAGCACGAGAATTCCTAGGGAGCAACTTCTACAATAAGTCGCACAAAATCCTCATGGAGAAGATGGAAAAATTTGCTCAATCAAGATAATACAATGATAGATCTTCCGGCTAGGTGTGTCGGCCAGACATCAACCTTGTCGGGACCTACATAATAGATCTTGGAAAAGTTCCAACCATCATATCTGCCTGAGATTCAGATCTGGCTGGTGTCAAGATAATCTAGACCCATCAAGTCTAGAAAGAAAAATGAAAGTTTGCAACACAATTCGACGAGATGACGTTGCGAGATTCTCGGGGAATGAACTACGATAGCAAGCTCCAAAACATGAGCTGGTTCTGCTACAAACCTGTGAACACGCTATCCAGGACAAGCATGACCAGGTAGTAGTCTTATAATAAAACACTACCGAGTTCAGGTGGGGAACCATCATCGAGGATATCGAAGTCCTTGCGTAAGTCTAGCTCTTAAGAAGAAACTTCTTCTCCTTGAACAATTCAATCAGTGGCTTGGTGTGCTAGGAACACATACAGAATGGAGGCGGCCAACCTATCAAACCATAGAGTACTTCGCACATATGCGTGACTAACTTGGGCTGATTCCAGGGGAAGCAAAACTAATCTTTCTCGAACTCACGGCGGCAACTTGCACCAAATGCACATGAATTCGAGGAAGTCACTTCTTCCATCCAAGCATAAGCTTCATGAACGGAACACGAAGATAATGCTTACAAAAGTTTCCAATACTGGCTTGATGTTCAACATGAATCATGGAGGAGACAAAATGCTGGTGATGGGCTCAACAGCAACTCATCAAAATTTCCATATCACTGGACTTCCACCATCATGTGAACACGGTGATAGCATTGGTCAGACCAAAAGATGTAATGGTGTATGCTTGAGGGATCAACCACGAGTAAGACAACATTACGAACATCATTGGTTCTGATTTGACTTGACGATAGCCCATACTCAAGTCAAAGTTTTGACAAGACAATATATCCAACAATTGATCACGAGGATCAATCAATGACGATATCATCCTTCTTGAACACACACACACACACACACACACACAAGGGTATCCCTTAGTGATGAACTAAGTCGGACAAACTTTCATCTTCCAACTCTCCAAGTTGTTGTTTAGCTCAACCAACTAGCTCAGGGGTATCCAACACAGATTCTTGGAGAAAGGGTGGTTCACAAGAGACCAACTTGATCACGAGCTCAACATAACAGTCAGGGGACAACCTGGTAATACTTCCGAGAAGATATTCGGAAAATCACGAACCACCGATATGTTACTAAGCTCGAGAACAATCTTGCTTTTCAGAGCAAGACGATATGATCAAATAAGCAAGGGATTGAATAATCGTAACTCATTTATCGAAGAGTGCACCGGAAATAAGGACTAGGTAGCACAATCTATCTTAGAATGATGATATAAAAACCAACATGCTAAGAATGAGAATATTGTCCATTTACTACAAAGCAACGAGGTTGCTAGGAGTATCGATTTCACACATCACAGTTCACTTGTCGGCATTCCGGTTACCACACCACGGGGCCGAGGAATGAATAATGATAGCGAGAAGTATCAATGCGTCAAGAATCCATAAGAGATGGTCCAATTCTCATGACAATCCTGACATAAAGGGGGTAATCCTTCAGGGTAGAACAGAACCAAAAGCTGGGTTGCATTTTGATCTGCGGAATACAACTGCTTTGACCCAATCCTGGATATGGATGAGGTACTGGAGTTTTGTTTCTCCTAGTCATTCTGAAATACAACGGCTTGACGAACCACAAGAATACTAGGCATCGATGAAAAAGAATGCACACATACTCCTGACTATCAATTGATAGACGAAGGTCAGAAAACAACTAAAGAGGGACAACTCAAGGAACATATAACTTTCTGAGTTGTGGATGCATAGATTAGCATGTCGAACGAGTTCAACATATTTCATCCGGATAACCCATGCAGAAAGGAAGAACTGGCAGAATCACAATATGAATGGAGTACTCATCAAGAGCACTCTGGTTGTGATCTTTTGGTTCAAAGAACTTCTGCCTTAATGGTTCATGGTATTTGGAAGAAGGAGATACCACGGACCTCGAGGACTATCACAAAGGTTACTAATATCCTAAAGGTACGAGCAACACTATCAACACGAGGTAAGTAGAGTGAATCTTGGGTCAAGAACCCATGAGTAGAATGTCTACTAACTAAATGGCATCACGGGATGCTTTCGAGAATGGTGGCCAGAATCATCACACCGGGAACACAAAACATGGTTAGGTTACTAGGTGACTCCCTAAAACACCTAGGGTCATACTAGTAACTCTGACATATATGTCGAGGCAATAGAGTACCTCAACTGACCGGTTAGTGTGCTTATTCTGACCAAAAGGACATCGGGAACAGAGAGAAGGATTTGTAAATGCATCAGACTATTTAGAGACCTGGGATGACTCGGACAGCATAACGGCTGTAAATGCTCAAAATTATTTGAGACATCCTGCAAAAATTGTGGCATAACCACGCAACACCACGATATCAAAGTTCTGAGATCATCTGACAACATACTAAAAGTAGTAGAAACTGAACAGGGGCTCGAATCCAACAATCCTATAAGTCTTTATCATAGTAACTCGTCATCCTGATAGATAGATGAGAAGGCCTAGTTCTTAACCCCCGTAGAAAAGAAGAGGATGACTCAGATCAGAAGGCCATGAGATATAAGGAGTAAAAGGAGCCTTATGTTCCCTTCCCCAATGAATTCCCTTACATAACTAAAGCATTTCTAGACACAACTTCGACCAGTTTGGCTTGGTAATCCTACAGGCAGTCAGGCTCTGATACCAAAGCTGCCAGGACCCCGATCCTAAGTTACACCGATCTAGCATGTAACACATCATATCACTTTGCGGCCTCACGCACGGTATTCCCACGGGTGCCACCTTACCTGGCCCGGGACCGTTTGCGCCTTTTGGCTCACGTATATGATAGTGTCGCTAGCATCCATATGACAAAGAACCCGGGCCGACATGGCTAGTCGTGAACCAAAAGCGGCACTAACCCATGGGGACAGGCATACATGAATCAACCTCGAGCATGTCGGTCAACAGCGTGTGAATCCGGGCTGTAGCACTGGGCTAACAGGACTCCGGTAACCTGGGCTGTAGCAGGCTAGGCAGGACTCCGGATGTCACCGCATGACATTTCCCCGAAGGGACAGACATAGGAACGAAGTGAAACACATGCCGGCCAGTCAAGTGTCCTGAGCAGTAGTGCTGGGCTAGCAGGACTCCGGTTAACCGGGCTGTAGCGGACTACTATGGCTCAAGGAAGCACTAGACTACATTTCCCCATAAGAGAGGCTGCCGAGGAGAAACAACTAGATTGTCGGATCCCACACATATCAAGCATTTCAATCATACACACAATATGCTCGATATGTGTAAATACAAAATGGCACCACAACAAGGCTCTACGACTCAAGTATTTAATCATTAGGCTTCGAGGAGCGAGATATTACAAACATGGGTTTTATGACCCAACATTCAGAGCATACAAGTCAAATCACATGCGGAAGCTTAACATGTCTGAGTACAGACATCTACAAAAGAAAAAGGTTGAGAAGCCTGACTATCCACCAGATCCTGCCGAGGCACAAGATCGTAGCTGGGGTAACAAGCTAAACATCGAAGTCCAAGCGGTACTACTAGCGAGACTGAAGTCTCTCTGCAAAAACATAAAATAGGCAAACATGAGTACAAATGTACCCAGCAAGACTTACATCAGAACTAACTACATATGCATCGGTATCAACAAAGGGGTTAGTGGAGTTTAATTGCAGCAAGCCAGCTTTGACTCAGTGGCTAACCTAAACTATGACTTCAAGTAACTCTTTTGAGGTGGCGCACACGAGTCCACATATTCACCATTTCAATACACCACTATGGATCCACTTCCGTCTCCCTACGAGAAGGCCATCCATAGTACTCACGCTTATCTTGCGAGTTTTAGAGTATCCACTTTCACTTGTCTATGAACTGTTATAGGCAACCCAGAAGTCCATTACCGCGGACACGGCTATTCGAATAGATCATTTATATCCCTGCAGGGGTGTACTTCTTCACACATGTTTCCACCACCTAGCGTCTGCACACGACATGTGCTCGGCAGACTTCAAGCGAAAGCCGACGTGGGTGTAGACCACGACCTAACTAACCACACAAGTCTCTAGTCCAGGTTTATCGCCTATTCGGGTTCCATCCGCGAGGAGATCCGGCCGGAGTTTCGCTCACAGCCCCAAACGATGTGTGCAGGGTTCCCGGGACACCAAACGGGCGCCCGTTACACCGTGCCACGTGCCTACCGCAACACAGCCCACCCCTATGGTCAGCGCTGCGTGCGGCCCCTAGCATACTACAAACACCAGAAACTACTTGCAACTCCTGGACAGAGGACGAGAGGGGTCAGTAAGTCGAGCGGGGTCATATTTCAGGGCCCAACGTGTGGTAGTAGCTGTTTCATGGATCACAAACACAGAGCTCAGTTCCTGAGGGCGGTTTCAATGAGACAACCCACCATGTACTCCTACATGGCCTCTCACAGCTACCTTTACCAAATCGTGGTCACACACTTAGCTCACACACAGTAGGACATGTTCATCACCATTCCAATTCATCCCCGATGAATCAGACCTGACTCAACTCTAAGCAGTAGCAGGCATGACAAACAAGCATGAATGAGTAGGCACATTAGGGCTCAAACAACTCCTACTCATACTAGTGGGTTTCATCTATTTACTGTGGCAATGACAGGTCATGCAGGGGAAAGGGGTTCAACTACCGCAGCATGTAATAGTTGAATCGTTGTTGTCCTAATGCAGTAAAAGAGAGCAGGAGCGAGAGAGTGGGATTGTATCGGAATGAACAAGGGGGTTATGCTTGCCTGGCACTTCTGAAGATAACATAGTTCTTCATTGGTGTCATCGAACTCATCGTTGGAACCACGTATATCGAGAGGGGACAATTACCGGCAAACAAAGAGGAACACAATCAATGCCATGCAACAATTATGATGCATGATAATGTCATGGCAATATGCTGTGGATTGAGCTAATGCAACTAGCAACCATATTAAATGAAGTTGGTTTGAACCAAGGGTTCAAATTCAAACTCCATATGAGCTTATTTAAATGTCAATTATGCAAATTGCCCTGTACAGCAACCCTGGTTGTTCAAACGTGCATGCAAATGCCATAAACAGATTCTTTGAATTTTTTTGATAGTTTTTCGTATATAATTTGTTTGATTTGGAGTTACGGTTGAATTACTATGAATCTTTGAAGTTTAGGCAATTTTCTTGATTTTCTAATCATTTAGAAATAAACTAATTCCAGAAAATGCATTACTGCATCAGCACTACGTCAGCATGACGTAAGCGAGTCAACGGGGCAGCCCAGGTCAAACTGACTAGTGGGTCCCATGTGTCAGTGTAATTAGTTTAACTAAAATATTAATTAATACTAATCCTAATTAGTCAGCAGGGCTGGGCCCTACCTGTCATTGACCCAGGGGGTCAAACTGGGCCCACCCGTGGTCAACAGGGTCAGTGGGGTCAACTCGCCCGCGTTTAGCCGCCGACGAGGCCAAACGCGGCGGTGCAGGTGCGTGTTTCACCTACAGGGCACTGTTCGATGCACCCTTTGGCCCTACGGAGAGCTGGCGCGATGGCGCGTCAGATGGTGGTGGTCTCCGGGCCTAGGGTGCCCTGAGTCGACGGCGGCGAGCTCGGTTGCGGCTGCCGGAGTTCGACCATGTGCGGGGTTGGGGCTGCGGCATGCAAACGCGGGAACTGAGAAGCTAGCGAGGCACTACGCGATGCGGCAAGCATGTTAGATAGCACGGGATGACCAAATGGTCGCTGGAGCGACGCTGGCGACAAGCTCGAGCGGAGGCGAGCTTCGGCATCGATGGCGATGGCGGCTATGGGGCGGAAATGACACAGGGAAGAGAGGGGAAAAGCGGCAGAGCTCACAGGGAGTTCGGCGATGGTCTCAGCGGGCTCGGGGAGGCACGGACGGCGGCGAATCAACGGTTGCGGTCGTCGGGGCAGAGGTTGATGATGACGGCGATGGCGACGTTCTAGGGCCTCCCGGGATGCGTGGGTCATTGTGGAGGACGTAGAGGATGGGAACGGAGCTCGGGGACGCGTCGGAGAGGCTCGGAGATGGCTGTGGCCGCGGTGGCTTTGGACGGCGGCGACAGACGCGTTCGGTCCGGGCGAGAGAGAGGGAGCAGAGGAGAGAATGAGCGCGAGAGAGAGTGAGAGCGGTCGAGGGGAGCACGTGGTATCGTGGAGGCGTCCAGGCCCTCGTCGGCAAGCACGAGGTGGCGTGCGGTGGCCGTGCGCGCGTCGGGCACGCGCCCGTCCTCCTGGCAGAGGAGGAAGACGACAGGGAAGGAGGCGGTGGTGGGCTGGGCGGCCAGCTAGGCCGGCCAGGTGGCTGTGCCAGGTGGGCTGCAGGTAAGCACTTTCTCTCTCTCTCTCTCTCTCTCTCTCTCTCTCTCTCGTTTAATTCTGTTTTTCTATTTATTTGCTCTGTTTTGATTTAGTAAAAAATACCAAATCATTTCATATATTCCTGAAAATAATTTTGGGCTTTATATGAATTATTACAGAGGCCCTTAAGTATTTTCAAAATTGTTGGAGCATTTAAAAATATTACTAGTATTTAAATGCCCCAATTCAAATACAATATGGGTTATTAAAAAATCCAGAATGGCCTAAAAATATTGACATCATTTTTGGTAGAGGTTTTCACCTTTATCAAAAATCATGAACATTTTCAAAGGGCATTTTGGGTTTATTGAAAATATTGTTTATTTGAACCTAGTTGAATTCAGTTAGTGCTACGGTTTCAAAATACCCCATTTCAAATTCAAATAAATTTAGACATGATGCCTGGATGCAATGCCACTAATTACAAGCATTATTCTGGGGCTGTGACAGTTTAATTCTTTGACCGTTCACCACCTTTGGATTCGTACCTTCGAAGTTGTTAATTTTTATGGCACCGGAACGATAGACCTCCTCGATAACGTAGGGGCCTTCCCATTTAGAGAGAAGTTTTCCTGCAAAAAATCTTAAACGAGAGTTGTATAGCAATACATTATCACCTACATTAAACTCACGCTTTTGTATCCTTTTGTCATGCCATCTTTTAACTCTTTCTTTAAACAACTTGGCATTTTCGTAAGCTTGGGTTCTCCATTCATCAAGTGAGCTAATATCAAATAACCTCTTTTCACCGGCAAGTTTGAAATCATAGTTGAGCTCTTTAATAGCCCAGTATGCCTTATGTTCTAGTTCAAGAGGCAAGTGACATGCTTTTCCATAACCATTTTATAGGGAGACATACCCATTGGATTTTTATATGCAGTTCTATAGGCCCATAATGCATCATCAAGTTTCTTAGACCAATTCTTTCTAGACCTATTGACAGTCTTTTGCAAAATTAATTTGAGCTCTCTGTTGCTCAATTCTACTTGACCACTAGACTGAGGGTGATAAGGAGATGCAATTCTATGATTAACGTCATACTTAGCAAGCATTTTACGGAAAGCACCATGAATAAAGTGTGAACCACCGTCAGTCATTAAATATCTAGGGACTCCAAACCTCGGAAAAATAACTTCCTTAAGCATTTTAATAGAAGTGTTATGATGAGCACTACTGGTTGGAATAGCTTCTACCCACTTAGTAACATAATCAACAGCAACTAAAATATGTGTATATCCATTAGAGGCAGGAAAAGGTCCCATATAATCAAAGCCCCAAACATCAAATGGTTCAATAACAAGTGAATAATTCATAGGCATTTCTTGACGTCTACTAATATTACCAATTCTTTGACATTCGTCACAGGATAAGACAAACTTACGGGCATCCTTGAAGAGAGTAGGCCAATAAAAACCAGATTGCAATACCTTATGTGCAGTTCTATCTCCAGCGTGGTGTCCTCCATAAGCTTCGGAGTGACACTTGCGTAGGATCTGTTCTTGTTCAGGCTCAGGTACAAAATGTCTAATAACACCATCAACTCCTTCTTTATAAAGATGTGGGTCATCCCAAAAGTAATGTCTCAAATCATAAAAGAACTTTTTCTTTTGTTGGTATGTGAAGCTAGGTGGTATAAATTTAGCAACAATATAATTAGCATAATCGGCATACCATGGAGTGCTACGAGAAGTGCTTATGACATTTAATTGTTTGTCAGGAAAGCTATCATCAATAGGTAGTGGGTCATCAAGAACATTCTTTAACCTAGATAAGTTGTCTGCAACGGGGTTCTCGGCTCCTTTTCTATCAACAATATGCAAATAAAATTCTTGTAGCAGGAGAACCCATCTAATAAGTCTAGGTTTAGCATCTTTCTTTTCCATAAGGTATTTAATAGCAGCATGATCAGTGTGAATAGTTACTTTAGAATCAACAATATAAGGTCTAAACTTATCACAAGCAAATACAACTGCTAATAGTTCCTTTTCGGTAGTAGCATAATTTCTTTGAGCATTGTCTAGAGTCTTACTAGCATAATGGATAACATTTAATTTCTTATCAACTCTTTGCCCTAGAACAACACCTACAGCTGTCGGTGTTCTGGGAATGGGGGTCCGCAGACTTGCCTGCCTGCAGCCTGCAGCGTGGCTCGAGTGGGGGCCCAGTGCGGCCCAACTTCATCAGCTCAGGCTCAAGACCCTCGCGAGGGGCCAAGCCTTGCGGGGCGGACGATAGGAAGCTTCCTCAGGAGCAGCCTCATCAGGCAGGCTCGCGAGGAGGCAGATAGATCAAGGCAGGGGCACCTCGCGAGGAGCCCCGTGATGCAAGCCATGACGATCGAGATCAGGCGGGCGCCTGGCGGGCACCGGCCTATGCAGTGTCCTTGTTTCCCCTTTGGTGCAAAGGGAGCAAGCACATGCCAAGGCATCGGGCAAATGTTACCATTCCGGTGCAACGAGACCAAGACCAGCACAGCGGCAGGACATAAGTCACCGTGGAGCCCAAGACGGCGTCATCACCAGTGCTTCTGGCAGCCGAAGACCACCTTTGGACGGGATAACTTGTACTGGATGTTCCCCTTCAAAATGGCCAATTGTTGGCGCCCTTCCCACTCATTATTTGGGAAGAGGACCAGGGCCTCTATAAATAGTACTAGCCACCATAAGGATCGGGGAGAGGAAAAGAGGGAAGAGAAAAAGGATAGAGAGACCGAGCAGAACATACCGCACCAGCTCAAGAACGCCACTCGCGAGTCCGTTCTTCCCCTGTATTGTTCGTCATCAGCCCCTGAGGCAATCCACTACACCACACACTGGAGTAGGGTATTACACCACATCGGTGGCCCGAACCAGTATAAACCTCGTGTCCCTTGTGTGTTCTTCTTTCCGGCCTAGATCTCTTGCGAGCCATAGAAGCGCGAGTCGGAAGGGGAAAGACCTTCGTGCGCACCCCAGAGTTCGAACCTTAAGGGTCTGCCGGAACCCGAAACCCGACATTTGGCGCGCCAGGTAGTGGTGCGCCAGAATCCTTCTTCCTCCGCATCGTGTTCCGTCGCCTCGCCGTTCAGATGTCAAGCGACCCGGCTGCCAACGCCGTCCGCTGGGCGGCGTGGCCCGCCCACGCCGTGTTGCCGGCCCAGAGCGACCTCAACCTCGCGCCTCAGGCAGCCCGCGCTCCGCAGGGCGCTGCGGGGCGCGGGCGACGCGGCCAGACGCCGCCTGCCCTCACACCGCGGCAGGCGCGGGCAGCAGCAAGGGCCTCAAACCACGCCGCGGCCACAGCACCGCACACCCGACGGGAGCAGGCGAACTCCAGGGCCGCGCTCACGGTGGCCCGAGAGCTACTACGGTGCCGGCTGCTGGAGGGCAGCCGCGACGTGTTGTTAGAGCGAGTAGCCGAGCTCCTGGAAGCCGCCACCTCGGGAGCACCTCCTTTCTGCGTCCAGCTACCACCCCAGATCCAGGGAGGGCCGTATGGCAGCATCTTACATGCTCACGCAACTTCAAGCGGACTGCAGGGCCTGTTCAGCGCCAACACCTCCATCGGCACCGGGCGACAGGTCGCGCCGGCCCCATCTTCGGCTGGGGAAGGGGTGCACGCCGCGGCCTTCGGCCTCGGCGGACCACCACGCCACCACCCCCAAGATGACGTTCCAGGCCGGACTGCGTGGCATGCAGGGCGCTACGGCGAGATCCACGAGGCGGTGGCCCCAGAAGCTTATGTGCCTCGCATGGTGGATCAGGAGTGCGCACTGGGAGAAGACCATGGCTCATTCCTCGGGCCAAGCTGAGGCGAGGAGAAGCCAGAAGCTGAGCTCTTTCAGGAACCCCAAGAGAGCCTCGACAACCGCACCGGTAGCAGCAACTATCGGGGACCACTAATTCCTCAGGAGCAAGCTTATGCTAACCATGGGTCGCAGGAGATACAGGGCGCCGCAGCAGATGGCTGCCCCAATGCTGCAGCCTCCTACCCCTCAGGAGGAGGGCGCAGGGGGCTGCAGGAGAGGGGCCGAGATTCGGGTTCGCCCCCGAGGCGGTCGGAGCAAGGCGCTCTCAGGAGGTAGGCCCTATGCCGGGGAGGTGCCCCAGGGCCTGCCCCCGGCAAAGGACCCGTGGTCGTCAGGGGAACCGTTGGTGACCGCTCTACCCCATTGGTGTCGTCCTTGGTTTCCGGCCGCCGTCAATGGCGGTAGAGTGAGGTGCAAGGCAGGGCCCTCATCTGGCGATATGAAGCAAGGCCGGTACCTGTGAGGAAGGCCCAGTGCCTGTGAAGCTCGCCGCCTGTGACACTCTCACGTAATAATGAGTGGGGCTGTACATGCCCCGGAGTCTCTGGAGAGCCGCCCTCGGGCCTCGGGGGCTCCCCTCACGCCCAGTGGCAGCACTTAGCTCCGCGCTGGTTAGAAGACATCGAAGACTAGACTAGGTGCCAGACGTGGCCTTTTGCTTTTCGCTTCTTCCTTGTTGACAAGGTTCTTCGGTTTGGATTTTAGTTGGATTTGAGCTCGAGACTTGCGTGTGTTTGGGGAAGGGGTGTTTAGACTCGTTCGAGCAATCTCTCATGTTCTCGTTTCGGCTTTGCGTCCAAAGTTAGCGTCGGTTGCCTCCCCCCTCACGAGCCCCTCGCGAGCCGGGCCAGGCGAGGCACGCCTACAGCCGGGGCCGCTATCACCGCACCCTCTCCGGAGGTTCTCATCGCAGGATCAATGGGTTAACCAGAAGACACCCGAGGCGCGGCGGCCCCCGCAGGCCCGCTCAGGACTCGTCGGGGTCGAAAGGTAAACAAGTCAGCTGACCCATCACCGGGCCAGCGGCTTAGCTCACACGCAACGTTATGCTTACCAGGGTACTAATCGCAAACCTTTACATGAGGGGCCTCCCCTCCCAAAATGATCTTACATTTTTCAGGGCCAAGCCCGAACCTTCTTCATGCAGGGTAAACAGCAGTGACTTACGGTCAGTCGGACATATCACTCACCACATCTTCTGGGGCGCCCCCGGAGGCGTCACTGGCATCACCGACATCATCATCGCCACCACCAGCGTCTCCGTCGGCGCCAGGCGCATCCACAATGCCGCCTTCATTGGCGGCCACGATCACGCCGCCATCATCAGACGCAAAGGCCCTGACGAGGGCGTCCACGTTATCCTCCACCCATCGCGCCAGGTCGCCCTGGACGGCTATGGGCACGGGTGCGATGGCAGCGTCGAAGTCGAAGTGGGGGTCTCTGCCCTGCAGATAGCTGAAGACACAGGAGAAGGCATGCCCGAGCAAGGCTCAGCTCCTCTCTTTGACAAGCCAACGGGACCTCTCGGAGCGGCTTTCCAGAAGCGTCACCACGTTGGTGAAAAACTGGAGGTTGCCAGCGTAGCTGGCCTCACACGGCTCCTTAGCGGTAACCTTTAACAGATGAATTTAACGGTGTGCTTTTTGTAAGTTGCATGTCATATATCATTGCTCTAATATTTGGTCAAAGTTAGCATCAAAAAACGCATTAGGCCTTGAGGGAGTCCTGGATTAGGGGGTGTCCGGTTAGCTGGACTATAACCTTTGGCCGGACTCTTGGACTATGAAGATACAAGATTGAAGACTTCGTCCCGTGTCCGGATGGGACTTTCCTTGGCGTGGAAGGCAAGCTTGGCAATACGGATATGTAGATCTCCTTCCATTGTAACCAACTCTGTGTAAACCCTAGCCCTCTCCGGTGTCTATATAAACCGGAGGGCTTTAGTCCATAGGACGAACAACAATCATACCATAGGCTAGCTTCTAGGGTTTAGCCTCTCTGATCTCGTGGTAGATCTACTCTTGTACTACCCATATCATCAATGTTAATCAAGCAGGAGTAGGGTTTTACCTCCATCAAGAGGGCCCGAACCTGGGTAAACACATCGTGTCCCTTGTCTCCTGTTACCATCCGCCTAGACGCACAGTTCGGGACCCCCTACCCGAGATCCACCGGTTCTGACACCGACAGCCGCGGTCCTACCTTCAGCCTCGGCCCTGATCAGCTCCAACCTCGCTTCATATTCGCGCTCGAAGGCCGAGCGAGCTTCCGCCACGCGGCGGTCGACCTCTTCCTGGGCCTGGGCTTCACGCGCAGCAACGTCATCCTCTGCCTGAGCCACCAGGTGCTCCCTCGTCTCCAACCGCTCAAGGTCAAGGTTGCGCTCGGCTGCCTCCAGCGTCAGCGCCTCCTCGCGCTTCAGAAGCTCCGCCTGGTCGACGGAGTCCCCCTTCAGCAACGCAAGGGCTGCCTGGCGCAGTTCCACTTGCTGCTCTAGGGAGTTGCTCCAGGCTTGGAGCTCCCATGCGTGCTCCTCCGCATCTTTGCGCCGTCGGTCTGCTTCCCGAGCCTCCTCAACGGCCTGGGAGCAGGCCTCCCGCGAAGCCGCCAGCGACGCTTCAGCCTTCGCGTTGTCGAGATCACATTGGTGACGCGCGAGGGCGACGGCTACCTTCAGTTTGCGCCTCTCCTCGGCAAGGCGCAAACCTTCGGCCTCGAGGCGCGCATCCTCACCAGCAAGCTCTGCCCCGATCCGGCTCACCGCGTCCGCCGCCCCCTGGAGGAACTCTTGGCGAAGGGAGCGACGCTCCCGAGCGCGCGTGAGCACGTGTTCCGCATCACCCTCTGCCACAAGAGTATGCGGAGGGCCCCGAGGTGGCATGCCCCCTCCCGGCGCGGGGCTGGGGGCTGGCGCCCTAGCCATCGCCGCATGGACCCCTCTGGGAATCCAGCCAGGCGTCGGTCCACCGACGGAGGAGGGACTGAGGACAGACTTCAACCATTCACCATCTATGATCAGAGGAGGAACGCGGGGCAAGCCGGATGTGCCCCAGGAGGACTTGTGAAGAAAGGACAGCGGGCGCGCAGGCTCGAGGTGCCCGGTGGAACGGACCGCTCCGCCGACCGGTCCAGCGGCGGGGGTGCTGCTCGAGCTCGGAGCGCCCAGGGTCAACGGAGAAGGCGAAGCTTGGAGGCTGGCTCCCGGGCCGACTCAACGAATCTGGCGGGACGAGGCCTGAAAAGCCACAATCAGCCGTAGGCATAGCAAAGTAAATGAGCAGAGAAAGAAGAGGACTTACTCGTCCATGGCAAAGTACTTCCTGCGCTTCAACAAGTGGCAAGGGCGGTCGTTGCCACCCAAGGCCTCCTTCCTCTCGCGGAGGGCCTCGAAGTCTACGTGGAACCGACCTAAGCGCTCGACGCAGGGGTCGGCCTGTGGCGCGGAAGAAGCATCAAGATGGTCAGCACCGAAGGAGTCGGCCTGGGGGACGCCGTCAGGCGCCGCCGCGCGAGGAACGGTCGGGGCCTCTGGAGCCCCGGCCTCAAGAGCCGTAGGTCGCAACTCCGCGCCTGCCGCCGCTCAGGGCAGGCCTCGGGAGACGCCGCCTTTGAGGCTTCTCGCGGCGTCGGCACCTCAACATCAGTCACCTCAGCTCCCACAGGTTCTTGTCTCCCCGCTCTATCGCCTGAGGAAGGACCGCTGTGGGCGACAGGGGGAGCAACCACGGCAGCTGGGTTCTCACGGGGCCTCGTGAAGCCAGCCGGGCGTAGCCCCCACTCGTCGAAGCTGGGCATCTGCCTCACAAAATCGGCCCTGCCAGAGCAAAGATACAAAAGGGCACCATCACGCCGAAGGCTGCCTGGAGAAGGATCACCAGTCAAGACCCTGAGCACCGACCGCAGCACTTCAGGCGCCAGGTCCTCCTCCTGAAGTCGCATGCGGTCTCTGTGCCCCGCAAAGTCCCACATCCGGCGAGAGTGGCGCTGGAGAGGAGCAATGCGACATTGGAGGAACTCCTTCACCACCTTGGATGCTGTCACGTTGAGCACCCTCAAACTCTGGAAGTGGCGTCAGACGAAGGCGAGCTAGGGGCTCGCGAGCATCTCATGATCCCAGCCCGAGTTGGGAACAGCAGGTGAGGTCGGGTGCGAGAGCAAAGGGTTGGGCACCCCGACGTCCACATACAGCCACCGCTCTCTAAACCTGGCCTCAGGAGCAGGAAGGCCAAAGTCGATCCCTGAAGCGGCCGTCTCTGGCACGGCGAAGAAGCCCACACACCCTGAGCACTGAGTGGGGTCGCTTAGGCGCAAAGAAAAGAAGTGGCGCAGCAGGGCAACGGATGGAGGAATGCCTATCATCGCCTCGCAAACAAAAGCAAAGACAGCCAGAAGGGTAATGGACTCAGGCCCGAGGTGCATCATGCGGATCTGATAATGGGAGACCACCGCATTGAAGAAAGTGGAAAAGGGGGGAACCAAACCCGCCCATAGGGCATCGGCGAAGAATCGGACCTCTGTGACGATCCTATCAAGGGAGGCATGAGACGCAGGCCAGACTGTGGTCCTGCCGCACGCGTTGAAGGTAGTGGCAAGGGCAGAGCGGACCTTGTTCAAGGCTTCAGGATTGAGTATGATCGACCGACCAATGGCGGGAGCCGCCACCGGAGGCGAGCGGGGCAAAGACGCGGGCTTCTTTCACTTTTCCTTCTTCATTGGCGCCATGGCGATGGAAAGAGGGGAGAGCTCGAGCCGGATTGGCGGCGGAGGTTAGAGCTCGAAGAAGAAGGAAGGGTAGGAGGCGTGCGAGCAGCGGAAAGGGGAACAACTGTGTGCAACTATGGGTCCGCTTAGCCGGGCGCGTAACAAGGCGTCGTGGCAAGCGGAGACGCCCACGTCCAATCAATCGCCACGCGGCGCCCAAGGCCGCAGGCTATTGGGGCCTGCGGCGCTTCGCGCTTGCCCCTTCGCTTCTCTGCTAAGCCAAGCCCAGGCGCGCCTTGGGCCTGGGGGCTACTGTCGGCGTTCTGGGAACGGGGTCCCCAGACTTGCCTGCTTGCGGCCTACGGCGTGGCTCGAGTGGGGGCCCAGCGTGGCCCAACTTCATTAGCTCAGGCTCAAGACCCTCGCGAGGGGCCAAGCCTTGCGGGGCGGACGACAGGAAGCTTCCTCAGGAGCAGCCTCATCAGGCAGGCTCGCGAGGAGGCGGAGAGATCAAGGCAGGGGCACCTCGCGAGGAGCCCATGACGCAAGCCATGACGATCGAGATCAGGCGGTCGCCAGGCGGGCGCCGGCCTGCGCAGCGTCCTTGTTTCCCCTTTGGTGCAAAGGGAGCAAGCACAGGCCAAGGCATCGGGCAAAGGTTACCATTCCGGTGCAACGAGACCAAGACCAGCAGAGCGGTAGGACGGAGGTCTCCGTGGAGCCCAAGACGACGTCATCACCGGTGCTTTTGGCAGCCGAAGACCACCTTTGGACATGATAACTTGTACTGGATGTTCCCCTTCAAAATGGCTAATTGTTGGCGCCCTTCCCGCTCATTATTTGGGAAGAGGACCAGGGCCTCTATAAATAGGACTAGCCACCATAAGGTTCGAGGAGAGGAAAAGAGGGAAGAGAAAAAGGAGAGAGAGACCGAGCAGAACATACCGCACCAGCTCAAGAACGCCTCTCGCGAGGCCGTTCTTCCCCTGTATTGTTCATCATCAGCCCCTGAGGCAATCCACTACACCACACACTGGAGTAGGGTATTACACCACATCGGTGGCCCGAACCAGTATAAACCTCGTGTCCCTTGTGTGTTCTTCTTTCCGGCCTAGATCTCTTGCGAGCCATAGAAGCGCGAGTCGGAAGGGGAAAGATCTTCGTGCGCACCCCAGAGTTCGAACCTTAAGAGTCTGCCGGAACCCGAAATCCGACAACAGCATAATCACTAGCATCACGCATAATTTCAAAGGGTAAATTCCAATCTGGTGGCTGAACAATAGGTGCAGAGATTAATGCTTTCTTAAGTATTTCAAATGGTTCTACAGAATCATCATCAAAGACAAATGGTATATCTTTTTGTAATAAATTAGTCAGAGGCCGAGAAATTTTTGAGAAGTCCTTAATGAACCTCCTATAAAATCCGGCGTGACCAAGGAAACTTCTTATACCTTTCATGTCCTTAGGACATGGCATCTTTTCAATAGCATCAACCTTGGCTTTGTCAACTTCAATACCACTTTCAGAAACTTTGTGCCCCAAGACAATACCCTCATTTACCATAAAGTGGCACTTTTCCCAATTCAAGACAAGATTAGTTTCTTCACATCTCTGCAAAACTTGATCAAGATTGCTTAAGAAATCATCAAAAGAAGATCCATAGACGGAAAAGTCGTCCATGAAAACCTCACAAATCTTTTCACAAAAGTCAGAGAATATAGCCATCATGCATCTTTGAAAGGTAGCAGGTGCGTTACATAAACCAAAAGGCATACGTCTATAAGCAAAAGTACCAAAAGGGCATGTAAAAGTAGTCTTTGATTGATATTTAGCCGACACAGGTATTTGAGAGAAACCAGAAGAACCATCTAGAAAGCAATAATGTGTATGTTTGCATAATCTTTCTAGCATTTGATCAATAAAAGGTAAGGGGTAATGATCTTTCTTAGTAGCCTTATTTAATTTGCGGAAATCAATTACCATCCTATAACCTGTAATAATTCTTTGCGGTATCAATTCATCTTTATCATTAGGCACAACAGTAATACCTCCCTTCTTAGGGACACAATGGACAGGACTCGCCCACTGACTATCAGCGGCGGGATAAATTATACCTGCCTCCAGAAGCTTTAGTATTTCTTTTCTTACCACTTCTTTCATCTTAGGATTCAGACGTCTTTGAGGATCATGAACTGGTTTGGCATCTGCTTTCAAATTTATTTTATGTTGACATAGAGTGGGACTAATGCCCTTAAGATCATCAAGAGTATATCTAATAGCAGCACGGTGCTTCTTCAGAGTTTTCAGTAATCTTTCTTCTTCATGCTCTGAAAGGTTAGCACTAATAATAACAGGATATATCTTCTTTTCATCAAGATAAGCATATTTAAGATTATCAGGCAATGGTTTAAGCTCAAACACGGGATCACTCTTAGGTGGAGGAGGATCCCCTAGGATTTCAACAGGCAAATTGTGTTTCAGAATAGGTTCCTGTTTAAAGAATACTTCATCTATTTCCCTTCTTTCATTCATGAACATATCATTTTCATGGTCTAGCAAATATTGTTCTAAAGGATCACTAGGGGGTACGGCAATAGAAGCAAGACCAATAATTTTATCTTTACTAGGCAATTCTTCTTCACGATGTTGTTTACTAAATTTAGAGAAATTAAACTCATGGATCATATCATCCAAGCCAATAGTAACAACATTCTTTTCGCAGTCTATCCTAGCATTAACAGTGTTCAAGAAGGGTCTACCAAATATAATGGGACAAAAGCTATCTTGTGGGGAAATGAGAACAAGAAAATCAGCAGGATATTTAGTTTTCCCACACAAGACTTCAACATCTCTAACAATTCCCACTGGTGATATTGTATCCCTATTGGCAAGTTTAATTGTGACATCAATGCCTTCTAACTCGGCAGGTGCAATTTCATGCTTAATTTCTTCGTACAAGGTATGCGGTATAACACTAGCACTAGCACCCATATCACATAAGCCATGATAACAATGATCTCCTATTTGAACAGAAATAATAGGCACGCCTACCACAGGTCTATGTTTATCTTTAGCACAAGGTTTAGCAATTCTAGCAGTTTCACCGTTGAACTGGATAACATGCCCATCAATATTATCAGATAATAGATCTATAACAATAGCAATATTGGGTTCTATTTTAACTTGCTCAGGAGGTGAATAAGTTCTAATATTGCTTTTACGAACCACAGTTGAAGCTTTGGCATGATCCTTTATTCTAACATGGAAAGGTGGTTTCTCAACACAGGAAATAGGAAAATAGGATCATTATAAGTGACAGTCTTTTCTTCAATTTTAATAGGTGCAGCTACTTTTACTTCTATGGGAGGATGATATTTCAACCACTTCTCCTTGGGGAGATCAACATAAGTAGCAAAAGATTCACAGAAAGAAGCTACTATCTCAACGTCAAGTCCATATTTAGTGCTAAACTTACGGAAAATATCGGTATCCATAAAAGATTTAACACAATCAAACTTAGGTGTCATACCTGACTCCTTACCTTCGTCAAGATCCCAATCTTCAGAGTTGTGTTTAATTATATCCAATAAATCCCATCTAAATTCAATAGTCTTCATCATAAAAGAGCCAGCACAAGAAGTAACGAGCATGGTGTGATTGTTTTCAGAAAGCCGAGCATAAAAGTTTTGAATAATTGTAAATATTGGAAGCTCATGATTGGGGCATGAATATAACATTCATTTAAGCCTCCCCCAAGCTTGAGCGATGCTTTCTCCTTCGCAAGAACAAAAATTATATATGTAATTGCGATCATGATGAACAAGATGCATAGGGTAATACTTCTGATGAAATTCCAATTTCAATCTTTTATAGTTCCATGATCTCGTATCATCACATAGTCTATACCATGTCAATGTGTCTCCCTTCAAAGATAAAGGGAAGACATTCTTCTTAGCAACATCATCGGGTATACCTGCAAGCTTAAATAATCCATAAACTTCATCCACATATATTAGGTGTTCATCAGGATGCTTTGTTCCATCTCTTGTAAAAGGATTAGCTAGCAGTTTTTCTACCATACCCGAAGGAAATTCAAAACAAACTTCATTTTCAATAGGTTTAGTAGGTTGAGGAGCAACTCTTTGCTCTACTGGTCAGGGTGAAGATACCCCGAACAAGCCCGTCATAGGATTACTTTCCATAGTAACAAGTGACAGTAAATTTCAGCACACTATATAAAATTTTCCTTACCAAATTCCACCTACCAAAGGCGCTACACTCCCCGGAAACGGCGCCAGAAAAGAGTCTTGATGACCCACAAGTATAGGGGATCTATCGTAGTCCTTTCGATAAGTAAGAGTGTCGAACCCAACGAGGAGCAGAAGGAAATGTTAAGCGGTTTTCAGCAAGGTATTCTCTGCAAGTACTGAAACAAGAGGTGACAAATAGTTTGTGATAAGATAATTCGTAACGAGCAACAAGTAACAAAAGTAAATAAAGTGCAGCAAGGTGGCCCAATCCTTTTTTTAGCGAAGGACAAGCCGGAATAAACTCTTATATAAGGAAAAGCGCTCCCGAGGACACATGGGAATTATCGTCAAGCTAGCTTTCATCACGCTCACATGATTCGCGTTCGGTACTTTGATAATTCGATATGTGGGTGGACCGGTGCTTGGGTGCTGTTCTTACTTGAACAAGCATCCCACTTATGATTAACCTCTATTGCAAGCATCCGCAACTACAACAAAAGTATTAAGGTAAACCTAACCATAGCATGAAACATATGGATCCAAATCAGCCCCTTACGAAGCAACGCATAAACTAGGGTTTAAGCTTCTGTCACTCTAGCAACCCATCATCTACTTATTACTTCCCAATGCCTTCCTCTAGGCCCAAACAATGGTGAAGTGTTATGTAGTCGACGTTCACATAACACCACTAGAGGTTAGACAGCATACATGTTATCAAAATATCGAACGAATACCAAATTCACATGACTACTAACAGCAAGACTTCTCCCTTGTCCTCAGGAACAAACGTAACTACTCACAAAGCATATTCATGTTCATAATCCGAGGGGTAATAATATGCATAAAGGATCTGAACATATGATCTTCCACCAAGTAAACCAACTAGCATCAACTACAAAGAGTAATCAACACTACCAGCAACCTGTTGGGGAACGTTGTAGAAAACAAAAATTTTCCTACGGTTTCACCAAGATCCATCTATGAGTTCATCTAGCAACGAGTGATCGGATGCATCTACATACCTTTGTAAATCGCGAGCGGAAGCGTTCACTAGAACGTGGATGATGGAGTCGTACTCGCCGAGATCCGAATCACCGATGACCAAGTGCCGAACGGACGGCACCTCCGAATTCAACACACGTACGGAGCGGATGACGTCTCCTCCTTCTTGATCCAGCAAGGGGAAAGGAGAGGTTGATGAAGATCCAGCAGCACGACGGCGTGGTGCTGGATGCAGTTGTCACCTGCAGCAGGGCTTCGCCGAGCGTCTGCGCGAGAGGGAGAGGTGTAGCAGGGGAGAGGGAGGCGCCAGGGCTCAGGGTGCGGTTGCCCCTCCCTCCCCCCTTTATATAGGCCCCCTGGGGGGCGCCGGCCTTGGAGATCCCATCTCCAAGAGGGGGCGGCGGCCAGGGGGGTGGAGTACCCCCCAAGGCAAGTGGGGCGAGGGTTCCAACCCTAGGCGCAGGGGGTGGGCCTAGGGGGCGCACCATCCCACTAAGGGCTGGTTCCCCCTCCCAGTTCAGCCCATGGGGACCTCCGGGATGGGTGGCCCAACCCGGTGGACCCCTGGGACCCATCCGGTGGTCCCGGTACAATACCGGTGACCCCCGAATCACTCCCGATGGCCGAAACTGCACTTCCTATATATAATTCATCACCTCCGGACCATTCCGGAACTCCTCGTGACATCCGGGATCTCATCCGGGACTCCAAACAATTTTCGGATTACTGCATACTCATATCTCTACAACCCTAGCGTCACCGAACCTTAAGTGTGTAGACCCTACGGGTTCAGGAGACATGCAGACTTGACCGAGACACCTCTCTGGCCAATAACCAACAGCGGGATCTGGATACCCATGTTGGCTCCCACATACTCCTTGATGATCTCATCGGATGAACCACGATGTCGAGGATTCAATCAATCCTGTATGAAATTCCCTTTGTCAATCGGTATTTTACTTGCCCGAGATTCGATCGTCGGTATCCCAATACCTCGTTCAATCTCGTTACCGGCAAGTCACATTACTCGTACCGTAATGCATGATCCCGTGATCAAACACTTTGATCACATTGAGCTCATTATGATGATGCATTACTGAGTGGGCCCGGTGATACCTCTCCGTCATACGGAGTGACAAATCCCAGTCTCGATCCGTGTGAACCCAACAGACACTTTCGGAGATACCCGTAGTATACCTCTATAGTCACCCAGTTACGTTGTGACGTTAGGCACACCCAAAGCACTCCTACGGTATCCGGGAGTTACACGATTTCATTGTCTAAGGAAAAGATACTTGACATTGGAAAAGCTCTAGCAAATGAATTATGCGATCTTGTGCTTATGCTTAGGATTGGGTCTTGTCCATCACATCATTCTCCTAATGATGTGATCTCGTTATCAATGACATCCAATGTCCATAGTCAGGAAACCATGACTATCAGTTGATGAACGAGCTCGTCAACTAGAGGCTTACTAGGGACATGTTGGTGTCTATGTATTCACACATGTATTACGATTTCCGGATAACACAATTATAGCATGAATAAAAGACAATTATCATGAACAAGGAAATATAATAATAATGCTATTATTATTGCCTCTAGGGCATATTTCCAACAGTCTCCCACTTGCACTAGAGTCAATAATCTAGTTACATTGTGATGAATTGAACACCCATAGAGTTCTGGTGTTGATCATGTCTTGCTCTAGGGAGAGGTTTAGTCAACGGATCTACGACATTCAGATCCGTATGCACTTTACAAATTTCTATGTCTCCATCTTGAACATTTTCACGAATGGAGTTGAAGCGACGCTTGATGTGCCTAGTCTTCTTGTGAAACCTGGGCTCATTGGCAAGTGCAATAGCTCCAGTGTTGTCACAGAAGAGTTTGATCGGCCCCGACGCATTGGGTATGACTCCTAGGTCGGTGATGAACTCCTTCATCCAAATTGCTTCATGCGCTGCCTCCGAGGCTGCCATGTACTCCGCTTCACATGTAGATCCCGCCACGACGCTCTGCTTGCAGCTGCACCAGCTTACTGCTCCACCATTCAACATATACACGTATCCGGTTTGTGACTTAGAGTCATCCAGATCTGTGTCGAAGCTAGCGTCGACGTAACCCTTTATGACGAGCTCTTCGTCACCTCCATAAACGAGAAACATGTCCTTAGTCCTTTTCAGGTACTTCAGGATATTCTTGACCGCTGTCCAGTGTTCCTTGCCGGGATTACTTTGGTACCTTCCTACCAAACTTATGGCAAGGTTTACATCAGGTCTGGTACACAACATGGCATACATAATAGACCCTATGGCCGAGGCATAGGGGATGACACTCATCTCTTCTATATCTTCTGCCGTGGTCGGGCATTGAGCTGAGCTCAATTTCACACCTTGCAACACAGGCAAGAACCCCTTCTTGGACTGATCCATATTGAACTTCTTCAATATCTTTTCAAGGTATGTGCTTTGTGAAAGACCTATGAGGCGTCTTGATCTATCTCTATAGATCTTGATGCCTAATATATAAGAAGCTTCTCCAAGGTCCTTCATTGAAAAACTCTTATTCAAGTAGGCCTTAATGATGTCCAAAAGTTCTATATCATTTCCCATCAAAAGTATGCCATCTACATATAATATGAGAAATGCTACAGAGCTCCCACTCACTTTCTTGTAAACGCAGGCTTCTCCATAAGTCTGCATAAACCCAAACACCTTGATCATCTCATCAAAGCGAATGTTCCAACTCCAAGATGCTTGCACCAGCCCATAAATGGATCACTGGAGCTTGCATACCTTGTTAGCATTCTTAGGGTCGACAAAACCTTCCGGCTGCATCATATATAGTTCTTCCTTAAGATAGCCGTTAAGGAATGCCGTTTTGACGTCCATTTGCCATATCTCATAATCATAGTATGCAGCAATTGCTAACATGATTCAGACGGACTTCAGCTTCGCTACGGGAGAGAAAGTCTCATCGTAGTCAACCCCTTGAACTTGCCGATAACCCTTAGCGACAAGTCGAGCTTTATAGATGGTAACATTACCATCTGCGTCCGTCTTCTTCTTAAAGATCCATTTGTTTTCTATCGCTCGCCGATCATCGGGCAAGTCTGTCAAAGTCCATACTTTGTTTTCATACATGGATCCTATCTCGGATTGCATGGCCTCCAACCATTTGTTGGAATCTAGGCCCGCCATCGCTTCTTCATAGTTCGAAGGTTCACCGTTGTCTAACAACATGATTTCCAGGACAGGGTTGCCGTACCACTCTGGTGCGGAACGTGTCCTTGTGGACCTACGAAGTTCAGTAGTAACTTGATCTGAAGTTTCATGATCATCATCATTAACCTCCTCTCTAACCGGTGGAGGCACCACAGAAACAGTTTCTTGAGCTGCGCTACTATCCGGTTCAAGAGGTAATACTTCATCAAGTTCCACTTTCCTCCCACTTACTTCTTTCGAGAGAAACTCTTTCTCCAGAAAGGATCCGTTCTTGGCAACAAACATCTTGCCTTCGGATCTTAGGTAGAAGGTATACCCAATAGTTTCCTTAGGGTATCCTATGAAGACGCATTTTTCCGACATGGATTCGAGCTTTTCAGGTTGAAGTTTCTTGACATAAGCATCGCATCCCCAAACTTTTAGAAACGGCAGCTTAGGTTTCTTCCCAAACCATAATTCATACGGTGTCGTCTCAACGGATTTAGACGGTGCCCTATTTAAAGTGAATGTAGCTGTCTCTAGAGCGTATCCCCAAAAAGATAGCGGTAAATCTGTAAGAGACATCATAGATCGCACCATATCCAATAGAGTGCTATTATGACGTTCGGACACACCATTACGTTGAGGTGTTCCAGGCGGCGTGAGTTGTAAAACGATTCCACATTTCCTTAAGTGTGTGCCATATTCGTGACTTAAATATTCTCCTCCATGATCTGATCGTAAGAACTTTATTTTTCGGTCACGTTGTTTCTCTACCTCATTCTGAAATTCCTTGAACTTTTCAAAGGTCTCAGACTTGTGTTTCATCAAGTAGACATACCCATATCTACTCAAGTCATCCGTGAGAGTGAGAACATAACGATATCCTCCGCGAGCCTCAACACTCATTGGACGGCACACATCAGTATGTATGATTTCCAATAAGTTGGTTGCTCGCTCCATTGTTCCGGAGAACGGAGTCTTGGTCATTTTGCCCATGAGGCCTGGTTCGCATGTGTCAAATGATTCATAATCGAGAGACTCTAAAAGTTCATCAGCATGGAGCTTCTTCATGCGCTTAACACCAATGTGACCAAGGCGACAGTGCCACAAGTATGTGGGACTATCGTTATCAACTTTACACCTTTTGGTATTCACACTATGAATATGTGTATTATCACGCATGAGATTCATTAAGAATAAACCATTGACCATTGGAGCATGACCATAAAACATATCACTCATATAAATAGAACAACCATTATTCTCGGATTTAAATGAGTAGCCATCTCGCATTAAACGAGATCCAGATACAATGTTCATGCTCAAACTTGGCACTAAATAACAATTATTGAGGTTTAAAACTAATCACATAGGTAAATGTAGAGGTAGCGTGCCGACGGCGATCACATCGACCTTGGAACCATTCCCGACGCGCATCGTCACCTCGTCCTTCGCCAGTCTCCGCTTATTCCACAGCTGTCGTTTTGAGTTACAAATATGAGCAACGGCACCGGTATCAACTACCCAGGAGCTACTACGAGCACTGGTAAGGTACACATCAATTACATGTATATCACATATACGTTTAGTGTTGCCGGCCTTCTTGTCCGCTAAGTATTTGGGGCAGTTCCGCTTCCAGTGACCCTTCCCTTTGCAATAAAAGCACTCAGTCTCAGGCTTGGGTCCATGCTTTGACTTCTTCCCGGCAACTGGTTTACCGGGCGCGGCAACATCCTTGCCGTCCTTCTTGAAGTTCTTCTTACCCTTGCCTTTCTTGAACTTAGTGGTTTTATTGACCATCAACACTTGATGTTCCTTTTTGATTTCATCCTCTGCTGATTTCAGCATAGCAAGTACCTCAGGAATGGTCTTTACCATCCCCTGCATATTGTAGTTCATCACAAAGCTCTTGTAGCTAGGTGGGAGCGACTGAAGGATTCTGTCAATGACCGCCTCGTCTGGGAGGTTAATCTCCAGCTGAGTCAAGCGGTTGTGCAACCCATACATCTTGAGTATGTGTTCACTGACAGAACTGTTTTCCTCCATCTTACAACTGTAGAACTTGTCGGAGACTTCATATCTCTCGACCCGGGCATGAGCTTGGAAAACATTTTCAGCTCCTCAAACATCTCATATGCTCCGTGATGCTCAAAATGTTTTTGGAGCCCCGGTTCTAAGCTGTAAAGCATGCCGCACTGAACAAGGGAGTAATCATCAGCACGAGACTGCCAAGCATTCATAATGTCTTCGTTCTCTGGGATGGGTGCTTCACCTAGCGGTGCTTCTAGGACATATTGTTTCCTCGCAGCTATGAGGATGATCCTCAGGTTCCGGACCCAGTCCGTATAGTTGCTGCCATCGTCTTTCAGCTTGGTTTTCTCTAGGAACGCGTTGAAGTTCATGTTGACATTAGCTTGGGCCATTTGATCTACAAGACATATTGCAAAGTTTATTTAGACTAAGTTCATGATAATTAAGTTCATCTAATCAAATTATTTAATGACCTCCCACTCAGATTAGACATCCCTCTAGTCATCTAAGTGAAACATGATCCGACTCGACTAGGCCGTGTCCGATCATCACGTGAGACGGACTAGTCATCATCGGTGAACATCTCCATGTTGATCGTATCTTCCATACGACTCTTGTTCGACCTTCGGGTCTCTTGTGTTCCGAGGCCATGTCTGTACATGCTAGGCTCGTCAAGTCAACCTAAGTGTTTGCATGTGTAAATCTGTCTTACACCCGTTGTATGTGAACGTTGGAGTCTATCACACCCGATCATCACGTGGTGCTTCGAAACAACGAACTGTCGCAACGGCGCACAGTTAGGGGGAACACTTTCTTGAAATTGTTATGAGGGATCATCTTATTTACTACCGTCGTTCTAAGTAAACAAGATGCAAAAACATGATAAACA
This sequence comes from Aegilops umbellulata, assembly GCA_032464435.1. Lineage (NCBI taxonomy): Eukaryota > Viridiplantae > Streptophyta > Magnoliopsida > Poales > Poaceae > Aegilops > Aegilops umbellulata. The sequence goes on from CP136060.1 coordinate 324,177,827, forward strand.
TCACATGCAATCAAATAATAATAGTTACATGATATGGCCAATATCATATAGCTCCTTTGATCTCCATCTTGGGGCTCCATGACCATCTTGTCACCGGCATGACACCATGATCTCCATCATCATGATCTCCATCATCGTGTCTCCATGAAGTTGCTCGCCAACTATTACTTCTACTACTATGGCTAACACATTTAGCAATAAAGTAAAGTAATTTACATGGCGTTTCCATTGACACGCAGGTCATAAAAAATAATGACAACTCCTATGGCTCCTGCCGGTTGTCATACTCATCGACATGCAAGTCGTGATTCCTATTACATGAACATGATCTCATACATCACATACATATCATTCATCATTCATCACAACTTTGGCCATATCATATCACAAAGCACTTGCTGCAAAAACAAGTTAGACGTCCTCTAATTGTTGTTGCAAGTTTTACGTGGCTGCAATAGGGTTCTAGCAAGAACGTTTTCTTACCTACGTAAAATCCACAACGTGATTTGTCAACTTCTATTTACGCTTCATAAGGACCCTTTTCGTCGAATCCGCTCCAACTAAAGTGGGAGAGACAGACACCCGCCAGCCACCTTATGCAACTAGTGCATGTTAGTCGGTGGAACCAGTCTCACGTAAGAGTACGTGTAAGGTTGGTCCGGGCCGCTTCATCTCACAATACCGCTGAAGCAAAATAAGACTAGTAGCAGCAAGAAAGTTGACAACATCTACGCCCACAACAATTGTGTTCTACTCGTGCAAAAAGAACTACGCATAAACTTGGATCATGATGCCACTGTTGGGGAACGTTGCAGAAAACAAAAATTTTCCTACGGTTTCACCAAGATCCATCTATGAGTCCATCTAGCAACGAGTGATCGGATGCATCTACATACCTTTGTAGATCGCGAGCGGAAGCGTTCACTAGAACGTGGATGATGGAGTCGTACTCGCCGTGATCCAAATCACCGATGACCAAGTGCCGAACGGACGGCACCTCCGCGTTCAACACACGTACGGAGCGGATGACGTCTCCTCCTTCTTAATCCAGCAAGGGGAAATGAGAGGTTGATGAAGATCTAGCAGCACGATGGTGTGGTGGTGGATGAAGTTGTAGCAGGGGAGAGGGAGGCGCCAGGGCTCAGGGTGCGGCTGCCCCTCCCTCCCCCCTTTATATAGGCCCCCTGGGGGGCGCCGGCCCTGGAGATCCCATCTCCAAGAGGGGGCGGCGGCCAGGGGGGTGGAGTACCCCCCAAGGCAAGTGGGGCGCCCCCCCACCCTAGGGTTCCAACCCTAAGTGTAGGGGGTGAGCCTAGGGGGGCGCACCAGCCCACTAAGGGCTGGTTCCCCCTCGCACTTCAGCCCATGGGGCCCTCCAGGATGGGAGGCCCCACCCGGTGGACCCCTGGGACCCATCCGGTGGTCCCGGTACAATACCGGTGACCCCCGAATCACTCCCGATGGCCGAAACTGCACTTACTATATATAATTCATCACCTCCGGACCATTCTGGAACTCCTCGTGACATCCGGGATCTCATCCGGGACTCCGAACAACTTTCGGATTACTTCATACTCATATCTCTGCAACCCTAGCGTCACCGAACCTTAAGTGTGTAGACCCTACAGGTTCGGGAGACATGCAGACATGACCGAGGCACCTCTCTGGCCAATAACCAACAGCGGGATCTGGATACCCATGTTGGCTCCCACATACTCCTCGATGATCTCATCGGATGAACCACGATGTAGAAGATTCAATCAATCCTGCATGCAATTCCTTTTGTCAATCGGTATTTTACTTGCCCGAGATTCGATCGTCGGTATCCCAATACCTCGTTCAATCTCGTTACCGGCAAGTCACTTTACTCGTACCGTAATGCATGATCCCGTGATCAAACACTTTGATCACATTGAGCTCATTATGATGATGCATTACTGAGTGGGCCCGGTGATACCTATCCGTCATACGGAGTGACAAATCCCAGTCTCGATCCGTGTCAACCCAACAGACACTTTCGGAGATACCCGTAGTATACCTTTATAGTCACCCAGTTATGTTGTGACGTTTGGCACACCCAAAGCACTCCTACGGTATCCGGGAGTTACACGATTTCATTGTCTAAGGAAAAGATACTTGACATTGGAAAAGCTCTAGCAAACGAATTATGCGATCTTGTGCTTATGCTTAGGATTGGGTCTTGTCCATCACATCATTCTCCTAATGATGTGATCTCGTTATCAATGACATCCAATGTCCATAGTCAGGAAACCATGACTATCAGTTGATCAACGAGCTAGTCAACTAGAGGCTTACTAGGGACATGTTGGTGTCTATCTATTCACACATGTATTACGATTTCCGGATAACACAATTATATTATGAATAAAATACAATTATCATGAACAAGGAAATATAATAATAATGCTATTATTATTGCCTCTAGGGCATATTTCCAACACAACCTACTAGCACCAATCCCGGACTTGGAGACAAGAATTGGATACAAGAGATGAACTAGGGTTTGGAGATGAGATGGTGATGGTGAAGATGTTGATGGAGATTGCCCTCTCCCGATGAGAGGAGCGTTGGTGATGATGATGGCGATGATTTACCCCTCGCGGAGGGAAGTGTCCCCGGCAGAACAGCTCTGCCGGAGCCCTAGATTGGTTCCACCAAGGTTCCACCTCGTGGCGGCGGAGTTTCGTCCCGAAAGACTGCTTGTTTCTTTTTTCTCGAAGAAAGACTTCATATAGCTGAAGATGGACGTCGGAGAGCCACCGGGGATCCCACGAGGTAGGGGGCGTGCCCTAGAGGGGGGTGGGGGCCCGCCCTCATGGATAGGGTGTGGGCTCCCTGGCCTTCATCTTTGGCGAGGATTTTTTATTATTTATTGTAAGATATTCCGTGGAGTTTCAGGACTTTTGGAGTTGTGCAGAATAGGCCTCTAACATTTGCTCCTTTTCCATCCCAGAATTCCAGCTGCCGGCATTCTTCCTCCTTATGTAAACCTTGTAAAATAAGAGAGAATAGCCATAAGTATTGTGACATAACATGAAATAACAACCCATAATGCAATAAATATCGATATAAAAGCATGATGCAAAATGGACGTATCATCCAACATATGAAGTTGGACACAAGACTTATGTTAGTTGCACACTGAAGTCATTTTAGTTGCACACTGAGTAACATAGCGGGTGCACACTAGACTGCCTAAAGGGAAACTTAATTCTATAGAGAATATAGAAACACACTTGTACTCAAGTTTCAATTATACAAGATGCGCAAAAATTGCTTTTCATCTGCACAAATGCCTTCGTGAGATCTCAAGTATTTGGACAATGAAGGTTTGTTCACCAAGGGATGGTTGCGGTCATGAACAAAGTGTGTCACCTCCCATCGACCATCTTTTAATTTCACCAACATTTTTGCTTTGCATTCAGTTTGCATTATTGTCTCGTGTTTCCGTTTCTTCTTTCTCCTTTTGGGACCAGTCTCCTCTTCATTAAGATTGAAGGTTCATCTTCCATTTCCTCATCACCACCAACAACTTTTGGATCTGGTATAGGATCTAGGACAGGAGCAGTCTTCGCTCCTCCGTCGTCAACTTTGGGCTTCTTATACTTGTTGCAACAAAACTACTGCTTTACCAATTCATTTGTGTAAGGTGTCCACCTTGAGTGTTTGATACGTCCATTTTGCATCATGCTTTTATATCGATATTTATTGCATTATGGGCTGTTGTTTCACAATATGTCACAATACTTATGGCTGTTCTCTCTTATATTACAAGGTTTACATAAGGAGGGAGAATGCCGGCAGCTAGAATTCTGGGCTGGAAAAGGAGCAAATATTAGAGACCTATTCTGGGCAACTCCAAAAGTCCTGAAACTCCACGGAACATCTTAAAATAAATAAAGTAAAATCCTCGCCAAAGAGGAAGTCCAGGGGGCCCACACCCTGCTCACGAGGGTGGGGGGCGTGCCCCCTCCTAGGGCGCGCCCCCTACCTCGTGGGCCCCCTGGTGGGTCTCCGACGTCCATTTTCTGCTATATGAAGTCTTTCGATGAGAAAAAAATAATAAGAAACCTTTCGGGATGAGACTCTGCCGCCACGAGGCGGAACCGAGGCAGAACCAATCTAGAGCTCCGGCAGTGCTGTTCTGCCGGGGACACTCCCCTCCGGGAGGGGGAAATCATCACCATCGTCATCACCAACGTTCCTCTCATCGGGAGAGGGCAATCTCCATCAACATCTTCACCGGCACCATCTCATCTCCAAACCCTAGTTCATCTCTTGTATCCAATTCTTGTCTCAAAGTCCGGGATTGGTGCTAATAGGTTGCTAGTAGTGTTGATTACTCCTTGTAGTTGATGCTAGTTGGTTTATTTGGTGGAAGATCATATGTTCAGATACTTTATGCATATTATTACCCCTCTGATTATGAACATGAATATGCTTTATGAGTAATTACGTTTGTTCCTGAGGACAAGGGAAAAGTCTTGCTATTAGTAGTCATGTGAATTTGGTATTCGTTTGATATTTTGATAAGATGTATGTTGTCTAGCCTCTAGTGGTGTTATGTGAACGTCGACTACATAACACTTCACCATTATTTGGGCCTAGAGGAAGGCATTGGGAAGTAATAAGTAGATGATGGGTTGCTAGAGTGACAGAAGCTTAAACCCTAGTTTATGTGTTGCTTCGTAAGGGGCTGATTTGGATCCATATGTTTCATGATACGGTTAGGTTTACCTTAATACTTCTGTTGTAGTTGCGGATGCTTGCAATAGAGGTTAATCATAAGTGGGATGCTTGTTCAAGTAAGAACAGCACCCAAGCACCGGTCCACCCACATATCAAATTATCAAAGTACCGAACGCGAATCATATGAACGTGATGAAAACTAGCTTGACGATATTCCCATGTGTCCTCGGGAGCACTTTTCCTATTATAAGAGTTTGTTCCGGCTTGTCCTTTGCTACAAAAGGATTGGGCCATCTTGCTGCACTTTATTTACTTTTGTTACTTGTTTCTCGTTACAATTTACCTCACCACCAAACTATCTATCACCACTTATTTCAGTACTTGCAGAAAATACCTTGCTGAAAACCGCTTATCATTTCCTTCTGCTCCTCGTTGGGTTTGACACTCTTACTTATCGAAAGGACTATGATAGATCCCCTATACTTGTGGGTCATCAAGACTCTTTTCTGGCGCCGTTGCCGGGGAGTGTAGCGCCTTTGGTAGGTGGAATTTGGTAAGGAAATTTTTATATAGTGTGCTGAAATTTACTGTCACTTGTTACTATGGAAAGTAATCCTATGACGGGCTTGTTCGGGGTATCTTCACCCTGACCAGTAGAGCAAAGAGTTGCTCCTCAACCTACTGAACCTATTGAAAATGAAACTCCCTTTTTATTTCCTTCGGGTATAATGGAAAAACTGCTAGCTAATCCTTTTTCAGGAGATGGAACAAAGCATTCTGATGAGCACTTATTATATGTGGATGAACTTTGTGGATTATTTAAGCTTGCAGGTGTACCCAATGATGTTGCTAAGAAGAAGGTCTTCCCTTTATCATTGAAGGAAGACGCATTGATATGGTATAGGCTATGTGATACGAGATCATGGGACTATAAAAGATTGAAATTGGAATTTCATCAAAAGTATTACCCTATGCATCTTGTTCAATTATATACATAATTTCTGGCCTCGCGAAGGAGAAAGCATCGCTCAAGCTTGGTGAGGCTTAAATCAATGTTATATTCATGCCCCAATCATGAGCTCCCGAGAGAAATAATTATGCAAAGTTTTTATGCTCGGCTTTCTGAAAACAATCGCACCATGCTCGATACTTCTTGTGCTGGCTCTTTTATGATGAAGACTATTGAATTCAGATGGAACTTATTGGATAGAGTTAAACGCAACTCTGAAGATTGGGACCTCGACGAAGGTAAGGAGTCAGGTATGACACCTAAGTTTGATTGTGTTAAATCTTTTATGGATACCGATATTTTCCGTAAGTTTAGCACTAAATATGGACTTGACTCTGAGATAGTAGCCTCTTTCTGTGAATCTTTTGCTACTTATGTTGATCTCCGCAAGGAGAAGTGGTTTAAATATCATCCTCCCAGAGAAGTAAAAGTAGCTGCACCTATTAAAGTTGAAGAAAAGATTGTCACTTATAATGATCCTATTGTTCCTACTTCTTATGTTGAGAAACCACCTTTCCCTGTTTGAGTAAAGGATCATGCTAAAGCTTCAACTGTTGTTCGTAAAAGCAATATCAGAACTTATGTACCCCCTGAGCAAGTTAGAGTAGAACCTAATGTTGCTATTGTTAAAGATCTCTTGTCTGATAATATTGATGGGCATGTTATTCAGTTCGAAGGTGAAACTGCTAGAATTGCTAAGGCTTGTGATAAAGATAAACATAGACCTGTGGTAAGCATGCCTGTTATTTCTGTTAAAATAGGAGATCATTGTTATCATGGCTTATGTGATATGGGTGCTAGTGCTAGTGTTATACCTTCTGACTTGTACGAAGAAATTAAGAATGAAATTGCACCTGCTGAGATAGAAGATATTGATGTTACAATTAAACTTGCTAATAGATATACTATTTCACCAATTGGGATTGTTAGAGATATTGAAGTATTGTGTGGGAAAACTAAATATCCTGCTGATTTTCTTGTTCTCACTTCTCCACAAGATAGCTTCTGTCTCATTATATTTGGTAGACCCTTCTTGAACACTTTTAATGCTAAGATAGACTGCGAAAAGAATGTTGTTACTATTGGCTTGGACGATATGGTTCATGAGTTTAATTTCTCAAAATTTAGCAAACAACATCATGAGGAAGAATTATCTAGTAAGGATGAAATTATTGGTCTTGCTTCTATTGCCGTACCTCCTAGTGATCCTTTAGAACACTATCTGCTAGACCATGATAATGATATGTTCATGAATGAAAGAAGGGAAATAGATGAAGTATTCTTTAAACAGGAACCCATTCTGCAACACAATTTACCTGTTGAGATTTTAGGGGATCCCCCTCCACCCAAGGGTGATCCCGTGTTTGAGCTTAAACCATTGCCTCATAATCTTAAATATGCTTATCTTGATGAAAAGAAGATATATCCTGTTATTATTTGTGCTAACCTTTCAGAGCATGAAGAAGAAAGATTATTGAAAACTCTGAGGAAGCATCGTGCTGCTATTGGATACACTCTTGATGATCTTAAGGGCATTAGTCCCACTCTATGTCAACATAAAATAAATTTGGAAGCAGATGTCAAACCAGTTCGTGATCCTCAACGGCGTGTGAATCCTAAAATGAAAGAAGTTGTAAGAAAAGAAATACTCAAGCTTCTTGAGGCAGGTATAATTTATCCCGTTGCTGATTGTCAGTGGGTAAGTCCTGTCCATTGTGTCCCTAAGAAGGGAGGTATTACTGTTGTTCCAAATGATAAAGATGAATTGATTCCACAAAGAATTATCACAGGTTATAGGATAGTAATTAATTTCCATAAATTGAATAAAGCTACTAAGAAAGATCATTACCCCTTACCTTTTATTGATCAAATGCTAGAAAGATTATGCAAACATACACACTACTGCTTTCTAGATGGTTATTCCGGTTTCTCTCAAATACCTGTGTCGGCTAGAGATCAATCAAAGACTACTTTTACATGCCCTTTTGGTACTTTTGCTTATAGACGTATGCCTTTTGGTTTATGTAATGCACCTGCTACCTTTCAAAGATGCATGATGGCTATATTCTCCGACTTTTGTGAAAAGATTTACGAGGTTTTCATGGACGACTTTTCCGTCTATGGTTCCTCTTTTGATGATTGCTTGAGCAATCTTGATCAAGTTTTCCAGAGATGTGAAAAAACTAATCTTGTCTTGAATTGGGAAAAGTGCCACTTTATGGTTAATGAAGGTATTGTTTTGGGGCACAAGGTTTCCGAAAGAGGTATTGAAGTTGATAAAGCCAAAGTTGATGATATTGAAACGATGCCATGTCCCAAGGACGTCAAAGGTATAAGAAGTTTCCTTGGTCACGCCGGATTTTATAGGAGGTTCATTAAGGACTTGTCAAAACTTTGTCGGCCTCTGACTAATTTATTCCAAAAAGATATACCATTTGTCTTTGATGATGATTCTGTAGAAGCATTCAAAATACTTAAGAAAGCATTAATGTTGGTGTCAAAACCGGCGGATCTCGGGTAGGCGGTCCCGAACTGTGCGTCTAGGCGGATGGTAACAGGAGACAAGGGACACAATGTTTTACCCAGGTTCGGGCCCTCTTGATGGAGGTAAAACCCTACGTCCTGCTTGATTGATATTGATGATATGGGTAGTACAAGAGTAGATCTACCACGAGATCAAGGAGGCTAAACCCTAGAAGCTAGCCTATGGTATGATTGTTGTATATTGGAGTTGTCCTACGGACTAAAACCCTCTGGTTTATATAGACACCGGATAGGGTTGGGGTTACACAAAGTCGGTTACAATGATAGGAGATCTAAATATCCGCATCGCCAAGCTTGCCTTCCACGCCAAGGAAAGTCCCCTCCGGACAGGGGACGAAGTCTTCAATCTTGTATCTTCATAGTCCTGGAGTTCGGCTGAAGGTATAGTTCGGATGGCCGGACACCCCCTAATCCCGGACTCCCTCAGTAGCCCCCGAACCAGGCTTCAATGACAACGAGTCCGGCGCGTAGATTGTCTTCGGCATTGCAAGGCGGGTTCTTCTCCAAATTCTGTGTACCTGTTGAATAATGTCTGATATTTGTAATGTAGCGCTCCTCGGCTCCTTCGCCCAATAATGGCGGCCTTCCACGTGTCAAATGAATATGAAAAGTCTAGGTGTTTTTACATTCACACCCCTGGTCGCGTAAATGAGCCGCCTATTTAAAGAGATGCGAATTCAGATCCAAACCACACCCTCTCCCTCTCACGAGTAATCATCAGAGCGCATCTAGCAAAGGTCCATTCCAACATGGCCGACCATCGCAACTCCTCCTCTCGCCCTTCCAGCCCTAGGCCTGGAGACTGGGAGAGGTGCCCCATCCCGCATAGAGAGCTAGTTTCGCTTCAGACCAAGGGATTCCTCCCTCCGGCCTATATGGTTCCGGTTCGAGCCGGACTCGCCACCTATAATGGCGGAGAGCAAGCGGAGAGCGCCCCCAATCCCTCCAAAGGAGAGCGGGTATGCCTCGTCCCTTATTTAATAAGAGGACTTGGATTTCCAATTCATCCGTTTCTCCGGGGGCTTCTGAAGTTCTACGGCCTCCAACTGCATAATCTCACGCCCACCTCTATACTGCATATCACGGGCTTCGTTGCTCTTTGCGAGCTGTTCTTGGGAGTTGAGGCTAATTTCGCGTTGTGGAAGAGGCTATTCTGCCTGGTGCCCCGTTCTCAGGAGGGGGCAATATATCAAGTGGGCGGAGCCGAAGTATGGCGCATCGCCGGGACCGGATATCTATCCGGAACCCCGAAGAAGGCGTCCGAGGACTGGCCTTCAGAATGGTTTTATATGGAGGATGTCCTGCTGCCGGATCCTATACGAATCGGCGTCCCCAAATTCAACAATGCTCCCTTAAAGAAACGCCTAAGCTGGCGTCCGCGGAGCCCTCAGCGGGAAAGTGATAGGGACGTCCTTTACCTGATGGGCCGGATAAGACTACTGGCTCATTCCAGACTAACCATGATTGGAGTCATGGCTGCATGCATTATGCAGGGGGTGCAGCCACTTCGGTATAGAGGCCACCCCATGTGGGATTTTAATGGGGAAGATGACGCCACCCGTTACGGTCGTAAGGGGCCGAACTCGGCTGCCGCTCTGATAAAGATCCTGTCCTCTTTGTACAAGGGAGAAGAGGAGGAATTCCTCTGCGTCAACCCTCAGGGTGGATTTACTATGTACAACCCTCCGAGTTGGGTAAGCGGGCAATTTTGCTCACCCATTCGTCTCATGTTCCCATGATTAAATATATAGTCTAACGACTTCAACGCAGGAACTGCGTCAGGAAGTAAAGGATATGACCAGCCGTCCTCCATAGCCCGAGGATCCAGAGCGGTCCCTTAATCCGGACTCCGAAGAAGATCCGGACATAGCTATGGAGCTAATTGACGGGGTATTTCATTAGCTAAGCAAGGATGATACCTTGGTAGCCATTACAGCCAATTACCCAGGGTTAATCCCGGCCTCCCAGGTAACAGAGACCGGAGTCTCATCACTTTGGGAAGGAATCCATCCTCACACGTTTTAGTTTCCCTGACAACAACCGTGTTTTGCAGGGGAAGTTTCCGAGGCAGGAGGCCGAGCCTGCGGCTAGCCAACGAGGGGCTGCAGGACCCCGTGGGGTAAAAAGGAATGTAGTCCGGACTGAGACGCTGGCGCAAAGGTATAGCGCACTATCTGCCTCCCTGGTGTTGTTCTTTCAGGGCATATTTACGCTCGTGTTCTCTTCAGGACGAAGAGACCTCGCCGGACTATATCCGGAGAGGTTGCCAATCGCGCCTCCACCAGCCAGGCTCCAAAGCCTGGTCCGGAAGCGGAGGTGAACACAAGGCGCGCACCGGACGCTCCTCCGACAGAGGATGCGGACAGGCTGTCTGCCACCAATTCCGAGGTGGAGAGTGCCATGAACCACAGGCGTCGCCGGACGGTCTTCGCGACGCTTGTTTCTCCCAGGAGGCCTTGGATGCCTTTAAATCGGGAGATGCGTACCTCCGTGCCGCTCAAAATGGCTTAGAAAGAGCCATAGAGCAATATGTAAAAGACATACGGGTAAGAAAATTTCTGGTATATATATATATATATATATATATATATATATATATATATATATATATATACACCAGTAGCCCCCGAGACTTGAAACAGTTAGAATAACTGATTTAAGGATCATATGTTTATGCAGACTCTTATAGAAAAGAATACCGTACTGTCCCGGGAGCTAGAAGAGTGCAAGGCCCAACTGGAGGCCACACTAGCCGCGGCAGGGGAGCCCAAGGAGACCCCCACTGGTAATATACGCTTCGAAAGATAAATATTTTGCGAAGTGCGGCATGGGTGCAAATCTGACGAATTATTTTGCAGATGGGGCCGGACTGGATCCGGAAAAACAACAACTTCTGCGCCAGTTAGAGACTGGGGAGAGCATGCTGACAAAGGTGATTCAGGAGAAGAATGATCTTCAGGATGCCAATACCAAGCTGGGAGTTGAACTAAAATATGTTCGTGCCCAGCTGTCGGACTCCACTAAGGAGAATCAACGGCTTCGACGCGGCATATATAGTAAGTGCTTAAACGAACTTCTGAAAAAGAAGGAGTTCGGCGAGGAAGTCAAATGACATAGTTATGTCTGTAGGTATGCTGACAGGTCGTCCTGCAGAGGAGATGCCCGGTTCAACGGGCGACCTTCTTCCCGAGCTCTCGCAGCTGCACGAGCGAGTTCGGCAGGCAATGCAAGGAGTTGCCCAAGCCTTATGGTCATCCCTCCCCAGGCTCGAGGGCCTTGGAGAGCTTGCAGAGAAGCTAAAGGGAGCGCGGTGGCGCTTCCGGTTGTGGAAGATATTGGCCTGCCGCCAAGGTGCGAGGGAGGCCTGGGCCATGGTAAAGACGCAGTACACAAAGGCTGACCCCAACCACATGGCCGAGGTCGGACCTGTAGGACCTGATGGGAAGGAGATCCCTGTTAGCTTAGTATACGGCCAAGTAGAATTGGCCGCAAAGTATTCCCAGTAGGACTGTAAATTAGACAGCCTGTTAGATGGTATTGAGGAGGAATACAATCAGTCAGAGTGACTATGTAATTTTTAAATGACATGTGTAATGCCTTCTAGCCGGATTGTAGATCGTTTGTCGTTGCCGACCTTTTCGCTTCGACCTCGGGACCTGACGGTCCGGAGTGTGTCCGAATACCCTATCGGTTATGTAAGAACCAGGGTATGCATGGAGACTAGGCGTAGGGGTCATTAGTGCTTTATCAGACAAGTGCCCAACTAGTTATGTTATATTACATGGTTAGTAAGAAACATCTTCCAGAGAGAATAGTTCCGTTAGGGGTTCCTTTCTCTGGGAGGCATGCCCTAAAGTGCATGTCCGGACTGCAAACGCAGGAAAAGCATCTAGGGGCATATATATAAATAAGTAAAAAAAGGTTATCTTTAGTTCACCGACCGAATGTTCCCTTAAGAACGCTAGCTTTCGGCTTCACCCAGTCTGAGGTACACATCCGGCTGACCCGGCAGTAACAATCGCAGAGGTGCTCCCTTTACCGCCTAGCCGAACAATCGGGAACGTAGGGGTAAGCACAGGAGCCACGCAACCCAGCTTGGCCAAAACTTAAGTCATATCGATGCATATAATGGTGAAGAAAAGGTACATGTGGAAGTCTGACACATGTTTTGGGAGTGAAGCCCGTATGAATAAGCTTCTGTTTGAAGAAGCCCCCAGGTATAGTGAGCGCGAGTAGCGTGTCACTTTGTTGAGCCTTTAATGGCTATAAAAGAGAAAAAATAAAAGAAAGGGTGGAAGGAGAGAAATGTAAGACAGAAAATGTAAAAAATGGATAGAGGAAGGAGATGAACACAGAGTCCGGCGCTAGGCGTAGAATCTTCGGAGACGGGCTGCGTTCCATGGGTTCGGCTCGAGTCGGTTATCCGAGGCATCTCGCAGGCGGTACGCTCCATCGGTCAGGACTTGGTCAATTATGAAGGGACCTTCCCACTTGGGCTTGAGATTGTCCTTTTTCTTGTCCGGCAGCCGTAGAACTAATTCGCCAACGTTGTAATTTTTGGCCCGCACTTCTTTGCTTTGATATCTTCGAGCCTGCTGTTGATAGAATGCGGAACGGGCTTTTGCCACGTCGCGCTCCTCCTCCAAGGCGTCTAGACTGTCCTGCCGATCGAGCTCGGCTTCTCTTTCTTTGTACATGCGCACCCGAGGTGAGTCATGAATTATGTCGCAAGGCACAACTGCCTCTGCGCCGTACACCATAAAGAATGGTGTGTATCCGGTGGTGCGATTCGGCGTGGTCTGCAGTCCCCAGAGTATGGAGTCAAGCTCCTCTACCCAGTGCGTGTTAGATTCCTTTAGGGACCGCACTAATATGGGTTTGATGCCACTCATGATAAGACCATTTGCACGCTCGACCTGGCCGTTAGTTTGTGGGTGATAGACGGAGGCATAATCGAGCTTAATGCCCATGTTTTTGCACCAGAGTTTTACCTCATCGGCCGTAAAGTTCGTGCCGTTATCAGTGATGATGCTGTGGGGGACGCCGTAACGGTGTACGACCCCGGATATAAAGTCTATCACCGGTCCGGATTCGGCTGTCTTAACAGGCTTGGCTTCTATCCATTTGGTGAACTTATCCACCATGACCAGTAAGTATTTTTTCTTGTTAGCTCCCCCTCTAAGGGGTCCAACCATGTCAATCCCCCAGACCGCGAAGGGCCAAGTGATGGGGATAGTTTGGAGGGCGGTAGGTGGCATATGGCTTTGGTTTGCAAAGAGCTGGCAACCGACGCATCGTTGGACCAGGTCCTGAGCGTCTGCCCGGGCCGTCGGCCAATAGAAGCATGTACGGAAAGCTTTGCTTACAAGGGACCGAGCTGCGGCGTGATGACCACCGAGTCCGGCATGAATTTTAGCCCACAAGTTCCGCCCTTCCTCTTCGGAGATGCACCTTTGATGTACTCCGGTAGTGCTTTTCTTATAAAGCTCTCCCTCATGGAATTTATAGGCCTTGGATCGCCGCACTATGCAGCGTGCTACATTTTGGTCCTCCGGGAGCTCCTCCCTATTAAGGTAGGCTAGGAATGGTTCTGTCCATGGGGCAATGACGGCCATTATGACATGGGCGGAAGTTGTAATTTCATTGGCAGGGCCGCCGATTATGTTAGATTGTTCGGTGCCGGACAGTGCGGATTGGTCCGGGCTGTCATTACCAGGCTCCCCTTCCCATACTACGGATGGCTTGAACAGCCTTTCCAGGAAGACGTTGGGGGGGACTGCGTCGCGTTTTGCGCCGATGCGTGCCAGGATGTCTACTGCCTGATTGTTTTCCCGGGCTATGTGGTGAAATTCGATCCCCTCGAACCGGGCTGACATTTTTAAGACGGCGTTGCGGTAAGCTACCATTTTTGGATCCTTGGCATCGAAGTCTCCATTTATTTGGGATATCGCAAGGTTCGAATCGCCGCGCACTTCCAGGCGTTGAATGCCCATGGATACTGCCATCTGGAGACCATGTAAAAGGGCCTCATATTCGGCAACATTGTTGGAGTCCATGTACATAATCTGGAGTACATATTGAACTGTATCTCCTATGGGGGATGTCAAGACGACGACAGCCCCTAGTCCGACCAACATTTTGGAGCCGTCGAAATGCATGATCCAGTTTGAGTATGTGCCGTACTCTTTAGGGAGTTCGGCCTCCGTCCATTCTGCGAAGAAGTTAGCCAAAACATGTGACTTGATAGCTCACCGTGGCTTATAAGTTATGTCGAACGGGAGGAGCTCGATGGCCCATTTTGCAATCTGGCCCATTGCATCACAGTTGTTTATAATATCGTTGAGTGGTACTTCCGATGCTACTGTGATTGAACACTCTTAAAAGTAGTGTCGTAGCTTCCGGGATGCCATGAATACCGCGTATGCAATTTTTTGATAATGTGGGTACCGTGATTTGCATGGAGTGAGGACAGTGGACACGTAGTAAACCGGCTTTTGAAGGGGGAATTTCTGTCCGCCCGTTTCCCGCTCGACAACGAGTACTGCGCTGACAACTCGATGGGTTGCTGCAATGTACAATATCATTGGTTCGCCGATGTTTGGCGCGGCCAGGACTGGGTTTGTTGCCAATATGGCTTTTATTTTATCGAGTCCGGCCGTGGCGGCATCCGTCCACTCGAAGTGTTCGGTGCGCCGAAGTAGGCGATAGAGGGGTAGTGCCTTTTCTCCCAAGCGGGAGATGAAGCGGCTTAGAGCCGCCATGCATCCGGTTAATTTTTGTATTTGTTTGAGGTCCTTTGGGATATCCAATTGTGACAAAGCTCGGATCTTGGCTAGATTTGCTTCGATTCCTCTACCGGATAGAATGAAGCCCAAGAGCTTTCCGGCTGGAACGCCGAAAACGCATTTTTCCGGGTTTAGCTTGATGTCATATGTTCGGAGATTATCGAATGTAAGCCTCAAGTCGTCTACTAGAGATTCGACATTTTTTGTTTTTACGACCACATCATCCACGTATGCCTCCACTGTTTTGCCGATCTGGTTTGCCAGACATGTCTAAATCATGCGCTGATATGTTGCGCCAGCGTTTTTGAGCCCAAAAGGCATTGTGTTAAAGCAGAATGGGCCGTATGGGGTGATGAATGCCGTTGTGGCTTGGTCTAACTCGGTCATCTTGATTTGATGGTAGCCGGAGTATGCGTCGAGGAAACACAACGAATCGTGTCCTGCTGTGGCATCGATAATTTGATCGATGCGGGGGAGGGGGAAGGGATCCTTTGGGCAAGCCTTGTTAAAGTCTTTAAAATCAACGCACAGGCGCCAGGATTTGTCCTTCTTTGGTACCATCACCAAGTTTGCTAGCCAGTCTGGATGTTTTATATCTCTGATGAATCCGACCTCCAGTAGCTTGGCTAGCTCCTCTCCCATAGCCTGTCTCTTGGGTTCAGAGAAACGCCGAAGTGCTTGTTTGACAAGTTTGAATCCTTTTAGGATATTTAAGCTGTGTTCGGCCAGCCTGCGTGGGATTCCTGGCATGTCTGAAGGGTGCCAGGCGAAAATGTCCCAGTTCTCGCGTAGGAACTCTCGCAGTGCGGAATCTACATCAGGCTTTAATCGTGCCCCGATGGAAGCTGTTTTATTGCGGTTCGTCGGATGGACCTGGAATTTGACTATTTCATCTGCTAGTTTAAAGGAGGTGGACTTGGATCTTTTGTCGAGTATCACATCATCCCTGTTTATCGTGGATCGCAGCGCAGTCAGTTCCTTGGCCGCTAGGGCTTCTGACAGTGCCTCGAGGGCCAGTGCGGCTGTCTTGTTTTCAGCGCGGAGGGCTATGTCCGGATCACTGGCGAGAATGATGATTCCATTTGGCCCGGGCATCTTGAGCTTCATGTACCCGTAATGGGGTATTGCTTGGAAGATTGTAAACGCTTCCCGCCCTAGCAGAGCATGGTATCCGCTACTGAACGGGGCCACCTGGAATGTGACTTCCTCGGACCTGTAATTATCTGGCGTGCCGAACACCACGTCTAGTGTGATTTTTCCTGTACAGCGTGCTTCCTGACTAGGGATTATTCCTCTAAAGGTTGTGTTGCTTCGCTCAATGCGGTTACAGTCTATTTCCATTTTTTGGAGGGTTTCCTCATAAATGAGGTTCAATCCGCTGCCTCCGTCCATGAGTACCTTGGTGAGGCGAAAGCCGTCCACTATTGTCTGGTTGTTCGGAACTTTGGTTCATCACTGGCATTAAAAGTAATAGGCGTGTCACTCCAAGGGTTTATTGTTGCTACTTGATAGACTTCAGCGAGGCTGCGGAGTGTTCTTTTTCGCATATTATTTGATGCGAAAGTCTCGAAGAATGTTAAGACTGTACTGGAGTCCCTTAGGTGTCTTTCTGCAGACTCTGGAATTAGGAGATCTTCGCCCCTTTTGGCCACCTGCCGGAGTATCCAACATGCTCTAAGGCGGTGAGTTGGTGTGGCGTCCTCTGTATTGTGAATTTTACAGGGTCCATTAAGCCATCCCTCCAGTACGGTTCCATGCCCTGTAGAGGGTTTTGGTTTTTTCGTTTTTAACCCGGGTGTCTGATGATGATGCACCCTTTTATTTCGGACGAGGCTTCTATTCAGGGCCGGATTATCCCAAAATTTAATTTCGGTTTTCCAGGCGCTTTCCATCGCACAGTACTTTTGTACTATGGACGCCAAGTCAGCGAAGCGTGTAATATCACGACAACCTGTGGCATTGAGGATTCCCTTGTCCATGCAATTATTGTAGAAGATTGAGATTGCGTCTTCCTCGCGGCAGTCCTTTATCCTGTTCATAACCAGGAGGAACCTTGCCCAGTAATGATGTACTGTTTCTTCGGGCTTTTGCCTGATTTGGGATAGATCGCTTATGTTTGGGTGGGTGGGTGGAATTACATCCGCAACCTCACCCAATCTGAGACTCGGAGGCCAAGGAGTTTTTGACCTCTGAAGTTTGGATTCTTGAATGTTGTCCGATGAATCTGACCCATTGCAAGTTCAGGTCTTGAATTGCATCCTTCCCTCCGCGGATATCCGGCTTAGAGGGATCGGGAATCCGGACGTAGCTAGTCCTTAGGACAGATGAAGGGTCGCCGCACTGTGCCTCTACTACGGCAACATGATGGGTGACTTGGGGAGAATTAATCTCTCTTAGATCGGGTTTAAGCCCAACCTGGTCATAATCCGTAGTGACCCCCAAGGCGGCGATGCGATCCAAGAGCTCGTTTACGGAGGAGAGCTCCATTGGATCCAACTGCTCGGCGAGTTCCGAGCTGATGTGAAGGTTGCTTTTGATGACCTGAGAGGTCACCATCGGTGCAATGGCCGAACAGGCGGTCATAAGAAAACCACCTAGCCGGAGAGTTTGGCCGACAGCCAACGCTCCCTTAGTAACGGCGCCGTCTTTAAAGATGGGAAGAGGCATCCTTCCTGATTGCGACGGCACAGAGGAACTCTCAATGAAAGCACCAATGTCGGTGTCAAAACCGGCGGATCTCGGGTAGGGGGTCCCGAACTGTGCGTCTAGGCGGATGGTAACAGGAGACAAGGGACACAATGTTTTACACAGGTTTGGGCCCTCTTGATGGAGGTAAAACCCTACGTCCTGCTTGATTAATATTGATGATATGGGTAGTACAAGAGTAGATCTACCACGAGATGAAGGAGGCTAAACCCTAGAAGCTAGCCTATGGTATGATTGTTGTATATTGGAGTTGTCCTACGGACTAAAACCCTCCTGTTTATATAGACACCGGATAGGGTTAGGGTTACACAAAGTCGGTTACAATGATAGGAGATCTAAATATCCGCATCGCCAAGCTTGCCTTTCACGCCAAGGAAAGTCCCCTCCGGACATGGGACGAAGTCTTCAATCTTGTATCTTCATAGTCCTTGTCGGCGTTCTGGGAACAGGGGTCCCCAGACTTGCCTGCCTGCGGCCTGCGGCGTGGCTCAAAGGAGGCCCAGCATGGCCCATCTTCATCAACACAAGACCCAAGACCCTCGCGAGGGGCCAAGCCTCGCGGGGCGGACAACACAGCACTTCCTCACGCACGGCCTCGTCAGGCTGGCTCACGATGAGGCGGAGAGATCAAGGCGGGGTACCTCGTGAGGTGCCCATGACGCAAGCCATGACTACCAAGGGCACCAGGCGGGCGCCAGCCCACGCAGTGTCCTCCCTTTCCTCTTTGGTGCAAAGGGGGCAAGCGCAGGCGAGAGGATCAAGCAAAGGCATTCATTACGGTGCAACGAGACCAAGACCAGTCCAACGGTGGGAAGGAGGTCATCGTGGAGCCCAGAACTGCGTCACCACAGGGCCTTTGGCAGGCGAGGATCAACTTTAGTCAGGATAAGTGTACCAGATGTTCCCCTTCAAATTGGCCAATTGTTGGCGCCCTTCCCGCTCAATATTAGGGAAGAGGCCCAGGGCCTTTGCCTATAAATAGGACTAGCCACCCTCATGGTAGGGGGGTCGAGAATCTGAGCAAGCAGAGAAGAAGAGAGAGAGAGAAGGGCGGCTGAACCCCTCCTAGCAGTTCATCCCCCTAGCCAAGAACAGACCCTCGCGAGGCTGTTCTTCCCTGTATTGTTCATCATCACCAACCCGAGAGGCAATCCACCACACCACACTGGAGTAGGGTATTACACCGCATCGGTGACCCGAACCAGTATAAACTCTGTGTCTCTTGTGTTGTTCTTTTGGTAGTCTAGATATTTGCGAGACGGAGAGGTAGATGGCAGAATCTCCGTGCGCACCCCAGAGTTCGAACCTTAAGGGTCTCCCGGAACCCGAAATCCGACATTTGGCGCGCCAGGTAGGGGTGCGCCGGAATTTGTCTTCCACCGCTCCGCTCTCCGCCGACCGTCGCGTCCATGTCTGACGCTCGCCGGACCCGCGCCGAGCGCCGGGCCGCCATCGCTTCCCGCGTCGCCCAGACGGCTCCCGTCGGTGGGCATCCTCGTCGTTCCCCGTCGCCCGCCGTCAATGCCGCCACCGGCCCGGCGGGGAATGAGCTGCAAGCGCCACCCCAGCATCTGCCTGTGCGACGAGGTGACCGCACCGCTACATCAACACCTCCGGTTGTCGCGGCGCTCCTGGGCGGCTCGCAGGCGCCACCCATAAGCCGCCACGTCAAGCCGTTTGCCCGCCAGGTTGGCGTCGTTTCTGCACGGCAAGGGGCTCCCACGGACCGGGCGGCGCGCGAGGCTGGCCTGACCTTCGGCTCGGAGGACCACCCCGCCAACTTGGTCGGCTCGGGCGCGCTCCCCCTTTTGTGCACCCCCACCATCTGCCAGGTGGCTGTCACCAGAACCCTCATCGATGGCGGCGCGGGCCTCAGTGTGCTTTCGGTCGAGACCTTCAACCTCCTCCGCATACCCCGGGAGCGGCTGCAACCCAGCCGACCCTTCTCATGTGTCGGGGGCGGGTCGTCCAGCTCCTTGGGACAGATCCGGCTCCCAGTAACCTTCGGCACCTACGACAACTTCCGCACGGAGATGGTCGACTTCGACATCGCCCCTATCGGTCTCCCTTACAACGCCATCCTCGGCTACCCTGCATTGGCTCAGTTCATGGCCGCCACGCACCCTGCGTACAACCTCATGAAGATGCCCGGGAGCAACGGTACTCTTACCATGCAGGGAGACACCGGGGACACCCTGCGAGTACTCAAGCTCGCCTTCAAGACGGCGGCAATGGCACAGCCCGCCGGCGCGGAGGCCACTGAGCCCAGGGGGCGCGCCAACCAAGAAGAAGCAGTTGTTCACCCAGGACAAGGCAGAAACCAAGCAGATACCCGTCGACGGGGACGGGTCCTCCAGCGCCACTTTCACCATTGGCGCCAACCTGGGGCCTGAGCAGGAGGAGGCCCTGGTCAAGTTCCTGCGTGCAAACAAGAAAGTGTTTGCCTGGGAGCCCGATTAGCTGGCAGGGATCCCCAGGGACGTCATCGAGCACCACCTCAACGTGTGCCCGAATGTGCGCCCTGTGAAGCAAAAGGCCAGGCGGCAGTCCGTAGAAAAGCAGGCCTTCATCGTCCAAGAGACCCGCAAGTTGGAAGCCGCTGGAGTCATTCGCGAGGTTCGGTACCCATATTGGTTGACCAACCCTGTCGTTGTGCCCAAGAAAGGGGGGAAGGAACGCATGTGTGTCGACTTCACCAACCTCAACAAGGCATGCCCGCAAGATCCGTTCCCGCTCCCCCGCATCGACCAGATCGTCAATTCCACCGTGGAGTGCGACCTGCTCTGCTTCCTGGACGCCTTCTCTGGGTATCACCAGATCAAGATGGCGGTAGAAGACGTCGAGAAGACCGCCTTCTTAACCCCATGCACTACCTGCATGCCATTTGGACTGTGTAATGCAGGGGCGACCTTTCAGCGGCTGATGCACATAACCTTGGGCCCGTAACTCAGGAAGAATGTCGAAGTTTACGTTGACGACATTGTGGTGAAATCTCGGGAGGCCAAGACCCGTATACATGACTTGGAGGAGACCTTCGCGAGCCTCGAGACAGTGAACCTGCGGCTCAACCCAGAAGAGTGTGTGTTCGGGGTCCCCTCAGGCAAGCTCTTGGGCTTTCTCATGTCCCATCGAGGCATCGAGGCTAACCCGGAGAAGGTCAAGGCGGTCGAGGACATGAGCCCGCCGAAAACCCTCAGAGAAATGCAGAAGCTCACCGGACGCGTGACCGCGCTAGGGCGCTTCATCTCCAAACTGGGGGAGCGAGCACTGCCTTTCTTCCAGCTAATGAAGAAGAAGGGGCCCTTTGAATGGACTGAAGAGGCAGATAAGGCGTTTCAAGATCTCAAGAGGTACCTAACCAGTCCCCCAGTCATGGTGGCTCCGCGCCCTCGGGAGCCCCTGCTGCTTTACCTCGCTTCCACACCCTACTCTGCCAGCGCAGCCCTGGTGGCGGTTAGGGAGGAGCGCCAAACCAGAGCCACGTCAGCATCTTGGGACAAGACGAAGCAGAAACAGGGAAGGCCCACAGGAGACGTAACCGTGGCTGAGGAAGATCAGTCGCCGAAGAGCGCACCAGAAGCAGGAGAGGCCACTCGCCTGGACGGGCCGCCTCCCGAAGTCATGTCACTTTGCGAGGCGCCCTTGCCTCAGGAGGGTGCCACGGACACTGATGCTCTCAGCTTGGTTGAGCATCCAGTCTACTTTGTCAGCACGGTGTTACGGGACGCGAGGGCACGGTACCCTATGCCTCAGAAGCTCCTCCTCGCACTACTGGTGGCCTCGCGCAAGCTGCGTCACTACTTCCAGGGTCACCCCATCAAGGTCGTCTCATCATACCCCTTGGAGAGAGTGCTCAGGAGCCCCAACTCAGCCAGAAGGGTCGCCGAGTGGAACATAGAACTGCAGGCGTTTCAACTCGAGTTCAGCACGACCCGTGTCATCAAAGGAGCAGCGTTAGCGGATTTCGTGGCGGAATGGACGGAGGTGCCAGGCCTCAAGGACAATGAGGATCGATCCCTCTCCCCAGGGAGTGAGGCGCCAGAAGGCTGGGTCATGTACTTCGATGGGGCGTTCTCCAGGCACGGCGCTGGGGCTGGTGCGGTGTTGATATCGCCCACTCAGGACAAACTCTACTACGTCGTACAGCTTTGTTTCCAGCAAGGTGAGAAGGTCTCCAACAACATAGCAGAATATGAGGGTCTGATAGCGGGGTTGAAGGCCGCAGCAGCTCTAGGGGTGAAGCGCCTCACTGTCAAGGGCGATTCACAGCTCCTTGTCAACTTCTCCAACAAGGTGTACGAGCCGAAGGATGAGCACATGGAGGCCTATTTAGCGGAGGTCCGCAGGATGGAAAAGCAGTTTTGGGGGTTGGAATTGAAGCATGTGCCCCGCGGCACCAATCAGGAAGCCGATGACATCGCCGAACGGGCATCCAGGCGGTTAACTCAGGAGCCTGGCGTCTTTGAAGAGCGGCTCTTCAAGCCCTCGGCCCAGCCGTCATTATCAAACACTGCCCAGCCTCGGGAGGAACTCCCCCAGCCGCCTGCCGCAGGAGCCCCGGCCTGCGGCCCCGCCTCAGGGGCACGCCTGCTCCTAACTATGGAACCTCAGGAGGAGTGCTGGATCACGGAACTCCGGAGTTATTTAATGCAAGGGGCCCTGCCGGAGAAGGAGGAAGAAGCGGAGCGTGTGGCGCGGCAGGCTACGACATACTGCATCGGGGATGGAGAGCTCTACCGGAAGCGGCCGAACGACGTATCCCTGCGCTGCATTTCCAGGGAGCAAGGAAAGGAACTGCTGGAGGACATACACGGCGGGGGCTGTGGACATCACTCGTCATCACGAACCCTTGTCGGCAAGGCATTCCGCAGTGGGTTCTATTGGCCCACCGCACTCAACGACGCTATCGAACTGGTAAAGGCCTGTGAAGCCTGCCTATTTCACGCCAAACAGATCCATCAGCCGGCGGGAGGCCTGCAGACTATACCCCTCTCGTGGCCGTTCGCAGTCTGGGGGCTGGACATTCTGGGCCCGTTCCCTCGGGCGCCAGGGGGCTACCGCTATCTCTACGTCGCCGTTGACAAATTCACCAAGTGGGCAGAAGTGGAAGCTGTCCGCACCATCCCCGCAGGTTCCGCGGTCAAGTTCATCAGGGGCATCGTGAGCCGGTTCGGGGTGCCGAACCGCATCATCACAGACAACGGTTCACAGTTCACCAGTAACCTCTTCAAAACATATTGTGCTAACCTTGGAACGCAGATATGCTACGCTTTGGTGGCGCACCCACGAAGCAACGGCCAGGCCGAACGAGCCAACGCGGAGGTCCTGAGGGGCCTCAAGACCAGGACATTCAAGAAGAAGCTAGAGGCCTGTGGCAGAGGTTGGTACGACGAGCTCCAGTCCGTGTTGTGGTCCATCCGCACAACCGTGACCAAGCCGACTGGGGAAACCCCGTTCTTCCTGGTCTATGGAGCCGAAGCAGTCCTCCCTCACGAGGTCAGACATCGCTCCGCGCGGGTCCTAGCGCTCGATGAGGCGCAGCAGGACGCCATGCGGGGGATGGACCTCGTGCTGGGGGAGGAACGCCGCCGTGAAGCCGCGTTGCGAGCGGCGAGGTACCAACAGGCGCTAAGACGATATCACTGCCGCAACATCCGCCCCAGGACTCTCGAGGTAGGAGACCTCGTGCTCAGGCGGGTCCTCTCCAGGGAGGGGCTGCACAAGCTCTCTCCCATGTGGGAGGGCCCGTTCAAGGCTGCTCATGTTTCTAGGCGAGGCTCCGTGCACTTGGAGACCCAGGAGGGGGAGCCGATCCAGAACGCATGGAACATCCAGCACCTCCGGAGGTTCTACCCCTAAAAGGCCCAGAGCCTGTGAAGAAGGCGAACGCCTGTGAAGACCATCCCTTTTTGGAAAAGGCCCAGAGCCTGTGAAGAAGGCGAACGCTTGTGAAGACCATCCCTTTTTGGAAAAGGCCCAGAGCCTGTGAAGAAGGCAAACGCCTGTGAAGACCATCCCTTTTTGGAAAGGGCCCAGAGCCTGTGAAGAAGGCGAACGCCTGTGAAGACTATCCATTTTTGGAAAAGGCCCAGAGCCTGTGAAGACTATCCATTTTTGGAAAAGGCCCAGAGCCTGTGAAGAAGGCAAACGCCTGTGAAGATTAACCCTTTTTGGAAAAGGCCCAGAGCCTGTGAAGAAGGAAAGTGCCTGTGAAGCTCATTACCCCAAGAAGAAAAGCCCGGAGCCTGTGAAGAAGGCCAATGCCTGTGAAGCTCGCCGCCCGTGACACTCTCACGTAATAATGAGTGGGGCTGTACACGCCCTGGAGTCTCAGTAGTGCCGGCCTCAGGCCCTGGGGCTCCCTCCCACGCCCAGTGGCAGCACTTAGCTCCGCAATGGTGAGAAGACGTCGAAGACTAGACTAGGTGCCGGACGCGGCTTTTTCATTTGCTTTCCACAGTTGGTTCGCTTTGTTTGCAGTTGAAGTTTTATTGAAATTATTGCTGGCATTGGTTTATATTTCGTTGATTTTCACTCCCCCGTTTTGATTCCTCTTGCAAAAAGCCTCTCGACGGGGGCAGCCACACGCCCTCGCGAGGGTTCCTGTTCTAATCGTTCTAAGGTTTCGCGACCCGGGTCCATTACGGGAGCACCCCTCCAGTCCGTGCCCCTCGGGCACCGCGACACACGCACAGGGCCTGGGTCGGTCGCCCCCCACGGCTGGGGCCGGGAACTTTCTACGTGCAAACACACAGCTGAAAAGCGCGAAAGCTAAATCAAGGTAGTTGTTAACAGCAATGACCTCCAACACGCCCCCACGGGGCTCCATGCAGCTGTTCTCTTTTACGCAGGAAACAAAAGGAAAAGAAAGGACGAGCCTGGCGCGGCTCGCCTCGCTCCGGCCAGCCGAGGTGACCTGGGATGCCTCCAGGGCTCTGGCGGACTCCCTCCCGCGCTTCATCAGGGCGCGGCGACGGGCGGACGAATCACCGCCCCCCAAGCAAGCGCGACGGCGTGGAGGCTGGCTGCGGCCACCGCTGGAGGAGTCGCCTAAAGAAGAGTTGGTGAAGCTTGGGGATCATCGAGCGCCGCCATCCGCGCGGGCCTGTCTCCTCCATCGTCGTCGGGGCGGGGCCCCTGGCCACGGTCGTCGCCCTCGGGGCAGCATCCAGCGCGGCGACCATCTTCCCCAAACACCCTCAGATAGAGGGTGGCGTCACCGTCGAACTTGAAGTGCAGGGTGCACCGCTGACTCAGGCCGTGCGCGCGGGCAAACGTTTGCCAGCCATGAGTCAGGGCCCCGTTTCCAGAAGGGGAGACCTCAAGCGAAACCCAGGAGGCCCTGCTGCAACAACCATCAGCCTGGAGCCAGAAGCCGTACCGGGCACTGGCCGGCAGCTTGCCGATGAAGAAGCGGGGGAACTGGAGCCAGGTGTTGGTCGGGCCCACTGACCACACGATGAAGTCCGGCAGCACCTCCGCCGAGCAAAAGCGCGGCCTAGGGGGCCGCGCAGTCACGGCCTGCCTCCCCTTCGCAGCCGAGCACTCACCACGACGCGGGGAACCACCCCTGTGGCCACGGGAAGCGGCAATGGGGACCACGGGATGCTTGCGGGACGACCCCGACCGCCCTTGGCCGGGGGGGAGTCGGGCCCTGCCCGCCAGGCCTTTCCCTTCTCTGCGGCTGAGAACCTCTTCGGGGCCATGAGAGCGGCGAGTGGCCAAGGAGAAGAAGAAGAGAAGCAGGAGGGGGCGGACTGGCGAGGCTCGCGCGGCCCCGTACTTATAGCCGGAGAAGACCAACCGCCGAGCACCACGATCGTAGGTAATGATGACCCATATCTATGCATGCAGGGACTAGTCAAGTCACGCTGTTGCCAAGGCATCGTGGGGAAGCGGAGACGCCCACGTCCAATCAACCGCCACGCGGCGCCCAAGGTCGCAGGCTGTTAGGGCCCGCGGCGCTTCGCCCTTGCCCTTTTGCTCTTCGGCATGGCCAAGTCCATGAGCGCCTTGGGCCCGGGGGCTACTGTCGGTGTTCTGGGAACGGGGGTCCCCAGACTTGCTTGCCTGCGGCCTGCGGCGTGGCTCAAAGGAGGCCCAGCACGGCCCATCTTCTTCAACACAAGACCCAAGACCCTCGCGAGGGGCCAATCCTTGCGGGGCGGACGACACAACACTTCCTCAGGCACGAACTCGTCAGGCTGGCTCACGATGAGGCAGAGAGATCAAGGCGGGGTACCTCGCGAGGTGCCCATGACGCAAGCCATGACGACCAAGGGCGCCAGGCGGGCGCCAGACCGCGCAGTGTCCTCCCTTTCCTCTTTGGTGCAAAGGGGGCAAGCGCAGGCGAGAGGATCAAGCAAAGGCATCCATTTCGGTGCAACGAGACCAAGACCAGTCCAATGGTGGGAAGGAGGTCATCGTGGAGCCCAGAACGGCGTCACCACAGGGCCTTTGGCAGGCGAGGACCAACTTTAGTCAGGATAAGTGTACCAGATGTTCCCCTTCGAATTGGCCAATTGTTGGCGCCCTTCCCGCTCAATATTTGGGAAGAGGCCCAGGGCCTTTGCGTATAAATAGGACTAGCCACCCTCATGGTAGGGGGGTCGAGAATCTGAGCAAGCAGAGAACAAGAGAGAGAGAGAGAGAGAGAAGGGTGGCTGAACCCCTCCTAGCAGTTCATCCCCCTAGCCAAGAACAGACCCTCGCGAGGCTGTTCTTCCCTGTATTGTTCATCATCACTAGCCCGAGAGGCAATCCACCACACCACACTGGAGTAGGGTATTACACCGCATCGGTGGCCCGAACCAGTATAAACTCTGTGTCCCTTGTGTTGTTCTTTTGGTAGTCTAGATCTTTGCGAGACGGAGAGGTAGAGGGCACAATCTCCGTGCGCACCCCAGAGTTCGAACCTTAAGGGTCTGCCGGAACCCGAAATCCGACAGTCCTGGAGTCCGGCTGAAGGTATAGGTCGGATGGCCGGACACCCCCTAATCCCGGACTCCCTCAATTAGTCTTTGCACCTGTTGTTCTGCCACCTGATTGGAATTTACCCTTTGAAATTATGTGTGATGCTAGTGATTATGTTGTAGGTGCTGTTCTAGGGCAAAGAGTTGATAAGAAATTAAATGTTATCCATTATGCTAGTAAGACTCTAGACAATGCTCAAAGAAATTATGCTACTACTGAAAAAGAACTTTTAGCAGTTGTATTTGCTTGTGATAAGTTCAGACCTTATATTGTTGATTCTAAAGTAACTATTCACACTGATCATGCTGCTATTAAATATCTTATGGAAAAGAAAGATGCTAAACCTAGACTTATTATATGGGTTCTCTTGCTGCAAGAATTTGATTTGCATATTGTTGATAGAAAAGGAGCTGAGAAACCTGTAGCAGACAATTTGTCTAGATTAGAGAATATTGTTGATGACCCACTACCTATTAATGATAGCTTTCCTGACGAACAATTAAATGTTATAAGTACTTCTCGCAGTAGTCCATGGTATGCTGATTATGCTAATTGTATTGTTGCCAAGTTTATACCACCTAGCTTCACATACCAACAAAAGAAAAAGTTTTTCTATGATTTGAGACATTACTTTTGGGATGACCCACATCTCTATAAAGAAGGAGTAGATGGTGTTATTAGACGTTGTGAACCTGAGCATGAACAGGAACAGATCATGCGCAAGTGTCACTCCAAAGCTTATGGAGGACACCATGCTGGAGACAGAACTGCACATAAGGTATTGCAATCCAGTTTTTATTGGCCTACTCTCTTCAAGGATGCCCGTAAGTTTGTCTTGTCTTGTGATGAATGTCAAAGAATTGGTAATATTAGTAGACGTCAAGAAATGCCTATGAATTATTCTCTTGTTATTGAACCATTTGATGTCTGGGGCTTTGATTATATGGGACCTTTTCCTGCCTCTAATGGATACACACATATTCTTGTTGCTGTTGATTACGTTACTAAGTGGGTAGAAGCTATTCCAACTAGTAGTGCTGATCATAACACCTCTACTAAAATGCTTAAGGAAGTTATTTTTCCGAGGTTTGGAGTCCCTAGATATTTAATGACTGATGGTGGTTCACACTTTATTCATGGTGCTTTCCGTAAAATGCTTGCTAAATATGATGTTAATCATAGAATCGCATCTCCTTATCACCCACAGTCTAGTGTTCAAGTAGAATTGAGCAATAGAGAGCTCATATTAATTTTGCAAAAGACTGTTAATAGGTCTAGAAAGAATTGGTCCAAGAAACTTGATGATGCATTATGGTCTTATAGAACTGCATATAAAAATCCTATGGGAATGTCTCCATATAAAATGGTTTATGGAAAAGCATGTCACTTACCTCTCGAACTAGAACATAAGGAATATTGGGCTATTAAAGAGCTCAACTATGATTTCAAACTTGCCGTTGAGAAGAGGTTGTTTGATATTAGCTCACTTGATGAATGGAGAACACAAGCATATGAAAATGCCAAGTTATTTAAAGAAAAAGTTAAAAGATGGCATGACAAAAGGATACAAAAGCATGAGTTTAATGTAGGTGATTATGTATTGCTATACAACTCTTGTTTAAGATTTTTTGCAGGAAAACTTCTCTCTAAATGGGAAGGCCCCTATGTTATCGAGGAGGTCTATCGTTTTGGTGCAATAAAAATCAACGACTTTGAAGGCACAAATCCGAAGGTGGTAAACGGTGAAAGAATCAAACATTATATCTCAGGTAATCCCATAAATGTTGAAACCAATATTATTGAAACCGTAACCCCGGAGGAATACATAAGGGACACCTTCCAGACCGTTTCAGACTCCGGAAAGGAATAGGTATGTGGTACGGTAAGTAAACCGACTCCAAAACAATTTTTAAGGCAATATCTCTCTGTTTTGGAATATTTAGAAAAATAGAAATATAAGTAGCAGTCCGGGAAGGACACGAGGGCCCCACGAGGGTGGTGGGCGCGCCCTACCCCTCTGGGTGCGCCCCCCTATCTCGTGAGCACCTCGTGTGCCCTCTGGACTCCGTTTTCTTGCACGATACGTATTTTGGTCGGTAAAAATTCATTATATATTCTCCCGAAGGTTTTGACTCCTGTATCACGCAAATATCCTCTGTTTTCGTTTCAAGCTGCCCTGCTACAGATTAGAGCAAGATGTCTTCTCAACAGTCAGTCGGGGAGAGCCGGGTATCTAACCCGGCATCGGAACCAAGGGCAAACAGCGACGCTGATCACTTTGGGCCAGCAACGGAGGAAGAGATGGAGGCCGACCTGATGAAGGTAGATGCCATGGAGGATCAAGAAGTCACCTCTCGCTTCCGAGCTGGGTTCACGATGGGGGAACTACAGAGCTCAGCTATTCCGAATTTGGTTATCCCTTCCAATGTTAGATTTCTATCTTATGAAAATATGAGGAGGAGTGTCTCTTGTTCTCCCGCAGCTATGCAATACCCTTGGGTGCAAGGAGCTTTAGTCGTCACAGGAAAGGTCCGTAAGGAAATAATGGACCTCAAGCAGCAAGTCAATAAGCTCGAGGAGGAGAACCATATCTTGAGGGGAATCATCGCCAAGAATATTACACCAACAACAAAGAAGGAGACATAATCACATGGGTATGGGCACTCCCCTTGGAAACTGCCAAGCTTGGGGGAGGTGCCCCGGTATCGTATCACAATCACAACTCCTATCTTTACTATTTTTCTTAGTTCGATCCTATTAGTAGTATCTTGATCTAGTAGAATAAAGTTTATGGCATGATCTTGTTTTGAGTTTTGCTTTATGATCTCTCTTTGTAATCGAGTCCGTGAGCTATATATAATAAAGATTAGTGTTAAGTCAAGTTCCTGATTATTTTGCCATGATCTTGGGTGAATAAAAGAAAAGAGAAAAAGAGTGAAAAGAAACAAAAAGCTCATATTGATCTTATTAAGAGTAATGACGTCACATAGAAAGAGTATGATGATTAAAAGTTGTTGGGAATTGGCAGACATAGCTTTGGTCATTGTTGCAATTAATAGGAAGTAATAAGGAAAGAGAGGTTTCACATATAGATATATTATCATTGACACCTTTTATGATTGGAAGCACTCATTAAAATATGACATGCTAAAGAGTTGATGTTGGACAAGGAAGACATCGTAATGAGTTATGTCTTTCTTATATCTGAGACAAAGTATGTTGTCATGGGTCCTCTAACTTGTTGAGCTTGCCTTTCCCCCTCATGCTAGCCAAATTATTAGCACTAATTAGAGATACTACTTGTGCTTCCAAATACCCTTAAACCAGTTTTGCCATGAGAGTTCACCATACCTACCTATGGATTGAGTAAGATCCTTCAAGTAAGTTGTCATCGGTGCAAAGCAATAAAAATTGCTCTAAATATGTATGATTGATTGGTGTGGGAGAAATAAGCTTTATACGATCTTGTGATGTGGAAGTAATAAAAGCGACAAACTTCATAATAAAGCTTCACATCACAAGGGGCAATATAAAGTGACGTTCTTTCGCGTTGAGATTTTGTGCATCTAACCATAAAAGCGCATGGCAACCTCTGCTTCCCTCTGCGAAGGGGCTATCTTTTATTATTATCTTCTACCTTTTGCAAGAGTCATGGTGACCTTCACCTTTTCTTGTTCATTTTATCCTTTGGCAAGCTCAGCATGTTGGAAAGAACATGATATATATATATATATATATATATATATATATATATATATATATATATAATTGGATGTAGGGGAGCATGAACCATTATTGTTGACATTACCCTTGAGGTAAAAGGTTGTGGGGCCAAACTATAAGCCCCTATATTTCTCTGTGTCCGATTAAAACTCCGTAACCATAAATATCGCGTGAGTGTTAGCAATTATGAAGGACTAGATGATAGTTGAGTATGGGGACTTGCTTTTAAGCTCTGATATAGAATCTTTCCGATGTTATGATAAATTGCAATTGCTTCAATGGCTGAGATTATAGTTTGTTGGAGCCCAATAAGGTTTATGATTCATACTTTTATATTGTGAATAGATCATCGCTTGAACATAAGTAATCATATGACAAAATCTATATATGTTGTTGTTATGAGAATAATCATGATGCCTTCATGTCCGTATTTTATTTTTATCGACGCCTCTACCTCTAAACATGAGGACATATTTATTGTCATCGGCTTTTCGCTTGAGGACAAGCGAAGTCTAAGCTTGGGGGAGTTGATACGTCCATTTTGCATCATGCTTTTATATCGATATTTATTGCATTATGGGCTGTTATTTCACAATATGTCACAATACTTATGGCTATTCTCTCTTATTTTACAAGGTTTACCTAAGGAGGGAGAATGCCGGCAGCTGGAATTCTGGGTTGTAAAAGGAGCAAATATTAGATACCTATGATGTGCAACTCCAAAAGTCCTAAAACTCCACGGAACATCTTAAAATAAATAAATAAAAATCCTCGCCAAAGATGAAGTCCAGGGGGCCCACACCCTGCTCACGAGGGTGGGGGCGCGCCCCCCTCCTAGGGCGCGCCCCCCTACTTCGTGGGCCCCCTGGTGGGTCTCCGACGTCTATCTTCTGCTATATGAAGTCTTTCGATGAGAAAAAAATAATTAGAAACCTTTCGGGACGAGACTCCGCCGCCACGAGGTGGAACCGAGGCGGAACCAATCTAGAGCTCCGGCAGGGCTGTTCTGCCGGGGACACTTCCCTCCGGGAGGGGGAAATCATCACCATCGTCATCACCAACGCTCCTCTCATTGGGAGAGGGCAATCTCCATCAACATCTTCACTAGCACCATCTCATCTCGAAACCCTAGTTCATCTCTTGTATCCAATTCTTGTCTCAAAGTCCGGGATTGGTGCTAGTAGGTTGCTAGTAGTGTTGATTACTCCTTGTAGTTGATGCTAGTTGGTTTATTTGGTGGAAGATCATATGTTTAGATCCTTTATGCATATTATTACCCCTCTGATTATGAACATGAATATGCTTTGTGAGTAATTACGTTTGTTCCTGAGGACAAGGGAGAAGTCTTGCTATTAGTAGTCATGTGAATTTGGTATTCGTTTGATATTTTGATAAGATGTATGTTGTCTAGCCTCTAGTGGTGTTATGTGAACGTTGACTACATAACACTTCACCATTATTTGGGCCTAGAGGAAGGCATTCGTAAGTAATAAGTAGATGATGGGTTGCTAGAGTGACATAAGCTTAAACCCTAGTTTATGCGTTGCTTCGTAAGGGGCTGATTTGGATCCATATGTTCCATGCTATGGTCAGGTTTACCTTAATACTTTTGTTGTAGTTGTGGATTCTTGCAATAAAGGTTAATCATAAGTGGGATGCTTGTTCAAGTAAGAACAGCACCCAAGCACCGGTCCACCCACATATCAAATTATCAAAGTACCGAACGCGAATCATATGAACGTGATGAAAACTAGCTTGACGATATTCCCATGTGTCCTCGTGAGCGCTTTTCCTATTATAAGAGTTTGTTCCGGCTTGTCCTTTGCTACAAAAAGGATTGGGCCATCTTGCTGCACTTTATTTACTTTTGTTACTTGTTGCTCGTTACAATTTACCTCACCACCAAACTATCTATCACCACTTATTTCATTACTTGCAGAGAATACCTTGCTGAAAACCGCTTATCATTTCCTTCTGCTCCTCATTGGGTTCGACACTCTTACTTATCGAAAGGACTACGATAGATCTCATATACTTGTGGGTCATCAGTGTTCATCTTGATAGAAAGCCCAACCGTTGGGCATAGCTGTTGTAATGATCCTTAGCAACTTGAAGGCTATCAAACCTCATGCCAACATAGGGTTCCATGGGCTAAGAACTAGCCTCATCTTCTCCTTGTTCTCCTTGCACAACACCGTCAAGAGCCCTAGCTCCTAGTTCAGTCCTAGTTGGACCAGCAGCATCTACCGCGGTGCCCGTGTCATTTAGAGTATGGCTCTCTGACTACAAATAAGATGTTGGGAATCCTTGCATGGAAAACAAAAAAAAATCTATGCACACACAATGATCTATCCATGGAGATGCATAGCAACGAGGCGGAGAGTGTGTCTACGTACACTCGTAGACCGTAAGCGGAAGCGTTTCACAACGCGGTTGATGTAGTCGAACTTCTTCGCGCTTCAACCGATAAAGTACCGAACGCATGACACCTCCGCGTTCTGCACACGCTCAGCTGGGTAACGTCCCTCGCCTTGTTGATCCAGCAAGACGTCGAGGTAGTACATGTGTTCCGTCAGCATGATGGTGTGGTGATGGTGATGGTGAAGTGATCTCCTTAGGGCTTCGCCTAAGCACTATGAAAATATGACCGGGGGTGTAAACATGGAGGGGCCTACTACCTCTTGAGCACTGTGTTGGATTTCCCCGAAGAGGAAAGGATAATGCGGCAAAGTAGCATAAGTATTTCCCTCAGTTTTTGAGAAGCAAGGTATCAATCCAGTAGGAGGCTACGCGCGAGTCCCTCATACCTACACAAAGCAAATAACTCCTCGCAACCAACGCGAATAGGGGTTGTCAATCCCTTCACGGTTACTTACGAGAGTGAGATCTGATAGAGATGATAGATAATATTTTTGGTATAAAGATGCAAAGTAAAATAAAAGGTAAAGTAAAAAAGCAAAGAAATAATAAAGTGATGGAAGATTAATATGATAAAGATAGACCCGGGGGCCATAGATTTCACTAGTGGCTTCTCTCAAGAGCATAAGTATTTCTACGGTGGGTGAACAAATTACTGTTGAGCAATTGACAGAATTGCGCATAGTTATGAGAATATCTAGGTATGATCATGTATATAGGCATCACGTCAGAGACAAGTAGACCGACTCCTGCCTACATGTACTACTATTACTCCACTCATCGATCACTATCCAGCATGCATCTAGAGTATTAAGTTAAAAACAGAGTAACGCCTTAAGCAAGATGACATGATGTAGAGGGATAGTTTCATGCAATATGATAAAAAAACCATCTTGTTATCCTCGATGGCAACAATACAATACGTGCCTTGCTGCCCCTACTGTCACTAGGAAAGGACACCACAAGATTGAACCCAAAGCTAAGCACTTCTCACATTGCAAGAAAAACCAATCTAGTAGGCCAAACCAAACTGATAATTCGGAGAGACTTGCAAAGATAACCAATCATACATAAAAGAATTTAGAGAAGATTCAAATATTGTTCATAGATAGACTTGATCATAAACCCACAATTCATCGGTCTCAACAAACACACCGCAAAAGAAGATTACATCAAATAGATCTCCATGAGAGAGGGGGAGAACATTGTATTGAGATCCAAAAGAGAGAAGAAGCCATCTAGCTACTAACTATGGACCCGAAGGTCTGAGGTAAACTACTCACACTTCATCGGAGGGGCTATGATGATGTAGAAGCCCTCCATGGTAGATGCCCCCTCCGGCGGAGCTCCGGAACAAGCCCCGAGATGGGATCTCGCGGGTAAGGAAGGTCGCGGTGGTGGAATTAGGTTTTTGGCTCCGTATCTGATCGTTTGGGGGTACGTAGGTATATATGGGAGGAAGAAGTATGTCGGTGGAGCTTCGTGGGCCCCACAAGGGTGGGGGCGCGCCTGGGGGGGTAGGGCGCCCCCCTACTTCGTGCCCACTTCAAAGCTATCTTGACGTAGGGTACAAGTCTCCCAGATCATGTTTGGTGAGAAAATCACGTTCCCGAAGGTTTCATTCCGTTTGGACTCTGTTTGATATTCCGTTTCTTCGAAACACTGAAATAGGTAAAAACAGCAATTCAGGGCTGGGCCTCCGGTTAATAGGTTAGTCCCAAAAATAATATAAAAGTGAATAATAATGCCCAATATGGCCCAAAACAGTAGATAATATAGCATGGAGCAATCAAAAATTATAGATACCTTGGAGACGTATCAGGCATCCCCAAGCTTAATTCCTACTCGTCCTCGAGTAGGTAAATGATAAAAAAGAATTTTTGATGCGGACTGCTACTTAGTATAATTTCAATATAAATCTTCTTAATTGTGGTATGAATATTCAGAACTGAATGGTTCAAGAGAAAAGTTCATATTGACATAAAAATAATAATACTTCAAGTATACTAACTAAGCAATTATGTCTTTTCAAAATAACATGGCCAAAGAAAGTTCATCCCTACAAAATCATATAGTTTAGTCATGCTCCATTTTCGTCACACAAGAATGCTCTCATCATGCACAACCCCGATGACAAGCTAAGCAATTGTCTCATACTTTAATAATCTCAAACTTATAAACCTTCACGCAATACATGAGCGTGAGCCATGGACATAACACTATGGGTGCAATAGAATAATGATGATGGGGGTTATGTGGAGAAGAGAAAAAAGGAGAAAGTCTCACATCAACGAGGCTAATCAATGGGCTATGGAGATGCCCATCGATTGATGTTAATGCAAGGAGTAGGGATTGCCATGCAACAGATGCACTAGAGCTATAAATGTATGAAAGCTCAACAAAAGAAACTAAGTGGGTGTGCATCCAACTTGCTTGCTCACGAAGACCTAGGGCACTTGAGGAGGCCCATTGTTGGAATATACAAGCCAAGTTCTATAATAAAAAATTCCCACTAGTATATGAAAGTGACAAAACAAGGGACTCTCTATCATGATGATTATGATGCTACTTTGAAGCACAAGTCTAGTAAAGGATAGTAGCATTGTCGTTTCTCTCTTTTTCTCTCATTTTTTGGGCCTTCTCTTTTTATGGCCTCTCTCTTTTTTTATTCCTCACATGGGACAATGCTCTAGAAAATGATGATCATCACACTTCTATTTATTTACAACTCAATGATTACAACTCGATACTAGAACAAGGTATGACTCTATATGAATGCCTCCGCCGGTGTACCGGGATATGCAATGAATCAAGAGTGACATGTATGAAGGAATTATGAATGGTGGCTTTACCACAAATACTATTGTAGCGACCAAACCTCAAACATTCCGATCTCTGTGCATCAGTGTCATCCCTGGATCAGTAATGCCGACATGCACAATACATGAAGGATTTATAATAGAGTAGCAATCACACACTTATTACATCGAATGTCTCAAAAGAGAACTTATTACAATACATATGGCTTAAGGCCATCTAATAACGATAACAGCGGAAGGCTTGGAAGATAAGCGAGTCCATCAACTCCAACGACATCACTGAGTATAGAACCACGACCTAAAGGCACCTTACTCGTCGTCTGAAAAGTCTGCAACATGAAACGTTGCAGCCCGAAAACAGGTCAGCACATGGAATGTGCTGGCAATGTAACACATAGAGAGTAATGAAAGAATAAGCTATACTACATGCATATATGGCTGGTGGAAAGCTCTATGGTTACAGTTTTGCGTAAAGCCAATTTTTCCCTACTGCAAAGGAATACATTTTATTTAACTATCATGGTGGTTGTTAAACCTTGAGAATGGTTGATAGCATCCTCAATCCCAATTAAGCATCATCATTAAACCCAACAAAATTAATTTAAAGTAACATGATGAGATTCATATGATAATCCAAGTACTAGATACTCAAGACGTCCATAACCGGGGACATGGCTAACCATGATTAGTTTATACACTCTGCAGAGGTTGCGCACTTTTCCCCACAAGACTCGATCTACTCCCTTGGATTTCTCGCACTTCATGGTGTTTGAGAGACGGATGACCAAGACATAGTCTTTCAGAAGCGCTAGCACCTTACGATCGGGTAGACCGTACCACCTACATCCCCTACATCTGCTAGTCTACAACTGTAAGAGTTCGCACGACTTAGTCAACTATGCTAGAGCCCATAGTAGCTTGTGGCTGCACACGGAAGTTTCTAGTATGAATAATCTCATGATCCCTTTGAGCCTGGGTGGCGGTCCATAAAAGAAAAACAGGCAATCCTGGAATACCCACGTACCTCAATCCACCCAGATGTGTGTTTAAGTTGCCACCTTAAATAAACCATTAATTAACAATCTCACATCTTTCATGGATATGAGTCACCCAATCCACGTCTACTAGCATAGCATGGCATAAATAGCAAACGTAGAAGTAACTCCCAAAGGTTTGATAATAAAACAGGTAATAGGTACTACCTCAACTACTTCCCATCCCACAATTTAATCAGATCCTAATCATGCAATGTTTGAGGATTGATCTAATGCAATAAAACTGGGTAGTAAAGAGGTATGATCAAAGTGTTACTTGCCTTGCTGATTATCCGCGAAACCTAGAGATTCGAAGTAACAGGCGGCGCCCTCCGGATACTCTATCGCAAACAAACAAACAAGCATACAATAAGTACTCATATAATGCACAAGTAAAACTCAAATAAGAGATCTAACCAGAAAGTTCAACTTAAGAACTCCAGTTTGCAAAAAAAGAATCAAATCAAACGAAGCAACGAAAGTCAAACGGCGAAAGGAACAAACTTCATTTTACTAATCTGGACCTAAGTCAAATTTTACAGAAGCAAAAACTTGTTTAAGTTGGTTAAACGAAAAGAGAGTTTTGAGACAAAACTCGAGGCGCTTGAATCGCCTGATTCCGATAAACGAGCGAAAAGTTATATTAAAACGAAAATCGGATCAGAAATCGCGATCAGAATTAATCACGGAAAAATCCGAGAAAAAGAAAACGACGAACAGATTAACGAACGAACATTCGTTATCTGGATCTAATAGATGGACACGTTCGTTAAAACGAACGAACGAGCGAACGCTCGCTAAATAAACTAAACCGAAAGAAACCGATCTAATAAAAAAACGGAAACTAAAAAAACCGACGGAAAAACCGAACGGTTTTCTAGAAAAAACGGCGGCGGGGTCAACCTCGGGGTGTGGTCGGTGGCGGCGGCGGCGACTCCAGCGGTGGCGGCGGCGGCAGCAGCGACGACGGGCGGCAGCGGCGATGCGGGTCGAGGCGGCGGCGTCACGCGGATCGAGGCGCAGGGCGGGCTGCGGCGGCTGATGGGCTTCGGCGGCTCGGGTCGGGCGGCTTATAAAGGCCCCCCGGGCGGAATCTCGCTCGGGTACGGCCCGGAGTCGGTTCAGACTTTTTTAAAAATAATAATAATTCCGTGCAGAAAGACTAACGAAAGAAATACTAAACGGACTCCAAAAATCCCGAAATAAAATTTCCCCGACTTATAAAATCAAGACGGACAAAGTGAACATTTATTTGGGGCCTAAATGCAATTTTGAAAAGCACACATTATTCCTAAATTCAAATCAAATAGCGAAAAACTCCGAAATAAAAACTTATTTGGCTTTATTATTAAACCCTCAATATTTCTTTATTTTGGGAAAGTCATTTTATTCCCTCTCTCATATTTTTGTAATAGAAATAATTGAAGATAAAATAATTAAAACCAAATGATCCTATTCTCAAAATTTGCGAAAACTCAAATATGAAAATAACGAATTCCCCAACTCTCTCTGTGGGTCCTTGAGTTGCATAGAATTCCTAGTATCAAACCCAAAGCAAATAAAATACAATATGCAATGATGATCTAATGTATAACATTCCAAATTGAAAATTTGGGATGTTACAAACCTACCCCCCTTAAGATGAATCTCGCCCTCGAGATTCGGGTTGGCTAGAAAATAGGTGAGGGTGGTCTTTCAGCAAATCTTCCTCTCGCTCCCAGGTGGCTTCATCCTCCGTGTGGTGTGAGGGAGTCCTGGGTTAGGGGGTGTCCGGATAGCCGAACTATGACCTTTGGCTGGACTCTTGGGCCATGAAGATACAAGATTGAAGACCTCTTCCCGTATCCGGATGGGACTTTCCTTGGCGTGGAAGGCAAGCTTGGCGATATGGATATGAAGATCTCCTTCCATTGTAACCGACTCTGTGTAACCCTAGCCCCTCCGGTGTCTATATAAACCGGAGGGTTTTAGTCCGTAGGACGAACAACAAT
This sequence comes from Aegilops umbellulata, assembly GCA_032464435.1. NCBI lineage: Eukaryota > Viridiplantae > Streptophyta > Magnoliopsida > Poales > Poaceae > Aegilops > Aegilops umbellulata. Next base: position 324,216,539 of record CP136060.1, read on the forward strand.
CATACCATAGGCTAGCTTCTAGGGTTTAGTCTCTCTGATCTCGTAGTAGATATACTCTTGTACTACCCATATCATCAATATTAATCAAGCAGGAGTAGGGTTTTACCTCCATCGAGAGGACCCGAACCTGGGTAAAAACATCGTGTCCCTTGTCTCCTGTTACCATCCACCTAGACGCACAGTTCGGGACCCCCTACGTGAGATCCGCCGGTGTCGACACCGACATTGGTGCTTTCATTGAGAGTTCCACTATGTCGTCGCCATCAGGAAGGATGCCTCATCCCGTCTTTAAAGACGACGCTGTTGCGAAAGGAGCTTTGGCTATCGGCCAAACTCTCCGGCTAGGTGGTTTTCTTATGACCGCCTGTTCGGCCGCCGCGCCGACGATGACTTCTCGGGTCATCGAAAGCAATCTTCACGTCAACTCGAAACTCGCCGAGCAGTTAGATCCGACGGAGCTCTCTTCCCTAAACGAGCTCTTGGATCACATCGTCGCCTTGGGAGTCGCTACAGACTACGATCAGATTGGGCTTAAACCCGATCTAAGAGAGATTAACTCTCCCAGGTTACCCATCACGTTGCAGTGGTGGAGGAACAATGCGGCGACCCTTCATCTATCTTAAGGACTTGTTATGTCCGGATTCCCAATCCCTCCAAGCCGGGTACCCGCGGAGGGGAGGACGTCACTCAAGCCCTGGACCTAAAGTCAGGCAGCGGGCTAGATTCATTGGACAACATCCAAAAACCCAAGCTTCCGAGTTCGGAAACTCCTTGGCCCCTGAGTCTCAGATCGGGTGAGGTTCTGGACTTAATTCCACCCACCCACCCAAACATAAGCGATCTATCCAAAATTCGGCAAGAGCCCGAAGAATCAGTACACCATTACTGGGCCAGATTCCTCCTGGTCATGAACAGGATAAAGGACTGCCGAGAGGAGAATGCAATTTCATTCTTCTGCAATAATTGCACGGACAAGGGAATCCTCAACGCCATAAGTCACCGTGAAATTACACGCTTCACTGACTTGGCGTCCATAGTACGAAAGTACTGTGCAATGGAAAGCGCCTGGAAAACCAAAATAAAATTTTGGGACAATCCGGCCCTGAATACAAACCCAGTCCGAAATAAAAGGGTGCATTATCGCCAGACACCTGGGTTAAACACCAAAAAGCAAAAAACCCTCTGCAGGGCATGGAACCGTGCTGGAGGGGTGGCTCAATGGACCCTATAAAATTCACAGTACTGAGGGCGCCACACCAACTCATAGCCTTAGAGCATGTTGGATACTCCGGCAGGTGGCCAAAAGTGGCGAAGATCTTCTAATCCCAGAAGCCACAGAGCACCAGCCAAAAGATACCAGTACGGTATTAACAGTCTTCGAGACTTTCGCATCAAACAATATGCGAAAACGAACACTCCGCAACCTTGCCGAAGTCTACCATGTGGCAACAATAAACCCATGGAGTGACACGGCTATTACTTTCAATGCCAGTGATGAACCTAAATTCCGAACAGCCCGAGCACGAGCCACATTGGTCCTCAGTCCAATAGTGGACGGCTTTCGACTCACCAAGGTACTCATGGATGACGGCAGCGGATTGAACCTCATTTATGAGGAAACCCTTCAAAAAATGGAAATAGACTGGAACCGCATTGAGCGAAGCAGCACAACCTTTAGAGGAATAATTCCCAGTCGGGAAGCGCGCTATACAGGAAAAATCACACTATATGTGGTGTTCGGCACGCCGGACAATTATAGGTCCAAAGAGGTCACATTCCACGTGGCTCCGTTCAGTAGCGGATACCACGCTCTATTAGGGCGAGAGGCGTTTACAATCTTCCAAGCCATACCCCATTACGGGTACATGAAGCTCAAAATGCTCGGGCCCAACGGAATCATCACTCTTGCTAGTGATCCGGACACAGCACTTTGCGCCGAAAATAAGACAGCCGCACTAGCCCTCGAGGCACTATCCGAAGCCCTAGCGGCCGAGGAACTGACTGCGCTGCGCTCCACAGTGAACAGGGACGACGTGATACTAGACAAAAGATCCAAGTCCACCTCCTTTAAACCAGCGTCACGAAATAGTCGAATTCCAAGTCCATCCAACGGACCCTACAAAAACAGCTTCCATCAGGGCACAATTAAACCCTCATATAGACGCCGCACTGCGAGAGTTCCTACGCGAGAACTGGGACATTTTTCGTGGCACCCTTCAGACATGCCAGGAATCCCACGCAGGCTGGCTGAGCACAGCCTAAATATCCTAAAAGGATTCAAGCCAGTCAATCAGGCTCTTCGGCGTTTCTCCGAACCTAAGTGACAAGCCATGGGAGAGGAACTAGCCAAGCTATTGGAGGCCGGATTCATCAGAGACATAAAACATCCGGACTGGCTAGCAAACTTGGTGATGGTACCCAAGAAGGACAAATCCTGGCACTTGTGCGTCAATTTTTAGGACCTCAACAAGGCTTGCCCAAAGGATCCCTTCCCCCTCCCCCGCATCGATCAAATTATCGACGCTACCACAAGACACGACTCATTGTGTTTCCTCGACGCATACTCCGGCTACCATCAAATTAAGATGGCAGAGTCAGATCAAGCCGCAACGGCATTCATCACACCATACGGCCCATTCTGCTTCAACACAATGCCCTTCGGGCTCAAAAACGCCGACGCAACATATCAGCGCGTGATTCAGACATGTCTGGCAAACCAGATCGGCAAAACAGTGGAGGCATACGTAGATGACGTGGTCGTCAAAACCAAGCATGTTTAATCTCTAGTAGACGACTTGAGGCTCACATTCGATAACCTCCGAACATACGACATCAAGCTCAACCCGGAAAAATGCGTTTTCGGCGTACCGGCCGGAAAGCTCTTGGGCTTCATAGTATCCGTTAGAGGAATTGAAGCAAATCCAGCCAAGATCCAAGCTCTGTCACAATTCGATATCCCAAAGGACCTCAAACAAATACAAAAACTGACCGGATGCGTAGCGGCTCTAAGCCGCTTTATCTCCCGCTTGGGAGAAAAGGCATTACCCCTTTATTGCCTCCTCCGGTGCACTGAACATTTCGAGTGGACGGATGCCGCCACGGCCGGACTCGACGAAATTAAATCCATATTGGCAACAAACCCAGTCCTGGCCGCGCCAAACATTGGCGAACCAATGCTATTGTACATTGCGGCAACTCATCAAGTTGTGAGCGCAGTACTCATCGTCGAACGAAAAACGGACGGACACAAATTCCCCCTTCAAAAGCCGGTTTACTATGTGTCCACGATCCTCACTCCATGCAAGTCACGGTACTCGCATTATCAAAAGATAGCGTACACGATATTCATGGCATCCCGGATTTTATTGGCCGACGGCCCGGGCAGATGCTCAGGACTTAGTCCAACGATGCGTTGGTTGCCAGCTCTTTGCTAACCAAAGCCACATGCCGCCCACCACCCTCCAAACTATACCCATCACCTGGCCCTTCACGGTCTGGGGGCTTGACATGGTTGGACCCCTTAAAGGAGGAACCCACAAGCAAAAATACTTACTGGTCATGGTGGATAAGTTCACCAAATGGATAGAGGCCAGGCCTGTTATGACGGCCGAATCCGGACCGGTGATATACTTCATTTCTGGGGTCTTACACCGTTACGGCGTCCCCCACAGCATCATCACTGATAACGGCACGAACTTTATGGCCGACGAGGTCAAACTCTGGTGCAAAAACATGGGCAACAAGCTTGACTATGCTTCAGTCTATCACCCACAAACTAACAGTCAAGCCGAGCGAGCAAATGGTCTAATCATGTGCGGCATCAAACCAAGATTAGTGCGGTCCCTCAAGGAATCTAACACGCACTGGGTAGAGGATCTCGACTCCGTACTCTGGGGGCTGCGGACCATGCCGAATCGCACCAGCGGATACACACCATTCTTTATGGTATACGGCGCAGAGGCGGTTCTGCCCTACGACATAATTCATGACTCATCTCGCGTGCGCATGTATGAAGAAAGAGAAGCCGAACTCGATCGGCAGGATAGTTTGGACGCCTTGGAGGAGGATCGTGACGTGGCAAAAGCCCGTTCCACATTCTATCAACAGCAGGCTCGAAGATACCAAAGAAGAGAAGTACGAGCCAAAACTTACAATGTTGGCGAGTTAGTTCTACGCCTGCCGGACAACAAAAAGGACAAACTCAAGCCCAAATGGGAAGGTCCCTTTATCATTGACCAAGTCGTGACTGGTGGAGCGTACCGTCTGCGACATGCATCGGATAACCGACTCGAGCCGAACCCATGGAACGCAGCCCGTCTCCGAAGATTCTACGCCTAGCGCCGGACTCTGTGTTCGTCTCCTTCCTCTGTCTATTTTTTATACACTAGTTGTCTTATATTTCTCTCCTTGTCCCCTCCCTTTCTCTTATCGCCTTTAAGGGCTCATTCACGCCTTGTTCGCACACAACTGACGCGCTACCCGCGCTCATTATACCTGGGGGCTTCTTCAACAGAAGCTTATTTATACGGGCTTCATGCCCAACACATGTGTCACACTTCCGCATGTACCTTTTATCCACCATTATATGCATCGATATGACTTAACTTTTGGCCAAGCCGGGTTGCCTGGCTCCTGTGCTTACCCCTACGTTCCCGATTGTTTGGCTAGGTGGTAAGGGGAGCACCTCTGTGATTGTTACTGCCGGGTCAGCCGGATGTGTACCTCAGACTGGGTGAAGCAGAAAGCTAGCGTTCTTAAGGGAATATTCGGTCGGTGAACTAAAAGATGATTTCTCACTTATTTACTTATGCGCCCCCAGATGTTTTTCCTGCGTCTCTTTTCGCAGTCCGGACATGCACTTTAGGGCATGCCTCCCAGGGAAAGGAACCCCTAACGGAACTATTCTCCCTGGAAGATGCTTCTTACTACCCATGTAATATAACATAACTAGTTGGGCACTTGTCTGTTCAAGCACTAATGACCCCTACGCCTAGTCTCCATGCATGCCCCGGTTCTTACATAACCGAAAAGGGATTCGGACACACTCCGGACCGTCGGGTCCTGAGGTTGAAGCGAAAAGGTCTGCCATGACAAACGATCTACAATCCGGCAAGAAGGCATTATACATGTCATCATAAATTACATAGTCAACTTGACTGGTTATATTCCTCTTCAATGCCATACAACAGGCTGTCCAGTTTACAGTCCAACATTTTTGCGGCCAATTCTACTTGGCCGTATACTAAGCTCACAGGGATCTCCTTCCCATCGGGCCCTACAGGTCCGACCTCGGCCATGTGGTTTGGGTCAGCCTTCGTGTACCGCGTCTTCACCATGGCCCAGGCCTCCCGGGCACCTTGACGGCCGGCCGATATCTTCCATAATCGGAAGCGCTGCCGTGCTCCCTTCAGTTCTCTTCAAGCTCTCCAAGGCCTTCGGGCATGGAGACGAATGGCCACAAGGCCTGGGCAACGCCTTGCATTGCCTACCGAACTCGTCCCTGCAGTTGTGAGAGCTCGGGAAGAAGGTCACCTGTAGAACCGGGCATTTCCTCTGCAGGACGACCCGTTAGCATACCTACAGACATAACTCTATTAGTCGACTTGCTCGCCGAACTCTTTTTCAAAGTTTGTTCAAGCACTTACTAAACATGCCGCGTCGAACCCGCCGATTCTCCTTAACGGAGTCCGATAGTTGGGCACGAACATCCTTTAGTTCCACGCCCAGCTGGGTGTTGGCATCTTGGAGATCATTCTTCGCCTGCCTCACCTTTGTAAGCACGCTCTCACCAGCCTTAAGATGGCGTAGGAGTTGCTGCTTCTCCAGATATAGTCCGGCGCCATCTGCAATTCCATTGTCAAATTTACATACACGCCGCAGTTTACATAATACTCATCAAGTGAGGCATATAATACCAGAGGGGGTCTTCTTGGGCTCCCCTGCCACGGCTAGTGCAGCCTGAAGTTGGGCTTTGCACTCTTCCAGCTCCTGGGACTGTCGGGTATTCTTTTCTATAAGAACCTGCATAACAAATGATCCTTAAATCAGTTATTCTAACTGTTTCAAGTCTCGGGGGCTACTGATGTATATATAATCATCAAATTTTCTCACCCGTATGTCTTTTACATACTGCTCCGTGGCCCTGGTTAGACCATTTTGAGCGGCACGGAGGTAAGCATCTCCCGAGTTGAAGGCATCCAATGCCTCTTGGGAGAGACAAGCGTCGCGAAGAACTGTCCGGCGGCGCGTGTGGTTTATGGCACTCTCCACCTTGGAATTGGTGGCGGACATTCTGTCCGCGTCCTCGGTCGGAGGAGCGTCCGACACGCGCCTCGTGTTCGCCTCTGCTTCTGGACCTGGCTTTGGAGCCTGGCTGGTGGAGGCGCGATTGGCAACCTCTCCGGATATAGTCCGGCGAGCCCTCTTTTCCCTAAAAAGAGCACGGGCGTTAGTACGCATCGTAAGAATAATACCTTGGAATAAAATGGCGTGCCTTACTATTGCGCCGGTGTCTCGATCCGAACTGCGGGTCTTTTAAGCCTGCCCGTCCTCGCGGTCCCTTGTTGGCTGGTCGCCGCAGGCTCGGCATTCCGCCTCGAGATCCTCCCCTGCGATACACCGTTGGTATACGATGATAAAAAATAAGCACGGACGGATCATTTTCGAGGTATTGGGACTTCGGTCTCAGTTACCTGTGAGGCGGGGAGCAGTCCAGGATAATCGGCCGTAATGGCCACCAAGACGTTGTCGTCACTCAATTGGTAAAATACCCCGTCGATCAGCTCCACAGATATGTCCGGATCCTCTTGGGAGGCCGGGTCGAGGGACTGTTCTGGATCCTCGGGTTGTGGAGGAGGGCTGTTTATCTCCTTTACGGCCTGACGCAGTTCCTGCGTCGAAGTCACAAGATAAGATACTTAACTATGGGAATATGGAACAGATGGGTAAAAAGAAGTGTCCGCTTACCCAGTTTGGAGGATTGTACATAGAAAATCCGCCCTGTGGATTGATGCGGAGAAATTCCTCCTCTTCTCCCTTGTACAATGCGGATAAGATCTTCGTTAGAGCGGCAACTGATTCCGGCCCTTACGGCCGCAGCGGGTGGCATCATCCTCCCCGTTGAAATCCCACATGGGGTGGCCTCTATACTGAAGCGGCTGCACCCCCCGCATACTGCATGTGGCCATGACCTCGATCATGGTCATTCCGGAATGAGCTAGCAACCTTATCCGGCTCATCAGGTGAAGGACGTCCTTGTCATTTTCCTTCTGAGGGCTCCGTGGACGCCAGCTTAGGCGCTTCTTCAAGGGAGCATTATCGAACTCAGGGAGGCCGATCCGAATAGGATCCGGCAGGGGGACATCTTCTATATAAAACCATTCTGAAGGCCAGTCTTCGGACGCCTTCTTTGGGGTTCCGGATAGATATCCGGTCCCGGCGACGCGCCATACTTTGGCTCCACCCACTTGATATACTGACCCGTTCTGAGAACGGGGCACGAGGCAGAACAGCTTCTTCCATAGCGCGAAATGAGCCTCACAGCCCAAAAATAGCTCGCAAAGGGCTACGAAGCCCGCGATATGCAATATGGAGGCAGGCGTAAGGTTGCACAACTAGAGTCCATAGAACTCTAGGAGCCCCTGGAGAAACGGATGAATCGAAAATCCGAGCCCTCTTATCAAATAGGGGACAAGGCATACCTGCTCTCCTTTGGAGGGATTAGGGACGCTCTCCGCTTGCTCTCCGCCATTATAGGTGGCAAGCCCGGCTCGAACCTGGACCATGTAGGCTGGGGGAAGAAATCCTTTGGTTTGGAGCGTCACTAGCTCGCTGTGCGGGATGGAACATCTCTCCCAATCTCCAGGCTGAGGGCTGGGAAGGCGAGAGGAGGAGCTACGACGACCAGCCATGATGGAATGGGTCTTTGTCGAATGTGCTCCGATGAAAGCTCGCGGAGGGAAGATGGTGTGATTTGGATCTAAATCCTCGTCTCTTTAATAGGCAGCTCATTTACGCAGCTAGGGGGTAAATGTAAAAACACCCTGGCTTTTTGCATTCATTTAACACGTGGAAGAAGGCCATTATTGGGCGTGGAAGCCAAGAAGCGCAATATTCACAAGGAGTCGGACACTATTCAACAGGTACACGGAATTTGGAGAAGAACCCGCCTTGCAATGCCTAAGATAATCTGCGCGCCGGACACATCGTCATTGAAGCCTGGTTCGGGGGCTACTGAGGGAGTCCTGGATTAGGGGGTGTCCGGATAGCCGAACTATGACCTTTGGCCAGACTCTTGGACCATGAAGATACAAGGTTGAAGACCTCTTCCCGTGTCCAGATGGGACTTTCCTTGGCGTGGAAGGCAAGCTTGGCGATACGAATATGAAGATCTCCTTCCATTGTAACCGACTCTGTGTAACCCTAGCCCCTCCGGTGTCTATATAAACCGGAGGGTTTTAGTCCGTAGGACGAACAACAATCATACCATAGGCTAGCTTCTAGGGTTTAGCCTCTCTGATCTCGTGGTAGATCTACTCTTGTACTACCCATATCATCAATATTAATCAAGCAGGAGTAGGGTTTTACCTCCATCGAGAGGGCCCGAACCTGGGTAAAAACATCGTGTCCCTTGTCTCCAGTTACCATCCACCTAGACGCACAGTTCGGGACCCCCTACCCGAGATCCGCCGGTGTTGACACCGACATGGTAGCTCCACTGAACTTTGCAAAACTTGATAACCTTGTTGCGGGTGACTCGGCTGGCATACTCGAGAATCTTAACTGGTTTCTCTTCATAAGTCAAATCACTGTCCAACTGAATCGCTTCCAACGGCACGGTATCCCTCAGGGGTATATCAGCCATCTCCGCATGGCACTTCTTTAACTGGGAAACCTGGAACACATCATGAACTCCTGACAATGCTTCGGGCAATTCCAACTTGTAGGCCACTTCTCCCATACGCTCCAAAACTCGGTATGGTCCTACAAAACGTGGCGCTAAATTTCCCTTAACACCAAAATGCTTAACTCCTCGAAGTGGGGATACTCGAAGATAAACTTGGTCTTCGACTTTGTAAACTATCTCCTTGCGCTTAGAATCTGCATAGCTCTTTTGCCTGGACTGGGCTACCTTGAGCCTATCGCGAATCAACTTCACCTTCTGTTCAGACTCTTTAATCAGATCAGGTCCAAACAACTGGCGGTCTCCAACTTCATCCCACGACAACGGGGTCCTGCACCTCCTTCCATACAAAGCTTCGAAAGGGGCCATTTTCAAACTGGATTGATAGCTATTGTTGTAAGAGAACTCTGCATATGGCAAGTTGTCATCCCAACTAGATCCATAATCTAGCGTACAAGCTCTCAGCATATCCTCCAAAATCTGATTTACTCTCTTAGTCTGTCCATCTGTCTGTGGATGAAAAGTTGTGTTGAACTCTAGCCTGGTACCCAAAGTTTTGTGCAACTGATTCCAGAACTTTGAGGTAAACTGGGTTCCTCTTTCTGATACGATACTCCTCGGAACTCCATGCAGACATACTATCCTGGTCATGTATATCTTTGCCAACTTAGCACTGGTGTAAGTGGTCTTTACTGGGATGAAATGATCTACCTTCGTCAATCGATCGACTACAACCCAAATCGAGTCATAGCCTGAACGGGTCCTGGGTAATCCCGTGATAAAATCCATGCCTAGCTTATCCGACTTCCATTCAGGTATCGGCAATGGCTGTAACAATCATGTTGGCTTCTGATGCTCTACCTTTACTCTTTGACATACATCACAAACTGCTACGTACTCCGCAATATCCTTCTTCATTCCGGTCCACCAGAAAGTATCCTTCAAATCCAAATACATCTTCGTATTACCTGGGTGAATTGAATATGGTGAATCATGGGCCTCTTGCAGAATTAACTTCCTGATCTCTGGATCATTTGGCACATAAACTCGGTCTTCAAACCATATATAGGGTATTGTGCTCATCCTCACGAAATCCTTTAGCCTTCCCTTTGCTCATTTTCTCCTTTATAAAGACAATCTCCTTGTCAGTCTTCTGAGCTTCTCTGATCCTATCCATCAAGGTAGACTGAATCTCCAATGCTGCTATATAGCCTCTCGGAACTATCTCCAAACATAGCTCACGAAGGTCCTCGGCTAACTCCTTCGGTAATTCTCCCGTCATTAGTGTATTGACATGGCTCTTAAGGCTCAATGCGTCAGCTACTACATTAGCCTTTCCGGGATGATAATGCAATCTCATATCATAATCCTTGATGAGCTCCAACCATCTCCTTTGTCTGAGATTTAACTCCTTCTGCGTGAAAATGTACTTCAAACTCTTGTGATCCGTGTACACCTCATAATGGTTTCCAATGAGGAAATGTCTCCAAGTTTTTAACGCATGCACTACGGCTGCTAACTCCAAATCATGGGTGGCATAATTTAGCTCATGGGGTTTCAGTTGTCGTGAAGCATACGAAACAACTCTTCCTTCCTGCATAAGCACTGTTCCAAGTCCTCGACGTGAAGCGTCGCAATACACCTCATAATCTTTGTTCTGATATGGCAGAATCAACACTGGTGAGGTAACCAAACGTTTCTACAACTCCTGGAAACTGGCCTCACATTCCTCAGTCCATATGAACTTGGTATCCTTCTTCAACAACTCCGTCATAGGTTTTGCAATCTTTGAGAAATTCTCAATAAATCTCCGGTAGTATCCTGCGAGTCCAAGGAAACTCCGGATCTCTCCAACTGTTGTTGGTGCTTCCCAATTTTTCATGGTGGCAACCTTGGTGGGATCAACTGCTATTCCTTCTCCGGATATAACGTGTCCGAGAAATCCTACTTCCTTCAACCAAAACTCACATTTGATGAACTTGGCATATAACTGATGTTCTCTTAGCTTCTCAAGTACCAATCGCAAATGTTCCTTATGTTCTTCTTCATTCTTCGAGTAAACCAGAATATCGTCAATGAATACCACGACGAACTTGTCCAAAAACTCCATAAACACCTTGTTCATCATGTTCATAAAATAGGCAGGTGTGTTAGTCAGACCAAATGACATAACAGTATAATCATACAGCCCGTACCTAGTGGTGAAAGCTGTCTTAGGTATGTCCTACTCTCGAATCTTCAACTGATGGTACCCCGATCGCAGATCGATTTTAGAAAATACCTTAGCTCCTTGCAATCGATCAAACAGATCATTGACCATCGGTAGTGGGTACTTGTTCTTGATTGTTACTTCATTTAGTCCACGATAATCAACAACCATTCTTAACGATCCATCCTTCTTCTCCACTAAAAGTACTGGCGATCCCCAAGGCGAATAACTTGGGCGAATATAACCTTTATCCAGTAGCTCCTTAATCTGCTTCTTAATCAATTCCAAATCTTTTGCGGGCATCCTATATGGTCTCTTTGATATTGGTCATGTGCCTGGCAAAAGCTCAATCAAAAACTCAATATCTCTATTCGGTGGCATGCCTGGCAACTCTTCTCGAAATACGTCAGGGAAATCCTTTACCACTGGTACTTCCTCCTGCACAACTCCTGATAAGCAATTTACTTGAGTTCTTTTCGGCACATGCCGGGATACATACTTGGTCCTTCTTCCTTATGGCGACGTAAGCAAGATTGACTTAATAGCGCATTCAATGTTCCCTTCATACTTTGTTAACCAATCCATGCCTAATATCACATCCAATCCTTGAGATTCCAATACTATTAGGTCCGAGGGAAACACATAGTTACCAATCCTTAATGGTAACTGATCACACCATAGACTAGCCATATACTCTGCTCCAGGCGAGGTTACTAACATGGGTGACCTAAGGGCTTGGGTTGGCAGTTTATACTTATCCACAAATCCCCATGAGATGTATGAATGCGATGCACCAGTATCAAAAAGAACGAGTGCAGTAAATGACTTAACCAAAAACTTACCTATTACTGCATCAGGCTCAGCTTCAACCTCCTCCACGTTAACGTGGTTCACCTGTCCCCTGTTGAAAGGGTTCGGCTTCTTCCCAGAGCTTCCATTGCCATTCTGAGCTTCAGGACATTCATTGGCATAATGTCCGGTGTTCTGACACTTAAAACAGGTGACTTGGCTCAGGTCTCTCTTGGCCGGGGTTGATGGGATGGTACGGTTCTGGCCGTTGCTTCCTCCATTCCCATTACCATTCTTGGGGCCATTATGGTTGTGCGAGCTACTTCCTCCATGAGTATGCTGTAAAGGTCCTCCCGGTTTAGGGGTAAAACGTGGCTTCTGCTGAGCTAAAGAATTGTACTTCCCTTGTCCATACTTCCTCTTGCGATTTTCAATCTGCTGCTGCTTCCCTTCAATCATAAGAGCACGACCTACCAACTCCTGGTAGTTGTTGAAGCTTGCTACCATCAACTGCATGCTCAGCTCATCATTTAGTCCTTCCAGAAACTTCTCCTGCTTAGCTGCATCCGTAGCAACGTCATCTGGAGCATAACGTGCTAGCTTACTAAAATCATCCACATACTGGCCAACTGTGCGTCCTCCTTCGCGCAAGTTGCGAAACTCATGCTTCTTCATGGCCATAGCTCCTGCTGAAACATGGGCAGTACGGAAAGCTTGTTGAAACTGATCCCATGTGACAGTGTCTACAGGGTAAGTGGTTGTGAAATTCTCCCACCATGCTGATGCGGGTCCTTCAAGCTGATGAGCGGCAAATTTCACTTTTCCCGCATTTGTGCATCCTGCTGTGGTCAACTCCCTCCCTGTCTTACGGAGCCAATCATCGGCAATAATCGGCTCGGTGCTACTAGAGAACACCGGCGGATTTAGCCTAAGAAAACGGGTTAAGTGATCAACAGGTGGTGGTGGTGGGTTGTTGTTGTTGTTGTTCCCCTGGTTCTGATTATGGACTAGCAACTGCATCAAAGCATTCTGCTGCTGGATCAACTGGGTGAGCTCCGGTGGAAAAGCAAATCCATTGTCACGTCTTGGAGGCATCTGAGGTTTAGAAAAAGATGAGAATTAAGAATAGAATGAGATCTAGAGAGAAAACACTACCCAAATGCACATGAGGCAAATGCACACAAAATCACTTCATTCAATCAAACAAGGAATACAATCGGTCTAGAACTATCGCAAAAAGTGCTTGAACTATGCTATATACATGGTGGAACACTACTACTGTTATGGTGGTCTACTAGAAAAACTGCTCCGATGAAGACTCCATGATATCTGCTCCAGCTTCATCTTTGAAGTCATCATCACTAGGATCAGAATCAGTGTCGTGAATGATGATGTAGTTCTCCGGGCAAGTGGAATCGTCATATTCTCCTCCAGGTGCTGAATCTCCCATAAATATTTCGATCTTCTCTTTTAGGTCGCCGTTCTGTCTCACTAGAGAGACGATCTCCTCCATGTAGTCCTTGCGAGTGGCCTTCAATTCTCCTTCTAGCTCGATAATTCTAGCCTTCGCTTTCTTCAACTCCATCATGTCTGCGCACATCTGGTTCTCCTGGCGTCGAATGTGCTGGTTTTACTCTTGGATGAAAGCTGCAATTGATCGGTCCTTCCTGGTGCTGATCATCTCCCAATGCTCATCTCGGCACCCACAAATCTGATAGATAGTATCCTTGAGATCATTGCGGTAAACTTCTCCAATGCGTCCCATGGTTATGTGAGCTGCCATGCTCTTTACTAGGCTCTAGGTTGGTGCATCAAAGGAAAACTCTATGGGTTCCGCGACTGGCGCGAACGTTCTTCCTGGAACTTGAACTTGAATCATCCAGCGCTCCTCTTTGGGTAAAGTGGCGTTGTAGGTCCCGGTGAAGCTTGGTACTCCGATGTTCAGGTACTTAGTGACTTCCTTTAAGTGGCGTCCAAAGGTGTATCCTCATCCGGTTGCGTGAACTTGTTCCTTGCATCCGCCATCCTAAAAGAGTAGAAAAGATGAGAAGTCAGAAATGAGAAGAGAGTAGTGATCTAGGTCTTTAGCTTAGTGGTCGTGTCCTACAGTCAGCGTGTGCTCTGATACCATCTTGTAGCGACCAAACCTCAAACAATCTGATCTCTATGCATCAGTGTCATCCCTGGATCAGTAATGCTGACACACACAGTACTTGAAGGACATATAATAGAGTAGCAATCACACACTTATTACATCAAATGTCTCAAAAGAGAACTTATTACCATAAATATGGCTTAAGCTCATCTAATAACGATAACAGCAGAAGGCTTGGAAGATAAGAGAGTCTATCAACTCCAACGACATCACTGAGTATAGAACCACGACCTAAAGGCACCTTACTTGTTGTCTGAAAAGTCTGCAACATGAAACGTTGCAGCCCGAAAACGGGTCAGCACATGGAATATGCTGGCAATGTAACACATAGAGAGTAATGAAAGAATAAGCTATACTACATGCATATATGGCTGGTGGAAAGCTCTATGGTTACAGTTTTGCGTAAAGCCAATTTTTCCCTACTGCAAAGGAATAAATTTTATTTAACTATCATGGTGGTTGTTAAACCTTGAGAATGGTTGATAGCATCCTCAATCCCAATTAAGCATCATCATTAAACCCAACAAAATTAATTTAAAGTAACATGATGAGATTCACATGATAATCCAAGTACTAGATACTCAAGACGTCCATAATCGGGGACACGGCTAACCATGATTAGTTTATACACTCTGCAGAGGTTGCACACTTTTCCCCAAAAGACTCGATCTACTCCGTTGGATTTCTCGCACTTCATGGTGTTTGAGAGACGGATGACCAAGACATAGTCTTTCAGAAGCGCTAGCACCTTACGATCGGGTAGACCGTACCACCTACATCCCCTACATCTGCTAGTCTACCACTGTAAGAGTTCGCACGACTTAGTCAACTATGCTAGAGCCCATAGTAGCTTGTGGCTGCACACGGAAGTTTCTAGTATGAATAATCTCATGATCCCTTTGAGCCTGGGTGGCGGTCCATAAAAGAAAAACAGGCAATCCTGGAATACCCACGTACCTCAATCCACCCAGATGTGTGTTTAAGTTGCCACCTTAAATAAACCATTAATTAACAATCTCACATCTGTCATGGATATCACTCACCCAATCCACGTCTACTAGCATAGCATGGCATAAATAGCAAACGTAGAAGTAACTCCCAAAGGTTTGATAATAAATCAGGTAATAGGTACTACCTCAACTACTTCCCATCCCACAATTTAATTAGATCCTAATCATGCAATGTTTGATGATTGATCTAATGCAATAAAACTGGGTAGTAAAGAGGTATGATCAAAGTGTTACTTGCCTTGTTGATGATCCGCGAAACCTAGAGATTCGAAGTAACAGGCGGCGCACTCTGGATACTCTATCGCAAACAAACAAACAAGCATACAATAACTACTCATCTAATGCACAAGTAAAACTCGAATAAGAGATCTAACCAGAAAGTTCAACTTAAGAACTCCGGTTTGCAAAAAGAATCAAATCAAACGAAGCAATGAAAGTCAAACGGCGAAAGGAACAAACTTCATTTTACTAATCTGGACCTAAGTCAAATTTACAGAAGCAAAAACTTTTTATGTTGGTTAAACGGAAAGAGGGTTTCGAGACGAAACTCCAGGCGCTTGAATCGCCTGATTCTGATAAATGAGCGAAAACTTATACTAAAACAAAAATCGGATCAGAAATCGCAATCAGAATTAATCGCGGAAAAATCCGAGAAAAAAAAACGACGAACAGATTAATGAACTGTAACATCCCAAATTTTCAATTTGGAATGTTATACATTAGATCATCATGCATAACATATTTCTTGCATTTTTTATCGATCCTAGAAATTTCACGCAACTCAAGGACCCACGGAGAGAGTTGGAGATTTTGCTATTTTCATATTTGAGTTTTCTCAAATTTTGAAAAAAGGGGATCATTGGTTTTGTCGGAGTTTATTTGCATTAGGGAAAAACGTGCGTTTTCAAAAATTGCATTTTAGGCCCGGAGAAAAGTTCATTTTGTTCGACGAATTTTTTGGAGTCGGGGAAAATTTACTTTATTAGTTTTGGAGTTCGTTTAGTTCTCTTTTCTTTTGTTTTTCTGCGCGTGTAACCGATTTTTAAAAAAATCCCGCGCGCGCCCTGGGACAAAGGCCCAGCCGGCCGGCCAAGAGGCCAAGCCCCGCGCGCCGCGCGCCAGGCGCAGGAGGCCACCGCCGCCGCCCTCTTTTGGAAGTCCTAGTAGGACTTTTGTCCTACTTCCGTTTATTCCGTTTTTTGTTTCTAGATCTTTCCTACTCCTATTCTTATTCCTTGATCCCTCCTCCAAGTAAACCCCCTCCCCAATATAAATACCCCCACACCCCCCCTCTAAATCATCAAACCCAAAGCCCCTAAGCCCTCCACCGCGCCCCTCACCACCGCCGCCGCCACCCAACGCCGCCGCCGCCGCCGCCGTTCGCCGCCGCCACCACCGCTGCCGCCGCCGCCCCACGCCGCCGTTCGCCGGAACCTCGCCGAGGTAGCCGCGCCGCGCCCCTTTTTCTCTTTCGTCGGATCGTTTTCTTCTAATCGTTCCGATTCTTTTCTTCTTTTCTGATTCGTTTTCTTTCCGGTCCTTTTCTAAACCGTTCCGGTTTTCTAGATCGGTTTTTCGTTCGGTTTTCTTTTCCGAAACCCTAGATCGCATTCGTTTTCTTTTCCGATTTAGTTGCCTCGAGACCGTTCGCCGGACCGTTCGTTCTAACGAACGTGATCACCGGATTCTTCTAGGTTAACGAACGTCCGTTCGTTCAACCGTTCTTCTTTTTCTTCTCGTCAGATTTATTCCGCGATCGCGATCTCAGATCCGATCTTCGTTCTAGTTTATCTTCTCGCTCGTTTATCTGAATCAGGTGATTCAAGCGCCTGGAGTTTTGTTTCGAAACCACCGTTCCGAATAATCAACTTAAACAAAGTTTTTCTATGGTAAAATTTGACCTAGTTTCACTTTGCTAGAACCGAGTTGTTTACTTTCGCCGTTTGTTTTCCGTTGCTTTGTTCGATTCGATTCTTTTTGCAACCTGAGTTCTTAAGTTGAACTTTCTGGTTAGATCTTTTATTCGAGTTTTACCTGTGCATTAGATGAGTACTTATTGTATGCTTGTTGTTTTTCTACGATAGATCACCCGGAGTGCGTCGCCTGTTATTTCGAAGCTCTAGGTTTCGCGGATCCTCAGCAAGGCAAGTAACACTTTGATCATACCTTCTCATTGCCCAGTTTTTATTGCATTAGACCAATCCTCACACATTGCATGATTAGGGTCTGTTTAAAACTGTGGGATGGGAAGTAGTTGAGGTAGTACCTATCACCTGTTTTACTTATGAAACCTTTGGGAGTTACTTCTACGTTTGCTTAATATGCCATGCTATGCTAGTAGACGTGGATTGGGTGAGTGATATCCATGACAGATGTGAGTATTGTTAATTAATGGTTTATCTAAGGTGGCAACTTAAATACACATCTGGGTGGATTGAGGCACCTGGTTTCTATCAGGACTTGCCTGTTTTTCTTCGGACCGCCACCCAGGCTCAAAGGGATCATAAGATCATTCATGCTAGTAACTTCCGTGTGCAGCCACAAGCCATTATGGGCTCTGGCATAGCTGACTAAGTCGTGCGAAATCTTACAGTGGTAGACTAGCAGATGTAGGGGATGTAGGTTGGTACGGTCTATCACAACGTAAGGTGTGAGTGCTTCTGAAAGACTATGTCTCGGTCATCCGTCTCTCAAACACCATTTAGTGCGAGAAACCAACGGAGGCGATCGAGTCTTGTGGGGAAAAGTGCGTAAACCTCTGCAGAGTGTACAATCTGATCATGATTAGCCGTGTCCCCGGTTATGGACATCTTGAGTATCTAGTACCTGAATATCATGTGAATCTCATCATGTTACTTCTAATTAATATTGTTGGGTCATAATTGTTCACTTAATTGGGATCGGAATGCTGTCAACCATTCTCGATGTTTCAACCACCATGATAGTTAAATAAAAATTTATTCCTTTGCAGTAGGGAAAAACTGGCTTTACGCAAAACTGTAACCATAGAGCTTTCCACCAGCCATATATGCATGTAGTATAGGCTTATCATTCATTATTCTCTATGTGTTACATTGCCAGCATATTCCATGTGCTGACCCGTTTTCGGGCTGCAACTTTCATGTTGCAGACTTTTTAGACGACGAGTAAGGAGCCTTTTAGGTCGTGGTTCTATACTCAGTGATGCCGTTGGAGTTGATGGACTCACTTATCTTCCCAGTCTTCCGCTGTTATCATTATTAGATGGCCTTAAGCCATATTTATTGTAATAAGTTCTCTTTGAGACATCGATGTAATAAGTGTGTGATTGCTACTCCGCTATAAATCCTTCGAAGTACTGTGTGGTGTCAGCATTACTGATCCAGGGATGACACCGGAGCACAGAGACTTGACCATCTGAGGTCGGGTCGCTACATGAACGAACGTTCATTATGTGGATCTAAACGATGAACGCGTTCGTTAAAACGAACGAACGAGCGAACGCTCGCTAAATAAACTAAACCGGAAAAAAAGATCTAATAAAAAAACGGAAACTAAAAAAACCAACGGAAAAACCGAACGGTTTTCTAAAAAAACGGCGGCAGGGTCAACCTCGGGGTATGGTCGGTGGCGGCGGCGGCAGCAGCGGCGGCGGCGCATGGATCGAGGCGCGGGGCGGTGGCTAGGGTTTGGGGCGCGGGGCGGGCTGCGGCGGCTGATGGGCTTCGGCGGCTCGGGTCGGGCGGCTTATAAAGGCCCCCCGGGCGGAGTCCCGCTCGGGTACGGCCTGGAGTCAGTTCGGACTTTAAAAAAAATTCCGCGCAGAAAAACTAACGAAAGAAATACTAAACGGACTCCAAAAATCCTGAAATAAATTTTCCCCGACTTCTAAAATCAAGCCGGACAAAGCAAACATTTATTTGGAGCCTAAATGCAATTTTGAAAAACGGACAATTTTCCTAAATTCAAATAAAATAGCGAAAAACTCTGAAATAAAAACTTATTTGACTTTATTATTAAACCCTCAATATTTCTTTATTTTGGGAAAGTTATTTTATTCCCTCTCTCATATTTTTGTAATAGAAATAATTGAAGATAAAATAATGACAATCAAATGACCCTATTCTCAAAATTTGAGAAAACTCAAATATGAAAATAACAAAATCCCCAACTCTCTCCGTGGGTCCTTGAGTTGCATAGAATTCCTAGGATCAAACCCAAAAGCAAATAAAATATGATATGCAATGATGATCTAATGTATAACATTCCAAATTGAAAATTTGGGATGTTACAACTATGTCAACTACATGATCATGCTAAGCAATATGACAATGATGAATGTGTCATGAAGAACGGTGTGGTGGAAAGTTGCATGGCAATATATCTCGGAATGGCTATGGAAATGCCGTAATAGGTAGGTATGGTGGCTGTTTTGAGGAAGACATAAGGAGGTTTATGTGTGAAAGGGCGTATCATATCACGGGTTTGGATGCACCGGCGAAGTTTGCACCAACTCTCAATGTGAGAAAGGGCAATGCATGGTACCGAAGAGGCTAGCAACGATGGAAGGGTGAGAGTGCGTATAATCCATGGACTCAACATTAGTCATAAAGAACTTATATACTTATTGCAAAAATCTACACGCCATCAAAAACCAAAGCATTACGCGCATGCTCCTAGGGGGATAGATTGGTAGGAAAAGAACATCGCTCGTCCCCGACCTCCACTCATAAGGAGGACAATCAGAGAACACCTCATGTTTCAAATATGTCACGTAACGCTTACCATACGTGCATGCTACGGGACTTGCAAACTTCAACACAAGCATTTCTCAAATTCATAACTACTCAACTAGCATGACTTTGATATTATCACCTCCATATCTCAAAACAATTATCAAGTATCAAACTTTTCTTAGTATTCAACACACTCATAAGAAAGCTTTTACTTTTTTTTATACCTAGCATATTAAGATTGTAAGCAAATTACCATGCTAATTAAGACTCTCAAAATAATCTAAGTGAAGCATGAGAGATCAATAGTTTCTATAAAACAAATCCACCACCGGGCTCTAAAAGATATAAGTGAAGCACTAGAGCAAAACTATATAGCTCAAAAGATATAAGTGAAGCACATAGAGTATTCTATCAAATTCCAATTCATGTATGGCTCTCTCAAAAGGTGTGTACAGCAAGGATGATTGTGGTAGACTAACAAACAAAGACACAAATAATACAAGACACTCCAAGCAAAACACATATCATGTGGTGCATAAAAATATAGCTCCAAGTAAATTTACCGATGGAAGTAGACGAAAGAGGGGATGCCTTCCGGGGCATCCCCAATCTTTGAATTTTTGGTGTCCTTCGATTATCTTGGGGGTGCTATGGGCATCCCCAAGCTTAGGCTATTGCCACTCCTTGTTCCATAATCCATCAAAAGATTTCACCCAAAACTTGAAAACTTCACAACACAAAACTCAATAGAAATCTCGTGAGCTCCGTTAGCGAAAGAAAACAAAATACCACTTCAAGGTACTGTAATGAACTCATTCTTTATTTATATTGGTGTTAAACCTACTGTATTTCAACTTGTCTATGGTTTATAAACTATTTTACTAGCCATAGATTCATTAAAATAAGCAAACAACACACGAAAAACAGAATCTGTCAAAAATAGAACAGTCTGTAGTAATCTGTAACTAATGCAAACTTCTGGAACTCCAAAAAATCTACCAAAATAGGACGACCTAGACAATTTGTTTATTGATCAGCAGCAATTGGAATCAGTATTTATCACGTTCTGGTGATTTTTAACAATTGTTTTCGTGAATAGAAAGTTTCTGGAAATTACAGCAAGATCAAATAACTATCATCCAAGAAGATCCTATAGGTTTAACTTGGCACAAACACATAAAAACACATCTAACCAGAGGCTAGAACAAATATTTATTCCTAAACATAAGAAAAATCAAAAAAAAATAAAAATAAAATTGGGTTGCCTCCCAACAAGCGCTATCATTTAACGCCCCTAGCTAGGCATAAAAGCAAGGATAGATCTAGGTATTGCCATGTTTGGTAGGCAATCCATAAGTGGCTCTCATGATAGATTCATATGGTAATTTTATTTTCTTACGAGGGAAGTGTTCCATGCCTTTCTTTAATGGAAATTGGAATCTAATATTCCCTCCCTTCATATCAATAATTGCACCAACCGTTCTAAGGAAAGGCTTACCAAGAATAATAGGGCATGAAGGATTGCAATCTATATCAAGACCGATAAAATCTACGGGCACATAATTCCTATTTGCAACAATAAGAACATCATTAATTCTTCCCATAGGTTTCTTAATAGTGGAATCCGCAAGGTGCAAGTTTAGAGAGCAATCATCAAAATCACGAAAAACTAGCAAATCACATAAAGTTTCGGGAATAGTGGAAACACTAGCACCCAAATCACACAAAGCATAAAACTCATGATCTTTAATTTTAATTTTAATAGTAGGTTCCCACTCATCATAAAATTTTCTAGGGATAGAAACTTTCAACTCAAGTTTTTCTTCATAAGATTGCATCAAAGCATCAACGATATGTTCGGTAAAGGCTTTATTTTGACTATAAGCATGAGGAGAATTTAGCACGGATTGCAACAAGGAAATACAATCAATTAAAGAGCAATTTTCATAATTAAATCCCTTGAAATCCAAAATAGTGGGTTTAGCAACATCTAGGGTTTTACCACTTTTATCACTTTTAGCATCAAGATCTAAAAACTCCGAATTTTTGGAAGGCCTTCTCGGTAGAGGTGGATCATATTCAATCCCATCATTATAAAGATTCATATTTCAAACAAGGATTTAATAGGGGACACATCAATGACTTTT
Organism: Aegilops umbellulata; assembly: GCA_032464435.1. NCBI lineage: Eukaryota > Viridiplantae > Streptophyta > Magnoliopsida > Poales > Poaceae > Aegilops > Aegilops umbellulata. The sequence continues at coordinate 324,238,466 of CP136060.1, forward strand.
AGATCTTCATCTTTATTTTCATAGGGATTGGAAGAACACACTTTAATAAAGGCATCTTTCGTAGCACGCATCCTAGCGGTTCTTTCCTTGCACTCATCAATGGAAATTCTCATAGCTTTGAGAGACTCGTTGATATCATGCTTAGGAGGAATAGATCTAAGCTTTAAAGAATCAGCCTCAAGAGAAATTCTATCAACGTTCCTAGCCAAATCATCAACTTTAAGCAATTTTTCTTCAAGCATAGCATTGAAATTCTTTTGCGAATTCATAAACTCTTTAACACTAGTCTCATATTCAGAGGGCGTCTTATTAAAATTTCCATAAGAGTTGTTGTAGGAATTTCCATAATTATTAGAAGGATTACTAGGATAAGGCCTAGGATTAAAGTTCCCTCTATACGCGTTGTTACCAAAATTGTTCCTACCAAAAAAATTCACATCCATAGATTCATTATTATTCTCAATCAAAGTAGACAAAGGCATATCATTAGGATCAGAAGAAACACTCTTACTAGTAAATAATTTCATAAGTTCATCCATCTTTCCACTCAAAACATTAATTTTTCTATCGCATGCACTTTTTTATTAGTAGATCTTTCAGTGTGCCATTGAGAATAACTAACCATAATATTATCTAGGAGTTTATTAGCATCTCCTAAAGTGATTTCCATAAAAGTGCCTCCCGCGGCCGAATCCAAAAGATTTCTAGAAGCAAAATTCAGTGCGGCACAATTTTTTTGTATAATCATCCACAAGTTCAAACCATGAGTGGGGCAATTATGTATCATTAATTTCATTATCTCCCAAGCTTGTGCAACATGTTCATGATCAAGTTGCTTAAAATTCATAATATCGTTTCTAAGAGAGATGATCTTAGCGGGAGGAAAATACTTAGAGATAAAAGCATCTTTGCACTTGTTCCAAGAATCAATACTATTTTTAGGCAAACACGAAAACCAAGCTTTAGCATGATCTCTAAGCGAAAAAGGAAATAGATTCAATTTAACAATATCATTATCAACATCTTTCTTCTTTTGCATGTCACACAAATCAAAGAAGCCATTTAGATGAGTAGCAGCATCTTCACTAGGAAGGCCGGCGAATTGATCTTTCATAACAAGATTCAACAAAGCAGTATTAATTTCACAAGATTCAGTATTGGTAAGAGGAGCAATCGGAGTGCTAAGGAAATCATTATTGTTGGTATTGGTAAAGTCACATAACTTGGTATTATCTTGAGCCATCGTGACAAACAAGCAATCCAACACACGAGCAAACAAAAGGCAAGCGAGGAAAAAGGAAAACGGAAAAGAGAGGGCGAATAAAACGGCAAGGGTGAAGTGGGGGAGAGGAAAATGAGAGGCAAATGGCAAATAATGTAATGCGGGAGATAAGGGATTGTGATGGGTACTTGGTATGTTGACTTTTGCGTAGACTCCCCGACAATGGCGCCATAAATTCTTCTTGCTACCTCTTGAGCACTACGTTGGATTTCCCCGAAGAGGAAAGGATGATGCAGCAAAGTAGCGTAAGTATTTCCCTCAGTTTCTAAGAACCAAGGTATCAATCCAGTAGGAGGCTACGCGCGAGTCCCTCGTACCTACACAAAGCAAATAACTCCTCGCAACCAACGCGAATAGGGGTTGTCAATCCCTTCACGGTTACTTACGAGAGTGAGATCTCATAGAGATGATAGATAATATTTTTGGTATTTTTGGTATAGAGATGCAAAGTAAAATAAAAGGTAAAGTAAAAAAGCAAAGCAATAATAAAGTGATGTAAGATTAATATGATAAAGATAGACCCGGGGGCCATAGATTTCACTAGTGGCTTCTCTCAAGAGCATAAGTATTTCTACGGTGGGTGAACAAATTACGGTTGAGCCATTGACAGAATTGCGCATAGTTATGAGAATATCTAGGTATGATCATGTATATAGGCATCACGTCCGAGACAAGTAGACCGACTCCTGCCTGCATCTACTACTATTACTCCACTCATCAACCGCTATCCAGCATGCATCTAGAGTATTAAGTTAAAAACAAAGTAACGCCTTAAGCAAGATGACATGATGTAGAGGGATAGTTTCATGCAATATGATAAAAACCCCATCTTGATATCCTCGATGGCAACAATACAATACGTGCCTTGTTGCCCCTACTGTCACTGGGAAAGGACACCGCAAGATTGAACCCAAAGCTAAGCACTTCTCCCATTGCAAGAAAAACCAATCTAGTAGGCCAAACCAAACTAATAATTCGAAGAGACTTGCAAAGATAACCAATCATACATAATAGAATTCAGAGAAGATTCAAATATTGTTTATAGATAGACTTGATCATAAACCCACAATTCATCGGTCTCAACAAACATACCACAAAAGAAGATTACATCAAATAGATCTCCATGAGAGAGGGGGAGAACATTGTATTGAGATCCAAAAAGAGAGAAGAAGCCATCTAGCTACTAACTATGGACCCGAAGGTCTGAGGTAAACTACTCACACTTCATCAGAGGGGCTATGATGATGTAGAAGCCCTCCGTGGTAGATGCCCCCTCCGGCGGAGCTCCAGAACAGGCCCCAAGATGGGATCTCGTGGGTACAGAAGGTTGCGGCGGCGGAATTAGGTTTTTGGCTCTGTATCTGATCATTTGGGGGTACGTAGGTATATATAGGAGGAAGAAGTATGTCGGTGGAGCTTATTGGTCCCATGAGGGTGGGGGGCTTGCTTGGGGGGTAGGGCGCGCCCCCTACCTCGTTCCCACCTCGGAGCTTTCTTGACGTAGGGTCCAAGTCTCCCAGATCATGTTCGGTGAGAAAACCACGTTCCCGAAGGTTTCATTCCGTTTGGACTCCGTTTGATATTCCGTTTCTTCGAAACACTAAAATAGGAAAAAAAAACAGCAATTCTGGGCTGGGCCTCCGGTTAATAGGTTAGTCCCAAAAATAATATAAAAGTGAATAATAAAGCCCAATATGGTCCAAAACAGTAGATAATATAGCATGGAGCTACCAAAAATTATAGATACGTTGGAGACGTATCAGGGGCGCCGCACACGGCTAGGAAATTGTCTGGGGTGTGCTAGGGTGCCCCCCACATATATATGTAGGTGGGAGGGAGAGGTGAGGCTGCCAGGAGGCGCCCCAAGTAGGCCGAATCCTACTTGGGGTCCTCCCCAAGTGCCCCCTGCCATATTTAACCGAGGGGAAGGAAAGAGGGGGGAGAGGGAAGGAAGGGGGAATCCTATTCCACTCTTTCCTTTCCCTTCCCCTCTTTCCTTCTCCTCCTAGGCCAGCCCATATGGGGGCGCACCAGCCCCTTGTGGCTGGTGGGTTTCCCCTCTTGGCCCATAAGGCCTATATCTTTTGCTGGGGGTACCTGGAACCCCTTCCGGTAACCCGATAAGTACCCGATACCCCCCGAAACACTTCTAGTGTCCAAATACTATCGTCCTATATATCAATCTTTACCTATTTACCATTTCGAGATTCCTCTTCATGCCCGTGATCTCATCCGAGACTCCGAACAACATTCAGTCACCAAATCACATAACTCATTTAATACTAAATTGTTATCGAGATTATGTAGACATGACCGAGACACCTCTCCGATCAATAACCAATAGTGAAACCTGTATGCCCAAATTGGCTCCAACATATTCTACGGAGATCTTTATCGATCGAACCGTCATGACAACATACGTAATTCCCTTTGTTCATCGGTATGTTACTTGCCCGAGATTCGATCATTGATATCTTCATACCTAGTTCAATCTCATTAGAGGCAAGTATCTTTACTCGTTTCATAATACATCACCTCGTGACTAACTCCTTAGTCATTTTCTTGTAGGCTTATGATGTGTATTACCGAGAGGGCCCAGAGATACCTCTTCGATATTTGGAGTGACAAATCCTAATCTTGATCTATGCCAACTCAGCAAACACCTTTGGAGATACCTGTAGAGCATCTTTATAATCACCCAGTTACATTGTGACGTTTGATAGCACACAAGGTATTTTTCCAGTATCCGGGAGTTGCATAATCTCATAGTCGAAGGAATGTGTATTTGACATGAAGAAAGCAATAACAACAAACTGAACGATCATTATGCTAAGCTAACGGATGGGTCTTGTCCATTGCATCATTCTCCTAATGATGTGATCCCGTTATCAAATGACAAATCATGTCCATGGTTAGGAAACCTTAACCATCTTTGATCAACGAGCTAGTCTAGTAGAGGCTCACTAGGGACACGGTGTTTGTTTATGTATCCGCACATGTATTAAGGTTTCTAATCAATACAATTCTAGCATGAATAATAAACCTTTATCATTAATAAGGAAATATAAAATAACAACTTTATTATTGCCTCTAGGGCATATTTCCTTCAGTCTCCCACTTGCACTAGAGTCAATAATCTAGTTCACATCACCATGTGATTAACACCCATAGTTCACATGGCCATGTGACCAACACTCGAAGAGTTTACTAGAGTCAATAATCTGTTGGAGATATGCCCTAGAGGCAATCATGTATGATGATATTTCCTATGTGTTCATGAATAAAGATAGTCCTTGGACATTATCAATGATGTGTATCAACAAGTACGTGACTTGTTTGTGGGACTATGCATTGTATGATGACTGTTCTAAAAGGTCCCTAGTCGAAAGGGATGTGTGGACGCGCAGCCGACTAGACTAGCATATGACACGGTCGATGGCTTGGTCTCACTAGCCATGGAGCATTGGATGCTAACCGGACAATATGGACTTCGAAGGATCTGGTCGGATTCGACGTAGTCGGATCTGTCATCTGTGAGTCTCTAGTACAACATATGTTCTATGACCTAAGACCTGAGCTGGCACATGTACTCGGGATGGTGACAGACCTGCTTTGGGCCGACCAAACGCTACTCCGTGACTGGGTAGTGACAAAGGTAGGTTTCGGGCTTGTCCAGACCCATGTTGCGAGACATGGTCGAGCAAGATGGGATTTGCCCCTTCGACCAGGAGAGATATACTCTGGGCCCCTCATGTGATCCGACCAGGATAAACATAGCCATGCGACAAGGATTATGAGATAATCTGGTTTGTGGTCGGCATCACTGGAACGAGAAAGAGGTCAGGCTAGCACAAGGATGACAATCTCGCCTTGAGCCTGACAACATATATCGTGTGGCAAAGGGAACAGAAGTGTGACATGTTGTACAGGTTCGCCTAACCAGCTTCATAGTCTGCTTGGTGTTCGACATGCCTTGCTAGAGGCCGCTACCAACCGTGCAGTTCGGAGGTGATCCGAACTAAGACTAAGCTGGCTTGAACCTAAGGGGTCGCGCGCTTAAGGGAAGGAACCTACGAGGTCGGATCCGAGGACACTGGTCTGATGTGATCCGAGCTGTATTCGGATTGTGGCCGAGTAGACTTGTGGGCTTTAGGATCTGTGCGAGGCCCAAGAGTTGAGCCTGCAATAAATGCCTATATATAGTGGAGGTGCGGCACACTTATTGATTGATCACTTCGGCGCTATCACTAGGTTTTGCATGTGTTGCGAATAGACACCTCTAATCGCCACCGGTTGTGTGATCGGACCTAGCAGTCCACCGCACAACGTTCGTCCTGCACGCGCAGATGCAGTTAGAGGCGGTGCACCTGCGCCGCTCTGGCGAACCTGTACGAGGGATCTGACGACAGGCTGTTCGAGGGAGATCGGACGAGGAGGAGATGATCCACGCGGACACGCTGCCCCAACTCTTCTTCCGCTGCATGGCACTACGCATCTAGTGGTAACAATCTGTGATCCATCTCCCGTAGCATGTTCCTGGTTGTTCTGCGTGTAGGAAATTTTTAATTTGCAGTCGACGCACCCTACCGTAGAACCCAGCAGTGGTATCAGATCCTCTGCTATAGGATTTGGATTCAGATCGTATGCATATTAGATATGTGGAGGCGGCAGATGAGATTGTCGGATTTCGGGTTCCGGCAGACCCTTAAGGTTCGAACTCTGGGGTGCGCGCGGAGATTATGCCCTCTACCTCCCCGTCTCGCAAAGATCTAACTACTGAAAGAACAACACAAGAGACACAGGGTTTATACTAGTTCGGGCCACCATTGTGGTGTAATACCCTACTCTAGTTTGTGGTGGGTGGATTGCCTCTTGGGCTGATGATGATGAACAGTACAAGGAAGAACAGCCTCGCGAGGGTCTGCTCTTAGCTAGGACGATGAACTACTAGGGGGAGTTCAGCCGCCCTTCTCTCTCTCTCTCTCTCTCTGTTGCTTGAGTCTTTCTAGCTGGCTTCTCGATCCGTCCCCTTACCCTGGGGGTGACTAGTCCTATTTATAGGCAAAGGCCCTGGGCCTCTTCCCAAATATTGTGCGGGAAGGGCGCCAACAATTGGCCAATTTGAAGGGGAACATCTGGTACACTTATCCTGACTAAAGTTGGTCGTCGCCTGCCAAAGGCCCTGTGGTGACGCCGTTCTGGGCTCCACGATGACCTCCTTCCCACCGTTGGACTAGCCTTGGTCTCGTTGCACCGAAATGGATGCCTTTGCTTGATCCTCTCGCTTGCGCTTGCCCCCTTTGCACCAAAGAGGAAAGAGAGTCACTGCGCGGGCTGGCGCCCGCCTGGCATCCTTGGTCGTCATGGCTTGCGTCATGGGCACCTCATGAGGTACCCCGCCTTGATCTCTCCGCCTCCTCGCGAGCCAGCCTCATGAGGCCGCGCCTGAGGAAGCGTCGTGTCGTCCGCCCCACGAGGCTTGGCCCCTCGCGAGGGTCTTGGGTCTTGTGTTGATGAAGATGGGCCGTGCTGGGCCCTCTTTCGAGCCACGCCGCAGGCAAGTCTGGGGACCCCCGTTCCCAGAACGCCGACAGTAGCCCCCGGGCCCAAGGTGCGCCCGGACTTGGCCGTGCTGAGAGGCGAAAGGGCAAGGGCGAAGCGCCGCGGGGCCTAATAGCCTGCGGCCTTGGGCGCCGCGTGGCGGTTGATTGGACGTGGGCGCCTCCGCTTCCCCATGATGCCTCGATGATCGCGCGGATTGGACAAGTCCCTGCATGCAAATCGTGTCATGATTACCTGCGATCGTGGAGGCCGACGGTTGGCCTTCGCCGGCTATAAGTACGGCACTGCGTGTGCCCTTCCAGTCCATCTCCCTTTGCTTCTCCTTCTCCTCCATGGCTCCGTCGAGGAGGTTTTCGGCCGCGGAGAAGGGGAAGGCCCACCAGGTCGAGCTTGCTTCTCCTCCACCCAAGCGCGGCTGTGGGCGCCCTCGGAAGCATCCCGTGGCCGCCTCGGCAGCGTCCCGCGGTTATGGAGACGGTTCCCAGCGTGGTGGTGGGCAAGCCACCGTGGCCGAGGGACGCGCCTTGGTCGCGCGCTCCCCCAGGCCGCGCTTTCGTGCTGCGCAGGTGCTGCCGGAGTTCGTCATTTCGTCGGCGGAGCCGACTAGCTCCCAGCTCCAACTCCCTCGCTTCCTCCTTGGTGAGCTCCCGGCTGGTGCCCCGGGCGGCCTCTGGCTTCAGGCGGACGGCTGCTACAGCCGGTCCTCATGGGCTGCGCTGGAGGTCTCCGCCACTGGGAGCTTGGCCTTAACTCGTGGCTGGCAGGCGTTTGCCCGTGCTCACGGCCTGGGTCGCCGGTGCACCCTGCACTTTAGGTTCGATGGCGATGCCACCCTCTACGTGAGGGTGTTTGGGGAAGATGGTCGCCGCGCAGGGTGTTGCCCCGAGGACGACGACCGCGGCCGGGGACCCAGCCCTGGCGACGATGGAGGGGACAGTGCCCATGCGGTTGGTGGCGCCCGAGGCTCCCCAAGCTTCATCAACTCTTCCTCAAGCGACTCCTCCAGCGGTGGCCTCAGTCAGCCCCCACGTCGTCGAGCCTGCTTGGGAGGCGGCGGTTCGTTCGCCCGTCGTCGTGCCCTGGTGAAGCGCGAGAGGGAGTCCGCTTGAGCCCCGGAGGCGTCCCGAGTCGCCTCCGCTGGCCGGTGTGAGGCGAGCCGCGCCGGGCTTGTCCTTTCTTTCCCTTTTGTTTCCTGCGTAAAAGAAAACAGTTGCATGGAGCCCCGCGGGGGCGTGTTGGGGGTTATTGTTGTTAACAATTACCTTGATTTTGTTTCCGTGCTTTTCTGTTGTGTGTCTGCACGTAGATAGTTCCCGGCCCCAGCCATGGGGGGGGGGGGCGACTGACCCAGGCCCTGTGTAGGTGTCGCAGTGCCCGGGGGGTACGGACTGGAGGGGTGCTCCCGCAATGGACCCGGGTCGTGAAACCTTAGAACGATTAGAACAGGAACCCTTGCGAGGGTGCTCGGCTGCCCTCCCTCGCGAGGCCTTTCATAAGAGGAATCAAAACAGGGGAGTGAAAATCGATGAAACATAAACCAACGATGGCAATACTTTCAATAAGATTTCAACTGCGAACAAAGCAAGCCAACTGCGGAAAGAAAATGAAAAAGCCGCGTCCGGCACCTAATCTAGTCTTCAACGTCTTCCCACCAGCGCGGAGCTAAGTGCTGCCACTGGGCGTGGGAGGGAGCCCCAGGGCCCGAGGCCGACGCTCCTGAGACTCCGGGGCGTGTACAGCCCCACTCATTATTACGTGAGAGCGTCACGGGCGGTGAGCTTCACAGGCGTTGGCCTTCTTCACAGGCTCCGGGCCTTTCTTCTTAGGGGTAATGAGCTTCACAGGCACTCGCCTTCTTAACAGGCTTTGGGCCTTTTCCAAAAAGGGATAATCTTCACAGGCGTTTGCCTTCTTCACAGGCTTTGGGCCTTTTCCAAAAAGGGATAATCTTCACAGGCGTTTGCCTTCTTCACAGGCTCTGGGCCTTTTCCAAAAAGGGATAATCTTCACAGGCGTTTGCCTTCTTCACAGGCTCTGGGCTTTTTCCAAAAAGGGATAATCTTCACAGGCGTTTGCCTTCTTCACAGGCTCTGGGCCTTTTAGGGGTAGAACCTCCGGAGGTGCTGGATGTTCCATGCGTTCTGGATCGGCTCCCCCTCCAGAGTCTCCAAGCGCACGGAGCCTGGCCTGGAAACATGAACAACCTTGAATGGGCCCTCCCACATGGGAGAGAGCTTGTGCAGCCCCTCCCTGGAGAGAACCCGCCTGAGCACGAGGTCTCCTACCTCAAGGGTCCTGGGGCGGATGTTGCGGCGGTGATATCGTTGTAGCGCCTATTGGTACCTCGCCGCTCGCAGCGCGGCTTCACGGCGGCGTTCCTCCCCCAGTACAAGGTCCATCCCCCGCATGGCGTCCTCCTGCGCCTCATCGAACGCTAGGACCCGCGCGGAGCGATGTCTGACCTCGTGAGGGAGGACTGCTTTGGCCCCATAGACCAGGAAGAACGGGGTCTCCCCAGTCGGCTTGGTCGCGGTTGTGCGGATGAACCGCAACACAGACTGGAGCTCCTCGTACCAACCTCTGCCGCAGGCCTCCAGCTTCTTCTTGAATGTCCTGGTCTTGAGGCCCCTCAGGACCTCCGCGTTGGCTCGTTCGGCCTGTCCGTTGCTTCGCGGGTGCGCCACCGAAGCTATCTGCGTTCCAAGGTTAGCACAGTATGTTTCGAAGAGGTTACTGGTGAACTGCGAACCGTTGTCTATGATGATGCGGTTCGGCACCCCGAACCGGCTCACGATGCCCCTGATGAACTTGACCGCGGAACCCGTGGGGATTGTGCGAACAGCCTCCACTTCTGCCCACTTGGTGAATTTTTCAATGGCGTCGTAGAGGTAGCGGTAGCCCCCTGGCGCCCGAGGGAACGGGCCCAGAATGTCCAGCCCCCAGACTGCGAATGGCCACGAAAGGGGTATAGTCTGCAGGCCTCCCGCCGGCTGATGGATCTGTTTGGCGTGAAATTGGCAGGCTTCACAAGCCTTTACCAGTTCGACAGCGTCGTTGAGTGCGGTGGGCCAATAGAACCCACTGTGGAATGCCTTGCCAACGAGGGTCCGTGATGACGAGTGATGCCCATAGTCCCCGCCATGTATGTCCTCCAGCAGTTCCTTTCCTTGCTCCCTAGAAATGCAGCGCAGGGATACGTTGTTCGGCCGCTTCTGGTAGAGCTCTCCATCCCTGATGCAGTATGCCGTAGCCTGCCGCGCCACACGCTCCGCTTCTTCCTCCTTCTCCGGCAGGCCCCCTTGTGTTAAATAACTCCAGAGTTCCGTGATCCAGCACTCCTCCTGAGGTTCCATAGTCAGGAGCAGGCGTGCCCCTGAGGTAGGGCCGCAGGCCGGGGCTCTTGAGGCAGGTGGCTGGGGGAGTTCCTCCCAAGGCTGAGCAGTGTTCGATAATGACGGCTGGGCCGAGGGCTTGAAGAGCCGCTCTTCGAAGACGCCAGGCTCCTGAGGTAATCGCCTGGACGCCCGTCCGGCGATGTCATCGGCCTCCTGATTGGTGTCGTGGGGCACATGCTTCAATTCCAACCCCCAGAACTGCTTTTCTATCCTGGGGACCTCCGCTAGATAGGCTTCCATGTGCTCATCCTTCGGCTCATACACCTAGTTGGAGAAATTGACAAGGAGCTGCGAATCGCCCCTGACGGTGAGGCGCTTCACCCCCAGAGCTGCTGCGACCTTCAACCCCGCTATCAGGCCCTCATACTCCGCTATGTTGTTGGAAACCTTTTCACCTTGCTGGAAACAGAGCTGCACGGCGTAGTAGAGCTTGTCCTGAGTGGGCGATATCAGCACCGCACCAGCCCCAGTGCCGTGCCTGGAGAACGCCCCATCGAAGTACATGACCCAGCCTTCCGGCGCCTCGCTCCCTGGGGAGGGGGACCGATCCTCGTTGTCCTTGAGGCCTGGTGCCTCCGTCCATTCTGCCACGAAATCCGCTAATGCTGCTCCTTTGATGACCCTGGTCGTGCTGAACTCGAGCTGAAACGCCTGCAGTTGTATGTTCCACTCGGTGATCCTTCCGGCTGAGTTAGGGCTCCTGAGCACTCTCTCCAAGGGGTACGACGAGACGACCTTGATGGGGTGACCCTGGAAGTAGTGACGCAGCTTGTGCGAGGCCACCAGTAGCGCGAGGAGGAGCTTCTGAGGCATAGGGTACGTGCCCTCGCGTCCCGTAACACCGTGCTGACAAAGTAGACTGTGTGCTCAACAAGGCTGAGAGCATCAGTGTTCGTGGCGCCCTCCGGAGGCAAGGGCGCCTCGCGAGGTGACGTGACCTCGGGAGGTGGATCATCCAGGCGAGTGGCCTCTCCTGCCTCCGGTGCACTCTTCGGCGGCTGATCTTCCTCAGCCGCGGTTACGTCTCCCGTGGGCCTTCCTTGTTCCTGCTTTGCCTTGTCTCGATCTGCTGCTGTGGTTCTGATTTGGCGCTCCTCCCTAACCGCCATCAGGGCCGCGCTGGCAGAGTAGGGGCTGGCAGCGAGGTAGAGCAGTAGGGGCTCTCGAGGACGCGGAGCCACCATGACTGGGGGACTGGTCAGGTACCTCTTGAGATCTTGAAACGCCTTATCTGCCTCTTCAATCCATTCAAAGGGCTCCTTCTTCTTCATTAGCTGAAAGAAAGGCAGCGCTCGCTCCCCCAGTTTGGAGATGAAGCGCCCTAGCGCGGTCACGCGTCCAGTGAGCTTCTGCATTTCCCTGAGGGTCTTCGGCGGGCTCATGTCCTCGATCGCCTTGACCTTCTCCGGGTTAGCCTCGATGCCTCGATGGGACACGAGAAAGCCCAAGAGCTTGCCTGAGGGGACCCCGAACACACACTTCTCTAGGTTGAGCCGCAGGTTCACTGCGTCGAGGCTTGCGAAGGTCTCCTCTAGGTCTTGTATCAGGGTCTTGGCCTCCCGAGATTTCACCACAATGTCGTCAACGTAACCTTCGACATTCTTCCCGAGCTGCGGGCCCAAGTTGATGTGCATCAGCCGCTGAAAGGTTGCCCCTGCGTTACGCAGCCCAAATGGCATGCATGTATAGCAGTACACCCCGCATGGGGTTAGGAAGGCGGTCTTCTCGATGTCTTCTACCGCCATCTTGATCTGGTGATATCTAGAGAAGGCGTCCAGGAAGCATAGCAGGTCGCACTCCACGGTGGAATCGACGATCTGGTCGAAGCGGGGGAGCGGGAACGGATCTTGCGGGCATGCCTTGTTGAGGTTGGTGAAGTCGACACACATGCGTTCCTTTCCCCCCTTCTTGGGCACAACGACAGGGTTGGCCAACCAGTCCGGGTATCGGACCTCGCGAATGAACCCAGCAGCCTCTAACTTGCGGGTTTCTTGGACTATGAAGGCCTGGTTCTCTGCGGACTGCCGCCTGGCCTTCTGCTTCACAGGGCGCACGTTTGGGCACACGTTGAGGTGATGCTCGATGACGCTCCTGGGGATCCTTGCCAATTAATCAGGCTCCCAGGCGAATACTTTCTTATTTGCGCGCAGGAACCTGATTAGGGCCTCCTCCTGCTCAGGCTCGAGGTTGGCGCCTATGGTGCAAGTGGCACTAGAGGACCCGTCCTCGTCGACAGGTATCTGCTTGGTTTCTGCCTTGTCCTGGGTGAACAACTGCTTCTTCTTGGTGGGCGCAGCCCCCTTGGGCTCGGGGGGTCCCTGCGTCGGCGGGCTGTGCCGATGCCGCCGCCTTGAAGGTGAGCTTAAGTACCCGCAGAGCGTCCCCGGTGTCCCCGCGCATGGTGAGGACACCGCTGCTCCCGGGCATCTTCATGAGGTTGTCCGCCGGGTGCGTTGCGGCCATGAACTGGGCCAGCGCTGGGTAGCCGAGGATGGCATTGTAAGGGAGGCCGATGGGGGCGATGTCGAAGTCGACCATCTCCGTGCGGAAGTTTTCGTAGGTGCCGAAGGTTACTGGGAGCCAGATCTGTCCCAAGGAGCTGGACGATCCGCCCCCAACGCTCGAGAAAGACCGACTGGGTTGCAGCCGCTCCCGGGGTATGCAGAGGAGATCGAAGGATTCAACCGTAAGCACACTGAGGCCCGCGCCGCCTTCGACAAGGGTCCTGGTGACGGCCACCTAGCAGATGGTGGGGGTGCATAACATGGGGAGCGCGCCCGAGCCAGCCAAGTTGGCGGGGTGGTCCTCCGAGCTGAAGGTTAGACCGACCTTGCGCGCTACCTGGTCCGAGGGAGCCCCCTGCCGTGCGGAAACGGCGCTGACCCGGTGGACAAACGGCTTGACGTGGCAACATGTGGGCGGCGCCTGCGAGCCGCCCAGGAGGGCCGCGATGACCGGAGGTGTTGATATAGCGGTGCGGTCATCTGGCCGCACAGGCAGATGCTGGGATGGCGCTTGCTGCTCGTTCCCTGCCGGGCTGGTGGCGGCGCTGATGGCGGGCGATGGGGAACGACGAGGACGCCCACCGGCATGGGCCGCCTGGGCGACGCGGGAAGCGATGGCGGCCCGGCGCTCGGCGCGGGCTCGACGGGCGCCGGACATGGACGCGACGGTCGGAGGAGAACGGAGCGGCGGAAGACAAATTCCGGCGCACCCCTACCTGGCGCGCCAAATGTCGGATTTCGGGTTCCGGCAGACCCTTAAGGTTCGAACTATAGGGTGCGCACGGAGATTATGCCCTCTACCTCCCCGTCTCGCAAAGATCTAACTACTGAAAGAACAACACAAGAGACACAGGGTTTATACTAGTTCGGGCCACCATTGTGGTGTAATACCCTACTCTAGTTTGTGGTGGGTGGATTGCCTCTTGGGCTGATGATGATGAACAGTACAACGAAGAACAGCCTCGCGAGAGTCTGCTCTTAGCTAGGACGATGAACTGCTAGGGGGAGTTCAGCCGCCCTTCTCTCTCTCTCTCTCTCTCTCTCTCTCTCTCTCTCTCTCTCTCTGTTGCCTGAGTCTTTCTAGCTGGCTTCTCGATCCGTCCCCTTACCCTGGGGGTGACTAGTCCTATTTATAGGCAAAGGCCCTGGGCCTCTTCCCAAATATTGAGCGGGAAGGGAGCCAGCAATTGGCCAATTTGAAGGGGAACATCTGGTACACTTATCCTGACTAGAGTTGGTCCTCGCCTGCCAAAGGCCCTGTGGTGACGCCGTTCGGGGCTCCACGATGACCTCCTTCCCACCGTTGGACTGGTCTTGGTCTCGTTGCATCGAAATGGATGCCTTTGCTTGATCCTCTCGCCTGCGCTTGCCCCCTTTGCACCAAAGAGGAAAGGGAGACACTGCGCGGGCTGGCGCCCGCCTGGCACCCTTGGTTTTCATGGCTTGCGTCATGGGCACCTCATGAGGTACCCCGCCTTGATCTCTCTGCCTCCTTGCGAGCCAGCCTGATGAGGCCGCGCCTAAGGAAGCGCCATGTCGTCCGCCCCGCGAGGCTTGGCCCCTCGCGAGGGTCTTGGGTCTTGTGTTGATGAAGATGGGCCGTGCTGGGCCCTCTTTCGAGCCACGCAGCAGGCCGCAGGCAGGCAAGTCTGGGGACCCCCGTTCCCAGAACGCCGACAGAGATACATCTCGTTTATGAGATCGGCTATGTGCATGGTTGATGAGATCAACTGCACATGGGGATTGATGTGGCTACGTTTTCTGTCAATCGGATTTGCGATGATCGATGAGATCGGTCAGAATGGAAAATTCGGCGTGATCGGAGTTCAGATGTGATTCTATGCATAATTTTAATTTGCAGGATTTGATGTGAATAGTATGGCTCATGTGTATGTGATGCATGTGTGTAAATTATACATGGCCTGCGTGTCATGTTTGTCAGCCGGCAGGAGCCAAAGTTGTAGCGACCCGACCTCAGACGGTCAAGTCTCTGTGCTGCAGTGTCATCCCTGGATCGGTAATGCTGACACACACAGTACTCGAATGGATTTATAACGGAGTAGCAATCACACACTTATTACATCGATAGTCTCAAAAGAGAACTTATTACAATAAATATGGCTTAAGGCCATCTAAATAAGATAACAACCGAAGGCTTGGAAGATAAAGTGAGTCCATCAACTCCAACGACATAGCTGAGTGCACGACAACAGCCTAGCAAACCTTACTCTTCATCTGAAAAGTCTGCAACATGATACCTTGCAACCCAAAAACGGGTCAGCACATGGAATATGCTGGCATAATAACACAGTAGAGCAATGAACAGAATAATGCTATCACTACATGCATATATGGCTGGTGGAGGCTATAAGGTTATATTGTTTTGCGAAAAGCCAATTTTTTCCTACAACAAAGGAATATATTTTATTTAACTATCATGGTAGTTGGAACATTGAGAAGGTTCCTCCAACTCAATCCCAAATTAAAGTAATCATTAACCCAATCAAATTAATTTAAATAAAGTGTTGAGATCAATAGGATAATTCAAGAACCAGATACTCAAGATGTCCATAACCGGGGACACGGCTAACCATGATTAGATTGTACACTCTGCAGATGTTTGCGCACTTTTCCCCACAAGACTCGATCTCCTCCGTTGGATTTCTCGCACTACATGGTGTTTGAGAAACGGATGACCGAGACACAGTTTTTCAGAAACATTAACTCTTTACTCTGGGTGGACAGTTACACTTCCCTCTACATCTGCTAACCCACCATTGGATGAGGTCACGCAACATACTCAACTATGCTAGAGCCCATAATAGCTTGTGGCTGCACACGGAAGTTTCTAGCATGAATAATCTTATGATCCCTTTGAGCCTGGCTGGCGGACTGTAGGATGATTACACGGGTACTCCGGGATATCCTAGGACAACACTAGATTCTCCAGGTGCCCATGAGCAATCCACCCAGATGTGTATTAAAGTTGCCACCTTAAGTTGAACCATTAATTAACAACTCACATTTGTCATGAAAGCACTCAAACCCAAACCTCACCTACGAGCACAACATAGCAACATAAGCATAACGTAGAAGTAACTCCCAAGGTTTGAAAATAAACAGGTAACAAGTTCTACCTCACCATCTACTTCCCAGCACATGTTAAGAGATCCTACTCATGCAATGTGAGAGAGTTGAAACTAATGCATAAAACTGGGTAATAAAGGAATATGATCTATGTGTTACTTGCCTTGTTGACGATCTGCAAAACCTAGTGACTCGTAGTAGCACGCTTCGCACTCCGGGAATTCTACCGCAAACAAGCAATAGCATACATAAGCACTCAAGCAAATATGTATGGGTAAAACTCAAATAAGAGGATATAACCAGGAAGTTCAATTGAAGAACTCCGGTTTGCAAAAAGAATCAAATCAAACGGAGCAACGAAACTCAAACTACGAAAGAAACAAGATCCATTTACTAATCTCGACTAAAGTCAAATTTTACAGTACCAAAATCTTGTTCAAGTTGGTTAAACAGAAAGAGAACTTCGAGACGAAGATCTAGGCGCTTGTTTCACCTGATTTGGATAAACGAGCGAAAAGTTATACTAGAACAAAGATCAGGGCAGAAATCGCGATTAAAAATAACCGCGGAAAAACCCTGGAAAAAGAAACGAGACGAATAGGCTAACGAACGAACATTCGCTGCCTGCGGTTTAACTGACGAGCAGCGTTCGTTAAAACGAACGTACGCACAAACATCCGCTAAATAACTAAACCGCGAAAACGGGGCGAACCGATCTAAAAAAACGAATCTAGGGTTTCTAAAAAACCGAATGGTTATCCGGAAAAAAATGACGAACGGCGGCGGCGGCGGCGGCTACCTCCGGCGGGGCGGCGCAGCGTCGGGGGGGGGGGGCTCCGGCGGCGGCTAGGGGCGACGGCGACTTGCGGGCGGTGGCGACTTGCGGGCGGTGGCGGCTTGCGGGCGGTGGCGGCTTAAGGCGGCGGGGCGCGCAGGCGGCGGTGGCGTGTGGTGGCGGGGTGGTGGGTGGCGGAGAGGGTGGCGGTGGGGGTACTTATAAGGGGGGTCGGGGGCGAGGCCGACTTGGGAAAGGGGCGGTGCGGCGGCGTGGCGCAGGCGGACTCTGGCGAGTCCGTCTCGCGTACAGGAGGGGAGGCGGCGGCGCTAGGCGGGCCGGCCTGCTCGGCTGGGCTCCGGCCCAGTCGGGCGGAAAAACTTTTTTTTAAACAGATTTCGCTGGAAAAAAATTCCTAAAAAAACTAAAAATACCAAAAAAAAATCACCATCTAAATAAAATATTTAGAATGAGATGAACATTTTCTTGGCCCCAAAATGCAATTTTTGAAAAATGCATATTTTTCTAATTCAAATAAAATAATGATAAAATCCAAAATAAAATATTTATTTGATTTTAATATTTTTCCTCCAATATTTCATTTATTTGGGAGAAATCATATTATCTCCTCTCATATATTTTTAATATGAAATGTTTTCGGAGAGAAAAATTAATTAAAACCAAAGTGATCCTTGTTTCGATATTTGAGAAAAATTCAAATATGAAAAACGTGAAATCCCCAACTCTCTCCATGGGTCCTTGAGTTGCTTAGAATTTCAAGGATCGCAAAACGAAATGCAATAAAATATGATATGCATGAATGACCTATGTATAACATTCCAAATTGAAAATTTGGGATGTTACAAAAGTGCTATCATTATATTGTATAACGACCTGCGTGTCGACTTGTGACTCTATGTAAAATTCATTACTAGTTGTAGTAGTTGGATAATATAGATCAGGTTGGTGGCTTGGCGTCCCGGCGTGACAAACAAGATGGAGTTCCTAGATGGACATCGGAGTCGGAGCCGACCTGAAAGAACATCCATGAAGCAGCCATACTATTTCACAATATATGTTTATTTGTGATTGTTATGCTTCTTGTTTTCTATGCATGCTAGAATGGTAGAAAGATCCCTCGTTAATATCAAGCAATTTGCCATCCCCGATGTTGCACCTTCGCACGTCAAGTACGTCTAGTAGTGGGCTCATAAAATTGAGGTGCTGCTGGGTGTCCTTGAACTGAAGGGTTCATGTCGGACACGGACATGCACTGCATCAGGTTAACTTGACAAGGCTATCAAAATGGTTTTGGGCCTTGTGGCAAAGAAGGTTGGGGGCCGGGGTATGAGATACCTTCCCGACCGACATGAGTCGTATAGAGATACGATTAGCAAGGAGTTGCTTACCGGATAGGCATGTTGTCTAGCAGTGATGCTAAAGCTCACTAGTCGCATGTGCTAGTCGGATCCTGAATCACTGAGAGTTTGCGGAGAGATGCCAGCTTCAATGGGAGTATTTATGTTTAGGCTTGAATTACTCTACATAAACACATTGCTTAGTGATTGCATATTTTCTGTTGTAGATCAATGGCACTACCTGCTCAACCCAACTTTGCATCGAAATCAATTCTGGAAAAGGATAAACTGAATGGAACAAACTTTACCACCTGGTATAGAAATCTGAGAATTGTTCTCAAGCATGATAAAAAGGAACATGTTCTAGCGGATCCACTTCCAGAGGAACTTGCCGATAATGCTAGTGCCACAACTAAGAATGCCTACCAAAAAACTCATTGTTGAATCAACAAAGATCAGCTGTCTGATGCTGGCTTGTATGGAGCCCGATTTGCAACCGTATTTCGAAAATGTTGAGGCTTACGATATGATCGAGAGTCTCAAGAGCAGGTTTCAGACACAGGCTAGGACCGAAAGGTTCAACGTCTGGCGATCCTTGATGGATTGCAAGCTGAAGGAAGGTGATCCACTGAGCCCACATGTGATCAAGATGATCGGATATGTGCAAGCTTTGGATCGGTTGGGCTTCCCGTTCTTGGATGAGCTAGCTACTGATGCAGTTCTGGGTTCTCTTCCGCCCAGCTATGGGACGTTCATCTCGAACTATCGTATGCATGGCATGGATAAGAAGCTCACTAAATTGCATGGGATGCTCAAAGTGGCAGAGCAGGATATTAAGAAAGGCACGCATCAAGTGTTGATGGTGCAGAAATCGGCTAAGTTCAAGAAGAGTTGGTCCAAGAAAAAGGCTAAGGCAAAGGGTACGGAGACGGTAAACTCCACCGCTGCGCTGAAGTCTGGACCGGACTCGAAGACCATTTGCTATCATTTCAAGGAGACTGGTCACTGGAAGAGGAACTATAGCAAGTGGGTTGCAGAGCATAGCAAGAAGGCCGAGAATGCTGCTTCATGCAAAGGTACACTTGTTGCATATGTTATAGACATTTACCTTGCTGACATACCTAGTAGCTCTTGGGTATTTGATACCGGATCGGTTGTTCATATTTGCAACCCGATGCAGGGGCTGGTAAGAACTAGGAGTGTGGCATAAGGCGAGATTGACATCAGGGTCGGCAACAAAGCAAGAGTTGCTGCATTGCAGGTCGGCACGATGCAGCTCCAGCTTCCTTCTGGATTTATTTTGGAATTGAATAATTGTTATTATATTCCTGCACTTAGTCGGAACATTATTTCTATCTCATGTTTGATGAGTCAGGGTTATGAATTCAATTTAAAGTACAATGGTTGTTCGTTTTATTTGAATGGTATGTTCCACGGCTATGCACCCATTGTTGATGGGCTATTTATATTGAATCTAGAACAGGAACCGGTCTACAACGTGAATGCCAAGAGGCATAAGCCTAATGATATAAATCCGACATACTTCTGGCATTGCCGGCTTGGACACATTAGTCTGAAATGCATGAAGAAGCTCCATGGTGATGGGCTCCTAACTTCGTCTGACATCGGGTAATTCGAGGCATGCGAATCATGCTTGCTCGGCAAGATGACTAAGTCTCCTTTCGCAAAGAGTTGCGGGAGGGTGCCCGAGCTGTTGGAACTAATACACAGTGATGTGTGTGGACCAATGAGCACAACTGCCAGAGGTGTCTATCAGTACTTCGTGACTTTTATCGACAACTTGATTAGATATGGATATACCTATCTGATGAGGCACAAGTCGGAAACTTTTGAAAAGTTCAAAGAATTTCAGAATAACGTTGAAAATCAGCTCGGCAAGACTATAAAACTTCTATGATCAGATCGTGGAGGTGAGTAAATGAGCCAAGAGTTTGATGATCATCTGAAAAGCCAAGGTATAGTACCTCAGCTCACACCTCCGGGTACGCCACAGAGAAACGGCGTGTCAGAACGGAGGAATAGGACCTTGTTGGACATGGTACGATCAATGATGAGCAAATTGGATTTACCCTTGTCATTCTGGGGATACGCTCTAGAAACTGCAGCTTTCACACTTAACAGGGTACCATCAAAATCCGTAGATAAGACACCACATGAGATGTGGACCGGGAAGACTCCCAGTTTGTCTTCTCTAAAGATTTGGGGTTATGAAGCATTTGTCAAGCGACTTATGTCAGACAAGCTTACACCCAAGTCAGATAAATGCATATTCGTGGGATATCCGAGGGAAACCTTAGGATATAGCTTCTACAACCGGGAAGAGAACAAAGTGTTTGTTGCTCGTAACGAGGTTTTCCTTGAGAAAGAGTTTCTCAGTCGGGAGGCCAGTGGGAGGACAGTTCGACTCGAAGAAATTCGACGACCTCTCGGGGATGGCTCGGTTGGTGATGAGATCATACCGGAATCAGTCAGGGAACCCATAGTGGAAGCGGCACCGGAACCACGGAGGTCGGAGAGATTGCGCAGAGTGCTCGATGTATTGTTGCTAGAAAGCGATGAGCCGGCTACATATGTGGAAGCGATGGTGAGCCTAGATTCTGAGGCATGACTAGAGGCCATGAGATCCGAGTTAAAGTCCATGGATGAGAATCAAGTCTGGGACTTGGTTGATCTGCCGCCTGGTGTAACAACCATTGGTTGCAAATGGGTCTTTAAGAAGAAAACCGATGTGGATGGAAATGTATAGATCCATAAAGCTCGGCTTGTCGCTAAGGGTTATGGACAAGTTCAAGGATTGACTACAACGAGACTTACTCACCGGTAGGGATGCTGAAATCGGTGAGGATCGTACTAGCTATAGCTGCATATTTCGATTATGAGATATGGCAGATGGATGTCAAGACGGCTTTCCATCACGGAAATTTAACCGAGGACGTGTATATGATACAACCCGAGGGTTTTGTCGATTTGACTAGCACTAGTAAGGTATGCAAGCTCAAGAGATCCATTTATGGGTTGAGGCAAGCATCTCAGAGCTGGGACATTCGTTTTGATGAGGTCGTCACTGGTCTCGGTTTCATCAAAAGCAAAGAGGACTCTTGTTTAAACAAGAAGTTAAGTGGGAGCTCGATAGTGTTTTTGATCTTGTATGTGGATGACATACTACTGATCCGAAATGATGTTTCGATGCTGAACTCGGTCAAGGAGTCATTGAATGGCAAGTTTTCGATGAAGGACCTTGGTGTGGCAATGTACATTTTAGGCATTAAGATCTATAGAGATAGATCGAGGAGGCTGCTCGGCTTAAGCCAGAGCACGTACATAGATAAAGTGTTGAAGCGGTTCAACATGAGTGAGGCAAAGAAAGGGTTCTTGCCACTCTCACATGGTATAAGGCTAAGCGAGACTCAGAGTCCTTCGACATATGATGAGCGAAGCAGGATGAGTAGGATTCTGTATGCCTCGGCAATCAGATCCATCATGTATGCCATGATATGTACAAGGCCAGATGTTGCTTTTGCAATAAGCCTAACAAGCAGATACCAAGCCAACCCAGGTGAGAGTCACTGGGCAGCGGTAAAGACTATTTTGAAGTACCTGAAAAGGACTAAAGAGATGTTCCTAGTTTATGGAGGTGAGGAAGAGCTCGTCGTAAGGGGTTACGCTGATGCTAGTTTCCAAACCGACAAAGATGATTGTCAATCACAGTCTGGATTCGTGTACGTCATGAACGGAGGAGTAGTGAGCTGGATGAGTTCCAAGCAAGATACGGTGGCCGATTCTACCACAGAAGCCGAATACATTGCGGCTTGTGAAGCTGCAAAGGAAGGTGTTTGGATCCGAAACTTTCTGGATGATCTTGGTATTTTCCTAGCCTCGGTAAAACCGTTGGACCTTTATTGTGATAATTATGGTGCCATCGCACAAGCCAAGGAGTCGAGGAATCACAACAAGACCAGGCACATAGATCGGAAATATCACCTGATACGGAAGATCGTAAAGAATGGTGATGTTAAGTTATGCAAAATTCACACAGATGCAAATGTTGCAGATCCATTGACTAAGCGCTTCCACAACCCAAGCATGAGGGGCACGTTAGAGCTATGGGCATTCGATGTCTATTTGATTGACACTAGTGCAAGTGGGAGACTGTTGGAGATATGCCCTAGAGGCAATCATGTATGATGATATTTCCTATGTGTTCATGAATAAAGATAGTCCTTGGACATTATCAATGATGTGTATCAGCAAGTACATGACTTGTTTGTGGGACCATGCATTGTATGATGACTGTTCTAAAAGGTCCCTAGTCGAAAGGGCTGTGTGGACACGCAGCCGACTAGACTAGCATATGCCACGGTCGATGGCTTGGTCTCACTAGCCATGGAGCATTGGATGTTAACCAGATAATATGGACTTGGAAGGATCTGGCCGGATTCGACGTAGTCGGGTCCGAGTCGAGATAAGGTCAGAGTCAGACAGACCCAACTATGAGACGCAGCGATATGTCATCTGTGAGTCTCTAGTACAACATATGTTCTATGTCTTAAGACCTGAGCTGGCACATGTACTCGGGATGGTGACAGATCTGCTTTGGGCTGACTAAACGCTACTCCGTGACTAGGTAGTTATAATGGTAGGTTTCGGGCTTATCCAGACCCATGCTGCGAGATATGGTCGAGCAAGATGGGATTTGCCCCTCCGACGAGGAGAGGTATACTCTGGGCCCCTCGTGTGATCCGCCCAGGATAAGCATGGCCATGCGACAAGGATTATGAGATAATCTGGTCTGTGGTCGGCATCACTGGAACGAGAAAGAGGCCGGGGTAGCACAAGGATGAAAATCTCGCCTTGAGCTTGACAACATATATCGTGTGGCAAAGGGAATAGAAGTGTGACATGTTGTACAGGTTCGCCTAACCAGCTTCATAGTCTGCTTGTTGTTCGGCATGCCTTGCTAGAGGCTGCTACCAACTGTGCAGTTCGGAGGTGATCCGAACTGCGACCAAGCTGGCTTGAACCTAAGGGGTCACGCGCTTAAGGGAAGGAACCTACGAGGTCAGATCCGAGGACACTAGTCGGATGTGATCCGAGCTGTATTTGGATTGTGGTCGAGTAGACTTGTGGGTTTTAGGATCTGTGCGAGGCCCAAGAGTTGAGCTCGCGATAGAAGCCTATATATAGTGGAGGTGCGGCACACTTATTCATTGATCATTTTGGCGCTATCACTAGGTTTTGCATGTGTTGCGAATAGACACCTCTACTCACCGTCGGTTGTGTGATCGGACCTAGCAGTCCGCCGCAAAACGTTCCTCCTGCACGCGTGGATACCGTTAGAGGCGGTGCACCTGCGCCGCTCGGGCGAACCTGTATGTGGGATCTAATGACCGGTTGTTCGAGGGAGATCGGACGAGGAGGATACGATCCACGCGGACGCGCTGTACCAACTCTTCTTCCGTTGCACGGCACTGTGCGTCTAGTGGTAACGATCTGTGATCCATCTCCCATCGCATGTTCCTGGTTGTTCTGCGCGTAGGAAATTTTTAATTTGCAGTCGACGCACCCTACCATAGAACCCAACATAATCTAGTTCACATAGCCATGTGATTAACACCCAAAGAGTACTAAGGTGTGATCATGTTTTGCTTATGAGAGAAGTTTAGTCAACAGGTCTGTCACATTCAGATCCATATGTATTTTGCAAATTTCTATGCCTACAATGCTTTGCATGGAGCTACTCTAGCTAATTTCTCCTATGTTTAATACGCATCCAGGTTGATACTCAGAGTCATCTGGATTAGTGCCAAATCTTGCATCGACATAATCCTTTACGACAAACTCTTTATCACCTCCATAACCAAGAAACATTTCCTTATTCCTCTAAGGATAATTTTGACCGCTGCCCAGTGATTCACTCCTGGATCACTCTTGTACCTCCTTGCCAAACTCATGGAAAGGTACACAACAGGTTTGGTACACAACATGGCATACTTTACAGAACTTATGGCTGAGGCATAGAGAATGACTTTCATTCTCTCTCTATCTTCTGCCGTGGTCGGGTTTTGAATCTTACTCAACTTCATACCTTGCAACATAGGCAAGAAACCTTTCTTCGACTGACCCAATTTGAACTTCTTCAACACTTTGCCAAGGTATGTGTTTTGTGGAAGTCCTATTAAGCGTCTCGATCTATCCCTATAGATCTTGATGCCCAATATATAAGTAGCTTCCCCGAGGTCTTTCATTGAAAAAGTCTTACTCAAGTGCCCTTTTATGCTATTCAGAAATTCTATATCATTACCAATCAATAATATGTCATCCACATATAATATCAGAAATGCTACAGAGCTCCCACTCACTTTCTTGTAAATACAGGCTTCACCATAAGTCTGTATAAAACCATATGCTTTGATCACCTCATCAAAGCGTATATTCCAACTCCGAGATGCTTGCACCAGTCCATAGATGGATCGCTAGAGCTTGCACACTTTTTCAGCACCTTTAGGATCGACAAAACCTTCTGGTTGCATCATATACAACTCTTCTTTAAGAAATCCATTAAAGAATGCAATTTTGACGTCCATTTGCCATATTTCATAATCATAAAATGCGGCAATTGCTAACATGATTCGGACGGACTTAAACATCACTATGGATGAGAAAGTCTCATCATAGTCAACCCCTTGAACTTGTCGAAAACCTTTTGCGACATGTCGAGCTTTATAGACATTAACATTACCATCAGCGTCAATCTTTTTGTTGAAGATCCATTTATTCTCTATGGCTTGCTGATCATTAGGCAAGTCAACCAAAGTCCACACTTTGTTCTCATACATGGAACATATCTCAGGTTTCATGGCCTTAAGCAATCTGTCGGAATCTGGGCTCATCATAGCTTCTTCATAGTTCGTAGGTTAGCCTTGGTCTAGTAACATGACTTCCAGGACAGGATTACCGTACCACTCTAGTGCGGATCGTGCTCTGGTTGACCTACGAGGTTTAGCAGCAACTCGATCTAAAGTTTCATGATCATTATCATTATCTTCCTCTCTATTTGGTGTAGGCATCACAAAAACGGTTCTCTGTGATGTGTTACATTCCAATTCTAGAGAAGGTACAATTACCTCATTCTACTTTCCTCCCACTCACTTCTTTCGAGAGAAACTCCTTCTCTAGAAAGGTTCCATTCTTGGCACAAAAAGATCTTGCCTTAGGATCTATGGTAGAAGGTGTACCCAATTGTTTCCTTAGGGTATCCTATGAAGATGCACTCCCGATTTGGGTTCGAGCTTATCAGGCTGAAGCCTTTTAACATAAGTGTCACAACCCCAAACTTTAAGAAACGATAGCTTAGGTTTCTTGCCAAACCACTGTTCATACGTGTCGTATCAACGGATTTAGACGATGCCCTATTTAACGTGAATGCAGATGTCTGTAATACATAACCCCAAAATGATAGTGGTAAATCGGTAAGAGACATCATAGATCGCACCATATCTAATAAAGTACAATTACGACGTTCGAACACACCATTACATTGTGGTGTTCCAGGTGACGTGAGTTGTGAAACAATTCCACATTGTTTTAAATGAAGGCCAAACTCGTAACTCAAATATTCGCCTTCACGATCAGATCATAGAAAGTTTATTTTCTTGTTATGATGATTCTCCACTTCACTCTGAAATTCTTTGAACTTCTCAAATGTTTCAGACTTGTGTTTCATAAAGTGGATATACCCATATCTGCTCAAATCATCTGTGAAGGTCAGAAAATAATGATACCCGTCGCGTGCCTCAATACTCATCGGATCACATACATCTGTATGTATTATTTCCAATAAGTCATTAGCTCGCTCCATTGTTTCAGAGTCCGGAGTTTTAGTCATCTTGCCCATGAGGCATGGTTCGCAAGTATCAAAATGATTCATAATCAAGTGATTCCAAAATCCCATCTGCATGGAATTACTTCATGCGCTTTACGCCAATATGACCTAAACGGCAGTGCCACAATTATGTTGCATTATCATTATCAACTTTGCATCTTTTGGCATCGATATTATAAATACGTGTATCACTACGATAGATATTCAATAAAACATTCACATTAGGTGTATGACCATATAAGGTTTTAGTCATGTAAATAGAACAACAATTATTCTCTGACTTAAATGAATAACCGTATTGCAATAAACATGATCAAATCATATTCATGCTCAACGCAAACACCAAATGACATTTGTTTAGGTTCAACACTAATCCCGAAGGTAGAGGGAGTGTGCGATGGTGATCGTATCAACCTTGGAATCACTTCCAACACACATCGTCACCTCGCCCTTCACTAGTCTCTCTTTATTGTGCAACTCCTGTTTTGAGTTAGCAACTGACACTAGTAGAAAAAGGGTAAAATATGAAGCACATTAGTGCCGGTTTGTAAAAAAACCGGCACTAATGTGATCAATAGTACCGGTTCGTGGCGGCGATCAATAGTACCGGTTCGTGGCGAACCTTTAGTACCGGTTCATGCCACGAACCGGTACTAAAGAGGCTGTGGCAGGCTGGCGTCAAGCCGGGGCCCCACGATCACCTTTAGTACCGGTTCATGGCACGAACCGGTACTGAAGGTCTAACCTTTAGTACCGGTTCATGCCATGAACCGGTACTAAAGGGGTCTGACCTATAGTCCCGGTTGGAGACACAAACCGGGACTATATGACAATTTTCAAACTCTATCCCCCCCCTGTGTATCGCCATTTCAGTTTTGAAAAAATCAAAAGAAAATGATAAAAACTTCAAAAAATAAAATCCTTCGAGAGGTAGTTATATTACTACATCTACTAGTTAGGAAAATTTGAAAACTTAAATTTGGACATGTTTTGCAAAAAGTGTAGGGAAAATGTAAAACGGCTATAACTTTTGCATACGATGTCAGAAAAAACGTATAATATATCAAAAAATTCAGCACGAAAATCCGCATCCGATGGAAACTGCTTACGGCCTGTTTGGAATTTTTTAGAATCCTCAAATTCCAAAAGGAAAAAAAGCTATGGTCAAATTTCAGTTTTTTTAAAAAAAATTGGTTAGATCTGGTCAAACTACTTATTCAAGAAGTATTAATGTTAGTACATAATTTTTCAAGAATATTAGTGTTACTAAATAATTATTTCAATTTTTTGAATTTTGGTCAAATCTGGTCAAACTATGGTCAAACTGTGGTCAAACAATGGTCAAACTTATTCAAGAAATATTAGTGTTACTAAATAATTACTGTTTTTTAGAATAATAGTTTCAAACTCAAACGGTGAAACGTGTGACCTAATGCTCAAGCTAAACTGCTGAGGGTTAATAGGATTGACAGCTTACATTTGTCAGGAAGACAACAAGTGCAGACTTGGAATGTAGGGGGAATAGAACTCCGAAAGTTAAGTGTGCTCAGGCTGGGGGAGTGAGAGGATGGGTGAACAGTCGGGAAGTTAGGCGATTTGGAATGAGTGATCCACACTTGAGCAGTTAAGAAAGGTGATTAGAGACTAAATCATCAAGTAATTCAGAAAAATTAAAAATCGAAAAAAATTCAAAAAAATTCCAAAATTTTCAAAAAAAATAAAAAAAAACCTTTAGTACCGGTTGGTAACACCAACCAGTACTAAAGGTCCCCCATACCAGGGCGTGAGTTCACGCCACGTGGTGGCACTTTAGCGCCGGTTCGTGCCGAACCGGTACTAAAGGGGGTGGGGGGCCTTTAGTGCCCACCCTTTAGTGCCGGTTATGGAACCGGCACTAAAGGCCCTTACGAACTGGTTTTAAAGCTTCATTTTCTACTAGTGTGAACCAGTATTAAATACCCAGGGGTTACTACGAATACTAGTAAGGTACACATCAATAACATGTATATCAAGTATACCTTTGTTCACTTTGCCATCCTTCTTATCCGCCAAGTATTTTGGGGCATTTCCACTTCCAGTGACCATTTCCTTTGAAGTAGAAGCACTCAGTTTCAGGCTTGGGTCTAGCTTTGGGCTTCTTCATGGGAGCGGCAACTTGCTTGCCATTCTTTTTGAAGTTCCCTTTCTTTCCCTTGCCCTTTTTCTTGAAACTAGTGGTCTTGTTAACCATCAATAGTTGATTCTCTTTTTTGATTTCTTCCTTCGCCGATTTCAGCATCGCAAAGAGATCGGGAATCATTTTCGTCATCCCTTGCATATTATAGTTCATCACGAAGTTCTAGTAGCTTGGTGATAGTGACTAGAGAACTTTGTCAATCACTATCTTATCTGGAAGATTAAATACCACTTGATTCAAGTGATTGTAGTACCCAGACATTCTGAGCACATGCTCACTGGCTGAGCTATTCTCCTCCATCTTGTAGGCAAAGTACTTATCAAAGGTCTCATACCTCTCAACATGGGCATGAGTCTGAAATACCAATTTCATATCTTGGAACATCTCATATGCTCCGTGGCTTTCAAAACATTTTTGAAGTCCCGGT
This sequence comes from Aegilops umbellulata, assembly GCA_032464435.1. NCBI lineage: Eukaryota > Viridiplantae > Streptophyta > Magnoliopsida > Poales > Poaceae > Aegilops > Aegilops umbellulata. The sequence goes on from CP136060.1 coordinate 324,266,935, forward strand.
TCTAAGCCGTAAAGCATGGCGCACTAAAGTATTAAGTAGTCATCATATCGAGCTTGCCAAACGATCATAACGTCTGCATCTGCTCCTGCAATAGGTCTGTCACCTAGCGGTGCATCAAGGACATAATTCTTCTATGTAGAAATGAGGATAATCCTCAGATCATGAACCCAGTCTTTATCATTGCTACTATCATCTTTCAACTTATTTTTCTCTAGGAACATATCAAAAATAGGGGAGCTATATCGCGAGCTATTGATATCCAACATAGATTTGCAAATATTATCAGGACTAAGTTCATGATAAATTAAGTTCAATTAATCAAATTACTAATGAACTCCCACTTAAATCAACATCCCTCAAGTTGTCTAAGTGGTACATGATCCATATCAACTAACCCATGTACGATCATCACGCGAGATGGGTAGTCATCAATGGTGAACATCTCTATGTTGATCATATCTACCATATGACTCATGTTCGACCTTTTGGTCTCCAGTGTTCCGAGGCCATGTATGTACATGCTAGGCTCGTCAAGTTTAACCCATGTATTCTGCGTGTGTAAATTTGGCTTACACCCGTTGTATGTGAACGTAGAGTCTATCACACCCGATCATCATGTGGTGTCTCGAAACGATGAACTGTAGCAACGGTGCATACTCAGGGAGAACACTTTTACCTTGAAATTTAGTGAAGGGATCATCTTATAATGCCGCCGTATTAAGCAAAATAAGATACATAAAAGATAAACATCACATGCAATCAAAATATGTGACATGATATGGCCATCATCATCTCGTGCTTTTGATCTTCATCTTCAAAGCATCGTCATGATCTCCATCGTCACCGGCTCGACACCTTGATCTCCATTGTTGCATCGTGGTCGTCTCGCTAACTATTGCTTCTACAACTATTGCTAACTCATAACGATAAAGTAAAGATATTACATGGCGTTTGCATTTCATACAATAAAGAGACAACCATAAGGCTCCTGCCGGTTGCCTGATATCTTACAAAACATGATCATCTCATAAAATAATGTATATCACATCATGTCTTAACCATATCACATCATAACATACCCTGCAAAAACAAGTTAGACATCCTCTACTTTGTTGTTGCAAGTTTTACGTGGTTGCTACGGGTTTCTAGCAAGAACCCTTCTTACCTACGACAAAAAGCACAACGGTGATTCGTCAAGTTCGATGTTTTTACCTTCTTCAAGAACCGACCGTAGTCAAACTCGATTCAACTAAAGTACGAGAAATAGACACCCGCCAGCCACCTTTATGCAAAATTAGTTGCATGTCAGTCGATGGAACCGGTCTCATGTGCGTGGACATGTAAGGTTGGTTTCGGCCGCTTCATCCCACTATACCGCCAAATCAAAATAAGATGTTGGTGGTAAGCAGTATGACTATAACCGCCCACAACTCTTTGTGTTCTACTCGTGCATGTCATCTACGCATAGACCTGGCTCATGATGCTACTATTGGGAATCATTGCATGGAAAACAAAAAAAATCTATCCACACGCAATGATCTATCCATGGAGATGCATAGCAACGAGGGGGAGAGTGTGTCTACGTACCCTCGTAGACCGTAAGCAGAAGTGTTTCACGACGCGGTTGATGTAGTCGAACTTCTTCGCGCTTCAACCGATCAAGTACCGAACGCACGACACCTCTTCGTTCTGCACACGTTCAGCTCGGTGACGTCCCTTGTCTTGTCGATCCAGCAAGACGTCGAGGTAGTAGACGAGTTCCGTCAGCATGACAGCATGGTGACGGTGATGGTGAAGTGATCTCCACAGGGCTTCGCCTAAGCACTACGAAAATATGACCAGGGGTATAAATGGTGGAGGGGGTGCCACACATGGCTAGGGAATTGTCTGGGTGTGCTAGGGAGCCCCCCATATATATATATATATATATATATATATATATATATATATATATATATATATATATATATATACATAGACACTATTCTGATCACGGGATCAGAATAATATTCTGATCACAACCTGACCAGCCCCGCTAGTAGTACGTTGAACTTCCATGTGAATTCGGTTGAACTTCCGCCAACATTGCCCAAATGGGGCTTGCGATATACCGTTGGAAAGCTAGGGACACCAATATCATGACCCAACTTAAATTTTTGGCAAAATATAAGTGGTTTAAGAGCAGTTTTGAAAATCGTTTTTTCTTCGCACAAAAAACGTGAATCGTATTTTCGATCGCAATTCTAAACCGTTTATCAGAACGAGGCCTCTAACATGGCGTTCGAAAGCTACTGCAAAACCGCTCCTTCCACATGTTGAAAGTTTTTTCTAATTTCCTATGGTTAAAGAGTAATTTGAAAAAATGTAAAATTTCATAAACCGAACAGCTGAGTTCGTAATTTCAATGTCATTTCTAAACGGCTAATCCAATTGAGGCATATGATATGGCATTGGAAAGCTTATGAAAATGCGCTACTTTTTCATCTTCAATTTTTTTTCGAATTTTGAATGGTTTAAGAGTAATTTAGAAAATGGTCCAAGTCCTACCGAGTTCGTATTTTCGAGCTAATTTTTAACCGCGCGTCCGAATGCAGCAAATGATATGGCCTTCGAAAGGTTGAACAAATGTGAAACTTTTTGGTATGTATTGTTTCTCCCATATCTTTACGGTTTTAAGTCAGTTTCGAAAATGGCGAAAAGGGTATTTTCACCGTAATTTCTACAAACTTTAACAGAAAGGCGCAAATAATATACCCTTGAAAAGCTACAAAAAATGCGAAACTTTTTCATGTTGATAGTTTTCTCTGATTCCTAGACGTTTTCAAGTAATTGCAAAAATGGCGGGATCATTCGTTCTGCCTTTATCGCGAAACTGATTCTTCGAAAATGCACCGCGTGAAGAACCTGAACTTCTCAGCACGTGTACTTGAACTTCACTCTATTTTTTCACGTGCTTTTCTTGCTCGTAGCTCTCCATCCACTCACTGGAATTGAGCGGGTGATATACCGATGGTAAGTTGTTGTAAACATGCAACTTTCCCGTGTTGATCATTTTTTCATACTCGCGACGATTTTAAAAGTTTTTCATCTCAAATTCATTCAGTGTAGTAGTCGAACTTCCTGCTGTTTTCACGTTGAACTTCTATGACATGTTTTCCTTTGTAATTTTCTCATCCATTTCATCAGTGTTATACAAATGATACTCTTTTTGTACAAACCTCTCTCACAATATTTTTTTTAACTTTCTCCGATCGAGGACTTGAACTTACACAGATGATATTCCTGTCGTTTTGAGGTAAATTAGAGAAATGACGAGATCATGATTTCTGCGTTCATTGCGAATGGAAACGCACTACGTGAAGTAGTTGAACTTCCCCATGTCTGTTTGAACATCACTTTGTTTTTGACGTGCTATTTTTTGCACTGCGTGAAGTAGTTGAACTTCACTCTGTTTCACTTTATTGTTTTTTTCTTGTATGAAATACACACCACGTAGTACGTGAACTTCTGGTTATTATCACTTTGAACTTCTCTCTGGTTTGAGAGTTATTTTAAAACCCAAAAAACAACATTTTTTACATATTTTGGACATCTAAATACATGGTGAACCTGTCTCACAAGAATTTTTTGAACTTTTCCTCGCCGAGCACTTGAACTTCTAGCAACCATTTTTTCCATTTATGATTTGTTTTTAAAAGTGCAAAAAATGGTGTTGTGTTTTTTATTTTTTTGAACAGGTAAATCTTAGGTTTTAATAAACTTTGAACTTCTGTGTTACTTCAGTTTGAACTTCACCTTTTTATATTTTTTATTAAAGAATTGTATTCGATTTTTATACGAAAAAATCGAGCATGGAAATACAAGGTGAACCTCTCTCGCAAGGATATTTGAACCTCCCTGGACAGAGCACTTGAACTTCTTTCAACAAACCTTTTAAGCTTTTATTTTTTCTATACTTTTATTCTCACCTGAAATGCATTCCTTGCAGTATTGAACTTCTCGTTGTTTTCACTTTGAACTTCTGTCACGTATTTTTGTTCAACCTATCTCACAAGAATTTTTGAACTTTCTCGGGCCGAGCACTTGAACTTCTAGTAACAAAACTTTAGGCTTTTCATTTTCATTCTTTTTTTAATACAAAATGCACACCGTGTAGTACGTGAACTTCTGGCAGTTATCAACCTCAACTTCTGAGATCATGCGTTCTGCCTTCATCGAAAAAATAGAAGTCTCCCGAAAATGCACTTTGTGAAGAGGTTGAATTTCTGGTGCAGTTCTTTTTGAACGTCACTCTATTTTTCCCGTGTTGTTTTTTTACCTGTAACTCGCCAACCATTTACCCGGAATTGAGCAAATGATATACCCATGGAAAGCTGTTGAAAACACACAACTTTCACGTGAAAAACAGAGTAAATATGGTTTTTAAATAAGCATCACACATTTTTTTAAGATTGAACTTGATACTATTATTTTTCCTAAAAAGGGAAATAATTTGAGATTTGTGTATACATTCCATAATTCTGAACTTCTTGATTCTATTTCTTTAATAACAAGCAAAATTTAAGTTTTTTATAAATATCGAACTTCTCTATTTTTGTAATTTGGACTTCTTGGATTTTTTTTTGTATTAGAAAAATCATAGGTTTGTAAAAAATATTGAACTTGTCCGTTATTTAAATTTGAACTTCCCGTATTTCTTATTAGAAATGGTGAAAATACGTTCTTATGAATTTTTGAATTGCTCTATTTTTAAAATTTGAACTTCTTGTTTTTTTATTTAGAAATGTCTAAGTATCTGCTTCAAATTTTTATGTTTTTTGAACTAATCAATTATTTTTGTTTGATTTCTTATGATCTGCCAATCAGGAGATTTGGATTTTCCAATTTTATTGATTTCTCAACACACCATTTCCGAACATAAAAATTTAATTTTTTTCTATGAATATGGCCCTTGTTCTATACACTAACTTCAACGGTGAAGGTTTTGGACCTCTCCATCTTTTTTGATGTTAAAAGATTGAATGGTGTCTTTTTTCTATAAATGGGAAAACCCATTTTTATAACTTTTTGAAATGCACTGTTTTTTTACTTTGACCTTCTTTCCTTTTCATAATAAACATTTGAACTTCACTGTTATTTAAATTTGAACCTTTATGCCTTTTTATAAATGGGGAAACCATAGGTTTTTAATAAACATCAAACCGCCTTGTTTTAAAATTTTGAACTTCTAAGTATTGTTTAGAAATGGCTAAACATACAGAACAAAATTATGGTTTTTTTCATTTTTCTAGAAGTCACTATGTTAAATCTTGTGAACTTTTGATTTTTTTTGTCGCGACATTCTATTCATTTTTTGCTTTTGGTGAAATGGCCTAGGCGGTCCCTTTTTCTCATTTGATGAATTTCTTCTGTATGTGGTGCACGTGAACTTCGGAATTTCTAAAACAACTACGCGTGCTATTGAAAATCAAAAAAAGTATGCACAAAAAACACATACACTTCGCGTGCTACATGCATGACCAACACATACACTTCCTAGAAACGGAAATAATTTAAGACAAAAAACCTAGGACAACAGAAGCAACTAATCTGTCTCAGAAATCTTTTTCCTCTCGCACTCAAGCTGAACTGCAGTAGCAGCACACCAACAACCGTTCGACAGTGCCTGAGAGGACGCTACGGACAGCAGCTCGCTACAGGGAGAAGGTTTGTCGTTGCGGGGGAAGAGGGAGGTCGGGAGGAACATGACAGTGACCAGAGTTTTTCTGCAAACAAACACTGGAGGAGGCAGAGGGGCTGAGAGGCTCGGTGTAAGTGTTTTGTGCAGGAGATGGCAAAGGCGACCTGCTGCTGCTGGTGGCTGGCGACGCAGCAGTTCGGCAGCCCTCTGGCTGGAGGGCCGCGTGCAAGATCTGTCTCCCAACCGCCTCTCTCCACTCTGCCTGATGTGGCCACCAAGCAGCAGGTCGTGCCATCCTCTTGCTGCAGGTCGAGCACTCCTCGAGGTGCAGCTGGATGGCAGGTAGGCACGGTGGACGTCGGGTGGTGGCCACCGGCACACGGCGTCGATGGGGAGGCGGGTGGTGGATGTCGGTGTGTCGCATCGAAGGGGAGGCAGGGGTGGTGGCCGATGCAGCGGGGGCGACGAGCTCACGCTGAGGTGGGCGGCGGTGGCTCGCCCGCGATGGCACTATCGCGGTAGAAGGCCGGCGACAGCGTCTAGGGAGGAAACCGGCGGCGATGCTCGATCCCGCGTAGGAGGTGGCAGTGGGCGGACATAAGATGGGGTGGGGGCGGGGAGGCGCACTGGCCGGACTAGGGACCGGGGCAGGGCGGCGGAGGCCAGGTCCAGGGCCGCTGGCGGCGCGCGGGATCCGGGGGAGGGAGGTGGTGGTTGCCGGAGCACTGGTGGGGGATCATGGGATCGGGGGGAGGGGGCGGTGGTTGCCAGTGCGCTGGTGGGGGATCGGGGGGCGCTGGTGGGGGATTGAGGGGCGCTGGTGGGGATCGTGGGAAGTGGTGGACCGGTGGGGGCATGGGTGATTGGGAAGTTCGGGAACACCTGCTCGGCCCTATATAGGGCGTCGCGTGATCCAAATAACTATTCTGATCCCAGAATCAGAATAGTGCCACTCTATATATATAGGTAGGAGGGCTGCGAGGAGGCACCCCAAGTAGGTTGAATCCTACTTGGGGTCCTCCCCAAGTGCCCCCCTGCCATATTTAACCGAGGGGGAAGGAAAGAGGCGGGGAGGGAAGGAAGGGGGAATTCAATTCCACTCTTTCCTTTCCCTTCCCCTCTTTCCTTCTCCTCCTAGGCCGGCCCAAATGGGGGGCGTACCAGCCCCTTGTGGCCGGTGTGTTTCCCCTCTTGGCCCATAATGTTGGGAAACGTAGCATGCAATTTCAAAAAAAAATCCTACGCTCATGCAAGATCTATCTAGGAGATGCATAGCAACGAGAGGGAGAAAGTGTGTCCACGTACCCTCGCAGACCGAAAGCAGAGGCATTTAACTAACGCGGTTGATGTAGTCGAACGTCTTCTCGATCCAACTGATCAAGCACCGAACCACGGCACCTCCGAGTTCTGCACATGTTCAGCTCAATGACATCCCTCGAACTCTTGATCTAGCAAAGTGTCGAGGGAGAGTTTAGTCAGCACAACTGCATGGTGACGGTGATGGTGAAGTGATTCGCGCAAGGCTACGCCTAAGCACTAGGTGAATATGACCGGAGGCGTAAACTGTGGAGGGGGGGCGCCACACACGACTAACAATGTTTGTTGTGTGTTCTAGCGGTGCCCCCTTCATATATATATATATATATAGGTTGGAGGGGAGGAGAGGCAGCCAAGGGGGCGCCCCAAGTAGGAGGAATCCTACTTGGGCACCTCCCAATTTGGCCTCCCCCCTTTCCTATTCCTATTCGGAGTAGGAAGGGAAGAGGGGGAAGGGGGAATCCTATTCCCCTTTTCCTTTCCTCCTTTCGCTTTCCTTCTCCAATTTGGCCAGCCCATATGGGGGGGGGCACCAGCCCCTTTGTGGCTGGTGTGTTTCCCCTCTTGGCCCATAAGGCCCATATAGTTTGTCGGGGGTAGCCCGGAACCCCTTCCGGTGACACGATACGTACCCGGTAACCCCAGAACACTTCCGGTGTCCGAATACTATCGTCCTATATATGAATGTTTACCTCTCAACCATTTCGAGACTCCTCGTCATGTTCGTGATCTCATCCGGGACTCCGAACAACATTCAGTCACCAAATCACATAACTCATATAATACAAATTGTCATCAAACGTTAAGCGTGTGGACCCTATGGGTTCGAGAACTATGTAGAAATGACCAAGACACCACTCCGGCCATTAACCAATAGCGGAACCTGGATGCTCATATTGGCTCTCATATATTCTATGAAGATCTTTATCGGTCGAACCGTTATCACAACATGCGTTATTCCCTTTGTCATCGGTATGTTATTTGCCCAAGATTGGATCGTCGGTATCTTCATACCTAGTTCAATCTCATTACCGGCAAGTCTCTCTACTCGTTCCATAATGCATCATCCCATAACTAACTCATTAGTTAGATTGCTTGCAAGGCTTATTATGATGTGCATTATCGAGATGGCCTAGAGATACCTCTCCGATACTCGGAGTGACAAATCCTAATCCCGATCTATGCCAACCCAACAAATACCTTCGGAGATACCTATAGAGCATCTTTATAATCACCCAGTTACATTGTGACGTTTGATAGCACACAAGGTATTCCTTCGGTATCCGGGAGTGGCATATCTCATAGTCAAAGGAATATGTATAAGTCATGAAGAAAGCAATAGCAATAAAACTTAACGATCATTGTGCTAAGCTAATGGATGGGTCTTGTCCATCACATCATTCTCCTAATGATGTAATCCCGTTCATCAAATGACAACACATGTCTATGGTTAGGAAACTTAACCATCTTTGATCAACGAGCTAGTATAGTAGAGGCTTACTAGGGACACTGTGTTTTGTCTATCTATCCACACATGTATCAAGTTTCCGGTTAATACAGTTCTATCATGAATAATAAACATTTATCATGATATAAGGAAATATAAAATAACAACTTTATTATTGCCTCTAGGGCATATTTCCTTCAGTCTCCCACTTGCACTAGAGTCAATAATCTAGTTCACATCATGTAGCGACCCGACCTCAGACGGTCAAGTCTCTGTGCTTCAGTGTCATCCCTGGATCGGTAATGCTGACACACACAGTACTCAAAGGGTTTATAATAGAGTAGCAATCACACACTTATTACATCGAATGTCTCAAAAGAGGTCTTATTACAATAAATATGGCTTAAGGCCATCTAATACGATAACAGCGGAAGGCTTGGAAAATAAAGTGAGTCCATCAACTCCAACGGCATAGCTGATTTGCACGGCAACGACCTAACGAACCTTACTCCTCGTCTGAAAAGTCTGCAACATAATACGTTGCAGCCCGAAAACGGGTCAGCACATGGAATATGCTGGCAATATAACACAGTAGAGCATAAACAGAATAATGCTATCACTACATGCATATTTGGCTGGTGGAAAGCTCTATGGTTATAGTTTTTGCGAAAAGCCAATTTTTCCCTACAACAAAGGAATAGATTTTAATTTAACTATCATGGTGGTTGAACAACATTGAGAAGGTACCCCCAACTCAATCCCAATTAAAGTAATTAAGAACCCAACAATATTGATTAAAAGTGATGAGATACATGTGATAACCCAAGTACTAGATACTCAAGATTGTGCATAACCAGGGACACGACTAACCATGATTAGATTGTACACTCTGCAGAGGTTTGCGCACTTTTCCGCACAAGACTCGATCGCCTCTGTTGGATTTCTCGCACTACATGGTGTTTGAGAAAACGGATGACCGAGACACAGTCTTTCAGAAACATTAACTCTTTACTCCGGGTAGACCATACCAAACCAACAAACCCACTACCTGCTGATCCACCTCTTCAAGAGCCTCACGTAACTTACTCAACTATGCTAGAGCCCATAATAGCTTGTGGCTGCACACGGAAGTTTCTAGCATGAATCATCTCAGTTCCCTTTGAGCCTGGGTGGCGGTCCATAGGAAGATCACATGGGTACCCTGGGATTTCCAAAAACATACAGGCAACACTGGGTTCCCCAGGTGCCTCAATCCACCCAGATGTGTATTAAAGTTGCCACCTTAAGTTGAACCATTAATTAACAATCTCACATCTGTCATGGATTTCACTCAAACCCAAACCACGTCTACGAGCATAGCATAGCAATATAAGCGACACGTAGAAGTAACTCCCAAGGGTTTGAATATAACAGGGCAATAGGTTCTACCTCAATAACTACTTCCCAACCCACATGTTAATGACATCCTAATCATGCAATGTTTGAGGATTGGAACTAATGCATAAAAACTGGATATGAAAAGGGTATGATCAATGTGTTACTTGTCTTGCTGACGATCCGTGAATCCTAGGGACTCGTAGTAACACGCTTCGCACTCCGGGAATTCTATCGCAAACAAACAATATCATACATAAGCAACAATCAAAGATGCATAGGTAAAACTCAAATAAGAGAGGTAGACCAGAAAGTTCAACTTAAAAACTCCGGTTTGCAAAAAGAATCAAATCAAACGGAGCAACGAAACTCAAACGGCGAAAGAAACTATATCTATTTACTAATCTGAACTAAGGTCAAATTTTACAGTAACAAAATCTTGTTTAAGTTGGTTAAACAAAAAGAGGGTCTCGAGAAGAAGATCTAGGCGCTTGAATCGCCTGATTCCGACTAACGAGCGAAAATATAAACAGAAACAAAGATCGGATCAGAAATCGCAATCGAGAATAATCGCGGAAAAATCCGATAAAAAGAAAACTGACGAATAGACTAACGAACGAGCGTTTTTTAGCTGTAACTAACGGGCAAAAATCGTTCGTTTAAACGAACGTACGGACGAACGTCCGCTAATTAGAATAACCGAGAAAAACTGGCGAACCGATCTACAAAAAAACGAACTAGGGTTTCTAAAAAAATCGAACGTTTTTTTTTAAAACCGGCGGCTTGGATCAGCGCGGTACCTTGACGAGGTGGCTCCGGCGAGGCAGGGTCGGGAGGCGGGGCGGCGGCTTGTGGGGCGGCGGGGCTCGGCTGCGGCGCGGGCGGCAAGCGGCGGCGGCGAGGCGCGGGCGGCGGGAGGCGGCGCGGCTTGGGGCGGGCGGCGGCGGTTGTGGTGGTGGGGGGCTCGGGCAGCGCGGATTTAAAGGGGGGCGGCGCCTAGCTTGGGCGAGGGGGCGCCCGGGGAGGAGTCTGAGCCGGACTTTCCTCGGCGTCCGTGCCGACCATGGCGGCGCGCGTGAGGGGAGGCGGTGCGCGGGGATGGCCGGCCTGGCTCGGCTGGGCTTCGGCCCAATCGGGCGCGGGAAGTTTTTTTTAAACAATTTCACTAAAAAAATAAAATCCTAGAAAATAAAATAAAAATCTAAAAATGCCAAAACAAATTTTCACCCTCTAAATAAAATATTTAGGACGAGATGAACATTTTCTTGGCCCTAAAATGCAATTTTGAAAACATGCAATTTTTCTACTGCAAATAAAATCCAAATAAAATGAAATAAATGATTTTAACATTTTTCATCCAATATTTCAATTATTTTGGAGAAGTCATATTATCTCCTCTCATATTATTTTTAATATGAAATATTTTTTCGGAGAGAAAAATAATTAAAATCAAAATCCTCGTTTTATTATTTGATAAAATCAAATATGAAAAACCAGAAAATCCCCAACTCTCTCCGAGGGTCCTTGAGTTGCTTAGGATTTCGAGGATTGCGGAACGAAAATGCAATAAAATATGATATGCAAGAATGACCTATGTATAACATTCCAAATTGAAAATTTGGGATGTTACAAACCTACCCCCCTTAAGATGAATCTCGCCCTCGAGATTCGGGTTGGCTAGAAAGTAGGTGTGGGTGGTGTTTGCGAAGATCATCCTCTCGTTCCCATGTGGCTTCATCCTCGGTATGGTGGCTCCACTGAACTTTGCAAAACTTAATAACCTTGCTGCAGGTGACTCGGCTGGCAAACTCAAGAATCTTAACTGGCTTCTCCTCATAAGTCAAATCACTGTCCAACTGAATTGCCTCCAAGGGTACTTTATCTCTTAACGGTATATCGTCCATCTCAGCATGACACTTCTTCAGCTGTGAAACGTGAAACACATCGTGAACTCCTGACAGTCCCTCCGGTAATTCCAACTTGTAGGCAACTTCTCCAATCCGTTCCAAAACACGATACGGTCCTACAAATCTCAGGGCTAACTTTCCCTTGACTCCAAAATGTTTCACTCCTCGCAAGGGTGATACTCACAGATATGCTCTGTCTCCAATTTCATAGGTTACCTCCTTGCATTTTGAATCTGCATAACTCTTCTGCCTGGACTGAGCAATCTTCAGTCTATCACGAATCAACTTCACCTTCTCCTCAGACTCCTTGATAAAGTCTGGTCCAAATAACTGTCGGTCTCCTACTTCATCCCACATCAACGATGTTCTGCACCTTCGTCCATACAGGGCTTCGAACGGTGCCATCTTCAAACTGGCTTGGTAGCTATTGTTGTATGAGAACTCCGCGTAAGGCAAATTGTCATCCCAACTAGATCCATAATCTAGCACACAGGCTCTCAACATGTCCTCCAAAATCTGGTTGACTCTCTCGATCTATCCATCCGTCTGCGGGTGAAACGCGGTACTGAACTCCAATGTCGTACCCAAAGTCTGGTGCAACTGATGCCAAAACTTTGAAGTAAACTGTGTTCCTCTATCTGATACGATGGTCCTTGGAACACCATGCAGACATACTATCCTGGACATATATATCTTGGCCAACTTCGCACTTGTATAAGTGGCTTTCACTGGGATAAAGTGAGCCACTTTGTTCAAGCGATCAACTACTACCCATATAGAATCATATCCTGATTTAGTCATGGGCAATCCGGTGATAAAATCCATGCCTAGTTTATCCCACTTCCACTCAGGTATCGGCATAGGCTGTAGCAATCCTGCTGGCTTCTGATGCTCTGCCTTCACTCTCTGACATACATCACATACGGCTACATACTCGGCAATATCCTTCTTCATACCAGTCCACTAGAAACGTTCCTTTAAATCCAAATACATCTTGGTGTTTCCGGGGTGTATCGAGTATGGTGAGTTATGAGCCTCTTGACGTATTAACTTCCTGATCTCAGTGTTATTGGGCACATAAACTCGGTCCTCAAACCATAAGGTATCGTGCTCATCCTCACGAAAACCTTTGGCCTTTCCTTTGCTCATTTTCTCCTTTATCTCGGCAATCTCTTTGTCATCCTTCTGGGCTTCCCGAATCTTACCCAACAATGTCGACTGGACCTCCATTGTTGCAACAAAACCTCTAGGAACAATCTCCAATCGAAGTTTCATGATATCCTCTGCTAACTCCCTTGGTAGTCCCGCGCTCTCTAGGATATTAGCATAACTCTTCCGGCTCAAAGCGTCTGCTTCGACATTGGCCTTTCCTGGGTGATAGTGTAGCTTCATGTCGTAATCCTTTAAGCTCCAACCATCTCCTCTGTCTAAGGTTCAGCTCTTTCTGGGTGAAGATGTACTTCAAACTCTTATGATCCGTGTACACATCACAACGGTTTCCAATAAGGTAATGTCTCCAAGTTTTCAACGCATGCACTACGGCTACTAGCTCCAAATCATGCATGGCATAATTCAACTCATGAGGTTTTAGTTGTCGTGATGCATACGAAACAACTCTTCCGTCCTGCATAAGCACGCATCCAAGTCCTAAGCGAGAGGCATCGCAATACACTTGGAAATCCTTGTGTATATCTGGCAGTGTTAGCACTGGGCTGTAGTCAAACGTTTCTTCAATTCCTGGAAACTTGTCTCGCAATCTTCTTTCCATTTAAACTTAGTATCCTTCTTCAATAGTTCAGTCATTGGCTTCGCAATCTTGGAAAAATTCTCAATGAATCTCTGGTAGTATCCTGGGAGTCCAAGAAAACTGCGGATCTCGCTAACTGAAGTGGGTGCCAACCATTCAGTGACTGACTGAACCTTGCTAGGGTCTACTGCTATACCTTATCCTGATATAACATGTCCAAGGAATCCGACTTCCTTCAACCAAAACTCGCATTTGCTAAACTTAGCATACAACTGGTGTTCCTTGAGTTTCTCGAGAACTAACCGCAAATGCTCCTTGTGCTCCTCTGCATTCTTCGAGTATACCATAATATCAATAATAAACATGTGACGCCCCCGATTCAATCGTACACTAATCATGCACGCAAATGTGTACGATCAAGATCAGGGACTCACGGGAAGATATCACAACACAACTCTACAAATAAAATAAGTCATACAAGCATCATAATACAAGCCAGGGGCCTCGAGGGCTCGAATACAAGTGCTCGATCATAGACGAGTCAGCGGAAGCAACAATATCTGAGTACAGACATAAGTTAAACAAGGTTGCCTTAAGAAGGCTAGCACAAACTGGATACAGATCGAACGAGGCGCAGGCCTCCTGCCTGGGATCCTCCTAGCTACTCCTGGTCGTCGCCAGCGGGCTGCACGTAGTAGCAGGCACCTCCGGGATAGTAGTCGTCATCGACGGTGGCGTCTGGATCCTGGGCTCCAACATCTGGTTGCGACAACCAGAAGAAAGGAAAGAGGGAAAAGGGGGAAGAAAGCAACCGTGAGTACTCATCCAAAGTACTCGCAAGCAAGGAGCTACACTACATATGCATGGATATATGTGTAAAGGGCCATATCAGTGGACTGAACTGTAGAATGCCAGAATAAGAGGGGGATAGCTAGTCTTATCGAAGACTACGCTTCTGGTCGCCTCCGTCTTGCAGCATATAGAAGAGAGTTGACTGAAGTCCTCCAAGTAGCATCGCATAGCATAATCCTACCCGGCGATCCCCTCCTCGATGCCCTGTTAGAGAGCGATCACCGGGTTGTATCTGGCACTTGGAAGGGTGTGTTTTATTAAGTATCCGGTTCTAGTTGTCATAAGGTCGAGGTACAACTCCGGGTCGTCCTTTTACCGAGGGACACGGCTATTCGAATAGATAAACTTCCCTGCAGGGGTGCACCACATAGCCCAACACGCTTGATCCCATTTGGCCGGACACACTTTTCTGGGTCATGCCCGGCCTCGGAAGATCAACACGTCGCAGCCCCACCTAGGCACAACAGAGCGGTCAGCACGCCGGTCTAAACCTAAGCGCGCAGGGGTCTGGGCCCATCGCCCTGAGCACACCTGCATGTTGCGTACGCGGCCGGAGAGCAGACCTAGCAACCTCCATTTCAAAGGAAGTCACGTTACGCGGTCCAACCCGGCGCGCGCCGCTCAGTCGCTGACGTCACGAAGTGCTTCGGCTGATACCACGACGTCGGGATACCCATAACTACTCCCGCGTAGGTGGTTAGTGCGTATAGACCAAATGGCCAGACTCAGATCAAATACCCAGATCTCGTTAAGCGTGTTAAGTATCGCGAACGCCGACCAGGGCCAGGCCACCTCTCTCCTAGGTGGTCTGAACCTGCCCTGTCGCTCCGCCACAAAGTAACAGTCGGGGGCCGTCGGGAACCCAGGCCCACCTCTACCGGGATGGAGCCACCTGCCCCTTCAGCCCCCATCTCCGAACAGTATCACAGGTAATGTAATAGTGTAAAGTATATAGTATATGCCCGTGATCACCTCCCGAAGTGATCACGACCCAGTAGTATAGCATGGCAGACGGACAAGAGTGTAGGGCCACTGATGGAACACTAGCATCCTATACTAAGCAAGTAGGATTGCAGGTAAAGGTATCAACAGTAGTATCAAAGACAGGGTATGCATCAGGATTGGATTAACGAAAGTAGTAACATGCTACACTACTCTAATGCAAGCAGTATAGAGGAGAGTAGGCGATATCTGGTGATCAAGGGGGGGGCTTGCCTGGTTGCTCTGGCAAGAGAGAGGGGTCGTCAACTCCGTAGTCGTACCGGGTATCAGCGGCGTCGGTCTCGGTGTCTAGCGGAGAGAAGAGGGGGAAGAAACAATGAATACAGAGCAAACAAAGCATGACGGTGCATGAAAAGACAAAGCGCGGTGCTAATTGTGCCCTAACGCAGTGCTCGGTGATATAGACGAAGAGGAATAACATCCGGGAAAGTATCCCCGGTGTTTCGCGTTTTCGGGCAGAGGAACCTGAGGGGGAAAGTTACGAGTTTGTTATGTTAGGAATGTGTGGCGGACGAACGGGCTGCGTATCCGGGTTCGTCTCGTCGTTCTGAGCAACTTTCATGTAGAAAGTTTTTCGATCTGAGCTACGGTTTAGTTTCTATTAATTTTAAAAGACTTATACCATTTTCTAATTTATTTTATTTTGAAAATTAAATATTAAATTGCTATGGGTACACAAAATTGTACCCAACAGAATGTATGCGTGGCTGGCAGGTGGGGTCAAGGGCGGTCCAGTCAGCATTTGACCAGTCAACTGTTGATTGGTCAACTGGGTCAAACAGGGCCCACCTGTCATGGACTGGGTCAACCAAGTCAACAGTTTGACTAGTCAAACTGGACAGGTGGCCCACATGTCATTGACTGACAACTAATTAACCTAGTTAATTGGTTTAATTAACAGATTAATTAGGTTAAATTAATTAATTAAACTTATTATTATTATTATTTCCATTCCTTTTGTTTCAGGGGCGTGAGCCCCTCCCCTCGTGTCATAGGCCAGAGGGCCATAGCGAGGTGGGCATCGGGCGCAGCCCGGTTGGAGCCTAGGGCGGGCGCAGCGAACGGGGCCGGCGCCCGGCGAGCACCCGAGGCCACGGCGAGGCGCCGGTGGGCACGGCGTCGGCTAGGGGAGGGCGAGCTACGGTGTGGCTATAGGAGGCGGGTGGCTGCGGCGGTCGAGCTTGACCTGGGGGGGCAGAGCGCGGGCGACGCCGGCCCGGCCGGTCCCCACGGGGCACGGGACGCTGGGCATGGCGGAACGGCGCGGAGGGAGACTGAAGGCTGCGACGGCGGACACAAGCAAGGGTGGCGCGTGGGTGCGACCTAGGGAGAGGCACAGGCCAGCGGACGCAGGAGCACCGGGACGGGGCCAATGCGCGACGACCGCGGGTGGATCTCGGTGATCGCGGGGGGGAGAGGAGGAGGGGAACGGCAGCTCACGGCCGTTGACGGGGAGCGGGCACGACGAGGCGTGGTGGAGACCCGCGGGGAGGAGGTCGGGGAGGACGTCCGGCGGTGCTGGGCAAAACAGAGGCAGGGGGAGACGGGGCGGTCCGGCGGGGAAGCGGCGAGGTAGCGTCAGGCGGCGGCCGGTGACGAGCGGCGACGGGGTCGGGGCAGCCTTGGTCGATCCAGCCACGGAGCTAGTCGGCGGGGATGAGGAGGTGATGGTGTGCGGCGGCGGCGGATCGCGGGGAAGGAACGAGCGGCGTGGTCGGCGCGGTGGATTCGGTTCCCTTCCCCGATCTCGATCCAGATCAGGGGGGAAGAAGCGAGCGAGTGGGGGGGGGGGAAGCGAGGGAGACGTGGGGGGGCGAGTGGGGGCGTGTCGGTGGGTTAGGGTTTTGGGTGCGAGGCCATATAGGCCAGCGGGGTGGGCTGGGCCGACATGCCGCTCGGCCACACGGCCAACTGGGCCACGGCCCGGTCGGGTGGGAGTTGTTTTCTTTTCTTGCTTTTTTTGTTTTATTTTAATTAGCTGTTGTTTTCCATTTAAAACTTGATCCAAATGACTTTTGTAAAAGTGGAGCCTTAACACATAAATATTTATGCAATAAGCTGGACTGCCACCAGAAGTCTAGTCCCCAAATGATTTAGTTAGATATTTTATTAATTAGTAAAAGCATTTAACTAATTATGTTTGCTACTATTTTATTTATATTAGAGCATTTAAGCACTTTATAAAAATGTTGCTTATACACCACAATTACCTATGCAGTATTTGGTTCACTCCGATTATTTTAGTTTTAATATTTGAAAACTTTTATTGTTTACATTAATTTGAATTTGAATTTTGAAACGGTTTCGAATTAACGCGAGATTAGCAACAGTAATCGCGGTGGCGTGGCATCATTAGCAGAGGTTTACTGTAGCTAAAATATCCGGGCGTCACAATTCTCCTCCACTACAAGAAATCTCGTCCCAAGATTTAAGAGGTGGAATAAGGGGGAAAGGTCTGGTTATGAAATCCTAACGAATCTTCTCGGTCTTGGTTGCTCTTCTCGAGGTGGTCGATCCATAGCGCTGACGTCTTCATTCCTCTGATTCAGGTCATCATGATGAAGTTGTCGTCCTTCCTTCGGGAACTTCACCGTACTTACGAAAAGATAAGAGGGGAAAAACTCTATAAGGACGGATCCAAATCAACTTGAGCATCGGACGGTTAACTCAGGGGAAGAAGCATAAGTATCTCTCGAATTGAAACTTAAGAAGATATCGAGAGCAAATTAAGAAGGTACCATAAGAAGTTTCAAACGGATGGGCAATCGTTCGATGCCTAATCAGAAGGTGAAAGGGTTACAGGGCAACGAGAATAGGTATTGCGTCTCATACCAGAATAGATCGCTAGACAGGTGGTCCGTGAATTACGAAGTCAAGCGCGAGGAACAACCTTGGGAACAGGTGGTGTACAGGAGAGTCAGGTTTCGATCCTGTAGAACTGTGGGTTATGGGCCCACCATGTCGGATAAAAGTAGGAGGAGTGGTGACATCTTGCATGGTCATGATAGGCATGTCAGAGGGTAGCCTGTCGGTTATGTCGGCAACAATGTTGGTACCAAAGGCGAGGGACGAAGAGAACCATTTTCCTGCTCGTTGCTACGAGGCGGACCAATAGGCAAAGTTCTCGTCCATCGGTGGTTACCGGAATGTCATCAACAAGAGTAACAGGGTCTTACTGACAAAATTGTACACCGAGGGGTTTACATAAACAGGGAATTAATACTGCTTAGACCATAATAATCACCAGGAAGGTTCAACCAAATAATGGAAAGGGAAATGGGATTATCAGATATTTCAGGGGTATACCCTTCCCAAGGACGAACAGAGCATGATATCCACGACAGGATATAATGTAGAAAACTCCTTAGGTATGGGAGAGAATTTTCATGACATTACCCACACAACGGTGTTTTGGGTAATTGATAAAGAAAACATAACATTTTGTTTCAAATGTTCTTAACGAAGATCGGAGTATCACAGACATGCTTCGAGATAGCATTGACATGGTCATCAAGTAAGGTTCAGAATTTGGATGCACAAAGGATCCATCGGGATAAACTTATTAAACAAGGCATTACATTTCCTCATGTTAAAATGGTTAACCTTGTTAAAAAGGAATCTATAACACTTGGTCCTCCGGTCAGGTGTGCATGACATCACCTTACCGGGTCATATGAGGATCAATGTTATAACTCTTGAAAATATGTTCCAACCATCATATCTGACCGAGATTCAGATCTGATTGGTATTAAGATAACTCAGACACGGGATTCCTGAAAAGAAAAGGTGCAACACAATTGACGAGATGACATTGTAAGATTCTCGGGAAATGGACTATGGAAGCAAGTTCCGAAACAAGATTCCATCATTAAAACAAGGAGAGGGCGAGGAGGTGGCTGATGGACTCAGCGATAATTCAACTAGGTATCCAAAAAGATGGATCTCCACAATTATGTGGATAAGGAGATAACATTTATCGGATCAAAAGATATAACGATGTATGCTCGAGGAAAACATACACAGTTAAAAAAAATTGGTTGAAAAGTGCACCCGAAATATGGGCTTATAGTAGCATGAGCAATGTTAGAATGGTGATTCAATAATCAATAGTATAAGAATGAACGGCCGGCCATTATCTTCAGAGCAATAGGGTTGCTAGAAGGGCAGAATCCAAACAACACCGTTCACTTGTTGGAATCAACACGGGGACCAAGAAAGAATGGGGATGGTGATAAGTATCACAATACCAAGAATTCTCAACAGGTGGAGCAATCCTCACAACCTCCTTGATATTAAAAGATGGTAATACTCCAAGGTAAAGAAGAACAAATGCTGGATAGTAGGGAACTCAAGGTATAACACAAAACATGAACAAGTTTTGTGTTGAACGGAAGGCAATAAAGTGGTCGATGATAACACAACTCATCGACGGACAAGGATGGTACTTGTCATCATGAATTTGATTGATATTCTGGAAGGAGTCAAAATGTGATGATCACGACAAATTTTGTCGAGAGGCTCCACGAAGATGTAATAAATCGGTGATGACACCAAGTCAAAGGAATGATGAAGCAAAACGTTAATGAAACCAAGGGTACGACACAAACTCGAAATCAAGTTTGTTGTTCAAGGAGAAATGATATGGTGAGGAAATTGACAAAAGCTTAGTTCATCTCCGTAAATTTTGCTCCGAGAAGGAACAGGTAGCACCGTTAAAATTTAACACGATAATGATATAGCCAACCGGGCTAGGAATGACTTGAAGGATTATTAAGCTCATAAGCAATGAAAATTACTTATAGTTATTGAGCCAGAGCACAGACTCGATTCACTGTCGGTGTCCTTGAGTGTCTAACTACTCAGAACCCGGGGAAAAATTTGGAATCAGTGAGAAATAATACTTGAAGAACTCATAAGAAGCCATGCAGTTCCATGATAATCTCGAGATACTAGGGGGTAATACTCGACGACAAATCAAAGTAGAGGTTGGACTGGGGTATTACTCCGCAGAAGACAAGTGCTTAAACTTGCACGAGAAATGTTATTTAAAGGAGAACATGGTCGGAGCTACGATTAGGCTAGATCCCAGATATAAGATGAACTTATACCAAAGGAATAATTAATTTAAGAGAAGCTCTAATGATAAGATCTACATCGTGTCCATGGGCATGAACGCAAGGTTCAAGGTCGACTCCCACTTCCTCAATGCATAACCTTCATTCACTTCTCGCCTTCGAAGAAGTTGCAGTGTAGAAATTTTATCTGGCGAAGCACCAGAAGAGTATGACTCGTGAAAACTTTCGGGTTCACACGGTTTTAGAGGAAGGCATAGGTTCAACCCGTCAGGGTATCATGGAAACATATACCACAAGCTTCAATAGTAAATACGACCAGCTCGAAAACAAGGCATGGTTGGCCAAGCAGATGATACAATTTACCAAGGGCATTATGTATGAGGTAAAGAACTCACAAGAATTTTGGTTGTGAAGGACATTGTCGGATAATAACCCGGCAATGGGTATGGCGGCCCACAACGGGGCTGATGTGAGTATCGGTACTCAATCAAAGGAAGAAGGAATGCCATGGCATCGGGTTATAGAAACAACTGACTAATTCAAAGCTTAATGCAAAGAAATTTTATGATCTCCAAATCAAGGGATCAGGAGCAATTGCTCTGATCGAAAATGAGTTCAATAGACTTGGAAGCACAAACGATCAAGGCATTGATTGGTCAAGAACCAGCTCATACCCAAATGACGTCTGAGCCCGAAGGATGAATCCTAGGATTCGACGGAGGAATGCGAGCATCCTCAACATATTGAATCAAAGGACTTAAAATGATAAAGACAAGGGGTGCCAATAAGATTATGAAACTTATGGGATTAACCATAATGCAAGCAAGCAAGAATTTCAAGAGCAACAGGGTGCTCGGGATTTTCGGAAGATCGAATGATATTTTGAAGTCTTTGGCGGAACACCTGAACAACTAGGAATGAGCGGATACCCGATAAGTGCGAGAAATTATCCGTAGGGGTATTCAGGTGGCAAGGAACTGCAAGGCAGTAGGCACAAAGTATTCTAGGAACAATAAAGAGAATTTTTCAGGGTATCTTGTAATAACAAGATCAATGGGATTGAAAGGACAACTGTTTGTAGTTACCCATAATAATATAGCAGTGGTAGGGGATTTGCAAAGGCGGTGGGCACAAGTGTCTCGAGAGAACATCGACGATTATCTTCGGAATCTTCTGGTGAAGTAGTTGATCATCTGTAATGAAGGGGCTCTCCGGCAGGAAGTGGTTACGAGATCCTAATGTTAGATTTAGCAAAATTTATTTTAACCCGAATAGAAGAGAGATCAGAGTCCCAGAGTAAGGTCGAGGAGTAAAAGATCCTACTACCACCCGATGGCGACGTGTGCCCGTAAGACACACAGCCATGTTAGTAAAAGTTTTGCAATGTCTAGACTCGACTTCGGCCAAGGAGTTGGAAAGGGGGATTCCTACAGGCAGTTGGCTTTGATACCAACTTGTGACGCCCCCGATTCAATCGTACACTAATCATGCATGCAAATGTGTACGATCAAGATCAGGGACTCACGGGAAGATATCACAACACAACTCTACAAATAAAATAAGTCATACAAGCATCATAATACAAGCCAGGGGCCTCGAGGGCTCGAATACAAGTGCTCGATCATAGACGAGTCAGCGGAAGCAACAATATCTGAGTACAGACATAAGTTAAACAAGGTTGCCTTAAGAAGGCTAGCACAAACTGGGATACAGATCGAACGAGGCGCAGGCCTCCTGCCTGGGATCCTCCTAGCTACTCTTGGTCGTCGCCAGCGGGCTGCACGTAGTAGCAGGCACCTCCGGGATAATAGTTGTCATCGACGCTGGCGTCTGGATCCTGGGCTCCAACATCTGGTTGCGACAACCAGAAGAAAGGAAAGAGGGAAAAGGGGGAAGAAAGCAACCATGAGTACTCATCCAAAGTACTCGCAAGCAAGGAGCTACACTACATATGCATGGATATATGTGTAAAGGGCCATATCAGTGGACTGAACTGTAGAATGCCAGAATAAGAGGGGGATAGCTAGTCTTATCGAAGACTACGCTTCTGGTCGCCTCCGTCTTGCAGCATATAGAAGAGAGTTGACTGAAGTCCTCCAAGTAGCATCGCATAGCATAATCCTACCCGGCGATCCCCTCCTCGATGCCCTGTTAGAGAGCGATCACCGGGTTGTATCTGGCACTTGGAAGGGTGTGTTTTATTAAGTATCCGGTTCTAGTTGTCATAAGGTCGAGGTACAACTCCGGGTCGTCCTTTTACCGAGGGACACGGCTATTCGAATAGATAAACTTCCCTGCAGGGGTGCACCACATAGCCCAACACCACAACAAACTTGTCCAAATACTCTATGAACACCTTGTTCATCATGCTCATGAAATAGGCAGGGGCGTTAGTCAGTCCAAACGACATGATCGTATACTCGTATAATCCATACCGCGTGGTGAATGATGTCTTTGGTATATCCTTCTCTCGAATTTTCAACTGATGATATCCTGATCGTAGATCAATCTTCGAAAACACCTTAGCTCCTTGCAACTGATCAAACAGATCATTGATCATCGGCAGTGGGTACTTGTTTTTAATCGTTACTTCATTCAAAGCTCGATAATCAACAACCATCCTTAGGGATTTATCCTTCTTCTCAACCAAAAGTACTGGGGCTCCCCAAGGCGACGAACTCCTTCGAATGTAACCTTTCTCCAATAACTCTTTGATCTGTTTCTTAATTTCTTCCAGATCATTTGCGGCCATCTGATAGGGTCTCTTGGATATTGGCCCGGTACCTGGCAATAGCTCTATCAAAAACTCAATGTCTCTATCCGGTGGCATGCCTGGTAACTCCTTGGGAAAAACATCCGGGTAATCCTTCACTACAGGCACTTCCTCCTGAACAACTCCCGTGAGGGTATTCACTTGGCTCCTCCTAGGCACATGCCTAGATACATACTTGATCCTTTTTCCCTCCGGGGTGGTGAGATAAATCGACTTACTAGCACAATCAATACTTCCTCCATACTTTGACATCCAGTCCATACCTAATATCACATCCAATCCTTGTGACTCCAAGATAATTAGGTTGGACGGAAAAACATGTGTGCCAATGGTTAGGGGTATCTGGTCGCACCATCGGCTAGCCATGTACTCTGCTCCACGTGAACTCACTAGGAGAGGGGTCCTAAGGGTTTGGGTTGGTAGTTTAAACTTATCCACGAATCCCCTTGATATGTATGAATGTGATGCACCAGTATCAAAAAGAACAAGAGCGGTAAATGACTTAACCAAAAACTTACCTATTACCGCATCCGGCTGCTCTTCAACCTCCTTCACGTTAACGTGGTTCACTTGTCCTTTGTTGAATGGATTGGGCTTCTTCTCAGCGCTCCCATTTCCGTTTCCATTCCTTCCTTCAGGGCAATCATTGGCGTAGTGCCCTGTCTTCCCGCACTTGAAGCAACTAACTTGACTTAGGTCTCTTTGGGTGAGTGTGGCTGGGTTGGGGCGGTTCTAATTGTTGTTACTTCCGTTCCCATTCCCATTCTTTGAACCATTGTGGTTATGCGATCCTCCTCCGGTGTGGTTATGTCCTCCATGGTTATGAACAAGTTCTCCCGATTTCAGGGTTAGGCGAGGCTTCTGCTGAGCTCCAGAGTTATACCTCTCTTATCCAGACTTCCTCCTACGGTTCTCAATCTGCTGATGCTTCCCTTCAATCATAAGAGCCTTATCTACCAACTCCTGGTAGTTGTTGAAGGTTGCTACCATCAACTGCATGCTCATCTCATCATTCAGCCCTTCCATAAACTTCTCCTGCTTCGCGGCATCTGTGGCCACATCATCAGGGGCATAGCGAGATAATTTGCTAAATTCATCCACGTACTGAGCCACAGTACGGTTCCCCTGGCGTAGATTGCGAAACTCCCGCTTCTTCATATTCATAGCTCCAGTTGAGACATGGGCTATGAAGAAAGCTTGCTGAAACTGATCCCAAGTGGCATTGGCTATGGGGAAAGTGGCTGTGTAATTCTCCCACCATGAGGCTGGTGGTCCATCCAATTGATGTGCAGCAAAGCGCACCTTCTCAGCATCTGTGCAACCTGCGGTGGTCAACTCCCTTCCAATACGGCGTAGCCTATCATCAGCAACTATAGGCTCTGTGCTACTAGAAAACACTGACGGCTGTAACCTTAGAAAACGGGCTAGGTTGTCCACTGGCGGCGGGTTGTTGTTGTTGTTGTTGCCCTGGTTCTGAACTAGCAATTGCATCAAGGCATTCTGCTGCTGGATCAACTGAGTGAGCTCCGACGGGAAGGCAAAACCGGTGTCACGTCTCGGAGGCATCTGAGGGTTTAGATGGAAGAGATCAGAATAGGAAAGGGGTCTAATGAGAAATCAATACCCATATGCACATGAGACAAACACAATCATTTCACTCAATCAATCAAGCAAGGGCATACAAGCGGTCTAGAACTATCGCAAAAGTGCTCAACTACTACTAAATACATGGGGGAATACTACTAATATTTGGTGGTCATCTAGAAATTTCGATCGGTGGAAGACTCCATGGTGTCTGCTCCAGCTTCGTCTTCTAAGTCATCATCACTAGGATCGGAATCGGTGTCGTCGATGATGATGTAGTTGTCCGGGCAAGTGGAATCGTCGTCTTCTACCCCTGGTGCTGGACCTCCCATGAATACTCCGATCTTCTTAACCAGGTCGTCATTCTTCTCTTGTAGTGTCTTGATTTCCTCCTCATATCCATCACATGTAAACTTGAGTTCTTCCTCCAGCTCGATGATCCTAGTCTTCGCCTTCTTCAAGTCCATCATGTCCGCGCACATCTGGTTCTCCTGACGTCGAATGTGCTGGTTTAACTCCTGGATGAAAGCTGCAATGGATCTATCCTTCTTGGTGCTGATCACTTCCCATTGCTCGTCTCGACGCCCACATATCTGGTAGATAGTGTCCTTAAGTTCCCTGTTGTAGACTTCTCCAATGCGTCCCATGGTAATGTGGGCTGCCATGCTCTTGCCTAGACTCCAGGTGGGTGCTTCGAAAGAAAATTCTATGGTTTTAGAAGTTGGCGAGAACGTCCTTCATGGAACTTGTACTTGAATCATCCAGCGCTCCTTTTCTGGTAGTGTGGCCTTGTACGTCCCGGTGAAGCTTGGTATTCCAATGTTCAAGTACCTAGTGACTTCCTTCAAATGGCGTCCAAAAGGGGTGTCTTCATTTGGTTGTGCAAACGTGTTCTTCATCTCCGCCATCCTAAAGAGTAGAAAATGGAGAGGAGTCAGAAATGAGTAGAGAAGAGTGACCTATGGTTTTATCTTAGTGGTCGTGTCCTACACTCAGTGTGTGCTCTGATACCATCTTGTAGCGACCCGACCTCAGACGGTCAAATCTCTGTGCTTCAGTGTCATCCCTGGATCGGTAATGCTGACACAGACAATACTCAAAGGGTTTATAATAGAGTAGCAATCACACACTTATTACATTGAATGTCTCAAAAGAGGTCTTATTACAATAAATATGGCTTAAGGCCATCTAATACGATAACAGCGGAAGGCTTGGAAGATAAAGTGAGTCCATCAACTCCAACGGCATAGCTGAGCTGCACGGCAACGACCTAACGAACCTTACTCCTCGTCTGAAAAATTTGCAACATAATACGTTGCAGCCCGAAAACGGGTCAGCACATGGAATATGCTGGCAATATAACACTGTAGAGCATAAACAGAATAATGCTATGACTACATGCATATTTGGCTGGTGGAAAGCTCTATGGTTATAGTTTTTGCGAAAAGCCAATTTTTTCCTACAACAAAGGAATAGATTTTAATTTAACTATCATGGCGGTTGAACAACATTGAGAAGGTACCCCCAACTCAATCCCAATTAAAGTAATTAACAACCCAACAATATTGATTAAAAGTGATGAGATACATGTGATAACCCAAGTACTAGATACTCAAGATTGTCCATAACCCGGGACACGGCTAACCATGATTAGATTGTACACTCTGCAGAGGTTTGCGCACTTTTCCCCACAAGACTTGATCGCCTCCGTTGGATTTCTCGCACTACATGGTGTTTGAGAAAACGGATGACCGAGACACAGTCTTTCAGAAACATTAACTCTCTACTCCGGGTAGACCATACCAAACCAACAAATCCACTACCTGCTGATCCACCTCTTCAAGAGCCTCACATAACTTACTCAACTATGCTAGAGCCCATAATAGCTTGTGGCTGCACACGGAAGTTTCTAGCATGAATCATCTCAGTTCCCTTTGATCCAGGGTGGCGGTCCATAGGAAGATCACACGGGTACCCCGGGATTTCCAAAAAATATAGGCAACACTGGGTTCCCCAGGTGCCTCAATCCACCCAGATGTGTATTAAAGTTGCTACCTTAAGTTGAACCATTAATTAACAATCTCACATCTGTCATGGATTTCAGTCAAACCCAAACCACGTCTACGAGCATAGCATAGCAATATAAGCGACACGTAGAAGTAACTCCCAAGGGTTTGAATATAACAGGGCAATAGGTTCTACCTCAATAACTACTTCCCAACCCACATGTTAATGACATCCTATTCATGCAATGTTTGAGGATTGGAACTGATGCATAAAAACTGGGTATGAAAAGGGTATGATCAATGTGTTACTTGCCTTGCCGACGATCCGCGAATCCTAGGGACTCGTAGTAACACGCTTCGCACTCCGAGAATTCTATCGCAAACAAACAATAGCATACATAAGAAACAAGCAAAGATGCATAGTAAAACTCAAATAAGAGAGGTTGACCAGAAAGTTCAACTTAAGAACTCCGGTTTGCAAAAGGAATCAAATCAAACGGAGCAACGAAACTCAAACGGCGAAAGAAACTAGATCCGTTTACTAATCTGAACTAAGGTCAAATTTTACAGTACCAAAATCTTGTTTAAGTTGGTTAAACAGAAATAGGGTCTCGAGACAAAGATCTAGGCGCTTGAATTGCCTGATTCCGACTAACGAGCGAAAAGATAAACAGAAGCGAAGATCGAATCAGAAATCGCGATCGAGAATAATCACGGATAAATCCGATAAAAAGAAAACTGACGAACAGACTAACGAATGAGAGTTCGTTAGCTGTAACTAACGGGTGAAATCGTTCGTTTAAACGAATGTACGGACAAACGTCCGCTAATTAGAAGAACCGAGAAAAAACCGGCGAACCGATCTACAAAAAAACGAACTAGGGTTTCTAAAAAAACCGAACAGTTTTTAAAAAAAAACGGCGGCTTGGATCGGCGCGGTACCTTGACGAGGTGGCTCCGGCGAGGCGGGGTCGGGCGGCAGCTTGCGGGGCGGCGGGGCTCGGCTGCGGCGCGGGCGGCAAGCGGCGGCGGCTGCAGCGGTGGCGGCGAGGCGCGGGCGGCGGAATGCGGCGCGGCGCGGGGCGGGCTGCGGCGGCGGCGGCGGTTGTGGTGGTGGGGGGCTCGGGCGGCGCGGATTTAAAGGGGGTGGCTAGCTTGGGCGAGGGGGCGCCCGGGGAGGAGTCCGAGCCGGACTCTGCTCGGCTTCCGTGCCGAGCACGGCGGCGCGCGCGAGGGGAGGCGGTGCGCGGGGAGGGCCGGCCTGGCTCGGCTGGGCTTCGGCCAAGTCGGGCGCGGGAAGTTTTTTCAAAACAATTTCACCTACAGAAATAAAATCCTAGAAAATAAAATAAAAATCTACAAATGCCAAAACAAATTTTCACCGTCTAAATAAAATATTTAGGACGAGATGAACATTTTCTTGGCCCTAAAATGCAAATTTGAAAATGTGCAATTTTTCTACTGCAAATAAAATCCAAATAAAATCAAATAAATGATTTTAACATTTTTCCTCCAATATTTCAATTATTTTGGAGAAGTCATATTATCTCCTCTCATTTTTTTTAATATGAAATATTTTTTCGGGGAGAAAAAATATTAAAATCAAAATCCTCGTTTCATAATTTATAAAATCAAATATGAAAAACCAGAAAATCCCCAACTCTCTCCGAGGGTCCTTGAGTTGCTTAGGATTTCGAGGATTGCGGAACAAAAATGCAATAAAATATGATATGCAAGAATGACCTATATATAACATTCCAAATTGAAAATTTGGGATGTTACACATCACCATGTGATTTAACACTAATAGTTCACATCTTTATGTGATTAACACCCATAGTTCACATCGCCATGTGATCAACATCCAAAGGGTTTACTAGAGTCAATAATCTAGTTCACATCGCTATGTGATTAACACCCAAAGAGTACTAAGGTGTGATCATGTTTTGCTTGTGAGAGAAGTTTAGTCAACGGGTCTTCCACATTCAGATCCGTATGTATTTTGCAAATTTCTATGTCTACAATGCTCTGCACAGAGCTACTCTAGCTAATTGCTCCCACTTTCAATATGTATCCAGATTGAGACTCGGAGTCATCCAGATCTGTGTCGAAACTTGCATCGAAGTAACTCTTTACGACGAACTCTTTATCACCTCCATAACCGAGAAATATTTCCTTAGTCTTCTAAGGATAATTTTGACCGATGTCCAGTGATCTACTCCTAGATCACTATTGTACCCCTTTGCCAAACTCATGGTAAGGTAGACAATAGGTCTGGTATATAGCATGGCATACTTTATAGAACCTATGGCTGAGGCATAGGGAATGACTTTCATTGTCTCTCTATCTTCTGTCGTGGTCGGGTTTTGAGTCTTACTCAACTTCATACCTTACAACTCAGGCAAGAACTCCTTCTTTGTCTGATCATTTTGAACTCCTTCAAAATCTTATCAAGGTATGTACTCATCAAAAGTCTTATCAAGCGTCTTGATCTTTCTCTATAGATGTTGATGCCCAATATGTAAGCAGCTTCACCGATGTCTTCCTTTGAAAAACTGCTTTCAAACACTCCTTTATGCTTTCTAGAAAATTCTACATCATTTCCGATCAACAATATGTTATTCACATATACTTATCAGAAAAGCTATAGTGCTCCCACTCACTTTCTTGTAAATACAGGCTTCACCACAAGTCTGTATAAAACCCGACTATTCCAACTCTGAGATGCTTGCACCAGTCCATAGATGGATTGTTCGAGTTTGCACACTTTGTTAGCACCTTTAGGATCAACAAAACCTTCTGGTTGTATCATATACAACTATTCTTTAAAAAATCCATTAAGGAATGCAGTTTTCACATCCATTTGCCAGATTTCATAAAATGTGGCAATTGCTAACATGATCTGGACAGACTTAAGCATTGCCACGAGTGAGAAAATCTCATCGTAGTCAACACCTTGAACTTGTCAAAAACCTTTTTTCACAAGTCTAGCTTTGTAGATAGTAACACTACTATCAGCGTCTGTCTTCCTCTTGAAGATCCATTTATTCTCTATGGCTTGCCGATCATCGGGCAAGTCAACCAAAGTCCATACTTTGTTCTCATACATGCATCCTATCTCAGATTTCATGGCCTCAAGCTATTTTGCGGAATCTGGGCTCATCATTGCTTCCTCATAGTTCGTAGGTTCATCATGGTCTAGTAACATGACTAACAGAACAGGATTACGATACCACTCTGGTGCGAAACATGCTCTGGTTGACCTACGAGGTTCGGTAGTAACTTGATCTGAAGTTTCATGATCATTATCATTAGATTCCTCTCTTGTTGGTGTAGGCATCACGGGAATGGTTTTCTGTGATGAGCTACTTTCAAATTCGAGAGAAGGTACAATTACCTCATCAAGTTCTACTTTCCTCCCACTCACTTCTTTCAAGAGAAACTCCTTCTCTAGAAAGGATCCATTCTTGGCAACAAAGATCTTGCCTTCGGATCTGTGATAGAAGGTGTACCCAACAGTTTCCTATGAAGACACATTTTCCAATTTGGGTCCGAGCTTATTAGGCTGAAGCTTTTTCACATAAGCATCGCAACCCCAAACTTTAAGAAACAATAGCTTAGGTTTCTTGCCAAACCATAGTTCATATGTTGTCGTCTCAAAGGATTTAGATAGTGCCCTATTTAACATGAATGTAGTTGTCTCTAATGCATAACCCTAAAACGATAGTGGTAAATCGGTAAGAGACATCATAGAATGCACCATATCTAATAAAGTATGATTATGACGTTCGGACACACTGTCGGATTTCGGGTTCCGGCAGACCCTTAAGGTTCGAACTCTGGGGTGCGCACGAAGATTATGCCCTCTACCTCCCCGTCTCGCAAAGATCTAACTACTGAAAGAGCAACACAAGAGACACAGGGTTTATACTAGTTCGGGCCACCATTGTGGTGTAATACCCTACTCTAGTTTGTGGTGGGTGGATTGCCTCTTGGGCTGATGATGACGAACAGTACAAGGAAGAACAGCCTCACGAGGGTCTGCTCTTAGCTAGGACGATGAACTGCTAGGGGGAGTTCAGCCGCCCTTCTCTCTCTCTCTCTCTGTTGCCTGAGTCTTTCTAGCTCGCTTCTTGATCTGTCCTCCTACCCTGGGGGTGACTAGTCCTATTTATAGGCAAAGGCCCTGGGTCTCTTCCCAAATATTGAGCGGGAAGGGCGCCAACAATTGGCCAATTTGAAGGGGAACATCTGGTACAGTTATCCTGACTAAAGTTGGTCCTCGCCTGCCAAAGGCCCTGTGGTGACGCCGTTCTGGGCTCCACGATGACCTCCTTCCCACCATTGGACTGGTCTTGGTCTCGTTGCACCGAAATGGATGCCTTTGCTTGATCCTCTCGCTTGCACTTGCCCCCTTTGCACCAAAGAGGAAAGGGAGACACTGCGCAGGCTGGCGCCCGCCTGGCACCCTTGGTCGTCATGGCTTGCGTCATGGGCACCTCATGAGGTACCCCGCCTTGATCTCTCCGCCTCCTCGCGAGCCAGCCTGATGAGGCCGCGCCTGAGGAAGCGCCGTGTCGTCCGCCCCGCGAGGCTTGGCCCCTCGCGAGGGTCTTGGGTCTTGTGTTGATGAAGATGGGCCATGCTGGGCCCTCTTTCGGGCCACGCCGCAGGCCGCAGGCAGGCAAGTCTGGGGACCCCCGTTCCCAGAACGCCGACAGTAGCCCCCGGGCCCAAGGCGTGCCCAGACTTGGTCATGCTGAGAGGCGAAAGGACAAGGGTGAAGCGCCGCAGGCCCTAACAGCTTGCGGCCTTGGGCGCCGCGTGGCGGTTGATTGGACGCTAGTGCTTATGCAACCGCGCAGGTTATTAAAGGTGCGGCGTCTGCACAGGCTTTGCTCTTCTCTTCCTCCGGTTGCTGCTCAGATCCCCTTTCTTGCGCCTATCCTCTCTTCCTTCAAGTTTCCAGATCTGCTTCATCTGCTTGACCTAGGCAGCTATGGCGCCTCGCCAGCCTCCAGCCAAAGCTTGGTTCTCGCCTGCCCTGGACTTGCCGAATGTGTCGGAGGCGAGCCTTGCCCGGCTGCGCCGGATGGCGGCGGTGCAGGGCATCGACGGGGCGCAGGTGTTCAAGGTCGGCTCCGCCACCCCTGAGGGCCGAGGGAGCACCTTCTACCCTCTCTTTGTAAGCTCCATTACTGCGGGCCTGGTGCCTCCTTTCTCCGAGTTCTTCCTCTCTGTCCTCCGCCATTACAACTTACAAGCTCTGCATCTCCACCCCAACTCCATCCTTCTTCTGGCGATCTTCGCCTACTACTGCGAGGCTCATGTGGGGGTGCAACCCTCAGTGGCCTTGCTGCGCCACTACTTCTCCCTCCGGGTCACCCGCGGTTCCCCTTCCGCATGCGCGAGCTTCGTCGCGTACGACGGCGCCATTGCCATTTCGAATCCCGGGAAGAGGATTGAGGGCTTCAGGAGCAAGTGGGTCTTGGTAGACGCCGGGCGCATCCACCCTCGGCTAATCCTACCCGCGGAGCAGCCCGCGAGTTCCAGTGACTGGTGCCGAGCGGAGCTCATGGACCCCCGCGTGAAGCCGGTATTGGAGAAGATGGACACGGACCTGAAGCCGGCCAGCATGGCGGCGGCAAAGCTGACCGGCGCGTCGCTGCTGAGGGAATTCCTGGAGCATCAGTTGGCTCCGCTTCAGCAGTACTCACCTCCGATGTGGAGGCCCCATCCGAGCCCCGCGGCCTTGGGCTTTGACCGCGGTTCTCCAATCTCTGGTCGGGGGCGAGGTAGCAAGGTTGGAGGGCGCGCCCGTGCCCTTGTTCCTTCGCGACGACTGGGAGCAGGTGGTGGAGTCCATGCCCGTCTTCAACGGGGACGGGCCCGTGCCCGTGGCGGCTCCCGAGGGACTGGTGGACGTGTCCTCCGGCGACTCCGGTGAAGAGGAGGACAAAGAGGAGCGGGGGAAGGGTCCTGACTCCGAGGCAACCGACGGAGAGTCGAGGGCTCCCCTTCCCCGGTGCAGACCCCGTTCTCTCCGCCTCTCTTCGAGTGACGATGACGAGGATGACGAGCAGGTCGGCAGGAGCTTGCCCCCGGTCCCGAAGAAGGACAGGACCGGGCTGCTCTCCCGCGGGTCTATCCCTGCCCCAAGGCGCACCGCAGACACGCCTCCTGCTTCTGGGCTCCCTGAGGGCGATCCTTCCAGCCGGCTTTCTGGCTTCAAGTATGGCCGGAGGCTGCTTGAGCTCACCAGCGATGACCCGTAAGTGCTCGATCCTTGTCTTTATTTCTTGTTCTGCTGTTGAGGCTTGACGTCCGCCCTTTTTAAACAGGCTGGCGCCCGCGGCGAAGAAGTCGAAGGGGGCCCCTGAGGTTTCGACCACGGCAGCGCCTGTGCCCGTGGGGGATGGTGATTGTGACGCACAGGCCTCTCCTTCCCGGTCACCTTCGCAAGGCCTGGCTGAGCTGGCTGGGGCAAGCTCAGCCCCCATGGCCTAGGTGACTCCCGAGGTGCCCTTGTCTGCCGCCGCCACCACGACCGTCGGGGCGCAGCAGACTCCGCCTCGTGATGCTGTGGTTGTGCCGCCGCTGCTTCCTCCTCCTGCTCCTCCGACTGCTGTTTCTCCGTCCCCTTCTGCCGTTCTGGAGCATGCCGTTGCTGAACTGGACCGGCTGCGGCAGGATCTTCTTGGCGCCGACCCTCGCCTGGTGGCCGGGCGCCTGGAGCTGGCTTCGGGATGGATTCGCTCCAACGCCTCGATTTAGGCGGCGCTGGTTCAGGCCTCGACGGCCTGCGACGGAGAGAGGGAGGCTACCCTCGAGGCAAAGGCTGCTCGAGACGCGGCCCTGGGGGAGGTGGTTGAAGTCTGTGGTCACTGCAAGGAGTTGGAGGACGAGCTGCAAGGCCTGCGGGACCAGCTTGCGAAGGAGGTCCACCTTCGCCAGGAGCAGGAAGAAGGCATGAAGGCTCACGAGGCGGCCATCGAGGGCCGGGAGGCCAAGCTCAAGAAGCGCCGCGACCGTCTAGGCGCGCTGAAGAAGGAGCTGGAGGTGACGAAGGCTGAGCTGGACGGCAAAGCCCAGGTCCTTGCCGAGGATCGCGTGGCCTTCACGGACATGGAGAAGGAGGCTCGTGCTTCGCTGAAGACGCTTTACGAGAGTGGCCTGGAGAGCCCGCTAGCCGGCGCCGAGGACGGCCCCGCCAAGCTGCTTCCCTTCCTGGTTCGTGCCCTTGGGGATGTCGCCCTTGGCCTTGGCCCCACGACCGAGGCCGAGGCGCATGTCCTATCTTCTGCTGCGCTGACGCGGGTCTTCGCCCACATCTACCTTCGCGATCCCAGCGCCGACCTCGACAGCCTGTTGGAGCCGGTGAGCGGGCGAGGGTGCTGCCGCCGCTGTCGAAGCCGTGAAGGGGCGCGCAGAGGCGCTGCTGGGGAAGTTCCGGGCCTTCAGCACCAAACCGAAGCAAGGCGCTGCCGGCCCTACTGCTCCATGAGGCGAAGCCACTCCGCGCTGCTCCACCACCGACAACTGACTCCGCTACTGCTCCTGTCCTGCTTTTAGCTCCTACACATGCATCATGCCTCGGGGAGGCATTAAAATTGCGTTCGGTACTGAGACGACAGTATGGACTGTAATATTTGCTTTTAAATTCCTTGAGTTTTATGCTTTTCCTCCCTACTTGCTTGTGTTCTACGCTGGCAGAGCCCGGCCCCGCGCATACCTCACCTAGCATTAGCCCCGACCGGAAACCAGGACGGGACCAAAGGAGTGAGGAGCTACGTGACAAGTTAGGCTCCTGAGTCGCGATGCTCAGGAGTCCCCCTTGGCGCACGAACAACAAGTAGGGAAGTGTGATGTAGGTGTATCTTCCGTTCTATGTCTGCAGAGCCCGACTCCGTGCGTACCTCACCCAGCATAGCCTTTCGGAACTAAGGAGTGAGGGGCTACGGAGCTAGTTAGGCTCCTGAGTCGCGATGCTCAAGAGTCCCCCTTGACGCGCAAACAACGAGCGATGAGGTGAGATGCAAGCGGGACTATCGTTCTACGTCTGCAGAGCCCGGCCTCGCACGTACCTCACCCAGCATAGCCTTTTGGAACTAAGGAGTGAGGGGCTACGGGACCAGTTAGGCCCCTGAGTCGCGATGCTCAGGGGTCCCCCTTGACGCTCAAACGGCCTTCATACCTTGGCTCCTCTCGGGGAGAGACGCGCGACGAACCAGGCCCGAGGGGCCTGGCTGGGTGGCGTACGTCTGGGCGTGACCCAGGCGTAGCCCCCGTGCCTAGCCCCTTCGCGCGGCGCTCCCGAGGGGAGGCGTTGCGATGAGGCTAGACACTGAGCTCTGGGCTCCCTGAGGTTGATGCGGCCCGGAGGCCACCCTCAGTTGTTTATCACCAGAGCGAAGCATAGCGCTTCTGTATGTGTACGGGCATAGCCGCTCCTCGGCAGTGTCGTCAGCCAGCGCGGAGCATGGTGCTTCCACTGGTACGTGGAAGGGGGCTCCCCTCCAGGAAGAGCCCCCGGGGCATGTACAGCCCCGCCCTGACACGTGGCCGGCACGGTAGGGCTAGGTGAGGTGTATCTGGGCACCCGTGAGCTAGCGCGGGACTCACGGGGCCCTACCTCTAGGCGGGTTGCGCCTGGCACTGGGCCGTATCTTGTGATGTGTTCCTGCAAATTTGGTAATATGCCGGCACTCTACGTCCTCGGGTCCCGGCCCTCGAGCTTGTCTCAGCCGTCGCTGGTATGCCAGGTCGCGATGCCGTGGACAAGGCCAGAGGGTGAGGGCTGGAGAGCCAGTAAGAGCCCTGAGTCGCGATGCTCAGGTACCCCCCCCTTTAACGTGCAAGTGGTCGACATGGAGAAGAAAAGGTGCCGTGGACAGGCATCAAGTAATCAAGCATGATAGGCGAATGCATAGTTGGAAATAAACGCAAAGGAGATATACGCCACTTGGCTCGGCCCGAGCGGCCTGGGGATGATGCAGCCCGAGGGGCGCCCCCAACAAAGCAAGCTAATGACTGAAAAATAAAAAGGGATACATGCCGCAGGGACGGACCCACGCGGCCTGGGAATGATGCAGCCCTGGGAGGGCGCTCCCAGCTGGAAACGAAGCTTGAAAGATGTCACCTGAAGATGTCGAAGACGAAGTGGTGTCGGTGCAGCAGACTCGGTGGGCTGCGGAAGCCGATCCTTACGAGCCCCCAGGCCCAGGGGCCTCGGGAGGCTCCGGAGGCGCTGGTGGCTCTTCGCGAATCATCTCCATCTCTGCCAGGGCTGCGGAACGCATGTCTTCCTGAGTTTCCATGATGCCCCTCATGAGGCGCTGGTACGCAGCAGCCACGCTCGGCAAGCCGTAAGGCATGCGAACGTAGCTGTGGGGTGGACCTCCACAATGCCCCACTTGCGAGGGCCAGAGGCATTCCGTCGTGGCGACCTGATTGAGCCCTGGTACGTCGATGCAGACACGCAGCCCACCATCCTCGCCTGGATGGGGAGCCACAGCCGGTGAACGGCGGCAACCTCTCATGATTCTTGACTCCTGTAGTTCTTGAACGGCCTTGTTGATGAACTCCTGCTGGTCTGACCTTCCTTGCCTCGCTCCTTCTTGAGGGAAACGTGCTTCGATGCACGCCTCCACGTGGTGCCCAAGCGCCTCCCTTGTGACCCTGGCCAGGTCGGTGGCCCTCCAGGCGAGAGCCCCCGAGCCCTGCCTGAGGACGGCGCCGGGCGTGCCTTCCTATGCGATGGAAGGAGGTTCCCCTTGGGAAGACGCGGGACCTGAGGGGCTGGCCCGGACAACGCCTTCTTCTTCTTGGGGGTGGTCTCGGGAAGCCTCCTGCTTCCGCGATCTGGGTCTTCTAGTGACGCGGCCTGAAAGGCTCGCTCCAGGGAACACACTGCATCCTTCTCTTCACATGGCACCGTGATGACTCCGCCACTTCCTGGCATCTTGAGGACGTTGTAGCCATGATGAGTTACGGCCATGAACTTGGCCAGCGCTGGGTACCGGAGGATGGCGTTGTATGGCAGGCGGATGTGGGCGACGTCAAAGTCGATGAGCTCGGTGCGGTAGTTGCTGCGGGCCCCGAAGGTGACAGGGAGGCGGACCTGCCCGATCGGGACCGTGGAACCGTCGGTGACTCCGGAGAAAGGCTTGGTTGGCTGAAGCTGGTCATAGGGCACTTGGAGATTGTTGAATGTTTCCACGGATAGGACGTTGAGCCCTGCTCCACCATCGATGAGGGTCCTGGTGACCAGTACGTTGCTGATGACCGGGGAGCAAAGCATCGGGAGGACTCCGGCTATGGCCGCACACTTGAGCTGATCTACTGAGCTGAACGTGATCGCGCACGCCGACCACCTGAGAGGGCGCGTTGCTTCGAGCTTGGGGAGGGTTGCATTCACTTCACGGGCAAACTGCTTGAAGATGCGTTGGGAGGCTGGGGCTTGAGCTCCGCCCAGGATGCAGGCGATTGCGCGCGGCTCCTGGAAGCCCCCATCCCCCTCGTCTTGATGGCGGTCCTCGTTCCTCCTTGGCTGAGGCGGCAGTGGAGGGAGGCCTGCGTTGCCCTACAGGCGATCCTCACGAGGCTGATCCCGCCAG
This sequence comes from Aegilops umbellulata, assembly GCA_032464435.1. Classification (NCBI taxonomy): domain Eukaryota; kingdom Viridiplantae; phylum Streptophyta; class Magnoliopsida; order Poales; family Poaceae; genus Aegilops; species Aegilops umbellulata. Next base: position 324,304,315 of record CP136060.1, read on the forward strand.
TCCCCCTCGCGAGGCAGGTCTCGCCAGCGGTCCTCGCAAGGTTGATCACGCCATCCTTGGCGCGGGCCGCGGTCTTCCCAGCGTCCTGCGTTTCTTCCTCCTCCTCGGCCGTAGCCCCGGTGTCGGGACCCCGATCCTAAGTCACACCGATCTAGCACGTAACACCTCATATTACTTTGCGGCCTCACGCACGGTATTCCCACGGGTGCCACCTTACCTGGCCCGGGACCGTTTGCGCCTTTTGGCTCACGTATATGATAGTGTCACTAGCATCCATATGACAGAGAACCCGGGCCGACATGGCTAGTCGTGAACCCAAGGCGGCGCCAACCTATGAGGACAGGCATACATGAATCACATCGAGCATGTCGGTCAACAACGTATAAATCCGGGCTGTAGCACTGGGCTAACAGGACTCCGGTAACCCGGGCTGTAGCAGGCTAGGCAGGACTCCGGATAACATCGCGTGACATTTCCCCAAAGGGGACAGACACAGGAACGAGGTGAAACACATGCCGGCCAGTCAAGTGTTCCGAGCAGTAGTGCTGGGCTAGCAGGACTCCGGTGAACCGGGCTGTAGCGGACTACTATCGCTCAGAAGCACTAGACTTACATTTCCCCATATGAAAGGCTACCAAGGATAAACAACTAGATAGTCGGATCCCACACATAGCAATACACGTTACACGTACGCATAACATGCAAGTATGTGCTGTACAACATGGCATCACAACATAACGCAAACTTATATAGATAAGGCCCAGAAGAGCCACATAGCATTAAATACAATCAGGGGTCACATGACCCATCATTCAGAACATACAGGCAACAAGCGGAAGCATTACATGTCTGAGTACAGACAACTACAAAATAAAAGGCTGAGAAGCCTGACTATCTACAACCTCCGATCAAGATCGTAGCTGAGGTACAAGCTACCTATCGAAGTCCAAGCGGAACTACTAGTGAGACAGATGTCTCATCTGCAAAACATAAATAAAGCAAACGTGAGTACAAAGGTACTCAGCAAGACTTACATCAGATCCTATCATACATGCATTAGTATCAAGGAGGTAATGTGGGGTTTAGTTGCAGCAAGCCAGCTTTGACTCTGTGGCTATCCTGTTCTACGACTGCTGGTAACTCTTTTGAAATGGCGCACACGAGTCCACTAATCACCACATCAATACACTACTATGGATTCATCCCCGTCTCACTACGAGAAGGCCATCCATAGCACTCACACTTATCTTGAGCATTTTATGGTATCCACTTCAAGTTGTCTATGTACCACGTAAGCATCCAAGAAGTCCATAACCGAGGACGCGACTATTCGAATAGATCATGATAACCCTGCAGGGGTGTACTTCTTCACACACGCTCTCGCCACTTATCGCCCTGTACACGTCATGTACCTCGGCAACCTTCAAGCGGAAGCCGGGCGAGGGAGTCGGCCACGACCTGACTAACCACACAAGACTCTAGTCCAGGTTTATCGCCTATTCGGGTTCCATCCGCAAGGAGATCCGGCCGGGGTGTCACTCACGGCCCCAAACGATGTGTGCAGGGTTCCCAAGCCCACCTCGCCGGGTGGATCTACGCTTGGTACACCGTGCCACTTGTGCCTAGTCTGTCCCAAGCCCACCTGGCCGGGTGCCACTTGGTAGACTACTAACACTACCTACAAACACCAGAAACTATTTGCAACTCCTGGACAGAGATCAAGTTGGTTAATAAGTCGAGAGGGGCACTTAAGCATTCCAATGTGTGGTAGTAGCTAGTCATTGGACAACATACACAGAACTCGGTGCTTAAGGACGGTTCCAGTGAGACAACCCACCATGTACTCCTACATGGCCTCTCACCGCTACCTTTACCAAATCGTGTTCACACGCTTAACTCTCAGCATCAGAACATATCATATCACTCCAATCCATTCCCAATGAGTCAGACCTGACACAACTCTAAGCAATAGCAGGCATGGCATGGTAGAAGCACAACATGGCTCAATCAACTCCTACACATGCTAGTGGGTTTCAACTATTTACTGTGGCAATGACAGGTCATGCAGAGGAATGGGTTCAACTACCGCAGCATAAAGTAGCAGTTGATTCGTTGTTGTCCTAATGCAATAAAAGAGAGCAGGAGCGAGAGTGGGACCATATCAGAATGAACAAGGGGGGTTTGCTTGCCTGGTAGATCAACAGGGGGGCACTGCTCTTCTGACAGGTACTCTGGAACGGTCTCCGGAGCAGAACCTATCGAGAAGGAACGGTGTCGGCAATCAATACACAATCATATGCAACAATATGATGCATGAACATGGCATGAGAATGTGATGTTGTTTGAGCTAATGCAGCTAGAGTTTATTTGGTTGAAGTTCATATGAACCAAGGGTTCATATGCAAACCCCAAGTGAAGTATATAACATGCCATTATTACGATTTCACTTATACAGCAAGTATAAGTTGGTTTTTCATGCATGAAACTAGCATAAATGGGTTCCTTGCATTTTTCTGATGATTTTTCATATATAACTTGTTTCAATCTGAGCTACGGTTGATTTGATATGAATTTTTGAAGTTTGAATCATTTTCTGGAATTTCCTGTTTAAAATTAAACCCAGAGAAATGAATAACTGCGTCAGCATTGCGTCATGCTTGCGTCAGCAAGTCAACAACGCTGACTGGGGTCAAACCTGACGTGTGGGGGCCACACGTCAGTGACACAGGGGCTAAACCCGGTCAAACCCGCACTGACCGGGGTTTGACCTGGCCCTGGGGCCCACGGTCAGTGGCTTAGGGTGGGTTTAGGCGGCAGGGTTAGCAGCTAATCACGGGGCCACGTCAGCCTCGCCGGAGTTGGCCGGCGACGACCAAACCGCGCGGCGGTGCTTCGCCGGAATGCGCTACAGGCGGCGGAAAGGCGCGCGGGGACTACCAAGCGGCAGCCCGCGCTCGACCGCATCCACCTGGGCATAGGGGAGGTCGCGGGGACGGCGGAGCTCGCCGGAGCAGGGCTCGCGGCGGCGGCCGGAGTTCGGTTGATGCGGGTTAGGCACTGCAGGGCGCTAGGGGGGCTGCGGTTAGGCGCGTTGGACTCGTGGGGGTGCGGTGAGCTCAGTGGTAAGCTTGGACGCATGCTTGCACGGCCGTAACCGCGGTGGCGACACGGCCGGCGGCGAGGAGCAATCGGCTCCGATGGCCATGGTGGCTAGAAAGCGCGGACGAGCACGGGGAGAGAGGGGAAAGAAACAAGGGCTCACAGCGAATCCAGTAGAGGCAACGGCGAGGCCGGGGAGGGACTGGAGCTCGCGAATTTGATGGAGATGGCCGGCGGTCCCGAGGTTGAAGAAGGCAACGATGGCGGTGAAGCAGGGCACCCGACGTCTCGTGGCTCGGCGATGAGGAAGAGGACGGCGAGGCGGAGCTCCTAGGCGCATCGGTGAGGCGTGCGGTGGCCGGTGGCCGCGGGGAAGCTCATCAGCGGTCTCGGGCGCTCGGGGTCGGTCGTGGGAGAGAGAGCAGAGGAGGGAGAGGGGCGCGAGGGAGAGAGGAGAGAAAGCCAGGGAGAGTGAGAGAGCGGTGGGCGTCGCGTGGCGACGCGCGGGACGTCCAGGCGTCGGGGGAGGGGAGCCAGGCAGGCTGGTGGCGTGGCGGCACGGCCGTGCGCGCGCGCCGGCCACACGCCTGGCCGACTGGCGCCAGGAGGACGATGGCGCGGGTGGGCTGGCCCAGCTGGGCCGCACAGGAGCTGGGCCGCAGGTAAGCACGGGTAAGTTTGCAAATTTGGTTTTCTTTTCTATTTTTTTCTGACATTTGTTTGATTTAATAAAATGCTAAATCATTTTATTTACTTATGCCAACTTTTGCAGGGGCTAATGGTATTATTCCAGAGCTCCTCAACAAATGGCACAATTTTTGGATATATAAAACATATATATCATTTATATATCCAATGCAAATAATTATTGCATTAATTCCAAATGCCCAAAATAAATATTTATGAGCTTCTAAAAATATTGGTTTGATTTTTACCTCTGTCCAATATTTTTAGAGAGTAACATGAACATTTTCTTGGACCTTTTTGGAGCACTTTTTATCTGGGTCATTTCCAGAAATAAAAACTGAGGGTTTCACAAATCCCCAATTCAAATTTAAAAGAATTTAAACATGATGCACACATGACTAGCTAGCCTTGAGCATACCAGAACTAGGGATGTGACAACTCGCCCCCACTCGAAAGAATCTCGTCCCGAGATTCAGGGGTCGACGGGAAGAAGGCGGGGTATTCCAATCGAAGACGATCTTCTCGCTCCCAGGTAGCTTCTCTCTCGGAATGATGAGACCACTGAACTTTGAGAAACTTGATGTTCTGACGTCGAGTAACACGCTCTGCTTGATCAAGAATGCGAACAGGGTACTCTCGATATGTGAGGTTATCTTGGAGATCAAGTGTTTCGTGGTCCACTCCGCGGATGGGATCCGAGAAGCAACGCCTGAGTTGAGAGACGTGGAAGACATCATGTACTCGAGAAAAGTGTGGCGGTAGTTCCAACTGGTAGGCAACCTCTCCTCGTTTAGCGAGAATGCGAAAAGGACCAATGTAACGAGGAGCCAACTTGCCCTTGATACCGAATCGATGGGTACCCTTCAAAGGAGTAACCCGAAGGTAAGCCTTGTCGCCAACTTCATAAGCCACTTCCTTATGACGACGGTCATACTGGCTCTTTTGACGAGATTGGGCTGTTTTCAAATTCTCATGAATGATGCGAACTTGCTCTTCTGCCTCCTGGATCATATCCGGTCCAAAGAATTGTCTTTCACCGGTTTCTGACCAGTTCAAAGGTGTTCGACATCTTCGTCCATACAGAATCTCAAAAGGAGCTTTCTTGAGACTGGATTGGTAGCTATTGTTATAAGCAAACTCGGCGAAAGGAAGACACTTCTCCCAATCCATACCGAATGAGATAACGCAAGCTCTAAGCATGTCTTCGAGGATTTGGTTAACCCTTTCCACCTGACCACTTGATTGAGGGTGGAAAGCGGTACTGAAGGAAAGATGGGTGCCCATGGCAGTTTGGAAACTCTCCCAGAAATGAGAAGTGAAAAGACTACCACGGTCTGAATTGATTTCTAGTGGAACACCATGAAGTGAAACTATTCGAGAAATATATAAGTCAGCGAGCTGACTAGCGGTGATATTCTCTCGAACAGGTAGGAAGTGAGCCACTTTGGAAAGACGATCAATGACTACGAAGATAGCATTATTCCCTTTCTTGGTCCTGGGAAAGCCAGTGATGAAGTCCATACCAACCTTATCCCATTTCCATTCAGGAATAGCTAAAGGCTGAAGGGTGCCAGCAGGCCTTTGATGCTCTGCCTTAACGCGACGACAAACGTCACAGTTAGCAATGAACTCAGCGATTTCTCTCTTCATCCTAGTCCACCAGAACCTCTGGCGTAGGTCCTGATACATCTTAGTACTACCGGGATGAATTGTGAGAGGGGATTCATGAGCCTCCTTAAGGATCAGTTGTCGCAGATGTTGATTCTTGGGAACCACCAAGCGATTCTCAAAGAAAACAACACCTCGATCATCTATAGAGAAACTTCCACCAACTCCCTTGTTAATGTTTCTCTTCATGCGGATAACACCCCTATCAAACTTCTGGTTAGAAATGATCTGATCTTCAAGGGTAGGTTTCGCCACCAAGGTAGAAAGGAATCCGTGAGGAGCAATGTGAAGATTAAGCTTACAGAATTCCTCATGGAGAAGGGGTTGGCCCTGCTGCAACATAAGATTGTTGCAATAGGACTTACGACTTAGCGCATCAGCCATGACATTGCCCTTGCCTGGGGTGTAGGTAATCCCTAAGTCGTAATCTGAGATCAACTCCAACCAACGTCTTTGCCTAAGGTTCAAGTCTGGTTGGGTGAAGATATACTTGAGACTCTGGTGATCGGTGTATATCTCACAACGTTTACCGAGAAGGTAATGTCTCCATGTCTTAAGTGCATAGACTACGGCTGCAAGCTCTAGGTCATGTGTAGGATAATTCTCCTCATGTGGATGCAACTGTCGAGATGCATAGGCAATCACATGACGATCCTGCATAAGAATGCAACCTAGTCCCTGTCGTGAGGCATCACAGTAGATAACAAAGTCCTTAGTGAAATCCGGTGGCACAAGTATGGGAGCAGAAGTCAGGCGTCTTTTCAGTTCCTGAAAACTGTACTCACACTGTGGGGACCACTCAAACTTTTTATCTTTCTTGAGAAGTTCCGTGAGGGGTTTGGCTACTTTGGAGAAGTTTTCAACAAAGCGGCGACAATAGCTGGCTAGACCAAGGAAACTCCTAACTTGTTTAACTGTTTCAGGTGGAGTCCAATCAAGAACGGCCTGAACTCTTTCGGGATTGACAGCAATGCCCTTACCAGAGATCACGTGGCCTAGGTAGGTCACTTATGGCAACCAAAATTCGCACTTGGAGAACTTGGCATAAAGGCGGTGCTCTCTGAGTTTTTCTAGCACAAGTCTAAGATGTTCGGCATGCTCTTCCTCGTTCTTCGAGTAAATAAGGATATCATCGAGGTAAACCACGACGAACTTATCTAAAGACTCCATGAAGATCGAGTTCATCAAGCGGGAAAAGGTAGCTGGAGCATTGGTTAGACCAAAGGACATGACGGTGTACTCGTACTGGCCATAACGAGTGACAAAAGCCGTCTTAGGAATGTCACCGTTTCTGATCTTGATTTGATGGTAGCCTAACCTCAAATCCATCTTGGAAAAGACTGAGGATCCAGCGAGCTGATCATACAGGTCGTTGATCCTGGGAAGCGGATACTTGTTCTTTATCGTGACCAAATTAACGGGACGATAATCTACAACCATCCGGTCCGTACCATCCTTCTTCTTGACGAAGAGGACGGGGCAAGCCCAGGGAGAAGAACTAGGACGGATGAAACCCTTTTGCAAGGACTCATCGATTTGTTTCTTAAGCTCGGCTAGTTCTAAGGGTGCCATCTTGTAAGGTCTCCTAGAAATTGGGGCGGTTCCTGGGATAAGATCTATGACAAATTCTACATCTCTGTCAGGTGGAACACCTGGCAGTTCTTCTGGAAAGACATCCGGAAAGTCACGGACTACCGGGATATCTTCAAGGTCTGGAAGAGGGTTGGCGTTAAGAGAATAAAGCTGACGCTTTGCAATTCTAGTGGAGACAGTGACTATCTTGCCAGATGGATGTGTAAGTTGAACAGACCTGGTGTAACAGTCAATCTTGGCATAATGAGCTTTCATCCAGTCCATACCCAAGATGATGTTAATATCTGAAGACTTGAGGGCTACAAGTGATGCAAGGAATACAAGTCTGTCAACAAGGATTTCATTGCCATAACTTATCCTAGAGGTTTGCCATTTGGATCCAGGAGTCTGAATGAGTAGTGGGGAGGGCATATCACAAAATGACATGTCGTGCAAGCGGGCATAACTTTCGGAAATGAAGGAATGAGACGCTCCAGTATCAAATAGAACCGAAGCTGGATGACAGTTTACAAGGAGTGTACCAAGAACGACATCTGGATCATCATGAGCGTCTTTAGCTGAGACGTGATGCACACGTCCATGTTCAGTGGGAGCTGTCTGGGCACTGATCATCTTGCGTGATGGCTTAATTCCACGGCCAACAAACTTCTCGGGCTGAGATGGAGCAACATTGGTCTGAGTGCAAATACGGGCAATGTGACCTGGCTCTCCGCACTTGTAACAAATCTTGGAGGTAGGACGTGGACCCGCATTGACGGGCGGTCCACCAATAGGCCTGGGTGGAGCATATGGCTGAACTGGGTGAGGCGCCACATAAGATGGCCTCGGTGAATAACCGGGTGGAAGAGCGGAGTTCGGAATCCAAATCCGGCGCTTCTGAGAACTAGAACCGGAGGAAGAAACCAAATCACGGGTGTGCTTACGAGACTCCTCGTAAGTGAGCTGAGCTGTCTCTGCGTTAATGGCTTTGTTCACAAGAGCCTGGAATGTATTGCAATGGTGCAAATGGAGATCACGACGCAACTTGGGATTGAGCCCCTTCCGGAACCTAGCCTGCTTCTTGGCGTCTGTGGACACTTCTTCTGTAGCATAGCGGGCGAGATTCTCAAACTCTCTACTATAAGCATCAACAGCCATCTTACCCTGGGTGAAACTACAGAACTCTTCTCTCTTGCGATCGATGAGGGCTTCAGGAATGTGATGCTCGCGAAAAGCCTCAGTGAATTCTCTCCAGGTAGGTATCTGACCAACTGGAAGCATAGCCTCATAGTTCTGCCACCAAAGACTAGCAGGACCCTCCAGAAGGTATGCAGCATAGATGACCTCGTCACCTTCAGCTACGTTCACAGAACGCATCTTGTGTGTGACACTACGGAGCCAGTCATCTGCATCGAGTGGCTCAATAGAATGATGAAAAATGGGTGGGTGCAAGCGAATGAAGTCATGAATGGTTGCAGACCCTTTGAACTGAGGTGTGGTGTTCTCCTCGATACGTGCCAACAAGCGGTTGGTCTCACGCTTGTTCATCTCAACCTCTAACATGAACTTTGCCAACGAAGACTGATCGGGAGGATCCTCATCCCTACCATCTCCGTGGTTCTGGCTACGAGCAACAGAACTTCGTTTAACTGATGACATCCTGAGGAACGAAACCAAGGAAAACAAGGATGGATTCAGCATCAACTATAGGATGCAGAAGGTAGCACAAGAATTTAGTATCTCTCAAACTCCTAGGATAATTCCGGCAGCATAGCGGCAGTAAAATGCTCAATATGAGACATTCTGTAAAAGACGGGGTAGCACCATAATCAACATCATCACACAAGGTTCTGAAATATTACTAAACAGACTACACCGGAGGTACTTGAACTGGGATATGACTCTCATCAACCAATCCTAAGAGACTATGGAGTAGTAACACGTGATCCTGATAGATAGAAGAGGAAGCTTAGTTCCTTAACCCCGTTGGAAAGATAGGATGACTCAGATCAGAAGGGCATGAGATATAAGGAGTAAAAAGAGCCTTACGTTCCCTTCCACAATCAATTCCCTTATATAACTAAAGAATTTCTAGACTCAACTTCGAACAGGTTGGCTTGGAAATCCTACAGGCAGTCAGGCTCTGATACCAACGCTGTCGGGACCCCGATCCTAAGTCACACCGATCTAGCACGTAACACCTCATATTACTTTGCGGCCTCACGCACGGTATTCCCACGGGTGCCACCTTACCTGGCCCGGGACCGTTTGCGCCTTTTGGCTCACGTATATGATAGTGTCGCTAGCATCCATATGACAGAGAACCCGGGCCGACATGGCTAGTCGTGAACCCAAGGCGGCGCCAACCTATGAGGACAGGCATACATGAATCACATCGAGCATGTCGGTCAACAACGTATAAATCCGGGCTGTAGCACTGGGCTAACAGGACTCCGGTAACCCGGGCTGTAGCAGGCTAGGCAGGACTCCGGATAACATCGCGTGACATTTCCCCAAAGGGGACAGACACAGGAACGAGGTGAAACACATGCCGGCCAGTCAAGTGTTCCGAGCAGTAGTGCTGGGCTAGCAGGACTCCGGTGAACCGGGCTGTAGCGGACTACTATCGCTCAGAAGCACTAGACTTACATTTCCCCATATGAAAGGCTGCCAAGGATAAACAACTAGATAGTCGGATCCCACACATAGCAATACACGTTACACGTACGCATAACATGCAAGTATGTGCTGTACAACATGGCATCACAACATAACGCAAACTTATATAGATAAGGCCCAGAAGAGCCACATAGCATTAAATACAATCAGGGGTCACATGACCCATCATTCAGAACATACAGGCAACAAGCGGAAGCATTACATGTCTGAGTACAGACAACTACAAAATAAAAGGCTGAGAAGCCTGACTATCTACAACCTCCGATCAAGATCGTAGCTGAGGTACAAGCTACCTATCGAAGTCCAAGCGGAACTACTAGTGAGACAGATGTCTCATCTGCAAAACATAAATAAAGCAAACGTGAGTACAAAGGTACTCAGCAAGACTTACATCAGATCCTATCATACATGCATTAGTATCAAGGAGGTAATGTGGGGTTTAGTTGCAGCAAGCCAGCTTTGACTCTGTGGCTATCCTGTTCTACGACTGCTGGTAACTCTTTTGAAATGGCGCACACGAGTCCACTAATCACCACATCAATACACTACTATGGATTCATCCCCGTCTCACTACGAGAAGGCCATCCATAGCACTCACACTTATCTTGAGCATTTTATGGTATCCACTTCAAGTTGTCTATGTACCACGTAAGCATCCAAGAAGTCCATAACCGAGGACGCGACTATTCGAATAGATCATGATAACCCTGCAGGGGTGTACTTCTTCACACACGCTCTCGCCACTTATCGCCCTGTACACGTCATGTACCTCGGCAACCTTCAAGCGGAAGCCGGGCGAGGGAGTCGGCCACGACCTGACTAACCACACAAGACTCTAGTCCAGGTTTATCGCCTATTCGGGTTCCATCCGCAAGGAGATCCGGCCGGGGTGTCACTCACGGCCCCAAACGATGTGTGCAGGGTTCCCAAGCCCACCTCGCCGGGTGGATCTACGCTTGGTACACCGTGCCACTTGTGCCTAGTCTGTCCCAAGCCCACCTGGCCGGGTGCCACTTGGTAGACTACTAACACTACCTACAAACACCAGAAACTATTTGCAACTCCTGGACAGAGATCAAGTTGGTTAATAAGTCGAGAGGGGCACTTAAGCATTCCAATGTGTGGTAGTAGCTAGTCATTGGACAACATACACAGAACTCGGTGCTTAAGGACGGTTCCAGTGAGACAACCCACCATGTACTCCTACATGGCCTCTCACCGCTACCTTTACCAAATCGTGTTCACACGCTTAACTCTCAGCATCAGAACATATCATATCACTCCAATCCATTCCCAATGAGTCAGACCTGACACAACTCTAAGCAATAGCAGGCATGGCATGGTAGAAGCACAACATGGCTCAATCAACTCCTACACATGCTAGTGGGTTTCAACTATTTACTGTGGCAATGACAGGTCATGCAGAGGAATGGGTTCAACTACCGCAGCATAAAGTAGCAGTTGATTCGTTGTTGTCCTAATGCAATAAAAGAGAGCAGGAGCGAGAGTGGGACCATATCAGAATGAACAAGGGGGGTTTGCTTGCCTGGTAGATCAACAGGGGGGCACTGCTCTTCTGACAGGTACTCTGGAACGGTCTCCGGAGCAGAACCTATCGAGAAGGAACGGTGTCGGCAATCAATACACAATCATATGCAACAATATGATGCATGAACATGGCATGAGAATGTGATGTTGTTTGAGCTAATGCAGCTAGAGTTTATTTGGTTGAAGTTCATATGAACCAAGGGTTCATATGCAAACCCCAAGTGAAGTATATAACATGCCATTATTACGATTTCACTTATACAGCAAGTATAAGTTGGTTTTTCATGCATGAAACTAGCATAAATGGGTTCCTTGCATTTTTCTGATGATTTTTCATATATAACTTGTTTCAATCTGAGCTACGGTTGATTTGATATGAATTTTTGAAGTTTGAATCATTTTCTGGAATTTCCTGTTTAAAATTAAACCCAGAGAAATGAATAACTGCGTCAGCATTGCGTCATGCTTGCGTCAGCAAGTCAACAACGCTGACTGGGGTCAAACCTGACGTGTGGGGGCCACACGTCAGTGACACAGGGGCTAAACCCGGTCAAACCCGCACTGACCGGGGTTTGACCTGGCCCTGGGGCCCACGGTCAGTGGCTTAGGGTGGGTTTAGGCGGCAGGGTTAGCAGCTAATCACGGGGCCACGTCAGCCTCGCCGGAGTTGGCCGGCGACGACCAAACCGCGCGGCGGTGCTTCGCCGGAATGCGCTACAGGCGGCGGAAAGGCGCGCGGGGACTACCAAGCGGCAGCCCGCGCTCGACCGCATCCACCTGGGCATAGGGGAGGTCGCGGGGACGGCGGAGCTCGCCGGAGCAGGGCTCGCGGCGGCGGCCGGAGTTCGGTTGATGCGGGTTAGGCACTGCAGGGCGCTAGGGGGGCTGCGGTTAGGCGCGTTGGACTCGTGGGGGTGCGGTGAGCTCAGTGGTAAGCTTGGACGCGTGCTTGCACGGCCGTAACCGCGGTGGCGACACGGCCGGCGGCGAGGAGCAATCGGCTCCGATGGCCATGGTGGCTAGAAAGCGCGGACGAGCACGGGGAGAGAGGGGAAAGAAACAAGGGCTCACAGCGAATCCAGTAGAGGCAACGGCGAGGCCGGGGAGGGACTGGAGCTCGCGAATTTGATGGAGATGGCCGGCGGTCCCGAGGTTGAAGAAGGCAACGATGGCGGTGAAGCAGGGCACCCGACGTCTCGTGGCTCGGCGATGAGGAAGAGGACGGCGAGGCGGAGCTCCTAGGCGCATCGGTGAGGCGTGCGGTGGCCGGTGGCCGCGGGGAAGCTCATCGGCGGTCTCGGGCGCTCGGGGTCGGTCGTGGGAGAGAGAGAAGAGGAGGGAGAGGGGCGCGAGGGAGAGAGGAGAGAAAGCCAGGGAGAGTGAGAGAGCGGTGGGCGTCGCGTGGCGACGCGCGGGACGTCCAGGCGTCGGGGGAGGGGAGCCAGGCAGGCTGGTGGCGTGGCGGCACGGCCGTGCGCGCGCGCCGGCCACACGCCTGGCCGACTGGCGCCAGGAGGACGATGGCTCGGGTGGGCTGGCCCAGCTGGGCCGCACAGGAGCTGGGCCGCAGGTAAGCACGGGTAAGTTTGCAAATTTGGTTTTCTTTTCTATTTTTTTCTGACATTTGTTTGATTTAATAAAATGCTAAATCATTTTATTTACTTATGCCAACTTTTGCAGGGGCTAATGGTATTATTCCAGAGCTCCTCAACAAATGGCACAATTTTTGGATATATAAAACATATATATCATTTATATATCCAATGCAAATAATTATTGCATTAATTCCAAATGCCCAAAATAAATATTTATGAGCTTCTAAAAATATTGGTTTGATTTTTACCTCTGTCCAATATTTTTAGAGAGTAACATGAACATTTTCTTGGACCTTTTTGGAGCACTTTTTATCTGGGTCATTTCCAGAAATAAAAACTGAGGGTTTCACAAATCCCCAATTCAAATTTAAAAGAATTTAAACATGATGCACACATGACTAGCTAGCCTTGAGCATACCAGAACTAGGGATGTGACACCCGGTCAGTGCAGTCGGGACAACGGCTGATCCTTCCTTCTCGCACGGCGCGGAGCTCTTGGCATTCATTGGTGTTGTGGGTGTGGAGGTCATGGTACACACAGTACCGGCTGCCCCTGGAGGATTCGGGCAGATCCTTGCCCCGCTTGGTGTCCGGTTCCGCCGCAAGCACGGCAGCCCCCTTGCGCTTCACGTCCTTGGCCTTGGGCTTCTTCTCTTCTGGGTCTGCAGCGGGCAGCTCGAGGAGGGAGAGACGCCCTTCCTCAGCCCTGGCGCACTTGGTCGCCAAGTTGAACAGCTCCAGGGAGGTGCACAGGTCTTCATGCATCGCCAGCTCCTCCTTCATCTTGACGTCGCGCACACCATCGGAGAAGGCTGAGATGATGGCTTCCTCGGACACCTTGGGGATCTTGAGGTGCGCACTATTGAAGCGCTGGATGTACTTTTGCAGGGTCTCTCCGGGTTGTTGCTTGATGCGGCGCATGTCGCTCACGGCGGGCGGCCGGTCGCGAGTACCTTGGAAGTTGGCGATGAAGCGGGTGCGCATCTGGTCCCAGGAAGAGATCGTGCCTGGGGCCAGGTTCAGGAGCTAGGTGCGAGATCCTTCCTTGAAAGCCATGGGGAACCAGTTTGCCATGAACTTTTCATCCCCGCTGGCAGCTTCGATGCCCAGCTCATAGAGCTGGAGGAACTCTGCAGGGTCGGTCGTGCCGTCGTAGCGAGGAGGCAGGTCTGGCTTGAACTTGCCGGGCCATGCGACGCTTCGCAGCTCGGTGGTGTAGGCGCGATAGCCAGCAGTGGCCACGGGAGGCTTCGGTTGAGGGAGAGCTTGGCCTTGCGGGTCCCCATGCGCTGCAGCTGGGAGCAGCGCGGGGTCTTGACGTGTCGGAGCTGGAGCAGGGTCACGACGAGCCGGAGCAGGGAGCGCCCGGGCAGCTTCTTGCGGGCGAGGGACTTCTTGGCAGCTCCGTTCTTGCTGGGCTGGCACCTGACGGAGCGGGTTCCGCCCAGGGGCCACGCGCCTTGGAGCCATGGCGTCTTCTTGGAGAGGAGGTGGCGGGTACGCCCCCGGAGCTTCATTGCCCACGTGGGGTGGGGTGCGGCGCAGCGGAGCGGATGGCGCAGAAGAGCCCCCTGCGGCGCGGACGAGCCCGGCGACGCGGTCGAGCCACTCTTCGTAGACATCGTCGACGGGACGGTAGCGCAGGAGCTCGTTTGCCGCGATGAGCGCAGCTCGAGCCTCCAAGGGTGCACGCAGCGCGCGGGACGAAGAGCCAGCTGGTGTGAGCGATGGAGTAACGGTGCGGCCGTCTTGCCGCACGGACGGATGCTGAGACGATCCTTGCTGCTCGTTCCCCGCCGGGCCGGTGGCGGCATTGATGGCGGGCGACGGGGAACGACGGGGACGCCCACCGACGGGAGCCGTCTGGGCGACGTGGGAAGCGATGGCGGCCCGGTGCTCGGCGCGGGCCCGACAAGCGTCAAACATGGACGCGACGGTCGGAGGAGAGCGGAGCGGTGGAAGACAAATTCCGGCGCACCCCTACCTGGCGCGCCAAATGTCGGATTTCGGGTTTCGGCAGACCCTTAAGGTTCGAACTCTGGGGTGCGCGCGGAGATTATGCCCTCTACCTCCCCGTCTCGCAAAGATCTAACTACTGAAAGAGCAACACAAGAGACACAGGGTTTATACTAGTTCGAGCCACCATTGTGGTGTAATACCCTACTCTAGTTTGTGGTGGGTGGATTGCCTCTTGGGCTGATGATGACGAACAGTACAAGGAAGAACAGCCTCACGAGGGTCTGCTCTTAGCTAGGACGATGAACTTCTAGGGGGAGTTCAGCCGCCCTTCTCTCTCTCTCTGTTGCCTGAGTCTTTCTAGCTGGCTTCTTGATCTGTCCTCCTACCCTGGGGGTGACTAGTCCTATTTATAGGCAAAGGCCCTGGGCCTCTTCCCAAATATTGAGCGGGAAGGGCGCCAACAATTGGCCAATTTGAAGGGGACATCTGGTACACTTATCCTGACTAAAGTTGGTCCTCGCCTGCCAAAGGCCCTGTGGTGACGCCGTTCTGGGCTCCACGATGACCTCCTTCCCACCGTTGGACTGGTCTTGGTCTCGTTGCACCGAAATGGATTCCTTTGCTTGATCCTCTCGCCTGCGCTTGCCCCCTTTGCACCAAAGAGGAAAGGGAGACACTGCGCGGGCTGGCGCACGCCTGGCACCCTTGGTCGTCATGGCTTGCGTCATGGGCACCTCATGAGGTACCCCGCCTTGATCTCTCCGCCTCCTCGCGAGCCAGCCTGATAAGGCCGCGCCTGAGGAAGCGTCGTGTCGTCCGCCCCGCGAGGCTTGGCCCCTCGCGAGGGTCTTGGGTCTTGTGTTGATGAAGATGGGTCGTGCTGGGCCCTCTTTCGTGCCACGCCACAGGCTGCAGGCAGGCAAGTCTAGGGACCCCCGTTCCCAGAACGCCGACACACACCATTACATTGTGGTGTTCCAGGTGGCCTGAGTTGTGAAACTATTCCACATTGTTTTAAATGTAGGCCAAACTCGTAACTCAAATATTCGCCTCCACAATCAGATTGTAGAAACTTATTTTCTTGTTACGATGTTTCTCCAAATCACTCTAAAATTCTTTGAACTTTTCAAATGTTTCAGACTTGTGTTTCATCAAGTAGATATACCCATATTTGCTCAAATCATCCATGAGAAAATAACGATACCCGCCGCGAGCCTCAACACTCATCGGATCGCATATATCAGTATGTATTATTTCCAATAAGTCAGTGGCTCGCTCCAATGTTCCGGAGAACGGAGTTTTAGTCATCTTGCCCATGAGGCATGGTTCGCAAGCATTAAATGATTCATAATCAATTTATTCCAAAATTCCATCCGCATGGAGTTTCTTCATGCGCTTTACACCAATATGACCTAAACGGCAGTGCCACAAATATGTTGCACTATCATTATGAACTTTGCATCTTTTGGCATCAATATTATGAATATGTGTATCACCACGATCGAGATTCAACAAACCATTCACATTGGTGCATGACCATAGAAGGTTTTATTCATATAAACAAAACAACAATTATTCTCTGACTTAAATGAATAACCGTATTGCAATAAACATGATATAATCATATTAATGCTCAACGCAAACACCAAATAACAGTTATTTAGGTTCAATTCTAATCCCGAAGGTAGGGGAGTGTGGGATGGTGATCGTATCAACCTTGGAATTACTTCCAACACACATCGTCACCTCGTCCTTAACTAGTCTCTGTTTATTTTGCAACTCCTGTTTCGAGCTACTACTCTTAGCAACTAAATTAGTATCAAATACTGAGGGGTTTCTATAAACACTAGTAAAGTACACATCAATAACATGTATATCAAATATACCTTTGTTCACTTTGCCATCCTTCTTATCCACCAAGTATCTAGGGCAGTTCCACTTCCAGTGACCATTTCTTTTGCAGTAGATGCACTCGGTTTCAGGCTTGGGTCTAGCTTTGGGCTTCTTCATGGGAGTGGCAACTTTCTTGCCATTGTTTTTGAAGTTTTCTTTTCTTTCCCTTGCCCTTTTTCTTGAAACTAGTGATCTTGTTAACCATCAACACTTTATGCTATTTCTTGATTTCTACCTTCGCTGATTTCAGCATCACGAAGAGCTTGGGAATCATTTTCGTCATCCCTTGCATATTATAGTTCATGATGAAGTTCTAGTAACTTGGTCATAGTGACTAGAAAACTCTGTCAATCACTATCTTATCTGCAAGATTAACTCCCACTTGATTCAAGCGATTGTAGTATCCAAACATTCTGAGCACATGCTCACTAGCTGAGCTATTCTCTTCTATCTTGTAGGCAAAGTACTTGTCAGAGGTCTCATACCTCTTAACACGGGCATGGGTCTGAAATATCATTTTCAGCTTCTTGGAACATATCATATGCTCCATGGTGTTCAAAGCATTTTTGAAGTCCCGGTTCTAAGCCGTAAAGCATGGTGCACTGAACTATCAAGTAGTTATCATACCGAGCTTGTAAAATGTTCATAACATCTGCATCTAATCCTGCAACAGGTTCATCACCTAGTAGTGCCTCAAGGACATAATTCTTCTATGCAGCAATGAGGATAATCCTCATATCACGGACCCAGTCTGCATCATTGCTACTATCATCTTTCAACTTAGTTTTGTCTAGGAACATATCAAAAATAAAATAGGGGAGCTATACGCGAGCTACAACATAGATATATAAATACTATCAGGACTAAGTTCATGATAAATTAAGTTCAACTAATCATATTACTTAAGAACTCCCACTTAGATATACATCCCTCGAGTCATCTAAATGATTACGTGATCCAAATCAACTAAACCATGTCCGATCATCATGTGAGATGGAGTAGTATTCAATGGTGAACATCTCTATGTTGATCATATCTACTATATGATTCACGTTTGACCTTTCGGTCTCCAGTGTTCCGAGGCCATGTCTGTACATGCTAGGCTCGTTTAACCCGAGTATTCTGCATGTGCAAAACTGTCTTGCACCCGTTGTATGTGAACGTAGATCTTATCACACCTGATCATCACGTGGTGTCTCAGCATGAAGAACTGTCGCAACGATGTTTCGTCAAGTTTGTTGTTTTAACCTTCAACAATGACCGGCCGTAGTCAAATTTGATTCAACTAAATTTGGAGGAACAGACACCCGCAAGCCACCTTTATGCAAAACAAGTTGCATTTCTGTCGGTGGAACCAGTCTCATGAACGTGGTCATGTAAGGTTGGTCCGGGCCGCTTCATCCAACAATACCGCCGAATCAAAATAAGACGTTGGTGGTAAGCAGTATGACTATGATCGCCCACAACTCTTTGTGTTCTACTCGTGCATATCATCTACGCATAAACCTGGCTCGGATGCCACTGTTGGGAAATGTAGCATGCAATTCCAAAAAAAATCCTACGCTCACGCAAGATCTATCTAGGAGATGCATAGCAACGAGAGGGGGAGAGGGTGTCCACGTACCCTCATAGACCGAAAGCGGAGGCGTTTACTTAATGCGGTTGATGTAGTCTAACGTCTTCTCGATCTGACCGATCAAGCACCGAATGTATGGCACCTCCGAGTTCTGGACACGTTCAGCTCGATGACGTCCATCGAACTCTTGATCTAGCGAAGTGTCAAGGGAGAGTTCCATCAGCAAGACGGCATGGTGACGGTGATGGTGAAGTGATCAGCGCAGGGCTTCGCCTAAGCACTGCGTGAATATTACCAGAGGCGTAAACTGTGGAGGGGGGCGCCGCACACGGCTAACAATATTTGTTGTGTGTTCTAGCGGTGCCCCCTTCATATATATATAGGTTGGAGGGGAGGAGAGGCAGCCAAGGGGCGCCCCAAGTAGGAGGAATCCTACTTGGGCACCTCCCAATTCGGCCTCCCCCCTTTCCTATTCCTATTCGGAGTAGGAAGGGAAGAGGGGGAAGGGGGAATCCTATTCCCTTTTTCCTTCCCCTTTCCTTATCCATTTTGTCAAGCCCATATGGGGGGTGCACCAGCCCCCTTTGTGGCTAGTGTGTTTCCCCTCTTGGCCCATAAGGCCCATACAGTTTGCTGGGGGTAGCCCGGAACCCCTTCCGGTGTCCCGATACGTACCCGGTAACCCCAGAACACTTCCGGTGTCCGAATGCTATCGTCCTATATATGAATATTTACCTCTCGACCATTTCGAGACTCCTCGTCATGTCTGTGATCTCATCCGGGACTCCGAACAACATTCAGTCACCAAATCACATAACTCATATAATACAAATCGTCATTGAACGTTAAGCGTGTGGACCCTACGGGTTCGAGAACTATGTAGACATGACCAAGACACCTCTCCGGTCAATAACCAATAGCGGAACCTGTATGCTCATATTGGCTCCCATATATTCTACAAAGATCTTTATCGGTCGAACAGTTATGACAACATACGTTATTCCCTTTGTCATCGGTATGTTACTTGTCCGAGATTCAATCGTCGGTATCTTCATACCTAGTTCAATTTTATTATTGGCAAGTCTCTTTACTCGTTCCATAATGCATCATCTCATAACTAACTCATTAGTTACATTGCTTGCAAGG
Source organism: Aegilops umbellulata (assembly GCA_032464435.1). Classification (NCBI taxonomy): domain Eukaryota; kingdom Viridiplantae; phylum Streptophyta; class Magnoliopsida; order Poales; family Poaceae; genus Aegilops; species Aegilops umbellulata. The sequence continues at coordinate 324,323,737 of CP136060.1, forward strand.
CTTATTATGATGTGCATTACCGAGAGGGCCCAGAGATACCTCTCTGATACTCGGAGTGACAAATCTTAATCTCGATCTATGCCAACCCAACAAATACCATCGGAGATACCTGTAGAGAATCTTTATAATCACCCAGTTACGTTGTGACATTTGATAGCACACACGGTATCCCTTCAATATCCGGGATTTGCATAATCTCATAGTCAAAGGAATAGGTATAAGTCATGAATAAAACAATAGCAATAGAACTTAAACGATCATTATGCTAAGCGAACGGATGGGTCTTGTCCATCACATCATTCTCCTAATGATGTGATCCCGTTCATCAAATGACAACACATGTCTATGGTTAGGAAACTTAGCCATCTTTGATTAACGAGCTAGTCTAGTCGAGGCTTACTAGGGACACTATGTTTTGTCTATGTATCCACACATGTATCAAGTTTCCAGTTAATACAATTCTAGTATTAATAATAAAAATTTATCATGATATAAGGAAATATGAAATAACAACTTTATTATTGCCTCTAGTTTATATTTCCTTCACATAAGGCCCATATCTTTTGTCGGGGTGCCCGGAACCCCTTTCGGTGACCCGATAAGTACCCTATACCCCCCGAAACACTTCTGGTGTCCGAATACTATCGTCCTATATATCAATATTTACCTCTCGACCATTTCGAGACTCATCTTCATTTCCATGGTCTCATCCGGTATTCTGAACAACATTCGGTCACCAAATCACATAACTCATTTAATACTAAATCATCATCGAGCGTTAAGCGTGCGGACCCTGCCGGTTCGAGAACTATGTAGACATGACTAAGACACCTCTCCGGTCAATAACCAATAGCGGAACCTGGATGCCCATATTGGCTCCTACATATTTTATGAAGGTCTTTATCGGTCGAACCGCTATGACAACATACGTAATTCCCTTCGTTCATCAGTATGTTACTTTCCCGAGATTCGATTGTCGGTATCTTCATACCTAGTTCAATATCATTATCGGCAAGTCTCTTTACTCTTTCCATAATACATCACCTCGTGACTAACTCCTTAGTCATTTGCTTGCAAGCTTATGATGTGTATTACCGAGAGGGCCCAGAGATACCTCCCGGATATTCAGAGTGACAAATCCTAATCTTGATCTATGCCAACTCAACAAACACCTTCGGAGATACCTGTAGAGCATCTTTATAATCACTCAGTTATGTTGTGACGTTTGTTATCACACGAGGTATTCCTCCGGTATCCGGGAGTTGCATAATCTCATAGTCGAAGGAATATGTATTTGACATCAAGAAAGTAATAGCAACAAACTGAATGCTCATTATGCTAAGCTAACAGATGGGTCTTGTCCATCACATCATTCTCATGTCCATGGTTTGGAAACCTTAACCATCTTTGATCAACGAGCTAGTCTAGTAGAGGCTCACTAGGGACACGGTGTTTGTTTATGTATTCACACATGCATTAAGGTTTTTATCAATACAATTATAGCATGAATAATAAACATTTATCAGGAATAAGGAAATATAAAATAACAACTTTAGTATTGCCTCTAGGGCATATTTCCTTCATAAGACACCACTACAGGGACACCACGGGCTGATGACTGCCCTGGCACATGTTCCTGGCCCATAAGATTATGCCCATGACTTGGCTGCGTGCAGTTAAAAGAGTGCACATTTTCTGTCCCATAATCTAAATTAGCTCCTGGTGGTATGTTGGGTGCTTGGTGATTCATATCATGAGGAAGCTTATACAGATCAGAAGGCAACTCATTAAGATCTATCTTTTTTTCTTTTTTGTTTTTGCTGCTGCTACACACACCCTGCACATAAAAAAGATTGAAGGGATGTTCACTTGCACAAGTTGTCCTACCAGTTAGTTGCATCACTATACTAGTGTCACATACAATCTACAAACAATTTGTTTTTCTGTGCGATGTTGTTTGCACAGAGTGGTTATGTTTTGTTGCACTTTTTTGCAGTAAATAGGTTGCACAGATGAAAAACATGACTTTTACTTTAGTGTTTTTCTCACATTTTTTTGTTGCTGTAATGATGTGCAGGTTTGTTTGGCAAGGAGCTGATGTAGATTTTCTGCACATAATTTGATGCGACAATTGAGATGACAAATACAGATAAAAGAAGAAAGAAGATTTGGATGACATAATATAGTTATAGTTTTCATCACCTTTTCCATTTTTACATCTAGTATATTGAACATATTGTCCGCTATAGGTCTGCCATTTGTGTGCGACAAGAATATATGCGTGACGGTTACTATGGTTTGTGGTTTCATTAGCCTGGTTTGGTTCTCTGTTGCACACATTGCTGAAAAAGATGGCATGGATCCTTGTGCGATTGCACCAAAGATTTGGTGTTTTTGCACTGATACTACATATTTTTATTATGTTTATTTCCAAACATACAGGTACAAAGTTGGCTGAATGCATGTTTAGTTGCACAATTATGCATTTTTTGTTGCACAGATACTACAAATTTTTATTGTGTCTGTTTGCAAACATCCAGTACAAAGTTGGCTAGAATGCATGTTCACTTTGCTAGAATCCATTCGCCGGTTGGCTACAATCCATGCTATCTGCAACTCATCCATGTGTGTGTTTGTTGCACACATCCAGAGGAAAGTAGGCTTTCCAAACCATGTTTAGTTACATAGGGAATATATCAAGTCTTCTTCTGCTAAGATGCAAAATTCTCCCTGGGTGTCTTTGTTGCACACATTTAGGTGAAAATTGGTTTCAGACCATGGTTTACTTGCACAGGAAAGTGAATCAGTTATGCACATATCAGATCCACATTTTTTGAGCTTTGCTGGGTCTTCCTTCTCCCTCCAATCATGGAGATTTTTTGCTTGATTTGGGAGATTCAGAGGGAAAGGGCAAGGAAAAGCGAACAAGGTTTGATCTGGGAGAGCAGTAGGATCTTTGTAAGTGCATCTAGTGCCACCCCTAGTTGGTTTTGGAGTATTGACGACAAACATGGTTGAGGGGCTAATGTGTTTGTGAGAATTGTAGGATAACATAGGCAGAAATTCCTCATTGATTTGGTTAACCTACCAGAGATGACCCCTAAAATGTATGAATACATTGAAGACAATGGTGGTTCATGAAGACATTCACGTCGAAGATAATGACGTGTGAAGACATTCACTTGAAGACAAGGGAATGCGAAGAGTTTCTTGCGTAGTTTCATTTTCTTCTTTCTTGATTCTTAGGAACCACTGAACTGTTAAGTAGGGTCCAACTAAACAGAGTCAGAAAACTGATGTGATGCTCAACCCAAATCCTATGTCTTGGGGTGAAGACAATGAGAGAAAATCTTATCAAGAGTTGGATGAGTCAGCTGTTCTTGTAGCCCAAGTCAAGTTGTCGCGTGTGTTTGAAATCTGCCCGTTGGACACATGTCGGTTCCTTAGTGACCCAGTTTCATTTCGGACATATCATGTCGGGTTGCCTCCTGGCTATAAATAGCCCACCCCCTCCACCATAAATTTGTGGCTTCTTAGAGTTAGCGCACGACTTTTGTCGTGTGAGAGCAACACACCTCCGAAGCCTTTGAGAGAGAACCCTTGCGAGGACAAAGCCCAAAACACCCAGAGCCCAAAGAGTGTTTGGCATCACTGAAGTCTTTCTGTCAGCGTGATCTAAAGACTTATTACACTTGAAGACTGTGTATCTTCCAGTCGGTTAGGCGGCGCGTTATGAGGATCCAAGAGTCATCGTGCATCGCCGGTGAATAAAGTCTATGAAGGTTTGGAAGTCTACCTTGAAGACTTACCAGAGTGATTGGGCGAGGACTAAGTGTCCTTAGCTCAAGGGTAATAAGGTGAAGACACGGTCTTCTGAGTTCAATCTCAGCCTCCCTAACCAGATGTATAGTTGTCACAACAATTGGAACTGGTCTACCAAATCCTTGTCTTCGTCAAGCTATTGGTTATATCCTTTCTCTTTTACATTCTATTTAGCTTCGTGAAGTCATTGCTTGCTTGCCCTATTTGACTTCACTGTGTGAAGATATTCTCCCTAATTGCTTATTTGGCTTTACACTGTCTTCCTATTCTGGTCTTGTCTACCTAGCAGCTATTTGTCCTCGTACTTACCTTGCAATGTTCCCTTGACTATAGCATGTCTAGTGTAGTTTATCTTCCGCTGCATACTATGTAGGTTGCATTTGGTTGTCTGTCTTTGAAGACATTGCTTGTCTTGAAGACTTTCATAAAAATTACCTATTCACCCTCCCTCTAGTCGATAACTAGCACTTTCAATTGGTATCAGAGCAAGGTGCTTCCTTGTTCTGTGTGATTCGATTTAACCACCTGGAGTTTTAGCTTTGTCGACTGCAAGGATAATCAAAGTCTCCGCAGCGTGCCCCGTATTCGATGGCACGGATTACCCCTACTGGAAGAATAAGATGTGCATGCATCTTGAAGCCACTGAAAATGATCTCTGGTATGTCGTCAAGACTGGCATTCCCAAAGCCGGTGAAGGCGTCACCGCTGCTGATATCAAGAGGTACGCACAAATGGACTCAACCACCAAGAACATCATCTGTGGTCATCTGAACAAAGGGCAGTATGGCCGTGTGAGTGCTCTGGAATCTGCAAAGCTAATGTGGGACTGGCTGTCCAAGGTCAACGAAGGCGTCTCAACCCAGAGAGACTCAAGGATAGATGTGCTTTGCAATCTCTTCAACCAATTCAAGAGAAATGGCAATGATAATGTCCATCTCACTTTCGACCAACTCACTGATATCACAAATGTGCTTCGTGCACTTGGCGCCATAGAGATCACCAAGCACGAAGTCGTGAAGAAGCTATTGAGACCACTTTATAGCTCATTTGACACCCTATCACTAATGATCCAAGAAAGTCCTGACTTCAAAGATCTCGATTCGTCTGACATACTTGAGAGGCTCAACACACATGAATTCCAGCTATGTGAGAAGAGAGATATCTATGGTTCCAATTACGGCCGAACTCGTGCTTTGAAGGCAATGGTTGTATCCTCATATGAAGAATCTGATTGCAGTTCTGATGATCCCGAAGACATAAGCAAAGAGCTAGCAATGCTTGTCAGAAAATTCCAAAAGTTCTTCAAGAAAAATCACTTCGGAAAGTCTTCAAGATCCAACTCCAAGAATGACGAGGCTTCCGCTCGTGACTACAAGAAGAGAACATGACACAAATGCAAGAAGCCAGACCACTACATATCTGAATGTCCTCAATGGGACAAGGAAGCAAAGAAAAAGAAGAAGAGCAAGGAATATGACTCCGACGATAAGAAGAAGAAGAAATCTTCAAAGTCTTCATCTTACAAGAAGAGCTCATCTGGCAAGTGATACGTCTCCAACGTATCTATAATTTTTTATTGTTCCATGCTATTATATTATATGTTTTGGATGTTTTATATGCGTTAATATGTTATTTTATATGATTTTTGGGACTAACCTATTAACCTAGAGCCCAGTTCCAGTTTCTGTTTTTTCCTTGTTTTAGAGTTCGCAGAAAAGGAATACCAAACTGAATAAAACTTTCGCCATGATTTTTCTTGGACCAGAAGACACCCAGGAGACTTGGAGTACAAGTCAGAGGAGCCGCAAGGTGGTCACAAGGGTGGGGGCGTGCCCCCAACCTTGTGGGCCCCTCGTAGCTCTCCTGGCCTAATTCTTTCGCCTATATATACTCTTATACCCCCAAAACATCCAAGGGAGCCACGAAACCATGTTTCCGCCACTGCAACCTTCTGTACCCGTGAGATCCCATCTTGGGGCCTTTCTGGCATCTTGACGGGGGGGGGGGGAATCGATCACGGAGGGCTTCTACATCAACACCATTGCCTCTCTGATGAAGCGTGAGTAGTTTACTTCAGACCTACGGGTCCATAGCAAGTAGCTAGATGGCTTCTTCTCTCTCTTTGATTCTCAATACAAAGTTCCCCTCGATGTTCTTGGAGATCTATTCGATGTAATACTCTTTTGCGGTGTGTTTGCCGAGATCCGATGAATTGTGGATTTATGATAAGTTTATCTATGAATAATATTTGAATCTCCTCTGAATTCTTATATGCATGATTTGATATCTTTGCATGTCTCTTCGAACTATCGATTTGGTTTGGCCAACTAGATTGGTTTTTCTTGCAATGGGAGAAGTCTTTAGCTTTGGGTTCAATCTTGCGGTGTCCTTTCCCAGTGACAGTAGGGGCAGCAAGGCACGTATTGTATTGTTGCCATCGAGGATAAAAAGATGATGTTTTCATCATATTTCTTGAGTTAATTCCTCTACATCATGTCTCTTGCCTAATGTGTTACTCCGTTCTTTATGAACTTAATACTCCAGATGCATGCTGGATAGCGGTCAATGTGTGGAGTAATAGTAGTAGATGCAGAATCGTTTTGGTCTACTTGACACGGACATGATGCCTATATTCATGATCATTGCCTTGGATATCGTCATAACTTTGCGCTTTCTATCAATTGCTCGGCAGTAATTTGTTCACCCACCGTAATAGTTCCTATCTTGAGAGAAGCCTCTAGTGAAACCTATGGCCCCCGGGTCTATTTTACATCATATAAGTTTTCGATCTATATTTTCAGTTTACTATTTCTTTTACTTTGCAATCTTTACTTTCCGTTCCATAAACCAAAAATAACAAAATTATTACTTTACCATCTATCCATCTCTATCACATCTCACTTTGCGAATAACAGTGAAGGCATTGCCAACCCCTTTGTCGTGTTGGTTGCAAGTTGGTGTTTGTTTGTGCAGGTATTCGGTGGCTTGTTGCGTAGTCTCCTACTGGATTGATACGTTGGTTCTCAAAACTGAGGGAACTACTTACACCCCTTTGCTGCATCACCCTTTCTTCTTCAATGGAAAAACCAACGCAAGCTCAAGAGGTAGCAAGAAGGATTTCTGGCACCATTGCCAGGGAGATATACACCAAGCCAAGACATACCAAGTACTCATCATAAACTCTCATCTCTCGCATTATATTATTCGCCATTCGCCTCTCCTTTTCCTCCCCCCAACTTCTAAATTGATTTTCGAAAATATTCACCCTTTTCTTCACCCCTCTTCCATTCATCTTCTTCGCTTGATTTTTGTGTGCTCGTGTGTTGGATTGCTTGCTTTGTCACGATGACTCAAGATAATATTAAATTATGTGAATTTTCCAACACCAACAATAATGATTTTATTAGTACTCCGATTTCTCCCGATGCTAATGCGGAATCTTGTGAGATTAATACTGCTTTTGGTGAATCTTGTTATGAAAGATCAATTTTTCGGCCTTCCCAACGAAGATGCCGCATCCCATCTTAATAATTTAGTTGATTTGTGTGATATGCAAAAGAAAAAAGATGTGGATAATGATATTGTTAAGTTGAAGCTATTTTCATTCTCGCTTAGAGATCACGCTAAAACTTGGTTTTCATCTTTGCCTAAAAATAGTATTGATTCATGGAATAAGTGTAAAGATGCTTTTATTTCCAAGTATTTTCCTCCCGCTAATATCATCTCCCTTAGGAACGATATTATGAATTTTAAGAAACTTGGTCATGAACATGTTGCACAATCTTGGGAGAGGATGAAATTGATGCTTCGAAATTGCCCTACTCATGGTTTGAATTTGTGGATGATTACACAAAAAAATTATGCCGGACTGAATTTTGCTTCTAGAAATCTTTTAGATTCGACCATGGCAGGCACTTTTATGGAAATTACTTTAGGAGAAGATACTAAACTCCTAGATAATATTGTGGTTAATTATTCTCAATGGCATACCGAAAGATCTTCCACTAGTAAAAAAGTGCATGCAATTGAAGAAATCAATGTTTTGAGTGGAAAGATGGATGAGCTTATGAAATTGTTTGCTAGTAAGAGTACTCCTATTGATCCTAATGATATGCCTTTGTCTACTTTGATTGAAAACAATAATGAATCTATGGATGTGAATTTTGTTGGTAGGAACAATTTTGGTAACAACACGTATAGAGGTAATTTTAATCCTAGGTCGTTTCCTAGTAATTCCTCTAATAATTATGGTAATTCCTAAAACAATTCTTATGGAAATTATAATAAAATGCCCTATGAATTTGAGAATAGTGTTAAAGAATTTATTAGTTTACAAAAAAGTCAACGCTTTAATTGAAAAAATTTGCCTAAGATTGATGATTTGGCTAGGAACATGGATAGAATTTCACTTGATGTTGATTCTTTGAAACTTAGATCTATTCCACATAAGCATGATATCAAAGAGTCTCTCAAAGCCATGAGAATTTCCATTGATGAGTGCAAAGAAAGAACCGCTAAGATGCGCGCTAAAAAAGATTGGTTTATAAAAACGTGTTCTTCTAGTTTCCGTGAAAATAATGATGAAGATCTAAAAGTGATTGACGTGACTCCTATTGAATCTTTGTTTTGTAATGTAAATCTTGATAAATATGGGACTAGAGATGAGTCAACTTTAGTTAGAAGGTGTCCCAATGATTCGGAGTTTTTAGATCTTGATGCAAAAATTGATAAAAGTTGGATTGAAGAGTTCAAAACTTTAGATAGCAATGAACCCACTATTTTGGATTTCAAGGACTTTAATTATGATAATTTCTCTTTAATAGATTGTATTTCCTTGTTGCAATCCATGTTGAATTCTCCTCATGCTTATAATCAAAACAAAGCTTTTACTAAACATATCATTGATGCTATGATGCAATCTTATGAAGAAAAGCTTAATTTGGAAGTTTCTATTCCTAGAAAACTTTATGATGAGTGGGAACCTACTATTAAGGTCAAGATTAAAGATTATGAATGCTATTATTTGTGTGATTTGGGTGCTAGTGTTTCCACGATCCCAAAAACTTTATGTGATGTGTTAGGTTTCCGTGAATTTGATGATTGTTCCTTAAATTTGCATCTTGCGGATTCCACTATTAAGAAACCTATGGGAAGAACTAATGATGTTCTTATTGTTGCAAATAGCAATTATGTGCCCATAGATTGCATTGTTCTTGATATATATTGCAATCCTACATGTCCTATTATTCTTGGTAGACCTTTCCTTAGAACGATTGGTGCAATTATTGATATGAAAGAAGGAAATATTAGATTTCAATTTCCATTAAGGAAAGGCATTGAACACTTTCCAAGAAAGAAAATTAAATTGCCTTATGATTCTATTATGAGAGCCACTTATGGATTGCATGCCAAAGATGACAACACTTAGATTAATTCGTGTTTTATGCCTAGCTAAGGGTGTTAAACAATAGCGCTTGTTGGGAGGCAACCCAAATTTATTTTTGTTCTTGCTTTTTAGGTCCTGTTTTGCTTTGAATAAACAATCTAGCCTCTGGTTAGATGTGGTTTGTGTTTTAATTAGTGTTTGTGCCAAGTAAGACCTATGGGATAGCCTACGATGATAGTTAATTTGATCTTGCTGAAAAACAGAAACTTTTGTGCTCACGAAAACAATTCTTATTTTTGGCTGGAGAGCCATTTTTAGTTGATTCTTTTTGCATAAGTTTAATAAACAAATTATCTAGGACTTCCTATTTTCTCAGAAGTTTTAGAGTTACAGAAGTATTCGAACTATCCAGATTGCTACAGACTGATCTTTTTTTGACAGATTCTGTTTTCCGCGTGTTGTTTGCTTATTTTGATGAATCTATGGCTAGTATCAGGGGGTATGAACCATGGAAAAGTTGGAATACAGTAGATATTACACCAATATAAATAAAGAACAAGTTCACAACAGTACCTAAAGTGTTGATTTGTTTTCTTATACTAACGGAGCTTACGAGGTTTTCTGTTGGAGTTTCGGGTTGTGAAGTTTTCAACTTTTGGGTAAGGATTTGATGGACTATAGAATAAGGAGTGGCAAGAGCTTAAGCTTGGGGATGCCCAAGGCACCCCAAGGTAATATTCAAGGATGTAAAAAAGCCTAAGCTTGGGGGTGCCCCGGGAAGGCATCCCCTCTTTCGTCTTCGTCTATCGGTAACTTTACTTGAGGCTATATTTTTATTCACCACATGATATTGTTGGGGAACGTTGCAGAAAATTAAAATTTTTCCTACGGTTTCACCAAGATCCATCTATGAGTTCATCTAACAACAAGTCATGGGAGAGAGAGATTGCATCTACATACCACTTTGTAGATCGCGAGCGGAAGCGTTCAACGAACGGGGATGAAGTAGTCGAACACACCGTGATCCAAATCACCGGAGATCCTAGCACCGAAAGCACGGCACCTCCGCGTTCAACACACGTACGGTCAGCGTAACGTCTCCTTCTTCTTGATCCAGCAAGGAAAAGGAGAGGTTGGGGAAGAAGGCTCCAGCAGCAGCACGACGGCGTGGTGATGGTGGAACTACAGTACTCCGGCAGGGCTTCGCCGTGCTCAACGGAGGAGGAGGAGGTGTTGGGGAGGGAGAGGGAGGCGCCAGGGCAAGGGGTGCGCAGCCCTCCCCTCACCCCTCTATTTATAGGGGAAAGGGCAAGGGGGGCCGGCCCCTCTAGATGGGATCTAGAGGGGGGGCGGCGGCCTAGGGGAGGAGGCTTGCCCCCCAAGCAAGGGGGGCGCCCCCCTCAGGGTTTCCCCCAACCCTAGGCGCATGGGCCCTTGGGGGGAGGCGCACCAGCCCACTTTGGGCTGGTTCCCTTCCTCATACAGCCCATGAGGCCCTCCAGGAGAGATGGCCCCTCCCGGTGGACCCCCAGAACCCCTTCGGTGGCCCCGGTACAATACCGATATGCCCCCGAAACTTCCCGGTGTCCGTATGATGACTTCCCATATATAAATCTTTACCTTCGGACCATTCCGAAACTCCTCGTGATGTCCGGGATCTCATCCGGGACTCCGAACAACATTCGGGTTACTGCATATACATATCTTCACAACCCTAGCGTCACCGAACCTTAAGTGTGTAGACCCTACGGGTTCGGGAGACATGCAGACATGACCGAGACGGCTCTCGGGCAATAACCAACAGCGGGATCTGGATACCCATGTTGGCTCCCACATGCTCCACGATGATCTCATCGGATGAACCACGATGTCGAGGATTCAATTAATCTCGTATACGATTCCCTTTGTCAATCGGTATTTTACTTGCCCGAGATTCGATCGTCGGTATCCCAATACCTTGTTCAATCTCATTACCGGCAAGTCACTTTTATCGTACCGTAATGCATGATCCCGTGATCAAACACTTTGATCACATTGAGCTCATTATGATGATGCATTACCGAGAGGGCCCGGTGATACCTCTCCGTCAAGCGGAGTGACAAATCCCAGTCTCGATCCATGTCAACCCAACAGACACTTTCAGAGATACCCGTAGTATACCTTTATAGTCACCCAGTTACGTTGTGACGTTTGGTACACCCAAAGCACTCCTACGGTATCCGGGAGTTACACGATCTCATGGTCTAAGGAAAGGATACTTGACATTGGAAAACTCTAGCAAACGAACTATGTGATCTTATGCTATGTTTAGGATTGGGTCTTGTCCATCACATCATTCTCCTAATGATGTGATCTCGTTATCAATGACATCCAATGTCCATAGTCAGGAAACCATGACTATCTATCGATCAACGAGCTAGTCAACTAGAGGCTTACTAGGGACATGTTGTTGTCTGTTATTCACACATGTATTACGATTTTCGGATAACACAATTATAGCACGAATAAAGACAAATATCATGAATAAGGAAATATAATAATAATGCTTTTATTATTGCCTCTAGGGCATATTTCCAACAGTCTCCCACTTGCACTAGAGTCAATAATCTAGTTACATTGTAATGAATCGAACACCCATAGAGTTCTGGTGCTGATCATGTTTTGCCTTAGGGAGAGATTTAGTCAACGGATCTGCGACATTCAGATCCGTGTGCACTTTACAAATTTCTATGTCTCCATCTTGAACATTTTCACGAATGGAGTTGAAGCGACGCTTGATGTGCCTGGTCTTCTTGTGAAACCTGGGCTCCTTGGCAAGTGCAATAGCTCCAGTGTTGTCACAGAAGAGTTTGATTGGCCCCGACGCATTGGGTATGACTCCGAGGTCGGTGATGAACTCCTTCACCCAAATTGCTTCATGTGCCGCCTCCGAGGCTGCCATGTACTCCGCTTCACATGTAGATCCCGCCACGACGCTTTGCTTGCAACTGCACCAGCTTACTGCCCCACCATTCAAAATATACACGTATCCGGTTTGCGACTTAGAGTCATCCAGATCTGTGTTGAAGCTAGGGTCGACGTAACCTTTTACGACGAGCTCTTCGTCACCTCCATAAACGAGAAACATTTCCTTAGTCCTTTTCAGGTACTTCAGGATATTCTTGACCGCTGTCCAGTGTTCCTTGCCGGGATTACTTTGGTACCTTCCTACCAAACTTACGGCAAGGTTTACATCAGGTCTGGTACACAGCATGGCATACATAATAGAACCTATGGCTGAGGCATAGGGGATGACACTCATCTCTTCTATATCTTCTGCCATGGTCGGACATTGAGCTGAGCTCAATTTCACACCTTGTAACACAGGTAAGAACCCTTTCTTAGATTGATCCATATTGAACTTCTTCAATATCTTATCAAGGTATGTGCTTTGTGAAAGACCTATGAGGCGTCTTGATCTATCTCTATAGATCTTGATGCCTAATATATAAGCAGCTTCTCCAAGGTCCTTCATTGAAAAACTTTTATTCAAGTAGGCCTTAATGCTGTCCAAGAGTTCTATATCATTTCCCATCAAAAGTATGTCGTCTACATATAATATGAGAAATGCTACAGAGCTCCCACTCACTTTCTTGTAAACACAGGCTTCTCCATAAGTCTGTGTAAACCCAAATGCTTTGATCATCTCATCAAAGCGAATGTTCCAACTCCGAGATGCTTGCACCAGCCCATAAATCGAGCGTTGGAGCTTGCACACCTTGTCAGCATTCTTAGGATCGACAAAACCTTCCGGCTGCATCATATACAATTCTTCCTTAAGGAAACCATTAAGGAATGCCGTTTTGACGTCCATTTGCCATATTTCATAATCGTAGAATGCGTCAATTGCTAACATGATTCGGACGGACTTCAGCTTCGCTACCGGTGAGAAAGTCTCATCGTAGTCAATTCCTTGAACTTGTCGATAACCCTTAGCGACAAGCCGAGCTTTATAGATGGTCACATTACCATCCGTGTCTATCTTCTTCTTAAAGATCCATTTATTTTCTATCGCTCGCCGATCATCGGGCAAGTCTGTCAAAGTCCATACTTTGTTTTCATACATGGATCCTATCTCGAATTTCATGGCTTCTAGCCATTTGTCGGAATCCGGGCCCGCCATTGCTTCCTCATAGTTCGAAGGTTCACCGTTGTCTAACAACATGATTTCCAAGACAGGGTTGCCGTACCACTCTGGTGCGGAACGTGTCCTTGTGGACCTTCGAATTTCAGTAGGAGCTTGATTAGAAGTATCTTGATCATCATCATTAATTTCCTCTCTAGTCGGTGCAGGCACCTCAGAAACGTTTTCCTGAGCTTCGCCATTTTCCGGTTCAAGAGGTAACACTTCATCAAGTTCTACTTTCCTCCCACTTACTTCTTTCGAGAGAAACTCTTTCTCTAGAAAGGATCCATTCTTGGCAACAAAGATCTTGCCTTCGGATCTGAGGTAGAAGGTATACCCAACAGTTTCTTTAGGGTATCCTATGAAGACGCATTTTTCCGACTTGGGTTCGAGCTTTTCAGGTTGAAGTTTCTTGACATAAGCATCGCATCCCCAAACTTTCAGAAATTACAGCTTAGGTTTCTTCCCAAACCATAATTCATACGGTGTCGTCTCAAAGGATTTCGACGGAGCCCTATTTAAAGTGAATGCGGCAGTCTCTAAAGCATAGCCCCAAAAATATAGCGGTAAGTCGGTAAGAGACATCATAGATTGCACCATATCTAATAGAGTGCGATTACGACGTTCGGACACACCATTACGCTGAGGTGTTCCAGGCGGCGTGAGTTGTGAAACTATTCCACATTTTCTTAAGTGCGTGCCAAATTCGTGACTCAAGTATTCTCCTCCACGATCTGATCGTAGAAACTTGATCTTTCTATCATGTTGATTTTCAACCTCACTCTGAAATTCCTTGAACTTTTCAAAGGTCTCAGACTTGTGTTTCATTAAGTAGACATACCCATATCTACTCAAGTCATCAGTGAGGGTGAGAACATAACGATAGCCACCGTGAGCCTCAACACTCATTGGACCGCACACATTGGTATGTATGATTTCCAATAAGTTGGTTGCTCGCTCCATTGTTCCTGGGAACGGAGTCTTGGTCATTTTACCCATGAGGCATGGTTCGCACGTGTCAAATGATTCATAATCAAGAGACTCTAAAAGTCCATGTGCATGTAGCTTCTTCATGCGTTTGACACCTATGTGACCAAGGCGGCAGTGCCACAAATATGTGGGACTATTGTTATCAACTTTAACTCTTTTGGTATTCACACTATGAATATGTGTATCATCACGTACGAGATTCATTAAGAATAAACCATTAACCATCGGAGCATGACCATAAAACATATCTCTCATATAAATAGAACAACCATTATTCTCGGATTTAAATGAGTAGCCATCTCGAATTAAACGAGATCCAGATACAATGTTCATGCTCAAACTTGGCACTAAATAACAATTATTGAGGTTTAAAACTAATCCCGTAGGTAAATGTAGAGGTAGCGTGCCGACGGCGATGACATCGACCTTGGAACCATTCCCGGCGCGCATCGTCACCTCGTCCTTCGCCAGTCTCCATTTATTCCGCAGCTCCTGCTTTGAGTTACAAATGTGAGCAACTGCACCGGTATCAAATACCCAAGAGCTACTACGAGTACTGGTAAGGTACACATCAATTACATGTATATCACATATACCTTTTGTTTTGCCGGCCTTCTTGTCCGCTAAGTATTTGGGGCAGTTCCGCTTCCAGTGACCACTTCCCTTGCAATAAAAACACTCAGTCTCGGGCTTGGGTCCATTCTTTGGCTTCTTCCCGGCAACTTGCTTACCGGGCGCGGCAACTTCCTTGCCGTCCTTCTTGAAGTTCTTTTTACCCTTGCCCTTCTTGAACTTAGTGGTTTTATTCACCATCAACACTTGATGCTCCTTCTTGATTTCTACCTCTGCTGATTTCAGCATAGCATATACCTCAGGAATGGTCTTTACCATCCCCTGCATATTGTAGTTCATCACAAAGCTCTTGTAGCTAGGTGGAAGCGACTGGAGGATTCTGTCAATGACCGCTTCATCCGAGAGATTAACTTCCAGTTGAGTCAAGCGGTTGTGCAACCCAGACATTTTGAGTATGTGTTCACTGACAGAGCTATTTTCCTCCATCTTACAGCTAAAGAATTTGTAGGAGACTTCATATCTCTCGACCCGGGCATGAGCTTGGAAAACCATTTTCAGCTCTTCGAACATCTCATATGCTCCATGTCTCTCAAAACGCTTTTGGAGCCCCGGCTCTAAGCTGTAAAGCATGCCGCACTGAACGAGGGAGTAATCATCGCAGCGTGACTACCAAGCGTTCATAACGTCTTGTTCTGCAGGGAGGATAGGTGCGTCCCCCAGCGGTGCTCGTAGGACATAATCTTTCTTGGCAGCTATGAGGATGATCCTCAGGTTCCGTACCCAGTCCGTATAGTTGCTGCCATCGTCTTTCAGCTTGGTTTTCTCTAGGAACGCGTTGAAGTTGAGGACTACGTTGGCCATTTGATCTACAAGACATATTGTAAAAAATTTAGACTAAGTTCATGATAATGAAGTTCATTTAATCAAATTATTTAATGAACTCCCACTTAGATAGACATCCCTCTTCTAGTCATCTAAGTATTACATGATCCGAGTCAACTAGGCCGTGTCCGATCATCACGTGAGACGGACTAGTCAACATCGGTGAACATCTTCATGTTGATCGTATCTTGTATACGACTCATGCTCGACCTTTCGGTCTTCTGTGTTCCGAGGCCATGTCTGTACATGCTAGGCTCCTCAAGTCAACCTAAGTGTTTTGCGTGTGTAAATCTGTCTTACACCCGTTGTATGTGAACGTTAGAATCTATCACACTCGATCATCACGTGGTGCTTCGAAACAATGAACTGTCGCAACGGTGCACAGTTAGGGGGAACACTTCTTGAAATTATTATGAGGGATCATCTTATTTACTACTGTCGTTCTAAGTAAACAAGATGCAAAACATGATAAACATCACATGCAATCAAATAATAAACGTGACACGATATGGCCAATATCACATAGCTCCTTTGATCTCCATCTTGGGGCTCCATGATCATCTTGTCACCGGCTTGACACCATGATCTCCATCATCATGATCTCCATCATCGTGTCTCCATGAAATTGCTCGCCAACTATTACTTCTACTAGTATGGCTAACGCGTTTAGCAATAAAGTAAAGTAATTTACATGGCGTTTCTCAATGACACGCAGGTCATACAAAAAATAAAGACAACTCCTATGGCTCCTGCCGGTTGTCATACTCATCGACATGCAAGTTGTGATTCCTATTACAATAGCATGAACATCTCATACATCACATATAGATCATTCATCATTCATCACAACTTTGGCCATATCATATCACAAAGCACTTGCTGCAAAAACAAGTTAGACGTCCTCTAATTGTTGTTGCAAGTTTTTACGTGGCTGAATTAGGGTTCTAGCAAGAACGTTTTCTTACCTACATGAAAACCACAACGTGATTTGTCAACTTCTATTTACCCTTCATAAGGACCCTTTTCATCGAATCCGCTCCAACTAAAGTGGGAGAGACAGACACCCGCCAGCCACCTTATGCAACTAGTGCATGTTAGTCGGTGGAACCGGTCTCACGTAAGAGTACGTGTAAGGTTGGTCCAGGCCGCTTCATCCCACAATACCGCTGAAGCAAGATAAGACTAGTAGCGGCAAGAAAGTTGACAACATCTACGCCCACAACAAATTGTGTTCTACTCGTGCAATAGAGAACTACGCATAGACCTGGCTCATGATGCCACTGTTGGGGAACGTTGCAGAAAATTAAAAAATTTCCTACGGTTTCACTAAGATCCATCTATGAGTTCATCTAACAACGAGTCATGGGAGAGAGAGATTGCATCTACATACCACTTTGTAGATCGCGAGCGAAAGCGTTCAACGAACGGGGATGAAGTAGTCGAACACACCGTGATCCAAATCACCGGAGATCCTAGCACCGAAAGCACGGCACCTCCGCGTTCAACACACGTACGGTCAGCGTAACGTCTCCTTCTTCTTGATCCAGCAAGGCAAAGGAGAGGTTGGGGAAGAAGGCTCCAGCAGCAACACGACGGCGTGGTGATGGTGGAACTACAGTACTCCGGCAGGGCTTCGCCGTGCTCAACGGAGGAGGAGGAGGTGTTGGGGAGGGAGAGGGAGGCGCCAGGGCAAGGGATGCGCAGCCCTCCCCTCACCCCTCTATTTATAGGGGAAAGGGCAAGGGGGGCCGTCCCCTCTAGATGGGATCTAGAGGGGGGCGGCGGCCTAGGGGAGGAGGCTTGCCCCCCAAGCAAGGGGGGCGCCCCCCTCAGGGTTTCCCCCAACCCTAGGCGCATGGGCCCTTCGGGGGGAGGCGCACCAGCCCACTTTGGGCTGGTTTCCTTCCTCATACAGCCCATGAGGCCCTCCGGGAGAGATGGCCCCTCCCGGTGGACCCCCAGAACCCCTTCGGTGGCCCCGGTACAATACCGATATGCCCCCGAAACTTCCCGGTGTCCGTATGATGACTTCTCATATATAAATCTTTACCTCCGGACCATTCCAAAACTCCTCGTAACATCCGGGATCTCATCCGGGACTCCGAACAACATTCGGGTTACTGCATATACATATCTTCACAACCCTAGCGTCACCGAACCTTAAGTGTGTAGACCCTACGGGTTCGGGAGACATGCAGACATGACCGAGACGGCTCTCCGGCAATAACCAACAGCGGTATCTGGATACCCATGTTGGCTCCCACATGCTCCACGATGATCTCATCAGATGAACCACGATGTCGAGGATTCAATTAATCCCGTATACGATTCCCTTTGTCAATCGGTATTTTACTTGCCCGAGATTCGATCGTCGGTATCCCAATACCTTGTTCAATCTCATTACCGGCAAGTCACTTTTATCGTACCGTAATGCATGATCCCGTGATCAAACACTTTGATCACATTGAGCTCATTATGATGATGCATTACCGAGAGGGCCCGGTGATACCTCTCCGTCAAGCGGAGTGACAAATCCCAGTCTCGATCCATGTCAACCCAACAGACACTTTCAGAGATACCCGTAGTATACCTTTATAGTCACCCAGTTACGTTGTGACGTTTGGTACACCCAAAGCAATCCTACGGTATCCGGGAGTTACACGATCTCATGGTCTAAGGAAAGGATACTTGACATTGGAAAACTCTAGCAAACGAACTATGCGAACTTATGCTATGTTTAGGATTGGGTCCTGTCCATCACATCATTCTCCTAATGATGTGATCTCGTTATCAATGACATCCAATGTCCATAGTCAGGAAACCATGACTATCTATCGATCAACGAGCTAGTCAACTAGAGGCTTACTAGGGACATGTTGTTGTCTGTTATTCACACATGTATTACGATTTCCGGATAACACAATTATAGCACGAATAAAGACAATTATCATGAATAAGGAAATATAATAATAATGCTTTTATTATTGCCTCTAGGGCATAATTCCAACAGATATGTGTTTTGCTTGGAGCGTCTTGTATGATTTGAGTCTTTGATTTTTAGTTTGCCACAATCATCCTTGTTGTACACACCTTTTGAGAGAGAGACGCATGAATTGTGATTTATTAGAATGCTCTATGTGCTTCACTTATATCTTTTGAACTAGGCAAATTTGCTCTAGTGCTTCACTTATATCTTTTTAGAGCACGGCGGTGGCTTTGTTTTACAGAAATTTATGAACTCTCGTACTTCACTTATATTACTTTGAGAGTCTTTAGAACAGCATGGTAATTTTCTTTGGTTATAAAATCAGTCCTAATATGATAGGCATCCAAGAGGGATATAATAAAAACTTTCATACATAGTGCATTGAATACTATGAGAAGTTTGATTCTTTATGGTTGTTTTGAGATATGAGGATGGTGATATTAGAGTCATGCTAGTAAGTAGTTGTGAATTTGATAAATACTTGTGTTAAAGTTTGTGAGTCCCGTAGCATGCACGTATGGTGAACCGTTATGTGATGAAGTCGAAGCATGATTTATTTATTGATTGTCTTCCTTATGAGTGGCGGTCGGGGACGAGCGATGGTCTTTTCCTACCAATCATCCCCCTAGGAGCATGCGCGTAGTAATTTGTTTCGATAACTAATAGATTTTTGCAATAAGTATGTGAGTTCTTTATGACTAATGTTGAGTCCATGGATTATACGCACTCTCACCTTTCCGCCATTGCTAGCCTCTCTACTACCGCGCAACTTTCGCCGGTACCATAAACCCACCACATATCCTTCGTCAAAACAGCCACCATACCTACCTATTATGGCATTTCCATAGCCATTCTGAGATATATTGCCATGCAACTTTCCACCGTTCCGTTATTATGACACGCATCATCATTGTCATATTGCTTTGCATGATCATGTAGTGGACATCGTATTTTTGGCAAAGCCACCTTTCATAATTCTTTCATACATGTCGCTCTTAATTCATTTCACATCCCGGTACACCGCAGGAGGCATTCACATAGAGTCATATTTTCTTCTAAGTATCGAGTTGTAATTTTTTAATTGTAAGTAAATAAAAGTGTGATGATCTTAAATATTAGAGCATTGTCCCATGTGAGGAAAGGATGATGGAGACTATGATTCCCCCACAAGTCGGGACGAGACTCCGGACGAAAAAAAAGAGGCAAAAAAAAGAGAAGGCCCAAATAAAAAAATGAGAGAAAAGAGAGAAGGGACAATGTTACTATCCTTTTTACCACACTTGTGCTTCAAAGTAGCACCATGATCTTCATGATAGACAGTCTCCTATGATATCACTTTCATATACTAGTGGGATTTTTTCATTATAGAACTTGGCTTGTGTATTCCAATGATGGGCTTCCTCAAAATGCCCTAGGTCTTCGTGAGCAAGCGAGTTGGATGCACACCCACTTAGTTTCTTTTTGAGATTTCATAAACTTATAGCTCTAGTGCATCCATTGCATGGCAATCCCTACTCACTCACATTGATATCTATTAATGGGCATCTCCATAGCCCGTTGGTATGCCGAGTTGACTATCTCCTTCTTTTTGTCTTCTCCACAACCACCGTCTATTCCACCTATAGTGTTATGTCCATGGCTCATGCTCATGTATTGCGTGAAAGTTGAAAAAGTTTGAGAACACCAAAAGTATGAAAGGCTTGTCATCGGGGTTGTGCATGATTTAAATATTTTGTATGATGAAGATGGAGCATAGCCAGACTATATGATTTTGTAGGGATAAGCTTTCTTTGGCCATGTTATTTTGAGAAGACATAATTATTTTGTTAGTATGCTTGGAGTATTATTGTTTTTATGTCAATATTATACTTTTGTTTGAATCTTACGAATCTGAACATTCATGCCACAATAATGAGAATTACATGGATAAAAATGTTAGGTAGCATTACACATCAAAAATTGTGTTTTTATCATTTGCCTACTCGAGGACGAGCACGAATTAAGCTTGGGGATGCTTGATACGTCTCCAACGTATCTATAATTTTTGATTGTTCCATGCTATTATATTATCTGTTTTGGATGTTTTATATGCATTAATATGCTATTTTATATGATTTTTGCGACTAACCTATTAACCTAGAGCCCAGTGCCAGTTTCTGTTTTTTCCTTATTTTAGAGTTTCGTGGAAAAGGAATACCAAACGGAGTCCAAACGGAATAAAACTTTCGCCATGATTTTTCTTGGACCAGAAGACACCCAGGAGACTTGGAGTATGATACATCCATTTTGCATCATGTTTTCTTACTGTTATTTATAATGTTTGTATCCATAATAATGCTTTTTGGAGTAATTCTAATGCCTTTTCTCTCATAATTTGCAAGGAATACACAAAAAGGGAGAATTCCGGCAACTGGAAATCTGGACCTGAAAAAGCTACGTCAGACCACCTATTCTACACAACTCCAAACAAGCTGAAACTTCACGGAGATTTTTTATGGAATATTTAAGAAATATTGGAGCCAATAACTACCAGAGGGGGGGCACCAGGTGGGCACAACCCACCTGGGCGCGCCAAGCAGCCCAGGCGTGCCCTGGTGCATTGTAGCCTCCTCGACCCACTCTGGTGCCCATCTTCTGGTATATAAGTCATTTTACCTAGAAAAAATAAGGGGAAGACTTTCGGGGTGGAGCGCCGCCATCTCGAGGCGGAACTTGGGCAGGAGCACTATTCCGTAAGGGACCGATTGGACCCAAAAGTTTAAGGCTATGGTTAGAATTTATTCTTAATACTTTTCTCATAGTTGCGGATGCTTGCGGGAGGGTTAATCATAAGTAGGAGGTTTGTTCAAGTAAGAACAGCACCTAAGCACCGGTCCACCCACATATCAAATTATCAAAGTAGCGAACACAAATCAAACCAACATGATGAAAGTGACTAGATGAAATTCCCGTGTACCCTCAAGAACACTTTTCTTATCATAAGAGACTGTTTTGGCCTGTCCTTTGCCTCAAAAGGATTGGGATACCTTGCTGCATACTTATTGCTACTATCTTTACTTGCTCATTACAAATTATTATCAAACTACTACGCTACTTACAATTTCAGCACTTGTAGACATTACCTTACTGAAAACTACTTGCCATTTCTCTCCCGGAGGGGGAAATCATTGCCATCATCATCACCAACAACTCTCCCATCTTGGGGAGGGCAATCTCCATCAACATCTTCACCAACACCATCTCATCTCAAACCCTAGTTCATCTATTGTATTCAATCTTGTTACCGGAACTATAGATTGGTGCTAGGGGGTGACTGGTAGTGTTGATTACTATATGGTTTATTTGGTGGAAGATTATATTTTCAGATCCATGATGCTATTTAATACTCCTCTGATCATGAGCATGTTTATTATTTGTGAGTAGTTAATTTTGTACTTGAGGTCGCGGGATAAATCATGTTGCAAGTAATCATGTGAATTTGATATGTGTTCGATATTTCGTTGGTATGTATGTTGTGATTCCCTTAGTGGTGTCATGTGAACGTCGACTACATGACACTTCACCATATTTGGGACAAAGGGAATGCATTGTGGAGTAGTAAATAGATGGTGGGTTGCGAGAGTGACAGAAGCTTAAACCCCAGTTTATGCACTATTCCGTAAGGGACCGATTGGACCCAAAAGTTTAAGGCTATGGTTAGAATTTATTCTTAATACTTTTCTCATAGTTGCGGATGCTTGCGGAAGGGTTAATAATAAGTAGGAGGTTTGTTCAAGTAAGAACAGCACCTAAGCACCGGTCCACCCACATATCAAATTATCAAAGTAGCGAACACGAATCAAACCAACATGATGAAAGTGACTAGATGAAATTCCCGTGTACCCTCAAGAACACTTTGCTTATCATAAGAGACTGTTTTGGCCTGTCCTTTGCCTCAAAAGGATTGGGATACATTGCTGCATACTTATTGCTACTATCTTTACTTGCTCATTACAAATTATTATCAAACTACTATGCTACTTACAATTTCAGCACTTGCAGACATTACCTTACTGAAAACTACTTGCCATTTCCTTCTGCTCCTCGTTGGGTTCGACACTCTTACTTATCGAAAAGAGCTACAATTGATCCCTTATACTTGTGGGTCATCAAGGCTATTTTCTGGCGCCGTTGCCGGGGAGTGAAGCGCCTTTGGTAAGTGGAATTTGGTAAGGAAACATTTATATAGTGTGCTGAAATTTATTGTCGTTTACTACTATGGAAAACAATCCTTTGAGGGGTTTGTTCGGGGTATCTTCACCTCATCTAGAACCACAATTCACTGCCCCTCAACCTATTGCACCTACTAAAAATATTTAATATGAAATTCCTTCGGGTATGATAGAATAACTGCTAGCTAATCCTTATGCAGGAGATGGAACCGAACATCTTGATATGCACTTGATATATGTAGAACAAATTTGTGGATTGTTCAAGCTTGCAGGTTTACCCGGAGATGAGGTGATGAAAAAGTTTTTCCCTTTATCTTTGAAGGGAAAAACATTGGCATTATATAGGCTATGCAATGATATTGGATCATGGAATTGGAATCGTTTGAAATTGGAGTTCCACCAAAAAAATTATCCTATGCATCTAGTTCATCGTGATCGGAATTATATATAGAATTTTTCGCCTCGTGAAGTAGAAAGTATTTCTCTATCTTGGGGAGGCTTAATTCAATGTTATATTCATGCCCCAATCATGAGATCTCAAGAGAAATTATTATCCAGAACTTTTATGCTCGACTTTCTCGGAATGATCAAACCATGCTTGATACTTCTTATGCTAGTTCTTTTATGAAGAAAACTATTGAATTTCGGTGGGATATTTTGGAAAGAATTAAAGACAACTCTGAAGATTGGGAACTCCACGAAGGTAAAGAGTCAGGTATAAAGCTTAAGTATGATTGTGTTAAATCTGTTATGGATACTGATGCTTTTCAAAAGTTTGGCACTAAATATGGACTTGACTCTGAGATAGTGGCCTCCTTTTGTGAATCATTTGCTACTCATGTTTAACTCCATAAAGGGAAGTGGTTTAAATATCACCCACCTATTAAAGAAGAAATTTAAAAACCAGTACTAGTTAAAGAAGAAACTATACTCTATAATGTTGATCCAGTTGTTCCTACTACCCACCTTTTCCTGTAAGGATAAATGAACATGCTAAAGTTTCAACTATGGTTAACAAAAGCTATGTTAGAACACCTAAACTAGATGAACAAATTAGGGTGGAACCTAATGTTGCTATGGTTAAAGATCTCTTAGAATAAGATATAGATGGACATGTTATTTACTTCTGTGCAGAAGCTGCTAGAATTGCTAAACCCGATAAAAGGGATAAACATAGACCAGTTGTTGGCATGCCTATCATTTCGGTTAAAATAGGAGATCACTATTATCAGGGTTTATGTGACATGGGTGCTAGTGTGAGTGCTATTCCTTACACTTTATATCAAGAAATTAAGAAAGACATAGCACCTGCAGAAACAGAAGACATAGATGTTACTATTAAACTTGCTAATAGAGACACCATATCACCTTTTGGGATTATTAGAGATGTTGAAGTCTTGTGTGGGAAAATAAAATACCCTACTGATTTTCTTGTTCTTGGTTCCCCACAAGATGATTTATGTCCCATTATTTTTGGTAGACCTTTCTTGAACATGGTTAATGCTAAGATAGATTGTAAGAAACAAACTGTCGGTGTTCGTTTTGGTGATGAGTCTCATGAGTTTAATTTTTCCAAGTTTAGTAGAAATCATCATGAAAAAGAATTGCCTAGTAAGGATGAATTAGTTGGTCTTGCTTCTATTGCTGTGCCACCTACTGATCCTTTAGAACAATACTTGCTAGACCATCAAAATGATTTACATATGCATGAAAGAAATGAAATAGATAAGATTTTCTTCGAACAATGTCCTCTACTTAAACACAATTTGCCTATTAAAACTCTAGGAGGTCATCCTCCACCTAAAGGTGATCTTGTGTTTGAATTAAAACAATTGTCAGACACTTCGAAATATGCTTATTTTGATGAAAAGAAAATATATCATGTTATTATCAGTGCTAACCTTTCAGAACATGAAGAAGAAAGATTATTGGAAGTTCTAAGGAAGCACCGAGCTGCTATTGGATATACTCTTGATGATTTAAAGGGCATTAGTCTAACTCTATGTCAGCACAAAATTAATATGGAACCTGGTGCTAAACCAGTTGTTGATCACCAATGTCGGTTAAATCCGAAGATGAAAGAGGTGGTAAGAACGGAAATATTAAAACTTCTGGAAGCAGGTATAATCTATCCCATAGCTGATAGTAGATGGGTAAGTCTTGTTCATTGTGTCCCTAAGAAAGGCGGTATAACCGTTGTTCCTAAAGATAGGAATGAACTTATTCTACAAAGAATTGTTGCAGGCTATAGAATGGTAATTGATTTCAGAAAATTAAAGAAAGCTACTAGAAAAGATCATTACTCTTTGCCTTTTATTGATCAAATGCTTGAAAGATTATCTAAGCACACACACTTTTGCTTCCTTGATGGATATTCTGGCTTTTCACAAATACCTGTTTCTCAACCTGATCCAGAAAATACCACTTTTACTTGTCCTTTTGAAACTTATGCTTATAGACATATGCCTTTTGGTTTATGTAATGCACCTGCTACCTTTCAAAGATGTATGACTGCTATATTCTCTGAATTTTGTGAAAATATTGTTGAGGTTTTCATGGATGACTTTTCTGTTTATGGGAAGTCTTTTGATGATTGTTTAAGCAATCTTGATCGAGTTTTGCAGAGATGTAGACAAACAAATCTTGTCTTGAATTGGGAGAAGTGTCACTTTATGGTTAATGAAGGCATTGTCTTGGGCCATAAAATTTCTGAAAGAGGTATTGAAGTGGACCAAGCTATGGTTGATGCAATTGAGAAAATGACATGTCCTAAGGACATAAAAGGTATTCATAGTTTCCTAGGTCATGCTGGTTTCTATAGGGGATTTATCAAAGACTTCTCTAAAATTTCTAGGCCTCTCACTAATCTTTTGCAAAAGGATATTCCTTTTGTTTTTTATGATGATTGTCTTGAAGCCTTTGAAACACTCAAGAAAGCCTTAATTTCTGCACCTATTGTTCAACCACATGATTGGAACTTGCCTTTTGAAATTATGTGTGATGCTAGTGACTATGTTGTTGGTGCTGTTCTAGGACAAAGAGTTGATAAGAAATTAAATGTTATTCATTATGCTAGCAAAACTCTAGACAGTGCTTAAAGAAATTATGCTACTACTGAAAAAGAATTCTTAGCAGTGGTGTTTGCTTGTGATAAGTTTAGACCTTATATTGTTGATTCCAAAGTAACTGTTCACACAGACCATGCTGCTATTAAATATCTTATGGAAAAGAAAGATGCTAAACCTAGACTTATTCGTTGGGTTCTCTTGTTACAAGAATTTGATTTGCATACTATTGATAAAAAAGGAGCTGAGAACCCCGTAGCTGATAACTTGTCTAGGCTTGAAAATGTGCTTGATGACCCACTACCTATTGATGATAGTTTTCCTGATGAGCAGTTAGCTGCAATAAATGTTGCTAATAGTACTCCTTGGTATGCTGACTATGCTAATTACATTGTTGCTAAATATTTGCCACCTAGATTTACATACCAACAAAATAAAAAATTCTTCTATGATTTAAGACATTACTTTTGGGATGACCCACATCTTTATAAAGAAGGAGTAGATGGTATTATTAGATGTTGTGTACCTGAGCATGAACAGGGACAAATCCTATGGATATGTCACTCCGAACCGTATGGAGGGCACCATGCTGGAGATAGAACTACTCATAAGGTATTGCAGTCTAGATTTTATTGGCCTATTGTCTTCAAGGATGCCCAAAAGTACGTCTCATCTTGTGATGAATGTCAAAGAATAGGTAATATTGGTAAGCGTCAAGAAATGCCTATGAATTATTTACTTTCTGTTGAACCATTTGATGTTTGGGGATTTGATTACATGGGACCTTTTCCTTCCTCTAATGGGTATACACATATTTTGGTTGTTGTTGATTATGTTACTAAATGGGTAGAAGCTATTCCAACCAGTAGTGATGATCACAACACCTCTATTAAAATGCTTAAGGAAGTTCTTTTCCCAAGGTTTGGAGTCCCTACATATTTAATGACTGGTGGTGGTTCACACTTTATTCATGGTGCTTTCCGTAAAATGCTTGCCAAGTATGATGTTAACCATAGAATTGCATCACCCTATCATCCACAGTCTAGTGGTCAAGCTGAGCTTAGCAATAGAGAAATAAAATTAATTTTGCAAAAGACTGTTAATAGGTCCAGGAAGAATTGGTCTAAGAAATTAGATGATGCACTTTGGGCTTATAGAACAGCATACAAAAATCCTATGGGTATGTCTCCTTATAAAATGGTCTATGGAAAAGGTTGTCATTTGCCTCTTGAGTTAGAACACAAAGCATATTGGGCAGTTAAAGAGCTCAACTATGATTTCAAACTTGCTGGTGAAAAGAGGTTATTTGATATAAGCTCATTAGATGAATGGAGAACCCAAGCTTATGAAAATGCAAAATTATTCAAAGAAAAGGTTAAAAGATGGCATGACAAAAGAATCCAAAAGCGTGAGTTTAAAGTCGTAGAATATGTTATTTCGTACAATTCTCGTTTTAGATTCTTTGCAGGAAAGCTCCTCTCGAAATGGGAAGGCCCATATGTCATCGAGGAGGTTTACCGGTCTGGAGCCATCAAAATAAATAGTTCCGAAGGTACTAACCCGAAGGTTGTCAATGGGCAACGAATAAAACATTATATCTCAGGTACACCTATTAATGTTGAAAGCAATATTATCCAAACTTTGACACCGGAAGACCACATAAAATAGTCCTTCCGGAACACTCTAGAATCGTCAAAATAAGGAGGTACGTGATACGGTATGTAAACGGACTCCAAAAAATCCGCAAATTTTTTTGTCAGTTTTGGAATATTTTAGAATTTTGGAAATAAAGAAACTTCGAGGAAGCGTCCCCTGGTGGGCAGAAGACACCAGGGCGCGCCAGGCATGGCGCGCCCTGGTGTCTTGTGCCCACCTAGGACACCTTCTATACTCCATTTTTCTTCCGTATACTTGTCTCCCAAGATAAAAAAATCTATATATACTTCCCGAACCTGTTAACCACCGTATCGCGGGGAAATCCTCTGTTCTCTTTTCTTGCTATTTTCTGTCAGATCCCATCTGCCATGGCCTCTTCAGGTTCCTCCAAGGACAAGTTTTTCAAGAACGTCACCAACCCATATCTGCGGGAGGTGGTGCAGCACCCTCAAACCATCCAGATGCATGAGGGAGTGTTGTACATCCGCGATGAGCAAGGTCCCAAGGGCATGAGAAACATGGAGGCCAAGCTTGAAGCTATGGAGCAAGAAGTCTTCTGGTGCAAGGGGATGGTGGAACATGGTCTCAATGCCAATCACCTCATGATCACGGAGCTTTCCCGTGATCTCAAGGTGGATGGCAAGCCCATGAAGGACATCATCTTCACCCTCAACGAGCAAATCAACTTCCTACAAAGCCAAATCTATGATCTTCAAAACCAAGTCTTTGAATATGAGGCGAGGTTTAAAGGTATGAGTTTGGCTACTAGTTGCAGGACCCATGAGACTCACTCTTCCTCTTTTGATGGTGGACCACTGCCATGGAAATCTCTTCTTCACCAACATCACCTTCTTCACCACCAAAAGAGAACTAAGTATCGGGTATGGGCACTCCCCTTGGCTTCCGCCAAGCTTGGGGGAGGTGCCCTGGTATCGTATCATCCCACTATCTTTTTGCTTTTACTTATCTTAGTTCGATCCTTTTGCTTTAGATGAAATAAAGTTTAGTTTGATCCTTTTTTCTTTGAGAGTTTGCCTAGTGATCTATCATTGTAATCGTGTGAAAGTTATATAATAAAGTTAGTTTGTGTTTTCACTTTCTTTACTTTATGTTGCAAATAAAGAAAATAAAAAGAGAAAGAAAGGAAATAAAAGAAAGGAAATAAATCAATAAGATCATATACTAATCCTATGGTAGGTGATAGAACCACATAAGGAAAAGTATAAGTAGGAAATTTTATTAGAGATTAACAAGCATAGCATTAGTCAATGATGCAACTCATGCAAGAATTAATAAGGAAGGGAAGATTCACATATAAATATACTATCCTAGAAATCTTTTGTGATTGTGAGCCCTCATCAAAGTACTATATGCCAAAACTGTTGATGTTGGACAAGGAAGACAACGTAATGGTTTATGTTTGTTTATATTCACATAGAAGTCATATTGTCATAGATCATTCAACATGTGGTGTTTGCCCCCTATCTTTGCTAGCCAAAAATTCCGCACTAAGTAGAGATACTACTTGTGCATCCGAAAACTGTTAAACCCAAATCTTTTTCAAGTGTCCACCATACCTACCTAGGGATTGAGCAAGATCCCTCAAGTAAGTTGTCATCGGTGCAAAAAGGCAATAAAAATTGCTTGTAAAAGTGTGAGATCGTTTAGTGTAAGAGAAAATTGAGCGTTGCACAAACTTGGATGACAAAGAATAAAAGCGACAGACTGCATAATAAAGGTTGTCATCTTAAGGGGAAATGTAACGTGACGTTCTTTTGCACTAAGGGATTGAGCATACAAACAAATAAGTGCATGGCTTGCTTCCCTATGCGAAGGGCCTATCTTTTACTTTTATGTATTTACTTTTATGCAAAGAGTCAAAGTTTTCCTTCTATTCCTTTTTATTTTTCTCCTTTGGCAAGCACCATATGGTGAGGAAAGATCTAGGCACATATGTCCAGTTGAATATAGATACATGAGTTATTATTGTTGACACCATGCTTGAGGTGGGTATGTTGGGAAGCGAAACTATAAGCCCCTATCTTTCTATGTGTCCGGTTGAAACATTTGGTCATGTGTACGCGGTGAGTGTTAGCAATCATAGAAGACTATATGATGGTTGAGTATGTGGACTTTCCTAAAGGCTCCGACACGTGACCCTTCCTGAAAAGATGATGAATTGTAGTTGCAAAGTTGACTGAGAACATAGTTTGTTGGTTTCTAATAGAGTTTTTGCTTTATACTTCGATTGTGTGATGAACTATTACTTATTCATGGGAAGTGTATGATAAAAGTTCTATGATAAAAGTCTTATGTTTAAATTGGTTGTTGTTATAATAATCAACATGATGCTTCTATGTCCGTATTTTGTTTTTATCGACACCTCTCTCTCAAAGCATGTGGACATGTTTTTCGATTTCGGTTTTCGCTGGAGGACAAGCGAGGTCTAAGCTTGGGGGAGTTCATACGTCCATTTTGCATCAAGTTTTCTTACTGTTATTTATGATGTTTTTATCCATAATAATGCTTTTGGAGTAATACTAATGCCTTTTCTCTCATAATTTGCAAGGCATACACCAACAGGGAGAATTCCGGCAGCTGGAAATCTGGACCTGAAAAAGCTACGTCGGGCCACCTATTCTGCACAACTCCAAACAAGCTGAAACTTCATGGACATTTTTATGGAATATTTAAGAAATATTGGAACCAATAACTACCAGAGGGGGGCCACCAGGTGGGCACAACCCACCTGGGCGCGCCAGGCAGCCCAGGCGCGCTCCGGTGGGTTGTAGCCTCCTTGGCCCACCTCCATTGCACATCTTCTGATATATAAGTCATTTTTACCTAGAAAAAATAAGGGGAAGACTTTCGGGGCGGAGCGCCGCTGTCTCGAGGCGAAACTTGGGCAGGAGCACTTTTGCCCGCCGTCGGAGCGATTCTGCCGGGGGAACTTCCCTCCCGGAGGGGGAAATCATCGTCATCATCATCACCAACAACTATCCCATCTTGGGGAGGGCAATCTCCATCAACATCTCCACCAACACCATCTCATCTCAAACCCTAGTTCATCTATTGTATTCAATCTTGTTACCGAAACTATAGATTGGTGCTAGGGGGTGACTGGTAGTGTTGATTACTATATGGTTTATTTGGTGGAACATTATATGTTCAGATCCATGATGCTATTTAATACTCCTCTGATCATGAGCATGTTTATTATTTGTGAGTAGTTAATTTTTTACTTGAGGTCACGGGATAAATCATGTTGCAAGTAATCATGTGAATTTGATATGTGTTCGGTATTTCGTTGGTATGTATGTTGTGATTCCCTTAGTGGTGTCAAGTGAACGTCGACTACATGACACTTCACCATATTTGGGCCAAAGGGAATGCATTGTGGAGTAGTAAATAGATGGTGGGTTGCGAGAGTGACAAAAGCTTGAAACTCAGTTTATGCGCTATTCCGTAAGGGACCGATTGGACCCAAAAGTTTAAGGCTATGGTTAGAATTTATTATTAATACTTTTCTTGTAGTTGCGGATGCTTGCGGGAGGGTTAACCATAAGTAGGAGGTTTGATCAAGTAAGAACAACACCTAAGCACCGTCCACCCACATATCAAATTATCAAAGTAGCGAACACGAATCAAACCAACAAGATGAAAGTGACTAGATGAAATTCCCGTGTACCCTCAAGAACACTTTGCTTATCATAATAGACCGTTTTGGCCTGTCCTTTGCTTCAAAAGGATTGGTCTACCTTGCTGCATACTTATTAATACTATCGTTACTTGCTCGTTACGAATTATCTTGCTATCAAACTACTCCGGTACTTACAATTTCAGCACTTGCAGACATTACCTTGCTGAAAACTACTTGTCATTTCCTTCTGCTCCTCGTTGGGTTCGACACTCTTACTTATCAAAAAGAGCTACAATTGATCCCCTATACTTGTGGGTCATCATAGTACAAGTCAGAGGAGCTGCGAGGCGGTCACAAGGGTGGAGGGCGCGCCCAAGGGGGTGGGCAGCGCCCCCCAACCTTGTGGGCCCCTTGTAGCTCTCCTTACCTAATTCTTTCACCTACATATACTCTTATACCCGAAAAACATCCAAGGGAGCCACGAGGCCACTTTTCCACTGCGCAACCTTCTGTACCCGTGAGATCCCATCTTGGGGCCATTTCCGGCATCCTGCCGGAGGGGGAATCAATCACGGAGGGCTTCTACATCAACACCATAACCTCTCCAATGAAGCGTGAGTAGGTTACTTCAGACCCACGAGTCCATAGCCAGTAGCTATATGGCTTCTTCTCTCTCTTTGATTGTCAATATAAAGTTCTCCTCGATGTTCTTGGAGATCTATTCGATGTAATACTCTTTTGTGGTGTGTTTGCTAAGATCCGGTGAATTGTGGATTTATGATAAGTTTATCTATGAATATTATTTGAATCTCCTCTGAATTCTTATATGCATGATTTGATATATTTGCAAGTCTCTTCGAACTATCGATTTGGTTTGGCCAACTAGATTGGTTTTTCTTGCAATGGGAGAAGTGCTTAGCTTTGGGTTCAATCTTGCGGTGTCCTTTTCCAGTGACAATAGGGGCAGTAAGGCACGTATTGTACTGTTGCCATCAAGGATAAGAAGATGGGGTTTTCATCATATTGCTTGAGTTAATTCCTCTACATCATGTTATCTTGCCTAATGTGTTACTCCGTTCTTTATGAACTTAATATTCTAGATGCATGCTGGATAGCGGTCGATTGTGGAGTAATAGTAGTAGATGCAGAATCGTTTCGGTCTACTTGACACGGAAGTGATGCCTATATTCATGATCATTGCCTTAGATATCGTCATAACTTTCCGCTTTTCTATCAATTGCTCGACAGTAATTTGTTCACCCACCGTAATAGTTCCTATCTTGAGAAAAGCCTCTAGTGAAACCTATGGCCCCCGGGTCTATTTTACATCATATAAGTTTCCGATCTAGATTTTCAGTTTCCTATTTCTTTTACTTTGCAATCTTTACTTTCCGTTCCATAAACCAAAAATACCAAAAATATTACTTTACCGTTTATCCATCTCTATCAGATCTCACTTTGCGAATAACCGTGAAGGGATTCACAACCCCTTTGTCGCGTTGTTTGCAAGTTGGTGTTTGTTTGTGCAGGTATTCAGTGGCTTGTTGCGTAGTCTCCTACTGGATTGATACCTTGGTTCTCAAAACTGAGGGAAATACTTACGCTCCTTTGTTGCATCACCCTTTCCTCTTCAAGGGTAAAACCAATGCAAGCTCAAGAGGTAGCAGCAAGGCACGTGCGTTCATTGGGAAGGAAATGGATTCAGAGGAGGAGTCTACTTCTGAGGAGGCAGAGGTGGAACTGAGGAGGAGTCTAATTCAGGCGTGTCAACCTGTCTCTAGCTTCGGCATTCGTCGCCAAGTCCATCTTCAACAGTGAAGATAATGATCACGATGCTGACACTGAAGAGAATGATGATGATGATTCTGCTCCCACCTACTGCTTTATGGCACAAGGTGCCAAGATTTCTCCGCCAGGCCACAGCTTGCCATATATCTTCTAACAAAAGCTTCAGAGTGCTGGCTTTGGCGTCGAAGGCTAGGGCATGCGGGCATGAGGAACTAGCACACTCTTGTGAAGAAGAAGCACATCATTGGCATTGAGGGCGTCAAGTTAAAGAAGGATCATCTATGTGGTGCTTGTGAAGCCAGGAATATGACTAGGGCAAAACATCCCTCAAAGACAATCATGACGACCTCACGTCCCTTCGAGCTATTACACATGGACTTATTTGGCCCTACTCGCTACTCTACCCTTACTACCACTGCACATCTTTATGGCTTCATGATTGTTGATAATTATTCTAGATATACTTGGGTGCACATAATTCTCAATCAGATTGAAGTTCAGGATGTCTTCAGACGATTTGCCAATCATGCCATGACCAACTATGGCATCAAGATCAAGCACATCAGGAGTGAAGTGGCATGGAATTCAAGAATACTGGCCTCGACACTTACCTTGATACATTGGGCATCACTCATGAGCTCTCTGCTCCATACACACCTCAGCAGAATGGCGGCGTGGAGCGCAAGAACATGACACTTATTGAGATGGCTCGTACGATGCTTGATGAGTACAAGACTCCAAGAAAGTTTTGGCATGAAGCTATTGACATTGCGTGCCATATCATCAACAAAGTTTATCTTCACAAATTCTTCAAGAAGACATCTTATGAACTATTCACTGGTAAGAAGCCAAACATTAGCTATTTCAAAGTCTTCGGTGCTAGGTGCTGGATCAAGGATCCACATCACACTTCCAAATTTGCACCGAAAGCAAATGAAGGTTTTATGCTTGGTTACGGAAAGGATCCGCACACCTACAGAGTCTTCAACCTCTTTCACTATAAAGTGGTTGAAACTATAGATGTGTGGTTCGATGAGACTAACGGCTCGCAAAGAGAGCACCTGCCAAATATGCTAGATGAACATTCTCCTAGTGAAACTATCAAGCTAATGGGTACTAGAGAAATCATACCCACCGAGGAACAGGCTGAAGAGGAAATTATCATTCCAGCTCCAACTCAACATGAAGACAATGCTGAGCCTGAAGATAATGTTCGGCAAGAGCAAAGTCTTTGCCCTATTCATCCTCGGGTTGCTAATGAAGTTCAGATTGAGAAGATTCTTGATAGCATCAATGCACCTCATCCTCTTAGTCGATTAAAAGCTTCTCAACTAGCAAACTTCTATGGGCACTTTGCATTTGTCTCCATATCCAAACCCAAGAAAGTTGATGAAGCCTTCATGGAACCTGAATGGATTCACGCTATGCAAGAAGAGCTTCAACAATTTGAGATCAACAATGTGTGGGAGCTAGTCAAACGTCCTGATCCTCGCAAGCACAACATTATTGGCACCAAATGGATCTATCGCAACAAACAAGATGATCACGGTCAAGTTGTCAGAAACAAAGCTCGTCTCATTGCTCAAGGTTAGACGCAAGTAGAGGGAATTGACTTCGATGAAACCTTTGCTCCTGTGGCTAGGCTTGAAGTCATTCATATATTGCTAGCCTACGCCAACCGCAACAACATCCTTCTTTATAAAATGGATGCAAAGAGTTCTTTTCTCAATAGCAAAATTGAAGAAGAGGTATATGTAGCTCAACCACTTGGTTTTGAAGATCCAAAGCATCCTAATATGGTCTGCAAGCTTAAAAAGGCACGGTATGGCCTCAAACAAGCTCCTCGAGCTTGGTATGACACTCTCAAAGACTTCCTGAAGAGCAAAGGATTCAAACCTGGTTCTCTTGATCCCATTCTCTTCACGAAGACATATGATGGAGAACTGTTCGTATGCCAAATTTATGTGGATGACATTATCTTCGGCTGCACTGACAAAAAATACAGCGATGAGTTGGGGCATATGATGCAAGAGAAATATCTGTCAACAGAGAAATGGCATCTTCATATCACAATAAAAGTACCTCAAAGATTGCCTGAAGAAGTTTGGAATGCAAGACTCCAAAGGGGTACATGACGCCAATGCCAACCAAAGGCCAATTGGGCCCCGACGACAATGGTAAAGAGTTCGATCGAAAGGTATACTACTCCATGATTGGCTCTTTATTGTACTTATGTGCATCTAGGCCAGATATAATGCTTAGCGTTTACATGTGTGCCCGATTCCAAGCAGCACCAAAGGAGTCGCATCACCTTGCGGTGAAGCGAATACTTCGATATTTAGCTCACACCCCAACACTAGGATTATGGTATCCAAAGGGCTCAGAGTTTGATCTAGTTGGATTCTTAGATGCTGATTATGCTGGTGACAAGGTTGATCGCAAGTCTACATCAGGCACATGTCATTTTCTTGGACGATCTCTTGTTTGTTGGTCTTCAAAGAAGCATAACTGTGTATCACTCTCCACTGCTGAATCTGAATATATTGCTACTGGATCTTGCTGCGCTCGGCTTCTCTGGATGAAGCAAACCCTCAAGGACTATGGCATCAACATGAAGACTGTGCCCCTCTATTGCGACAATGAAAGCGCCATCAAGATTGCTTACAATCCAGTTCAGCACTCGAAGACAAAGCACATTTAGATCCGTCATCACTTTCTCAGAGACCATGTGTTGAAGGAAGACATTGATATCATTCACGTCAACACTGAAGAGCAATTGGCAAATATCTTCACGAAGCCAGTGGATGAGAAAAGGTTTTGCAAGCTGCAGTGTGAGCTAAATATTTTAGAATCCTCGAACGTCCTGTGAATGGACACACATCCTAACGCTTATGCATATTGATGACTTAGGTGTGCAACATACAAAGTAACGTATATCTTCAATTCATGAAGACATACCCACTGAGTGTGAATACATTAATGTGGACATTGACTTCAGAGTGCCACAATAATTGTGCGCCGTGTCTGGGCCTAATACTTCATATACGGTGGGTAACGCCACCACCACCTTTTCTTGAAGATTTTTGTTTGGCATCACATTGCATTATCTTCAAAGTTGGTTCATCTTCAACATTGGTTTATCTTCATGATTTATCTTCATAATGTTTTGAATTGCTCAACTATATACATATATGTTCAGTGCTCTACAGCATTCACTTATAGCTATGTCTTCAAGTTGCCATTTTCTGCACTAAGTGAATGTGATCGGACCCCAACCCCATCTGCGCTCATCTCTCCTACTCCCTCTAAATCTTTATATGCATTCTATTGACACGTGCCGATTGACTTCACTGTGTCCTTGTCAGCCAAAGATTAAGAGATAAACATTTAAAATGTTTTTAATATCCTTATCTCTTTGCCTGAATTCGGAGAAGTCGGAACGACCACCCGACAAATCGGGCACGTGTGAGGTCGTCTCACAACATTTAAGTTGTTGCATGTATGCCACGTGTAGCTCAGATGTGAACCGCCAGGGGTAGCTGAGTAATTACACTGCGCCGCCCCCTTCCTTATAAATACCCAGCCCCCTGCGGTCATTAAAACTTACTCCCCCCATTGTCTCGCTCAAACCCTAGCATTGTCGCTAGCTTCCGTCGTCGCCGGAGACGAATCGCTTCGCTGCCGCGACTTCTTCGTCGTTGTCGTCATGCCGGCCGTGGACATCTTCCTCCCGCTGTCATCATAGGTGTCTTCCGCCTCCAAGTTAGGGCGCGGGAGATTGAACTGCTCGGCCTCCATCCCCGACTCGTCTAGCAGTTCTCGTCTGTTCTTGAGCGGTAATTAAAAGTCTATTTTTTACCGCATGTTTGATCCGTTAAAGTATTCTATGTCTTCAAAAAGTTGTTTCTTCACTTCCAAATCTGGATCTTCCATACTATACATCTCATAACTTGCAAGTACTTTCACTTATGCTTCACAACTAGTTGGATTCCTCACTTGTACTTATTCGTGGATTCGTACAAATCTGGAACTAGCTTACATCGATAAGTGAATGTCTTCGTGCTATGAGGTCAATGTCTTCAAACCGGTTTATCTTCAAAATCCTCTGAGAATGCATATGACCTCTTCCCCTTCCTTCGCATCTCTAATGCTATCACAGGTACATGTTCGTGGGAGAGTCTCTTGGTTCTCATAGTCTGCATTCATTTGTAGAATTTTTACAGCATCATATTGAATCACCTAAAGCCAGTTCGTGTCTGACAAGCAGAGCGAAGCCTAACACCGTTTTGAAGCCTTTCAGCCTTGTGAAGCCAATGGCCAGTGGAAAATCTGCAAAGAAAGGTGGCAGACAGCGTCGTGATAATACTGCAAAAGACCTGCCACCAGATCTCTATGAACTGTACAAGTTTGATCCTGAAGAGAGCTATGGTGAGAGCAAATCTCGAGTCCAATGGATCCAAAGATATTGGGCAGACCAGTGGTTTATGTACCACTTCGTGACTCTAGAGTACACGGACAAGAATGTTGTGAGGCCACCCTGGGCTGATATTGTATACAGGAAACTTTACCCCAGAACCAAAGCTGAAAGCATTGAGAGAGGTTTCTTTCCTTGCATGGTCAGAGGACCAATGCCTGAAAATGCCGACCCATCCAGTCTTCGATGGTGTCGTGAGGATGATCTATTTGAAGCCAGTCTCCAATTTGCTAAAGCTTCAGCAGTTCAAAACAAGAAGGACTTTGGAATTGACTTCAACCCAGGTGCAGCTGCACCGGGGCCCGATGGCAGTCGTGAGGCCAAACCAAGTCTCATTGGCCCATTCGATGACTTTGACTCATTTCTTGCACATTGTGCAGCACAGAGGGCCAGCATTGAAGAAGCTGTTGAGGATGAGGAACAAATGGCTGCTCCAGAGCCCCCGAAGCCAGTGAAGAAGTCAAAGGCTTCAAAGCCTTCAGCTGCTCCAAAAGCTTCAAGAGTGAAGCCACTAAAATTCGCACCTCCTGAATCCAGTGTGCAGTCTGAAGATTTGTCTCATACTTCTATGAAGACTAAGAAGATCTTAGGGCAAGGCCTTACTCCAGCAAGCAACCTGCGCCATGATGAAGATGTAGATCTATCTAGTGATGAAGATCTCGCTGATGATGCCCTTGAGTTGTTGATCAGGAGCAAACAAGAGGCTGAAGTCTTCAATGGTTTGCCTCTGTTTGATGCTGATATTCTGAACAATTTTATTAATGAATGGTTTGAAGACACTTCTCTTACCATTGATGATCTGCAGCTTCCAATTGGCATCAATGTGACGTTCCAAGGCTGCATTGAAAAGATCTTGCCATTCCTCGGAAGGTCATTGAGCGGAAAAACAAGATTGACCATGAAAAGGCTGTCTTCAAGAAGCACATGGCCAAGCTTAGTGTCACAGGTGTTCAGAACTTCAAGAAGATGATGGTAGATCTCAAGGCTGGGTTCCATAAGCGTCGTTATGAAGCCAAGGGCTCCCGAGAGCACCTCAAATATTATGCTGAGAAATGTGTTTAGGCTCACAATGAAGCCTTGAAGAGAAAAGCACTTGGGCGTCCAGGCATTGACCCCAACTTGGCTGCTAAGAAGAAGAAGCCAACACAAGATGAAGCTAAGGCTCCAAGCCAGGAAAGGCCAAGCATTGTCTTTCCTGCTAGCATGACTAACTCGAAGCCTAAGGTGCCATCTACTGCTTCCAAAAGGAAGAAGACAAAGCAGGAAGAGGCTGAAGCCAAGAAGCGTAAGCATCAAGAAGCCTATGATGCCGCTCCATCTCAGAAAAGGCTAAAGACAAAGCCTTCTAAGGCTTCAAGAAGGGCCTCATCTACTCCTGTAGAGTCGCTGCTAGTTGAGCCCATCACAGTTGCCTTACCAGCCTCCTCCAACCGTGAACGGCGTCTTGTTGTACATGAGCCTGCTACCACAGAGGCTCATGAGTCTGAAGAGATACCAGCTGCTGACACCATCGCAGCTGAAGACATTGGTCGAGACGACAATGTTGATGATGATGAAGTCCTTCCTCAAGCCCCCAACTTATGCAGAAACTGGTACCATCGCCTGCTCCCACAAGCAGTGAACATATTAGTATTGCCGGTCCCATGATGCCAATCACTCAAGATGATTTCTGGGAAGAGCAACACCCCAACTCCGCGCTTCATGAAGTCATTCCACGCACTCCACCATCTCAAATCACCACTCCAGTGCTTGAGACTCCCCAAGAAACCCCCAAAGATATGGAGTAGACTACTCCCTCACCGCAGGTGTTGCCCTCTTTTCGAATGCTTCGCCGAGGCCCAAGGCCAACGGTCTCCATGTCCAGCATTCCTAAAGAGGATGTGCATGCCACAACCTCAGTAGCACGTCAAGTGTTCCCTGAAGCCATCCCTTCAGAAATTGCTCAAGAGTCTGAAGCCAAATAGGATGAAGATATTTCGGCTGCATCAGCCGAGGAAAGAGAAGAAGAAGAACAAGTTGTTATTCCCCCAACTGAAGCAGGTGTGATTTCTGATGTGATTGTGCCTGACCCACTAGTTATTGAAGCTCGTGAAGCCACTATGGATGTTGTTGCTACTGCCGCTCATACTGAAGCCAATGACGTCATCATGGCTGAAGACAATGTGCAACCTAAAGCCACTCTTCAGTCTGAAGCCCTTGATGTCACAAAAGACATTCAGCCATCCACCTTGGATGTGGCTGCTGCTTCACCTGTACCTCACACTATGGAAAGGGCCTTCAATCATGAAGGTGAGCTCATCATTGTAAGATGGCCTATTATGACACCTCATGTAGCTCCTGGTCCCCAATATGACTACCATATTGAGCAAAGTCCTCAGACGTAGAAGCCAAAGGCAAGTATGCCAAGGTTTCCTAGTGTTGTCAACACTCAGGGCTCATTCAGTGTCTTAGGCTTCAGAGAGCACAACACAGTATTTGACAATGCCAAGAATCCCTACAAGAAGCCTAAGATATCTTCTGACAGGTTCTGGAGTCATTAGCAAAGAAGCTATTCTCATGCTTCTTGTACAGCCAGGGCAGAATCTTCCCTCACAAGCGCCTGTGTTGTGATGCCATTGCTGGACTGCCGTGCCTTGAAGAAGCCCTTGATTGCTTTCGTGAAGTTGGTCTGGTTCCTTTTGTTGTTGACAAGGAGCACAGGAATGAAGAGCTCTTACTTCCATTTTATGCCACCCTTCATACCTCAGGCTACAACAAGGATCCAAAGACATGGGTCCTTGAGTGGATGTGAGGCGATGGACACCATGAAGCTAAAGCTGAAGACATCATTGAGCTTACTTCTCTACCCACTCCTGGTGATCTCTGTGAGCAAGGTTGTCAGCGATATGAACTGGAACTTGAGAGCATCTTTCAGAAGCCAGAGCCCAACACAAGTCAAATGCTGAGCAGGATGAAGCCATTGCTAGTGGTGGCTGAATATCCCAAGGAATTCTTTGTAAATTACCTCGAGTACTCGCCCCGCACCATATACCATATTCTGGGGCATACTCTATGGCCAATCAAAGGGCACTCTCCACACGCCAATATTGAAGGCACCATGAAGACATTGGTCTTCTACATTCTCAATGGCATCCGCTTCAACACTCAAAATTTCTTCATCCGTCAATTGGCAGCTTCAGGCATTGATCAATTTGGCTTCAAATTCTATGCACCATGGGTTATGCGGCTGATCAAGCTTCACTCCACCATCAACTATCAAGCTTCATTGCGTAATCATGTTGTCTTTTTGCCTGAAGTGGATATGTCTCATGAAGCCATCTATCCAGAGCCTGCCAAGGAACCAATTCATGGAGACAATGATGCATTTCAAAGCTTCTCGGCACCTATTGAAGCCATTCATGTGCCAAATCCCACCGCTACTGTTGTTGGTCCCCTTGTCGCATCGCACTCTCACTGATGCAACAGCCAACACGGTTGCTCAGAGGCCTCAGAAGCGTGCTCATGTGCTAAATGACCGAGAACTTCTAGTTTGTCTTCATCAGAAGCATGATAAGCATCATGACTGGATGAAGCGTCAGATGCAAAGTCTTCTTGTGGATGTCAATCGCATACGCAACCTCTCCGCCAAGAATTCTTTTGTTGTTCATGAAGCCTATCGCCGTGCCTGGAAGAACCACACTCTGCTTTGCTCTGAAGATGAACTCATTGCATATGGCTTTACTGAAAAATTCAAGTTAGACTCCAGGCCTCCACAATCAGCAAGTTGGCGTCCTACCCCGTTCATTGAAGATTCTGATTACTCATCTTCGGCTCCAACTATTGTTGCACGAGTCATCGATGAGGAGGACGACGCCACTTCACCAGCTATGGCTTTCGCTGCATCATGATTCTGCATCAGGTCCTTCTGCACCGCCCAACACCAACTTTGACCCAGTTGCCCCAACTACTTCAACAACACCTCTTGGGAATGCTTAGACACTCTATGTCTTCATTCCTTTTTGGTCATTCCTGACAGAAGCGGGAGAAGCATATGTGTTGATAGTCTTCAAGCGGGTCTATATGGGTCGGGTGCTTATTTTTGTTAAGTTTTGCAACTCTCATTCTTGAACTATTTGTTTTGAGTTGTAACACTTAAGCCTTGATGGTCGTCTGTCACTTTTGCTGCTACCTTTTATTGCAATGATAAATTCCACATGAAGTCATTCTGCAGACGCCCATTTTCATTTTTCATGTCATTATCTTCACTACATTTTTGTATGCTCAATGGATTATCTTCATGAATTGAAGGAGATCTCCACAAAGCAGAACCTGCCATGTGCATTTGCATTCAAAGGAAAATTTCTAGTATGCAAATCTTCAGGGGGAGCCCTTTCAACTTCATGAAGCCAATGACCGCGTTTTATAACTTTCACTTATTTTTATCCCCGTTGAAAACTTCAACCAGTTTGTCATAAATCACCAAAAACGGAGAGATTGTAAGTGCATCTAGTGCCACCCCTAGTTGATTTTGGAGTATTGACGACAAACGTGGTTGAGGGACTAATGTGTTTATGAGAATTGCAGGATAACTCAGGTAGAAGTCCCTCATTGATTCGCATTGTGGACTGTATTCCAACGCGTATATTTCGCTCTCCCCGATTTTCAGTTACGAGGTAGCCCACTACTGCCCGTGTCCATTAATTGTGGTTCACCCCGTTGGATGACTGGTCCAATATTTTCTCGACGTTCTGTTCTGGTTGCTCACGTCAACGTACCTTCATAAGCTAGTTCTAATCCTGGCGTTCGAGAGGTGGTTGCCGCCCATCGGTGTTTTGTGACGACAATAGCATCGGATGATGCGAACAGCGACGGCGCTTCATGCTCGAACAAGGAGACACCGGGTGGAGCCCTCGTCTTGCTCGCACCAAGGGACTGGAGGTTGCGTCGCAACAACCCTGTGTCCAGTCCAGCGTGTTGGGCGTGGCTTCACGGTCACGCACGCGATGTGCTTGACAAAATGTCAGTTGTCGCAGTTGGGACTGCAAGCTGTGCTCGGCGATGGCGTTGTAGTCGTCTGTGACCTTTATGGTGGTCGGTGAAGGCATGTGCATGCGTAGGTGTCACTGATGCCGAGCGCGGTTGCGGCCTTCGATCCTAATTGGTTTGTTGCCAATAATTGACATGCCAATTGTTGGCATCAAGTCTAAGAATTTGGCTCTTAATTGAATGGCTACCAATTGGTTATTGTCCTTCTCTCAAAAAGTTATCGATTTTTGGCAACTTTTGATTTTGCCAAATGCTGACTTGCCAAATATTGGCAATGCAATGCCAAACTTTGACAGCGAACCAATTAGCCTCTTCCTACTTCTTAATGTTGCTCTAGTGCCACCGTACCATGCTTTCGAGCGGGAACGCGCCACTCTATAGTAGTACCAGGGTGTGCTTCGGTGTGCGTGGCGGCTGCAGGCCGTCCATGCTGATGGTAGAGCCGCAGTGTGCCCGGTCGTTGGCAACGGCCACACGCTTGTAATAAGCGTCGTTCGCGATGGTTCTACAGACAGAAGGCCTGCGCATACGGTACCGAGGATGCCATGCGTTCGCTGAGTGCGTGAGTCGTGCCTTCAGGCAGGGCGCCTCGCTTGTCGTGCGTGTTTGCATACGTCCGGCGACTACATGCACCAAGCAGCATGCTGCTGCGTGGTCTTGGCAGGAGCACGTCTCAGTGCGGGTGGCACGCTAGGAGGTCGGTGCTGGCTGCCGAACATCTCGGACGCGTCGATGTTAACATCGTGCCGCCGGGCTGGTGTCTGTGTTCGGAGCTGGCAGACCGAGCATCTGAAGCAAAGGAGGTGGTATTCTTCTTGCTGAAGATGGTCTTGTTGGCAGGTGGCGCCATCTTATGGTTATTAGGCTAATGCAGATACCGTCACGACATCATGCTCACCTCGGTAGGTGTTACTTTGCCGTGCAAATCATGTAGTGCATAGCAACGTCTGGCCGGTGGGGTGGCAAAAGGCATAAATTTAACCTCCGGGCTAAAATATTTCACAAACTAAACTGTTTTTAAAAATATTTCATCCAGCTGATCATTAATGTGACAGCAAAGCGCTGCACTCTACTGTGCAGCATCTAACATTCAGGCGCCACACCTGCGCAGCACCTAGCTGTCAGGACCTACAGTACATTGTGCAACGACTAGCTGTAAGGACTTGCACAGTAGAGTACAACGCCTTGCTGTCGGACACTGCACAAAAGGATCAGCGGTTGAAATATTTTCAAAAACAGTTTAGTTTGTCAAATACTTTCACTCTAAGATCAAGTTTGTCAATTTTGCCTTGGCCGGCAGCACTCGGCTGTATCTATGCCGTGGTCTTCCCCAAATCTTCTGACCGCCGCTACAGGCGAACCAGTTCTTATTTTAGCTGCAAGCGAACCAAACCTTGCCTACTCTCCACCCATCCAGCCGGTCCTATATTTTCTGAATAATTGAAACGTGCACATGAAACAAATTCCCGCTCCTTTTTTTTGAGAATGTAATTCCCGCTCCTGTACCACGGTACATTAACATGTGAACGATCTATTCCGGCGGTTCAAAATATCGTCTTTAACGTCTATCGATGCCCCGTCAAAATAGGCCAACGGGGGACAAACGACGGAACAGCTCAGGTGGGCCAGCACCTACAGATGCGTACATTATACCGATTTTTCAGGAAACGGTACAAGGGTGAAAATAATTCTTCGCACAGATCCACATAACGATACCCACGGACGAGATAGCGGGAGCACCTGCGCTCGGGAGCCAAATCACCGCTCCCCATGCCATGCTTCCTTTTGGGAAACATCAAGGTGATGCAAAATACTCTCTCCGTTCCCAAATAATTGTCTTTCTAGCCATCTTAAATGGAC
This sequence comes from Aegilops umbellulata, assembly GCA_032464435.1. Lineage (NCBI taxonomy): Eukaryota > Viridiplantae > Streptophyta > Magnoliopsida > Poales > Poaceae > Aegilops > Aegilops umbellulata. The sequence goes on from CP136060.1 coordinate 324,368,260, forward strand.
TACAACATACGGATGTATGTAGACATGTTTTAGAGTGTAGATTCACTCATTTTGTTCCGCATGTAGTCACTTGTTGAAATCTCTAGAAAGACAATTATTTAGGAACGGAGGGAGTACGTGATACGAAAGTATGAAACCCCATCCATGGAAAGAAAAGCATACAAATTGTGATCGTGGGGCTTGTGCGCACACGGCGTGAATCTCTTCTCATAATGGAACCTATTTACAATAGGAAGATGGAAAAAACGGCAACACCGTGAAAACCGATGACTCGCAGCTGTCGCATGTGAAGACCGATCCGTGACGCTCAAGGGCCACGGGCTTTTGCCAATTGAACAGCTAGCAGGCGCCTTGACCAGAGGCGTCCTCCCCTATACCTGCAACAACAAAAAATTGGTGCCAAAGAAACAATCAATCGATCAAACTGCAGCCACTAACATAGCATTTGGGAACTAGGATTAATATATATCGGAGTATATTATTTGATTCGGAAGAAAACAAAAGGCATGAGGATGCACATGATTGGCGCACGGTTGAGTGAAGAAAAGTAACCTCCAAGGACCGCCTAATCAGTCCCTTCGTTGGTGTAGGAAGTTGAAGCAAGGATTCTCCCGGATCAGGGCTGGCAAATCGACATCTGTCAATTCGTATCCCGTCATCAACTTCAGGATGTCGTCCACAGAGAATGGAGTGCTGCAGTTACAAGTGCCATAAACAGCGTTACAGTGGAGGCTTTTAAATTAAGTTCAGTTATATTTGATTATACGGAACTGATAGGGAAATAAACCTGGCTGTTTCATCATCCAACAACAAGGAATATTCCACTGCCTCATTTGCGTCTTCTGTCATTAGACTTTCCATACTTGAGAAAATCTACAATCATAAGAACCAAAATTTTGTGATAAATAAATATCCTGGAAATTTGAGCTTTTGCTACTCCAAATAAAATGCATTTAAATCTCATTGACAGTGGGCACTAAGACGAGCATACGTCAATAAGGGGCGAAACATCATGGGTGCCATATCTTTCATCCCGATAAAGTCTACTGATTCGGTAAATCTGTGGTATGCTAAGCACCTGAAAGCTTCCAACACGAGTTACTTGTATCCAGCAGACGTTATAATGAGTGACTGAACTTAACAGAGTTCAAACACCGCTTACAGGGCAAAAGTGGCAGGTGATTTCTTTCAATGTTGCCTTCTTCTTTTCACGCATTGTCTAATAGTACAATTTGTTAGATTATCCTCAACAACATGCAAAACAAACACTCGGTCAATATAAAACACTTACTAGGAATATAGCAGCCTTTCTAATGTGCTTCAATTCTTCCCAGGAATAGCCTGCATACTGTATAGCACATATCATTAGCATACAAATTAAAGAAGCAGACAGAGACAGAGGAAGTTCACCCTGACCTCTTCAGTCTCATAAGTGCACCACTGTTCTAACTTAGCTAATCCAGCTTTGATATATTCTCCATCGCTGAACAAACAGCACTCAGACAGAAGCAGACTACAAAATATGGAGCATTGTAACAATCTTTTTAGTTTCTTAGTCCAACGTATCTTAATAGTTAAAGAATCTTAATTCAAAGCATATAATGGTTCACAGACACTCAGAAATAGCTAAATCTTACCTGTTAAACAACTGAACATCAATAAATGAGAATACTTGAGTGAACATCTTGCTAATTAAGAATGATGGGACCTGTACATATTAATAAAATGCATGTCAATGAATACATTTACTTACAAAAAGGTGTGTGGTTACTCATATTATTGTACGTACATAATTAGATTTCAGAACACGCAAGTACTCTGTTAATATATTCACAATGCTCTGCCAATGGTCAAACAGTGCTTGACATATTATTATTGGTGCCTGCAGATGAAGTGTCAGCAAACAAAAGTCTGAAGTTTATCTTTATTTTATAAAAAAAATGCATTATGGTCCATTATCCATGCCTCGATGCAACACCCAAGCAATGGAGATATCTCTTTCACCAAATTATCTCTCATCATTCCATAAACCTTCTCAAGGAAACCTCTAAGGTGTTCCTTGAAAACTTGAGCAGGACGTTTCGCTTCAACTTTCTGAAGATAACCATTTCCACCAATCAAGTGGCTACCACCAAAAGCTCAATATCCCTAATATTTTCAGAAGCAATGAATTAAGAAATTTTCGAACTATAAATCTAGAGTACCAAAAGTAAAAACTGGAGAGCATAAAGATGCTTTACCCCGAATATCATATTGAACATTTCGGCAATTGGTTTTCCCCTTCGATGATTGACTCTACCTTCCGTAGCTGTTTTCAGTGTTTGTTGTATAAGCAGGAGTAATGTCGACGAATTGGAGAGCCAATATGCTAACATATCATTGCTCCGGGCCTGTGGGAAGGAAACTGAATTAACTGCACGGAATAACATAAATAAATAAAATATATGTTATTTCTGCTTTCATTTCTTTTACTACCGGGTGGTGCCGGCGAAAGGCAGGCTTCGACTATGGCGGAGCCTGCGGGCAAACCTGGCCAACTAGGCCGTTCCTGCCATGCCGGCTCGTTAGCACGCGTGCCCGGCCCGCCATGGGCCTGGCCCGACACATGGCTAAACGGGCTGTGTCTAGGCCGCGAAGCGAGGCCCGCATGCCGGCACGACCCGTTTATCTTTTTTTTTGCATATGTAGGCCAAAAAGAACAGCCCAAAAGGCCCAAAAAACACGCAGCCCATTAGGAAGCCAAATCAGGAACCATCCCATACACATGTATAAAAGTGTCAAAATTAATTGGTTTAGCATGGATCACATTCTCATAAGTCCACAGGTTTTTTGTGAGTCATGTATAGAGAAACAACTTAATGAAAACTGTAATACTAAATCATAGGTGATATTTACCTTAACTGTACTAAACATGCTCGCAATAATACGATCGAAAACATTAGTATTTCCAGATTCTAATGATTTCCAGTGTAAAAGGCATCTGTAGACAATACAGGCTGCAATAGGCCTGCCGTCCGAGAATCCAAGATCTTGACATATGCACCTAATCAATGTGTCCACGGTTTCTTGGTCCTGGGGCACACAGTGTAACATGATGAAATAGGAGTTAGGACCGAACACCGTGAGGGTAAACTTAACTGGGCAGAGCTAACTTTTCTGTTCCATAAACAAGGGAAGTGGAACCCAAAAACTACTCGATTAGAACAGATCGAAATTTATGTTGGAAGGAACTTACCGAAAAGCTTTCTAATCGTTGTGGATCTGATAGTAGGGTTGGTGATTGGGCTGGTGGCACATATGCAACCGTCAACTTTTCCTTGTGCACTACATTGTTTGATATGTTGAAACTATCATCAGTATTGTGATGGGACGTGGGTATATTTCCCCTCACTACGATGGTCTGTACAAGGAATTCGTCGTTGCATGATGGTAACGCACGCAGCTCTTCCATTATAACCAAGACAGTAAATGTGGATCGTGGACAGAGAAAGCCACTAGTCGGCTCAATGATGTAGTCGTTTCTTGCCCTCTTAACCCCAAAAGAGAATGCAACATGCTCCTCCGTACTGTTAGTTAGCCGTACGAGGCAACGGCTTCGTTTCTTTAAACCCAAACAAAACTGGAGCTCGCGGGGATCGATCACGAGAAATTCTCTTGGGTCAGACTTAATCTGCATAAAAGAGCTCATTAGCAAGGAATAGCATCTAGACAAACTTCCTCCAGCTTGAATTCTATTTGAGTACTTAACACTAGATCTGCTGTCTCACTGGTGTATTCAATAAAAGGTCACTGTGTTGTGAAATTTGGTAACTTCTTTGGTGATGTGAACTTCATTGCAGTGCACACTAGCCCGTTTCCCTAAAAGAAAAGAGCTAGCAAATACAATATATTCTACTCCCTCCGTTCCCAAATAATTGTCTTTCTAGCCATCTCAAATGAAATACAACATACGGATGTATGTAGACATGTTTTATAGTGTAGGTTCACTCATTTTGCTATGTATGTAGTCATTTATTGAAATCTCTAGAAAGACAATTATTTAGGAACGGAGGGAGTACAATCCATTATCATTAACTTGTTATACCTGAAGTGTTGGTAATCTTTCATCACTGCCAACATGGAAATTGGTGCTTCCCCATCCAATAAGCCTCTCGATAATTTCCTTTGTCGCCGGCCTTTTCTCTGGGTCAGTATCCAAGCAGCTCAGACCCATTTCCAGGCAACTTCTTATTTGTTGGTAGTCTGTTTCCAGTGATGCATAGCATGAAGCTGCTTCCAACCTTTTTCTCCACTTTTTAAGTACCTGTGAAATTAGAGCAGACAGCTAAAATCATACTGTTCAACAATAAAACAGAGCATGGTCTCTGTCACAAACAACCTCCATCTTGAACGCTGAAACTAGTAACTTACAAGTTCAATGAAGTCATGGTATGACGTTCCAGTAGCAATAGGCCAAGGGTAGTTCCTGTAACCCGTTATTAACTCTATGATTATCACACCCAAACTGAATATGTCTGTCTTAGGTGTGATTATACCTCTATCTATGTATTCTGGTGCCATGTAACCACTGCATCACAGCATGTTAAGTGTTGAGAGAGCTGCAAAGAAAAGGCCTACCGTTGATCACTAAAAAGCAATGGATGGGACATTTTACTTACGGTGTTCCATCACGACTTGTAGTGCAAACTCTAGTTTGTTGTTCACCGAGAAGTCTTGACAGTCCAAAATCCGCGATCTTTGGTAGCATATTGTCACCAAGCAATATGTTTGCTGGTTTTAGGTCCATGTGAACGATAGGAGTATTCACTTGCCACTCCTTGTGAATGTAATGTAAACCATAGCAAATCCCACTAATTATATTGTAGCGCTTGTGCCAATCAAGTCCACGTGATTCATCTACATATGTAACCAAAAGAAGCGCATTCACATATGTTATTTGAAAATATATATTCCTGTGTTGATATAACATGGAAGGGCTGCAAAGTTGTCCTAGTGCTCTACTGTATGTTGTCCTCATTCAGTGACCGGCATCAGCGTCATATATTAATTGATCTGTATATTAATATTTTACAGAACAGCTTCATTGTAATTAGTTCTTCAAAGTGACTTATGCACTCAGTCACAAACTAAAAAAGGTAAAAGAAGTCCAAATATTGGTTACTGGAATCAGACTATGCTTACTCATATAGTTGAATGACATACTACTCAACCTGCATTAGAGGTAGTATTAAATCAGCGGTACAGGATTTGCTAAACTATGCTCTGATTGTCTTACTGACCAGCAACTATTCTAACTTGATGAGTGCGGGGGGATGTAATCAAATAGGTAACCTTAGTTTAGTAAGAGCTGTGCTGACAATTCACACAAACTGCGATCTCCATAAGTTATTATGATTTCTTTTTATTTTGAGAAACAAAAGATGTCACATGAATTGTCATACCTGTGAGATAGTTATCAAGGCTTCCATTAGGCATATACTCCAAGCAAAGCAACCTGTCAGCCGTCTCAGCAAATATATGTTTTCCATCGTACTTTAGACACAAATTCTGTGTCTCATAGCAATAGCCTACACATCGCACTATATTTGGGTGGTTAAGACTCATAAGATGATAAACCTCGTTCTCAAATTGCTTCTGAGAACCCGGCATTGACTCCTTAAGCTTCTTCACAGCCATCAGTTCTCCATTTGGTAACTTTCCCTGTTTAAATCTCTTGTTAATACGGATATGGTTTCGGATCAATAGACATACAGAAAAGACGAAAAAAATATATGCTATAATCTTACCTTATATACCACACCAAAGCCGCCTCCACCAAGTACTCGCTCCGCAGAGAAGTTGTTTGTGATTTCCTTTAAAAATTGAAACTCTAGCTTGCGTGGACTTGCAATTTTATCGTGTAATGTGATCTCTGGGTTATCACGTCTGCTAGATTCACCGTCCATTTTCATACTTCTCTAGTTACACAAGCACTCTCAAATGATGGCAATCATTGTTTGCACGGCGCCCTCAGTAAGTTGTGGTGTGGCAACTTGTCGGTGAATGATTTAACCAAATTAAGCAAGATACTGTACAAAACTGAAAAAGGCTAGTTGTCAAGTGTATTGCACCCACTCTGAAAAGTACTCCCTCCTTCCCAAAATATAAGGCACGATTGACTTTTTACGGTCTTTGATGCACGACTTTGACCACTAATATATATCAAAGTATATGGATTGAACATGTATAAATGGCATCGTCGTATCTGTCTTGCAAAACAATTTTATTACGTATGTATGTACACTAATTTTATAGACATATAATATATGAAAATCATAGTCAAAGTTGTGCAATGAAGACCAGAAAAGTCAAACCGTGCCCTATATTTTGGGAAGGAGGGAGTAATTCAGATAATAGTGCATGCTAATTAGGAATTGCAGCTGTTTAGTGAACTGAATCAGGGAAGAGACCCCTATTGCATTTCTCTTTCTAAACCATAATAGGACTCCAAAACAATAGTGATATACTAATATACAGAATACCGACATACATGCAACATTTGGTCAAGGCGACAAACGGAAATGATAACTGTCGAACTAAAGTCAACTAGTGCCTGGAGTAATATCAATAGGCAGCATTAAACTTTAGTCCACCAGTGAGGCAGTGACCTAAAAAGATGAAACCATCCAACTTTACTTGGAGCATTAAACTTCCCACCCAGTAGTCAAAGAAAGAGAATTAAGCAATTATCAATTAAACTGAATGCATGCATTAACTTATTCATACCTAGGCTTAAGAGTTTCTGGAGGAAAAACCTGTGTCGATATACTTCAAGAAGGAAATTTGGCATCAGAGTCGATATTCATACTCGTAGTTCAGAATACTACTCAATTTTAGCATGACTGAAAATGGTCTAGAAAACTTAGAAGCGCAACTAACTTTTAGATCTCAAGAACTAGGAGGGGGCGTATTGACAGAACGAACTGATCAGAAGAGAGCGTTAATTAACTGATGCAGCAGAACGTTATCTTGATAAGAAACAGGTTGGTGAACAACATACTGGAGAAAAGATTACGACAAACCTAGAGAAGACCTGCAATTTCCAGCTGATTCTGAAACTGGAGGGTAGGCGCGAGTTCTAATCAGAATGAGATCAGCCAGCGCCGAAGCCAGACAAGGAGATATGAACAGGGCTCGTTGACCGTGTGTGAGAGAAATAGGGGATGGGATTTCTCTTCCCCTGGACATTACGAGTGGGTACGTTGACTAGCCGCCCGTAGTGCTGGCTATGTTACTAAGAGGAAGAAAAAATTTATACGACCGGGTCCTTTTCTCCTCATGTTAACTCGAATCTCACGGGGGTGCTTTGAGATTCGAGTTGATATGTTAACTCTAGTTGGAGCATTAAACTTCCCACTCCGTAGCCAAACAAAGAGAAACAATAAGTTGTCTACGAAACTGTAACACACCGTTGCTACCGGAGAGTGAGGAGGAGGATAATGCCGCTCGTGGAAAGCTGCCACCGGAGAAAACAGAGGATCCAGAGAAGATGAACCACTGCAGGACAGAGGAAGAAGGAGACGGCTTCAGTTCCAGTTTCTGTTCGATGGCTCTCTTGTTGTCATCGCTTCCTTTGTACTCCTCCATAACCAGGCACTAGCGCAAGTCCCCAATCCTAACGACCAAACCTGGTGTGGCTCCATGCATGGATACGACAGAAACTGAGTGGCATGCATTGAACTTATTCATAACTGAAGAGTTAAGATTTACGAGTTTCTAAAGATATAAAATAAAAAGAAGCAATAGAAGAAAGAGGCTGACACTTGATACCCCTAGTCAAACCACTAATCCTTAAAATGTCATTCTGCGAGATAGTATTCGATTTTAGCATGATAGAAAATGGCCTAGAAAACTGAGAAGCGCATCTAACCTGTAGACCTCAAGAATTAGGAGGGGAATTTGTTTTTATTTTTATTTTTTCGGGGGCAGGGAATCTAAAATAATTAACTGGTCATAAGAGAGCATGAATTAACTGATGCACGACATCATGTTTATAAGAAGCAGGTTGATGAACCACATCTTGGACGAAAGATTATAACAAACCTGAAGAAGGTGGGACACGTTGACCAGAGAGAAGTAACGAATGGGACTTCTCTTTCCCTGGACATTACATTATCAATTTATCAGTGGGCTACTTGACCAGATCGCCAGTGCTGACAATGTACCGGATAAGCAAGCACTCTTCTAGAAGCAGTTAAAGAGATGGATGACGGTCAGACGACAGAGACACAAAAACCACAAGGAAAGAGATGGAGCCGCTCTCAAAAAATAAAAACAGAAGTCTTTAGGTGAAACTCGGATTGAAATTTTGTACTTCTGAGCTGACGGTGAAATAACACATATGTGTGTTGCAGAAAATTCACATGAAACATTTCGATTTCCACAGGAAACAGGAGATATTCCAACTGATCAAAGAGGTCCTTAGCTTTCTGGGTTATTCAATGTAATTCGATTCTAGTAGGAGTAAAGGTCTTCTATTTCGTTTCTTTCTGAGAGCAAACGGGGGATCACACCATATGGAACTCACACAAGCGCAAAAGCCTCAACTCAATTACTACATACAGAAATTGCATAAGCACAAAAGCCTCACTTTGGTATAAACCTCGTTGGTTACAGGAATTCAAACCAACGTGGGTATACTCGCTCTCACCTCGAGGACACACAATGCCATCTTGAGTTAAGTCTCCCTTTTCTTTCTGTATACTCGTATCTTCAGCTTACTGCTAAAGCTCGTAGAACTCAACCCGTCGGCCTCATGCTAGGTTAATATGATGATTCTTCATCGGTAGCATTCATGTGACCAATCAAAAAGAACTGGTTTTGTTGGGGATATTATTGCTGGGCATAAACCGGCCTAACTGGGCCGGGTTGACTTCATCAGTAGCCCAAAGGTGTTAAAACCCCGAGGCTAGACAAAGGCCCAAGGCCATAGTCGGTTCAGTATCTATAGCCGTAAACCGGCATATATATAAACTTGTATCATAAGTTAGGAATAGGGAGAGACCAACCCGGATACGAATATAAACCGGAGATTGGGACTCTATGAACCGACGGGTGTCACCCGTGTATATAAGGGGACAACCCGATATCGGTTCAAGTACAGACAACCATAACTCGAGGCCTAGGCGAAGCTTGTTTGCTCCCTAGTCATCGAAACCCCATCAATTCCATCACAAACTAGACGTAGGCTTTTACCTTCATCGAAGGGGCCGAACTAGTATAAACACCCTATGTCCCTCGTCCGCTTTAACCCCTTCGAGTTAACCCGTTGCGATGGCTCAACGACTAAGTCCTTTCGCTAGGACATCTGCCGTGACAAACCCACGACAGTTGGCGCCCACCGTGGGGCTATCGCACGATGGTTTCAAGTTCTTGGAGGGCCGCTTTGAAGGACTCGAGGGATACGCCGTGGGTCGGATGACCAAGAGTCGTCGCGGCAAGATCTACATCGACAACGCAGGCTGGGGCCCCGAGGCCGGCTCAATTGAGTACGGGTACCGGGTCCCCTTTGGTGGCATACATGTCTTCATCGGCAAGATCCGTGAACCGGGCCCTGAGCTGGACACCTGCACCGACCTCGTCGAGACAGCTCAGCGTGCACGACCTGCCCGGGTTAAACCGGCCGTGAAGCGTGCCTTCGTGGGAGTCATCCATGGAGGAAGCTATGAGGACGGATCAGGATCTGGTGGTGAAACCGTCGTTTACTCTGGCGACGAGTCATCGACCGGAGAGACTGAGTCATTGTACCAGCTACAAGATGGCCGGATTGGGGGTTGTTCCGATGGCGACAGTATTCTGGACCCCTCCGATCTGCCCAACCGGGTTGGGATATTCATGGTCGGTACACAAGCAGCACCTCACTCATCGACAGCCGCGGCGATGATTTCCGGTTCAGCAGCAGCAACGGCTGCCGGAGCAGGAGGCTCGGTGCGCCCGCCGGTTCAAGTGTTATCAGATCTATTCGACGCATTGGCTGCACTCATGGCGGAGGCTAATCCGGTGGATCGGGATGCTCATAACGCGGAGATCGCAAAGGTGAGAGAGCAGATTACCCAGGCCAAAGCGGATCTGGCAGCAGAAGAGGTCAGGATGACCGCGGAGCGGGCCGCTTTGGATGCCCAAGCTTATAAACTCATGCTGGACCAGACGCCTCACAGGAAGTCATGAGGAGGAAATACCGATCTCGGTTACCCTCAGTTTTTGAAGGAAGGAACCTTTTCAACACCCCTGAAGCGGGAATCAATAATCCGCCGGTAGTAAACCGGGCGGAGGCACCTGCGACAGGAGCGTCGGTTCAGCCCCGTTTAATAGATCTGCCTCGTCATAATGCTGGTATACCGCAGGCGTGCCTACACCTCCGGATCACTACTCCAATCCGATGGATAACCTCGTTGCAGCTGCGGCACGGCTGGAGGCTATTCCGGTTGAAGGTGATCCATTACAGGCGATCGAAACGCGCCGGGTTAAGGAGCTCCTCAGGACGGCCTTGATCCAACAGGAAGCATACTCATACAGCCGCGACCGGATTCATTCTACCCCACGTCTGGCTCAGAGTTATAGCAGGCGTATGGAGGAACCAGCTGTGTCAAGTAACGCGCGGCGTGAAGCACCCCGTGGCAACAATCCGGCTCCCGACGCCCAGGAGGTGGTACACCGAGCCCGGGCGCGCAGGGAAGCTGAGTTAGCAGCGCAGTATCAGACTCATCAGTTCACACCGGTTCGTCCCACCACTTCGGTTGAACCGGGGCTCACTTCTAGCGCTTTGGGAGTGCCTTGTCTTGTCCCCGCTTTACGCAATGTGCGCCTGCCCAAGGATTATAAAGGCCCGCGCAAGGTGCCGAACTACACGGCGGATCAACCCCCAGAGACGTGGGTAGAGAGTTATGAGATGGCCATGGAGATGCTTGATGTCGATGAGGCGGCGTGCGCAAAATATTTTACTATGATGCTTGAAGGGACAGCCCGCACTTGGTTAAAAAGCTTATCGCCCAATTCTATCAGTTCATGGGCCCAGCTGCGAGACCGGTTCATCAATAATTTCAAATACACGTGTAAGCAGCCCATGTCAATAGTGGATTTAGCTGCCTGTGTCCAGGAGGAAGGAGAATCAACAACTCATTGGGTGCGCAGGGTCTCACGAGTTCTGCACTCTTCAGACCGCATCAATGCAGACACCGCAGTTATAACCTTGGAAGGCAATTGCCGGTTTGGACCTTTGAAGCTGAAGTTAGGACGAATGAAACGCCATTGTACTGACATGGGAACCCTCATGGGCGCTTTGGTAAAGTACGCTGATTCTGATAGTACCAAGGATCCCGAGTCTGATGATGAAAAGACAGGGAAGGGAAAGAAGAATGGCAACTTCAGAGGTCAGCACCATCACTCGGCAGGAAACGGTGGGGGAGGCAAGCGTAAAGCGGATGGCAACATGGATTTTGTGGCCAATACTAACGTACAGAACGGAGGCCAGCGACGGAAGGGCAAAAACCGCAGTGGAGGGCCCAGTCCTAATCCGGAACGCCTGAACTATCTGTTAAACCAGCCCTGTCCAAAGCATGGAACAAGGGAGGAACTGGCAAACCACCTTTGGAAAGATTGTTATATCATGCAAGAATTCAAGAATTCCAATGCCTTCCGGTATGACCCTGGCTCTGGTGGTGGTTCTGGGTCTGGACCGAGTCACGGTGGTGGAAATTCCGGTTCAGGATTTAATGGTAACCCGGGCGGGCATAACAACCAGCATAATCAGAATAACCAGGGTGGTAACAATCAGCAACAGCATCAGTCGGGTTACCAGAGCAATCCAAAGTAGCTAAATAGTGGGCAGTATCATGTATTCACCACTAGCTTAGACAAGCGGGATAGGAAGCTCCAGAAGCGGGCAGTTAATTCTGTTGAACCGGCCGTGCCCCGGTATCTGCGCTGGTCAGAGCAACCAATCATATGGAGTAGAGAGGATCACCCTCCCCGGGTTGACAATCCGGGTCAGCTGGCTTTAGTGGAGGCACCTCAGGTGGGAGGTTATAAGTTCACCAAGGTACTCATGGATGGAGGTAGCAGCATTAACATCCTGTACTATGAGACTTTTCGTCGAATGGGGCTGACAGATAAGGAACTCCGGCCTTCAAATACGGTTTTTCATGGTGTGGTACCTGGCAAGTCAGCATACCCCGTTGGAAAGATAGCATTAGAAGTGGCTTTCGGAGATGATCACGATTCCCGGTCTGAGACGCTGACATTCGAGGTGATGAAAATCAAAAGCCCGTATCACGCCCTGTTCGGTAGACCGGCCTATGCGAAATTCATTGCACGACCCTGTTATGTCTACTTGCAACTCAAGATGCCAGGTCATAAGGGACCATCACGGTTCACGGAAGCCGAAAGATCGCTTTGGAATGCGAAGAAGGAGATGCAGCTTATGCAGAATCGGTTTGTAGTACCGAGGAACTCAAGTATTACAAAGACAATGTTGATCCAACGGATATGACTCCTTTAAAGAAGCCTACCACGGAGCATGATCCGGCTCTGAAGTTTACGTCAGCAGCTGAGACTAAGCTTGTTGACTTCGTACCTGGCGATTCGTCCAAGCAGTTCAGTATCAGTGCCAATCTGGATTCGAAATAGGAAAGCGCGCTCATCGAGTTCATCCGTGAGAATCAGGACATCTTTGCGTGGAAGCCTTCTGACATGCCTGGTGTACCGAGGCGACTCGCTGAGCACACTCTTAACGTGGATCCTAAATACAAACCGGTGAAACAGTTCCTTCGTCGGTTCAACGAGGAGAGGCGAAAAGCTATTGGAGAAGAGGTGGCCAGGCTCTTAGCAGCTGGTTTCATTGTCGAAGTTTTCCACCCTGAGTGGCTTGCTAATCCGGTGCTCGTCCTTAAGAAAAATGGCACCTGGCGCACGTGTGTGGATTATACTGATCTTAATAAAGCCTGTCCCGCGGATCCTTTTGCCCTCCCCCGTATTGATCAGATTATTGATGCTACGGCGGGTTGCGAGCGCTTATGTTTCCTGGATGCCTATTCCGGCTATCATCAGATCAAAATGGCGTTAAGGACCAGGAGAAGACGGCATTCATAACTCCTTTTGGAGCCTTCTGCTATGTGTCTATGCCTTTTGGGCTCAAAAGTGCCCAAGCAACCTATCAACGGTGTGTGCAAAATTGTCTCCACAAACAGATTGGCCGTAATGTGCATGCTTATGTGGATGATATCGTTGTTAAATCAAGGAAGAAGGAGACTTTGGTCGATGACTTGAAGGAAACCTTTGATAACCTGAGGACGTACAAGATGATGCTCAATTCGGCCAAATGTGTCTTTGGTGTACTAGCAGGCAAGCTATTGGGTTTTCTGGTGTCCAACAGGGGAATTGAGGCTAATCCGGAGAAGATCACGGCTATCACTTCTCTGGCTAAACCGAAATGTATTAATGATGTTCAACGTTTGGCTGGCCGAATTGCCGCGTTGAGCCGGTTTATCAGCCGCCTCGGTGAGAAGGCGATCCCGTTGTATCAGATGTTGAAGAAAACGGATCGGTTCGTCTGGAGTTCTGCCGCTGATCAGGCTTTGGAGGATTTAAAGCGGCAATTGGCCAATCCGCCTGTACTCGCCGCCCCCGTTGACAAAGAACCATTATTGCTGTATGTCGCTGCTAATGCTCGTGCGGTCAGTGTAGCTATAGTGGTGGAGCGGAAGGAGGCGGGCAAAGAGTACCCGGTTCAGCGTCCGGTTTATTATATCAGCGAAGTGCTTATTGAGTCTAAACAAAGATATCCGCATTGGCAGAAGCTGGTATATGGAGTTTTCATGGCAAGCCGAAAGCTGAAGTAGTATTTCCAAGGGCATCCCATCACAGTGGTCAGCTCTGCCCCTTTAGGTGATATCATCCAGAACCGTGAAGCAACAGGTCGGATTGCCAAATGGGCCATAGAGCTTGGGTCACACGGTTTGAAATACGTGCCTCGGACGGCGGTGAAGTCCCAAGCACTTGTCGATTTCATCAATGACTGGACAGAGCTGCAGGCCCCTGAAGAGAAGCCGGATCACACATATTGGACCATCCATTTCGACGGATCACGACAATTGGAGGGCTCGGGGGCTGGAGTCGTATTAACTTCCCCACGAGGTGACAAGTTTTGTTATGTTCTCCGCTTAATGTTCCCTTGTACTAACAATGCAGCTGAGTACGAAGCCTTGCTCCATGGTCTCCGGATGGCTAAAGAGATGAACTTAAGCCGGGTTAAGTGCTTCGGTGACTCGGACCTGGTAGCTCAACAGGTGTCTGGTACTTGGGATTCTAAAGACCCACTCATGGCTGCATATCGTCGTGAGGTTGATACTGTTGTTGGTCATTTCAAGGGTTATCAGGTGGACCACGTGGACCGTCGAAAGAATGAAGCAGCAGACGCTTTGAGCCGGCTAGGCTCATAGCGTAAACCGGTCCCGCCCAATGTCTTTCTCGACATACTACACAACCCATCGGTTCAGCTACCTGGAGAAGCAGATTTGGCTATCCCTGATCCGGAGGCTCAGTTGGTAGCGGCACTCCACGTCATTCCGGATTGGACACTTCCCTACCTGGCGTACATGAACTGGGGCGAGTTACCAGATGATGAGACTCTGGCCAGACAAATAATACGGCGGTCCAAGTCCATGACAATCATCAAGGGCGAGTTGCATCATTGCAGTGTGTCAGGAGCATTTCAACGTTGTGTGTCTCCTGAGGAAGGCTGTGAAATTTTGCATGAGATCCATGAAGGGGACTGTGGTCACCACGCTGGTTCAAAGTCTTTGGTGGCTAAGGCGTTTCGCCACGGTTTCTATTGGCTGACTGCCCATGCTGATGCGGAGGATCTGGTCAGGCGATGTGATGGTTGCCAAAAATTCTCAAGACGCGCTCATGTTCCGGCTCAAGAATTGAGGATGATTCCAATTACTTGGCCGTTTGCAACCTGGGGGCTGGATATGGTTGGGCCTTACAAAAGGTCCAAAGACAAGAAGACCCACCTCCTGGTGGCGGTTGATAAATTTACAAAATGGGTGGAGGCAGAGCCCGTTAGCAAGTGTGATGCAGCCACTGCGGTTCAGTTCATTAAAAAGGTGATTTTCTAGTTTGGCTTTCCACACAGTATCATCACAGATAATGGTACCAATTTATCTAAGGGTGCCATGAGAGAGTTCTGCGAACGGGAGCACATCCGCCTTGACGTTTCATCAGTGGCACACCCGCAGTCCAATGGTCAAGCAGAAAGAGCTAATCAGGAGATCTTGAGAGGCATCAAACCCCGGCTTATGGTTCCCTTGCAGAGGACACCGGGTTGTTGGTTCGAAGAATTGCCCTCTGTATTATGGAGCATCAATACCACGCCCAACAGATTAACTGGATACACGCCGTTCTTCATGGTTTATGGAGCAGAGGCGGTTCTCCCTAGTGATATCCGTCACGATTCACCTCGGGTTGCGGCTTATGTTGAAGCGGACAACGAGACGGCCCGACAAGACGCATTGGACCGGTTGGATGAAGAGCGAGACACAGTAGCTGCCCGCTCGGCGATTTATCAACAAGATCTTCGTCGCTATCACAGCCGTCGGGTCAGAACCAAAACCTTTCAAGAAGGAGATTTGGTGCTTCGACTCATTCAAGATCAAACCGATATGCATAAGTTATCTCCACCTTGGGAAGGACCGTTCGTGGTCAGCAAAAATCTGCACAATGGGTCATACTATCTGATTGATATTCGAGAGCATAAGGACTCACGTAAGTCAGAGGAGGAGACCAGCAGGCCATGGAACATAGCTCATCTTCGGCCTTACTACACCTGAGCCATTGGCTCTGCTTATGTACATATTATGACAATGTATATATTCTCAATATAATAAACCGGATCCTCAGCTAAAGCGGGGTATCTGTTCGTTTCTATCATGTGTGGTTACATGGAGTTGTTCTGTTTTAAAACGACCTCTGGTTTACCCCTTGCAAAAATTATCAATATCACCAGGGGGCTCAGTCATGTATGAACCGATGCAACACCTTTTGATAGGCGAAAGCCACCAGATCACTTGGGGGCTCGGTCGTGTCCGAACCGATGCAACACCTCTTGATCGGCGAAAGCCACCAGATCACTTGGGGACACGGTCAAGTCTGAACCGGTCACGCCTCTTGGTCGGCCTACAGGCCTTAGAGTCACTTGGGGGCTTGGTCGAACCCGAACCATTGTCATGCCACTTGGCCGGCGTAATGCCACGAGTCATTTGGGGACCTGGCCGACTGGCACCATAGCTACACCTTTGGGGAGCTTGGTTGCGTCTGACCATGGTAACACCATCTGATCGGCTCAGTAAAGCCTCTCTTTTTGCAAAAAGTTTTATCATTGCTTTTGCTTTAAATAGCCTTTCTTAAGGAGTTGCTATTTTATCTTAGTTGCGTTTTTTAAACCGACAATGCTTTGTACCGGTTCAAACAGCCAAATTGGCGGAACACAGTCCATTTCTAAACCGAAGATTATTTGCCCGGTTTGATTTTTTCTGTTCACATCCTTTTTTGGAGTAACAAAAGGCTATTATGATCAAAGCACGGTTTACACAGTAAGCCGGCATTATATATACAGGAGCTGTTTTCTCCCATGACGGTTTAGGGTTATCAACCCCCGCTTCAAGATTGGCTACACGCCTACTTCGTGCCCAATAAATGGCAGGTATTTCGTATCACAAAATTTGATCATGTTTGCAAGTCTCCTGGCATATCTACATAAGATTCATAAACCGGATGGCGGTACAACCGCCCTGGTAGTTTAAGATTTTATGATTGCAGGAGATATAAGTTGGCAATATTGACCTTCCAAATAAAGGTATCAGCACAGATGCACGAAGGCATCTCAAGAAGCAAAAATTATTGTCTATCCTATTACAAGGCAGCTTGGTGCCCAAATGAGATCATTGTTTTCTTGACAAAATATAACAAGGAAGCTAGTTAAAGCTGCCTTCGGTTCACGCCTGCTGGCCACCCCGGTTTGATTGTTCTGGATCATCCTGCGCTGCTTCAGCTTCCTCGTCTCTACCCAGCGGCTGGAAGTCAACAGTGGTCCAGTCGATTCCCATTAATGCTTGAAAGACAGCCTCTTCATGGATCAGTGAAGACGGTTCAATATCAGGGGCGTAAGTATGCTTACGGATTGGAGGAATCAGGTTTTCCGCTTCAGGGATTGGTGCAGCCACTCTTTTGTTCTGGTCATTATACTGAGCTTGATAATGCGACAAATTTGCTCCCTCCACCAATTGGCAGGCCAGAGGGCGCACCGCCCGGTTTATCTCTCTTAAATCCTCTTCGCTGAATTCTGAGCCATCCTCCTTCAAGCTGGGATATCCTTGAGCCGCTTCAACAGGATCAAAATGGGGCACCCATGCTTTTTGCCCGGATTAAGGCATTAATGGCTCCGGTTCGAGCAGCAGACTTTTTTAGCTCATCAATCCGAGCAGGGAGCATTGACAGTCTCTTCAGAGTATCTTGGATCAAAGTGGGTGCTGGATTATTGTGTGACGCAGTTGAGATAATCCGCTGCGCTCCAGTGTACAGCTGCTCGATCAAAGTGTAGGCGGCTTTCAGTTTCATCCGCACGTCTGACCCCAAGTGGTTAATACGAGTGCCTGTAACATGATCAGCAGTTTACAAACCGGGCTGTTTATAAGAGGATCACGATTATTATACAAGTCGCAAGAAGCTTACCAAAGATGGCGGCAGTCATGGCGTGCACTTGTCGCTTTACGCTGGTTAATTCATCAGTTACCGGTTTAAGGGCAGCCTCCGCATCTTCAATATTCTTGGTTAAAGCGGCCTTTTCTGTGGCCCAGTCAGCCCGTTCCTTCTTGAAGTCCTCCTTCAGCTGCTCCATGCTGCTTAAAGCGCTGGTTAGCTCTTCCTTTGCCTTGGAGGTTTCAGCTTGTTGGGTTTTCAAGTTCTCTTGAAGGTCGGCAACTTGGTTTTCTTTGGCCCTTACTTCAACCTGCATTCCGACAGTTATACGGTTTAAACAACAAATATGAACAATGAAGTACCAACCACATAACAAGTTATGCGCTTTGTACTTGGGGGCTAATGCTTATTTGATCTATAGCTATCAGTTAATTGTCAAGTCCCAAGCTCAATACAAGTATTCAACTTGGCACTTGGGGGCTAATGGCTATTTGCTCTGATAAGTTTCTGATGCCACGGTATGAAGATTAAAGTCTCGGTTACACTACATCAAGTTAAACCAACCCTTGGGGGCTATATCAATGAATTTTGAAGCATGGAATTTTTTATGTCAAGACCCGATTCAACCATAATAGGTTGAACCGACCCTTGGGGGCTACAATTCATGGAAGTTACCTCAAGCTTCTCTTTCATCAGCTTTACGAGATTAGCCTCATAATCACGGCTAGTATACAGCCGGTTCAAATATCCTGAATGCACATCTTGGGCACCCAGAGCAGTGTATGTTGCCAGATCAACATCCCATTTGCCTTTGCTCATGGCAGAAAATTCTTCTTTGGCAGTATGCTTGGCTAAAGCGACGGGATTCCCCGGTTCAGAACGACCAACGCCAGTGATTATGACTTCATCATCCTTAGACTCGCCGGTTTGAACTGGCGCGCTCGGTTTATCGGCAGGTTTGGAGGGACTGGTGGTTTTCTCAATCCGGATGGGACTGGCTGGCTGGTCAGCAGGACCGGAGGTGTTAACAAAACCTTCCTCAGTAGTAACAACTTCATCTCGTACTAATGGGTCATTAACCACATCTTCATGGATGACCGCTTCAATGCTTGGGGTAGCATCCGGTTCAGGAGCAGCATCTTCTTCAGCTGCCTTATCCAGGCAAGCTTTCTTACTTGGCCTCGGTTTGGCCCTAAAAGGAAGCAGCAAAATCAAAGACATCACATATTGAAAGCTACAAAAATCAACAATGTTATGATAAGTGCAAGCTTACCCAAGCACAGTTTTAAGTGGAGGCAGCTGGGTGCCAGTTGACTCGCCAGAAGATGAGTGCGAGGTGACCTGATAATCGGAGTCAGACGGATTAAGCGGTTGACGAAAACAGCCCGCTTTAGGACGAATACTGACAAGCAAATTAGAGACCTCTGAATGACGTCTCCGAACCGGATTGTTCGGTAAACCGGCGGAGGTAACTACCTGACCGCTGTGACGAGTTGTGCGGCGCACCTCATGCAGTTGGGTCTTCATAAGAAAGTTGGGATCCAAATAAGCAAGGGGATGAGAAAATTTAACTTTGCGGTTTGCCTGACGGATTTTATGTGAAGGCAGAAGGCTTGAGTCAGAGGAAAGAAAAATTACCTCTACATCGTCAGCATGGCTAGCTTCGGCATCATCCTGACAAATATCATCATCAATAAGGTGTATAAAAAGTAAACCGAGGGAATCAAGTTCTGCCTCAAGGTCTGGATTACCCACATCGTCATCAGTGGGCGGATCAGAGGAAGCGGTGGTTCTCCTTTTATGAGCAGACTTCTTAATGACCTTGGTCTTAGGCCGGATTGGTCTGTCCGATTTATCGTTTTTCTCTTGAAGGATTTTCTTGCTCCAAAACGGATCATTACCCTGCATCAAACAGATGTCGGCATCAGTAATAGACAAGTACAATAGCATCAAGGCTAGTACAAAGGAAAAATGCAGACTTATGGCTGGCGGTTTGTTGGTGGCGCAAAAAGGAAGCAGGCCGGTACGAGCGCAGACGTGGTCCGGTTCATTCAAAATTTTCTTTACAGCTTCTGTGACTTCTTCATCAGTAAGCTGGATGTTTACATGCCGCAGCGGATCGTCAACACTGCCCGTATATTCACACATCAAACCGGAGCGTCGGCTGAGGGGCAGTATACTCCAGGATATCCAACAACGGACAAGATCAACTCCAGTTAAACCGTTGGCCAGGAAAGCTCTGAGCTTGGACAATTGGGGAGCGTACTTACTCCTCTCTTTGCCAGTTAACCTCTGAGGAAAGGGGTGAGTGTTGCTAAGCCGTTCCGGACGGAGACCAGGCAAGGGATTCTCTTCGGCAGGGGAGGTGTCTTTGCAATAGAACCAGGAATTATTCCACTCCTGGGGATGACTGTGCAGTTTCGCATGAGGATAAGTGACTTCTTTCCTTTTTTGAATTGCCATACCACCCAGTTCCATATTGGGGCCATCAGTAAACTCTGTGCGACGGTTCAAGTGAAAGAAGTCTCGGAACAATTCCACTGTGGGTTCCTCTTGGAAGTACACTTCGCAAAGCACTTGGAAGTGGCATATATTAGTGACAGAGTTGGGACCGATATCTTGTGGGCGCAGTTGGAAATTGGCTAAGACATCCCGATAAAACTTTGAACCGGGCGGACTAAAGCCCCGGGCCAGGTGATTCGCAAAAACAACAACCTCTCCCTCTTCAGGGGTGGGAGGACATTCTGTGCCTGGGACTCTCCAGTGGACGGTGTTTTTACTGCTTAAAGCGCCGGTGAGAACTAAGTTGTTCAACTGTGTTTCCATAACACGGGAAGGAACCCAGTTGCACTCATATATTTGCTTGGCCATGAGGAAATCTACAAGATAAGTAGTTTCGGTTCAAGTATATGTTTGATTAAACCGGATGCATATCTATTTAAACCGAAGGCAGTCCTATCTAAACCGGAGTTATGCAAGGTGGCAACGTCTGGCGGTTCAAACAAGGGGACTAATGATATATGTTGGTCCTTCACATTTTCTACGCCAAAGTTAAACCGCCGGATCTGAACATTGAAAGCAACCGAGGGTGTACAAATACAGAAACAGATTTCACAAGACTTCTCTACAACGATGGATCTAAAGCCAGTTCAGAAAAAGAAAAATATTTAAAAGCTTAAGGCGAAACAATATTGATTCAAAGAGCAGAAAGGTTATTTGGATCTATGAACTTAAGCATGAATCTACAAGACAAATGCTAAAGGCCCATTGGTAAATCACAGTAGGGTTTTCTTGGATCTACCCAGAGGTATGAGCAAGAATACGAACAGTGAGCAAGAACATGGCAAGAACGCAAAACCCTAGTATGGATCCAGGTTGATAAAAACAGAGATCTTACCGGAGCCGGGGGAGACGCGGAAGGACGCCGCGGTTTTCTGGTACGGTCAGGTCGATGCAGCGGCCCAAGACGATGCAGAGGTCAGCAGCGGCGGCGGAGCTCCGAGGCTGGCGGCGCGGAGAAGACGAAGAGAAAGGGGATGAAGGAGAGAAAAGGAAATGACCCTTCGGCCCTATTTATGAGGCAAAGGACATGTGTCAGGCGCGCGAATCCAGGAGCCACAAATTTCGGAGTTGTCGCCTCGATTATTGCGGATCTGTTAAACAAAGAAGGCATCATAAAAGCTAGCTTCATGATGACGTCATGCCGGTTTACAGCAAGCCAAGAAGATGACGACACGACGGTTCAACAGATATAGGAAGATGATGAAGACAAAAATTTTGACTAAGGATTGACATGAACCTGTTCAAATCAATCTGGGCCTAATGTTGGGGATATTATTGCTGGGCATAAACCGGCCTAACTGGGCCGGGTTGACTTCATCAGTAGCCCAAAGGTGTTAAAACCCCGAGGCTAGACAAAGGCCCAAGGCCATAGTCGGTTCAGTATCTGTAGCCGTAAACCGGCGTGTATATAAACTTGTATCATAAGTTAGGAATAGGGAGAGACCAACCCGGATACGAATATAAACCGGAGATTGGGACTCTATGAACCGACGGGTGTCACCCGTGTATATAAGGGGACAACCCGATAGCGGTTCAAGTACAGACAACCATAACTCGAGGCCTAGGCGAAGCTTGTTTGCTCCTTAGTCATCGAAACTCCATCAATTCCATCACAAACTAAACGTAGGCTTTTACCTTCATCGAAGGGGCCGAACTAGTATAAACACCACCCTGTGTCCCTCATCCGCTTTAACCCCTTCGAGTTAACCCGTTGCGATGGCTCCACGGCTAAGTCCTTTCGCTAGGACATCCGCCGTGACAAACCCACGACAGGTTTCAAAATTCAAAAAATATAAAACTTCAAAAGGCAAGAGTAGAAAATTAAGAAAAATATTGCTGTTTATGTAGAACAAGCAGCAAGTGACGTTGTGATCTGATGGCATAATGATAATTAGAGAGTTTTCACCACACTGGCTTAACTTTAACTTCTTATCTTTTTTGACTAAAACATGTCCATAGTAGTACTACTGCATATTCTCCAGGTACAACACAATCTCAATTCTTTTAGGACTTGGCATATCCTAGCGACACAAACACAAAGCTTGCACGGCCAATCATCAGACATAAACACCACTTGCAAGGAGCACGAACAGAGATCCAAAGCCCTGTGAAACAATTAAAAGGCCAACTCAGATGTGCATCAGTCACCCTATACGGAATTATGAAATAACCGACAGATTTTTGAGGGGCATACCAGGAAGACAGAAGCAATGGATGCTGTGACAATCTCCTTTGTTAAACTACGGTTCCGCCTGGAAGTCGTGGCTTCATAACTGAAATGGACAAGATTGCTGGTTAGATTTTTGTGTGCTTGAATTACAAGTGCTGAAGTACTTAGTCAACTTCAATAATTGAAGGCTTGAACCAACACCTCTGTTCAGTAATCAGTTTGACATTACCTCAGATTTCACGTGTATCCTTCCTAATTAGCTATGTCTTGAGTAAAACCAGACTATGCCTACCAGCACCATAGAATCACAGTGCTGAAGTTTGTCCCCATTATGTGCTCGTGGCTAATTTACAGATGATACCCAATATATAGCTGGTGCAATTACACTTCAGATATGTTCTGATTCAGAAATATCATTATGTGATAACTCAAAACCTAAGATGTGGGTTTATTTTAAATGTTACTGCTGAGTTAAGCTTTGAAATGAAGGATTTTAGGATTGTAATTCTAGGAATATTTCCTAATACGGTATTACCTCTGAGGTCCCTCTAGATTACATAATGAGGCCATTAAAATCCATATGGATTGAGTTATTAAACAACAGTTCCATATGATTCCTAATAAGAGGTTAAATCTCTTTAATTTTTTCCTTTGTGTCTGATTCCAGTAGGGTTTAGCATGTCATGATATCCAATTCTTATGGGTTTCCTATTTCTATTTTTTTTTATACCTGCATTCCAAAGAGAACCTAAACTGTAACTGATCATGTTTCTTATGTTTTGGTAAGATAGCAATAATGTGTAATACATACTGGTTGGTTAAGAACCTTAGGGCCAATGATGTTCATCACAGGTTCTGGAAATAACAACACTAGGACATATCACTCTAAGTTGCACAATTCTGTACATAGTACTCCCTCCGTTCCTAAATATAAGACCTTTTAGAGATTTCAATATGGACTACATACAGAGCAAAATGAGTGAATCTACACTCTAAAATATGTCTATATACATCCGTATGTTAGTCCGTATTGAAATCTCTAAAAGGGCTTATATCTAGAAACGGAGGGAGTAAATAACAGGTCCAACCAAATTTCTCTTTGTTCATGTTTTAAACACAGTGATAAACGGTGTACTTCGATGTGTTTTATTTGTATTATTAGAGAGAAAATACAATCAGAACGTTTGCTACTTTTCACCTGCTTGGATATGCACTACAAGCTCGTTGAATTTAATTGCTCTGATTCACACCAGTGTCCTATTACCGCCTTTAACTTTTATTAGGTACTGTATGACTGATAATATAATAAGTAATAACAAGAAATGTATCAATAGGCAGCAACAAGAACAAGAATCATTCCATTACGCGGGAAAAAAGAAGTGGCTCATGCTCCTGTTCTGTTCTAGCAGCCCAATTGTTATAATCTAACACATCCTGGAACTCCAAACCAAGTGTTCAATGGGAGCAAATCATTTTCCTGACAAACAGAATAAATGGTGCAAGAGGTACTGAACTCAGTCCACACCGAACTTCAAACAAATCTAGGCCCATCTATCCAACCTGAAGCAACCAAGGTAAGCGCATTCGTTATCTCTGTCATGCAGGATACACAACGCTACTGAGCAGTGACGAATAAGCCAAAACGATACAGCCTAAACTCATCTTGGTCGGTTTTTCCCTCCAGAGGATGCTACCACCTACTATTCCAGCTAATTATTTTACAGCACAACAAAGTAGCACATCAGATCCCTTATCCCAACCCGCGGATGGACCAATTCCGCACAGTCCCAAACACACGCATCAGATCGGATCAGGCCATCGATCTGCACGAATCGCGCGAGGAGGTGGGGAGATCGGAATCGAGCGGGTGACTTACATGAAGAAGGATGCGGTGAGCATGAGGCCGACGGAGACCATGACGACGGCCAGCGTCGGGTACCACTCCACCGGCACGGGGCTGGAAATCGCCTTGGCCGCCTGCGAGAACACCACCGATGGCGCTTTAGTACCTCGCGAAACCCTGGAGGGCCTGGGTCACCAGAGGGGCTAGGGTTTATGAGCTTACCATCTCGTCGGATCTGAGCTCACGCTGCTCGTCGTCGTCGCCTGCCGGCTAGTCGTCGCGGCGGTGAACTGTTGTGGTCTGGTGGGCAGAGGACAAAGAGTAAGAAAAGGCTTGAATTTGTGGAGGCGTAAGGATTTTCTTGGGCCGTCAGTTCTGGTGGCGCAGAAAATGGCCTACGAGATGCACTGGGCCCCGAGCACAAGAATTTGTGGATGGGATTTGAAAACCTGTTTGCCAGTGCGAATGCTATATCTCGCTTATAGCGGAAGGAGCTTTCGCCTGAAGCATCCACAGTGAAGAAAAAGGGAGCACCCAGGTATCCTGATGCTGCGTAGCGCTGCAAGCCACTCGGTCACTTTTGATTTTGTACTAAAATAGTAGTGCGCGACCAACTTGAGGTAAAAGAGCCGTTTTTTGACTGGCTTTCAATATTTTTTTGTTTTTCACCGGTTTTCTTTGTTTTTTTCTTTGTTCACTGTTTTCTAAAAAGAAATCTTTATTTTTCTTTGGTTTTTCTTTGTCTCATCTCGCTTTTCATTAGCTTTTTTCTTTTCTTCTTTTTCATTTGTTTTGTTTGTTTCTTCCACATTTTTCACCGATTTTCCTTGGCTTCTCTCGGTTTTCACTATTTTTCTACGCACATTTTTGGTATATATCTAATACATTCTTTAATACATGAATAATATTTTTCAAATACAAGATTTGTATTTTTATACATGTATAATATTTTTCAAATGCAAGATTGGTATTTTTAATACATGATCAACATTTTTACCATACACATTTAAAATTTTCCAAATGCTTTATTAGCATTTTCCAAATATAAAATTACTTTTTTTAATACATGGTTTCTATACACATTTAATATTTTTCAAATGCTAGATTAATATTTTAAAATACAAGGTTAATATTTCTTTGCATGATAAATATTTTTTCTATACACATTTAACATTTTTCAAATGCTTTATTAACATTTTGAAATGCTTTATTAACATTTTGAAATGCTTCTTTAACATTATTTCCTATGCTTGGATTAAAAAAAAATGTTCGATGTTTTCCGCACACGTTGTATATTTTTTATACATTTTTCCTATACATTAGAAATATTTTCTCTATGCACATTTAACATTCGAAATGTTTGGTTGACATTCTTTTAAAATATTTTATGCAAAGTTTTTTTAATATATTTATGTTGGGGATCGTAGTATTTTAAAAAAAAGTCCTACGATCACGCAAGATCTATCTAGGAGAAGCATAACAACGAGCGGGGAGAGTGTGTCCACGTACCCTCGTAGACCGAAAGTGGAAGCGTTTAGTAACGCGGTTGATGTCGTTGAACGTCTTCGCGATCCAACCGATCCAAGCACCGAACGTACGGCACCTCCGCGTTCAGCACACGTTCAGCTCGATGACGTCCCTCGATCTCTTAATCCAGTTGAGGCCGAGGGAGAGTTCCGTCAGCACGACGGCGTGGCGACGGTGATGATGAAGTTACCGGTGCAGGGTTTCGCCTAAGCACTACTACGATATGACTGATGTGTGTAACTGTGGAGGGGGGCACCGCACACGGCTAAGAGAAACTTGTGTGTCCTTTGGGGTGCCCCCCTCACACGTATACAAGGGGGGAGGAGGAGGAGGTCGGGAAAGGGGGGGCGCGCGCCATGGGGAGTCCGACTAGGATTCCCAATCCTAGTTGGAGTCCCCTTCCATCCAAGAGAGGGAGAAGGAGGGAAGGAGGAAAAGGGGAGAAGGAAAGAGGGGGCGGCGCCCCCCTCCCTAGTCCAATTCGGTCTGGCCATGGGGGGGGGCTCCCTTGTGGCCCTCTTCTCCTTTCCACTAAGGCCCATGAAGGCATATTAACTTCCCGGGGGGTTCCGATAACCCCCGGTACTCCGAAACTTATCCGAAACGACCCGAACCATTCCGGTGTCCGAATGTAACCTTCCAATATATGAATCTTTATGTCTCGACCATTTCGAGACTCCTCGTCATGTCCGTGATCTCATTCGGAACTTAGAACAAACTTCGGTCATCAAATCACATAACTCATAATACAAATCGTCATCGAACGTTAAGCATGCGGACCCTACGGGTTCGAGAACTATGTAGACATGACTGAGACACATCTCCGGTCAATAACCAATAGCGGAACCTGGATGCTCATATTGGCTCCTACATATTCTACAAAGATCTTTATCGGTCAAACCGCACAACAACATACGTTGTTCCCTTTGTCATTACTTGCCCGAGATTCGATCGTCTGTATCGTCATACCTAGTTCAATCTCGTTACCGGCAAGTCTCTTTACTCGTTCCGTAACTAACTCATTAGTAACATTGCTTGCAAGGCTTATAGTGATGTGCATTACCGAGAGGGCCCAGAGATACCTCTCCGATACTCGGAGTGACAAATCCTAATCTCGATCTATGCCAACTCAACAAACACCATCGGAGACACCTGTAGAGCATCTTTATAATCACCCAGTTACATTGTGACGTTTGATACCACACTAAGTGTTCCTCTGGTATTCGGGAGTTGTATAATCTCATAGTCAGAGGAACATGTATAAGTCATGAAAAAGCAATAGCAATAAACTAAACGATCATAGTGCTAAGCTAACGGATGGGTCTTGTCCATCACATCATTCTCTAATGATGTGATCCCGTTCATGAAATGACAACATAGGTCTATGGCTAGGAAACTTAACCATTTTTTTATTAACGAGCTAGTCAAGTAGATGCATACTAGGGACACTTTGTTTGTCTATGTATTCACACATGTACTAAGTTTCCGGTTAATACAATTCTAGCATGAATAATAATCATTTATCATGATATAAGGAAATATAAATAACAACTTTATTATTGCCTCTAGGGCATATTTCTTCAGTCTCCCACTTGCACTAGAGTCAATGATCTAGATTACATAGTAATGATTCTAACACCCATGGAGTCTTGGTGTTGATCATGTTTTGCTCGTGAGAGAGGCTTAGTCAACGGGTCTGCAACATTCATATCCGTATGTATTCTGCAAATCTCTATGTCTCCCTCCTTGACTTGATCACGGATGGATGTGAGCGTCTCGTGATGTGTTTGGTTCTCTTGTGAAATCTGGATTCCTTCGCCAAGGCTATTGCTCCAGTATTGTCACAAAAGATTTTCATTGGAATGACACCTAGATCGGATATGAACTCCTTCATCCAGACTCCTTCATTTGCTGCTTCTGAAGCAACTATGTACTCCGCTTCACATGTAGATCCCGCCATGACGCTTTGCTTGGAGCTGCACCAACTGACAGCTCCACCATTCAATATAAATACGTATCCGGTTTGTGACTTAGAGTCATCCACATCAGTGTCAAAGCTTGCATCGACGTAACCATTTATGACGAGCTCTTTGTCACCTCCATAAACGAGAAACATATCCTTAGTCCTTTTCAGGTATTTCAGGATGTTCTTGACCGCTGTCCAGTGATCCACTCCTGGATTAGTTTGGTACCTCCCTGCTAAACTAATAGCAAGGCACACATCAGGTCTGGTACACAGCATTGCATACATGATAGAACCTATGGCTGAAGCATAG
Source organism: Aegilops umbellulata (assembly GCA_032464435.1). NCBI lineage: Eukaryota > Viridiplantae > Streptophyta > Magnoliopsida > Poales > Poaceae > Aegilops > Aegilops umbellulata. The sequence continues at coordinate 324,396,371 of CP136060.1, forward strand.
GGAATGACTTTCATTTTCTCTCTATCTTCTGCAGTGGTCGTGCATTGAGTCTGACTCAACTTCACACCTTGTAACACAGGCAAGAACCATTTCTTTGCTTGATCCATTTTGAACTTCTTCAAAACTTTATCAAGGTATGTGCTTTGTGAAAGTCCAATTAAGCGTCTTGATCTATCTCTATAGATATTGATGCCCAATATATAAGATGCTTCAACGAGGTCTTTCATTGAAAAATTCTTATTCAAGTGTCCTTTTATGCTATCCAGAAATTCCGTATCATTTCCGATCAACAATATGTCATCCACATATAATATCAGAAATGCTACAGAGCTCCCACTCACTTTCTTGTAAATACAGGCTTCTCCAAAAGTCTGTATAAAACCATATTCTTTGATCACACTATCAAAGCGTATATTCCAACTCCGAGAAGCTTGCACCAGTCCATAAATGGATCACTGGAGCTTGCACACTTTGTTAGCACCTTTTGGATCGACAAAACCTTCTGGTTGCGTCATATACAACTCTTCTTTAAGATATCCATTAAGGAATGCAGTTTTGACATCCACTTGCCAAATTTCATAATCATAAAATGTGGCAATTGCTAACATGATTCGGACAGACTTAAGCATCGCTAAGGGTGAGAAGGTCTCATCATAGTGAACTCCTTGAACTTGTTGAAAACCTTTCACAACAATAAGAGCTTTGCAGACAGTAACATTACCGTCAGCGTCAGTCTTTTTCTTGAAGATCCATTTATTCTCTATGGCTTGCCGATCATTGGGCAAGTCAACCAAAGTCCACATTTTGTTCTCATACATGGATCCCATCTTAGATTTCATGGCCTCAAGCCATTTCACGGAATCTGGGCTCATCATCGCTTCCTCATAGTTCTTAGGTTCGTCATGGTCGAGTAACATGACCTCCAGAACAGGATTACCGTACCACTCTGTTGCAGATCTTACTTTGGTTGAACTACGAGGTTTAGTAGTAACTTGATCTGAAGTTTCATGATCATCATCATTAGCTTCCTCACTAATTGGTGTAGGAATCACTGGAACTGATTTCTGTGATGAACTACTTTCTAATTCGGGACCAGGTACAATTACCTCATCAAGTTGTACTTTCCTCCCACTCACTTCTTTCAAGAGAAACTCCTTCTCTAGAAAGGATCCATTCTTAGCAGTGAATATCTTGCCTTCGGATCTGTGATAGAAGGTGTAGCCAACAGTCTCCTTTGGGTATCCTATGAAGACACATTTCTTCGATTTGGGTTCGAGCTTATCAGGTTGAAGCTTTTTCACATAAGCATCGCAGCCCCAAACTTTAAGAAACGACAGCTTAGGTGTTTTTCCAAACCACAGTTCATACGGTGTCGTCTCAACGGATTTAGATGGTGCCCCATTTAACGTGAATGCAGCCGTCTCTAAAGCATAACCCCAAAATGATAGTGGTAATCGGTATGAGACATCATAGATCGCACCATACCAAATAAAGTACGATTACGACGTTCGGACACACCATTACGCTGTGGTGTTCTAGGTGGCGTGAGTTACGAAACTATTCCGCATTGTTTCAAATGAAGACCAAACTCGTAACTCAAATATTCACCTCCACGATCAGATCGTAGAAACTTTATTTTCTTGCTACGATGATTTTCCACTTCACTCTAAAATTCTTTGAACTTTTCAAATGTTTCAGACTTATGTTTCATCAAGTAGATATACCCATATTTTCTCAAATCATTTGTGAAGGTCAGAAAATAAGATACCCGCCGCGAGCCTCAACACTCATCGGATCGCATACATCAGTATGTATTATTTCCAACAAGTCTGTTGCTCGCTCCATTGTTCCGGAGAACGGAGTCTTAGTCATCTTGCCCATGAGGCATGGTTCGCAAGCATCAAGTGATTCCAAAAGTCCATCAGCATGGAGTTTCTTCATGTGCTTTACACCAATATGACCTAAACGGCAGCACCACAAATAAGTTGTACTATCATTATTAAACTTGCATCTTTTGGCTTCGATATTATGAATATTAAGGAAATATGCCCTATAGGCAATCATAAAGTTGTTATTTATATTTCCTTATGTCATGATAAATGTTTATTATTCATGCTAGAATTGTATTAACTGGAAACTTAGTACATGTGTGAATACATAGACAAACAGAATGTCACTAGTATGCCTCTACTTGACTAGCTCGTTGATTCAAAGATGGTTAAGTTTCCTAGCCAGAGACATGAGTTGTCATTTGATTAACGGGATCACATCATTAGAGAATGATGTGATTGACTTGACCCATTCCGTTAGCCTAGCACTTGATCGTTTAGTTTATTTGCTATTGCTTTCTTCATGACTTATACATGTTCCTATGACTATGAGATTATGCAACTCCCGAATACCGGAGGAACACTTAGTGTGCTACTGATGTCTACCACGCAACCTTCTTCTTGTAGACGTTGTTGGGCCTCCAAGTGCAGAGGTTTGTAAGGCAGTAGCAAATTTCCCTCAAGTGGATGATACCTAAGGTTTATCAATCCATGGGAGGCGTAGGATGAAGATGGTCTCTCTCAAACAACCCCGCAACCAAATAACAAAGAGTCTCTTGTGTCCCCAACACACCCAATACAATGGTAAATTGTATAGGTGCACTAGTTCGGCGAAGAGATGGTGATACAAGTGCAATATGGATGGTAGATATAGGTTTTTGTAATATGAAAATATAAAAACATCAAGGTAACTAATGATAAAAGTGAGCACAAACGGTATTGCAATGCGTTGAAACAAGGACTAGGGTTCATACTTTCACTAGTGCAAGTTCTCTCAGCAATAATAACATAATTGGATCATATAACTATCCCTCAACATGCAACAAAGAGTCACTCCAAAGTCACTAATAGCGGAGAACAAACGAAGAGATTATTGTAGGGTATGAAACCACCTCAAAGTTATCCTTTCTGATCGATCTATTCAAGAGTCCGTAGTAAAATAACACGAAGCTATTATTTCCGTTCGATCTATCATAGAGTTCGCACTAGAATAACACCTTAAGACACAAATCAACCAAAACCCTAATGTCACCTCAAGTATCTGTGGGTATTATTATACGATATGCATCACACAATCTCAGATTCATCTATTCAACTAAAACAAAGAACTTCAAAGAGTGCCCAAAGTTTTCTACCGGAGAGTCAAGACGAAAACGTGTGCCAACCCCTATGCATAGATTCCCAAGGTCATGGAACCCGCAAGTTGATCACCAAAACATACATCAACTGAATCAATAGAATACCCCATTGTCACCACGGGTATCCCACGCAAGACATACATCAAGTGTTCTCAAATCCTTAAAGACTCAATCCGATAAGATAACTTCGAAGGGAAAACTCAATCCATTACAAGAGAGTAGAGGGGGAGAAACATCATAAGTTCCAACTATAATAGCAAAGCTCGCGATACATCAAGATCATACCACCTCAAGAACACGAGAGAGAGAGAGAGAGAGATCAAACACATAGCTACTGGTACATACCCTCAGCCCCAAGGGTGAACTACTCCCTCCTCATCATGGAGAGCGCCGAGATGATGAAGATGGCCACCGGTGAGGGATCCCCCCTCCAGCAGGGTGCCGGAACAGGGTCCCAATTGGTTTTTGGTGGCTATAGAGGCTTGCGGCGGCGGAACTCCCGATCTAGGTTATGTTCTGGAAGTTTGGGTATATATAAGAGGTGTTGGCATCGGGAACAAGTCAGGGGGTCTCCGAGGCGGCCACGAGGTAGGGGGGCGCGCCCAGGGGATAGGGCACGCCCCCACCCTCATGTTGGCCTCGGGACTCTTCTGGTCCATCTCCGGTACATCGTGGGCTTCTTCTAGTCCAAAAACAATCTCCGTGAAATTTCAGGTCTCCGTTTGGTATTCCTTTTCTGCGATACTCAAAAACAAGGAAAAAAACAGAACTAGCACTGGGCTCTAGGTTAATAGGTTAGTCCCAAAAATCATATAAAATAGCATATAAATGCATATAAAACATCCTAGATGGATAATATAATAGCATGGAACAATCAAAAAATTATAGATATGTTGGAGACGTATCAGCAACCAAACATCACAACGTAACTGGGTGATTATAAATGTGCTCTACAGGTGTCTCCAATGGTGTTTGTTGAGTTGGCATAGATCGAGATTAGGATTTGTCACTTCGATTGTTGGAGAGGTATCTCTGGGCCCTCTCGGTAATGCACATCACTATAAGCCTTGCAAGCAATGTGAATAATGAGTTAGTTGTGGGATGATGCATTACGGAGCGAGTAAAGATACTTGTCGGTAACGAGATTGAACTAGGTATTGAGATACTGACGATCGAATCTCGGGCAAGTAACATACCGATAACAAAGGGAACAACATATGTTGTTATGCAGTTTGACCGATAAAGACCTTCGTAAAATATGTGGAGCCAATATGAACACCCAGGTTCCGCTATTGGTTATTGACCGGAGACGTGTCTCGGTCATGTCTACATAGTTCTCGAACCCGTAGGGTCCGCACGCTTAACGTTCGGTGATGATCGGTATTATGAGTTTATGGTTTTTGATGTACCAAGGTATTTTGGAGTCCCGGATATGATCACGGACCTGACGAAGAGTCTCGAAATGGTCGAGACATAAAGATTGATATATTGGACGGCTATATTCGGACACCGGAAGTGCCGGGTGATTTCGGAGAAAACCAAAGTGCCGGAGGGTTACGGGAACCCCCCAGGGAACTAGTGGGCCTAGATGGGCCTTAGTGGAGAGGGAGAGGGGCTTCCAGGGCAGGCCGCACGCCCCCTCCCCCTGGAGTCCAAATTGGACTAGGAGGGGGGTGGCGCCCCCCTTTCCTTCCCCTCTCCCACTCCTTCCTTCCCCCTCCTAGTAGGACTAGGAAAGGAGGAATCCTACTCCTACTAGGAGGATGATTCCTCACCTCCTTGGCGCGCCCTAGGGCCGGCCTCCCCCTTGCTCCTTTATATACGGGGGCAGGGGGGCACCCTAGAACGCACAAGTTGACATTGTCTTAGCCGTGTGCGGTGCCCCCTCCACCATAATCCACCTCGGTCATATCATTGTAGTGCTTAGGCGAAGCCCTGTGCCGGAAAATTCATCATCACCGTTGTCGGTGTCAAACCGGCGGATCTCGGGTAGGGGGTCCCGAACTGTGCGTCTAGGCGGATGGTAACAGGAGACAAGGGACACGAAGTTTTACCCAGGTTCGGGCCCTCTCGATGGAGGTAAAACCCTACGTCCTGCTTGATTAATATTGATGATATGGGTAGTACAAGAGTAGATCTACCACGAGATCAAGGAGGCTAAAACCTAGAAGCTACCCTATGGTATGATTGTTGTATGTTGTCCTACGGACTAAAGCCCTCCGGTTTATATAGACATCGGAGAGGGTTAGGGTTACACAAAGTAGGTTACAATGGTAGGAGATCTAAATATCCGCATCGCCAAGCTTGCCTTCCACGCCAAGGAAAGTCCCTTCCGGACACGGGATGAAGTCTTCAATCTTGTATCTTCGTAGTCCAGGAGTCCGGCTGAAGGTGTAGTCCGGCCATCCGAACACCCCCTAATCCAGGACTCCCTCAGTAGCCCCTGAACCAGGCTTCAATGACGACGAGTCCGGCGCGCAGATTGTCTTTGGCATTGCAAGGCGGGTTCCTCCTCCAAGTACTTCATAGAATATTTTGAACACAAAAGACAGTGTCCGACTCTGCAAAATAAGTTTCCACATATTGCCATAGAGAGAATAATTTACACAAATCTAATCTGCTGACGTATTCCATAGCGTGACATCACACCACGGCCAAGTCTTTATTCAAATCGATTTTACTCCCCCACGTCAGCGCATTTCGCGAGGCGGTTTCCTTGGCATGTCTTGTCAAAGCAGAGATCGTGTCCCCTTATTTACGGGATTCTCATCAATACGGACGTGGGTAACCCAACCGCGCCATTTATCATGGCGCTTGGGAGATAAGCGAGTTTTACCAGGCTGGTGGGGACGCTTAACCGCATCCGCCCATATAAGGGGATAATGATCCACCTTTTTACCTACGCCTTCTTCCTCCTTTGCCTATCCATCTTCCGCTCACTCAAGCTCCAACGCCCAAGCCCGCACTTCCCACCTCAACCTTCTCCAGCCATGTCCGGAGCGGGAGGCAAGTGGATGGTCTCCTCCATTACGGAGGGACACATCAAAAAACTAAGGAAAGCTGAATACTTGTCTAACGACATCGCGCACCGGCTTCCCGAAGAGGGGCAGCTCCTCCCCACCCCAAGGCCCCATGAGAGGGTAGTATTCCTTCCCCATTTCCTCCGCGGACTGGGCTTTCCTCTCCACCCGTTCGTCCGAGGGCTCATGTTCTACTATGGCCTAGATTTCCATGATCTGGCCCCGAACTTCGTCCTCAACATCTCGGCGTTTATCGCCGTGTGTGAGGCTTTCCTCTGCGGCCACCCCCATTTCGGCCTATGGCTCAAGACTTTCAACGTCAAGCCCAAGGTGGTGCGCGGCAACCAGGCGGAGTGCGGAGGTGCCATGGCGGGCAAGATAGCCAACGTCCTATGGCTCGAGAGCTCCTTTGTGGAGACCCTGAAGGGGTGGCAATCGGGGTGGTTTTACATCACCGAGCCGCACGATCCCAAATGGGTCACAGCCCCCGAATTCCGGTCCGGACCCCCTACGTGGCTCACGTCTTGGAAAGAGACGGGCCTGTCGTGGGGCAATAAAGGAGTGGTAACCGGACTGCAAAAATGCATCCAAATCTTGGTGAACAAGCAGCTCAAGCTTGTCAACGTAGTCCAGATTATGCTCGTCCGCCGGATCCTCCTGTGTCAGCAACGGGGCTTTGATTTGTGGGAGTTCGACCCGGCGCAGCACCCAACCCTGACCAAGCTCTTCGACACAACGTATGAAGACGCCTGGCAGGTGCTATTCAAAGGCGCCGAGGCTCCCGCATCTGCTTCCGAGGACCACGGATTCAGCACGCAGCTTCCCGCTAGTGCGATAAGCTATTTTTACCTTTTACAGGATGTTGGTTTTCAATAGTTTGACTCTATGCGGGATCTAAACTCCCTTTCCTTTGACAGGATTGGCTGGCGAAGTCCGGACAGATTGACTGTCCGGCCCCTTTCCCCGAAGACCCAACCGATGCTCGCTTAGCGAAGCTGCTGGCTCCGGCACCTTACGTGGTGCCGGAGAAGAAGGCCAAGAAAAGGGCCACGGGGACTCGAAAGAGTTCCCGGCGCCAGGAGGTGTCGGATTCTTCATCCGACGAATCCGAGACGCGCTCCTCCTGTGAAAACGATGAGGAGGAAGAAGAAACCTCTCCCCCTCCAGCGGGGGGAGGAAAGAAAAGGAAGGCCGCCCCGACTGGGAAGGCCGAAGGGTCCAAGAAGGGGAAAACCCTTCCTCGGACTACCCCGCCGACGCCGATGACGACGAAGAGGAGTGGCCGCGCAGGGCCAAGCGTCCAGCGGAATCGTAAGCATCCGGGCACCCAAGTAATTCATAGCATTCCTTTATTGCACAACATTTCCTTATGTCGAATATATCTATGCAGTCCGCCCAAAGCCAGGCTTGACGAGTCGTCGAGCGGCTCCCTGGATTCGTCGGACGTGAACTCCCTTCCGACGGCTACCTCCCCCCGCCCTACGGACGACGCCGAAGTGTTGTCTTAACAGGTTCCAAGCCAGGAGGAGGTGGTCCTGGAGGCGCCACAAGGCGACCTCCTGGACTCCCAGAGTAAAGGGGATAAACCCCCCAGGGCTCCGAGTCCGGCTTTGAGCCGGACACCACGCCGGAATCGTCAACGGTTCCGGACCGCGGTAGGCGAACTCCTTCCAAGAGGAGCAAGCCTACTGAGCCGGCGGCCCCCGTCCAATCGGAGGCGCCGGACAATCTGCTAGAGGTGCTTAACGACGCCTCCATCGATGAGGAGCACCGCACTATTATGAGTGCGGTGATCCAGAAGGTTCAGTCCGCCAAGAGCGGATTGACTGAAGCTTGTGCCAGCCTTCTAACAGGCTTCGAGGTAAGTGCATGATATATAAAAATATTACCGCATAGACAGTAGCCTCTGATGCTCTGTTTGGCGTTCGGAAAGAAAAGCCGAATAGAGGATCTAATAAAATTCGCAGGAGTCTAACAGAAAAAGAGTCAATATGCGTATGCAGGCTTCGCTGCTGGCGACCGCCGCACTGACTGCAGAGGTGGGCACACTGAAGCAGGGCCTCGAGCGGACCGAGCAAGAGCTCAGCCTTGCCAAACGGCAGCTCGAGGAGAAAGAAGGTAGGAAATACCTTATAGAAAAAGAAAATATAAAAGTGCAATTGCAAAAATATGACAGGATTAACATGGTTATTGTAGGGGCCACAACTGAGGTGGCGACCCTCAAGCAAGCGTTGGCTGAGGCCGATAAGAGAGCGGCCACGGAGCGCTTCGAACGGGAGAGGTATGAATCCCAGGTTGGCGAGGTGCGGCAAGAGCTCCAGGCTCTCATGGAAAAACATGAGAGTTTGGAGCTTGACTCAAAGACGCGAGCGTCCGAGCTCGCGGCAGCTATTGAGAATGCCAGGTCTGCCAAGGCTGAATCCCAAAAGGCCCTCCAGGAGTTGGATGCGGTGAAAAAGATAGCGGCGGGTAAGGCATTCTTTATGCAAAGCAAACATGTAAAAGTGAGCTTCTTGTTACTTACCCGAATCCGGAGCTCTCCAGGAGCATTTGCAGATCTTCCCTGTAGCATATCCGATGCCGCCGCATTCTACCGAGCCGCGGAGGGCAGCTCGACGGAGAAGGTGTTCTGGTCTCAGTATGCTGAGGCCGGACACCCAGTGCCCCTGAGCGACCAGCTGAAGCAGCTGGTCGAGCTCCACAAGGCGGCCGAACGGGCCATGAAGGGCCTCATAGTTCGGCTGTGGCCTGGAGAGGCTCTGCTTGGGAGCTACTTCGGGCTGGTGCGGCGGCTGGTGGAGGCCTGTCCAAGGCTCGAGGTCATCAAGTGCTCCGTTTGCATTGAAGGTGCCCGTAGGGCCCTTGCCCGCGCTAAGGTGCACTGGGGCAAGCTGGATGGTGAGAAGCTTGTGAAGGACGGGCCACCGCCGGGGAAGGAGCATCGCAAGCCCGAGAACTATTATAAGGACATTCTGAAGGGTGCCCGCCTTGTGGCGGATGAATGTTCCATGGATGTAATTTTGGAGTAAACTCGCTCGTGTTATCCTGTGCGCTGAAAACTTGTTCATGTGCGCTTAAGCAATGCATTTTGAATTTAAAATATTACCTTCTGTGCGGCCGTTTATCAAATTTGAGAGATGGCGAGTCGTCAGCTTCTGCCCCCATGCCGCTAGTGCTGGGGTGTTCGAGAGAAACCTGAGCGCTCCTTTTCCCATATTTGGGTCCATCGAGGGAGGCGCTCAGCACAACGAACAAGGCAACCATACTATAATGCTTGAACACTCTCACTTAGCCATAGAATTCTATAATTTTAAATTTCGGCGAAGCCCCTAGTGTTCGGAAGACCGAGTTCGGGGCGCTATCCACGCCTTTGGTCGGACAAAGCCGACTCCTCGCTCTAAGCGGCATAAGTCTTTAGGGACTCGAAAAACCTCTCGAACAGCGACCAGTCTCTCGCTTCATCATGACAGTCAGTTTTAGCTTTCTCTACTGAGGTGCTCCGCCCAGCTCAACTGGGGCACAATCGCAGTAGTTCTCCTAGTGCTACCTTAGCCGATACAACGGAACGTAAGGCACCAAAACATAGGAGCCGGGCAAACCGAACTATTGACCCAAGACATGATTCAGAGCCGATGCATATAATGTTATAAGTTCGGGGTGCCGCACTTGTTAAAGTGTTCGGACTTCTCACACCATATAAGGGGGGTACTGAAGCCCCTGGCGTATTGACCGTACCAAAGTGTACGGGTGCAACATGTAGTTAATGAACATATATTTGTAAAAAAACAGTAATGCGAAAGTAGACAAAAAGCTATGCATTGTTTTTAAAAAGGCTGCGATCAAAGCAGAACAATACAAATAGTGTGATAAGCAAAAGTGGGACTATTTCACATGTCCTTTCCAGGAGCAGGCTGCGGAATAGTATGCAAAGCAGGTATACTGCTCTTGATAGAGACCACCCGGGAGTTATATAATGCGGCGTAGCTTTTCTGCTTCCCTGGTTCTTGCATCGTTTGAGCGGTAGTTAGATTGCCGAACAGGTCTTCCGAAGTATGGAGTCCTGAAAGTAAGAGAAAATAAATAAATCGGCAGCCCCTAGTGCGGTTTAAGCCGTGTTTCGGGCGCGCCTTGATGGTGCCCCTCCCCCTGTGCCCATGGAATTTCGAGAGCGTAGTTATGTACGCGAGGCACTGGTTTTGCTAGTTTGCGAGGGCTGGGGTTGGGGCCGCATTGCTACACCTGCTCGGAACGTGCCAGGCGGTCTTGTTGTAGGTTACTCCGGGCGCGCTTGACGATGTCCGGACGTTTAACAGCCGTACTGGAGAGCTGCCTTGAGAGGCTGCTTTGTACTTCCGCTGCGAGGGCCGCCGTGTGTTCCTCCGTTCGGAGGGAGCGTTCGATGTTTCCATTGACCGTTATTACTCCTCGAGGCCTTGGCATCTTGAGCTTAAGGTATGCGTAGTGTGGCACCGCATTGAACTTTGCGAATGCGGTTCGCCCGAGCAGTGTGTGATAGCCACTGCGGAACGGGACTATGTCGAAGATTAACTCCTCGCTTCGGAAATTGTCCGGAGATCCGAAGACCACTTCAAGTGTGACTGAGCCTGTACAGTTGGCCTCTACACCTGGTATGACGCCTTCAAAGGTCGTTTTGGTGGGCTTAATCCTCGAGGGATCTATGCCCATTTTCCGCACTGTATCCTGGTAAAGCAGGTTCAGGCTGCTGCCGCCGTCCATAAGGACTCTCGTGAGATGAAATCCGTCAATAATTGGGTCTAGAACCAATGCGGCGAATCCGCCATGACGGGTGCTAGTGGGGTGGTCCCTTCGATCGAAGGTGATCGGGCAGGAGGACCATGGGTTGAACTTTGGGCCGACTGGCTCCATCGCATATACGTCCCTTAACGCACGCTTCCGCTCCCTCTTGGGGATGTCCGTTGCGTATATCATGTTCACCGTCCGCACTTGTGGGGGAAAACCCTTCTGTCCACTATTGTTCGGCGGCCGGGGCTCCTCCTCGTCATCGCTACGCAGCCCCTTGCCTCTATTTTTGGCATTTAGCTTGCCTGCCTGCTTGAACACCCAACAATCTCGGTTGGTGTGATTGGCTGGCTTTTCGGGGGTGCCATGTATTTGGCACAAGCGATCGAGTATTCGGTCCAAACTAGACGGGCCCTGAGTATTTCTTTTGAATGGCTTTTTCCACTGACCGGGTTTATAGCCTGTGAATCTGGCATTGACTGCCGTATCCTCGTTGCTATCGCTGTTAACGCGATGTTTTTGCTTGTTCCAACGCGACCTGCCACTGTTGTCCTTGATGTCTGAATTACCAAGGCTCTTGATCAAGTTATTGCTACGAGCTAGCCAGCTGTCTTCTCTCGTGCAAAAGCGGGTCATAAGCGTCATGAGTGCTGCCATGGATTTCGGCTTTTCCTGTCCAAGGTGCCAGGCAAGCCACTAGTCGCGGATATTATGCTTCAAGGCTGCTAGGGCCTCAGCATCCGGACAGTCGACTATTTGGTTTTTCTTTGTTAGGAACCGTGTCCAGAATTGCCTGGCCGATTCCTCTAGCTGCTGAATTATGTGGCTTAGGTCATCGGCGTCTGGTGGTCGCACATAGGTGCCCTGGAAATTGTCGAGGAATGCGGCTTCCAGGTCCTCCCATCACCCAATAGATTCTGCTGGCAAGCTGTTAAGCCAATGCCGAGCTGGTCCCTTGAGTTTCAGTGGGAGGTATTTGATGGCGTGTAGATCATCGCCGCAGGCCATGTGGATATGAAGGAGATAATCCTCGATCCATACCGCGGGATCTGTTGTGCCATCGTATGATTCGATGTTCACGGGTTTGAAACCCTCAGGGATTTGATGATCCATTACTTCATCTATGAAGCATAGGGGGTGTGCGGCGCCTCTGTATTGGGCTATATCACGACGCAGCTCAAATGAGCTTTGTCTATTGTGTCCGGCCCGGCCGGATTTAATATATCCGGAGTGATGATCACCGTCACGTGCCATGAGGCGTCCGCGCGATCCATAGATTGATCTTGTTTGCTTTGCCTTGTCCTCCAATATGTCTCGCAGGTCTGGCGCATTTTCCCATGCCTTAAAATGTTTTGAACGGCGCCAGGGTGCGGCTTGAGTGAAGGGCCGAGAGGCCTCTCTGTCGCGGCCACGAGGTGGCCGATCGGCCGTGTCATGCGCTGGTGATGTAGGTTTAGGTGCTTCCTCCTCTAATCGGGGTAGCAGCCTGCGCTTTGGGTAGCTCTTGGAGGGGCGTTCGAGCTCATACTCTTCGGCCGCAAGGACTTCAGTCCATCTGTCGGCTAGCAAATCTTGATCAGCTCTAAGCTGTTGCTGTTTTTTCTTGAGGCTGCTTGCCGTGGCCATAAGCCTGAGTTTGAAACGCTCTTGTTCGACGGGATCCTCTGGCACGACGAATTCGTCGTCGTCGAGGCTTGCCTCGTCTTCGGAGGGAGGCATATAATTATCATCCTCGACCTCTCTGTCTGCCGCTCTCTCGTGAGGGCTGGCTTCTCCATCCTCATGCGCTGAATCTTGGTGGAGGGGGTGTTCTTCGGCGCTATCTGGAGTATTATTATCTCCTGTGCCGGAAGCACCGTTTTTGCTTTGGCGGGATTTAGAGCGGCGCCGCTGACGCCGGCGCTTAGGCTGTTTCTTGGAGGGGTCATCCCCCGCTGTTCCATCGCCATCTCCTTCTTTTGGGGTATCCACCATGTATATGTCATACGACAAGGTGGTTTCCAGTGCCCTATAGGTGCTGGTTCTTGGTCGTCTCCTACATCGGCATCCATACCGTCGATGTCTTCGGAGTCAAAGTCGAGCATGTCGGTTAAATCATCGACAGTGGCTACAAAGTGGGTGGTGGGTGGGCTTTGAATTTCTTCGTCATCCGTATCCCAACCTTGCTGACCGCAGTTCGGCCAGGGCTCTCCCAATAAAGAGAGAGATTTTAATGACTTCAGAATATCGCCAAAGGGCGAGTGCTGAAAGATGTCCGCGGCGGTAAACTCCATGATCGGCGCCCAATCGGATTCGATCGGCAGGGGCGCGGGGGGCTTGGAGTCCGGAGAGGAGTCCGGCCCCACGGAGTCATGGGCCTTGCGGAGTGCGGGGCTGGTGTTCGGCTCGATCGCCGTTGGGATCGCAGCCCCCGAGGCGGCGTCCAACCACCCGTCCTCGATCGGTGCAGTTGGTTCCGAATCCAGGGACGGAACTGATGCGTGCGCGGCCTCCAGGGCATTGTTCGGTGGCAGAGCTAGATCATGCCCATCACGACAATGCAACGCACTCGGCTGTGGCTCGAATCTGTCAAAGATCAAGTCCCCGCGGATGTCAGCCGTGTAGTTTAAACTTCCAAATCTGACCTGATGGCCAGGGGCGTAGCTTTCGATCTGCTCCAGATGGCCAAGCGAATTGGCCCGCAGTGCGAAGCCGCTGAAGACGAAGATCTGTCTGGGGAGAAAAGTCTCACCCTGGGCTGCATCGTTATTGATGATCGGAGGAGCCATCGGGCCTAAAAGCGACGACACAGAGGAACTCTCAATGAAAGCACCAATGTCGGTGTCAAAACCGGTGGATCTCGGGTAGGGGGTCCCGAACTGTGCGTCTAGGCGGATGGTAACAGGAGACAAGGGACACGGAGTTTTACCCAGGTTCGGGCCCTCTCGATGGAGGTAAAACCCTAAGTCCTGCTTGATTAATATTGATGATATGGGTGGTACAAGAGTAGATCTACCATGAGATCAAGGAGGCTAAACCCTAGAAGCTAGCCTATGGTATGATTGTTGTATGTTATCCTACGGACTAAAGCCCTCCGGTTTATATAGACACCAGAGAGAGTTAGGGTTACACAAAGTCGGTTACAATGGTAGGAGATCTAAATATCCGCATCGCCAAGCTTGCCTTCCACGTCAAGGAAAGTCCCTTCCGGACACGGGACGAAGTCTTCAATCTTGTATCTTCATAGTCCAGGAGTCCGGCTGAAGGTATAGTCCGGCCATCCGAACACCCCCTAATCTAGGACTCCCTCAACCGTCATCATGCCGTTGTGTTGACAAAGCTCTCCCTCGACACTCAGCTGGATCAAGAGTTCGTGGGACGTCACCGAGTTGAACGTGTGCAGATCGCGGAGGTGCCGTACTTCCGGTACGAGGATCGATCAGAATGTGAAGACGTACGACTATATCAACCACGTTGTCATAACGCTTCCGCTTTCGGTCTACGAGGGTACGCAGACAACACTCTCCCCTCTCGTTGCTATGCATCACCTAGATGGATCTTGCTTGTGCGTAGGAAATTTTGGAAATTACTGTGTTCCCCAACAGTGGCATCCGAGCCAGGTCTATGCGTAGATGTTATATGCACGAGTAGAACACAAAGAGTTGTGGGCGATAATAGTCATACTGCTCACCAGCATGTCATACTTTGATTCAGCGGTATTGTTGGATGAAGCAAACCGGACCGACATTACGCGTACGCTTACACGAGACTAGTTCTACCGACGTGCTTCGCACACAGGTGGCTGGCGGGTGTTAGTTTCTCCAACCTTAGTTGAATCGAGTGTGGCTACGCCCGGTCCTTGTTGAAGGTTAAAACAACACACTTGATGAAAAATTGTTGTGGTTTTGATGCGTAGGTAAGAACAGTTCTTGCTCAGCCCGTAGCAGCCATGTAAAACTTGCAACAACAAAGTAGAGGACGTCTAACTTGTTTTTGCAGGGCATGTTGTGATGTGATATGGTCAATACATGATGCTAAATTTTATTGTATCAGATGATCATGTTTTGTAACTGAGTTATCGGCAACTGGCAGGAGCCATATGGTTGTATTTTTTTTCGTATGCAATGCAATCGCCCTGTAATTGTTTTTACTTTATCACTAAGCGGTAGCGATAGTCATAGAAATAATAGTTGGCGAGACGACAACGATGCTATGATGGAGATGAGGTGTCGCGCCGGTGATGATGGTGATCATGACGGTGCTTTGGAGATGGAGATCAAAGGCACAAGATGATGATGGCCATATCATCTCACTTATATTGATTGCATGTGATGTTTATCCATTATGCATCTTATTTTGCTTAGTTCGGCGGTAGCATTATAAGATGATCTCTCACTAAATTTCAAGGTACAAGTGTTCTCCTTGAGTATGCACTGTTGCAAAAGTTCGTCGTGCCGAGACACCACGTGATGATCGGGTGTGATAAGCTCTACGTTCACATACAACGGGTGCAAGCCAGTTTTGCACATGCAGAATACTCGTGTCGGCGTTCTGGGAACGGGGGTCCCAAGACTTGCGTGCCTGCGGCCTGCGGCGTGGCTCAAGTGGGGGCCCAGCGTGGCCCATCTTCATCAGCTCAAGCTCAAGACCCTCGCGAGGGGCCAAGCCTCGCGGGGCGGATGACAAGAAGCTTCCTCTGAAGAAGCCTTATCAGGCAGGCTCGCGAGGAGGCGGAGAGATCAAGGTAGGGTACCTCGCGAGGAGCCCGTGACGCAAGCCATGACGATCGAGACCAGGCGGGCGCCGGCCTATGTAGTGTCCTTGTTTCCCTTTCGGTGCAAAGGGGGCAAGCATAGGCCAAGGCATCGGGCAAAGGTTACCATTTTGGTGCAACGAGACCAAGACCAGCAGAGCGCCAGGAAGGAGGTCACCGTGGATCCCAAGATGGCGTCATCACCAACACTTTTGGCAGCCGAATACCACCTTTGGTCAGGATAACTTGTACTAGATGTTCCCCTTCAAAATGGCCAATTGTTGGTGCCCTTCCCGCTCATTATTTGGGGAGAGGCCCAGGGCCTCTATAAATAGAGCTAGCCACCACAGAGTAGGGAGAAGGATCGAATCTGGAGCAACCCAGACCAAGTAGAACACATTGCACCAGCTCAAGAACACCCCTCGCGAGGCTGTTCTTCCATTGTACTGTTCATCATCAGCCCCTGAGGCAATCCATCACACCACACACTGGAGTAGGGTATTACACCACAACGGTGGCCCGAACCAGTATAAACCTCGTGTCCCTTGTGTTGTTCATCGTTTCCAGCTTAGATCACGCGAGGATATCTAGCGTAGATCGGTAGGGGAGAGATCTCCGCGCGCACCCCAGAGTTTGAACCTTAAGGGTCTGCCGGAACCCGAAATCCGGGATTTGGTGCGCCAGGTAGGGGTGCGCCGAAATCTTTCTTCCGTTGTTCGCGTGTGATCTTCCGTCGTGTCCATGGCTGACGCTTGCCGGGCTCGCGCCGAGCGACGGGCCGCTCTCGCCACCCGCGTCACCCAGACGGCGCCCGTCGGCGGATGCCCTCGTCGTTCCCCGTTGCCTGCCGCCAACGCCGCCACCGGCCCGACGGGGAATGAGCATCGGGCCTCATCCCAGCATCCTTCGGTACGGCGGGGGGGCCGTACCGCCACCCCATCGCTGACTCCGGCCGCTTCGTCGTCCCACGCCCGTCGCGCCCCCACGGGCGCGCACGCCACGTTGCTCCTAGCAAGAGAGCTTCTGCACTACCGCCCCGTCGACGACCTCTACGAGGACTGGCTCGCCCACATCACCGAGCTCGCAATGTCGCAGGGGGCTCCCCCTTGGCGTCTATCTCGCTGTCTCGCCCTCTGTTCCGTGCAGAAGGCGAGGATTAGGAGGTGCCTCCACCACCTCCTCCCCAAGAAGGCGCCCTGACTCCAAGGCGCGCAGCCCCAGGGCGAGGTCCTTTGCGCCCTGCGCCCACGCAGCAAGAAGGGAGCTGCCAAGAGATCCCTCATCCCCAAGAAGGTGCTCGCGCGCTCCTAGTGCCGGCGCGCCAAGATCGCGTCCCTGCACCCCTACGCCAAGACCCCGTGCTGCTCCAAGCGGCGGCGTACGGTAATCCCCAGGAACAAGCCCAGCACCAGCAAAAGGCGACGGTGGCCACAGCAGGCTGCCGCGCCCTCACCCCCGAGCTGCGCTGCGTCGCATGGCCAGGCAAGTTCAAGCCTGACCTCCCCCCTCGCTATGATGGCACGGTGGACCCCGCAGAGTTCCTACAGCTCTACGAGCTATGCATCAAAGCCGCCAACGGAGACGAAAGGGTCATGGCGAACTGGTTTCCAATGGCGCTCAAGGACGGGGCTCGCACCTGGCTCCTGAACCTGGCTCCTGGCACGATCTCCTCCTGGGATGAGATGCGCACCCGCTTCATCGCCAACTTCCAGGGCACTCGCGACCGGCCCCCGGCCGTGAGCGATCTGCGCCGCATCAAGCAGCAGCAAGGGGAAACCCTACAGAAATACATCCAGCGCTTCAACAACGCTCGCCTCAAGATCCCCAAGGTGACTGAAGAAGCCATCATCTTGGCCTTCTCTGACAGCGTGCGCGACATCAAGATGAAGGAGGAGCTAGCAATCCATGAAGACCTATGCACATCCCTGGAGCTATTCAACTTGGCGACCAAGTGCACTAGGGCTGAGGAAGGGCGCCTTTCCCTCCTTGAGCTCCCGGCTGCCGACCCAGAAGAGAAGAAGCCCAAGGCCAAGGACGTGAAGCGCAAGGGGGCTGCCGTGCTTGCAGCAGAACCAGACACCAAGCGGGGCAGGGATCAGCCTGAGTCGTCCAAGGGCAACCGGTACTGCGTGTACCACGACCTCCACACCCACAACACCAACGAATGTCAAGAGCTCAGGGCAGTGAGAGATGGACGTATCCGCCGACGCCCCGAGCGCAACGATAGGGGCTATGGCCGAGGAGGAGGAAGAGGTGGCAGACGATGGGAAGACCGTGGCCCTCGCCAAGGGTGGCGTGACCGACCTCGTGAGGATCGCTGGCAGGACCAGCCTCACGAGGGAGGCTGGAGGGATCAGCCTCGTGAGGATCGCCCACACGGCAACGCAGGCCTTCCTCCTCTGCCGCCACCACCAAGGAGGAATGAAGACCAACATCAAGACGAGGGGGCTAGGGGCTTCCAGGAGCCGCGCGCGATCGCTTGCATCTTGGGAGGCGCATAGGCCCCAGCCTCACAGCGCATCTTCAAGCAGTTTACTCGCGAGGTGAATGCAGTCCTCCCCAGGCTTGAGGCCACACGTCCTCTCAGGTGGTCTGTGTGCGCTATCACATTCAGCTCAGTGGATCAGCTCAAGTGCGCGGCAACGGCCGGAGCCCTCCCGATGCTTTTCTCCCCGGTCATCAGCAACGTGCAGGTCACCAGAACCCTCATTGATGGCGGTGCAGGACTCAACGTCCTGTCTGTCGAAACATTCGACGATCTCCAAGTCTCGTACGATCAGCTTCAACCAACCAAGCCTTTCTCAGGAGTCACTGATGGTTCCAATAGGGCAAGTTCGCCTTCGAGTCACCTTCGGGCAGCGCAACAACTACCGCACCGAGCTCATCGACTTTGACGTCGCCCACATCCGTCTGCCATACAACGCCATCCTCGGGTACCCAGCCCTGGCCAAGTTCATGGCAGTGACTCACCATGGCTACAATGTCCTCAAGATGCCGGGAAGCGGTGGAGTCATCACCGTACCTTGTGAAGAAAGAGACACAGTGTGTTCACTTGAGCGTGTGTTCCAAGCCGCAGCAATCGAAGACCCAGATCGCAGGAGCGGAAGACTTCCCGAGGCGACCCTCAAGAAGAAGAAGGTTTTGCCTGGCCCAAGCCATACGGAGGAAGGCGCCTCCGGAGGTGTTGTGTCAGGATCTACGCCCAATCAGGGAGCTCCACCCACTCTCGCATAGGAAGGCGCGCCCGGCTCCCTCCTCAGGCATGGCTCGGGGGCTCTTTCTTGGAGAGCCACCGACTTTGCCAAGGTTGTGAGGGAGGCACTCGGGCACCACTTGGAAGGGTGCTTTCAAGCACGTTTCCTCCAGGAAGGCACAAGGCAAGGAAGACCAAACCCTCAGGAGTTTATCTTAAGAAACACCCAGGAGCTACAGGAGTCAAGAGTCATGCGCGGTAGCCGCCGCTTGCCCACCGTAGCCCCACATCCAGGCGAGGATGGTGGGCTGCACGTCTGCATCGATGTACCAGGGCTCAACCGATCCGCATCTCAGGAGCGCCTCTGGCCTTCGCGCGCGGGGCGTTGCGAGGGTCCACCTCACAGCTACGTTCGCATGCCTTTCGGCCTACCGAATGCAGTCGCCGCTCATCAGCGCCTGCTGAGGAGCATTCTGGAGGCTCAGGAGGTCAGGCATTGGGCGGTCCTGACGGAGATGGAGATAGCCCTCGAGGACCCACCTGTGCCCCCAGAGCCTCCCGAGGCCCCTGGGCCTGGGGGCTCGTGAGGGTCGACGTCTTCACTGCGCATCGCTCGCTTCTTCAGCATCACTTCATCTTCAACAGCACCAGGTGACATCTTTCTAAGTTCCGTTTTTAGCTAGGAGCGCCCACAGGGCCGCACCATTCCCATGCCGCGTGGGTCCTTCCCTACGGCATGTATCCGTTTAGCTTACGCTCTTTACTTACCTCGTTGGGGGCGCCCCTCGGGCTGCATCATCCCCAAGCTGCTCGGGCCTGGCCCAGCGGCGTTTGCTTTTCCTGCATCTACTTGAAGTGAATTTCCTCCTGCGTGCTTAACATCCCCGACCTAATCGCCTGCTCGATTGATGCCCACCCATGGAGCCGCTCACTAATGGCACGATATTTGCGCACGGGTCCGTCCCTGCAACGCCGATAAATCTGAGTGGCTGAGCTCTGGCAGCGGCAACCCCGCAAGGCTCCACCTCACCAAGCCCTCAGTGCCCTGATCACTTCCTCGAAGTGACCAAAGGTTGGCTGGCAACCGTAACGATAGGTCTTCACTCTCCTTATGATTGGTGTGCAGGACCTGCTCC
Source organism: Aegilops umbellulata (assembly GCA_032464435.1). Taxonomy (NCBI): domain Eukaryota; kingdom Viridiplantae; phylum Streptophyta; class Magnoliopsida; order Poales; family Poaceae; genus Aegilops; species Aegilops umbellulata. The sequence goes on from CP136060.1 coordinate 324,416,400, forward strand.
AGGAGCAACGTTGGGGACGTCGCGAGCTCTCTCTCCCTCTCTCCGGCACCGACCGCTTGCATGTTAAAAGGGGGGCGCCTGAGCATCGCGACTCATGGGCTCCTACTGGCTCTCCAACCCTCACCCCCTGGACTTGACCCACGACATCGCCACCTGTCATACCAGCGGCGGCTGAGCTCGCTCGAGGGCCGGGACCTGAGGACGTAGAGCATTAAGGAAAGTGCAGGGGAGCGGGAAGAAGCTCGCGAGGACCTAACCCAGCAGCGTCTTAGCTACCATCGCTCGGGCCGGGTGCTCCGTCGAAGAACTACACCAAACTCGAAAGATAAGTCGCACCCTTACAGGAGCTGGACCGACACGGTGCCGAACCCTCGCCCAGTGCAGCTCTGTCACGACGACGTTGCCTTCCTTTCTCGCCCAGCGAGGACTGCTTGAGCGCTAAAGGGGACCTCCCGAGCATCGCGACTCGGGGGCTCCTATCGGACCTCGGGCCGCTCACCTCCTGGCCTTGACCACGACATCGCGACCTGGCATACCAACGATAGCTGAAGCCTGCCTGGGGACTGGGGCCTGTCAGCGTAGAGTGCCAAGTCCTCGTGAGGATAGAAAGGGGGAGCCGAGCCGCGGCAGGACAAGCACCTCGCATCGATTCATACTAAAGATATAATGTTTACAAAAGATATGGCAGGCGCCTTACATACCCCCACGGGGTGTTGCTTCGATTCCTCGCATGGAACAAAAGGTGCTAGTCCTAGAGAACGCTAATCGCCCGCACCTCCATAGAGGACGCCATTATCAACAGTGGGCTGCCCGACGCCGGCGCCAACCCCATCCAGATCAGTGGCGACGGCGGCTGGACGCAGCTGCCCCGCTCCGAGCACGGCGCGAGCTCGGAGGCTCATAGCTGTCGTCGCTCGTCTCCGGAGTCGCGAGAAGCTCAGGGGAGCCGCTGGATTCCCCAGTTCCTCCGCTGCTGCCCGAGGAGCTGCTGGAGGGCCGACGGGCGGGCTAGGTCCTCGCCGGTTCGTCGCTTCTGCCGCCCTCCTTGGGGCAGCACTCCAGCCGGCGTCCTTCAGCATCGAAGACCTTGAAGAACATCAGGGAGGCGCCGTCGTATTCAAGATGAATTACGAGGGCCCCTACCGTTCGGCAGACCCGAGCGATTTCACCCCAGCCCCGGGTCATGAAGACCTTGCCCGGAGCAACAACCGCGACCTCCGCTCCGGTTGCAGGGGTGCTGCAGCCGGCGTGCTGCAGCCAGAGCTCCAGAGCCCCGCTCCGTGGCATCTCGAAGGCAAAGGAGGGAGGAAGGCGGATCCAAGAACTCGGAGGCATGGCGGCGTGAAGCACGAACTCGCGAGAGGAGCGCTCAGCGTGGACTCCAGGGGGGATGATGCGCACCACCGTGACTCGCCGGCGTCGGCGGCGGCGCTGTCGGTGTCGTTCGACACCCTCTCCCCCAGGACCCACGACGCGAGCATACAAGGGCAGCGGAAACCCAGGCGCGGCCGCTCGTACCAGGGCCTCGACGCGTCCTGCAAGGCACCCTCACCCCAGCGGCAGAGGACCGGCCGTTTCTTTGGCGGAAGTGGGTCAGGACCCTCTCGGGGGGCCTTCCCTTTCTCTTCTGCAGAGAACTGGAGGATTGGTGCCATTGGCGTGTGAAGGAGCAAGGACGAGGAAGAATAAGGAAGGGAGTAGCAGGAAGGGATGGACTGAAGCGGCTCACGCAGGCCCGTACTTATAGCCGGAGAAGTCCAACCTCCGAACACCACGATCGCAGGTAATCATGACCCATTTCTCTGCATGCAGGGACTTGTCAAGTCAGACGGTTGTCGAGGCGTTGTGGGAAGCGCAGGCGCCCACGTCCAATCAACCGCCACACGGCGCCCAAGGCCGCAGGCTATTAGGGCCCGCAATGCTTCGCGCTTGCCCCTTTGCTTCTTTGCTAAGCCAAGCCCGCGCGCGCCTTGGGCTCGGGGCCTACTGTCGGCGTTCAGGGAACGGGGGTCCCCAGATTTGGCTGCCTACGACCTGCGGCGTGGCTCAAGTGGGGGCCCAGCGCGGCCCATCTTCATCAGCTCAAGCTCAAGACCCTCGTGAGGGGCCAAGCCTCGCGGGGCGGACGACAAGAAGCTTCCTCTGAAGCAGCCTCATCAGGCAGGCTCGCGAGGAGGCGGAGAGATCAAGGCAGGGGTACCTCGTGAGGAGCCCGTGACGCAAGCCATGACGATCGAGACCAGGCAGGTGCCGGCCTGCGCAGTGTCCTTGTTTCCCTTTCGGTGCAAAGGGGTCAAGCACAGGCCAAGGCATCGGGCAAAGGTTACCATTCTGGTGCAACGAGACCAAGACCAGCAGAGCGGCAGGACGGAGGTCACCGTGGATCCCAAGATGGCGTCATCACCAGCGCTTTTGGCAGCCGAAGACCACCTTTGGTCAGGATAACTTGTACTAGATGTTCCCCTTCAAAATGGCCAATTGTTGGCGCCCTTCCCGCTCATTATTTGGGGAGAGGCCCAGGGCCTCTATGAATAGAGCTAGCCACCACAGAGTAGGGAGAGGGATCGAATCTGGAGCAACCCAGACCAAGTAGAACACATCACACCAGCTCAAGAACACCCCTCGCGAGGCTGTTCTTCCATTGTACTGTTCATCATCAGCCCCTGAGGCAATCCACCACACCACACACTGGAGTAGGGTATTACACCACAACGGTGGCCCGAACCAGTATAAACCTCGTGTCCCTTGTGTTGTTCATCGTTTCCAGCTTAGATCACGCGAGAAGATTGGACGTAGATTGGTAGGGGAGAGATCTCCGTGCGCACCCCAGAGTTCGAACCTTAAGGGTCTGTCGGAACCCGAAATCTGACAACTCGGGTTAAACTTGACGAGCCAAGCATATGCAGATATAGCCTCGAAACAATGAGACCAAAAGGTCGAGCGTGAATCATATAGTAGATATGATCAACATAGTGATGTTCACCATTTGAAAACTACTCCATCTCACGTGATGATCAGACATGGTTTAGTTGATTTGGATCACGTGATCATTTAGATGATTAGAGGGATGTCTATCTAAGTGGGAGTTCTTAAGTAGTATGGTTAATTGAACTTTAATTTATCATGAACTTAGTACCTTATAGTATTTTGCATGTCTATGTTGTTGTAGATAAATGGCCCGTGTTGTTGTTCCGTTGAATTTTAATGCGTTCCTAGAGAAAGCTAAGTTGAAAGATGATGGTAGGAATTACACAGACTAGGTCCGTAACTTGAGGATTATCCTCATTGCTGCACAAAAGAATTACATCCTAGAAGCAACGTTAGGTGCCAAACCCACTGCAGGAGCAACGCCAGATGTTATGAACGCCTTGGCAGAGCAAAGCTGATGACTACTCGATAGTTCAGTGTGCCATGCTTTACGGCTTAGAACCGGGACTTCAACGACGTTTTGAACGTCATGGAGCAGATGAGATGTTCCAGGAGTTGAAGTTAATATTTCAGGCAAATGCCCAGATTGAGAGATATGAAGTCTCCAATAAGTTCTATAGCTACAAAATGGAGGAGAATAGTTCTGTCAGTAAGCATATACTCAAAATGTCTAGGTATAACAACCACTTGATTCAACTGGGAGTTAATCTTCCTGATGATAGTGTCATTGAAATAATTCTTCGATCACTGCCACCAAGCTACAAGAGCTTCGTGATGAACTATAATATGCAAGGGATGGATAAGACAATTCCTGAGCTCTTCGCGATGCTAAAAGCTGTGGAGGTAGAAATCAAGAAAGAGCACCAAGTGTTGATGGTCAATAAGACCACTGATACGTCTCCAACGTATCTATAATTTTTGACTGTTCCATGCTATTATATTATCTATCTAGGATGTTTTATATGCATTTATATGCTATTTTATATGATTTTTGGGACTACACTATTAACCCAGAGCCCGGTGCCAGTTTCTATTTTTTCCTTGTTTTTGAGTATCACAGAAAAGGAAAACCAAACAAAGTCAAATTGACCTGAAAATTGACGGAGATCGTTTTTGGACCAGAAGAAGCCCACGGAGCACCGGAGATGGGCCAGAGGAGTCTCGAGGCACCCACGAGGGTGGGGGCGCGCCCCCTACCTCGTGGCCGCCTCAGAGACCCCCCTGACTTGTTCCTGATGCCAAAACCTCTTATATATACATAAACCCCCAGAACATAACCTAGATTGGGAGTTCCGCCGCCGCAAGCCTCTGTAGCCACCGAAAACCAATCTAGACCCGTTCCGGCACCATGCCGGAGGGGGGGAACCCGCGCCGGTGGCCATGTTCATCATCCCGGCGCTCTCCTTGACGAGGAGGGAGTAGTTCACCCTTGGGGCTGAGGGTATGTACCAGTAGCTATGTGTTTGATCTCTCTCTCTCTCATGTTCTTGAGGTGGTATGATCTTGATGTATCACGAGCTTTGCTATTATAATTGGAACTTATGATGTTTCTCCCCCTCTACTCTCTTGTAATGGATTGAGTTTTCCCTTTGTAGTTATCTTATCGGATTGTGTCTTTAAGGATTTGAGAACACTTGATGTATGTCTTGTGTGGGATACTGATACATCTCCGTCGTATCTACTTTTCCAAACACTTTTGCCCTTGTTTTGGACTCTAACTTGCATGATTTGAATGAACTAACCCGGACTGACGCTGTTTTCAGCAGAATTGCCATGGTGTTACTTTTGTGCAGAAAAAAAAGTTCTCGGAATGACTTGAAAATCAACGGAGATTATTTTTGGAATTAATAAAAAATACTGGCGAAAGAATCAAGGCCAGGGGGCCCACACCCTGTCCACGAGGGTGGGGGCGCCCCTACCCCCTGGGCGCGCCCCCTGCCTCGTGGGCTCCCTGGTGCTCCACCGACCTCAACTCCAACTCTATATATTCGTGTTCGAGGAGAAAAAAATCAGAGAGAAGGATTCATCGCGTTTCACGATATGGAGCCGCCGCCAAGCCCTAATCTCTCTCAGGAAGGCTGATCTGGAGTCCGTTCGGGGCTCCGGAGAGGGGAATCTGTCACCATTGTCATCATCAACCATCCTCCATCACCAATTTCATGATGCTCACCGCCGTGCGTGATTAATTCCATCGCAGGCTTGCTGGACGGTGATGGGTTTGATGAGATTTATCATGTAATCGAGTTAGTTTTGTTAGGGTTTGATCCCTAGTATCCACTATGTTCTGAGATTGTTGTTGCAATGACTTTGCTATGGTTAATACTTGTCACTAGAGCCCGAGTGCCATGATTTCAAATATGAACCTATTATGTTTTCATGAATATATGTGAGTTCTTGACCCTATCTTGCAAGTCTATATTCACCTACTATGTGTTATGATCCGGCAACCCCGAAGTGACAATAATCGGGACCACTCCCGGTGATGACCGTAGTTTGAGGACTTCATGTATTCACTATGTGTTAATGCTTTGGTCCGGTACACTATTAAAAGGAGGCCTTAATATCCCTTAGTTTCTGTCGGTGTCAAAACCGGCGGATCTCGGGTAGGGGGTCCCGAACTGTGCATCTAGGCGGATGGTAACAGGAGAGAAGGGACACGATGTTTTTACCCAGGTTCGGGCCCTCTCGATGGAGGTAAAACCCTACTCCTGCTTGATTAATATTGATGATATGGGTAGTACAAGAGTAGATCTACCACGAGATCAAGGAGGCTAAACCCTAAAAGCTAGCCTATGGTATGATTGTTGTTCTGTTGTTCGTCCTACGGACTAAAACCCTCCGGTTTATATAGACACCGGAGAGGGCTAGGGTTACACAGAGTCGGTTACAATGGTAGGAGATCTACATATCCATATTGCCAAGCTTGCCTTCCACGCCAATTAAAGTCCCTTCCGGACACGGGACGAAGTCTTCAATCTTGTATCTTCATAGTCCAGGAGTCCGGCTGAAGGTATAGTCCGGCTATCCGAACACCCCCTAATCCAGGACTCCCTCAGTAGCCCCTGAACCAGGCTTCAATGACGACGAGTCCGGCGCGCAGATTGTCTTCGGCATTGCAAGGCGGGTTCCTCCTCCAAGTACTTCATAGAATATTTTGAACACAAGGATAGTGTCCGGCTCTGCAAAATAAGTTTCCACATATTGCCATAGAGAGAATAATATTTACACCAATCTAATCTGCTGACGTATTTCGTAGCGTGACATCACACCACGGCCAAGCCTTTATTCGAATCGTTTTATTGTCCCACCTCAGTGTGTTATGCGAGGCAGTTTCCTTGGCACGTCTTGTCGAAGCAGAGATCGTGTCCCCTTAATTTGTGGGATTCTCGTCAATACGGACGTGGGTAACCCAGTCGTGCCCATTGGTATGTTTTCTCGATCAAAGGCGACTCTCAAACGGTCACGGGGAGGGCCCTTGGTATTCGACCTCTTATAAAGAGACTAGGGCCTTACTCCTTTCTTTCAATCTCAAACGAGTTCGCCCTTCGCCTCGAGTGTCAACACCCAAGGCTCCAGATTTCAAGCGCTTCGGACCTCTGACAATGTCCGGATCCGACCTTCAAGGCCGATGGATGCCCTCCTCCGTCACGAAGGAGGACGTGTTGAAGCTGAGAGAGGCCAGGTTCTTCACCGGTGAAATCTCGCATAGGCTGCCTGCTCAAGGGCAGGTCATTCCTACTCCCAAGCCCGGTGAGAGCGTGGTGTTTATGTCTCACTTCCTTCGGGGGCTGGGCATCCCCATGGACCCCTTCGTAAGGGGGCTCATGTTTTATTATGCATTGGAATTTCACGATTTGGCTCCGGAGTCCATCCTCCACATCTCATCGTTTATTGTCGTGTGCGAAGCCTTCCTCCGCACTTCTCTTCACTTCGGATTGTGGCTCAAGACTTTTAAAGTAGAGCCGAAGATGATCGAGGGGCGGTACGTGGAGTGCGGCGGTGCTTTTATAAGCAAAAAATGCTGGTGCTCCATGGCCCAAGGGCTCTTTTCGAGAGGAGTCCAGCTTATGGCAACAAGAGTGGTTCTACATCACCGCTCCCAGGGGCACCAGGTGGGTGGCGCCACCCGCCTTTCGCTCGGGTCCCCCGTCACAGTTAGCGTCATGGGTTAATAAAGGACTGGACTAGGGGCCATCCAAGGACGTGCCTTTGCTGCAGGGCCGTATCCGAGATCTCCTAGAAAGAGACATCAGTCTGGTCGTAGTAGGGCAGGTCGTGCTGATTCGCCGGACCCTGCCCTGCAAGCGTCGCCCCCTCCGCCTGTGGGAATTCAATCCGGAGGGACCGCGAGCTCTCCAACATTTTATGGGCGCGACGCCCATGGAGATGTACCAATTGTTCTTCGGATCACAAGCAATGCGTTCGAACTCGACCGAGGACGCAGGTCTGAGCTGCAATCGCCCGGATATTCAAGTACGTAGCCCCGTACCCGGACACTCTATCCATATTTTTATCATAAGATTGTCCTTAAAAGAACTATCCCTTGAGCAGGACTGGATAGCGAAAGCGAAGCTAATCAGGTGTCCGGCCCCCCTCCCAGAGACCGCGCCGGATCCCTTGTTAACCAGAATGCTGGAGATCGCGCCTTTGGAAGAAGGCGAAGGGGGAACAAGGAATCTACCGCCTCCCCGAAGGAGACTGTCAGAAAAGGAGGAATCGAGAATTCCTCTACCCAGGGGAAGAAGAGGACGGCCTCTGAAGACCTGGAAACCATGGTCTCGAAGCGGGGGACGAAATCTTCATCAGAGGGTCCTGCGCCGGAGGATACCTCGGCCGGACTGTGCCCTGATCAGCCCTCCACCGAGCCATAAGTAAAGAGGGGAGTTCAAAATGGGAGACATCCCCGTTTTATTTCTGAGGAAAATAACCGAAATTTTATCTTGTAGTTCGGCTCTCAGCCCTTCTCAGCAGAGCTCATCTTCAGGGGATCTTCTTCCGGAGATGATGGAGAGCGGCACGCCTCCCCCTGCCGTACCGCCTTGTGAGGCGGGCGACCCTGAGGTGTCTTCACGGAGGGTTTCTCTGAATTTGGCAGGGCCGGAAGGTGGCCGTATGGCCCCCCAAAGCCCTCCGTGTCCGGCCTTCGAAAAAGGTCATCGGGCGAGTCTGGCACAGTCTGCTGCACGGGCGGAGGAGCTGAAGGGTCTGCTCGGGTGAGCGTCTATCTCGGAAGAACACCGTGCGTTGATGGGTATGGTGATTGAGAGGATTGCATCCGCGGAGAGCGGGTTGCACGAGGCTGTCAGGAGTTTGCTGACAGGTTTTGAGGTACGCAAAATGATGTACCTTTTGAAAGTTTCGCGTATATAATATGCGTCCTGTATGGATAGTAGCCCCTGAGACTCTGCGCGTTGTCAAAAATGATGGCGCGCGGAGGTCATAATCCCAGGTATAATATGTCGCCTTTCCTATGCAGGTGGCGAAGTGTCTGGTGGCCAGCCGGACTGATAAATTTGCCGAGCTAAAGCGGCAACTTGACGTGGCAGATGCCGACATCGCGCTTGTAAACAAGCGGCTTGACGAGGCACAAGGTATGTTATTTCTCCGGCAGCATTTAGTAAGAGGAGCGTGGTGCTAGTATCTTACGACGTGTGCGCTTGATGCAGATGGTGCTGCCGCCCTGGAGGGTCTTCGGGCGGAACTTGCCCGAGCCAAGGAGCAAGCAAGGAAAAGTGATGCAGCTGCCGGAAAGGCAATTGAAGAGCTGAAAGCCGAATAGGCTGCTCACTGCCGAAGCAAGAGGGAAATGGCCGAGATGGCCGTGAAACTGAAAAGTGCTGCTGACCGTTGCATGCTTCTTGAAAAATAAGACCGGGCGGAACAGACGGACCTGGAGAAGGCCGTTGCCGATGCCAAGGATGCTCGCTCTGCGATGAGAGCTATGAAGGAGGAGCTACGTCAGGCCGGAGAAATCGCGGCTGGAAAGCCCTTTATGCTGCGAAGGAAGTTTTGTGATCCGAAACATGCTCCGTTAGACCGGATGTGGAGTACGGCGGACACCTATCTGGATTTGGCAGCGAGTGCCGCATATGCGGCCGAAAACTTCTGGGATCAAGAAGATCGCGAAGTGGAAAAGCTCTTCTGGTCGCAGTTCCACAATCCAGAGCGTCCACTGTCGTTAGACAATCGTTTGGCCGAATGGGCCGAGCTAAATAGGATGTCCGGACTCGCCATGAAATATGTCATGAGTCACCTGTGGCCGGGGAGGCCAGAGCCGAAGAGTTATTTCAACTTGGTGCAGCAGTTCCTTGGTGCGGTGCCGCATATCAATGCAATGAAGAAGTCAGCGTGCATAGAGGGTGCACGGATGGCTCTTGCTCATGTCAAGACATACTGGGCGGAGATGGAGACCACCACTATTGCATCCCAGGACTCGGACGAAAGCCGAGTATCTGCCGAGCACTATTTTCAGGAAGTTCTGCAAGGCGCTTGTTTAATAGAGATGCAGTGCTCGAAGGATACTATGTTCGCATAGCATATATTGTTGTAAAACGATCTTTTAATAAATTTGTAGAAGCTTTTGATACTTGTGTCTATAAGTTATTACAATACCTCCTGTGCGGCCGTTTAAGATATATGTATATATAGTCTGAAAGATGGCAGTCGTCGGCTTCAGCCCCCACGCAAATAATGCGGGGGTGTTCGCAGAAGGCGCATTTTCACACTTGATCCAACGTCTTGGTCCTACAAAGGAGGTGATAGCGCAGCGAACTAGGCAACCGGACTATGATGCTTTATCACTTTCACTTGGCCATAGGAGCTTGACAGTGAGGCTACTTATATAGCCCCTGGTGGCGCATGCGCTCGCCCGAACTCGGGGCGCGTATGTGCCTAGCTGGGAAACGGCCCTTCATTAATGCGGAGGAATCCTAAAAATTCCGGTAAGTCATCGAGTGGTTGACCAGTCTCACGCTATATCAGGACAGTCAGTTTTCGGCTTTCTCTACTGAGGTGCTCGTCTGGCCGAACCGGGGCACAATCGTAGTAGTTCTCCTGGTGCCGCCTTAGTCGATAGAGCGGAACGTAAGGCAGCAAAACGCAGGAGCCGGGCAAACCCAACATTTGACCAAAGACATGATTTAGAGCTGATGCATATAAGGCCAAACTCGCGACGCCGAACACTCCCTAAGGTATTTAGTCTTTTATGAAATAGGGCAGAACATCGCTGTCGGTGTCAAAACCGACGGATCTCGGGTAGGGGGTCCCGAACTGTGCGTCAAGGCCGGATGGTAAAAGGAGACAAGGGACACGATGTTTTTACCCAGGTTCGGGCCCTCTCGATGGAGGTAATACCCTACTCCTGCTTCATTAATATTAATGATATGGGTAGTACAAGAGTAGATCTACCACGAGATCAAGGAGGCTAAACCCTAGAAGCTAGCCTATGGTATGATTGTGTATGAAGATGAGTCGTCCTACGGACAACAACCCTCCGGTTTATATAGACACCGGATAGGGTTAGGGTTACACAGAGTCGATTACAATGGTAGGAGATCTTGAGTATCCGCATCGCCTAGCTTGGCTTCCACGCCAAGGAAAGTCCCATCCGGACACGGGACGAAGTCTTCAATCTTGTATCTTCATAGTCCAGGAGTCCGGCTGAAGGTATAGTCCGGCTACCCGAACACCCCCTAATCCAGGACTCCCTCAGTAGCCCCTGAACCAGGCTTCAATGACGATGAGTCCGGCGCGCAGATTGTCTTCGGCATTGCAAGGCGGGTTCCTCCTCCAAGTCCTTCATAGAAGATTGTAAACACCAAAAATAGTGTCCGGCTCTGCAAAATAAGTTTCCACATATTGCCATAGAGAGAATAATATTAACACAAATCAAATCTGCTGACGTATTCCGCAGTGCGTCATCACACTGCGGCCAAGCTCTTTATACAAATTGTTTTCACTTTTCCACCTCAGCACGTTTAGCGAGGCGATTTCCTTGGCACGTATTGTCAAAGCAGAGATCGTGTGCCCCTTTTAACGGGATTCTCATCAATACGGACGTGGGTAACCCAATCGTGCCCGTTAGCACGTTCCCTCGATTAAAGGCGAGTCCAAAACAGTTACGGGGAGGGCTCTTGGTATTCAGCCTCTTATAAAGAGACCAAGGCCTCACTCCTTTTCTTAATCTCAAACGAGTTCGCCTGTCGCCTCGAGTTCCAACACCCCAGGCTCCAGATTCCAGGCGCTTTGGACCTTCGACAATGTCCGGTTCTGACCTTCAAGGTCGATGGACGCCTTCCTCCGTCACGGAGGAGGACGTATTAAGGTTGAGGGAGGCTAAGTTCCTGACCGGCGAGATTTCGCATAAGTTGCCTGCTCAAGGACAAGTTATTCCCAGTCCCCAGCCCGGCGAGAGCGTGGTGTTCATGTCTCACTTCCTCCGAGGGTTAGGCTTCCCCATGGATCCCTTTGTGAGGGGACTGTTGTTTTATTACGGGCTGGATTTTCATGATTTAGCTCCGGAGTCCATCCTCCATATCTCCTCGTTTACCATCGTGTGTGAAGCGTTCCTCCATGTTACCCCTCACTTCGGATTATGGCTCAAGACCTTCAAAGTGGAGCCGAAGATGATCGAGGGACGGCACGCAAAGTGTGGAGGCGCTGTTATAAGAAAAATGCCGATGCTCCATGGCCCGAGGGCTCTTTTCAAGAGGAGCTAGGCTTGTGGCAACGGGAGTAGTTTTATATCACCGCTCCCCGGGGCACCACATGGGTGGCACCTCCTACCTTTCGCTCGGGTCCCCCACCACGGCTAGCGTCGTGGATCAACAGAGGGTTAAATTGGGGTTTGCCCAAAGACGTACCCTTGCTGCAGGGCCGCATTAAGGATCTCTTGGAAGGAGACCTCAACCTGGTCAAGGTGACGCAGGTCATGCTGATTCGCCGACACTGCCCGGCAAACGTTGCCCCCTTCGCCTGTGGGAGTTCAATCCAGAGGGACCACGAGCTCTCCGGGATTTTATGGGCGCGACGCCCGCGGAGATGTATAAGCTGTTCTTCGGATCACAAGAAGTGTGTCCGGATTTAACCGAGGACGCAGGCCTAAGCCGCAATCGCTCGGATACTCCAGTAAGTAACCTTGTGCCCGGACCTTTTATCCGTATAATTATCATAAAATTGCCCTTAAAAGAGCTGTCCTTTTTAAACAGGAGTGGATAGCGAAGGCAAAGCTGATCAGGTGTCCGGCTCCCCTTCCTGAAACTAGGCCGGATCCCGTGCTAGTCAGGATGCTGGAGGTAGTGCCTTTGGAGGGAAGCAAGGGGGAGGACAAGGAAACTATGGCCTCCTCGAAGGAGGCTGCTCCGAAGGGAGGAACCGACGATTCTTCTCCTAAGGGAAGGAAGAGAGCCGCCTCTGACGACCCGAAGACCATGGTCTCGAAGCGGGGGAAAAGATTCTCGTTAGAGGGTCCGACGCCAGGGAGTTCCACGACCGGACTGCGTACTCAAGGAGATCAGCCCTCCAGCGGGCCGTGAGTAGAGAAAGATTTTTCCTTTCATGGGATGAGAGAAATCCATGATTTATATCTGAGAAGTTTAACCGAATTTTTACCTTGTAGTTCGGACCTCAGCCCTTCTCAGCAGAGCTCGTCTTCGGGGGATCTTCTTACGGAGATGATGGAGAGCGGGACGCCTCCTTCTGCTGTACCGCCTAACGAGGCGGGTGACCCTGAGGTGTCGTCACGGAGGGTTTCTCCGAGTCCGGCAGGGGCGGAAGATCGCTATGGGGCCCCCCGAGGTTCTCCGCGTCCGACCTTTGAAAGAGGTCATGAGACAAGTCCGGCATCGTCTGGTGCTCGGCCGGAGGAGTTAAAGGTTCTGCTAAGGCGAGCTTCTATTTCAGAGGAGCACCGTGCATTAAAGGGCACGATGATTGAAAGGATTTCGTCTGCAGAGAGCGGATTGCATGTGGCCGTCGAAAGTTTATTGACGGGTTTTGAGGTACATTAGATAATGTGTACTTTTGTCAGTTGCGTGTAAATAAGATGCACCCTATGTAGATAGTAGCCCCTGAGACTCTGCAAGTCGTCGAGAAATGACGGCACGCGGAGGATCATAATCCCAGGTCTAAAATGTCGCCTTTTAATGTTGGCTGTAGGGTGTCCGGAATCAAGCCGAACTGCTGGTTTTGCCGAACTAAAGCGGCAACTGGACGTGGCAGATGCCGACATCGCGCTTGTCAACAAGCGGTTGGATGAGGCTCAAGGTATGTGATTCCTTGGGCGGCAGTAGGTAAGAAGAGTTTTATGCCAGTGTCTTACGATATGTGTGCTTGACGCAGATGGTGCGGCCGCCGTGGAGACTCTTAGGGCAGAACTAGCCCGGGCTAAAGATCAAGCCAGGAAAAGTGATGCGGCTGCCAAGAAGGCCCTTGAAGAGCTGAGAGCCGAACAGGCTGCTCATTGCCGAAGCAAGGAAGAGATGGCCAGTATGGCCGAAAAGTTAAAGAACACTGCAGACCGTTGCATACTTCTTGAGAAAGAAGACCAAGCGAGACAGGCGGTCCTAGAGAAGGCCGTTGCTGATGCCAAGGACATGCGCTCTGCGATGAGAGCTGCGAAGGAGGAGCTGCGTCAGGCCGAACAGATTGCGGCTGGAAAGCCCTTCATGCCGCGAAGAAAATTTTGCGATCCAAAGTTTGCTCCGTTGGACCGGATGTGGAGTGTGGAGGACACCTATCTGGATTTGGCAGCGAGTGCTGCTGATGCGACCGAACACTTTCGGGATCTGAAAGATCGTGAAGTGGAAAAAATGTTCTGGTCGCAATTTCACAATCCAGAGCGTCCATTGGCAGTGGACGATCGTTTGGCTCAATGGGCTGAACTTAATAGGTTGTCCGGACTCGCCATGAAGTACGTCATGGGTCATCTATGGCCGGGGAGGTCGGGGCCGAAGAGTTATTTTAGCTTGGTGCAGCAATTCCTTGACGCAGTGCCGCGCATTAATGCAATGAAGAGGTCGGCGTGTATAGAGGGTGCAAGGATGGCTCTTGCCCGTGTCAAGACATACTGGGCAGAGATGGAGACCACCGTTATTGCGTCCCGAGATTCGGATAAAAGCCGAGTGTCCTCCGAGCACTATTTTCAGGAAGTCCTTGAAGGCGCTCGTGTAATAGAGACGCAGTGCTCGAAGGATGCTATGTTATTATAGCATATGTAATGATGAAGTAATATGTTGATAAACTGTAGTGGCCTTTTTATACTTGTGCCTTCAAGTATTGTGAACACCTCCTGTGTGGCCGTTTAAAATATATGTATAAAATCTGAAAGATTGCAGTCGTTGGCTTCAACCCCCACGCACATAGTGCGGGGGTGCACACAGAAGACGCATTTTCACTCTTAACCCAACGTCTTGGTCCTACAAAGGAGGTGATAGCGCAGCGGGCCAGGCAACCGGACTATAATGCTTTAACACTTTCACTTAGCCATAGGAGCTTGACAGTGGGACTATTTAGGTAGCCCATTAGTGGCGACTGCGCTCGCCCGAGTTCGGGGCGCGTATGTGCCTGACCGGGAAGCGGCCCTTCGTTAAAGCGGAGGAATCCGATAGATTCCAATAGGTCATCGAGTGGCTGACCAGTCTCACGCTACATCATGACAGTCAGTTTTCGGCTTTCTCTACTGAGGTGCTCGCCCGGCCGAACCGGGGCACAATCGCAGTAGTTCTCCTGGTGCTACCTTAGCCGATAGAGCGGAACGTAAGGTAGCCGAACTCAGGAGCCGGGCAACCCAACATTTGACCAAAGACATGATTCGGAGCTGATGCATATAATGCCAAAACTCGCGACGCCGAACACTCCCTAAGGTGTTCGGTCTTTATGAGTGTGGGCTAAACAACACTCTTTGCTAAAAAAGCCCCTAGTGTCCAGGTACGTGCAAAAAATTCTGACGTGGCCACATGCCAAGACGCCAGCCTCCTCCTTGGTTATATCGGAAAAAACCAGGGGATGTATTGCAACAAGAGACAGTAAAAAAGGTTTACGCAGGGTCTTAATCTGAAAAGAATCCTTTAGGACGGGTCCCTACTGCACGTCTGCGCCTGTGTCTCCGTTGTGCCGTATCCTGGACGGGCGCCGGACGACGTTCATCTGTAAAAGAGATGAACTAAATGGAAAACGGGTCGTGCCGAACAAAAGGTTTTAAAATAAATGAAGTATAAAGTAAAATGTAAATTTGAGCTTTATTGTCTCTGCGTGTAGCCCCTAGTACGGGGGTATATGGCCTCTAAGCCTGCATTAATGATGGACTTGTGCCGAACTCGTCTATTCCGCGTACGTGGCCTTTAATGACCTATGTCGAAAAGTTTTTTGGCTGGTGAGGCCATTTTATTGTGCGGCTGTCTAAGTGGCCGCACAGTCCTCCGCTTGGGGGAGGCGCACTCTAGTGCTTCCCCTTCAAAGAGATGATGCCTCGTGGACCGGGCATCTTAAGCGTGAGAGATGCATAGTGCGGTATTGCGTTAAAACGAGCGAAAGCTTCGCGTCCCAGTAGTGCTTGATAGCGACTTGAAAACGGGACGACATGGAAGGTCAGCTTTTCGCAACGGAAGTTATCGGCAGAGCCGAATATAACTTTGAGCCGGAGAAAACCCATACAATGGGTGTCCGGACCAGGTGCTACCCCTTGAAAGGAGGTTTTGCTGCGGCGGATTCTTGCTGGGTTTATCCCCATGTGATGGATTGTATCCTGATATATCAGGTTTAGTCCACTGCCGCCGTCCATAAGGACATTTGTAATCTGGAATCCGCGAATTATTGGGTCGAGTATCAGGGCAGTCCAGCCTGCGTTTTTGATATTTCTAGAATAGTCTAGCTGATCGAAGGTGATTGGTTTTAATAACCAGTGGAGGGACCCCTTGGGGAAAGGTCGTATTGTGCGTACCTTTATGGGTGCCACATGTTTTGTTACGTGAAGTAAGTTCACTGTTTTTACTTCTTGTGGGAAGTTCTTTTGTCTCCTGGTGCTCTGCTTCTGGGGTTCATCCTCGTCTTCGCTTGGTGTGTCGAGCCCCTTGTGTTCGGCATTGAGTCTGCCGGATTGTTTGAAAACCCAACAATCTCTGTGGGTATGGTTAGCAGGCTTCCCCGGAGTACTGTGTATCTGACATATCCTATCCAGGATTCTATTTAAGTTGGACGGATCATCCCTATTATCCTGCAGGGGTGGTTTTGTCTGATTTTTTCGCGAGCCTTTGAATCCGGCATTGACTGTCGTGCTCTTCGGACTTTTTTCTTTAGTTCAGCGACGATCCTTTTTGCGTCGCGGTTTTCCATTTCCATCCCTAGTTTCGGATGTACTTGGGTCGCTGGGGCTGCATCTTGCCAACCAGCTATCCTCTCCTGCGCAAAAGCGGGTCATGAGGCTTGTGAGTGCGGCCATTGTTCTTGGCTTTTCCTGGCCGAGGTGTCTGGCGAGCCATTCGTCTCGGACATTATGTCTGAAAGCTGCTAAGGCTTCGGCGTCCGGACAGTCGACTATCTGATTCTTTTTGGTGAGGAATCTATTCCAGAACTGCCGAGCTGATTCTCCGGGCTGTTGAGTTATGTGACTAAGATCGTCTGCATCCGGAGGGCGGACATAGGTCCCTTGAAAATTTGCTCGGAAAGCATCCTCGAGCTCTTCCCAACTTCCAATTGTGTTTTCGGGAAGGCTTTTAAGCCAGTGCCGGGCTGGCCCTTTAAGCTTAAGGGGTAAATATTTAATGGCGTGGAGATCATCTCCTCTAGCCATATGTATGTGGAGGATATAGTCCTCGATCCAGACTCCGGGGTCTGTTGTTCCATCATACGCCTCTATGTTGACGGGTTTGAATCCCTCTGGAAATTCATAGTCTAGAACCTCATCGGTGAAGCATAGGGGATGTGCGGCGCCCCTGTATTTGGGTGTGCCGTATTCTGATGATGGCTTTTTTTGCACTGCTTACAAGAGCTTGCTTTCTTGGCCCATAAATGGATCTGGCTGGGCCATGATGCGAATCCTTAGGTGGGTCGCATACCGATTTGAGTGCGGTGCCACTTGCCGCCTTATGGGGTCGTCTACCCGACCGTATGGCTTTCTTATTTTTTGAGTGCGAGGGCTCTAGGGCCTCTTCGTCGAATTCGGGCAGTAGCTTTCTCTTTGGATAGCTTTTAGTACGGCGACCGTCGCCGTATTTATCTGCAGTGTTGATTACTTCATTCCATCTAATACGGCGTGCATCTTCCGCTGTCTTTAGCTTCCGCTTCTGCTTTTTCAGGCTGCGTGCAGTTGCAACGAGCCTCTTGTGGAGACTCTTTTGCTCCATGGATTTATCCGGCATAAGGTTGTCCGGAGTGCCGTTTTCGCCGGGGGAGGGAGTTTCGGTTTCTCTATCCGTGTTGCCCTGTTCGGACGGCTGCTCTAAGGCTTGATCGTCGTCTACCGGCTTGTCCTGCTCTATGGCTGGGTTTTTATCAAGGCGGGGCTTGGGTCGGTGTTTATGCCGACGCTTTGATTGCTTCCCGGGGGGTCTATCTCCCATTCCGTCCCCTTTTTCCTCGTTGTCATTTCCTTTAGGGGTATCCACCATGTACACATCGTGAGATGAGGTGGCTGTCCAATGCCCTATGAGCGTTGGTTCATCGGTATCTCCTACATCGTCATCCATGCTGTCGATGTCTGCGGAGTCGAAGTTGAGCATGTCGTTTAGGTTGTCGACGGTAGCTACAAAGTGGGTGGTGGGTGGGCTTTGAATTTCTTCATCGTCCGTATCCCATCCTCGCTGACCGTAATTCGGCCAGGGCTCTCCTGATAAAGAGAGAGACTTGAGAGAGTTCAAGATGTCGCCAAGAGGCGAGTGCTGAAAGATGTCTGCGGCGGTGAACTCCATTATGGGTGCCCAATCGGATTCGATTGGTAGGGGCACGGGGGGGTCGGAGTCCGGACCCTCGGAGTCACGGGTCATGCGGAGTGCAGGGCTGGCGTTCGGCTCGATTGCCTTTGAGATCGCAGCCCCCGAGGTGACGTCCAACCGCTCATCCTCGATTGGTGTAATAGGCTCCGAGTCTAGGGTCGGAACCGGTGCGTATGCAGCCTCCAGGACACTGTTCGGAGGCAGAGCTAGATCATGCCCCTCGAGGTAGTGCGGCGCGCTTGGATGTGTCTCGAAGCCATTGAAGATCAAGTCTCCGCGGATATCAGCCGTGTAGTTTAAGCTTCCAAACCTGACTTGATGGCCAGGGGCGTAGCTTTCGATCTGCTCCAGATGACAAAGTGAATTGGCCCGCAGAGCGAAGCCGCCGAAGACAAAGATCTATCCGGGGAGAAAGGTCTCACCCTGGACCTCATCGTTGTTGATGATCAGAGGAGCCATCGGGCCTAAAGGCGGCGACACAGAGGAACTCTCAATGAAAGCACCAATGTCGGTGTCAAAACCGGCGGATCTCGGGTAGGGGGTCCCGAACTGTGCGTCAAGGCCGGATGGTAACAGGAGACAAGGGACACGATGTTTTTACCCAGGTTCGGGCCCTCTAGATGGAGGTAATACCCTACTCCTGCTTGATTAATATTGATGATATGGGTAGTGCAAGAGTAGATCTACCACGAGATCAAGGAGGCTAAACCCTAGAAGCTAGCCTATGGTATGATTGTGTATGAAGATGATTCGTCCTACGGACTACAACCCTCCGGTTTATATAGACATCGGATAGGGTTAGGGTTACACAGAGTCGGTTACAATGGTAGGAGATCTTGAGTATCCACATCGCCTAGCTTGCCTTCCACGCCAAGTAAAGTCCCATCCGGACACGGGACGAAGTCTTCAATCTTGTATCTTCATAGTCCAGGAGTCCGGCTGAAGGTATAGTCCGGCTACCCGAACACCCCCTAATCTAGGACTCCCTCAATTGCCCTTGGTTATAAACCCCTGATGTCCAGGTACGTGCAAAACTCTGACGTGGCCACATGCCAAAACGCCAGCCTCCTTCTCGGCTATACATAGAATCCGGGGTGTGTGTATCAACAAGAGACAGTAAAAAAGGTTTACACAGGGTCTTAATCTAAAAAGAATCCTTGAGACGGGTCCCTGCTGCACGTCTGCGCCTGTGTCTCCATTGTGCCGTGTCCTGGACGGGCGTAGCATGGTGTTCATCTGCAAGAGAGAGGAATTTAGCTGGAAAAAAGAATAGTAGTGCGGAATGTATGCTGTACTGGATAAACAATGTATAATTGTAGGACAGGTGAAATGGAGCCTTATTGTCGTGTATTTTACATACGCGGAGCCCCTTGTATAGGGGTGTATGGCTACTAAACCTTTATCCGTTATATGTTTGCTCCGGACTCGCCTAGCCGAGCCCGTGGTCTTGACGACCTGGCAGATGCTTTCGTTTGTGAAGCTGTTTTAAGTCATGGCTGTCGAGGCAGCCACATATTCTTTCGCGCTCGAGGGACACTTAATATTGCCCCTTATTGAGATGACGCCTCATGGACCAGGCATTTTGAGCGTAAGTGACGCATAATGCGGTATTGCATTAAAGCGGGCGAAAGCTTCTCGTCCAAATAGTGCTTGATAGCTACTTGAAAATGGGGTGATATGGAAGGTTAGCTTTTCGCGGCAGAAGTTGCCGGGGGAGCCAAAAATAACTTCTAACCAAAGAGAACCCATGCAATGGGCATCCGGGCCTGGCGTTACTCCTTGAAAGGAAGTATTTTTATGGCGAATTCGTGTTGGGTCTATTCCCATTTTGCGGATTGTGTCCTGATATAGCAGGTTAAAAGCACTGCCGCCATCCATCAGGACATTTGTAAAGTGGAGTCCGTCGATTAGCGGATCTAATACCAGGGCAGTCCAACCTGCATTCTGTATACCTCTAGAGTAATCCTGGTGGTCAAAGGTGATCGGTTTTAACAACCATGGGCGAGATTCTTTTGGGATAGGCCGTATGGCGCGAATCTTTGTTGGCGCCATTCTGTTCACCACGTGAAGTAAGTTTACTATTTTGACTTCTTGTGGGAAATCCTTTTGTTTCCTGGTGCTCTGCTCGTGGGGTCCGTCATCGTCCTCACTTGGTGTGTCGAGCCCCTTGTGTTCGGCGTTGAGTTTGCCGGATTGCTTGAAAACCCAACAATCTCTGTGGGTATGGTTCGCAGGCTTCCCAGAAGTACTGTGAATTTGACATATCTTGTCCAAGATTTTGTTCAGGCTAGATAACTCATCCCTGTTATCTTTAAGGGGCAGCTTTCTCTGATTCTACCGAGAGCTTTTGAATCCGGCATTGACTGCCACGCTCTTCGCACTGCTTCCCTTAGTTCGGCGCTGGTCCTTGTTGCGTCGTGGTTTCCCATTTCCATCCCTAACTTCGGATGTACTTGGGTCGCTGGTGCTGCATCTTGCCAACCAGCTGTCTTCTCCCGCACAAAATCGGGTCATGAGGCTTGTTAATGCAGCCATTGTTCTTGGCTTTTCTTGGCCGAGGTGTCTGGCAAGCCATTCGTCTCGAACGCTATGTTTGAAAGCCGCTAAGGCTTCGGCATCCGGACAGTCTACTATCTGATTCTTTTTAGTAAGAAATCTGTTCCAGAGTTTCCGGGCTGACTTTCCGGGCTGTTGAGTTATATGGCTCAAATCGTCCGCATCCGGAGGTCGGACGTAGGTCCCTTGAAAATTTGCCCGAAAAGCATCCTCGAGTTCCTCCCAACTTCCAATGGTTTTTTGGGAAGTCTTTTAAGCCAATGCCGTGCTGGCCCTTTGAATTTGAGGGGTAAGTATTTTATGGCATGGACGTCATCTCCTCGGTCCATGTGTATATGGAGGATATAATCCTCAATCCAGACTCCGGGGTCTGTTGTTCCGTCATACGCCTCTATGTTTATGGGCTTGAATCCCGCTGGAAATTCATGGTCCAGCACCTCATTGGTGAAACATAGGGGGTGTGCGGCACCCTTGTATTTGGGTGTGTCGTGATGTTCAGATATTTGTTGTGCCTCATTGCTTACTAGAGCTTTCTTTCTTGGCCCATAGATAGATCTAGCTGGGTCGTCCTTTTGACGCGATTCCTTGAGTGGATCGCGTGCCGGCTTGTGTGCGGCGCCGCTTGCCGCTCAATGTTGGCCATGGGGTCATCTATCCGACCGGGTGGCTTTCTTATTTTTTGATTGCGGGGGCTCTAAGGCTTTCTCTTCAAATTCAGGTAGTAGCTTTCACTTCGGATAGCTTTTTGTGCGGCAACTGCCGCCGTGTTCGTCTGCGGTGTTGAGTACTTTGCTCCATCTGATTCTGAGCGCATGTTCCGCAGTTTTGAGCTTCTGCTTCTGTTTTTTCAGGCTACGCGCAGTGGCAATGAGCCTATTGTGGAGGTTCTTCTGTTCCATGAGCGTATTTGGCGTGAGGTCGTTTGGACTGTTGTTTCCGCCGGGGACGGTTTGTTTGTCAAAGTTGCCCTGTTCGGACGGTTGCTCCAAGGCATGTTCGTCGTCCGCCGGCTCATCCTGCTCTATGGCTGGGGCTGTATGGCTGCCGTTTTTGTTGAGGCGGGGCTTGGAGCGGCGCTTACGTCACCGCTTTGATTGCTTTTTGAGTGAACGATCCCTCGTTGCATCCCTCTGTTCCACGTCGTCGCTTCCTTTGGGTGTGTCCACCATGTATACATCATGTGATGAGGTGGCAGTCCAGTGCCTTATAGGCGTTAGTTCTTGTTCGTCTCCTACATCGTCGTCCATACCGTCGATGTCTTCGGAGTCGAATTCGAGCACGTCATTTAATTATCGAAAGTGGCTACGAAGTGGGTGGTGGGTGGGTTTTGAATTTCTTCATCATCCGCATCCCAACCTTGCTGACCGTAGTCCGGCCAGGGCTCTCCTGATAAAGAGAGAGACTTTAGTGAATTCAGAATATCACCGAAGGGCAAGTGCTGAAAGATGTCCGCGGCGGTGAACCCCATAATCGGTGCCCAATCGGATTCGATCGGTAGGGGCGCGGGAGGCTCGGAGTCCGGAGGGGAGTCCGGCACCTTGGAGTCACAGGCTTCGCAAGGGACAAAGCTGATGTTTGTCCTGATCGCCGCAGAGATTTCGGCCTCCGAGGCGGCGTCCAACCACCCGTCCTCAATCGGCGCGATCGGCTCCGAACTAAGGGTCGGGGCCGATGTGGGCGCGGCCTCCAAAGCACTGTTTGGCGGCAGAGCTAAATCATGCCCTTCGTGACAGTGCGGCGCGCTCGGCTGTGGTTCGAATCCGTCGAAGATCAACTCTCCGCGGATGTCAGCCGTGTAGTTAAGACTTCCAAATCTGACCTGATGGCCAGGGGCGTAGCTTTCGATCTGCTCCAGATGGCCAAGCGAATTGGCCTGCAGTGCAAAGCCGCCGGATACAAAGAACTGTCCGGGGAGAAAAGTCTCACCCTGGACCGCATCGCTGCTGATGATCGGAGAAGCCATCGGGCCTAAAAGTGACGACACAGAGGAACTCTCAATGAAAGCACCAATGTCGGTGTCAAAACCGGCGGATCTCGGGTAGGGGGTCCCGAACTGTGCGTCTAGGCGGATGGTAACAGGAGAGAAGGGACACGATGTTTTTACCTAGGTTCGGGCCCTCTCGATGGAGGTAAAACCCTACTCCTGCTTGATTAATATTGATGATATGGGTAGTACAAGAGTAGATCTACCACGAGATCAAGGAGGCTAAACCCTAAAAGCTAGCCTATGGTATGATTGTTGTTCTGTTGTTTGTCCTACGGACTAAAACCCTCCAGTTTATATAGACACCGGAGAGGGCTAGGGTTACATAGAGTCGGTTACAATGGTAGGATATCTACATATCCGTATCGCCAAGCTTGCCTTCCACGCCAAGGAAAGTCCCTTCCAGACACGGGACGAAGTCTTCAATCTTGTACCTTCATAGTCTAGGAGTCCGACTGAAGGTATAGTCCGGCTATCCGAACACCCCCTAATCCAGGACTCCCTCAGTTTCCAATAGGACCCCGCTGTCACGGGAGGGTAGGACAAAAGATGTCATGCAAGTTCTTTTCCATAAGCACGTATGACTATATTCGGAATACATGCCTACATTACATTGATGAATTGGAGCTACTTCTGTGTCACCCTATGTTATAACTGTTGCATGAATAATCGCATCCGGCATAATTCTCCATCACCGATCCAATGCTTACGAGCTTTTCACATATTGTTCTTCGTTTATTTACGTTACCGTTGCCACTGTTACAATCTTTACAAAACTATCACTGTTACTTTTATCACCGTTACCGTTACTTCCATACTACTTTGCTACTAAGTACTTTGCTGCAGATACTAAGTTATACAGGTGTGGTTGAATTGACAACTCAACTATGAATACTCGAGAATATTCTTTGGCTCCCCTTGTGTCGAATCAATAAATTTGGGTTGAATACTCTACCCTCAAAAACTGTTGCGATCCCCTATACTTGTCGGTTATCAAGACTATTTTCTGGCACCGTTCCCGGGGAGCATAGCTCTATTATTTGAGTTACTTGGGATTTATATCTGCTGGTCACTATGAGGAACTTGAAAGACGAAAGAACTAAGATTTTTCCCTCAACTATGAGGGGAGGTAAGGAATTGCCATCTAGCTCTGCACTTGATTCACCTTCTGTTTTGAGTAAGCCTGCGACACATAAACCTGCTTCTGCTATTAATTCTGATATGTCGCATGTTA
Source organism: Aegilops umbellulata (assembly GCA_032464435.1). Taxonomy (NCBI): domain Eukaryota; kingdom Viridiplantae; phylum Streptophyta; class Magnoliopsida; order Poales; family Poaceae; genus Aegilops; species Aegilops umbellulata. The sequence continues at coordinate 324,440,029 of CP136060.1, forward strand.
TTAATGATGCCACTTCTGCTACGCATGATACTTATGATGAAACTACTTCTATGCTTGATACTACTGTGCCACTTGGTGAATTTCTTGATGAACAACTTGCTAGGGCTAGAGAGAATGAAATTATTGAAACCGATAATATTGATGAAAGTGATGATGAAGATTCTCCCCCTAGATATGAATTGCCTGTTGTGCCTGAGGGTTATGTTATGGATGAAGAAACTGCTAGAGACTTTCTTGCTTGCAATGATAGAAGTGGTCTTAAGAAATTATTAGCTAAGTTGAAAGAAAAATCTTTGAATGCTAGAATGAAATATGATCCTGCTTATGCTACTTCACCTATCTTTATTACTGATAAGGATTATGATTTCTCTGTTGATACTGAGATAATTACTTTGGTTGAATCTGATCCTTTCTATGGCTATGAATCTAAAATTTTTGTGGCACATCTTACTAAATTAAATAATATAGCCACCCTGTTCACAAATGACGAGAAAACTCGCTACTACTATATCCTTAAATTATTTCCGTTCTCATTAAAGGGTGATGCTAAGATATGGTTTAATTCTCTTGATCCTAGTTGTGTGCGTTGTCCCGAGGATATGATTTATTACTTCTCTGCTAAATATTCCCCTGCTCATAAGAAACAAGCTTCTTTAAGGGAAATATATAATTTTGTGCAAATTGAAGAAGAGAGTCTCCCACAAGCTTGTGGGAGGCTTCTCCAATTACCTAATGCTTTGCCTGATCATCTCTCAAGAAAAATGAAATACTTGATATCTTTTATAATGGACTAACCGATGCTTCCAGAGACCACCTGGATAGTTGTGCTGGTTGTGTTTTCAGGGAAAGAACAGTTGATCAAGATGAAATTCTATTGAATAATATGTTGACCAATGAAAATAATTGGACACTTCTTGAACCAACTCCTAAGCCAACTCCGAAGAAAAGGGGTATTCTATTTCTCAGTCCTGAAGATATGCAAGAGGCGAAGAAATCTATGAAAGAAAAAGGTATAAAAGCCGAAGATGTTAAGAATTTACCTCCTCTTGAAGAAATACATGGTCTTAATTCATCACCTATTGAAGAAACACACGGTCTTGATAACCCGACACAGGTAGTAAAGGTAAACTCTCTCAATAGATATGATAAAGCGGAAATCCCTCCTACTAAGTTTGCTAGCCAATGCTTGGATGAATTTGATAACTTTATGGTTAAGCAAGAAGATTTTAATGCTTATTTTGGTAGACAACTGAAATGCAATGCTTATATGATTGAACACTTGGGTGATTATATATCTAGAGTTAAAGGTGAACTTAAAATCATTAGTAAACATGCTTTTATGGTTACCACTCAAGTAGAACAAGTACTTAAACCTTAGAATGATTTTCTCAGTGAATTGAATAGTAAGAATAATGACTTTGCTGTTAGAGTTGCAACTAGAGGGGGTAAAGTGACTCGGGAGCCTTTGTATCCCGAAGGTCACCCTAAGAGAATTGAGCAGGATTCTCAGAGAACTAATGTAGATGCACCTAGTCCTTCTAAAAAGAAGAAAAATAAAAATGATAGGACTTTGCATGCTTCTAGTGAACCTGTTGTTGACACACCTGAGAATCCCAATGATATTTCTATTTATGATGCTGAAACACAATCTGGTGATGAACATGAACCTAGAGATAATGTTAATGATGATGTTCATGTTGATGCTCAACATAGCAATGATAATGATGTAGAAATTGAACCTGCTGTTGATCTTGATAACCCACAATCAAAGAATCAACGTTATGATAAAAGAGACTTTGTTGCTAGGAAGCACGGTAAAGAAAGAGAACCATGGGTTCAAAAACCCATGCCTTTCCCCCCTAAACCATCCAAGAAAAAGGATGATGAGGATTTTTAGCGCTTTGCTGAAATGATTAGACCTATCTTTTTGCGTATGCGTTTGACTGATATGCCTAAAATGAATCCTTATGCTAAGTATATGAAAGATATTGTTACTAATAAGAGAAAGATTCCGGAAGCTGGAATTTCCACCATGCTTGCTAATTATACTTTTAACGGAGGAATACCAAAAAAACTTGGAGATCCTGGAGTACCAACTATACCATGCTCCATTAAAAGAAACTATGTTAGAACTGCTTGATGTGATCTTGGAGCCGGTGTTAGTGTTATGCCCCTCTCCTTATATAGTAGACTTGATTTGAATAAGTTGACGCCTACTGAAATATCTTTGCAAATGGCCGATAAATCAACTGTTATACCTGTCGGCATTTGTGAGGATGTGCCTGTTGTAGTCGCAAACGTTACTATTTTAACGGACTTTGTTATTCTTGATATTCCTGAGGATGATAGTATGTCTATTATTCTTGGAAGACCCTTTTTGAATACCGCAGGGGCTGTTATTGATTGCAATAAAGGCAATGTCACTTTTCATGTTAATGGTAATGAGCATACGGTACACTTTCCGAGGAAACAACCTCAAGTCCACAGTATCAATTGTATTGGAAAAATTCCAACAATTACTACTAGAGGTTTTGAATTTCCTCTTCCAACTGTCAAAAAGAGATATTATATTCTTATTATTGGGGATATGCACATCCCCGTTGAGGTAACATAGTGTTATTCAAAATTTCTCCGGTTTCATGCGATTCGGAATGAGTTTGTTAACAAGACTTGATCAACCTTGTTAGTGGATTCCTTTTGATGAGCATGAGATGGATGAAGTTAGAAAGCACAACCTTCTGTACCCTCCTTTTACTTTTTGATATTTAGATTAAATAAAGCACAAATAGTATTTTCTGTCAGTTTTCTGAATTATCCGTGCAATAAATAAATACCCCGAAAATAAAAAGTTCTCCAAATGCCCCGAAAATGAAATATGATTTTTTCTGGAATATTTGAGAATATCTGGCACTGAGAACACATCAGGGGGAGCAAGCACCTAGCCACGAGGGTCCAGGGCGCGCCCACCCCCCTGGGCGCGCCCCCTGTCTCGTGGGCCCATGGTGGCTCCCCTATACTTATTCCAGCCACCACACACTCCTTCTTCCTCCCAAAGAAATCACCAACCAGCTCAAGCATGAGTTCTTGCTCATTTTGCTGCGATTTTTGATCTCCTAGCTCAAAGCTCCACTGACAAAACTACTTTGGGGGATTGTTCTTCGGTATGCGACTCCTCCAATGGTCCAATTAGTTTTTTATAGTGCTTTATTCATTGCAAATTTTTGCTGCCTAGCTGACCCTGTTCTTGAGCTTGCATGTCAAATTTATATGGTCCCAAGTAGTTCTAACGCATGATATAGTCTCTAGGCACTTGTGGGAGTAGTTGCTATCAATTTTGTTGGGTTTGGTTCACTTTTATTTAAGTTACTAAAATTTCAAAAAAAATTCAGAGGAAGAAATGTGTTTAGGAAAATGTATCAAGGTGGTTCTTCAAGGAAGCAAGGACCCAGGCCCGCAATAAGTGATGCGGACGATGAACCACCGAGGGACGCTCAAGTGCGGCCTTGTTAATGGCCGTCAGAAGATTTCATGGTCCAAGCAGGAATTAAAGAGGAATTTGACGCATATATGCGTAATGCAGAACTCAAGGGCTTCATGCTAGATAGGTGCCCTCAATACTATCACCTAATTGGTTCCTTTGTGAGAAGGTTCAAATTTTCATCTTCACGTAATTCTCACACTGTCCTATTTGATATCTATGATCAATCTTACACTATGGACTTAGAGGATTTTAGTACTGCTTGCAAAATTCCACAATGGGGTAGTATTAGTGAACCTCGCAAATCTGAGTTTAGAGATTCCTTGCTAGTATTACAGTGGGGGAGTCTAGAGATGTAACACAAGCTACCATAGGGAGCATTCATTTTCCTGCAATACATTATTTTGCTCTCTTCATAGGTAGATGCATAAATGGTAAGGATGAAGCATGTCACATGTGTGTCCCTGATCTTGGTGTTCTTAGAAGTGCTGTTTTAGGAGATAAACAATATAACTTGGGGGCTATTGTTGCACGGAGGTTGCATAATAATGCTTTAAGTGGAGACTTTTTTGGAGGAATTTATGCAACCTGTGTGGCTAATTTTCTTGAGATACCCATACAAGAAATTGATATGGAATTGCCTCCCACTTATCTAGGATATGAGGCTATGGTTCGCCATCAGTTTATTGAGAGGAATGAACAACCTCTCCAGTATCGACTAATGTTTGACAGGCGCCGCATTTTCCATATTGCTCTCCCTGCTCCTACTTTCTTTGACTTTCAGACAAAAGGGAGATTTATTATAACCAGGGAGGAGGCAAATGAGTATAAGAGGAGGACGGAGACAGCCCGCCTCCAAGCAGCAGCTCATGAGGCAATAGCTGCTGCATCTCAGTACGACCCCAACTATAACTTTGAATATCCGCCGGGCCAGCCGTGGCCATAGACCAACTTAGGCCAAAAGCCTAAGCTTGGGGGAGTATGTATTTCTCACCAACATTACATTCATGTTCACACACTCATGCTAGTTGTCGGTGCTCATACTTTTTCATTGTAATATCCATGCTAGTTTATTTTCCTTTTTCTCGCATTCTTCTTGTGTGTTTGATAAACCTTAAGAAAAACAAAAAAAATTATTTGTAGCTTTTAGCTAGTTTACTTTCCTTGCCTGAAGTAGTAATAATTAAAAGAAAGCCCAAAAAGATTTATTGTTCTTCTTTTGTCTGTTGGGAGCTTTCCCGTGTAAATAGTTTTATTTTATTTCTTTTCTTTGGGGGTCGAGAGGAGAAGACCATAATGAAAATGTTGAAGTGGATCTTATATGCATTATTAGTGATTTAACCAAGAGCCCATGTTACCTTGTCTTCTCCTTTGTATTGAGTGCCTGCAGATTCCAGCTTAGTCCAATGCACGTGTACTATTATTATTATCCACATCGTCCGGTCGTGCAAGTGAAAGGCAATAATGACATATATGATGGACTGATTGAGATGAGAGAAGCTGGTATGAACTTGACCTCTCTTGTTTTTGTAAATATGATTAGTTCATCGTTCCTGATTCAGCCTATTATGAGTAAACATGTTTGCAATGACAATTAGAGATTATAGTTTCTTATGCCATGCTTAATTAGCAAGGAGCTTATAATGGTTTACACTGCGTGCCAACATGCTATTAAAATGGTTGTGATGTGGTATGATGGGGTGGTATCCTCCTTTGAATGATTCAAGTGGCTGGACTTGGCACATGTTCACACATGTAGTTGAAACAAAATCAACATAGCCTTCATGATATTTATGTTCATGGTGGATTATATCCTACTCATGCTTGCTCTCAATGTTTATTAATTTTAATGCATGTTCATGGCTGTTGTTGCTCTGTAGTTGGTTGCTCCCCAGTCTTTTTCCTAGCCTTCACTTGTACTAAGCGGGAATACTGCTTGTGCATCCACTTCCATAAACCCCAAAGTTATTCCATATGAGTCCACCATACTTTCCTATATGCGGTATCTACCTGCCGTTCCAAGTAAATTTGTATGTGCCAAACTCTAAACCTTCAAATGAAATTCTGTTTTGCATGCTAGAATAGCTCATGTATCAACTAGGGCTGTCTGTATCTTCCATGCTAGGCAGGTTATTCTAAAGAGGAGTGGACTCCGCTCCTCACTCACGAGAATGGCTGGTCATCGGGATGCCTAGTCCCATGCTTTAAGCAAAACAAATCGAAATAATTGCAAACAAAACTCCTCCGGGACTCTTGTTAGTTGGAGGCACTCGTTGTTTCGAGCCAGCCATGGATTGATGCTTGTTGGTGGAGGGGGAGTATAAACTTTACAATTCTGTTTGGGAACCGGCTATAATGTGTGTAGCATGGAAGATATCGAGATATCTCGGTTGTTATGTTGACAATGAAAGTATGCCACTGAAAATATTATTTATCTCTATTTCAAGAATCGAGCTCTGGCACCTCTACAAATCCCTGCTTCCCTCTACGAAGGGACCATCTGTTTACTTTTATGTTGAGTCATCACCCATTTATCAAAAAGCACCAGCTGGAGAGCACCGCTGTCATTTGCATACATTACTATTAATTTATATTGGGTATGACTATGACTGGTTCTCTTTTACCATGAATTACAATGTTTAGTCAGTCCTTGATCTTCAAAGATGCTCTGATTTATGTTTTGCGGTCTCAGAAAGGGCTAGCGAGATACCATCTTGTTATATCATATTATGATTGTTTTGAGATAGTGTTGTCATCCGAGATTTATTATTATTACTCGCTAGTTGATTATGCCATTGACATGAGTAAACATGAGACCTAAGTGTTATTGTGAATATGGTTAGTTCATAATCTTTGCTGAAAACTTGAATGTTGGATTTACATATTTACAACAACAAGAGCAAACAGAGTTTGTAAAAGTTTTTCTTTATCACTTTCAATTTCTCAACTGAATTGCTTGGCGACAAGCAAAGGTTTAAGCTCGGGGGAGTTGATACGTCTCCGCCGTATCTACTTTTCCAAACACTTTTGCCCTTGTTTTGGACTCTAACTTGCATGATTTGAATGGAACTAACCCGGACTGACGCTGTTTTCAGGAGAAATGCCATGGTGTTATTATGTGCAGAAATAAAAGTTCTCAGAATGACCTGAAAATCAACATAGATTATTTTTGGAATTAATAAAAAATACTGGCGAAAGAATCAAGGCAGGGGGCCCACACCCTGTCCACGAGGGTGGGGGCGCACCTACCCCCTGGGCGCGCCCCCTGCCTCATGGGCCCCCTGGTGCTCCACCGACCTCAACTCCAACTCTGTATATTCGTGTTCGGGGAGAAAAAAATCAAAGAGAAGGATTCATCGCGTTTTGCGATACAGAGCCGCCGTCAAGCCCTAATCTCTCTCGGAAGGGCTGATCTGGAGTCTGTTCGGGGATTCGGAGAGGGGAATCCATCGCCATCAACATCATCAACCATCCTCCGTCACCAACTTCATGACGCTCACCGCCGTGCGTGAGTAATTCCATCGTAGGCTTGCTGGACGGTGATGGGTTGGATGAGATTTATCATGTAATCGAGTTAGTTTGGTTAGGGTTTGATCCCTAGTATCCACTATGTTCTGAGATTGATGTTGCTATGACTTTGCTATGCTTAATGCTTGTTACTAGGGCCCGAGTGCCATGATTTCAGATCTGAACCTATTATGTTTTCATGAATATATGTGAGTTCTTGATCCTATCTTGCAAGTCTATAGGCACCTACTATGTGTTATGATCCGGCAACCCCAAAGTGACAATAATCGGGACCACTCCTAGTGATGACCGTAGTTTGAGGAGTTCATGTATTCACTATGTGTTAATGCTTTGGTCCGGTACTGTATTAAAAGGAGGCCTTAATATCCCTTAGTTTCCTATAGGACCCCGCTGCCCCGGGAGGGTAGGACAAAAGATGTCATGCAAGTTCTTTTCCATAAGCACGTATGACTATATTCGGAATACATGCCTACATTACATTGATGAATTGGAGTTAGTTCTGTGTCACCCTATGTTATAACTGTTGCATGAATAATCCCACCCAGCATAATTCTCCATCACCGATCCAATGCCTATGATCTTTTCACATATTGTTCTTCATTTATTTACTTTAGCGTTGCCACTGTTACAACCATTACAAAACTATCACTGTTATTTTTATCACCGTTACCGTTACTTCCATACTACTTTGCTACGGATACTAAGTTATCCAGGTGTGGTTGAATTGACAACTCAACTACGAATACTCGAGAATATTCTTTGGCTCCCCTTGCGTCGAATCAATAAATTTGGGTTGAATACTCTACCCTCGAAAACTGTTGCGATCCCTTATACTTGTGGGTTAACAGATACCCGTGGTGACAATGGGGTATTCTATTGATCCACTTGATGTATGTTTTGGTGATCAACTTGCGGGTTCCGTGACCTTGGGAATCTATGCATAGGGGTTGGCGCACGTTTTCGTCTTGACTCTCCGGTAGAAACTTTGGGGCACTCTTTGAAGTACTTTGTGTTGGTTGAATAGATGAATCTGAGATTGTGTGATGCATATCGTATAATCATACCCGCGGATACTTGAGGTGACATTGGAGTATCTAGGTGACATTAGGGTTTTGATTGATTTGTGTCTTAAGGTGTTATTATAGTATGAACTCTAGGATAGATCGAATGGAAAGAATAGTTTGTGTTATTTTACTACGGACTCTTGAATAGATCGATCAAAAAGGATAACTTTGAGGTGGTTTCATACCCTACCATAATATCTTCGTTTGTTCTCCGCTATTAGTGACTTTGGAGTGAGTCTTTGTTGCATGTTGAAGGATAGTTATATGATCCAATTATGTTATTATTGTTGAGAGAACTTGCACTAGTGAAAGTATGAACCCTAGGCCATGCTTCCTAGCATTGCAATACCGTTTACGCTCACTTTTATCGCTTGCTACCTTGCTGTTTTTATATTTTCAGATTACAAAAACCTATATCTACCATCCATATTGCACTTGTATCTCCATCTCTTCGCCGAACTAGTGCACCTATACAATTTACCATTGTATTGGGTGTGTTGGGGACACAAGAGACTCTTTGTTATTTGGTTGTAGGGTTGTTTGAGAGAGACCATCTTCAACCTACGCCTACCACGGATCGATAAACCTAGGTCATCCACTTAAGGGAAATTTGCTACTGTCCTACAAACCACTGCACTTGGAGGCCCAACAACATCTACAAGAAGAAGGTTGTGTAGTAGACATCAATCATCATTAAATAGAGCATTGTCCCAAATAAAAAAAGGGAAAAAAAGAAAGGCCAAAAAAAGGAAAGCCCCCCCCCCCCAAAAAAAAGAGAAAAGAAATAAAAGGGACAATGCTACTATCCTTTTTTTCACACTTGTGCTTCAAAGTAGCACCATGATCTTTATGATAGAGAGTCTTTTGTTTTGTCACTTTCATATACTAGTGGTAATTTTTCATTGTAGAACTTGGCTTGTATATTCCAACAATGGGTTTCCTCAAATGCCCTAGGTCTTCGTGAGAAAGCAAGTTGGATGCACACCCACTTAGTTTCTTTTGTTGAGCTTTCATACATTTATAGCTCTAGTGCATCAGTTGCATGGCAATCCCTACTCCTTGCATTGACATCAATTGATGGGCATCTCCCTAGCCCGTTGATTAGCCGCGTCAATGTGAGACTTTCTCCTTTTTGTCTTCTCCACACAACCTCCATCATTATATTCTATTCCACCCATAGTGCTATGTCCATGGCTCACGCTCATGTATTGTGTGAAAGTTGAAAAAAGTTTGAGATTACTAAAGTATGAAACAATTTCTTGGCTTGTCATCGGGGTTGTGCATGATGAGAGCATTTTTGTGTGACGTAAATGAAGCTTAGCCAAACTATATGATTTTGTAGGGAGAAGCTTTCTTTGGCCATATTATTTTGAGAAGACATAATTGCTTAGTTAGTATGCTTGAACTATTATTATTTTTATGTCAATATTAAACTTTTATCATGAATCTTTCGGATCTGAACATTCATGCCACAATAAAGATAATTACTTAGAAAATTATGATAGGTAGCATTCCACATCAAAAAATCGGTTTTTATCATTTACCTACTCGAGGACGAGCAGGAATTAAGCTTGGGGATGCTTGATACGTCTCCAACGTATCTATAATTTTTTTATTGTTCCATGCTATTATATTGTCTGTTTTGGATGTTTAATGGGCTTTATTATGCACTTTTATATTATTTTTTAGACTAACCTATTAACCTAAGGCCCAATGCAAATTGTTTTTTTGCCTATTTCAGTGTTTCGCAGAAAAGGAATATCAAACGGAATCCAAACGGAATGAAACCTTCGTGAGGATCGTTTTTGGAACAAACGCAATCCAGAAGACTTGGAGTGGATGTCAAGGAAGCAATGAGGCGGCCACGAGGTAGGGAGGTGCGCCTAGGGGGGGTAGACACGCCCCCCACCCTTGTGGGCCCCTCGTGGCTCCACCGACCTACTCCTTTCACCTATATATACTAATATACCCTGAAAACATCCAGGAGCACCACGAAACCCTATTTCCACCACCACAACCTTCTGTACCCGTGAGATCCCATCTTGGGGCCTTTTTCGATGCTCCGCCGGAGGGGGGATCGATCACGGAGGGCTTCTACATCAACACCATAGCCTCTTCGATGATGTGTGAGTAGTTTACCACCGACCTTCGGGTCCATAGTTATTAGCTAGATGGCTTCTTATCTCTCTTTGGATCTCAATACAAAGTTCTCCTCGATTCTCTTGGAGATCTATTCGATGTAATTCTATTTGCGGTGTGTTTGTCGAGATCCGATGAATTGTGGGTTTATGATCAAGATTATCTATGAACAATATTTGATTCTTCTCTGAATTCTTATATGCATGATTTAATATCTTTGCAAGTCTCTTCGAATTATCAGTTTGGTTTGGCCTACTAGATTGATCTTTCTTGCAATGGGAGAAGTGCTTAGCTTTGGGTTCAATCTTGCGGTGTCCTTTCCCAGTGACAGCAGGGGCAGCAAGGCACGTATTGTATTTTTGCCATCGAGGATAAGAAGATGGGGTTTATATCATATTGCTTGATTTTATCCCTCTTCATCTTGCCTAATGCGTTACTCTGTTCTTATGAACTTAATTCTCTAGATGCATGCTAGATAGCGGTCGATGTGTGGAGTAATAGTAGTAGATGCAGAATTGTTTCGGCCTACTTGTCACGGACGTGATGCCTATATATATGATCATGCCTAGATATTCTCATAACTATGCGCTTTTCTATCAATTGCTCGACAGTAATTTGTTCACCCACCGTAGAATATGCTATCTTAAGAGAAGCCACTAGTGAAACCTATGGCCCCCGGGTCTATCTTCCATCATATTATTTTCCTATCAATTTTCTATTTCTGCTACCGTTTATTTTGCAATCTTTACTTTTCCATCTATACAACAAAAATACCAAAAAAATTTATCTTATTATCTTTATCATATCTCACTTTTGCAAGTGGCCGTGAAGGGATTGACAACCCCTTTACCGTGTTGGTTGCAAGGTTCTTGATTGTTTGTGTAGGTACGAGGGATTTGCGTGTAGTCTCCTACTGGATTGATACCTTGGTTCTAAAAAACCGAGGGAAATACTTACGCTACTTTGCTGCATCACCCTTTCCTCTTCGAGGGAAAACCAACGCATGCTCAAGAGGTAGCAAAGACGTACGACTACATCAACAGCGTTGTCATAACGCTTCCGCTTTCGGTCTACGAGGGTACATAGACAACACTCTCCCCTCTCGTTGCTATGCATCACCTAGATGGATCTTGCGTGTGCGTAGGAAATTTTTGAAATTACTGCGTTCCCCAACAGAATATGTGTGTCACTACTATCGAGATTCACAAAAATAGACCACTCAGCAACGGTGCATGACCATAAAAGATATTACTCATATAAATAGAACAGCCATTATTCTCTGATTTAAATGAATAACCGTCTCGCATCAAACAAGATTCAGATATAATGTTCATGCTTAACACTGGCACCAAATAACAATTATTCAGGTCTAAAACTAATCCCGACGGTAGATGTAGAGGTAGCGTGCCGACGGCGATCACATCGACTTTGGAACCATTTCCCATGCACATCATCACCTCGTCCTTAGCCAATCTTTGTTTAATCCGTAGCCCCTGTTTCGAGTTGCAAATATGAGCAATGGAACCAGTATCAAATACCCATGCGCTACTATGAGCATTAGTAAGGTACACATCAATAACATGTATATCAAATATACCTTTCACTTTGCCATCCTTCTTATCCGCCAAATACTTGGGGCAGTTCCGCTTCCAGTGACCAGTCCCTTTGCAGTAGAAGCACTCAGTCTCAGGCTTGGGTCCAGACTTGGGCTTCTTCACTTGAGCAGCAACTTGCTTGCCGTTCTTCTTGAAGTTCCCCTTCTTCCCTTTGCCCTTTTTCTTGAAACTAGCGGTCTCGTTAACCATTAACACTTGATGCGCCTTCTTGATTTCTACCTCCTCAGGCTTTAGCATTGCGAAGAGCTCGGGAATTGTCTTATCCATCCCTTGCATATTATAGTTCATCACGAAGCTCTTGTAGCTTGGTGGCAATGATTGAAGAACTCTGTCAATGACACTATCATCAAGAAGATTAACTCCCAGTTGAGTCAAGTGGTTGTGGTACCCAGACATTCTGAGTATGTGTGCACTGACAAAACTGTTCTCCTCCATCTTGCAGCTATAGAACTTGTTGGAGACTTCATATCTCTCAACTCAGGCATTGGCTTGAAATATTAACTTCAACTCCTGAAACATCTCATATGCTCCAAGATGTTCAAAACATCGTTGAAGTCCCCGTTCTAAGCCGTAAAGCATGGCACACTGAACTATCGAGTAGTCATCAGCTTTGCTCTGCCAGACGTTCATAACTTCCGGTGTTGCTCCTGCAGCGGGTCTTGCACCTAGCGGCGCTTCCAGGATGTAATTCTTCTGTGCAGCAATCAGGATAATCCTCAAGTTACGTACCCAGTCCGTGTAGTTGCTACCATCATATTTCAACTTAGCTTTCTCTAGGAACGCATTAAAATTCAAAGGAACAGTAGAACGGGCCATTGATCTACAACAATCATAGACATGCAAAATACTATAAGGTACTAAGTTCATGATAAATTAAAGTTCAATTAATCATATTACTTAAGAACTCCCACTTAGATAGACATCCCTCTAGTCATCTAAATGATCACGTGATCCATATCAACTAAACCATGTCCGATCATCACGTGAGATGGAGTAGCTTTCAATGCTGAACATCACTATGTTGATCATATATACTATATGATTCACGCTCGACCTTTCGGTCTCAGTGTTACGAGGCCATATCTACATATGCTAGGCTTGTCAAGTTTAACCCGAGTATTCTGCGTGTGCAAAACTGGCTTGCAGCCGTTGTATGTGAACTTAGATCTTATCACACCCGATCATCACATGGTGTCTCGGCACGATGAACTGTAGCAACGGTGCATACTCAGGGAGAACACTTGTACCTTGAAATTTAGTGAGAGGTCATCTTATTATGCTACCGCCGTACTAAGCAAAATAAGATGCATAAAGGATAAACATCACATGCAATCAAAATAAGTGATATGATATGGCCATCATCATCTTGTGCCTTTGATCTCCATCTCCAAAGCACCGTCATGATCACCATCGTCATCGGCTTGACACCTTGATCTCCATCATAGCATCTTTGTCGTCTCGCCAACTATTTCTTCTACGACTATCGCCGCCGCTTAGTGATAAAGTAAAGCAACTACATGGCGATTGCATTTCATACAATAAAGCGACAACCATAAGGCTCCTGCCAGTTGCCGATAACTTTTACAAAACATGGTCATCTCATACAACAATTTATATATCATCATGTCTTGACCATATCACATCACAATAAGCCCTGCAAAAGCAAGTTAGACATTCTCTACTTTGTTGTTGCAAGTTTTACGTGGCTGCTACGGGCTTCTAGCAAGAACCGTTCTTACCTACGCATTAAAACCATAACATTTTTTCATCAAGTGTGCTGTTTTAACCTTCAACAAGGACCGGGCGTAGTCAAACGCGATTCAACTAAAGTTGGAGAAACAGACACCCACTAGCCACCTATGTGTGAAGCACGTCGGTAGAACCAGTCTCATGAACACGGTCATGTAATGTCGGTCTGGGCCGCTTCATCTAACAATACCGCCCAATCAAAGTAAGACATTGCTGGTAAGCAGTATGACTATTATCGCCCACGACTCTTTGTGTTCTACTCGTGCATATAACATCTACGCATAGACCTGGCTTGGATGCCACTGTTGGGGAACGTAGTATTTCAAAAAAAATCCTACGATCATACAAGATCTATCTAGGAGAAGCATAGCAACGAGCGGGGAGAGTGTGTCCATGTACCCTCGTAGACTGAAAGAGGAAGCGTTTAGTAACGCGGTTGATGTCGTTGAACGTCCTCGCGATCCTACCGACCCAAGGACCGAACGTACGGCACCTCCACGTTCAGCACACGTTCAGCTCGATGACGTCCCCTCAATATCTTGATCCAGTTGAGGTCGAGGGAGAGTTCCTTCAACACGACGGCGTGGCAAGAGTGATGATGAAGTTACCGGCGCAGGGCTTCACCTAAGCACTACGAGATATGACCGAGGTGTGTAACTGTGGAGGGGGGCACCGCACACGGCTAAGAGAAACTTGTGTGTCCTTTGGGGTGCCCCCCTCCCACGTATATAAAGGGGGGAGGAGGAGGAGGCCGGCCAAGGGGGGCGCACGCCATGGGGAGTCCAACTAGGATTCCCAATCCTAGTTGGAGTCCCCTTCCATCCAAGAAAGGTAGAAGGAGGGAAGGAGGAAGAGGGGAGAAGGAAAGAGGGGGCGCCGCCCCCCTCCCTACTCCAATTCGGACTGGCCATGGGGGGGGGCGGCCTCCCTTATGGCCCTCCTCTCCTTTCCACTAAGGCCCATGAAGTCCCATTAATTTCCTAGGGGGGGGGGGGGTTCCGATAACCCCCGGTACTCCGAAATGACCCGAAGCATTCCGGTGTCCGAATGTAACCTTCTAATATATGAATCTTTATGTCTCGACCATTTCGAGACTCCTAGTCATGTCTGTGATCTCATCCGGGACTTCGAACAAACTTCGGTCATCAAATCACATAACTCATAATACAAATCGTCATCGAACGTTCAGCGTACGGACCCTACGGGTTCGAGAACTATGTATACATGACAGAGACACATCTCCGATCAATAACCAATAGCGGAACCTGGACACTCATATTGGCTCCTACATATTCTACGAAGATCTTTCGCGTTCAAGCCGCATAACAACATATGTTGTTCTCTTTGTCGTCGGTATGTTACTTGCCCGAGATTCGATCGTCGGTATCCTCATACACTACAAAAAAATACACTTCCGTGATGATACGTGTTTGTCACATTAGGTCGCGTTTTCTGTCATGCATGTACATCCATGACGATTTTATGACAGAATCAAGATAGTCATACCTGTGCTGTCGTAGAAGTGTTCCATGACATTACCAAAATTATCATCACGGAAGTGTCCACCTCCATGACGATAAATCGCGCGTCACAGAAGTTCTTTCGTCAAGGGTGACCGACATGTGGCATCCACTGTAACGGAATGCCGTTAATCTATCGGGTCGGGTTTTGGATCCGATAACCCGTTAACAGCCCCGACCAATGGGGATTTTCCACGTGTAAAATCATCATTGGCTGGAGGAGACACGTGTCAGGTCCGCGTTGGCACAGGTGTCACTCATCCAATGGGCGAGACGCGCCTATGATATGTTGACACGTGGACCGGCCCATCAAGTTTAAATGGGCCGGCCCAACTGAAGGCCCACAAGATTTTGCGGACCATAATGGGCCAGCCCAGCTAAAGGCCCACGAGATTTTGCGGACCATAATGGTCTGGCCCAGCTAAAGGCCCACGAGATTTTGTGGACCATAATGGGCTGGCCCAGGTAAAGGCCCACAAGATTTTTTTGTGCCATAATGGGCCGGCCTAGTTAAAGGCCCACAAGATTCTTGTGGATCATAATGGGCCGGCCCAGCTAAAGGCCCACGAGATTTCGCCGACATTAATGGGCCGGCCCAGCTGTAGGCCCACAAGATTTTGAGGACCCTAGTAGGCCGGCCCATTAACTGGCTGCCATGTTTTGGGCCAAATGCCGGCCCATATTTGATCCGGTCCATTAATGGCCTGCCACGCTCCGGGCCTAATAGTGGCCCATATGAGATACGACCTGTTAAAATCCTACCATGTTATGGGCCAAATTACGGCCCAGATCAGGTCCGGCCCTTTAAGAGGCTTTGGGCTCAATTATTGCCCATATCAGATTCGGCCCGTCAACTGGACACTATGCTTTTGGGCCCACTTGTTAAAGGCCCACTTAGTAATTCGGCATGATATTAGTTTTGGCCTGTTATGGGCCCGTTTAACATTTTGGCCCTATATTAATTTCGGCCTGTTAAAAGCCCGTCATATAGTTGGGCCTAACTACGGCCCGATTTGCATCCGGCCTGCTCGCAGCCGATATCTGATTGGGCCAAACAAGGACTGAGACAATTTTGGCATGTTAAAAACCCGTGATTTGATTCGCACAATCATGGGCCGGGGTTCATTTCGGGCTGCTGCCGGCCCGTGAGTTGTTCGGCACGTTTCAGGCCCAACCTACATCATGATTGCATGACGGCCCGATTATGTACCGTAATTTTACGGTTTGGCCGGTTTACTGCGAAGATAGGATATATCTATACAGTAAAATAACTGCAGCATCGTGAATAAGAAAAAACCTAGACTATACAATAAATAAATTACGGCATATTACATCCACTGCGCATCAAAGTTCGCCACTATGATAATAAAGCACAAGCAGACAGCAGATTACATACACTGGGCATCAAAGATCGCCACCAGTGCAAATAAACACGCCGACAAAATAATATACAAAACCGACAACACTTCAATAGAGTTCAAGAAAGGTTAGCCCTGCTGGGGAGCTGCAGCGCAAGCAGCTGAGGAAGATGATGAGACTGCGCTTGTTCAACACTTATATCTTCCTCACTCTGAAAGATAAACAAGCAGACAGATGACACGTTTTGCACATAAAAGTACCAGTGCTGACAATTCATCACATTTCTTACTGACGAATAAAGTGACACAGTTTAAAATTGCATTAACACAATATGGTATTGTTCAGGTCAAGACATGGCAGGAAATCACATTGTGAAGGAGTTGGCAGCTTCACAACATCACTGGATTACAGATCAAGAACTCATAAGTATCAATGGTTAGTGTGATGTCAATTTATACCATTTCAGATTGGCAAATAAAGAGACGGTTTAAATAATAGTAGAATGATATGACATTGTTCATAGTTAAGACATTGCAGAATATGACATTGTGCTGTAGTGGATAGGTTCACCACACCACTGGATTACGGATGAAGAACAGAAGCATACATGCAGTGCAAAATAAGATCACTTGCTCTGTATAGTTTAATTTACATGGTATGAAGAAGGAACTTGGTTGTACAACTGAAAACTTAAATTGAGAAAGGACAAACTTTTGTTTATGAACTACATAATAAACTTTAAACAAGCAATTTGATGCAAACACCAAAAATAAACAGCTGTTGCAGTCATGCCTAACCAAATATATACAACAAAGTTTGAAGGCTTGAGATGGACAAACTTACATTATTGGTGAAGACAGGCTCTATAAAGGCCTTGTCCATGCTGATGGGGGGGGGCAATTCAAGAAGTTCAGCACAGAATCTTCTTCAAAAGCATTGCCTTTATTCTACATTTTGTTTAAGAGTAAATATAGATGTGATAATATACGAAAAAATGGAGTATATTTAAGATAAGATGAAGAATGATGCTACATAACCAAGTAGCTATAAATGTAAGTGCAGCGATTCAGGCAAAAGGTACAGCCAAGAGCAATGCACAACTAAACTTCTTCAGTACCAACCTTATGGTAAGAGTAAATATAGATCTGATGTGTAGAAAATGGAGGGCAAAGGAAAATAAGCTGCAGAGTGATGGTACATGAACAACTACCTGTCATTATAAGTACACTGATAAAGGACAGAATGTACTTACAAGAACAATGCAGAGCTAAAAAAACATTGGCATTGGATATATTCTACACTAATGTAACCATTCATACAGATGAGATAATTTGGAGTGAACAATTGATAAGCAAGCTATCATGCATACTGCTGTCACATAATGAACCAGGTATGTATGCAAGTATAGTGATACAGGACAATAGGTACTAACAAGAGCAAAGCAGGGGGCAGCATATTTGCGATATCATGTCGTTCTTGTCAAATCGGAATTCTTCTTCGAGCAGATTTCCTACAAAAAAAGATCTGTAAGGCACATGCGGAAAAGTAGAAGTTCATATTTTCATGTGATTTCATAGACAATCCCTCATCCTGGGAACGAGACCGATGCATAACAAGGTTTTTCCATTCAATGTCTTCTAAATTTAGCACAGGAGACTTCACCAGAAATTCGTTTATAGACTTGCCATCAAAGTGTGATTTCCTCAGGTAACACCGATACTACTGCAATGCTTCCTTGAAAAGCACAAGCAAGCTTTGCTCGTCACGACTATCCAGATTGACCCTCGCCTGGTTACAACAATGTAATGTAAATCATTGATGTGTTCAATCAGCAGAAAACAGGAAAATAATAACCATGAATAATAGCACTTACACATAAGTTGGACAGGAAGATGTGAAAATGGTGTTCGTCTTCACAATAATCTTCCCATGATGGGAATATATGCACGTAGTCCCTAACAACATTGAAAGC
The DNA here is from genome assembly GCA_032464435.1 of Aegilops umbellulata. Classification (NCBI taxonomy): domain Eukaryota; kingdom Viridiplantae; phylum Streptophyta; class Magnoliopsida; order Poales; family Poaceae; genus Aegilops; species Aegilops umbellulata. Next base: position 324,458,454 of record CP136060.1, read on the forward strand.
ATTGTCTTTCAAACTAGGAATAAATGGAATGGGGTTCCAATCTGCAGGAATTGACCGTCTCTGCAGTTGGGATAGGTCTTCGGCCGGTGGACTTGCTGTACTTTTTGCTGGAGTGGGATTTTTCTGTGGTACAGCTGGTGCTATGGAAAATGAAATCGGTATACCTTTTACTGGAGTGCAGGTCCTGTGTGGAGGGGCTAGTGGTGTGGCCAGTGAAGTATGGGTACAGTCTGCTGGAGTCGGTCCTACGTTTTGTGTCACTGGTTGTACAACCAATATAAGTGGGGTGATGTCTGATTTCTCTGGCACCACCACGTTTTTCAAGGACTTTGCTGGTGCTCCTTCAGGTTCGGCAATCACCCTCTTCCTTTTTGATGTCTGATGCACAAGAACAACATTTGAGTGGGAAAACATGGTATGATGACAGATGGAATATGTATTGATAATGGATGGGCATGGCATCTCGACATATATGATGAGTAAGCTAAGCAGATGGCGGTGCAACAAAGTAGAAGAAATGCAAGACAACATATGCAAGATGCCCGCAATCAATAAAACATTGCCAAATTAGAACAGGCACCTTGATTGGTGAACAGGACAGGCCATCAGCCTTTGACTCCTCGAGGTTAGAATAGTCATTAGGATCATATTATGAACAAGAATCAACAGGTGAGGAGCGTATGAGTTTCATTGCATCCAGAATGGCACTCAATGCCTTGGTGCCAATTTTGTAAGTCATTGCAGTGTTTAGCTTCAAGAGTGGACTACTGCTAGTGCGACACAAAGCAACTACACAGATCATAGTGTAGATATAACGGGAAAACCTTAAGCATCAGAGTAAAATCAGCAAAGTGGAACTTGCTGGAATATATGTGCTAGTATTGTCGGTACGTCTAGAAAGGCTTCGGATACCAGCTCTCTTCAAGTTAAGGTGCGGTACTGTTAATACCGGTGTAACTCTCAAAGGCGACACAGCTCCCCGCATTTCCTTGCTATTCTTATAGGATTCAAGTGGTCAGGCCACTACAAATCATATTCCTATGTTTAAAAGATCTTACGAATCAAAGAGGCTCAAAGTGTCCATCACAACCGACCGTATAGACCTCTACACTACAAATGTCCCTGCTCATCTTCAGTACAAGGAACATACTGTACTACTATCATACTCCCTCCATTCCAAAATATAAGTCTTGGTAGAGATTTCCACTATGGATCACATACAGATGTATCCAGATACATTTTAGAGTGTAGATTTGCTCATTTTGCTCCATATGTAGTCCATGGTGGAATCTATACAAAGACATGTATTTAGGAACGGAGAGAGTACATATTAAAGAAGAACGGAAGAGGAACATGGTAAAGAAGAGCAAGTAGATTTTGGATAATAAAATGTTGGTTGCGCAGTGCGCACACATGATGAGCCAGAGCGGATTAAGAATGCAACTCCCAGTTGTCTCTCGACCATTTCAGGCGGTTGGATGAAGATCCTACGTCTCCTAACCCTTCTTCTTCCTCGTCTCTGATTCTTCCCATACAAAACACCGCACGGGCCGCCGGCCGGACCACCGGCCCCCACCGCATGTGTTCCTCCGCCACCCCACCCCCACCCATGCCCCAACCCCCACCCGCGTCGAGTTTTCTTCATTCGGCGAGGCCCCACAACCACCCGAGCCCCTTCAATCGCACCAGCGAGCTCTGAAAAATCGACTGACCCAATTTTGAAATTTAGTCTACTATGATTTAACTAGTGTGGAATATAAAAGGGGAAAACCATAAGCATTGGGAGTATAGTGTTGAGCGTGCCATGACGGATCTGAAGGTGCAAACCGAACAAAGGCAACTTCGCAACCAAGACAAGAAATTAGAGTAAAGCAGTGGCGATCTATTTTCCTGCTGCGATAAATAAGTTGAGTAGATACGAAAGAGTACCGCCTCTGGTGCGGTGCCGTGTACGCGTCTGCTGAGAATTTGACGGTGATGCGATAGCGATGGCTGTCAGCGGCGTGGAAGCAGATCTAGGAGGGTAGACGGTGGCGGTGGGACGCGGTGGACGAGACGGTCGTAGGAGCGGCGCTGACAAGGTGGACGACGGCGGGGATGAAGCGAGAGGTCGGGTGTCGGTGTCAAAACTGGCGGATCTCGGGTAGGGGGTCCCGAACTATGCGTCTAGGCGGATGGTAACAGGAGACCAGGGACACGATGTTTTTACCATGGTTCGGGCCGTCTTGATGGAGGTAAAACCCTACTCCTGCTTGATTAATATTGATGATATGGGTAGTACAAGAGTAGATCTACCACGAGATCAAGGAGGCTAAACCCTAGAAGCTAGCCTATGGTATGATAGTTGTTCTTGTTGTCTCCTACGGACTAAAACCCTCCGGTTTATATAGACACCAGAGAGGGCTAGTGAGGGAGTCCTGGATTAGGGGGTGTTCGGATAGCCGAACTATGTCTTCAGCCGGACTCCAGGACTATGAAGATACAAGATTGAAGACTTCGTCCCGTGTCCGGAAGGTTCTTTCCTTGGCGTGGAAGGCAAGCTAGGCGTGCGGATATTCAAGATCTCCTACCAATGTAACCGACTCTGTGTAACCCTAACCCTATCCGGTGCCTATATAAACCGGAGGGTTGTAGTCCGTAGGACGAGCACATCATAACCATCATCATACCTATAGGCTAGCTTCTAGGGTTTAGCCTCCTTGATCTCGTGGTAGATCTACTCTTGTACTGCCCATATCATCAATATTAATCTAGCAGGAGTAGGGTTTTACCTCCATCGAGAGGGCCCGAACCTGGGTAAAATAAAGTGTCCCTTGTCTCCTGTTACCATCCGACCTTGACGCACATATCGGGACCCCCTACCCGAGATCCGCCGGTTTTGACACCGACATTGGTGCTTTCATTGAGAGTTCCTCTGTGTCGTCGCCTTTAGGCCCGATGGCTCCTTCAATCATCAACAACGATGAGGTCCAGGGTGAGACTTTTCTCCCCGGACAGATCTTCGTCTTCGGCGGCTTCGCTCTGCGGGCCAACTCGCTTGGTCATCTGGAGCAGATCGAGAGCTACGCCCCTGGCCATCAAGTTAGGTTTGGAAACCTAAACTACACGGCAGATATCCGCGGAGACTTGATCTTCGACGGATTTGAGCCACAGCCAAGCGCGCCGCACTATCTCGAGGTGCATGATATAGCTCTGCCTCCGAACAGTGTCCTGGAGGCCGCATACGCTCCGGCCCCGATCCTCGATCCGGAGCCCGCTGTGTTCTTTGAGGATGAACGGTTGGACGTCACCTCGGGGGCTGCGATCTTAAAAGCCATTGAGCCAAACGCAAGCCCCGCACTCCGCACGGCACATGACTCCAAGGAGCCGGACTCTTCTCCGAACTCCGAACCTCCCGCGCCCCTGCCAATCGAATCAGATTGGGCGCCGGTAATGGAGTTCACCGCCGCGGACATCTTTCAGTATTCACCTTTTGGTGATATTCTGAATTCTCTCAAGTCTCTCTCTTTGTCAGGAGAGCCCGGGCCGAACTATGGCCTGCGAGGTTGGGATTCGGATGACGAAGAAATTCAAAGCCCACCCACCGCCCACTTAATAGCCACTGTCGACGATATATCCGACATGCTCGACTTCGGCTCCGAAGACTTCGACGGTATGGACGACGAAGGAGGAGACGAGCAAGAACCAGCAACTGTAGGGCGCTGGACCGCCACCTCGTCATACAACATATACATGGTGGATGCTCCAAAAGATGGAGACGGCGATGGAACAGCGGAGGACGGCACTTCGAAAAAGCCTCCAAAACGCCGACGTCAGCGGCGCCGCTCCAAATCCCGCCACAGCAGAAATGGTGATTCCGGCACGGGATATAATACTACCCCAGACAGCGCCGAAGAACACCAAAACCAGCAGGATTTGGCACAGGAAGATGGAGAAGACCGCCCTCATGAGAGAGAGGCAGAACGAGAGGTCAAGAACGATAACTACATGCCTCCCTCCGAAGACAAGGCAAGCCTCGGCGACGATGAATTCATCGTACCATCAGACCCCGCCGAACAAGAGCGCTTTCAACGCAGGCTTTTAGCCACGGCGAACAGCCTAAAGAAAAAGCAGCAACAGCTTAGAGCTGATTAAGATTTGCTAGCTGACAGATGGACTGAAGTCCTTGCGGCCGAAGAGCACGAGCTCGGACGCCCCTCCAAAAACTATCCTAAGCGCAGGCCGCTACCCCAGTCAGAGGAGGAAGCCCAAGATATGGCAGATCTGCCACCTCGCAGCCGCGACAGAAAAGCCTGTCGAACATCCAAACAAGCCATGCCCCGCAGCCGCTTTACCAAGGCACGGGAACACGAACCAGACCTGCGAGACGTCCTGGAGGACAAAGCAAGGCAAACAAGATCGATCTATGGATCGCGCGGACGCCCGACGGCACATAATAGTTTTCACTCCGGACACAATAAATCCGGCCGGGCCGAACACAACAGGAACAGCTCCTCCGAACTGCGTCGAGACATAGCCCAGTACAGGGGCGCCGCACACCCACTATGCTTCATAGATGAAGTAATGGATCATAGAATCCCAGAGGGTTTCAAACCCGTCAACATCGAGTCGTACGATGGTACGACAGATCCGGCAGTATGGATTGAGGACTATCTCCTCCACATCCACATGGCACGTGGCGATGATCTGCACGCCATCAAATATTTACCCCTTAAGCTTAAGGGACCAGCCCGGCACTGGCTCAACAGCCTCCCCGCAGATTCGATCGGCTCTTGGGAGGACCTGGAGGCCGCATTCCTCGACAACTTCCAGGGGACCTACGTACGGCCACCGGACGCCGACGACCTAAGCCACATAATCCAGCAGCCAGAAGAATCGTCCAGGCAATTCTGGACACGGTTCCTAACAAAGAAAAATCAGATAGTCGATTGTCCGGACGCTGAGGCCCTAGCAGCCTTCAAGCATAACATCCATGACGAGTGGCTTGCCCGGCATCTGGGACAGGAAAAGCCGAAATCCATGGCAGCCCTCACGACACTCATGACCCGCTTTTGCGCGGGCGAAGATAGCTGGCTAGCTCGCAGCAACAACTTATCGAAGAAGCAAGGTAATTCAGATACCAAGGACAAAAGTGGCAGGTCGCGACGAAATAAACAGAAACGCCGCGTCAGCAGCGACAGCAATGAAGATACGACAGTAAACGCCGGATTCAGAGGCCATAAATCCGGTCAGCGGAAAAAGCCATTCAAAAAGAATACCCAGGGCCCGTCCAGTTTGGACCGAATACTCGACCGCTCGTGCCAGATTCACGGCACCCCCGAAAGGCCAGCCAATCACACCAACAGGGATTGTTGGGTGTTCAAGCAGGCAGGCAAGTTAAGAGCCGAACACAAAAACAAGGGGCTAGACAGCGATGACGAAGAGGAGCCCAGGCCGCCGAACAACAACGGACAGAAGGGGTTTCCCCCACAAGTGCGGATGGTGAACATGATATACGTGACTCATATTCCCAAGCGGGAGAGGAAGCGTGCGCTACGGGACGTATACACGATGGAGCCAGTCGCCCCAAAGTTCAACCCATGGTCCTCTTGCCCGATCACCTTCGATCGAAGGGACCACCCCACTAGCATCCGTCACGGCGGTTTCGCCGCATTGGTTCTTGACCCAATGGTTGACGGATTTCACCTTACAAGAGTCCTCATGGACGGCGGCAGTAGCCTGAACCTGCTCTACCAGGATATAGTGCGGAAAATGGGCATAGATCCATCAAGGATCAAGCCCACAAGGACGACCTTTAAAGGCGTCATACCGGGTGTAGAGGCCAATTGCATAGGCTCCATAACACTTGATGTGGTCTTCGGATCTCCGAACAACTTCCGAAGCGAATAGTTAATCTTCGACATAGTTCCGTTCCGCAGTGGCTATCATGCTCTGCTTGGATGAACCGCATTCGCAAAATTCAATGCAGTGCCGCACTACGCATATCTCAAGCTCAAGATGCCAGGCCCTCAGGTGTAATCACGGTCAGCGGAAACACCGAACGCTCCATCCGTACGGAGGAACACACGGCGGCCCTCGCAGCAGAGGTACAAAGCAGCCTCTTAAGGCAGCTCTCGAGTCCGGCCGCTACAAAGCAGGACAAAGCAAAACGCGCCCGGAGTAACCCGTAGCAAGACCGACTGGCGCGTTCAGAGCACGCGTAGCAACACGGCCCCAACCCCAGCCATCGCTACATAGCGGAGCTAGTACCTCGAGTACACAATTACGCCCTTACAATTCCATGGGCATAGGGGAAGGGGCAGATAAAACGGCATGCCAACAATACGGCGTCAAACGTACTAGGGGCTGCCGGGATCTTCTTTTCTTTCAGGACTCCATACTCTGGATACAGTGTTCGGCCTCGCTACCGCACAGACGATACAGGACCCTGGAAAGCAGACAAAATAACGCCGCATCATGGAACTCTCAGGTGGTCTCTATTTCGAGCGATATATCTGTTTCTAAATTCCGCGGCCTGCGCCTGGTCAGGACATGTTAAATAGTCATAGTCTAAAAAAAAATTCGCACTACTTGTATCGTTCGGCTTGAATAAACAGCCTCCTCATAAATAATGCATAGCTTTTCGTCTATTTTTTGCATTATCTCCTTTTAATATACATATGTTTACTCAAATAACATGATCGCACCCGTACACCATGGTACGGCAAACCACGCCAGGGGCTTTTTTACCCTTCTATCTGGTGTGAGAAGTCCGTCCACTTTCACAAGTGCGGCACCCCGAACTTATAGCATTATATGCATCGGCTCCGAGTCATGATTTTGGTCATATGTTGGGTTTGCCCGGCTCCTATGTTTTGGTGCCTTACGTTCCGCTCTATCGGCTAAGGTAGCACTAGGAGAACCACTGCGATTGTGCCCCAGATCATGTGGGTGAGCACCTCAGTGGAGAAAGCTAAAACAGACTGTCATGATAAGGCGCGAGACCGGTCGCTGTTCGAGAGGTTTTTTGAGTCCCTAAAGGCTTATGCCGCTTTGAGCGGAGAGCTGGTTAAGTCCGACTAAAGGCATGGATAGTGCCCCGAATTCGGCGTTCCGAACTAGGGGCTTCGCCGAAATTTAAAATTATAACGTTCTATGGCTAAGTGAGAGTGTTCAAGCATTATAGTCCGATGGCCTGGTTCGCTGTGCTGAGCGCCTCCCTCGAAGGACCCAACTATGGGAACAAGAGCCCTCAGGTTTATCCTGAACACCCCAGCACTAGTTGCATGGGGGCAGAAGCCGACGACTCGCCATCTCTTAGTTATTGATAAACGGCCGCACAGAAAATAACATTTTAAATTCAGAAAGCATTGCTTAAGCGCATATGAACAAGTTTTCAGCGCACATGATACAAACGAGCGAGTTTCATTGAAATATTACATCTTTGGCACACTCATCCGCGACAAGGCGAGCTCCAGCGAGAACTTCCTTGTAGTAGTTCTCGGGCTCGCGATGCTCCTTCCCCTGCGGCGGCCCGTCCTTCACCAGCTTCTCTCCGTCCAGCTTGCCCCAGTGTACCTTTACACGGGCAAGGGCCCTCCGGGCACCTTCTATGCAGACGGAGCGCTTGATGACCTCAAGCCGTGGACAGGCCTCCACCAGCCGCCGCACCAGCCCGAAGTAGCTCCCAGGCAGGGCCTCTCCAGGCCACAGCTGAACTAGTAAGCCCTTCATGGCCTGTTCGGCCGCCTTGTGGAGCTCGGCCAGCTGCTTCAGCTGATCGCTTAAGGGCAAAGGGTGTCCGGCCTCAGAATACTGAGACCAGAACACACTCTCCGTCGAGCTGTCCTCCTCAGCTCGGTAGAATGCGGCGGCGTCGGATGTGCTGCGGGGAAGATCGAAGAACGCCCCTGGAGAACTCCGGATTCGGGTAAGTAATAGGTATTTCACCTTTATATTCCTACTTTGCATTAAGAATGCCTTACCTGCTGCTATCTTTTTCACATCCTCCAATTCTTGGAGGGCCTTTTGGGCTTCGGCCTTGGCACTCTTGGGGGTCTCAACAGCCGACGCGAGCTCGGATGCTTGCGTTTTTGCCTCAAGCTCCAAACCCTCATGTTTCTTCATGAGAGCTTGCAGCTCTTGCTGCACCTCGCCGACTTGGACCCCAAGCTTTTCTCGCTCGGCGCGCTCCTCGGCCGCTTTATTCTTGGCCTCAGTCAGCGCCTGCTTCAGGGTTGCCACCTCGGTTGTGGCCCCTACAATAAGTAGTACAATCCTGTTATTTCTTTTTGCAATCAAGCCTCTCTATAGGCACCACTTTTTTTCTCTTTCTTTTTTTTTCTAAGGGGTATTTCTTACCTTCCTTTTCCGCGAGCTGCCTTTTGGCATGGCCGAGCTCTTGCTCGGACCGCTCGAGGTCCTTTTTCAGGACTTCCACCTGCGCAGTCAGTGCGGCGGTGGACAGCAGGGAAGCCTGCATACGCATATTTAGACTTTTTATTAGACTCCTGTGAAAATTGTTGGATCCTCTATTCGGCTTTTCTTTCTGAACACCGAACAGAGCATCAGGGGCTACTGTCTATGCGGTAATGAATTTAGCATATTTTTTGCTTACCTGGAAGCCTGTTAGAAGGCTAGCGCAAGCTTCATTCAGTCCGCTCTTGGCGGACTGAACCCTTTGGACCACCGCACTCATGACAGTACGATGCTCCTCGTCGATGGTGGCGCCTTCAAGCGCCTCCAACAGACTATCCGACGCCTCTGGTTGGACAGAGGTCGCCGGCTCAGACGGCTTACTCCTCTTGGAAGGAGTTCGCCCACCGCGAGCCAGGGCGATCGAGTCCGGCGCGGTGTCCGGCACAAAGCCGGACTGGGAGCCCTGGGGGGTTTCATCCCCTTTACTCCTGGGGAACTGAGGATTGCCTTGCGGCTCCTCCAGGACCACCTCCTCCTGCCTTGTTTGGCGAGACGCCGCTTCGGCGACGTCCGCCCTGCTGGGGGAGACTGCGGACGGAACAGAGTTCATGTTCGACGAATCCAGGGAGCCGCTCGATGAATCATCGAGTGCGGCTCGGGGCGGGCTGCGCAAATAACATTCGACATTAGGGTAAGCTGCGCACTTGAAGATACTATGAGTCTTCTGGTATGTGAATACTTACGATGTCGCTGGACGCTTGGTTCTGTCCGGCCACTCCTTTCCGCCCTCTTCGGCGTTGGGGGAGTAGTCCGGCGGAGGGGTCTTCCTTTTCCTCGACCCCTCGGCCTCCCCTGTTGGGGCGGCCTTCTTCTTTTTCGCTCCCCTCGATGGAGGGGGAGAGCTTCCTTGTTCCTCCTCCTCGTTTTCATGAGAGGAGGGCGTCGCGGACTCGCCAGATGACGAGCTCAACAACACCACATTGCGGGCACTCTTTCGAGTCCCGGTGGTCTTCTTCTTCTTGACCTTCTTCTCCGGCACCACATAGGGCGCCGGAGCCAGCAGCTTCTCTAAGAGAGCTGTGGCTGGGTCTTCGGGCAGAGGAGCCGGACAGTTGATTGGTCCGGCTATCTTCAGCCACGCCTGTCAAAGGCAAAGGGAGTTTTTAGATCCCACATAGAGTTAATCTATGTAGAAAAGCTTAACGAACCTGTGAAAGGTATAAATAGCTTACCTCGCCAGCGTTGCGCTGCGAGCTGTATCCGCGGTCCTCGGAAGCGGATGTGGGGCACTAAGCGCCTTTGGTTAGCACCTTCCAGACGTCTTCATACGTCGTGTCGAAGAGCCTATTGAGGGTTTGGTGCTGCGCCGGGTCGAATCCCCACAAAGTGAACTCCCATTCTTGGCACGGGAGGATCCGGCGAACGAGCATGACCTGGATGATGTTGACATGCCGGATGGGCTTGTCCATCAGGGACCGGATGCAAGTTTGCAGTCCGGTCACTTCTTCTTCGTTGCCCCACGATAGGCCCGTCTCTTTCCAGGACGTGAGCCGCGTGGGGGGTCCGGATCGGAACTCAGGGGCCGCGACCCATTTCGAGTCGCGTGGCTCGGTGATGTAAAACCACCCTGCCTGCCACCCCTTTAAGGACTCCACAAAGGAGCCATCGAACCAGAGTGCATTGGCCATTTTGCCGACCATAGCACCTCCGCACTCCGCCTGGGTGCCGCACACCACCTTGGGCTTGACGTTGAAGGTCTGGAGCCAGAGGCCAAAGTGGGGGCGGATGCGGAGAAAGGCCTCACACACGATGATAAACGCCGAGATATTGAGGATAAAGTTCGGGGCCAGATCGTGGAAGTCCAGGCCGTAGTAGAACATGAGCCCCCGGACAAAAGGGTGAAGTGGAAAACCCAGTCCGCGGAGGAAATGGGGGAGAAAAACTACCCTCTCATGGGGCCTTGGGGTGGGAAGAAGCTGCCCCGCATCGGGAAGCCGGTGCGGGATGTCCTTGGACAGATATCCGGCCTTCCTAAGCTTTTTGATTTGACCCTCCGTAACGGAGGAAGCCATCCACTTGCCACCCGCTCCGGACATCGTTGGAGCAGGTTGGGGAAGAAAGAGTGAACTTGGGCGTTGGAGCTTGAGTGCGCAGGAGATGGATGGGCAAAGGAGGAAGAAGGCGTAGGTGAAAGAGGTGGATCTTTATCCCCTTATATAGGCTGATGCCATTATGCGTCCCCACCTACCTAATAAAACTCGATTGCCGCTCACACGCCGTGGAAAATGGCGCGGTTGGGTTACCCACGTCCGTATTAATGAGAATCCCGTTAAAGGGGGCACACGATCTTTGCTTCGATAAGACGTGCCAACGAAACCGCCTCGTTGAACGTGTTGTGGTGGAACAACAAAAATATTCCATACAGAAGGCTTGGTCGCAGTGTTATGACGCACTACGGAATACGTCAGCAGATTTGATTTGTGTTTGTATTATTCTCTATATGGCAATACGTGGGAACTTGTTTTGCAGAGCCGGACACTATTTTTTTGGTGTTTATTATCTTCTTGAAGAATTTGGAGGAGGAACCCGCCTTGCAATGCCGAAGACAATTTGCGCGCCGGACTCGTCGTCATTGAAGCCTGGTTCAGGGGCTACTGAGGGAGTCCTGGATTAGGGGGTGTTCGGATAGCCGAACTATATCTTCAGCCGGACTCCAGGACTATGAAGATACAAGATTGAAGACTTCGTCCCGTGTCCGGAAGGTTCTTTCCTTGGCGTGGAAGGCAAGCTAGGCGTGCGGATATTCAAGATCTCCTACCAATGTAACCGACTCTGTGTAACCCTAACCCTATCAGGTGCCTATATAAACCGGAGGGTTGTAGTCCGTAGGACGAGCACATCATAACCATCATCATACCTATAGGCTAGCTTCTAGGGTTTAGCCTCCTTGATCTCGTGGTAGATCTACTCTTGTACTACCCATATCATCAATATTAATCTAGCAGGAGTAGGGTTTTACCTCCATCGAGAGGGCCCGAACCTGGGTAAAATAAAGTGTCCCTTGTCTCCTGTTACCATCCAACCTTGACGCACAGATCGGCACCCCCTACCCGAGATCCGCCGGTTTTGACACCGACAGCTAGGGTTACACAGAGTCGGTTACAATGGTAGGAGATCTACATATCTGTATCGCCAAGCTTGCCTTCCACGCCAAGGAAAGTCCCTTCCGGACACGGGACGAAGGCTTCAATCTTGTATCTTCATAGTCCAGGAGTCCGGCTATCCGGACACCCCCTAATCCAGGACTCCCTCAACGGGATGCAAGGATACCGGTCCGAAGCCGTGGATGAGAGAGGTCGATCTCTTGTAATGGACGGCGGCGTCGGGGTATCAGCTCCGGCATAGTGGAGGAGGAGGATGGTGGATGGGGTGGCGTACGGCGGCGGACGAAGGAGGGTGGGGTGGAGAGGGTGTTTTGGCGCCAACGAACTACGAATGTGGAAAAGGGAGGTAGAGAGGAAGGGGGAACCATGTATTCAGGGCGCGCTTGTCTCAAATGTGAGGAAATTTACAAACTTAGCCCCCGTTTCAAATTTCTACTACATCACAACAACATTAGTCGGTTGGGGATAGGACGGTAATCTTGCATACACCGAATATTTGCCGACGAGAGTTTGTTTTTGGCGCCCACCGTGTATGAATATGAATCAGGGAGGGAGTCGATTTTGGTCGAGGACACACTATGTTTTGGCGCCCACCGTGTATGAATCCGGGTGAGAGGCGGTTACGTCACGTTTGGGTGAAATTACAAACCTACCCCTATCGAAACCTATAGAAATCCAGCATATAGGCTTTGCGTGGCAGGGATAGGCAGTAGTGATTTCCATCTCACAGATTTTGGTTTCGGGCGGATACTGCGACTTTCCCCGCTTCGTTCAAATTTTGCAGAGTGCACGTTTACCGTGCCAACTCAATTTGAATTCCGTTTGCATTCTATTTTTTTCGGGAGGGATCCATTTTCAATCGAAATTACATTCTATATGCACCATTTTTTATATATACTTTCAAAAGCACAACAAAGGATTCTGCTCCTTTATATGTATAATATGATTTACAAATACAACGATCTCGAAATCTTAAGGTTGAATTCGAATTTTTTTAACCAAATTATGTTCTACTAAAATATATGGATCAATAATATCTACATATTAAATAACATAGATGTGCGTGAATTCATATGAGTATGCATGTTTGATAGATCAATTTTGGTTCGAGTATGGATTACATGTATCATCATCTCGAATTCAAATATTTGAATCCCTTTTTTGTTCACTCCTTCCACGCCCATCTCTCTCGCATGCATGCTCCTTCAGGTAGCTATCACTCTCTTTTCTCCAGCTCACCCACACGCTCACTTCCTGTTTCTCCTATCCTCGCAAACATGGTCTCTCGAAGTCTCCCTTGAGAAGTGTCACACTCTCCCTATCATTATACATTACATGGTTTTCATTATCTCTCACATCTCTACTATTCTCTGGTATCACTCGGTACCTAAGCTTTCTTTTTCACCGCCACACACACAGTCTCCACTCGTCTTTCACTTTGTCTTTCTCTCTATGGGATTATCTCACACACCCTATATGTCTCTACATATGACTCATACCACTAAAATTACTCTCTCTCTCTCTCTCTCTCTCTCCTGTAGACACAACATTTGTTGCCGTCTCCTTTTCGTCTCCATCCCAGACTGACATTATCCATTTGTTTACCGATCAGACAACCCCGACTACCGTCTCCTCTCTCTCTCTCTCTCTCTCTCACAGACACACACACACAACTCCTGCTTCCACTCCCCTTCTCGACAACCGTCTCTCTCTCTCACACACACAAAACTCTCGCTTTCGCACCCCGACTCGTATTTCTCTCACAAACATTTATCGACTAGCTAGCCTCTAGATAGGTTTATACACCCGCACACTCGTTCTTCCACCATCGCATACATGTCTCTCTCCCGCTCCTTGTATCTATGTAGATTTTTCTTCCCTTCTTGAGACACGCCGTCACGATCGTGCACACACACACTATCGCCTCATTTTAAGATGATACCTATCGCACACACACTCCTTGTGTCTTTGTCACACATGCACTCCGTCCTCCTCCACTCTCCCTCTCTCTCTCACACACATGGGCTTTTTGCAACAACTAGCAAGATGCCCATGCGTTGCACGGAACATCAAGATGCATTTGTATGAGTAGTTTATCTTGTCGGGGAAAATGATGAATGAGGGAAGGCCTTATTTGCAAATGTGGAGAGGGGTGTGGGTATCTTTTTGCAAAATTGCCATAGTTTCCTTCCTATCCGTCAGATATAGATCGGACGACCTATATTGCAGGATGGCAGGCACACGATCATCACCGACAATGCTTTTTATAAGAGTAGGGATAAAAAATAGAGTTGGTGATGATGGTTGGCCTGCCATCCTGCAATGTAGTTATATCTAATGGATAGGAAGGAAAATATGGCAATTTACCCGCACTCTTCACCACATTTGCAGATAAGGCCTTCCCTCGTTCATCCTTTTCTCCCACAAGATCTTGATGTTCCGTGCAACGCACGGGCATCTTGCTAGTAAGAGTAGAAATTAGACATATACCACTTCTCGAATCTTGAAACCAACAACATTCCTCCCTTATCTCATCAAAACCGCCAAATGAATATATTTTTAGTGAAACATAACATATTTTTAGTGATATACGTATTTCAAAACTAGACTTTTTTTCTATCAAATCGGTGAATATGTATTAATCTACTTTGATCGTGTGGCAATGCATTGGCACATTGCTAGTAGCTATTATAATTTTTTGGACACCAGACAAACGGTGGAGTACATATACGAAGAGAAGAGGCGCACGCACGCAGTTGGCCTCTCGCTGTCTCGCACACATGAGTGTTACGTAAAGGCGATGTTAACAAATAAACCCTAAAACCCTAGGTGCACGATTGCTGCATTCGCGGGTACCGGGTATGTGGTGGAGCACCTTTGTAGGAATAGTCATCTCGCGTGATAATTTGATCCGTAGGAGTTGATGGTCGGGACCACAGGTGAATGACTTGGAGCGCGGTGGCTCGCCAGTTGCCACAGATCGAGTAGCCACGTTTAAAAGATCATTTTTTAGCGAGGTTAAGAGTTTCGATTTTCAATGGCGCGTTATAAGTAGTAAGTAGTTTTTAGAACGATTGGTATGGAGCAAAAATGGAATTCGTAGTACTACATACCTCCTTGGCGTATGGTTGTATGGTTTTTTTTTGCGATGGAGGTTGTATGGGTTTCTGTTGCGAGATGTTGAACCTGGTAGTTCTAGGGCAAATACTATGGTTTAGATTGAGATGCTGGTTTTCAGCAATGAAAATCGGAAGGGGAAACCCTTCTTTGATTAAAAAAAACTACTACCTCCATTCTAGTTTACTAGTCCCCATCGTACTTTGGGTCAAAGTTTGTCCATGAATTTTACTTGTAAAATGTGAATGGAAAACGAGATTTTGTTATACCCAAACAAAAAAGGACTGGAGGGAGTGATTGCTCTGACACAGACGCGACCTCTCATAGCGCAGGCATTGAACCGGCGCGCCGGCCAAGAGGGCCGCACTCGCTGCAGGCCCGGCTGAGCACGCCTCCTCGCCGCGTACAACCAGCTTAAGACTACCCCGCCTGCCTTCATTGAATCCGCGCGTGTGCTAACAACACGTCCTTCCGCGAGCCGGCAGGCATTTTAGAACAACAAAAATGACTAAAATATAATTAATTTACGCATGGTCTTGACTTGTTGTGCTCGTACTGGTAGCAGGAACTAGTAGAGGATTTTCTTTATTTACAACTCTCCTCGCATTTTTTTTGGCTTTGAAGTGAATCATGGTTGTGGACATTATGTATGAATGTGCAGATAACTGTGAACATGAGTTTGATGTGGAATTTGAACTTGGAATTTCGGGCTTGCGCGTGAACTATACCATGTCCAATGCTTCGTCTGTTATTGTTTGGAAAGTAATTGATGTTATTACATGACCCAAAAAACATTTTGTGCCACATCAGTAGATGCACGGACATCACAACAGGCATGCTGACTGGATAAACATTTGAACCTAGCTATTATGAAGGAAATTTTGTATTGACAACAGTTTTAGATAGCAGGAGACGCCTAGCCTGCTCTGCCTCTGCTAGCTTATTTCTGGCTTCTTCCATCTCTTCTTTGGCTTGGGTGGAGAGAGCATCTGATTGCTCTTTTCGCTTCTTCAGGAACTCAGCTACATTCTCAAGGGCTATTGCACGCTTTCTTTCAGCCTTTACTAATGCCACGAGGACACGAACAGCTGACGAATCCACCTGGCTTGTGTGTAATCCAGCATCATTTGGGAATTTGCACCTTGTGTCTAATCCAGCATCATTAGGGAACTGGCACCTTGTGTGTAATCCAGCCTCATTTTGGAAACATGATCTTGAGGTTGACATACTTCCCTCCTCGCAGGAACTGCATCCTGACATGAAGTTACTTCTTTTTTAGATAAATACTCAGAACAACCTAGATCCATTTAGTAGAAGCCAGATAAACAGAACTCGGAGAAGTGAATTCAAAAGGAAAAAAAATAAAAACAGACTACAAGGTGAGAACACCCACTTCCTACATCAAGCTAAAAACGAAAGCATTAGGACGATTAAGACTCTTCTTATTACACATCGAAGAACACCACACTTAAGAGAAACAGAAACTACAACATATACACATCGAAGAACACGAGGCTACACGAAAGTAATTGAAAGGGTGTTACTTACCAAAGCTCGTTTTACAGGTTCGGTGCAGCTCCTCTTTAACTTGCCATGCTCCTTGAAGATGTCCTGAATATCCCGTGTTTGGTCTTCATTGCTCCTCTGCATGTTCGCACTCATGGTTTTAAAATCTCAACATGGTAATACTCACAGATCTTGTGGGCAACATTAAAGCACTCATCTGCCATGTTAGAGCATCTCCAACAGAATCGCAACACGCGGCGCTTTAAAAAAGCTTTTACAGTGCTGAGATCGAGAAGTAGATACTAGAGAGTAGAGGATAGTTCTCAACATACATAGATAAAAAAGATAATTCAACTACCTCTCGTCGTCCGACTCCTCCTCGGTGATGTCCTCCACCGACGTCTGATTGTAGGCATGAAGATATCGATCGTCGTCGGATTCCCAAGGCGACGCTGCTCCTAGCCTCATGTTGAATTGAGCGTCCGCTTTTCCCCTACGCTTGTCCTCGTGATAGGCGGCTCGCTCCGCCCTCCTCTTATCCCTCTCTGCCATCCTTTGCGCATAGAACTCGCGCTCGTTGATGATGTCCTGCGGGAAGTGTTGGCGCCACAGCGCCATGGCTTCCTCGTCCATCTCGGCGATGCCGAGACGGTGATCCCGCCTCCGGTTGTCGCGACGATCCTCGTCGGTGCTAAGCCGTGGCAGAGGCGCGAGCTCCTGCGCCCGCTCCCGCGTCGGCACGTTGGGGAAGTTCAATGTTCTATGAGGCCACCGGAGGCGCCACACCGCCACGTCGTATGCGCGGGCGGCCTCGTTGGCGGTGTCAAAATTGCCGAGGCCGAGGCGCATCCCGCGGAACTGGATCTCGGCGGAGAAGCCGCCGGAGGGGCGCGCGCGGACGCCGCAGTATCCCCAAGTTTCCCGGCAACGCGGCGGCATGGTGGCGCGATGGCGGCGAGGCGAAAAAGAGCGGGGAGAGAGCGGTGGCGAGGCACAGAGCGGGGAGAGAGCGGTGGCAAGGCACAGAGCGGTGGGAGGGCGTTGGATTTTATAAAGCGCGCCGGACGCCGCGCGCCAAAACTAGCGCACGCCCAGACGCTTTTTCCCGCGCACGCGCGATCCTTTCCCGACGTCTCTGCTATCTCTACTCTCTTATCTACTATTATATTTATTTTATATTTAATATTTACTTCCTTTACTGTCTACTTTTTTTCTCTATACTTTTTCTCTTGCAATATAGGCCGTACGATTTATATCTGACAGATAGGAAGGAAACAAATGGGAATTTTGCAAAAAGATACCCATAGTCCTCTCTAGATTTGCAAATAAGGCCTTCCCTCGTTTGCCACACTACTGGCTGTAGATGAAAAACCTACCCAAGCACAGCGCGATACAGGAGCGACGCACAATTACAAGCTGATATTCTGTTGGACAATGGATAACCAATTACTTTTACGGGAACAATAGCACCCATGAAATTTGAAGGGTAGGTATGAACAAAATTGGAACTGCACATGTACTGCTAAGTGATTCAATACACACATTACCAATCGAGGAGGAGAACGATGGTCGCGGCGGCCTCTGTGAGTCATGGTCGGCAACGGGAGTCAGTTCATTGTCCACGACGGTGGTACTTCTGTGCTTGGTGTCGGCTTCTGGGAAGCAGATTCGAGACCGTGGAAGACGATGTTGGGGAAGAGGCTCCATGTACGACGACGACTGTGGACCGGCTCCAGTGTGGCGTACGAGGTCGTCGATGAGGCAGATGCGCTGCGGTGGACGAGTGCGCTGATGTAAAGGGGAGGAGCACGAAGGTTGTGGTGCCGTGGAGAAGTCTATTTTGCGGTGGGGATAGAAAATGGGGAGTATTCAGGTGTACTACTCTGGGTGCCGGGGTGGGGTTGACTGGGTAGGGTGAACCTGAAGTTATGAAAACAACCCCCTACCAAGCGTCATCCGTAGGCCTGTTCCGAAGGTTATGATGGTAACTTCCCACTGCTCGAATCAGGGTCGCGGGAGATTTTCCCGCCGACCTCAAAATTTTGTGACACTGGACTCCCCGTGTGGCGTGTTGAGTGATTCGGCTAAGCAACTAGCGAGTAGTAGTAGTAAACTCTACATATTAGGTTTGACCGAAATCAAACTTCCTAAAGTTTGACCAAGTTTATAGAAAATATAAACATTTACCATAACAAATATGTATGATGTGAAAGTACATTCAATAATGAATCTAATGGTACTTATTTGTTATTGTATATGTTAATATTTTTTGTTATAAGCCTTCTGAGAGTTTACAAAACTTGACTTTGACCAATGCTAATACGCGGACTTAAATAAAAACGGAGGGAGTACACATTTGTTTTCTTAGTTTGTAGTATACTAATCATTTGTTGAAATTGTGAAATAAATATATTAGGCTATTGACTTCGAATGTAATGGTCTATACAATTCAATAGTTACAATCTTTGTCGAATCCCAAGATGTATACAAGGTCTATAGTACTTCACAGCATGCTCAAACTCACATAATCCTAGTCAAATGAGAATCTAAATGCATTTCATAGTTATTACTTTGTAGGATGCTACAAACACAACCATAACTCTACATCAGCCATTATAGAAGCAACATTTTGACATATCCCAATGTGTGAATGAAACGTGCAGAGAGAGCTTTTGAAGATGGAGCAGATAGGGCGGGAAAGATTGTATGTATGTGGACGAGAGAGTAGGAGACAAACCTAACGAGACACAGAGAGAGAGAGATAGAGAGATAAAGAGAGAGGAAGAAGTTAGGTCTGTGAGAAAGATGGATACATGTAATATACATGAGATGCGTGTGCATCTGGATTCTGTATACGTGGAAGGAGAGGAGACAACATGTTTGATGAGAGAGTTGGAAAAACATGGACGAGAGGGGAAGGATCTCGTGGGTTGAGGGATTGACAATTTTGTGCGGGGGAGAGAGGGATTGGTAATTTTGTGCAAGAGAGAGAGAGAGAGGGTGGGGGGAGGAGTCATTCAGCCGTCGTCACATCACCCTGCTTCCAAATGACCCCGCGTTCTCTAGCGCGGTGTAGTCGCCGTCTTCGATCTACTCGATGCCCTCTTTGAAGATTGAGGTGTTGTGCATGTTGGGGTGCAAAGAGGCACAAGCGAGAGTGGTCGCCGTATAACCTTGGATGGGGATGAATTGTGTGCTCGGGGGAGTGTGTGTGTGTGTGTGTTGTGCTGCGTGTGTGTCTCTCTGTGTGTGTGTGTGTGTGTGTGTGTGTGTGTCAGATATTGAGAGAAAACAAACCTAAGGAGAGAAATGGGTATTCACGAAGAGATTGTGCGGACCTTGAGGTGGGCAGGGGCCGGGTGAGGGTGTCAAAATGTGCGTGTTGATGCATGTGTTGCATGCGACCATGCGAGGGACGGACGAATCAAGGGAGATGGTTGTTGTGTTATGGATGCTCCTCTCTCTGTCTCTCTCTCTCCCTCTCTCCCTCTCTCTCTCTCACACACACACAAGTAAACTAGAAGACCGTTCTCTCATGTATACACAACGTATCGGCATCTGTCTATGTCTCACTCATGCATGATCATTTGCACATTCACACCTCTCTATGTCTGTGTCACACGCACAACGTCTCCACATTGCCCTTCCGCCACAACACACATATGGACACATACACACGTTCTCTCTCAGTCACACACACAGAATCAGTATTAAAAAAACTAGGGCGCACCTAAAACGTCCAAATCCAAATAAACACGAACTGAAGCTAAATTCAAATATATGGAAATATTGCAGCGTCAAGAACTTTCACAGGAAAAAAAGTTGAGTAATATTCGAGGATTGTTTTCACACAAACAAAAAGGTTCGGTGGATGTCCTTCGAGCGCGACACGGTGACGCACCGTTCGATTGACCGCGCGGCCGCAGTTCACGCGCTTGCACATGATTCTATATCGTGGCTGTGGTACTAACTAATAAAAGCACTGCCTAAGTCTAATGTTTACGTGTACTAGTACGGTTTTCTTTTAAGTTTGACCAACCTTATATATAAAACTAAAATAAGCTCCCACACGCGCACTCATCAATATGCCGCCGCCGTCGTTGCGCATGCCGGCGCCCGCCTGCTCCGGCCAACAATTTCTCGCCCATCACCGTTGTGTCGCCACCATCCCTGTGCCATGAAGCCGAAGGCTCGCCCGCTCACGTCGTCTGCAGTCCCTCCTCGCGATGCCGCCGCGCTGCCAAGCACGCGAGCAACTGGTGGGGCCGCATCTATGCACGCAACGTACGAAGAGGAGGACGAGTGCGTGCTCCAGGACGCCGGCGAGGAGGAACTAGCGTGTCATTGTCGTCTCCGCCCGCGCGGAGGAGGCGAGCATGGTGGCTGTTGCGGCGGAAGCCGGTCGCGCGCGCATCGAGCCCGCAAACCGGGTGCGGACGCGGAATCTACCTTCGAGACCTTGAATGCCACATGGATCCTGCAATCTGAAGGAGCAATTTCGGCCAGTTGACTCATGTGAGCCATTTGATGCAACATGGATGGCTAGAAGGGCTTCTTCCACCTCTTCTTTCGTCTTTTTCCTTTGCTCCGTCGAACTTCTTTCACAAATCGACTGACCCAAATTATACTACTAGTACAAACATATTAAGTACAGTAGGAACACGAAGATACGAGCAGTAGTACCAACTGCAAGAAGAACAATAGTAAGACATAGTACTAGTACTACTGTACGTACTAAACAGTTCAAATAACGAGAAAGAACATAAACATAGTTCTGCTGGGGCCTTAACACAACACACCCTTGAAAATAAACTAAGCAACTAGTCCGCTTGACACTGCAGTAGAACCAGCATGAGCGACGACACTGCCACCTACTCAGACTCTGAGTCCGCGTCCTCGACTTCGTCCTTGTCCCTCTTCCTCTTCCTCTTCACCGACGCTTCTTTGCTTGAACCGGACACTGGGCTATGCTTCTTCATCCAACCCTTGTAGATATTTAAACAAAGGTAGGCATCCATTGCTGCGTACAGGATGTGATCTTCATATAATGTCTTCGACTCCCATGCATGATGAAACTCGTGATGAGGTTTCTTCAGTTTAGCGTACGAAGGATCAATCATGGCTGCTGCCAGGGTCAGCATTGAAGGTTGAGAGGAGGACACCAGGCTTGCCTTCTGGAGATCGAAGGGCTGGCCTACAACGAGACCTATCCGACGCAGGACATCCATGTCATTCTTAAAGCCTACAGTAACGAATTTCACTCTTTTGTCCTTGAGGAAGTTCTTAAAATCCTGGCACTCAACGTCAGCATGGCATATGTGGTAGACCAAGCAAAGGTTATGTACGCAAACCTGGATCATGACGGGCTTCTTCCTCTCTTCGTCCTTTAGATCCTTCTCTCGTCCCAGGACTGTGGTGTACTCAACATCTAGCCCAGCGACCCACTTATCCGTTGAACTGTCGAACATGCGTAGGAAGCGAGCAAGCCATGCTTTCACCGTCTCGGATCCACGTGTGTAGATGACGATGAACTGATCGCCGGTGATGGCTCTAACCTGGTACTCAGCGGCGACCATGGAGATTTGGGAGGCCATGGATTTTGGAGGAGGGTTAGGAGAAGATGAACTGTTGTACCCCGCAAAAAAAACTGTGAGCAAACTAATGTGAAAGGACGGGACAACTGGGAGCAAACTGTTGTAAGGTAGAAGACGGGGACGAGTAGGGCGTGCGAACAGCGTGGGGTTGCTGGCTTGCCCGATGGATAAACAGCTGCAAGCCCCCAAAGAGTTCTCAAGAACTATGCGGGACCCACTAGATGTAATGTCTACTAGACCCATATCGTAGGCCTGACGATATAGCTTCTGCCTGTTCACACGCCATGCCGGCACGTGGATGTAACTTCACTTAATTCCGTCAAACATCGCGCCTCCCACGACCTTCGCCTCCCTAACGCGGTCGCGCCCTTTGAGACTTCGACCGACTATAAATGAGCAAAAAAATTGCCTTTTTTTAGACAAGCAATTTTTTTGCCTACTCCGCATGGATGATACTCCCTCTGGTCCTTTTTACTCCTATCAACCGTTTGCAAAGTGTTTGACTAAATTTATACTTTTTTAACACCACCTTATATTAATTAACCGGCCACACCAGTACACTCATTCGATACAATATTCAGCACACAGGGCGGTACGCTATTTACAAGAATACCATCTAATCTATTGTCAAAGCTATACTTAGCGATTAAGTGTGCCACCTTATTGGCCGAACGGCTAATCTTTGAAATTGAAGATTGTTGCTCAACTTCGAGATGCTCAACGCTTTCATCTTCAGGTCACGCATAGCAGACCTGTTATAGTCCCCCGATGCAAGAGACGCTACCACAAAAGCGCAATCAGTCTCTAAAATTACAGGATTATGAAGAGAAATACATATGTAGAGACCGGCAATGCAAGCCCTAAGCTCCGCTTCCTCCACGCTTTGACAGGCATCAATGAAATCCCACGACCAAATTTATACTAAAAATATCAATATCTACAATACTGATTATAATGAGTATAAGAACTACGATTTATAATGAGTGTAAAAATATTGATTTGACATTGTGAATGTTGACACTTTTTTCTATAAGTCTGGTGAAAGTAGAGGTACATTGACTTCAGACAAAACTTAAATGCACAATGCAGACTAGTTCCTCCGTCCAGGTGCGTGCCATGTCCTATCTTGTCATCACAACAAGATTAGCTATTAGAGTACCACTACCTCCCTTCTAGTTTAAAGGGCTCGATTCAAAATTTTCACCTACTCTTAGCAAGATAGTAGAGGCGGTGGAATAGTTTTTGAAGTCTACAAAAGGACTCAACTAGTGCTGTCGTTCTTCACAAAAAAAAGTGTTTACCAATGCATGCATGAACACTAGTTACTCTAACCCCCCTCTCTTCTTTAATTCTTTGCCACATCAGCATGTTTGCTATTCCCGTGTGCATGATACCAGCTAAGATACCACCATTATGGCCAGCCTTAATCATCGCATGCAATAACTTAGTGCACCTTGAAATATGAACATGTGTGGGGCGTGTATGTTTTTAATGACTTGAGACTATACCTAGCCCGGCATGCAAGATGACTTATTATGCACCGTTCCCCATACCTGCAGGAAGCCCGTTCGTCTCCAAATCTTTTCCACTCCATGTGTGGAAACCATATGCCTGCCAAACTCTCCTTCTCCCTCCGGCGGTCCCACCACTCCACCCCATGTGAAAAATCTACATGCATGACTCTCCTCCCCCCACGCTCGTCCAATCCGTTGTGACCAGCAATATTTCCAACCCTTCGCTCCCCCATAATTTACTCCAACAAATATGCCCACGTAGCTGTTACTTAACTGCAGGTGCATTGGGTCACTGACATATGGGCCCAACAGGGGTCTGGCCCACATGTCAGTGACGCAACTGGACCTGTAGTTAAGTCAGTGCAGCTCAGTCCATATCTTACGTAGGTGTGCCATTGCTCGCTATAAATACTGTGCCTCCCACGACATCGCTATCTCCTTCCCCTCACGTTGACGTTCATCGCTATCTCCTCCCCCTCCCTCTCACGTCGACCACCATGGCATCGCCCCTCCCAAGCCCTAGGAGCCCCTCGCTGCACCGCACGGACGATCACGCGCCGCTGTTCCGTTCCTCGCCGCCACTAGTCGAGGAGAACGCGTCGGCGTTCCGCTCCTCGCCGCTACGCGATGCGTCACCGTTCCGTTCCTCGCCGCCACTAGTCGAGGAGGACGCGTCGGCGTTCTGCTCCTTACCGCGACGCGACGCGTCGCCGTTCCGTTCCTCACCGCCACTAGTCGAGGAGAATGCGTCGGTGTTCCACTCCTCACCGCGATGCGTCGAGGTGGATGCGTCGGCGTTCCCAATCTCGCCAGCACGCGCGCCGGAGGACGCGTCGGCTCCCCGCTACGAGGAGAACGTCGCGCCGCCCGCCGAGCCCACCAGCCTTGAGGATCTTTGGAAAGAAATGGATGTCGCCTTGTGGGAGGCTTTGCCTCCAGCAGAGCGCGCCAAAATAGAGGCGGAGAAGAAGGCCGAGGAAGAGAAGCGCACCGCGGAACAAGCTGCCTGGGAGACCTATGTCGCGTCCGAGAGAGTCAGGCAATTGGCTCTTTGGCAGAAGGCTCGTGCGAGGGCCGTGAGGGTGGCAGAGGACGCCCGTGCCGACGCCCTGAGTGCAGTCGGGCCCAAGCGCCTCATCTATGCCTGGCGGTATGCGGACCGAGTGCACGCTTCCAGCAAGGAGGAGTACCTGTTGGCGCCAGATCACCACACCGGTGAGATCGCGCTCGCCCGCCGGCAAGCCGCCAATCAGCACCTCGCGAGTTGCGAAGCTGAGGAAGAGGCGTTGTGTCGGCGCGTTGGGAAACGGCCATGCACCAGGGCACTCGTGGCGCGCCGCAAGCGCTCCTGCGAGCGCCGTGGATTTTAGGAGGAGTATAATTTTTGTTTCGTAAGGCGATCTCATTAGTTTTGGGACGCAAATGATAAATCCCGAACGTTCAGGAATTTTTAGCGTCCTTAATTAAGTATGTAAAAGGGAAAGTTTGGGAACCTTGTGTATTCGTACACATTTTGCAAGTACGTGCATATAGCACAAACTTTACTATATACTATCGCACTACACGTCTCTCTCGATATATGCTTGCAGACTGTACTACTCCCTCCGTCCAGGTCAATAAGTCATCTTTGGTTGTGCATCGTGACCAAGAAGGAGGGAAGACTTATACACCTAGACGGAGGGAGTACTACTATTACTTATTTACGTGCAAATGCACGTTTTAACATTACGATGCGGTTTTTGTAAAAGTAGAAAAATAGCACTAGTCAAGCTTGTGAAACGATTCAATGCAAAACAAATGCAAAAATGCTCGTTTGATTGTTTACTTTTAGCTTCCTTCTCCTAGGTTATTTCTCTGTCGTACTTTGTACGGAGTATCTCACTGGTTGGAAAGGCATGCAAATTCCCAAACCGCTTCCTACACCCTGTATCGAAATTTTTGCCTAACAAGTTGTGACGTGCAATTGGAATTCCAATTTGAGTACTACTAATAGTAGGAGTACCCGGGGCCAGTTCTTTTAGGCTTCTAGATTAGTAATCCCATAACTACTACCTCTGTCCTGGTTTATTGGTCCCCATTGTAATCTGTGTCAAATTTTGATCATGAATTTAACTAATGAAATGTTAGTGCATGTCACATGCACTACTCCATCCGTCTAGGTGAGTAAGTCATCTTAGGCTGTGCACCGTGACCAAGGAGGAGGAGAAAATGAGAAACGTTAATGTTTATTTGCTAATTAATAGTATTGCATGCAATGAACTAACCACTGCATGTCGTGTTTGATATCTCAAGTCATTAAAAGCATGCACACTCTTCATCTCTTATTGGTTGATATGTCAAGAAACAAGAAACGAGGTAGAAGTTAATACACCGCGCCTAAGTGTTTTGGGATTATTTGGTTTTTCTAAGATGACTTACACACCTAGACGGAGGGATTACAATGGTGAGGAATAAACCAGTTAAATCTTTGGTCAAAATTTAGCACAAATTACAATGGTGAGGAATAAACCAGGACGGAGTAGTAGTTTAGAAGCCCAAATAAATGAGTGAGGCGCCTTATTGTTACTCTCCACTGTGACTAGTCTTGTGGGAAAAGATGGGGAAGCCGCCAAAAGAACTGGCCCTAGGAGTAGTAGCTAGGGATCGAGTGTGCGAGATGAACCGGAGAAAGTAAATGCAGAGAGATGAAATGCAAAAAAGACGGAGGGATGTGATGGTTGCTTGTCCGTTTATTTTACCAGGCCACTTATTACTGTGAGTGGTTGGGTTTTGTGATATGACGGCTTTAATGCCGCACCACGAGCGGGGTGAGAGGTGAGACTCCCATGCAGCGCCGCCCTCTACACTTGTACCACATCGGTCGTGGTTTATTAGTCCCCCATTGAATTTGACTAAAGATTTAACTGACAAAATGTTAGTGCATGTCAACAAAAACTATATCGTTGGATTCGTATTTGAACATAGTTTTGAATGATATAATTTTAGGTGACATGCATCAACATTTATCGTACTATATATAATGTTAGTTCAATTTTTGGTCGTACTAATCTATAGTAGTAAGGTGCCCGTGCGTTGCACCGAAGAGTGAAATGCATTGATCGGGGAGTTGTTTATTTTGACAAAGGATGTGGGGGTCATCTCATGTGTAACGGGTATTGATAGGTTTCTTAGGATATTATTTCATCTCTAGAGCTCACAAACATCCGGGTGAAATAGATAAAAAGGTATCTTTTGCAAACAAAAGTGTTCAACTGTTCAACCTGCATCCAAAACTTGTGAAGAAATAACACTTATTGTGCTTTGCAAGAAATGATCTTTAAGAATTAGTTTTTGGGTATCGATTGTTATACATGTTGGCTACAGATGACATGGAACTTTCTTATAGTCAACAGTTGGCTATACTATTAAGTAATATTAACCATGCCCTTATACACCTAGACAGAGGGATTAAATCAGGATGACTTGCAAGTGGGCAGAGGAGATGTAAGAAATGGTTCATCGTAAGTCTTTCACCAGTACTGTAGTAAAAATTCATACATGGAAGATTCTAGACTAAACCATAAACGGATACACTTTTATTCATGCGCGATACTCCAATAGAGCAAGATCCTGCATGGAAGTCTCCACATGCTTAGATAGCGGATTACATTGAGCGAAGACTAATGATCAATATTTAACTTGATAATGCGTATGTCCAGGTGAACCTCCTTGGAGTCCCCGTGCACCGCATCGGCGGGTAAAGGATGCCATGGGTTTTCCAAGTACACATTGGCGGGATAGTCCCAGCTCCCCAGAGTCCAAGTCCATTTGATGAGGCCGGTGTCGCCGCCCACGTGACCCGGAGGGGTAGTAACACTGACCACACACCCGTACATAGGCCTCGTGTCAGTGTCAGCGTCAGTGGCGTCGCCCCTGACGCACATTACAGAGACGGGGCGGCGGCCTGCGCGGGCCTCGCCGGTGCCCACGATCAAGAGGAAGACGCTGCCGTCCTCCTCCGAGACTAGCAGGCGGCGGTGATCCTCCAGCGACTCCGGCATGGTGAACGGGTAGCACGTCTCGTACTTGATGTTCTCCGCCAAGGGCCAGCAGTGACTGCTGCACGCATCCGTGAGGTGATGCACCATGTCCGCCGGCGAGCCACAAAACGGCATCGGGCACTCATAGCAGTGGACGAAGGGCTCCTTGGAGGCATCGACCAGGCCGTCCATGAAACGGGAGTGGCTGTAGGGGACATTGCGCCAGTGGAATATATGAGCAAGTTACTACGAGATTTAATCTGAATAAGCACAAAATAAATCATGACGGCTATAACAGAGACGAAACTAATCATGTGGACTAGCATAGTAGTAGGATACATAGTAGAAACATGAATTCTACCACGATTTCGAACAGGAAGGACAGAGACACATATGGTGCAACGGGAGCAGCACCGTTGGCATTGAGGTTGTCGCCCATGTCCAAACACCACGTAGACACGGTCTTTGAGCACGGTTCATAGTCGTTCCACGCTCGGGAATTGAAGTTTGTAACTATTTTAGATTAGAATATATTACTCCTTCGGTGCTAGTAGTAGAGCAGAGTCCTACTCTACTACTCGACTCAAGCAAGTTAAGGCATACCACTGTAGGGAGTACAAGTACTGTGATCACTCAAGTAAGTTGTCTGGCATCGACAGGACCCTACGCTGCTGGTATGTGTCTCGTAAGTCAAGCGGCGTGTTGTAGTCATCATCACCTGTCCACTTCCCGAAACACATATTCGCTTCTCCATCTTTGTCCGCACATAATCTCGTCCAATCTTCCATCCCCGCTAAGGCGCCTCCCCCCTCGTCCGAAACCCAAGCACTAACAATGGCAGAACCGAGCAGCGTCCGCCGAAAGAGTGGCTAGAATTCGCTCCCCACAGAGGTAATCAAGCTCATTGTTTCGCGTGTGGACAATCTCAGTACCATGTCGCTCGCCGCGTGCTCATCGGGGCTGTACCGTTTACTCAAAGCCCTCAGGCCGGAGCTTTTTAAGCCAGCTCCTTGCTTGCTGATGCTGCCTGATCTTCAGAAACAACGTGTCACGCAGCATAATGATCGTAGGGTGGCGAGCATCAACCCCCTTGACTGCGATCCGATCCCCATCAGCCTCAACTACATTAACGGTATGTACTGGGTTGGCATGAACACGTCTTGGATGGTGCTCGTCGACGGTCGCGGCAGCTGGATGCTCGTGGAGGTCTACACCCGGCGATTGATCCCCCTTCCTTCGATTAACACTGCACTGCTTTGGCACCGCGGCCCAGAATACTCAGAATCTTACAGTAGCCAATGATAACCCACAAGTATAGGGGATCAATTGTAGCCTCTTTCAATAAGTAGGAGTGTCAAACCCAACGAGGAGCTAAAGGTAGAACAAATATTCCCTCCACTTCTATCGACCACCGATACAACTCTACGCACACTTGACGTTTGCTTTACCGGAAACAAGTATGAAACTAGAAGTACTTTGTAGGTGTTTTTGTATAGGCTTGCAAGAATATAAAGAGCGAGTAAATAAAAGCTAGGGGCTGTTTAGATAAAGACACAACTAAATTAGTTTTAGTAGAGAGCTTTTTGTTACGAGAAAGTTATTTGTCCCTAGGCAATTGATAACTAGACCGGTAATCATTATTGCAATTTTATTTGAGGGAGAGGCATAAGCTAACATACTTCCTCTACTTGGATCATATGCACTTATGATTGGAACTCTAGCAAGCATCCACAACTACTAAAGATCATTAAGGTAAAACCCAACCATATCATTAAAGCATCAAGTCCCCTTTTATCCCATACGCAAACAACCTACTTACTCGGGTCTGTGCTTCTGTCACTCACGCCACCCACCATAAGCAAATCATGAACATATTGCAAAACCTACAGCAGGGATCCCTCACGCTTGCGTGACACGGAGAGCACCATAGGACAGCACCAATAATAAAACATGCAACTCAAACCAATCTTGATCATCAAATAGCCCATAGGACAAAACAGATCTACTCAAACATCATAGGATAGCCATACATCATTGGGAAATAATATATAGCGTTGAGCACCATGTTTAAGTAGAGATTACAGCGGGTAAGAGAGAGGTTACACCGCTGCATAGAGGGGGAAGAGTTGGCGATGATGGCGGTGAAGTTGTTGGTGAAGATTGTGGTGATGATGATGGCCACGGCGGTGTTCCGGCGCCACCGGAAGAGAAGGGGAGAGGGGGGCCTTCGTCTTCTTCTTCCTTGACCTCCTCCCTAGATTGGAGAAGGGTTTCCCCTCTGTTCCTTGGCCTCCATGGCTTGGGAGGGGCGAGAGCCCCTCCAAGATTGGATATATTTCTCTGTCTCTCTCTGTTTCTGCGTTCTGTTTTCTGGCCCTTCACCGTTTCTTAAATTCCCGGAGATCCGTAACTCCGATTGGGCTGAATTTTGGATACAATATCTATCCGGATATTAGCTTTCTTTTGGTAAAATAAGTGCACCAACCGCCTTATGGGGTCGCCATGAGGGTCAGGGGCGTGCCCCCCTGCCTTGTGGCCCCCTCGGGCATCGTCTCGCGATGATTCCACTTCCCAAAATTCATAAATATTCCAAAAAAAAATCTCTATCAGTTTTTATTCTGTTTGGACTCCGTTTGGTATGGGTTTTCTGCGAAACAAAAAACATGCAAGAAACAGGAACTGGCACTGGGCACTAGATCAATATGTTAGTCCTAGAAATAGTATAAAAAGTTGCCTAAAGTATATGAAAGTTGTAGAATATTGGCATGGAACAATAAAAAATTATAGATACGACGGAGACGTATCAGCATCCCCAAGCTTAATTCCTGCTCGTCCTCGAGTAGGTAAATGATAAAAAAGAAAATTTTTGATGTGGAATTCTACCTAGCATAATCTTGATCATGTAATCTAATCATGGCATGAATATTAAGACACGGGTGATTCAAAGCAATTGTCTATCATTTGACATTAAGACAATAATACTTCAAGCCTACTAATAAAGCAATCTTGTCTTTTCAAAATAACATGGCCGAAGAAAGTTATCCCTACAAAATCATATAGTCTGGCTATGCTCCATCTTCACCACACAAAATATTCAAATCATGCACAACGCCGATGACAAGCCAAGCAATTGTTTCATACTTTTGATGTTCTAAAACCTTTTCAACTTTCACGCAATACATGAGCGCGAGCCATGGACATAGCACTATAGGTGGTATAGAATATGATGGTGGAGGTTGTGTAGAGAAGACAAAAAAGGAGAAAGTCTCACATCAACTAGGCGTATCAACGGGCTATGGAGATGCCCATTAATAGATATCAATGAGAGTGAGTAGGGATTGCCATGCAACGGATGCACTAAGAGCTATAAGTGTATGAAAGCTCAAACTCGAAACTAAGTGGGTGTGCATCTAACTTGCTTGCTCATGAAGACCTCGGGCATTTGAGGAAGACCATCATCAGAATATACAAGCCAAGTTCTATAATGAAAATTCCCACTAGTATATAAAAGTGATAACTCAAGAGACTCTCTGTATGAAGGATCAGGGTGCTACTCTGAAGCACAAGTGTGGTAAAAGGATAGTAACATTGCCCCTTCTCTTTTTTTCTCTCATTTTTTTTGGTGGGCTTCTTTGTCCTCTTTTTTTATTTGGGCTTACTTGGCCTATTTTATTTTTCATAAAGTCCAGAGTCCCATCCCGACTTGTGGGGAATCATAGTCTCCATCATCCTTTCCTCACTGGGGCAATGCTCTAATAATGATGATCATCACACTTTTATTTACTTACAACTCAATATTACAACTCGATATCTAGAACAAAGATATGACTCTATATGAATGCCTCCGGCGGTGTACCGGGATGTGCAATGATCTAGCGTAGCAATGACATCAAAAAACGGACAAGCCATGAAAACATCATGCTAGCCATCTTACGATCATGCAAAGCAA
Organism: Aegilops umbellulata; assembly: GCA_032464435.1. NCBI lineage: Eukaryota > Viridiplantae > Streptophyta > Magnoliopsida > Poales > Poaceae > Aegilops > Aegilops umbellulata. The sequence goes on from CP136060.1 coordinate 324,489,714, forward strand.
TATGACAATAAATGCTCAAGTCATGTATATGATGATGATGGAAATTGCATGGCAATATATCTCGGAATGGCTATAGAAATGCCATGATATGTAGGTATGGTGGCTGTTTTGAGGAAGATATAATGAGGCTTATGTGTGACAGAGCGTATCATATCACGGGGTTTGGATGCACCGGCGAAGTTTGCACCAACTCTCTAGGTGAGAAAGGGCAATGCGCGGTACTGAAGAGGCTAGCAATGATGGAAGGGTGAGAGTGCATATAATCCATGGACTCAACATTAGTCATAAAGAACTAACATACTTATTGCAAAAATCTATTAGTCATCGAAACAAATTACTACGCGCATGCTCCTAGGGGGATAGATTGGTAGGAAAAGACCATCGCTCGTCCCCGACCGCCACTCATAAGGAAGACAATCAATAAATAAATCATGATTCGACTTCATCACATAACGGTTCACCATACGTGCATGCTACGGGAATCACAAACTTCAACACAAGTATTTCAACAATCCATAACTACCCACTAGCATGACTCTAATATCACCATCTTTATATTGCGAAACTATTGTAAGGAATCAAACATATCATATTCAGTGATCTACAAGTTTTATGTAGGATTTTATGACTAACCATGTGAATGACCAGTTCCTGTCATCTCTCTAAATAGATATAAGTGAAGCAAGAGAGTTTAATTATTTCTACAAAAGATATGCCCATGCTCTAACAAATATAAGTGAAGCAAAAGAGCATTCTACAAATGGCGGTTGTCTAACTGAAGAGAAATAGGCAATCCAAACTTCAAATGATATAAGTGAAGCACATGAAGCATTCTATAAAGCCATAATCAAAGAATATAAGTGAAGTGCAAAGAGCATTCTATAAATCAACCAAGGACCATCTCATACCAGCATGGTGCATAAAATAAAAAATAAAAACTAAAGCAAAAGACACTCCTAGATTTGCACATATTGCATGAACGAAACGAATCTGAAAACATACCGATACTTGTCGAAGAAAGAGGGGATGCCTTCCGGGGCATCCCCAAGCTTAGACGCTTGAGTCTCCTTGAATATTTACTTGGGGTGCCTCGGGCATCCCCAAGCTTGAGCTCTTGCCTCTCTTCCTTCTTCTCACATCGAGACCTTCTCGATCATCGAACACTTCATCCACACAAAACTTCAAGAGAAAACTCGGTAAGATCCATTAGTATAATAAAGTAAATCACTACTCTAAGTGCTGTTGCAAACCAATTCATTTTTTTTTGCATTGTTTCTACTGTAATATAACTTTTTCATGGCTTAATCCACTGATATAAAATGATAGTTTCATCAAAACAAGCAAACTATGCATCAAAAACAGAATCTGTCTAAAACAGAACAGTCTACAATAATCTGAACATTCACCATAGTTCTGATACTTCAAAAATTCTGCCAAAATTAGGAAAGATAAAAAATTTGTATAGAAAGACAGTGCAAAAAGAATGAGAACCATTTGATGTTCCAGTAAAAAATTAAAAATCGCGCACTACAGCCAAAGTTTCTGTCCTGCACCGTACAAACCAACAAGCATTGCAAACATCCTAAAGGCAAACCTTGGCACATTATTTAATATAATGGAATTGTACAAGGGGATAATTATTTTTTTTGAAAAGTTTCTGTAATCAAGATTCATAAAGTTGTCGTGAGCATGAACAAAGTTCAAGGAGCTCTCCCACTTCAACAATGCTTGTCTTTCTCACTTTCACTTTCCTTTTTGAGGGTTCCCCTCTTTATTTTTTTTGTTTTTAAACTATATGAAAGCACTCAACAGAAATAAATGACTCTCTAAAACTTCCGGGTTGTCTCCCTGGCAGCGCTTTCTTTAAAGCCATTAAGCTAGGCATATTGTGCTCAAGTAATGGATCCACCCGGATCCCAAGGTATATCAAAGCCAATTTTAATTAACAATGATTTGTAATTTAGTTGTGAGCACAAAGCAACATATATCATGTAATGACGAAGTCTAACTCTCTTCCTATGCATCGCATGTCATAAAAGAACAATTCATGCACACAAAGTAAAGGCCAATGCATAGTATAAACAGTTTCTTGCAATTTTATCGTGTTGGAAACATAGGGAGGTGGAGATATAGTTCCTCTCTCAAAATCATCATGTGTAGTAGTAAAAGGCAACCCATCAATATAATCCTTAATAAGTGCAAGCTTCTCCGATATAGTGTAGTTGGGAAAATTCAAAAAGATAATAGGACTATCATGCGTGGGTGCAATAGCAACAATTTCATGTTTAACATAAGGAACTATAGCAAGTTCATCTCCATAAGCATAGTTCATATTGGCATCTTGGCCACAAGCATAGCAAGCATCATCAAAAAGGGATATTTCAAAAGAATCAAAGGGGTCATAACGGTCATCATAGCAATCATCCTTCGGTAAGCATGAAGGGAAATTAAACAATGTATGAGTTGAAGATTTACTCTCATTAGAAGGTGGGCACGGGTGATCAATCCGCTCTTCCTCCTTTTGTTCTTCGTTCTCCTCCTCGTCTTGTTCATCCAATGAGCTCACAGTTTCATCAATTTCTTCTTCCATATATTCCTGCAAAATATTAGTCTCTTCTTGGACAGCGGAGACTTTCTCAATAAGTGCATTAATATCGGAATTGTACTCATAATTCTCATAGCAATATTTGAGGATAGCTAAATTTTCAGGTCTATAAACAGAATCATAAAAATCGTCAAACTCTTTAAACATAGATTCAATTTCATAAGCACCCATAAAAGCAACAAATTCTTCTATTTGTTCCACGTCATAGTAATCATATATACCATTAGCATAAGAAGCTAAGGTTTTATTATCATTAAATTTGCATGAAAAGGGAAGGTGTGGAGCCTTCATCCTAGAGCAACAAGTATAATCATAACTCAAGCATAGTTGCCTAGCATACCACTTCAAAATATGAATTTGATCCCATAATAGTTTTCCTTTTTGAGTCAAGCGATAACCCCTAAAGTATTCACGTTGATACAACGTTACTCCCATAACATAATTGAATGGGGTTTTCTCAGGATTATCAAAGTAGTACATAATATCTTTCACATAACTAGCATCGAGGGTTTTAGGAGGTTCCCCATCTCCATGAGTAGCAAGTACACCTATTTTTTGGTATTTCGTGTTCCACATCCATAACTAAAGATAAAGAACAACTAAGAACAGCAAATAAAAATTACTCAGTGATAAAGCAAACAAGCACACACGAGAATATTCACCCCACGCTATTGATCCCCGACAACGGCGCCAGAAAAAGGTCTTGATAACCCACAAGTATAGGGGAACAATTGTAGCCTCTTTAGATAAGTAAGAGTTTCGAACCCAACGAGGAGCTAAAGGTAGAAGAAATATTCCCTCAACTTCTATCGACCACCGATACAACTCTACGCACACTTGACGTTTGCTTTACCGGAAACAAGTATGAAACAAGAAGTACTTTGTAGGTGTTTTTGGATAGGCTTGCAAGAATATAAAGAGCGAGTAAGTAAAATCTAGGGTCTATTTAGATAAATACACAACTAAATTAGTTTTAGTAGAGAGCTTTTTGTTACGAGAAAGTTATTTGTCCCTAGGCAATCGATAACTAGACCGGTAATCATTATTGCAACTTTATTTGAGGGAGAGGCATAAGCTAACAGACTTTCTCTACTTGGATCATATGCACTTATAATTGGAACTCTAGCAAGCATACGCAACTACTAAAGATCATTAATGTAAAACCCAACCATAGCATTAAAGCATCAAGTCCCCTTTAATCCCATACGCAAACAACCTACTTACTCGGGTCTGTGCTTCTGTCACTGACGCCACCCACCATAAGCAAATCATGAACATATTGCAAACCCTACAGAGGGGATCCCTCACGCTTGCACGACACGGAGAGCACCATAGGACAGCACCAATAATAAAACATGCAACTCAAACCAATCTTGATCATCAAATAGCCCATAGGACAAAACAGATCTACTCAAACATCATAGGATAGCCATACATCATTGGGAAATAATATATAGCATTGAGCACCATGTTTAAGTAGAGATTACAACGGGTAAGAGAGAGGTTACACCGCTGCATAGAGGGGGTAAGAGTTGGTGATGATGGCGGTGAAGTTGTTGGTGAAGATTGCGGTGATGATGATGGCCACGGCGGCGTCCCGGCGCCACCGGAAGAGAAGGGGAGAGGGGGCCCCTTCGTCTTCTTCTTCCTTGACCTCCTCCCTAGATGGGAGAAGGGTTTCCTCTCTGGTCCTTCGCCTCCATGGCTTGGGAGGGGCGAGAGCCCCTCCGAGATTGGATCTATTTCTCTGTCTCTTTCTGTTTCTGCGTTCTGTTTTCTGGCCCTTCACCGTTTCTTAAATTCCCGGAGATCCGTAACTCCGATTGGGCTGAATTTTGGACACAATATCTATCCGGATATTATCTTTCTTGCGGTGAAAGAAGGGCACCAACTACGGGGTGTCCACGAGGGTCAGGGGCGCGCCCCCTGCCTCGTGGCCCCCTCGAGCATCGTCTCGCGATGATTCCACTTCCCAAAATTCATAAATATTCCAAAAAAAATCTCCGTCAGTTTTTATTCCGTTTGGACTCCATTTGGTATGGGTTTTCTGCAAAACAAAAAACATACAACAAACAGGAACTGGCACTGGGCACTAGATCAATATGTTAGTCCCAAAAATAGTATAAAAAGTTGCCAAAAGTATATGAAAGTTGTAGAATATTGGCACGGAACAATAAAAAATTATAGATACGGCGGAGACGTATCAGCCAACATGATACCAAGTTTGATTTGCTCAAGGTTGTAATCTGCCAAGTGCCCACAAGATCTGCGAATTATAAAGACTTTAGGCTAATTGCGTTCTTCAACCGCGGTCTTGCCTATCTGACGGGTCACTGCGGTAAGTGGATAAATCTGCACGTCCATCGTAGGATCATACATCCTCCATGGTTCTCTGATGCCATTGAACACAAGGGCTTCATTTAAGCTGTCGACTCCTTCTATGGATGGACGTATTGCTGGCCTACTCCAGTCATCGCTACAAACGGCTGTTACAGGAGTATGTTACTTTCCTATGATATCATGATGGCTTGCTTATATTACTGTCAACATTTGCTGAAAAAATATTCATGCTCATAACATGCTGTTCTTAAGATTGACTAAATCAAGAGCCCTTTTTTATTTGACTCCAACTTGATATGATGTTGTAGGCCGCCTGGTGTCCCTACCCTTCCTAATCCCAGAACCTTTCAAAGAAAAGCGACATGGCAGTTGCAGGTGGTTCCTGGCTCGATCAGACGACGGCGAAAGATTGATGATTGTTCGCACGTACCGGACGTGTTGTTTCGCGGAATACAATCACAGTCACTGCAAGGTCTTTGAGCAGGATCCCAGCTTCTCTGGTCCTTCAGGAATTTTTGACTGGAGGCTGGTAAGTAGCCTTGGTATACGCTCTCTGTTTGTCGGACTGAATTATCTGATTAATCAGGAGATAACCGATGGCAAGGGTCATGATGGCAGCGCGGTTTTGTTCATCACGCAAAACTGTGTGTACACAGCGTACCATGCGTCTCTGCATAAACCATACCCTGATATGTGCCGCCATGCTCTGCAGCCCAAAGTAGGAGAGAGGGTCGCAAGTATCAGACTTCGACCTGTTGGCTGGAGTTTCCCCCGTTAGGCACCCATCTGGTTCAAGCCGTCAGCCAATCTCCACAGCTTAATAAATAGTAACGCCTAACTGAGCTAGTTAGTTTGATGCGTACACTTGGTGTAGTAGGATCTTTATTTAGTTTGATGCATACACTTGTTCTTTTTTGGTAGCCCTTTTGTAATGATGGCTGATGTTTGGTTTAGAAGAGAGAGCTTCGTCTTCACTCTTCTGGCCTGCTTACTGCTTCTGTTGCACCCCCAGCCCTGGTTGCTGCTGCTGCTATTTTGAATGTACAATCAGTAGTATATTTCGTCTGTTGGTTGAATAAATGTGTTGTTAGAATGACAAACACAATGTTTTGGAAGTCGTTGCACGGTTCGATCCTTTAGTGCCCCGTATCGTACGTAGCGCATACTATTTTTCGTACGGAACACATTTTCCACTTATTGATAACATGCAGCCCACTGATGAAGGCCCAATAGAGAAGCCCATAATTAACTGGAAGGGAGGCTCTCACATAATCCGGCCCAGGTACATGCTCATGGTCCCCTAAACATAAATAAGTAAATAAATAAAGCTAAATGTTCATGCACCAGTTCTTTGGGAAAATAGGTAGCCCAATATTTCTTTTTGAAGAATACCCAAGCTAGGCCTATTTGTTTTCTCCGAATTACTGGGCTGCAAATCTTTCAAGACGAGGAGGGATGCATTCCGGCCTGGCTTAAGAGTATGGTCAATGTCTGTTAAAAGTAATATCAAAAGGGGTTGAAAATTCCAAAAAAATTATAGCAAATGAGATATAAGTTTCTTTTTTTGTTTTTGTTCTTCACTGATATCTTATACGTATTTCATTGGATTTAACATGACATAGTACTAATTTAGTTTTAAATTTGTTTTAGTATGGCTATTAATTTTTGGATTAAGAATATTTCGTTCCCCAGCAAAAATTTGCGAATTTTTAAAATTTCCCACATATTTAGTTAATTTTTTGACCTTGGTACTGACCAGAAAATGACCAGCAATTCTAAAAATGGAAAACGGGATGCAATAAATTCCATATAAATTAGAAAATGAGTAAAAAATATAAAAATAATAGCAAATGGGCTGTACACGCCATAGATTTCGAGACTGACTTGTTTATACAAGGGTTTGTTAGTGAACACACAATTCTAGCAGCAGTGACTGTTGGACCTCCATCCAATGGCCGACGTGCTTCTTCAATCTTTGATCTTCCTGCTCCAACCGCAAAATAATGATTCCTCCACCTGACATCAGGGACCCACCGAAAGGGCCTCTGTATTTTGTGAAAAAAACGTTACCGCCGCTGACAGCTTGAACCCAACAACTATATCTTCGCACGCAAGGAAGTGCCTCCTTATTACGCACAAAAAAAATGAATACTCCCCCTGTTAGCTGGGACCCAGTATAGTGGCAGGCTGACTTGTGGGCCTACTAAGTTGACGGGGACGGAGGGCTTTGTCAACTTAGTCAATATGCACGATTCTTGCTCCAGTGACCATATGATGTCCATCCAACGACCGTAGTGCTTCTTCAACCTCTGGTCTTCTTGCTCCAGCAGCCCAAACCAGCGCCGGTCGTGCCTCTTGCTCCTGCCTCCCGTGGCCGGCTGCGATGCGGCGGAGGCCTCACCGCCCCCTACTACACCCACCGTTGGCCAGGCCATCCCTCTACTCACCCACACCCCCTGTTATTCTGCGGCGACGGCAGCCTCACACCGCAGCGAACTAGTGAACCCTCGTACTCCTCTACTCATGGGCATCACTGCCGCGTCTTCCCCGGCTCCGCGTCGTCCCCTTCGTAGGACTCGCCGTCGTCCACCGCCCAGGTGCTCTCGGCGCGGCGTGGTCAAGGAACGGCTTCCATCGGACGTGGACTATACGTGGAGAGGCTAACAGCTGGGTCCATGGCCTCAGCAAGAAAGTGCCTCCTTATTACGTGCAAAATAATTATTCCTCCACCTGACAGCGGGGACCCACCGGACGGGCCACCGTATTTCGTGAGAAAAACGTTTCCCCCTGATTACTGGGACCCACCAGCTACATCTTCGCACGCAAGGAAGTGCCTGACAGTCGGGACCCACCTGGTCGAAGCGTACGTAGCGTTGTCATTCTGGTCGCGAACGTGTACGTACATATATACTGGTGGATGTAGAGGTGTGCACGTGTCGTAGTAGAGGCGCGCACGTACCATATACACGTACATACATCGGCCAGGGTGCAAGAAAGAAAATACGGCCACGTATGTGTACATACGGGCGGGGTCTCGAACGCCTACTCGCGCATACGTACGGCGAGGGCTCGTTGACATGGCTGGGTCGGAACGGAGAAACATCGTCGTCGTCATGTTCATGGGGAGGCAACGAAATGCGTCGTGTTCATCGGGAGGCAACGGAACACGTCATGTTCATCGGGAGGCAACGGAACGCGTGGGAGCCAACCGGTTGGGTCGGAACGGAATGCGTGGTCGTGTTCATCGGGAGGGCTTGGACGGAACATGCGATGGAAACGAGGCCTGGCGTACCGCAGAACGGAGGAAATGGACTTGTGTTCGACCGGCCACTTTCGAAACAGGGGTCCTGTTGATCGGGAGGGGTGTGGCGTACCGCAAAACGGACGAAACGGACCTCCTACGGTCGAAACGGGGGTCCTGTTGATCGGGAGGGGTGTGGTGTACCGCAAAACAGACGAAACGGACCTCCTACGGTCGAAACGGGGGTCCTGTTGATCGGGAGGGGTGTGGCGTACCGCAAAACGGACGAAACGGACCTCCTACGGTCGAAACGGGGGTCCTGTTGATCGGGAGGGGTGTGGCATACCGCAAAACGGACGAAACGGACCTCCTACGATCGAAACGGGGGTCCTGTTCATCGGGAGGGGTGTGGCGTACCGCAAAACGGGACTCCACGGGATACTGTTCATCTCCACCGTCGACCTCCTCCAGCCTCCACGGGCTCCTGTTCATCCAGCCTCCACCGCGCGCTACTCCACTGGCTACTGTTCAACCACCCCTCCACGGGCACCCCTCCCCCGTCTACTATTCATCCAACCCTCCACACCACGGGGTCCTGTTCAACCACCCCTCCACCGTCTACTGTTCATCCAGCCCTCCACACCGCGGGGTCCTGTTCATCCAGAGGCAACACCACCGCTCACTGTTCATCCAACCCCCCCCCCCCCCCCCCGCAACGCTCACTGTTCATCCAATCGATCGACTTCAGTTAGCAGCAGTAGCGAAGGAATCACTCGATCGGGTTCAGTTAACAGCCATCGATCGATCGCTCGGGTTCAGTAACGCGTAGCCTGCAGTGCAATCACTCGGGTTCAATTAGAGCCCAATGCCTCGCTCGGGTTCAGTTAGAGCCAACACCTCGCACACACGCGTGTACATGTACGAGAGAAACACACATCGCTCGGCCCTCGACCTCCCACCGTAACTGGGAACTCTCCGAAATTTTCCTCCCCCTCACTTCTACCATGGTTTTTTCCGTCATGGACGGGCCAAAGAATGTCATGCAGCTGCGTATCCGGCCCGCCCAGGACGAAAACCCATTTTCTGTCATGATTTTTTGTCATAGAAGTAGGAGCCCACCACATCTATGATGATACCGGGTTTTGTCACAATTATCGTCATAGAAGTGTCATATGTATGACAGGAAAAAAATTCGTTCGGCCCAAAATGTCACGGATGTGTCTTTTCTTTGTAGTGATACCTAGTTCAATCTCGTTACCGGCAAGTCTCTTTACTCGTTCCGTAATGCATCATCCCGTAACTAACTCATTAGCCACATTGCTGGCAAGGCTTATAGTGATGTGCATTACCGAGAGGGCCCAGAGATACCTCTCCGATACACGCAGTGGAAAATCCTAATCTCGATCTATGCCAACTCAACAAACACCATCGGAGACACCTGTAGAGCATCTTTATAATCACCCAGTTACGTTGTGACGTTTGATAGCACACTAAGTGTTCCTCCTGTATTCGGGAGTTGCATAATCTCATAGTCATAGGAACATGTATAAGTCATGAAGAAAGCAATAGCAATAAACTAAAGGATCATAGTGCTAAGCTAACGGATGTGTCTTGTCCATCACATCATTCATTAATCATGTGATCCCGTTCATCAAATGATAACACATGTACATGGCTAGGAAACTTACCCATCTTTGATTAACGAGCTAGTCAAGTAGAGGCATACTAGGGACACTCTGTTTGTCTATGTATCCACACATGTACTAAGTTTCCGGTTAATACAATTCTAGCATGGATAATAAATATTTATCATGATATAAGGAAATATAAATAACAACTTTATTATTGCCTCTAGGGCATATTTCCTTCAATTTATTTGTAATATTTGGAAACATAGACGGAAGTTAAAAAGGAAAGAAAAAAACGTGAAAAAACGAGGATGTGGCCTCCCGCGTGCCTGGGCCGGCCCATCTAGTGCTCGTTTCCTTTATCTACCTACGTGAAAAAAATCACTTGAAAAAACCCATGCAAAAAATAAAGAAGCATACGAGAGTAAGGGTTTGAGGAGTAGCCGCTGCTCTCTTTGCCATGGATCAATGCTTACCTACATAAAAATAATTCACTGAAAAAAAAAACTATGCCAATAATAAAGAAGCGTACGAGAGTTATGGTTTGAGGAGCATCCACTGCCAAAAATACTTTTATACCCTCACCTTCGTCTGACATCTTAGTGTTAATAGGTGGCGGGACCTCGGATCTTCAAGAGCTTTATGTTCTTCATCAGCGGTCGGTTACAATTAGTGGTGGTCGTGATACTTTTGCAAAAAATACTTTAATTCCTTGGCGGTGTTATGGAACCAAAGAGGTTTGTGTCCTCGTAGATTAGATTAGTGTGGCATGATTTTTTTTTGTTGGTTTCATTCTTTCTGAAGTTGGAATTTTTTTCTTGACACTATGGCGAAAATCTTGCGGTTCAATTGCTTACACTTCTAGGGGTCATTTTGGAGCCAAGTTTGTTCATTGCTCACATTTTCCCCATCTTTTTAGATGGATAACTCAATGGACTATTAGAAAATAAATTTTTCATAATAAAGATTGTGCGGATGAAGGAGTGGCAACATCATGACACGAGTCTAATTGTAGTCTCTTTACTAAATTATTGAGAGTACATCATTTTGCAAATATTGGTACCATGAAGAAGGTGTGTCTGAGATACACCAAGTAGTTCTTAGTTGTGGTACAATTTATTTTATATTTTCTAGGATATTGGATCGAAAACAATGCACCTGTAATGATTGCGAGCATAAATGAAATCACAAGTATTTCTTTAAGAAATGTAAAAAAAGTGAATGTGTGTTGAATTCAAACAACAAGTTGTTTTCTCCCCCTAAAAACCAAAATTGAGAAGATCCCTGAAAAGGTGAAAAGTAGAAAAATGAGTGAAAATTGGGAGATGCTTAATCTGTGCAGTGGTGAACTTGTTTTGTGTATGCTAGACAAAATAAATAGAGGTAAAAAATCAATTTTGTTAGTGAAATAGTATAATAGGAAGATTGTGGTTAGTCAGAACCTTGTCCATGGCTTGTATGATGATTTTTTTTGTTAGGGAACGTTGCATGGAAAACAGAAAAAAAAATTATGCACACGCAAGATCTATCCATGGAGATGCATAGCTACGAGAGGGGGAGAACATCTACATACCCTTGTAGATCGCTAAGCGAAAGCGTTTATCAACGTGTTTGATGTAGTCGTACACATTCATGATCCGTCCCGATCAAGTACCGAACGTACGACACCTCCTTGTTCAGCACACGTTCAGCTCGATGACGTCCTCGCCTTCTCGATCCAGCAAGAGAGGCGAAGTAGTAGATGAGTTCCGGCAGCACGATGACGTGGTAACGGTGGTGGTGAAACTATCCCACAGGGCTTTGCCAAGCACAACAGACGTGGACGAAGGAGGAACTAGAACTAGAGGGAGAGGGGGCACAACACATGGCTTGGGGATTCATGGTGTGTGTTGCCCCCTCCCCTCCTCTCATATATATAGGTGGAGGGGAGATGAGGCAGACCTAGGCGCCCCCTTTCCTTCCTTCAGGTGTGAAGGAGAAGGTAGGAGGGGGTCCGGTGGCTGCCCTACCTCAGGCGCACCCCTCCTTCCATATTAGATGCATGGGGGGAAGGAAAGGGAGGCCGGCTGCCCTAGGGCGCCCCCTCCTTCCTTCTGTGCGTGGGAAGGGGAGGTGGGGCACGCCAAGCCCCTTGTGGGCTAGTGCGCTTCCCTCCTTTGGCCCATGAGGCCCACCAAGTCCTACCGGTGGCCTCCTGGAACCCCTTCCAGTACTCCGATGACTATCCGGTGCATTTAGAAACCCAAATATCTTCATCCTATATATCAATATTTACCTTTGGAGCATTCTGGAGCTCCTTGTCATCTCCGTGATCTTATCCGGGACTCCGGACAACATTCGGTCACCAACATACATAACTCATATCATACTATATCGTCAACGAACGTTAAGCGTGCGAACCCTATGGGTTCGAGAATGATGTATACATGACCGAGATGTTTCTCCGGTCAATAACCAATAGCGGGACCTGGATGCCCATATTGGTTCCTACATATTCTATGAAGATCTTTATCGGTGAACCTTTATGACAACATAAGTAGTTCCCTTTGTCCGTCGGTATGTTACTTGCCTGGGATTCGATCGTCGGTATCTCCATACCTAATTCAATCTCATTACCGGCAAGTCTCTTTACTCGTTCCGTAATACATCATATTGTAACTTGATACGTATCCATCATATCTATAATTTTTAATTGTTTCATGCCAATATTATACATCTTTTAAATACTTTTGGCAACATTTTATATGATTTATTGGACTAACCTATTGATCCAGCAGTCCAAATTCCTGTTTGTTGCATATTTTTTGTTTCGCAGAATATCCATATCAAACAAAGTCCAAACATGATAAAAATTTACGGAGAATTATTTTGGATATATGTGATTTTTGGGACTTGGAATCAACGCAAACGGGGGCCCACAACCCCCAAGATACACCAGGGCGCGCCCTAGGGGCCAGGCGCCTGGTGGTGTGTTGTGCTTACCTCATACGTTGGTTGGAGCTCTACTTCGGGCGCAAGGAAGCTTATATCCGGAAAAAATCGTGTTAAAATCTCAGCACAATCAGAGTTACGAATCTCCGGGAATATAAGAAGCGGTTTTCGACTAGAAAACTAGAACGTGAAACAGGAGAGAGCAGAGAGGGAGATCCAATCTCAGAGGGGCTCCCGCCCCTCCGCCGCCATGGAGGTCATGGACCAGAGGGGGGACTCTCCTCCCATCTAGGGGGGAGTCCAAGGAAGAAGAAGGAGGGGGCTCTCTCTCCCCCTCTCTCCCAATAGCGCCGGAACGCCGCCGCCCGTCGGGGTAAGGATCGTGACGATGATCTACATCAACAATCTTGCTACCGTCAATACCAACCTTCTCCCCCTCCATGCAACAGTGTAACACCCCTTCTCCTGGCTATAATCTCTACTTAAACATGGTGCTCAGCACTATATATTATTTTCCAATGATATGTGGTTATCCTATGATGTTTGAATAGATCCGTTTTGTCCTATAGGCTAATTGATGATCATGGTTGGTTTGAGTGTATATTTTATTGTGGTGATGTCCTATGGTGTCCTCCATCTAGCGCAAACGTGAGGGGTCCCCGCTGTAGGGTGTTACAATACGTTCATAATTTGGTTATTGTCAGTTGTCGGAGTGACAGAAGCCTGAACACGGATAAGTGGGTTATTGCATATGGGAGTAAAGAGGACTTGATACTTAATGATATGATTGGGTTTTACCTTAATGATCTTTGGTAGTTGCGGATACTTGCTAGAGTTCCAATCATAAGTGCATATGATCCAAGTAGAGAAAGTATGTTAGCTCATGCCTCTCCCTCATGTAAAATTGCAAGAATGATTACCGGTCTAGTTATCGATTGCCTAGGGACAAATGACTTTCTTGTTGACAAAAGCTATCTACTTTTATTACCTCGCAATTTACTCATAGTTTTAGTCTCGCAAAGTAGTTATAGTTTTATTCTTGCAAACTTATCCTTTCACCTACAAAATAGTTTCATAATTGCTTTAGGTAAAGCAAATGTCAAGTGTGCGTAGAGTTGTATCGGTGGTCGATAGAACTTGAGGGAATATTTGTTCTACCTTTAGCTCCTCGTTTGGTTCGACACTCTTATTTATCGAAAAAGGCTGCAAATGATACCCTATACTTGTGGGTTATCAAGACCTTTTTCTGGCGCCGTTGCCGGGGAGCAATAGCGTGGGGTGAATATTCTCGTGTGTGCTTCTTTACTTAATCACTAAGTAGTTTTTATTTTGTGCTCTTGTTTTCTATCTCTAGTTATGGGTAGGAAACGTAAAATACCAAAAAAATAGTTTTACCTACTAAACAATGGTTGAAGAACCACCCAAAATCTATCATACCACTGAAGCTTTCTACTTGGAACATCTTCGATCCCTATGTGCTCGTGCTGAAACCCCAACTAGCTTAGTTAAGGGAAAATCATTAAATGAGCATGCTTATTTTGTGCGACACCACTTATCTCAAAAGGGAAACTTTTATGGCATCATATTAATAGTTTGTATTGTTATGCTTTGAATTTATGCGAAATACATGATTTTATTTGTTGTTCTGAAGACCCTAAAAAACACCTTCCATTTCAGTGTGAGTTTAGTGATAACATAATCTTTTCTTCTTATGCCAAGGGTGTTTATAATTATTATGACATTGAACAAATTGAAATTTGTTGCTTTTAATGGAGCTTATGAAATTGCTTCTTTGATTGAAAAGTATGATGCTACTCTTTAAAAATCTGTAAGTTTTGCCATACTTAAATATTGCTATGAAAATTATTCTTCTAATGTTTATATTAAACCATATATTGAGGAATTCTCCACCATCCAAGAAGAGACTAATATTCTGCAGAAACCTATGGAGGAAGAAATTGATGAAATTGTGAGCTCATTGAATGAAAAAGATGACGAGGAGAGTAAAAATTAATACATTCCATGATAGATCTAAAGATTAATTTTCTTTTAATAAACTTGTTCAAACTTCAGAAATTTTGATTAAGACAAAACTAATATGCAAAGTAAAAGGAAACGCAGAGTAATAATACAAAAAAAAAATGAGAGATTAACTATAAGCCAAGTGCAAAGGGGACAGGGAAAGCTAACAATATGGTCAGGGTCTAAGAGCATGTCAAACAGCTTGTCCAAATGGAGATATAGATAATATGAGGCACAAAAAGCATTCTTATATAGATAATCTGTTGGAGAGCATTTTTGCTTCACATTGTCTATATTTTGGACACATAAACATTTTACTTGTTATAAGATATCTATTAATTACACTATGCTAACTAACTTCTAAGGCCTCACAATCAATTGAGGTCGTTAATTTAGAGTTGAATCGCCTGATTTTGACCAGGTCAACAACTTCTCAAGAAACTCCCTCATTCAATTCTTTTAGTTCATTATGCTCCCTAATTTTGGAGCTCTCACATTAGATTGAGATAATCAATTTTGGATTTGGTTCATATTTTGACTGGCTCAATGATTTTTTAAATCAATCGACGATGGCTGGCCTATAAAAATCATATCAGTCCCGCACACCTTATCACCACCTAGAAAAAGAAGCGCCAATGTGTGATACTATAGCACCAATATCGTATATGCAGTCACTGACACAGGAAATTTCCCCACATAAATACGGGTTCTTTTGTAGATAACACAAAATCACACTGCGAAAAACCCACCAAAACATCACATTATAAATAAAAAATAAAACACACTCCATCATCTACCCCACTCGCCAAACAAAGTATTCCCATAGTTCCAAAATATAAGGGTTGGGGCGGGGTGCCCCCCCTCCCGGCTTGGTGCTATGGAGCTGGTCGGCTTGCTAGCCCGACGTGGCTGGCGGCGTGGTGGCGGCCCCGGTTTTGGCGGAAGCGGCTTTGGCTGGGGGGTGGTGCGCGTGCCTGGGTGTGGTGGGTCGGGGGATCTCACGGCCAGTGCAGGCTCTGCCTCGGCAGGATGGGGTTTGCTGCCTGCGCAGGTGCGAGCAAGTGGCGATTGAGCATCTCCAGGAGAAATCCTATGTCTGGCCTTTGCCGGGTCCAGCGATGGCGATGCCCGTGGGCGTCATGCTCTTTCTTGAAAGCGTTGATGTTGTGTGGTGCTCCTCCCCCCTCTCCGCGGCATTGGCTCCGGAGGAAACCTCAGATCTTCGGGATCGGGCGATGAAGGCGCCTTCACGTCTTCTTCCCCTTGGGGGGATCGTCTCGGAACCTGCCACAACCTGGGGACCAGTGGATGGCGGCATCTTCGCCGCGTGGTTTGCAGCATCTTCGCCGCGTAGTTTGCTGAGGCGGGCATTTCGGGGGCGCTGATTTCTGTTTGGCAACGATGATGGCGTCGAGAGGAGCTTTGGTCGAGGCTCGGGCTTCAGTAGTTGGATCTTCCCGGCGTGTCCGAGGTGCTCTTCCGTTGGTTGCCTGGTTGCTTTGAATTCGGAGCTGTGGTGGAGTGTGTCCATGTGGTGACGATGACATGCGCTTGGTGGTCGATTACAGAGGGCATGGTCGGTGCAAGTCCTGCATATTTTCTTTGTGATGATCGTCGACAAAGTCGGAGCTGTCCGTTGTTCGTGCGTGTGGCCTTCTGTTGGCATGTGCCGTCATGATTTTTGTGCAGCTACTTGTAGCTCTGTGATCTCATGTTGGTGGCCAGGTTGGCCGGTGGTACCCATGTTATGTGGGTTGGTTTGTATCGGTTTTAGCCCGGTTATCCGTTAATTAACTGGGCAATTCTCTCCTTCTTAGTCAATGAAAATGGCAAGTCTTTTGCCTCGTTTCAAAAAAATAAAAAAATATAAGGTATATTATTTTTTAAAGTCAAATTCATTTACTCTGACAAATTCAGTGCCAAAAATATCGACATCCCAATATTAAAAGAAATGAAAATTCTTTTCATGATGAATCTAATAATACCGATTTGATATTACGAATATCGATATATTTCTCTACAAGTTTGGTCAAACTTGAAGAGGATTGACTTAAAAAAAAACCGATACGCCTTATACTTCGAAAGAGACAAAGTAAAAAAAGGTATGAAGATCCAACAACAGCAACGGCAGAGAAAACCGCGCCCAACCCTTCTAGTAGTTACTAAGATATAGGAGTAGTATATAGAATACTAGAAGATTTTGAGATGGGTCTTTTTAGACCGTCGTCTATATAAAAATGTAGACAACCGAATTTAGATCAACTGGAGATGCTCTAACCTGGTCATTTTTGTAGTTTTGGGACCAAATCTCCACAGAGTGATCGGTATTCCTTACGAAGTTCATGCATAGTTGCCGTTTTCCATAGAGGAAAAAGCAAACTGCACGCACCATCTAGGCATCATCACCCGACAGAGCGGACGATGGGTCGGGTCGGCCCCTGCGCCACTCGCCGGCAGGGTCACGGCGAGATCTCCAGAAGAGCGACGCAGTCAAAACCGAAGTGCCCAACCCACGTACTCCTACTACAGACAAAGCAGCGTGTGGGCATGGAAGCGAACAGCTCGCCCGCTGCGCTAGCTAAGCTATGGCCTCGTCCTCGTGAGATCCCAGTCTCCCCGTCCCCATCGCCGGGCGTCGTGTCGGCGACGGATGATGATGGGCCACCGATCGAGCCCCTGTGCCGTCGCTTTCGGCGCCGCCCGCCTCCCGCCCTGCCTCCCGCGCATGCAACGGCGACGCGCGACGGAAAACGGGGTCGCTAGCCCGCCGTATCGTGCCATGCCGACAGGGAGTACGCTCGGTGCTGCCGAAAAGGAGAACGGGCATCCATCTCACGTAGTCATGTATCAGATCGGCTTTCTCTCCGCACGTCGTGGGTACTGCACTATTTGCGTATGCCGCCGGAGGGGAAAAGACAGGGGCTTTGCGTAGTTGACGTCAAGCTGATAGATCAACTCGCTGTTGATTTTGAGCCTTTTCTTTCATGGACGTGGGACTAGTCATGTTTTCTATTTTCCTTTGATGCATATATGGCAAAAAAAATTCCTTCACGCCGAAGGCATTGCTTCAGATTGCTTAGCCGTGCTCTTCGAGGTGAAAATATAGAATCTGATCTTCAGTGGTACATCTGACGACGACGACCATGACGTTGATGCATCGCATTGCTTCCAGAGGACATTTCATGTAATACGGAAATTCGCAGGCGCACGCGAGTGCGGGAGCACTCACCTGCCAAATACCGTCACCTGTTCGTTTTGCCTCGCGTTTCAATCCTGCACGAGTGCACGGTAACGTTGAAACTTACGTTTTTTTGCATTTAAAATGCCAACTTTTAACCAGTTTTAGAGATATAATTTTAAACAATTTTTCCTGTCGGCCGTAGACACAAAATAATGGGACTTTTATCGATTGTTCGCACTAAGTTTCAAGTAGTGAAACTTAACATATTTTTAAAAAATCATCAAAATATATTCAAAATGAATCTTATTTAAAAGCGATGGTATGAGAAACATGAATATAAAAACGAAGCTTAATTTGGAATTTTTGTTTAAAAGATATAAAACTTTAAAGCTCTGAAGCCAAAATAAAAAGCGGGCAAAAGAGGCGTGAGTGCCCCGCACTTGCGTGCCACAAATCCTCTCCCATGGTTGATAGTGTTGTTAACTTGTTTGTTATTTGTCGTTGAGTGTGTAGGATTTCTTTGCATATCCTTTTTATTTTATTTTCGCTGTGTGCATTCCTAATATGCTGATTATTTTTAATATTGTACAGTTGCAGAGGTGAGTGTGTGAATGGTATCATCTTGATATTAATATACTTCCTCCGTCCTAAAATTTTTGTCTTACATTTGTCTAGATACGGATGTACCTAAAACATGACTTGATACATCCGTATTTAGATAAATATAAGACAAGAATTTTAGGACGGAGGGAGTACTAACTTTTGTCAAAAAGCATACATCAGTTTTTTTTATGTTGAATCTTGAGTTAGTGTCGATTCTAGTTCGTTCTTGCGTCGACGTACCTGTACGCGCGCGCCAGCGAAAACGGGCTCGGTGCTGCCGGAAAGGAGAACGGGCATCCATCTCGCGTAGTCACGTTTCCAATCCACTTTCTCTCCGCACGCCGTCCTTTTCGCGAAAAAATGCAAGTTTCATCGAGATCTCAACATCGTGAATACAGTGTTTGCGTATGCTGATTGCTGGCGAAGTAAAAAAAAGATAGGCTTTACGTAGTTAACGTCAAAATGATTGATCAACCCGCTATTGCTTTTGATCCTCTTTCCTAATGCGGGAACTACTCATGGTCTTTTTAGTAATAGTAATTTTCTATAATTTCTCCATTAAGACAGCTATAGCAGCGTTCGGATCCATCTGAATGTCAGCACTTTTATAGTGCGGGCCGACTTAAGATGTTGACGGAGTTTCTGTGCTAAAAATCAATCCTTTACTAGTAGCTTCTATAGACTCCAAAGAGAGAGAATCTGGTCCGATGTTCAGACCATCAAATTTATATCTGAAAAAACCAATGTTACTGCTGGAAAAAAGCCAAAAGGTGATCCTAGAACAGCAATGTGGTGCTCCTAGCAGCAAAATAATATTATTATTTGCAGTACACGAGCAAAGATCTTCCTCTAACTCAGACGGGTGTACTGGATATACTATGATTGTTCTTGGCACGAGAGAGAGGTTCGTCTGCGTGTTCGGTTGGCACGTGGCCATCCATCGGTCCGGAAAGCCACTGGTTGTGTGCGAGAGAGTGTCTGCTTTTCAGGCACCAGCAGCAGGCACGGGGTAGCGGGCCGCCGGGCCCGGCCCTGCCGTGACCCGCCGGGGTAGTAGGCGTCGCACGTGCCTACGCAAACAGCTGCGTGGCCGTGTTTATCCAGTTCGGGGCAGAACCACAGCTGGTTGCCGAGCTCTGTGTCAGCCTCGCCCGAGTTCCGTCAAGGGGTGAGTGTGAAGATATATTTTGATGTCTCACTGGGCAGATCTTTTCGTTTCTAGCGCGAGTCGGTAGGACTAGGACAGCACATGTGGGGGGTGCCTGCGCATCTGGGTAAGTTTGGTTGGTCAGGCGACTCAATGGATTGCCGGAGCTTTACCGCACTGAATTTGGCCCTTGTTTGCCTTGTAGCCACACCATGGATGCTAGTATTTGTCTTCGAGATAATATGTCATACATGTTATAGATTTAAAAAATGTGGGACACTTAAGCATCCCAACCGTTGATCTTGCAGACCTACTGGCAAAGAGATTAACATGATCAAGGGTGCCATACACGCAAAAAAACATGATCACAGGTGCAAAATTCCTCTTCGAAAAAGGCTTCAAATTTTGGGGGTCTATGTGATTTAGTATTTCTACTTTTGAACAAAGGGACGCCCTCCCTCCCATCCCCTCCCCCTCCCCATCCCCACCTGCCCGCTCTAGGGCGACACGGGTGGAATCCTGCCCTATGTTCTGCTGGGGAAGCCCACACGGCCACCAAGGATGGCGGCGACAAAGCACCCCCTTTGGGCTCCCACACAAGTGTCATGGGCTCTAGGATAAAAGGGACCGGCGACAAAGGTGGGTTGGGCTTGCACTTGTGTTTCAAATTGTTCCTATCGTGCCTCTGTTCTACTTGCACCAGTGGCAGAGCCATCTTACAAGTTGAGCCTAGTGAAATGGTCGAGAAGAGGTGTCTAGAGGGGTGGGGGTGATTAGACCCTCAACAAGCAAAAGTAGCAGTTTTTTAATTTTTCAAGTTAAGGTGGAGTTTTAGCATAAGTTTAAGCATTCACAATACATTTCAAGCAGCATGGCAAGAGTACATGAGCAGTGAAAAGTAAAGCATGCAAATTGCAAGAAAGTAAAGGGATGTGATTGGAGTGTGCAAACGCAATTGGAGACACGAAGATTTTTGGCGTGGTTCCGATAGGTGGTGCTATCGTACATCCACATTGTTGGAGACTTCAACCCACGAACGGTAACGGTTGCGCGAGTTCGCGGAGGACTCCACCCACGAAGGGTCCACGAAGAAGCAACCTTGTCTATCCCACCATGGCCATCGCCCATGAAGGACTTGCCTCACTTGGGTAGATCTTCATGAAGTAGGCGATCTCCTTGCCCTTACAAACTCCTTGGTTCAACTCCACAATCTTGATGGAGGCTCCCAAGTGACACATAACCAATCTAGGAGACACCACTCTCTAAAAGGTAATAGGTGGTGTGTTCATGATGAACTCCTTGCTCTTATGCTTCAAATGATAGTCTCCCAACACTCACCTCTCTCTCACAGATTTGGCTATGGTGGAAAGATAATTTCAGTGGAAAACAACTTGGAGAAGGCTAGAGATCAAGATTCTTGTGGTTGGATTGGAATATCTTGGTCTCAACACATGAGTAGGTGATTCTCTCTCAGAAAATGAATGCTGGAAGTGTAGGCACGTTCTGATGGCTCTCTCACATATGGAGAAGGGGGTGGAGGGGTATATATAGCCTCCACACAAAATCTAGCTGTTACACACATCTGATCCAACTCGGTCAGACCGAATATATGAACTCTGTGAGACCGATTTAGTTCAAAATGTGAACGTTAGACTTTTCGGTGGGACCGACATGATCAACTCGGTGGGACCGATGTGCTAGGGTTAGGGTAAAACCTCATCTCGATTTGACCGATTACACAAACTTGGTCAGACCGATTTTAGTAATAAGAAAACAGAGAGTTGGTCAAGCAAACTCGGTGGGGCCGAATGCCTATTTCGGTGAGACCGAAATAGTTCCAACATGCAACAAAGAGTTTGCAAGCCCATCTCGATAAGACCGAGATCCCATCGGTGAGACCGAACTGATTAGGGTTTCTGGTAGTACTATGTCAAGTGAACTCAGTGGCGCCGGATGAATCAAATCAGTGGGCCGAGTTTGATTTTAGGTTTTGGACATATTTGGAATTGAGAAAGTGGTTGAGGACTTTGGAGCATATCACTAAGCACTTTGATCAAGTGGACCATTAAGCAACACCTCATCCCCTTTTAATAGTATTGGTTTTTCCTATGGACTCAATGTGATCTTGGATCACTAAAATAGAAATGAAGAGTCTTGAGCTTTTGCCAATCTTTGTCCTTAGCATCTTGAAGGGGTTCCACATCCTCTTGTCCATGCTACGCCTTTGTTGAACTTTCTGAAATATATCTAGATAAAAATATTAGTTCAACAAGTGATATGTTGGCATTAATTACCAAAATCACCCAGGGAGCACTTGTGCTTTCAATCTCCCCTTTTTTGGTAATTGATGACAACATACATCAAAGCTTTATATAACGATAAAGAGAATAACAAGTAAAGCTTTGGATAAACATGTAACATGCATAGGCTCCCCCTACATGTATGCAATCATGTAAAGATTGTTTATAAGAGCATGTTAATAAATAAGAATGTCAGAGCAAGCAATGAGTTACATGCATCTTGGCTATATGCATGAGAGCAAATGATGTAAATACAGGAAGTGTACCTTCATGTTCATGAGTCCGTCTGGCAAACAATATGTACATTAGCAAGAGATCATCATGCACATGCGTGTAATGCATATACTTACCTTGTGGTCTTGAGTTGGCTTTGGAGGAGATGAACTTGAGAAAACAGGGTTAGATAACACAAGAACACCTACCAAACAAAGCAATTTCAGGAAACCACAAAAGTACCAAGATTGGGATGACATGTAGTGAGTGAGTACTTAGTACTCTATTTGGATATAGACATGTCCCCAAAGAATAAAGATATGCATCGAATTCCAAATATTTTTCTTCCCTTAGATATGAACTCTTACTCCCCCTGAATCTGATATTGGATAACGGGAGAAGATAGGGTAAGAGAAAATCAGAGCAAAACAATCATAACACACACTAACATGTCCTTCCCCTCTTAAAGACATGTGACTTCTCTCCTTATGGATAATAAGCATATGGAGAAGCTTAAAGTATGCTTTCTCTCTTATGTGATAAGCTTTGATGTGCTCTCTCTCCCCCTTTGACATCAATTTCTAAGAAGGGGTCTTCTGGAGCATGAGTCATATAGGTTTGGTCCTAGAAACACATTGCAAAGTAGCATATAATTTAAGATGCTAGTAGAGGACAAGAATCATCGAGTGGAGCTGGAAGGAAAAAGATAATGACAATGGCAAAATGTTTCCTTAGTAGTGAAATCGGTAACACCAAGTTATTTTCATCGGTGACACCGAGTTGATAGTGTCATAGATGATGCATATCGGTCAGACAGGGTTTGTCCTTGTCGGTTGGACCGATGAACAATCTACAATGCAGAATTGTAGTTTGGTCTAGCCAAGATGCAGAAATCGGTGAGACCGAGTTCAATGCATAGAATTTTTTTTGTCATCTCAGCTCACTTGGCAAATAAGATCTCACAAGGATTTGCAAGGAATTTACTAAAAGATTTGCAATGAATTAGATGCAGGGAATGCAGAAAATAATAGAGAAAAGAAAAGAAATCTAGATGAAGTGAGAAGGAAACAAACAGGCTAGGCACAAATGCAAGAACACAAAGAAATACTAGAGAACTTCATCTAGAAAGGGTCGGCGACAATGTCACCTATGTTAGAGTATATTGACTGAGGAGTCAAGTGAGAACACTTGATCATAGGCCATACTCATCGTTTAAGCTCAAAATGGGGTTACCATCTTTCGTTTAGCATTTTGATGTATTCACATCTTGTTGAGCTGCTTCGACCCATGTCTTGGGGTAAAGCTTCTCTAAGATGGAATGACATTCCTTGGGTGGTGGTTCTGATCTTGATCATGTAGTTGAACTTGTGTAGGATGCTCAAGGTTTATGTAGCTCATCAAGAGTTGGGAGCACCACTTGTAGTTTATGTTCATCTACCTGCGTGGGTTAGATTTGCAAGGAAGAGCACTTGTGTATCCAAAATGACTATCATGAAATTTGATACCAAATGAAATTTGATATATAGAAATTATCAAAGGACATGTTGAAAGGATTCGTGCTTCCTTGTCTTCAACCACCATATTTTAGGGACTTGGAGATGTAGAGATTGCTCATGATGTGAGTGAGTTGCAATCTCATAGATTTAGATTCATCCAAGTACCTACAAGGGTTAGATAGCATGCAAGGGTACAAGTATAGATCCAAGACATGATCATTATCATAAGAGTAATATCAAGGATTAGTCAAAGGATCATGCCTTGCATGCATCCAATGGAGTTTCTACTCCAAGTTTGAGGCATCAATGATGTTCAATTCACCTCTCAAACGGAAAAATACTTTCCCATCAAGTGGTTTGGTGAATATATCCGCCAATTGCTTATCGGTTCGAACATGCTTAAGATCGATATCTCCTTTAGCAACATGATCTCGAATGAAATGATGACAAACTTCAATATGCTTAGTTCGAGAATGTTGCACGGAATTGTGAGCAATCTTAATGGCACTTTCATTATCACAAAGCAATGGAAGATGTTTCACATATATCCCATAATCTTTAAGAGTCTGGGTCATCCAAAGTAATTGAGCACAACATGAACTGGCGGCAATGTATTCCGCTTCGGCGGTGGATAAGGATACCGAGTTTTGTTTCTTAGAGGAGCAAGACACAAGAGATCTACCAAGAAATTGAAAAGTACCTGAAGTGGACTTTCTATCAACCTTGTCACCGGCATAGTCCGAATCGGAGTAGCCAACAAGATCAAAAGAAGACCTCTTAGGATACCAAATGCCAAAGTTTGGTGTATGAATTAAGTATCTCACTATCCTTTTCACAGCCTTAAGATGACATTCCTTAGGGGTCGCTTGATATCGTGCACACATGCACACACTTAGCATAATATCGGGATGGGAGGCACGTAGATATAACAATGAACCAATCATAGAGGGGTAAACCTTTTGGTCAACCGGTTTGCCATCCTTTGTCAAGTCAAGATGTCCACTAGTAGGCATGGGTGTTTTCATACCTTTGCTTTCCTGCATGTTGAACTTCTTGAATAAGTCCTTGGTATAATTTGTTTGAGAAACAAAGGTACCCTCCTTAGTTTGCTTGATTTGCCAACCAAGAGAGAACTTGAGTTCACTCATCATAGACATCTCAAACTTCTCCAACATTAGTCTTCCTAACTTTTCACTAAAATGAGGGTTAGTCGAACCAAATATGATATCATCCACATAAATTTGGCACACAAATAATTCACCATTGACCCTTTTGGTAAAAAGTGTAGAATCAAATTTTCCAATCTCAAAGCCTTTTTCAATAAGGAACTTGGTCAAGCATTTACACCACGCTCTAGGAGCTTGTTTAAGACCATAAAGAGATTTGTGAAGTTTGTAAACATGATCGGGTTTCTTAGGATTAACAAAGCCGGGAGGTTGTTTAACATAAACTTCCTCCTCAATTTCACCATTTAAAAAAGCACTTTAAATGTCCATTTGATATAAGATAATATCATGATGATTGGCATAAGCAAGTAACATGCGTATGGACTTAAGTCTAGCAACGGGGGCATATGTCTCACCATAGTCCATACCTTCGACTTGAGTGTAGCCTTGGGCGATGAGACGGGCCTTGTTGCGTACAACTTGTCCATATTCATCTTGCTTATTCCAAAACACCCATTTGGTTCAAATGGCATTTTGGTTGTTGTCCGACTTCTCTACCAAGGTCCACACTATTGGTGAGCGTAGCATGCAATTTCAAAAAAAATCCTACGATCACGCAAGATCTATCTAGGAGATGCATAGCAACAAGAGGGGGAGAGTGTGTCAACGTACCCTCATAGACCGAAAGCGGAAGCGTTATGTTAAGGCGGTTGATGTAGTCGAACGTCTTCATGATCCAACCGATCCAAGTACCAAACGTACGACACCTTCGTGTTCAGCACACGTTCACCTCGATGACGTCCCTCGAACTCTTGATCCAGTAGAGGGTCGAAGGAGAGTTTCGTCAGCATGACGGCGTGGCGACGGTGTTGGTGATGTGATCCGCGCAGGGCTTCGCCTAAGCACTATGACGCTATGACCGGAGGAGTAAACTGTGGAGGGGGCACCGCACACAGCTAAGAGAAATCTTGGTGTGCCTTTGGGGTGCCCCCTGCCCACGTATATAAAGGAGGGGGAAGGAGAGGACGGCGGCCAGGAGGGGCGCGCCATGGGGGGAGTCCTACTTGGACTCCTAGTCCAAGTAGGATTCGCCCCCCTTTTCCTTTCTTCCACCGGAGGGAAAAGAAAGGAGAGGGAGTGGGAAAGGGAAGGGGGGCGCCGCCCCCTCCTCCTTGTCCTATTCGGACTCCCTAGGAGGGGGGCGCACGACCACCCCCCACGGGCTTCCCTCTCGCTCCCTTAGGCCCATTTTGGCCCAACACTTCCCCGAGGGGTTCCGGTAACCCCTCAGTACTCCGGAAAAATACCCGAATCACTCGGAACCATTCTAATGTCCGAATATAACCTTCCAATATATGAATCTTTATCTTTCGACCATTGGAGACTCCTCGTCATGTCCGTGATCTCATCCGGGACTCCGAACAAACTTCGGTCACCAAAACACATAACTCATAATACAAATCGTCATCGAACGTTAAGCGTGCGGACCCTATGGGTTCGAGAACTATGTAGACATGACCGAGACACATCTCCGATCAGTAAACAATAGCGGAACCTGGATGCTCATATTGGCTCCCACATATTCTACGAAGATCTTTATCGGTTGAACCGTTATGACAGCATACGTTATTCCCTTTGTCATTGTTATGTTACTTGCTCGAGATTCGATCATCGGTATCTTCATACCTAGTTCAATCTCGTTACTGGCAAGTCTCTTTACTCATTCCATAATACATCATCCCGGAACTAACTCATTAGTCACATTGCTTGCAAGGCTTATTATGATGTGCATTACCGAGAGGGCCCAAAGATACCTCTTCGATACTCAGAGTGACAAATCCTAATATCGATCTATGCCAACCCAACAAACACCTTTGGAGATACCTGTAGAGCATCTTTATAATCACCCAGTTACGTTGTGACGTTTGATAGCACACAAGGTGTTCCTCCGGTATTTGGGAGTTGCATAATCTCATAGTCAGAGGAACATGTATAAGTCATGAAGAAAGCAATATCAATAAAACTAAACGACCATAATGCTAAGCTAATGGATGGGTCTTGTCCATCACATCATTCTCTAATGATGTGATCCCATTCATCAAATGACAACACATGTCTATGGTCAGGAAACATAACCATCTTTGATCAACGAGCTAGTCAAGTAGAGGCATACTAGGGACACTCTGTCAGCGTTCTGGGAACGGGGGTCCCCAGACATGCCTGCCTGCGGCCCATGGCGTGGCTGAGCTAGCAGGCCTGTACGACCCATCTTCATCAACAAGGCATCTAAGACCCTCGCGAGGGGACAAGCCTCGCGAGGCGGACGACGCAAGACCTCCTCAGGAGCGGCCTCGCCGGGCAGGCTCGCGAGGGGCGGAGAGATCAAGGCAAGACAAACCTCGCAAGGCTCTGGTGACGTGAGCCTTAACGATCGACACCAGGCGGGCGCGAGCGCGCGCAGCGTCCTTGTTTCCTCTTTGGTGCTAAGGAGGCAAGCGCAGACACGGAGTACCGAGGCATCAAGCAAAGGTTTCCATATCGGTGCAACGAGACCAAGACCAGAAGGACAGCAAGACGGAGGTCGCCATGGAGCCCAAGGCGGCGTCACCACCAGAGCCTTTTGCGGGCGAAGACTACTTTTGTCAGGATAAGTTGTACTAGCTGTCCCCTTTCAAATTGGCCGTTGTTGGCTCCCTTCCCGCTCAATATTTGGGGAGAGGACCAGGGCATCTATAAATAGGACTAGCCACCATAGTAGGAGCGGGCGAACTCATTCGGAGCCCTCTCATTGGATCTTTAGCCACACACCAAGCACAAGAATACCTCAACCTCAGGAGGTTGTTCTTCCCCTTGTACTATTCATCATCAGCCCAAGAGGCAATCCACCACAACCACACCGGAGTAGGGTATTACACCACATCGGTGGCCCGAACCAGTATAAATCTTGTGTCCCTTGTGTTGTGAGTTCGTCGAGTTTGTTCTTGAGATCTTAGCTAGTTAGGACGTGGATCGGTAGGGAGGACATCTTCGCACGCACCCCAGTGTTCGAACCTTAAGGGTTTTGCCGGAACCCGTGATCCGACATTTGGTGCGCCAGGTAGGGGTGCACCGTAGCCTTCCCCTCTCCAATCTACTCTCCGTCACCACCGCGCTCAGCCCTCATGGCAGGCGCCCCGCTACCGGCTCTGATGGTCAGCGCTGACGACGGGGCCAGGGGGCTCCGAGCCCTGACCCCCGCCTTGCGGCAGGTGCAGTGGCCACCCAAGTTCAAGCCAGAGATGCCACTGCGCTACGACGGTGCGGCGGACCCAACAGCTTTCCTGCTGGCATACGAGGAGGTCGTCCTTGAAGCCGGATGCGACGACAAGGTCATGGCCAACTAGTTTCCTATGGCCCTCACTGGCGCGCCGCGCGCCTGGCTGCTCAACCTCCCCGGATCCACGGCGGCATCTTGGGTGGAGCTGCGCGACCTCTTCACTGCGCGCTACGCGGCACCGGCGCACCACGCGGTCGCGGCCCTCATCGACGGCGGCGCCGGCCTCAATGTGCTCTCCGTGGAGGCCTTCAGCCTTCTTCACGTACCGCTCGAGCGGCTCAACCTCAGCAAGCCTTTCTCAGGAGTTGGCGGTGGCGCCGCCCACTCCCTAGGGAAGATCCACCTCCCCATCACCTTCGGCACGCGCGACAACTACCGCACCGAGCTGGTCGACTTCGACATCGCCCGCATCAGCCTCCCGTACAACGCCGTCCTCGAGTACCCGGCTCTGGCCCAGTTCATGGCAGCAACTTACCCGGCATACAACCTCATGAAGATGCCTGGAAGCAAGGGTGTCCTCACTATCAAGGGGGACACCAAGGAGGTCGTGGTGGCGCTCAAACTTGCCTTCAAGACCGCTGCGGCGGCGCAGCCCGTCGGCACTGGTGCCCCCGATGCCAAGGAGGCCGCACCAACCAAGAAGAAGCAGTTGTTCACCCAAGACAAGGCGGAAACCAAGAAGGTGCCGGTCGATGAAGACGGATCCTCGGGAGCCGCCTTTACCATAGGTGTCGACCTTGACCCAGGCCAAGAGGAAGCGTTGGTGAAGTTCTTGCGCGCAAACAAGGAGATATTCGCGTGGGAGCCCAAGCAACTGGTGGAGGTCCCTAGAGAAGTGATTCAACATAACCTGAGGGTGTGCCCCAACATGCACCCGGTGAAGCAGCGGGCGAGACGGCAGTCCACGGAGAAGCAGGCCTTCATTGTCCAAGAGACCCGCAAGTTGGAGGCGGCGGGTACCATTCGCGTGGTTCGGTACCCCGAATGGCTGGCGAACCCCGTCGTAGTGCCGAAGAATGGCGGGAAGGAGAGAATGTGCATCGACTTCACCAACCTCAACAAGGCCTGCCCCCAAGATCCATTCCCGCTCCCACGCATCGACTAGATCGTTGACTCCACCACCGAGTGCGACCTTTTGTGCTTCCTGGATGCGTTCTCAGGGTATCACCAGATTAAGATGGCGGTAGAATATATAGAGAAGACAGCCTTCCTGACCCTGTGTGGGGTGTACTGCTACACCTGCATGCCCTTCGGACTGCGCAACACGGACGCGACCTTTCAGTGGTTGATGCACATCGCCTTAGGGCGGCAGCTCAGGAGAAACACAGAGGCCTACGTTGACGACATTATGGTAAAGACTCGGGAGGCAAGAACCTTGATCCAGGATCTGGAGGAGACCTTCACGAGCCTGCGCCAGGTGAACTTGCGACTTAACCCGGAGAAGTGCGTATTTGGTGTCCCTTCCGGCAAGCTGCTGGGTTTCCTCGTATCACACAGACGGATCGAGGCAAACCCAGAAAAGATCAAGGCCATCGAAGACATGAGCCCACCTAAGACCCTCAAGGAAATGCAGAAGCTGGCTGGATGAGTGACTGCGTTGGGGCGCTTCATCTCCAAGCTGGGGGAGCGCGCCCTACCCTTCTTCAAGCTGATGAAGAAGAAGGGCCCGTTCGAGTGGACCCTGGAGGCCGACCGAGCCTTTCAAGACCTCAAGAGATACCTGACCAGCCCTCCGGTGATGGTGGCGCCGCGGCCTCTCGAGCCCCTGGTGCTTTATCTCGCAGCCACCCCGTACTCCTCTAGCGCAGCAATGGTGGAGGTTCGGGAAGAGCACCAAGCCGAGGGCGCGCCTTGCCAAGATACGGCCGAGGTGACGCAAGATCAAGAAGGCGCAGCAAGAGCCGCAATGGCATCAACTAGGAACCAAGCTCGGCAGTACACCGCCGCCGAGATCCGGACCAGCGATCAGGCGCCAGAGGTTCCATCGCCTCAGGAGATATCCCAGCTTCCGCAAGACACGAGCCCCACCAACGCGCCAGCTCTCGTCAAGCACCCGGTGTATTTCGTGTTGCGGGATGCAAGGGCATGGTACCCAATGCCCCAAAAGCTCCTACTCGCGCTCTTGGTGGCCTCGTGCAAGTTGCGACACTACTTCCAGGGCCACCCCATCAAGGTCGTCTCAGCCTACCCACTAGAAGGAGTGCTCAGGAGCCCCAACTCTGCTGGAAGGGTCGCTGAGTGGAACATCGAGCTGCAGGCATTCCAGTTGGAGTTCATCACTACCAGGGTCATCAAGGGAGCTGCACTTGCTGATTTTGTGGCGGAATGGACGGATGCCCCGACGCTGGAAATAGGCGATGACCGGTCAACCTTGCTGGGAAGTGAGGCGCCCGACGGCTGGGTGATGTACTTTGATGGTGCCTTCGCGCACTAGGGCGCGGGGGCTGGAGCAGTACTCGCCTCGCCCACTCAAGACAAGGTCTACTACGCCGTACAGCTCTGCTTTCAGTAGGGTGAGAAGGTCTCCAACAACATTGCTGAATACGAAGGCCTGATAGCTGGCCTGAAGGCTGCAGCCCTGGGGTGAAGCGCCTCATCGTCAAGGGCGACTCACAGCTTCTCGTCAACTTCTCCAACAAAGTGTATGAGCCGAAGGATGAGCGAGGCATACCTCGCAGAAGTGCGCAAGATGGAGAAGAAGTTCCTGGGCCTGGAGTTAAAGCACGTGCCTCGTGGAACCAACAAGGAAGCCGTTGACATTGCCAAGAGGGCATCCAAGCGGCAGCCCCAGGAACCAAGCGTCTTCGAGGAGCGGCTCTTCAAGCCGTCGGCACCGCCACCACTGTCAAGGACAACTCAGCCTCGGGAGGAGCTCCTGCATCCGCCAGCCACAGGAGCCCCAGCCTGTGGCCCGACTTCGGGAGGGCGCCTACTCTTGGCGCTCAAGCCCCAGGAGGGATGCTGGATCAAGGAATTCAAGGAATACCTGATGCAAGGGACTTTGCCAGAGAAGGAGGAGGACGTGATACGTCCCGTCGTATCTACTTTTCCAAACACCTTTTCCCTTGTTTTGGACACTAACTTGTATGATTTGAATGGAACTAACCCGGACTGACGCTGTTTTCAGCAGAATTGCCATGATGTTGTTTTATGTGCAGAAAACAAAAGTTCTCGGAATGACCTAAAACTCCACGGAATATCTTACAATAAATAATAAAAAATCCTTGCCAAAGATGAAGACCAAGGGGCCCACACCCTGTCCACGAGGGTGGGGGCACCCCCCTAGGGCATGCCCCCCTACCTCGTGGGTCCCCTGGAGACCTTCTGATGCCAACTCCAATTCTATATATTTGCTTTCGGGGAGAAAGAAATAAAGGAGAAGAAATCATCGCGTTTTACGTTACGGAGCCGCCGCCAAGCCCTAAAACCTCTCGGGAGGGCTGATCTGGAGTCCGTTCGGGCCTCCGGAGAGGGGGATTCGTCGCCGTCGTCATCATCAACCATCCTCCATCACCAATTTCATGATGCTCACCGCCGTGCGTGAGTAATTCCATCGTAGGCTTGCTGGACGGTGATGGGTTGGATGAGATCTATCATGTAATCGAGTTAGTTTTGTTAGGGTTTGATCCCTAGTATCCACTATGTTCTAAGATTGATGTTGCTATGACTTTGCTATGCTTAATGCTTGTCACTAGGGCCCGAGTGCCATGATTTCAGATCTGAACCTATTATGTTTTCATGAATATATGTGTGTTATTGATCCTATCTTGCAAGTCTATAGTCACCTACTATGTGTTATGATCCGGCAACCCCGAAGTGACAATAATCGGGACCACTCCCGGTGATGACCATAGTTTGAGGAGTTCATGTATTCACTATGCGCTAATTCTTTGTTCCGGTTCTCTATTAAAAGGAGACCTTAATATCCCTTAGTTTCCAATAGGACCCCGCTGCCACGGGAGGGTAGGACAAAAGATGTCATGCAAGTTCTTTTCCATAAGCACGTATGACTATATTGGGAATACATGCCTACATTACATTGATGAATTGGAGCTAGTTCTGTGTCACCCTATGTTATGACTGTTACATGATGAACCTCATCCGGCATAATTATCCATCACTGATCCGATGCATACGAGCTTTCCATATACTGGTTTACGCTTATTTACTTTCCCGCTGGTATTGTTACAATCACTACAAAATACCAAAAATATCACTTTTGCTTTCATTACTCTTTTGTTACCGTTACCACCACTATCATATTACTTTGCTACTAAACACTTTCCTGCAGATACTAAGTTTCCAGGTGTGGTTGAATTGACAACTCAGCTGCTAATACTTGAGAATATTCTTTGGCTCTGCTTGTGTCGAATCAATAAATTTGGGTTAAATACTCTACCCTCAAAAGCTGTTGCGATCCCCTATACTTGTGGGTTATCAGGACGCAGAGCGCGTGGCCCGGCAGGCCACGACATACTGCATCTAGGACGGTGAGTTGCATAGGAAGCGGCCAAACGACGTTTCACTGCGTTGCATCTCCAGATACCAGGGGAAGGAGTTGCTATCTAACGTTCACGGAGGGGACTGCGGGCACCACTCGTCATCACGGACCCTCGTCGGCAAGGCATTTCGCAGCGGATTCTACTGGCCCACGGCACTCAACGACGCGGCCGAGATGGTGAAGTCCTGTGGAGCTTGCCAGTTCCACACCAAGCAGATCCATCAGCCGGCTCAGGGCCTCCAGACTATTCCACTCACTTGGCCGTTCGCGGTCTGGGGGCAGGATATCTTGGGCCCATTTCCTCGAGCGCCAGGGGGCTACCGCTACCTCTACATCGCCATCGACAAGTTCACCAAGTGGGCAGAAGTGGAAGCCGTCCGCACCATCCCAGCTGGTTCCACGGTCAAGTTCATCAAGGGTCTCGTGAGCCGTTTTGGGGTCCCCGACCGCATCATCACTGATAACGGCTCGCAGTTCACTAGTAACCTCTTCAAAACATACTATGCTAACCTTGGAACGTAAATCTGCTATGCTTCGGTGGCGCACCCCAGGAGCAATGGTCAGGCCGAACGCGCCAACGCAGAGGTCCCGAGGGGCCTCAAGACCAGGACTTTCAAGAAGAAGCTCGAGGCCTGCAGCAAGGGCTGGTACGACGAGCTCCAGTCAGTGTTGTGGTCCATCCGCACCACCGCTACCAAGCCAACGGGAGAGACCCCGTTCTTCCTCGTCCACAGAGCAGAAGCGGCCCTCCCTCACGAGGTCAGGCATCGCTTCCCACGGGTCCTGGCGTTTGATGAAGCGCAACAGGACACCACGCGGGGGATGGGCCTCGTGCTGGGGCAGGAACGCCGCCGCGAAGCCGTTCTACGGGCGGCAAGGTACCAACAGGCGCTGTGGTGATACCACTGCCGCAACATCTGCTCCAGGACGCTCGAGGCGAGTGACCTCGTCCTGAGGCGGGTCCTCTCCAGGGAAGGGCTACATAAGCTCTCACCCATGTGTGAGGGCCCGTTCAAGGTCGTCCATGTCTCCAGGCCTGGCGCCGCGCACGTGGAGATGCAGGACGGGATGCCCATCCAGAATGCCTGGAACATCCAGCACCTCCGGAAGTTCTACCCATGAAGTAAGGCCTAGTGCCTATGAAGAAAGGCCCAGTGCCTGTGAAGAAGGCCCGGTGCATGTGAAGAATCGCCGCCCGTGACACTCTCACGTAATAGTGAGTGGGGTTGTACACGCCTCGGAGTCTCAGGAGTGCCGCCCTCGGGCCTCGGGGGCTCCCTCCCACGTCTTAGTGGCAGCACTTAGCTTCGCGCTGGTGAGAAGACTCGAAGACTAGGCTAGGTGCCGGACGCGGCATTTCATTTTCTTTCCGTAGTTGGCTTGCCTCCTTTTAATTGAAAGTTTGCTTCTATAGTCCCTTGCTGGTTTGGTCCTGTTGCTTTTGCTGTTGTTTCTGGTTCTAGTTTAACCTGTTTTCTCTCTCTCGCACACCTCGCGAGGGGGCTAGGCAGGCGCCCTCGCGAGCCTTTTCCTTTCTTCCGCCCTTCGCCTGATTTTTTCGTGAGGCATCCTCATTCGAGCCAACAAACTGGCACACCTCTCTTGATCTGTGCCCCTCAGGTATCGCGATGCGAAGCGCTGGGTCTAGGCTCGGCTAAGCGACAAGCCTCCAGGCGACGTTCCTAGCAAGTTCTCCTAACGAGTTTTTGTAGTTCCCTAACACCCACCAAGTCAAGGAAGGCCTCCGCAGGCACTAGGAAGCGAGTCCCTCGCGAGGAGGAGGCTACCCCAAACATGCCAAGCTAAGTTACCTCTACACAAAATAACGGCACAACACGGAAACAGTAAACACAGCATAACGATTGGGAAATCATAGTTCGATACACGCCCCCCGGGGCCCAAACAGGTTTCTTCTTGATGCAGAAAAGAAAGGAAGAACAAAATAAAGCGGTGCCTACCCTTACGGCGGTCCATGGAGGTAGGCTCCTGGCGCCGTCCTGAGCTCAGCCAGACCCCTCCTCACGCTTCACGGAGGCGCGGCGACGAGACGACCCGCTGCCACCTTCGAAGCGGGTGCGGCGGCTGGTCGTAGCCACCGCCGCTGGAGCTGTCGCTAGAGGAAGAGCCGTAGCTGGGCGAGGTGCGGTCGGCACCAAGGGTGGGTCCTCCCTCCTCCTCGTCCCGACCATCGCCAAGTCAGAGCACCTCCTTGCCGTCGTTCACCTCGGGGCAGCACCCGGCGCGACGACCATCTTCTCCAAACACCCTCACGAAGAGGCTCGCATCACCGTCGTACTTGAAATGGAGGGCGCACTGCCTGCCCAGGCCCCGCGCGCGGGCGAACATCTGCCAATCGCGAGCTAGAGCTATGTTGCCTGCGACGGAGACCTCGACCGCAAACCAAGAAGCTCTGCTGCAACATGTT
Organism: Aegilops umbellulata; assembly: GCA_032464435.1. Lineage (NCBI taxonomy): Eukaryota > Viridiplantae > Streptophyta > Magnoliopsida > Poales > Poaceae > Aegilops > Aegilops umbellulata. The sequence goes on from CP136060.1 coordinate 324,524,829, forward strand.
GGGGAACGTAGCAAAAATTTAAAATTTTCCTACGTGTCACCAAGATCTATCTATGGAGAAACCAGCAACGAGGGGAAAGAGAGTGCATCTACATACCCTTGTAGATCGCTAAGCGGAAGCGTTCAAGTGAACGGGGTTGATGGAGTCGTACTCGTCGTGATCCAAATCACCGATGACCAAGTGCCGAACGGACGGCACCTCCGCGTTCAACACACGTACAGCCCGGTGACGTCTCCCATGCCTTGATCCAGCAAGGAGAGAGGGAGAGGTTGAGGAAGACTCCATCTAGCAGCAGCACAATGGCGTGGTGGTGGTGGAGGAGCGTGGCAATCCTGCAGGGCTTCGCCAAGCACAGCGGGAGAGGAGGAAGGAGAGATGCAGGGCTGCGCCATGGAGAGATGGGAACTCTTGTGTTGGCAGCCCCAAAACCCTCAAGTATATATAGGGGAGAGGGAAGGGGTGCGCCCCCTTTAGGGTTTCCACCCCAAGGGGTGCGGCTGCCCCAAACCCATCTAGGGTGGCGGCCAAGGGGGTGGAGAGGGGAAGCGTGCCCCCCAAGCTAGGTGGGGCGCCCCCTCCCCAAACCCTAGGCGCCTTGGGCCCTTGTGGGGGGGGGGGGGGCGCACCAGCCCACCTGGGGCTGGTCCCCTCCCACATGTGGCCCATGCAGCCCTCCGGGGCCGGTGGTCCCACTTGGTGGACCCCCGGGACCCTCCTGGTGGTCCCGGTACGTTACCGATAAAACCCGAAACTCTTTCGGTGACCAAAACAGGACTTCCCATATATAAATCTTTACCTCCGGACCATTATGGAAATCCTCGTGACGTCCAGGATATCATCCGGGACTCCGAACAACATTCGGTAACCACATACAAACTTCCTTTATAACCCTAGCGTCATCGAACCTTAAGTGTGTAGACCCTACGGGTTCGGGAGACATGCAGACATGACCGAGACGTTCTCCGGTCAATAACCAATAGCGGGATCTAGATACCCATGTTGGCTCCCACATGTTCCACGATGATCTCATCGTATGAACCATGATGTCAAGGACTTAATCAATCCCGTATACAATTCCCTTTGTCTATCGGTACGATACTTGCCCGAGATTCGATCGTCGGTATCCCGATACCTTGTTCAATCTCGTTACCGGCAAGTCTCTTTTACTCGTTCCGCAACACATCATCCCGTGATCAACTCCTTGATCACATTGTGCACATTATGATGATGTCCTACCGAGTGGGCCCAGAGATACCTCTCCGTTACATGGAGTGACAAATCCCAGTCTCGATTCGTGCCAAACCAACAGACACTTTCGGAGATACCCGTAGTGCACCTTTATAGCCACCCAGTTACGTTGTGACGTTTGGCACACCCAAAGTATTCCTACGGTATCCGGGAGTTGCACAATCTCATGGTCTAAGGAAATGATACTTGACATTAGAAAAGCTTTAGCATACGAACTACATGATCTTGTGCTAGGCTTAGGATTGGGTCTTGTCCATCACATCATTCTCCTAATGATGTGATCCCGTTATCAACGACATCCAATGTCCATGGTCAGGAAACCGTAACCATCTATTGATCAACGAGCTAGTCAACTAGAGGCTTACTAGGGATATGGTGTTGTCTATGTATCCACACATGTATCTGAGTTTCCTATCAATACAATTCTAGCATGGATAATAAACGATTATCATGAACAAGGAAATATAATAATAACCTATTTATTATTGCCTCTAGGGCATATTTCCAACACAACAGCCGTCCGCCTATAGCCAGAGCCCGCCTGGACCGGAGGCCGGCAGCTCGTCGGCAAAGAAGCGCGGAAGTTGAAGCCAGTTGCCGGCCGGGTTCTCCGACCAGACGACAAACTCCGACAGCACCTCTGCAGAATGGAAGCGCGGCCGGGGAGGCCGCGCGAGCATGGCGCGTCTCCCTTCGTCAACAGGGCTCCCGCGACAGGAACAACCCCTGCCACGCGCAGCGATGCCCCCGCGGGAGCGGGGGGCCACGGCGTGGGTCGCGGTGTGCTTACGGGGATGGCCGCATCCGCGCTTGGTGATACGTCTCCAACGTATCTATAATTTTTTATTGTTCCATGCTATATTATATTCTATTTTGGATGTTTAATGCGCTTTATTATACATTTTTATATTATTTTTGGGACTAACCTATTAACCGGAGGCCCATCCCAGAATTGTTGTTTTTGCCTATTTCAGAGTTTCGCAGAAAAAGAACATCAAACGGAGTCCAAACGGAATGAAACCTTCGGGAACGTGATTTTCGGAACGAACGTGATCCAGAGGACTTGGACCCTATGTCAAGACATCAACCAGGAAGGCACGAGGTATGGGGCGCGCCTACCCCCCTGGGCGCGCCCTCCACCCTCGTGGGCCCCACGTTGCTCCACCGACGTACTTCTTCCTCCTATATATACCTACGTACCCCCAAACTACCAGATACGGAGCCAAAAACCTAATTCCACCACCACAACCTTCTGTACCCGTGAGATCCCATCTTGGGGCCTTTTCCAGAGCTCCGCCGAAGGGGGCATCGATCACGGAGGGCTTGTACATCAACACCATAGCCTCTCCGATGATGTGTGAGTAGTTTACCTTAGACCTTCGGGTCCATAGTTATTAGCTAGATAACTTCTTCTCTCTTTTTGGATCTCAATACAATGTTCTCCCCCTCTCTTGTGGAGATCTATTCGATGTAATCTTCTTTTGCGGTGTGTTTGTTGAGATCGATGAATTGTGGGTTTATGATCAAGTTTATCTATGAACAATATTTGAATCTTCTCTGAATTCTTTTATGTATGATTGGTTATCTTTGCAAGTCTCTTCGAATTATCAGTTTGGTTTGACCTACTAGATTGATCTTTCTTGCAATGGGAGAAGTGCTTAGCTTTGGGTTCAATCTTGCGGTTTCCTTTCCCAGTGACAGTAGGGGCAGCAATGCACGTATTGTATTTTGTTGCCATCGAGGATAACAAGATGGGGTTTATATCATATTGCATGAGTTTATCCCTCTACATCATGTCATCTTACTTAAAGCGTTACTCTGTTCTTGTGAACTTAATACTCTAGATGAATGCTGGATAGCGGTCGATGTGTGGAGTAATAGTAGTAGATGCAGGCAGGAGTCGGTCTACTTGTCTCGGACGTGATGTCTATATACATGATCATACCTAGATATCCTCATAACTATGCTCAATTCTATCAATTGCTTAACAGTAATTTGTTCACCCACCGTAATACTTATGCTCTCGAGAGAAGCCACTAGTGAAACCTATGGCCCCCGGGTCTATTTTCCATCATATTAATCTTCCAACACTTAGTTATTTTTATTACCTTTTATTTTACTTTGCATCTTTATCATAAAAATACCAAAAATATTATCTTATCATATCTATCAGATCTCACTTTCATAAGTGACCGTGAAGGGATTGACAACCCCTTTATCGCGTCGGTTGCGAGGATTTTATTTGTTTGTGTAGGTGTGAGGGACTCGTGTGTGGCCTCCTACTGGATTGATACCTTGGTTCTCAAAAACTAAGGGAAATACTTACGCTGCTTTACTGCATCACCCTTTCCTCTTCAAGGGAAAACCAATGCAGTGCTCAAGAGGTAGCACTTGGGCGCCGGGGAGTCGGGCCCCTCGCGAAGGGACTTTCTTTTCTCTGCGGCGGAGAACCTCTTCGACGGTACCATTGGAGTTGGTGGTGGAGCAGAGGAGGAAGAAGCAAGCGGAATGGAAAAAATGGGTGATGGGGGCTCTGCCCCCCTCCTCATTCATAGCAGCAAACGGCCGACCAACGCCCCCACGATCACAGGTAATGATGGTTTTCCTTGCATGTCGCAGGGACTTGTCAAGTCGGGCAGTTGCTGAGGCTGCGTGGGGAAGTGGAGACGCCCACGTCCAATCAACCGCCACGCGTCGACCAAAGCCGCAGGCTTTTGGGGCCCGCGGCGCTTCGCGCTTGATCTTTGGCTTCGCCTCGAAGCCAAGCCCGAGCGCACCTTGGGCCCGGGGTCTACCGTCGATGTTCTGGGAATGGGGGTCCCCAGACTTGCCTGCCTGCGGCCCATGGCATGGCTGAGCTAGCAGGCCTGTACGGCCCATCTTCATCAACAAGGCATCCAAGACCCTCGCGAGGGGCCAAGCCTCGCGAGGCGGACGACGCAAGACCTCCTGGCCTCGCCGGGCAGGCTGGCGAGGGGCAGAGAGATCAAGGCAAGGCAAACCTCACGAGGCTCTCATGACGTGAGCCATGACGATCGACACCAGGCGGGCGCCAGCGCGTGCAGCGTCCTTGTTTCCTCTTTGGTGCTAAGGAGGCAAGCGCAGGCGCGGAGTACTGAGGCATCAAGCAAAGGTTTCCATATCGATGCAACGAGACCAAGACCAGAAGGACGGCAAGACGGAGGTGACCATGGAGCCCAAGGCGGCGTCACCACCAGAGCCTTTTGCAGGCGAAGACTACTTTTGTCAGGATAAGCTGTACTAGTTGTCCCCTTTCAAATTGGCCATTGTTGGCTCCCTTCCCGCTCAACATTTGGGGAGAGGACCAGGGCCTCTATAAATAGGACTAGCCACCAAAGTAGGAGGGGGCGAACTCATTCATCCCTCTCATCTGATCTTTAGCCACACACCAAGCACAAGAACACCTCAACCTCAGGAGGTTGTTCTTTCCCTTATACTGTTCATCATCAGCCCAAGAGGCAATCCACCACCACCACACTGGAGTAGGGTATTACAGCACATCGGTGGCCCGAACCAGTATAAATCTTATGTACCTTGTGTTGTGAGTTTGTCGAGTTCGTTCTTGAGATCTTAGCTAATTAGGACGTGGATCGGTAGGGAGGAAATCTTCACGCACACCCCAGTGTTCGAACGTTATGGGTTTTGCCGGAACCCATGATCTGACACACTCTATTTTGTCTATGTATTCACACATGTACTAAGTTTCCGGTTAATACAATTCTAGCATGAATAATAAACATTTATCATGATATAAGGAAGTATAAATAACAACTTTGTTATTGCCTCTAGGGCATATTTCCTTCACACACTTGGTTCCTCTCGACGTTGTGTAGCTCTGCGTGCATGGCGTCCACCCCATCCGGATCATCAAGCGCTTCTTCAACCTTCATAGGTTCAATACTAGAGATGAATGAATAATGTTCACAAAAATTAGCCGAACGAGTTTTAGAGCGAGTAATTCTCCCGGTTTGGATATCATCAAAGATTTGTTCGACTGGATGGTCTCTTGGAACTCTTGCTCTAACTCGTGAGAGCTTTTGTTTGGGTCGGGGTGGAACATCATCTTCATCATCTTGTTCTTCCTCTTGGCCTTCTTCGTTGTTGGTGTTGGTGTTATCTTGTGGGGGTGGAGATGGAGGTTGATGAGGTTCATCTTGTTGTACATCCTCTTTTCCTTCATCTTGGCGTGTTCCACTTGTGGATGCCTCCAATTAAACTTGTGGTTCACCTTGTCGTGAAGTGGAGGCTTCCACTTGAACGGACGAGGTACTCTCCTTTACCTCCGTTGGGCGAATCTTGCCAATAGACAAGTCTTGTATTGCTTCCGAAGGGTCTTTGTCTCCTACATCAATTGGAAATTGCTCTACCTGCGAGCAATTAGATTCATCAAACTTCACATCTACCGTCTCTTCAACCTTTTGGCTGAAATTGTTGTAGACACAGTAAGTCTGAGAGTTTGAGCCGTAACCGAGTAAGAAACCTTCATGAGATTTAGGAGAAAATTTCGAATGACGATGCTTATCAAGAATATAGCACTTTGAGCCGAATACTCGGAAGTATCCAACTTGGGGTTTGTTACCGGTGATAAACTCGTATGCCATCTTGCCGAGTAGCTTGTGAAGATATAGACGATTTGTTCCATGACAAGCTGTCTCAACCGCTTCCGCCCAAAAGTGTTTTGGCGTCTTGTACTCATCAAGCATCGTTATCGCCATCTCAATAAGAGTCCAGTTCTTCCTCTCAACAACTCCATTTTGTTGAGGTGTGTACGTAGCCGAGAACTCATGTGAAATCCCTTCTTCGTCAAGAAAGGTGTCCACATTTGCGTTCTTGAACTCCATTCCGTTGTCGCTGCGAACCTTCTTGATCTTCACTTCAAATTGATTTTGGCCTTCCTTGCAAAGTTCTTGAAGATCTTTTGGACCTGTGATTTATCATCAAGAAAGAACACCCACGTAAATCTTGAAAATTCATCGACAATGACTAAACCGAACGAATTACCACCGAGACTTTTATAGGCGTTTGGAACAAAAAGATCCATATGAAGCAGTTCGAGCGGTCTTCTCGTGGTCATGATTTTTTTTCACGGGGTGGCTTCCTCCAACCCGTTTTCCTTCTTGACAAGCACTTCACAGTTTATCCTTGTCAAATATAACGTCTTTCACTCCAAGGATATGATCACCTTTAATAAGCTTATCAAGATTTCGCATGCCCATGTGACCTAACCTTCTATGCCACAATCAACCTTTAGAAGATTTAGCAATTAAGAAAGTTCTAGGTTGCCTTTTTAGTGAAATCAACAATGTATAGATCACCTCTACATATACCGGTAAAGACCATATTATGATTATCTCTTCGAAACACTTGGCAATCTACTTCAGTAAATAGGACATTGAATCCAAAGTCAACTAATCTAGATACGGAAAGTAAATTATAGCCAATTGATTCAACGAGCATAACATTTTGGATGGAGCTGTCATGTGAGATGGCCATCTTACCCTTTGAGTTATCACCAAAAGTGACATATTTTCGAGGGCCGTTGTTTTCAGCAAGCTCACGAAACATATCCTTGTCTCCGGTCATGTGATCGGTACATCCACTATCAAGGACCCATTCCTTTCCTCCAGCCATGTAGCCGCGAAGATTAGCCATAAGACCAAAATGTCTCATAGACTCATCGAGATCAAAGTCACTATCGTCATCCTCGTCATAGTATCCATGTTCAACATCGTCTTGTGATTGATCATCACCTAGAGAGAGTGATTCTTTAGATTTATGATCATGACAATGTTCATCTTTATGAATTCTAATCACTAACGAGGTAATCTTACTAATGATTCCAACATCTCCTTTGGCACGCATAAGGTCACAAAGCTCAAATAGACAATCACCAAACTTAGGATCTTTAGGATTCATCTTATTTAAAGCAATGGACTTTTGGAGAATCACATCTAGATTTTTCAAGGAATAGTCTGGAAAGCGTTCCTCAAGATATCTCCACATGGTTTAAGCACAATCAAGAGTAGGCAAGCAAACAATCAAATTTCTAGGCGAACCTCTAATGATAAGATTGATGGTTCTAAGATTGCGGATCATGTCAAGTGACTCATCAAGGGTAGGATGCAAGGGGTCAACAAGGGACGCACAAGGGCTAGTGATGTACTTGTTCAAATGATATTCATTGAAAATCTCAAGCATATTATTTTTTCAAGCATTAAAGAACTCTCCATCAAGCATAGGCACTCTATGTCTAAAACTCCCCATCGTAGACTCATCCATCTTCCTCCAATGGTGATTAAACCAAAGCAATGGAGACCAATGCTCTGGTACCAATTGAAAGGATCGTGAAGAGGTGTCTAGAGGGGGTGATTAGACCCTCAACAAGCAAAAGTAGTAGTTTTTAAATTCTTCAAGTTAAGGTGGAGTTTTAGCACTAGTTTAAGAATTCACAATACATTTCAAGCAAGCATGGCAAGAGTATATGAGCAGTAGAAAGTAAAGCATGCAAATTGCAAGGAAGTAAAGGGATGGGATTGGAGTGTGCAAACGCAATTGGAGACACGGAGATTTTTTGCGTGGTTCCGATAGGTGGTGCTATCGTACATCCACATTGGTGGAGACTTCAACCCACGAAGGGTAACGGTTGCATGAGTCCAAGGAGGGCTCCACCCATGAAAGGTCCATGAATAAGCAACCTTGTCTATCCCACCATAGCCATCGCCCACGAAGGACTTGCCTCACTTGGGTAGATCTTCACGAAGTAGGCGATCACCTTGCCCTTACAAACTCCTTGGTTCAACTCCACAATCTTGACGGAGGCTCCCAAGTGACAACTAACCAATCTAGGAGACACCACTCTCCAAAAGGTAATAGATGGTGTGTTGATGATGAACTCCTTGCTCTTGTGCTTCAAATGATAATCTCCCCAACACTCAACTCTCTCTCAAAGATTTGGCTATGGTGGAAAGATGATTCGAGTGGAAAGCAACTTGGGGAAGGCTAGAGATCAAGATTCTTGTGGTTGGATTGGAATATCTTGGTCTCAACACATGAGTAGGTGGTTCTCTCTCAGAAATTAATGCTCGAAGTGTAGGCACGTTCTGATGGCTCTCTCACATATGGAGAAGGGGGTGGAGGGGTATATATAGCCTCCACACAAAATCTAGCTGTTACACACATTTGACCCAACTCGGTCAGACCGAATATATGAAGTCGGTGAGACCGATTTAGTTCAAAATGTGAACGTTAAACTTTTCGGTGGGACCGACATGATCAACTCGGTGGGACTGATGTGCTAGGGTTAGGGTAAAACCTCATCTCGGTTTGACCGATTACACAAACTCGGGGAGACCGATTTTAGTAATAAGAAACAGAGAGTTGGTCAAGAAAACTTGATGGGGCCGGCTGCCTATATCGATGAGACCGAAATAGTTCCAACAGGCAACAGAGATTTTGCAAGCCCATCTCGGCGAGACCGAGATCCCATAGCTGAGACCGAACTGAGTAGGGTTTCTGACAGTGGCTATGTCAAGTGAACTCGGTGGCGCCTGATACGTCCATTTTGCATCATGCTTTTATATCGGTATTTATTGCATTATGGGCTATTATTACACATTATGTCACAATACTTATGCCTATTCTATCTTATTTTACAAGGTTTACATAGCAGGGAGAATGCCGGCAGCTGGAATTCTGGGCTAGAAAAGGAGCAAATATTAGAGACCTGTTCTGCACAACTCCAAAATTCCTGAAACTCCACGAAAGTCATTTTTGGAAATAATAAAAAATATTGGGAGGAAGAAATACCAAAGGGGCCCACACCCTGGCCATGAGGGTGGGGGCGCGCCCTACCCCCCTAGGAGCGCCCCCTGCCTCGTGGGCCCCCTGTTGGCCCTCCGGTGCCCATCTTCTGCTATATGAAGTCTTTCCTCCGAAGAAAAATCATAAGCAAGCTTTCAGGACGAGACTCCGCCGCCACGAGGCAGAACCAATCTAGGGCTCTGGCAGAGCTGTTCTGCCGGGGACACTGCCCTCCGGGAGGGGGAAATCATCGCCATCATCATCACCAACGCTCCTCTCATCAGGAGAGGGCAATCTCCATCAACATCTTCACTAGCACCATCTCATCTCAAACCCTAGTTCATCTCTTGTATCCAATTCTTGTCTTAGTCTGGGATCGACACTTGTAGGTTGCTAGTAGTGTTGATTACTCCTTGTAGTTGATGCTAGTTGGTTTATTTGGTGGAAGATCATATGTTCAGATCCTTTATGCATATTAATACTCCTCTGATTATAAGCACAAATATTCTTTGTGAGTAGTTACGTTTGTTCCTGAGGACATGGGAGAAGTCTTTCTATTAGTAGTCATGTGAATTTGGTATTCGTTCGATATTTCGATGAGATGTATGTTGTCTCTCCTCTAGTGGTGTTATGTGAACGTCGACTACATGACACTTCACCATTATTTGGGCCTATAGGAAGGTATTGGGAAGTAATAAGTAGATGATGCGTTGCTAGAGTGACAGAAGCTTAAACCCTAGTTTATGCGTTGCTTCATAAGGGGCTGATTTGGATCCACATGTTTCATGCTATGGTTAGGTTTACCTTAATATTTCTTTTGTCGTTGCTGATGCTTGCAATAGGGGTTAATCATAAGTGGGATGATTGTCCAAGTAAGGTAAGCACCCAAGCACCGGTCCACCCACATATCAAATTATCAAAGTACCGAACGCGAATCATATGAACGTGATGAAAACTAGCTTGACAATAATTCCCATGTGTCCTCGGGAGCACTATTATCTATATAAGAGTTTGTCCAGGCTTGTCCTTTGCTACAAAAAGATTGGGCCACCTTGCTGCACTTTATTTACTTTTGTTACTTGTTGCTCATTACAAATTATCCTATCACAAAACTATTTGTTACCTATAATTTCAGTGCTTGCAGAGAATACCTTGCTGAAAGCAACTTATCATTTCCTTCTGCTCCTCGTTGGGTTCGACACTCTTACTTATCGAAAGGACTACGATAGATACCCTATACTTATGGGTCATCAAGACTCTTTTCTGGCGCCGTTGCCGGGGAGTGAAGCGCCTTTGGTAGGTGGAATTTGGTAAGGAAAAATTTATATAGTGTGCTGAAATTTACTGTCACTTGTTACTATGGAAAGTAATCCTCTGAGGGGCTTGTTCTGGGTATCTTCACCCCGTCTAGTAGAGCAAAGAGTTGCTCCTCAACCTACTGAACCTACTGAAAATGAAACTCCTTTCGAATTTCCTTCGGGTATGATGGAAAAACTGCTAGCTAATCCTTTTACAGGATATGGAACAAAGCATCCTGATGAGCACTTAATATATGTGGATGAAGTTTGTGGATTATTTAAGCTTGTAGGTATACCCGATGATGTTGCTAAGAAGAAGGTCTTCCCTTTATCTTTGAAGGGAGTCGCATTGATATGGTATAGGCTATGTGATGATACGAGATCATGGAATTATAAAAGATTGAAATTGGAATTTCATCAAAAGTATTACCCTATGCATCTTGTTCATCGTGATCGCAATTATGTATATAATTTTTGGCCTCACGAAGGAGAAAGCATCGCTCAAGCTTGGGGGAGGCTTAAATCAATGTTATATTCATGCCCCAATCATGATCTCCCAAGATAAATAATTATTCAAAAAATTTATGCTCGGCTTTCTGATAACAATCGCACCATGCTTGATACTTCTTGTGTTGGCTCTTTTATGATGAAGACTATTGAATTCAAATGGGATTTATTGGAAAGAACTAAACGCAACTTAGAAGATTGGGATCTCGACGAAGGTAAGGAGTCAGGTATGATACCTAAGTTTGATTGTGTTAAATATTTTATGGATACCGATGTTTTTCGTAAATTTAGCACTAAATATGGACTTGACTCTGAGATAGTAGCTTCTTTCTGTGAATCTTTTGCTGCTCACATTGATCTCCCTAAGGAGAAGTGGTTTAAATATCATCCTCCCATAGAAGTAAAAGTAGTTGCACCTATTAAAGTTGAAGAAAAGACTATCACTTATAATGATCCTATTGTTCCTACTGCTTATGTTGAGAAACCACCTTTTCCTGTTAAGATAAAAGATCATGCTAAAGCTTCAACTGTGGTTCGTAAAAGCAATATTAGAACCTATACACCTCCTGAGCAAGTTAAAGTTGAACCTAATATTGCTATTGTTAAAGATCTCTTGGCTGATAATATTGATGGGCATGTTATTTACTTCTGTGATGAAATTGCTAGAATAGCCAAACCTTGTGCTAAAGATAAACATAGACCTGTGGTAGGCATGCCTGTTATTTCTGTTAAAATAGGAGATCATTGTTATCATGGCTTATGTGATATGGGTGCCAGTTCTAGTGCTATACCTCATGACTTATACAAAGAAATTATGCATGATATTGCACGTGATGTGTCGTGGAATTGTCACGGCAGATGTCCTCATGAAAGGACTTAGTCATGGAGCCATCGCAACTAGGAAGCTTAAAGGGGTTAAAGTGGGACAAAGGACACAGGAGTTTATACTAGTTCGGCCCCTTGCGATGAAGGTAAAGCCTACGTCTAGTTGGGTTGGTATTAATGGGGTTTCGACAACCGGGGAGCAAAATATGCTATGCCCGGCTTTCGATTAGATGTTCCTTGCCCTAAGCCGCCGGTGGGTCATCCCCTTATATATACGGGTTGATGCCCTATGGCCTACAGAGTCCCGGCCGGCTTATAAACAGCGTCCGGCTCGGTGACTAGTTAATCCTGCCTTATAATACAAGCCATGCCATTATGGCGGTTTATCACTACGGGCCTTAAGTCGCATGTGGGCTTTAGGCCCTTTATTGAACCTGCATCTTCAAGATTGATCCTAGGCTTCAGATTATGAATCGTTTTGCATAATCCGGCCCCTCCTGGGTGGTTCACACAAATAGTTATATCCCCAACATTAGGCCCCAGATTGATTTGAATCGGTTCATGTCAATCTTCAATACCTTAAGAGAAAGTCTTCTGTCTCCTGCCTGTGCAAAGGTTATGACCCGACATGATGTCATCTTCTGGATTTATGATAACCTGCCGTGACGTCATCCTCTATTTATATTTTATTCTGTCATATCCCAACGGATCCTTATCTTAATGACCATTCCGAAAATCGAGGCGTCGGAGTAGCTGGATACCCACGTCTGGCCTCCTCGTTTCTCGCGTCCTCTCTGTCAGTCCCTCCTTATAAATAACCATGACCCCTAGGTCTTTTTCCATTCTTCCCCTTCGGTCATCTTCTTCCTCTCGCAACCCCGTTTCTGCTCGAGCTCCGCCGCCACCGCCGCCACAGCAGAGCACCGCATCTTCGTCGACCTTGGCCGCTGCATCGACCTGAATTGTCCAGAGAACCGCGATGAACCCCCGCAGCAAGTCTGCATCTGTAAGTTTCTTCCTCCCTGTACCTCAGAGCCACATTAGGATTCTCGAGTTCCTCGGTGTTCTTCGCTGTTCGTCATGAACCCTTCATAGATTTCCCCACCACAACCTTTTTGGATCTTAAGGTAGTATAAAACTGATGCGGAAGCTGTTTCGCACCCATTTCGAATGCAAATAGATCCCTTTCCTTTGTACAGAGGCTTCGTTGGATCTTACGAACTCATCTGTACTGGTTTCTAGGTCTAGAATAATTTTCTTTTCTGTACACCTGTTTGATCCAAAATAATATCTGCCAGCTGCGAAACTTGTTTGTGCAACACTTAAGAAAAAATCTGTCTGTCAGATCCATTGAGCCACGGCGACTCTCACCGCTGGCTTAAAAAGGACAGTATTCGATTGATAACTCTGACCACTCCTGGCGGTTTCAAATAATTTAACTGCTTCTTAAGCCCATGGCGGCTTTAAATAACCGGAGATAATTAGCCATATGTCATTAGGCCCCTTCGTAAGCCGCCATCTGGAATATGAATTTAAAATGTTCTCCTCCGGGTTAAATTGAGCCGGAAAATCTTTTATTTTGTCATAGGCTTCCATCTGCACAATGACACCCAAGGCTCCCAAAGCACTCGTGACCTGCAACTGGGTCAAATCTATTGTTATTGAAAGCACCTTGACTGACTTCGTGAAGACTGGCTATCTGCCCAAAAAAGAAGTCATGTCCTATCATGCTCCTAATCTGTCAGAGGAAAAACCTCAACCCAAAGAAGGGGAAGTGGTCGTCTTTACTGATCATATGAACCGAGGCTTTTCTCCACCCGGCTCAAAGTTCTTCAGGGATGTCTTGCACTTTTTTGACCTCAGACCTCAAGATATCGGGCCCAACTCGGTATCAAACATTTGCAACTTCGAAGTCTTTTGCGAGGTGTATCTTGGAGAGGAACCTAACCTATTACTTTTCAGAGAATTGTTTTACTTAAACCGCCAGAATGAACGTGCCAACGGGCCCAGCCTGGAACTTGGTGGTATCTCAATTCAGCAACGGAGGGACTGCCTTTTCCCATACGCTAAGCCGCCAAGCCACCCTAAGGATTGGAACCAGACGTGGTTCTATTGCCAAGATGCTTCTCCGGCTAACGAGAACCCGCTGCCCAGCTTTCGCCCTCTGCGCCTCGAATCCAACCATCCACTGTCGGATAAATTATCTGTCATTGAACATCTACAGCTTGCTCCCACCATAAAGAAAATCAAGGCTCTTTTGGGGAACGGCTTAGATGGCATTGATTTGGTCCGAGTCTGGATCTCATGGCGGGTGATTCCGTTAAGCCGCCGCCCTGGCTTGATGTGCACTTACTCAGGTGAAAAGGATGACCCACTGCGTCATTGTCCGGATGATTTACCTGATGATATGGTTGAAGCCATGACCCAATCTCTTTTGAAAGAGGGCTCAGTGGTCAGTAACACCTTCGGCTTACTTCCATTCTGCAAAAATAATCCGGCTCCTCCAGTAAGTCATCAACCTAAAAAATCTGTACTTTCATTGTGGAACGCCTTGCTTTTACTCATACCCCTTTCTCATTATTCACATGCAAATGACAAATTCTGGAAGGCCCAGTATGACCATGAGGCTGCCAAACGGGCCAGAGCGACCAAGAGAGCCGAGAGGAAAGCCGCCAAGGCAGGCACCCGGAAGAAGAAGAAGCCAAGCGCTTCAAATTTACTTAAACTGGATGATACTTCTGATGATGAAGAAGAGGTAATCCTTAACTCCTCTGACTCTTTTATCATTATCTTATTGACATTAATTCCTTTCAGGATGACACGGGAAACAACCAAGCAATTGTGGAAGAGGTAATATCTATTTCCTCCGACTCACAACCCTTGCCAAGACAGAAATTCCGACAAGTAACTCGGAAAGTAAGGTTTTCACACCCTTTAGCTCATTTGGGCCCTCACTTTCTTTTGAAGCAACAACAACATGAGAGCCGCCGTCAAACCCGGACCAGTGCAGGCGATGAGTTATCCTCCTGTTTACCCAATACCCCTTCTCGGAAGCGCCGGGCCGAGGTTTTGTCTCTTACCTACTCTTGTTATCTTCTTAATCAGGTTGCATATCATCTTCCAATCTTTCTTTGAACAGGAAATTGCCCGTACTTCCTCTGGCGAATCAATGCAGTCCAATATGCTGGCTTTCAAAACTGCTCTAGGGTAATGATAACCTGTTTATCTTATGCTTATCTTACTCATGCTTTTGCACTAACCCTTCTTTGCTTGCCAAATATCTTTGCTTGCAAAATGCTTGGGACTTAATTCCATGAACTGCCGCAGTAAATAGAGTTCTTCAGCATACATTAGCCCCCAAGTGTCAAGTATCTTTGCTTGCAAAGTTCTTGGGACTTAATGTTGCATTATGATAATTCTGACTGTAACCCGGCATTGGTGCAGGCCGCCATGAGTCATTTTGAATCGGAGATCTCTGACTTGAAGAGCCACCTGGAAGCTCAGGAGGCTGAAACCCAAAGGCCAATTCCAAATTTGAGTTCAGCGTATCTGAACAAGAAAAATTGAAGAAGAGCTTTGAAGCAGACAAGAAGGCATGGGCTGATGAAAAGGTCTCCTTGATCAACCGGGCAGAGAAAGCGGAGGCATCTCTTGCAGAGCCATGTATCTCAGATGGTCTCAACCATCTTTGGTAAGCTATTCTGCACGTGTGAATCTTTTTTCAACAAGTATCTCAATTGTCACCTCCGGCTCACCTGATGTTTGTTAATGCAGGCCCCAGGAGCTCGAATATGAACCAGAGCATGTTGATAAAGCTGATGGTGGTTTATACCCTGGTGGAACAACTCTACACCGGGTCGCAATGTGCTTTAGCCGTTGTGGCTTTGTCGAATGAGGTTCCCAATCTCCTTGCTGATGTACTAAGGCGGCTTGCCGTGCTACCTCAACGGGTCCAAGGGCTAAGGCGGGCTTCTGCAAGAGCCGGAGCCATAGACGCTTTAAGCCAGGCCAAGGCGTGGCTACCAGAGCTAGACCCGGCCGACATCGCCCTTGGGCATCCAAGCCTGAAGGAGGATGGCACCCCGTTTTATCAGAAGGACTTCACCACCTGCGTGAGGGAAATACGCCCTGTGGCCACTCTGATTGGGAATGACACGGCCCTTACCAAGTACCAGCCGGGTTACGACGGCCAGAATCAGAGAATCCCAATGCCACATTATGACACAGTCAGCTTGATCCCTCCAATTCGTAAGAATACCTTCGCCCCCGAAGTCGATCCGGCCAGGTTAATTGATGATGAGGCTAAATTTGAAGCTTTGAGTGGCATTGACTGGTCATCATCAACCTTCCAGGACAGGGTAGCAGACGTAGGAGCGGAAAGGGATGACCCGAAAGCTTCAGGCCAACAAAACGAGTGAATCGTCGGTCGACTCATTTTTATGTCTTGCTAAAAAACAATGCTTCATTATCTCGACTCGGGGAGTCATGTAATAGGGTAGCAAAACACTTTACTTTTGTCGTCACACAAGGGTATGGCGTTCAACATTGTTTAAGCCGCCATCTTATATTCCTCTGTGTTGCGCTGATCTTATGCTTTCCTTATGCTTACAAAGCTGCTTTAATTGCCCTATATATAGAAGAAAACGCAAGTTCCTTGGCGGCTTACCGCATGGAGGGTCATATATATTTACAGATAACCCGGAGTATGAATCAAACAATCGTAAAAAGGCCGGTTCTCAATTATATCATTGAGACATAATCGTAACAACATACCTGTGATCCTTTGATTACCCTGCCGGTTTATATGACCCGAACAATGAAGGTAAATTCTGAAAAAACTGGCAAATATGATGTTTGTTATGTGCTAACAACTGTATTTGATCAAAATTAAGCCGGTGGAATAAAAATCACCCCATAAACACTTTCAAAAAATGATCTCCAAACAGTCAAACAATTGTGATTGCAAAGTGTTATGAGAAATAGACAAAAATAAAAAGGCTTCTGATTTGAATACGATCAGTAAACCATTCCAAAGGGGTTAAGCTAAGATTCGGATACGATCATATAGCCCCCAGTGGCTTTGGTGTTGTCGATCAAAAGGGTATCGACAGCTATGTTCTCTTTGGTTCGAATACGACCTATGTTTGAACAGGAAGCCCCCAAGTGACCTTAAAGGTTGTTTAATGACGCTGATTCGAATACGGTCCACGTTAGACTCAAAGGGGTTGAGCTATGATTCGGATACGATCAAGAATCCCCCTAGTGAGCTTGGCAGTATGCCGATCAAGAGGGTATCGACAGCTATGTTCTCTTTGGTTCGAATACGACCTATGTTTGAACAGGAAGCCCCCAAGTGATCATGGCTAGATTCAGATATGATCATAAGCTGTACCAAAGGGAAAGCCAGATTCAAATATGATCTGCTCCCTGTTGGTTGTTTCAACAACATAATAATGAAGACATGTAAACTTTTGACGATGAAAAGGACATAGGTCCTGCTTTATTACTTTTCATAATATATACATCTCAAAATATGTACATCCTGAGAGCTGGTGGCTCAAGTGTAGTAAGGCCGAAGATGAGCGATATTCCACGGCCGGCGGGTCTCCTCTTCCAACTTACGTGAGTCTCTGTGCTCTCGAGCATCGATGAGGTAATATGACCCGTTATTCAGGTTCTTGCTGACCACAAAGGGCCCTTCCCAAGGGGGGGATAGCTTGTGCATATCGGATTGATCCTGGATGAGCCGGAGCGCTAAGTCACCTTCCTGAAAGGTTCTGGATCTAACCCGGCGGCTGCGATAACGAAGCAGGTCCTGTTGGTAAATCGCCGAGCGGGCTATTGCCAAATCTCGCTTCTCATCCAACAAATCAAGTGTATCCTGACGAGCTTGTTCATTATCAGCCTCAACGTAAGCCGCCACTCGGGGCGAGTCATGACGGATGTCAGTTGGCAGGACCGCCTCTGCTACGTAAACCATGAAGAAAGGTGTATAACCCATAGATCTGTTAGGTGTAGTGTTGATGCTCCAAATCACAGAGGGTAATTCCTCCACCCAACAACCCGGCGTCCGCTGTAAGGGGACCATGAGCCGGGGTTTTATACCTTTCAAGATCTCCTGATTAGCTCTTTCAGCTTGACCATTGGATTGAGGATGAGCTACCGCCAAAACATCAAGCCGGATATGTTCTCGTTGACAGAACTCTTCCATAGCTCCTTTGGAAAGGTTAGTGCCATTGTCAGTTATGATGTTGTGTGGAAAACCAAAACGAAAGATCACCTTTTTCATGAACTGAACCATCGTGGCTGCATCACACTTACTGACCGGCTCTGCCTCAACCCACTTTGTAAATTTATCAACCGCCACCAGGAGATGTGTCTTTTTATCCTTGGACCTTTTAAAAGGCCCGACCATATCACGCCCCCAGACTGCAAACGGCCAAGTAATTGGAATCATCCTCAATTCTTGAGCCGGCACATGAGCTCGTCGTGAGAATTTCTGACAACCGTCACATTAACTGACCAGATCTTCCGCATCAGCATGAGCCGTCTGTCGGATCACGGGTTCCGGCAGACCCTTAAGGTTCAAACTCTGGGGTGCGCGCGGAGATCGTGCCCTCTACCTCTCCGTATCGTAAGGATCTAACTACTGCCAGAACAACACAAGAGACACAGAGTTTA
Source organism: Aegilops umbellulata (assembly GCA_032464435.1). Lineage (NCBI taxonomy): Eukaryota > Viridiplantae > Streptophyta > Magnoliopsida > Poales > Poaceae > Aegilops > Aegilops umbellulata. Next base: position 324,543,209 of record CP136060.1, read on the forward strand.
TACTAGTTCGGGCCACCGTTGTGGTGTAATACCCTACTCTAGTTTGTGGTGGGTGGATTGCCTCTTGGGTTGATGATGAAGAATAGTACAAGGAAGAACAGCCTCGCGAGGGTCAGTTCTTGGCTAGGGGATGAACTGTTGGAGGAGTCCAATCGCCCTTCTCTCTCTCTCTAGATGCCTCTTTTCTGGCTGCCCCTACTCTGGGGGTGGCTAGTCCTATTTATAGGCAAAGGCCCTGGGCCTCTTCCCAAATATTGAGCGGGAAGGGCGCCAACAATTGGCCAATTTGAAGGGGAACATCTGGTACACTTATCCTGACTAAAGTTGGTCTTCGCCTGCCAAAGGCCCTGTGGTGACGCCGTCCTGGGCTCCATGGTGACCTCCTTCCCACCGTTGGACTGGTCTTGGTCTTGTTGCACTGGAATGGGTGCCTTTGCTTGATCCTCTCGCCTGCGCTTGCCCCCTTTGCACCAAAGAGTAAAGGGAGACGCTGCGCAGGCTGGCGCCCGCCTGGCACCCTTGGTCGTCATGGCTTGCGTCATGGGCACCTCGTGAGGTACCCGCCTTGATCTCTCCGCCTCCTCGCGAGCCAGCTTGAGGAGGCCGTGCTTGAGGAAGCGCCGTGTCGTCCGCCTTGCGAGGTTTGGCCCCTCGCGAGGGTCTTGAGCCTTGTGTTGATGAAGATGGGCCACGCTGGGCCCCCATTTGATCCATGCCGCAGGCCGCAGGCAGGCAAGTCTGGGGACCCCCGTTCCCAGAACGCCGACAGTAGCCCCCGGGCCCAAGGCGCGCATGGACTTGGCCGTGCCGAGAGGTGAAAGGGCAAGGGCGAAGCACCGCGGGCCCTAACAGCCTGCGGCCTTGGGCGCCGCGTGGCGATTTGACAGGACGTGGGCGTCTCCGCTTCCCCACGACGCCTTGGCAACTGCGTGACTTGACTAGTCCCTGCATGCGTAGATACGGGTCATTATTACCTGCGATCGTGGTGCTCGACGGTTGGCCTCTTCCGACTATAAGTGCGAGGCCGCACAAGCTCCACCAGTCCACTCCTTCCCGCTTCTCGTCTTCTTCCTCTCCTTCACCGCCGCCGCTCGCATGGCTCCGAAGAGGCTCTCAGCCGCGGAGAAGGGGAAGGCTAGTCGGGCGGGGCCCGACTCCCCTCCGGCCAAGCGCGGCCGGGGTCGTCCCCGCAAGCATCCCGCGGTCCCCGCTGTGGCTCCCCGTGGGCACAGGGGTGGTTCTCCGCGTGGTGGTGAGCGCTCGGCTGCCAAGGGGAGGCAGGCTGTGGTTGGGAGGCCGCGCTTTCGCTCGGCGGAGGTGCTGCCGGAGTTCGTCGTGTGGTCGACGGACCCGACCAACACCTGGCTCCAGCTCCCTCGCTTCTTCATCAGCGAGCTGCCGGCCAGCGCCCGGTGCGGCTTCTAGATCCAGGCTGACGGCTGCTGCAGTAGGGCCTCCTGGGTTTCGCTCGAGGTCTCCCCTTCTGGGAATGGGGCCCTGACCCGCGGCTGGCAAACGTTTGCCCGCGCGTGCGGCCTGGGCCAGCGGTGCACCCTGCACTTCAAGTTCGACGGCGACATCACCCTCTATGTGAGGGTGTTTGGGGAAGATGGTCGCCGCGCAGGATGCTGCCCCGAGGACGACGACCGTGGCCAGGGGCCTTGCTCCGACGACGATGGAGGAGACAGCGCCCACTCTGATGGCGGCGCCCGATGCTCCCCAGGCTCTACCAACTCTTCTTCGGGCGGCTCCTCCAGCGGTGGCCGCAGCCAGCCCCCTCGCCGCCGCGCTTGCTTGGGGGGTGGTTGTTCATCCGCCCGTCGCCGCACTCCAGTGAAGTGCGAGAGGGAGTCCGCCTGAGCTCCGGAGGCATCCATTGTCGCCTCTGCAGGCCGATGTGAGGCGGGCCGCACCGGGCTCGCCCTTTCCTTTTCCTTTTGCTCCCTGTGTAAGATAAGACAGCTGCATGGAGCCCCGTGGGGGCGTGTTGAGAATCATTGCTGTTGTAGCCATTACCTTGATTTTGTTGTTGCGCTTCTCAACTATTTGCCCTCGCGTAGGTAGTTTGCGGCCCCAGCCGGGGGGCGACCGACCCAGGCCCTGTGTGCATGTCGCGGTGCCCGAGGGGCACGTACCATGGAGGTGCTCCTGTAGAGAGCCCGGGCCATGAAATCCTTAAGCGGCTAGAGCAGAAACGCTCGCGAGGGCGTTCGAGTCCCATCCCTCGCGAGGCCTTTCATGAGAGAAAATCGAAACGAGGAGCGAAAATCGACAAACCACAAATCAACAACGGTGATAGTTTCGATAAGACTTCAGATGCAAGTAAAACACGTCAAATGTGGAAAGCAAATGAAAAAGCCGTGTCCGGCACCTAGTCTAGTCTTCGACGTCTTCTCACCATCGCGGAGCTAAGTGCTGCCACTGGTCGTGGGAGGGAGCCCCAGGGCCTGAGGCCGGCGCTCCTGAGACTCCGGGGCGTGTACAGCCCCACTCATTATTACGTGAGAGTGTCACGGGGCGGCGAGCTTCACAGGCATTGGCCTTCTTCACAGGCTCCGGGCCTTTCTCCTTAGAGGTAATAAGCTTCACAGGCATTCGCCTTCTTCACAGGCTCTGGGCCTTTTCCCTTAGAGGTAATAAGCTTCACAGGCATTTGCCTTCTTCACAGGCTCTGGGCCTTTTCCAAAAAGAGACGATCTTCACAGGCGTTCGCCTTCTTCACAAGCTCTGGGCCTTTTCCAAAAAGAGACGATCTTCACAGGCGTTCGCCTTCTTCACAGGCTCTGGGCCTTTTCCAAAAAGAGACGATCTTCACAGGCGTTCGCCTTCTTCACAGGCTCTGGGCCTTTTAGGGGTAGAACCTCCGGAGGTGCTAGATGTTCCACGCGTTCTGGATCGGCTCCCCCTCTTGAGTTTCCAAGCGCACGGAGCTAGGCCTGGAAACATGAACAACCTTGAACGGGCCCTCCCACATGGGAGAGAGCTTGTGCAGCCCTTCCCTGGAGAGAACCCGCCTGAGTACGAGGTCTCCTACCTCGAGGGTCCTGGGGCGGATGTTGCGGTAGTGATATCGTCGTAGCGCATGTTGGTACCTTGCCGCTCGCAGCGCGGCTTCCCGGCGGCGTTCCTCCCCCAGCATGAGGTCCATCCCCCGCATGGCATCCTGTTGCGCCTCGTCGAACGCAAGGACCCGCGCGGAGCAACGCCTGACCTCGTGAGGAAGGACTGCTTCGGCTCCCTAGACCATGAAGAACGGGGTTTCCCCGGTTGGTTTGGTCGCGGTTGTGCGGATGGACCACAGCACGGATTGGAGCTTGTCGTACCAACCCCTGCCGCAGGCCTCCAGCTTCTTCTTGAACGTTCTGGTCTTGAGGCCTCTTAGGACCTCCGCGTTGGCTCGTTCGGCTTGCCCATTGCTTCGCGGGTGTGCCACCGAAGCGCAGCATATCTGCGTTCCAAGGTTAGCATAGTATGTTTTGAAGAGATTACTGGTGAACTGTGAACCGTTGTCCGTGATGATGCGGTTCGGCACCCCGAACCGGCTCACGATACCCCTGATGAACTTGACCGCGGAGCCCGCGGGGATGGTACGGACAGCCTCCACCTCTGCCCACTTGGTGAACTTGTCAATGGCGACGTAAAGGTAACGGTTGCCCCCTGGTGCCCGAGGGAACGGGCCCAGAATAACCAACCCCCAAACTGCGAATGGCCACGAGAGGGGTATAGTCTGCAGGCTCCCCGCTGGTTGATGGATCTGCTTGGAATGGAACTGGCAGGCCTCACAAGCCTTTACTAATTCGATTGCGTCGTTGAGCACGGTGGGACAATAGAACCCACTACGGAATGCTTTGCCGACGAGGGTCCGTGATGATGAGTGGTGTCCGCAGTCTCCGCCGTGTATGTCCCCCAGTAGTTCCCTTCCCTGCTCCCTGGAGATGCAGCGCAGAGATACATCGTTGGGTCGCTTCCGGTAGAGTTCTCCGTCTCTGATGCAGTATGTCGTGGCCTGCCGCGCCACACGTTCTGCTTCCTCCTCCTTCTCTGGCAGGGCCCCATGTGTAAGGTAATTCCGGAGCTCTGTGATCCAGCATACCTCTTGAGGTTCCATCGTCAGGAGCAAGCGTGCTCCTGAGGGCGGTCCGCAGGCCGGGGCTCCCGAGGCTGGCGGCTGAGGGAGCTCCTCTCAAGGCTGAGCCGTGCTTGATAGCGTTGGCTGCGCTGAAGGCTTGAAGAGCCGCTCTTTGAAGACGCCGGGCTCCTGCGGCAGCCGCCTGGACGCCCGTCCGGCCATGTCGTCAGCTTCCTGGTTGGTGCCACGGGGCACGTGCTTCAGCTCCAGCCCCCAGAACTGCTTTTCAATCCTGCGGACCTCCGCCAGGTAGGCCTCCATATGCTCGTCCTTCGGCTCGTACACCTTATTGGAGAAGTTGACTAGGAGCTGCGAGTCGCCTTTGACGGTGAGGCGCTTCACTCCCAGGGTCGCTGCGGCCTTTAACCCGGCTATCAATCCCTCATATTCTGCTATGTTGTTGGAGACCTTTTCTCCTTGCTGGAAACAGAGCTGCGCTGCATAGTAAAGCTTATCCTGAGTGGGTGATATCAGCACCACACCAGCCCCCCCGCCCTGCCTGGAGAATGCCCTGTCGAAGTACATGACCCAGCCTTCTGGCGCCTCGCTCCCTGGGAAGAGGGAACGATCCTCGTTGTCCTTGAGGCCCGGCGCCTCTGTCCATTCCGCCACGAAATCCGCCAATGCGGCTCCTTTGATGACCCTAGTTGTGCTGAACTCGAGCTGAAACGCCTGCAACTCTATGTTCCATTCAGCGACCCTTCCGGCTGTGTTAGGGCTCCTGAGCACCCTCTCCAGGGGGTACGATGAGATGACCTTGATCGGGTGAGCTTGGAAGTAGTGACGCAGTTTGCGCGAGGCCACTAGCAGCGCGAGGAGGAGCTTCTGAGGCATCGGGTATCATGCCCTCGCGTCCCGTAGCACCGTGCTAACGAAGTAAACCGGGTGCTCAACGAGGCTGAGAGCATCTTGGGTCGCGGCGCCCTCGGGAGGTGAGGGCACCTCACAGGACAACGTGACCTTGGGTGGTGGACCATCCGGGCGCGCGGCCTCTCCTGTCTCTGGTGCGTTCTTCGGCAGTTGATCCTCCTCATCTGTGGTTTTGGCTTCCTCGGGCTTTCCTTGTTCCCTTTTCGCCTTGCCTCGGGCTGTCGCTGCGGTCTTGACCTGACGCTCCTCCCTAACCGCCACCAAGGCCGCGCTGGCGGAGTAGGGGTGGCAGCGAGGTAGAGCAGCAGGGGCTCTTGAGGACGCGGAGCCACCATGACTGGGGGACTGGTTAGGTACCTCTTGAGATCCCGAAACGCCTTATCTGCCTCTTCAGTCCATTCAAAGGGCCCCTTTTTCTTCATCAGCTGAAAGAAAGGCAGCGCTCGTTCCCCCAATTTGGAGATGAAGCGCCCTAGTGCGGTCACACGCCCAGTGAGCTTCTGCATTTCTCAGAGGGTCTTTGGCGGACTCATGTCCTCGACCACCTTGACCTTCTCTGGGTTGGCCTCGATGCCACGGTGAGATACGAGGAATCCCAAAAGCTTGCCCGAGGGAACGCCAAACACACATTTCTCCGGGTTGAGCCGCAGGTTCACTGCGTCGAGGCTCGTGAAGGTCTCCTCCAGGTCTTGTATCAGGGTCCTGGCCTCTCGACACTTCACCACAATGTCATCAACGTACGCTTCAACATTCTTCCCGAGCTGCGGGCCCAAGGTGATGTGCATCAGCCGCTGAAAAGTTGCCCCTGCGTTGCGCAGTCCAAATGGCATGCATGTATAGCAGTATACCCCGCACGGGGTCAAGAAGGCGGTCTTCTCAACGTCTTCTATCACCATCTTGATCTGGTGATATCCGGAGAAGGCATCCAAAAAGCACAGCAGGTCGCACTCGGCGGTGGAATCGACGATCTGGTCGATGCGAGGGAGCGGGAACGGATCTTGCGGGCATGCCTTGTTGAGGTTGGTGAAGTCCACACACATGCGTTCCTTCCCCCCTTTCTTGGGCACAACGACAGGGTTGGCCAACCAATCTGGGTACCGGACCTCGCGAATGACTCCAGCGGCTTCTAACTTGCGGGTCTCTTGGACGATGAAGGCCTGCTTCTCTGCGGACTGCCGCCTGGCCTTCTGCTTCACGGGGCGCACATTTGGGCACACATTGAGGTGGTGCTCGATGACGTCCCTGGGGATCCCTGCCAACTGACCGGGATCCCAAGCAAACACTTTCTTGTTTGCACGCAGGAACTTGACTAGGGCCTCCTCCTGCTCAGGCCCCAGGTTGGCACCAATGGTGAAAGTAGCGCTGGAGGACCCGTCCTCGTCGACGGGTATCTGCTTGGTTTCTGCCTTGTCCTGGGTGAACAACTGCTTCTTCTTGGTGGGCGCAGCCCCCTTGGGCTCAGGGGTCCCTGCGTCGGCGGGCTGTGCCGATGCCGCCGTCTTGAAGGCGAGCTTGAGTACTCGCAGGGCGTCCCCGGTGTCTCCGTGCACGGTGAGGGTACCGTTGCTCCCGGGCATCTTCATGAGGTTGTACGCCGGGTGCGTGGCGGCCATGAACTGAGCCAGTGCCGGGTAGCCGAGGATAGCGTTGTAAGGGAGGCCCATGGGGGCGATGTCAAAGTCGACCATCTCCGTGTGGAAGTTGTCGTAGGTGCCGAAGGTTACCGGGAGCCGGATCTGTCCCAAGGAGTTGGACGACGCGCCCCCGACGCCTAAGAAGGATCGGCTGGGTTGCAGCCGCTCCCGGGGTATGCAGAGGAGGTTGAAGGTCTCGACCGAAAGCACGCTGAGGCCCGCTCCGCCATCGACGAGGGTTCTGGTGACGGCCACTTGGCAGATGGTGGGGGTGCATAACAGGGGGAGCGCGCCCGAGCCGGCCAAGTTAGTGGGGTGGTCCTCCGAGCTGAAGGTCAGACCAACCTTGCGCGCTGCCCGGTCCGGGGGAGCCCCCTGCCGCGCGAAAACGGCGCCGATCTGGCGGGCAAACGGCTTGACGTGGTGGCTCGTGGGTGGCACCCGCGAGCCGCCCAGGAGGGCCGCAACGACCGGGAGCGTCGACGTCATGGTGCAGCCGCCCTGTCGCATAGGCAGACGCCGGGGTGGTGCTTGCTGCTCGCCTCCCGCCGGGTCGATGGCGGTGTTGACGGCGGGCGACGGGGAACGGCGAGGACGTCCGCCAACGAGGGCCGCTGGCGTGACGCGAGCTCGACGTGCGCCGTACATGGATGCGACAGCCGGGGGAGGACGGAGCAATGGAAGGCAGATTCCGGTGCACCCCTACCTGGCGCGCCAAATGTCGGATCACGGGTTCCGGCAGACCCTTAAGGTTCAAACTCTGGGGTGCGCGCGGAGATCGTGCCCTCTACCTCTCTGTCTCGTAAGGATCTAACTACTGCTAGAACAACACAAGAAACACAGAGTTTATACTAGTTCGGGCCACCGTTGTGGTGTAATACCCTACTCTAGTTTGTGGTGGGTGGATTGCCTCTTGGGCTGATGATGAAGAACAGTACAAGGAAGAACAGCCTCGTGAGGGTCAGTTCTTGGCTAGGGGATGAACTGTTGGAGGAGTCCAATCGCCCTTCTCTCTCTCTCTAGATGCCTCTTTTCTGGCTGCCCCTACTCTGGGGGTGGCTAGTCCTATTTATAGGCAAAGGCCCTGGGCCTCTTCCCAAATATTGAGCGGGAAGGGCGCCAATAATTGGCCTATTTGAAGGGGAACATCTGGTACACTTATCCTGACTAAAGTTGGTCTTCGCCTGCCAAAGGCCCTGTGGTGACGCCGTCCTGGGCTCCATGGTGACCTCCTTCCCACCGTTGGACTAGTCTTGGTCTTGTTGCACCGGAATGGGTGCCTTTGCTTGATCCTCTCGCCTGCGCTTGCCCCCTTTGCACCAAAGAGGAAAGGGAGACGCTGCGCAGGCTGGCGCCCGCCTGGCACCCTTGGTCGTCATGGCTTGCGTCATGGGCACCTCGTGAGGTACCCGCCTTGATCTCTCCGCCTCCTCGCGAGCCAGCCTGAGGAGGCCGTGCTTGAGGAAGCGCCGTGTCATCCGCCTCGCGAGGCTTGGCCCCTCGCGAGGGTCTTGAGCCTTGTGTTGATGAAGATGAGCCATGCTGGGCCCCCATTTGAGCCACGCCGCAGGCCGCAGGCAGGCAAGTTTGGGGACCCCCGTTCCCAGAACGCCGACACCGTCAGCCAACAAAACCATGACGGAAAGCTTTGGCCACAAGAGATTTTGAGCCGGCATGATGGCCACAATCACCTTCATGGATCTCATGAAGTATTTCCTGACCTTCCACAGGTAACACACAACGTTGAAACGCCCCAGTGACACTGCGATGATGCAACTCACCATGAACAATTGTCATGGATTTAGACCACCGGATGATTTGTCTCGCCAAGGTCTCATCCTCAGGCAACTCTCCCCGGGTCATGTAAGCCAAATATGGCACTGTCCAATCCGAGATGACGTGAAGAGCCGCCACCAACTGCGCTTCTGGGTCTGGAACAGCTAAGTCTTCCTCTGTGGGTAACTTGACAGAAGGATTATGAAAAACATCCAAACAGGTGTTTGGCGGTACCGGCTTACGCTAAGACCCTAGTCGGCATAAGGCATCAACGGCCTCATTCTTCCTTCGATCAATGTGCTCCACTTGATAACCCTTGAAGTACCCAGCTACAACATCAACTTCTCGGCGATAAGCCGCCATGAGAGGATCCTTAGAGTCCCACTTCCCTGACACCTGTTGAGCCATCAGATCTGAGTCGCCGAGGCACCTTACCCGGCTTAAATTCATCTCCTTGGCCATCCGAAGACCATGGAGCAATGCCTCATATTCAGCTGCATTCTTAGTACAAGGAAACATGAGCCGGAGCACATAACAAAAAATTTCACCTCGAGGGGAAGCTAAAACGACTCCAGCCCCCGAGCCTTCCAACTGCCTGGATCCATCAAAGTGAATAGTCCAATATGTGTTATCTGGATTTTCCTCAGGTGTCTGCAGCTCTGTCCAATCATTGATGAAGTCCACCAGTGCTTGAGACATAATAGCAGTGCGTGGCACATACTTCAAACCATGAGGCCCAAGCTCAATGGCCCACTTGGCGACTCGTCTTGTAGCCTCTCTATTCTGGATGATGTCTCCCAAAGGAGCAGAACTTACCACAGTGATGGGGTGACCCTGGAAGTATTGCTTAAGATTCTGGCTTGCCATGAACACCCCATAAACAAGCTTCTGCCAATGTGGATATCTTTGCTTGGACTCAATAAGCACCTCACTGATGTAGTAAACCGGCCGTTGAACCGGATGCTCCTTACCAACCTCCTTGCGCTCCACAACAATTGCAACACTGACAACACGTGAGTTAGGGGCCACATATAACAGCAACGGCTCTTTATCAATGGGAGCCGCAAGGACCGGCGGCTCAGATAACTATCTCTTTAAATCTTCAAAGGCAGCATCAGCAGCATCACTCCAGACAAAAGTGTCCGTTTTCTTCATCATCTGATATAGCGGTATTTTCTTCTCCCCTAACCGACTTATGAACCGGCTTAAAGCAGCAATACGACCCGCCAGTCGCTGAACATCATTGATGCGCGCCGGTTTAGCCAAAGAGGTAATCGCCTTGATCTCCTCCGGATTAGCTTCAATGCCTCTGTTAGAGACCAGAAAACCCAAAAGCTTGCGTGCTGGTACGCCAAACACACATTTGGCCGGGTTAAGCATCATCTTGTAAACCCGGAGATTGTCAAAGGTTTCCTTCAGATCATCTATTGAGGTTTCGTTCTCTCTGGATTTAACCACTATATCATCAACATGGGCGTGAACTTTGCGCCCAATCTGATTGTGGAGACAGCTCTATACACATTGCTGATAAGTCGCCTGGGCACTCTTGAGCCCAAATGGCATAGATACATAGCAGAAGGCTCCAAACGGAGTGATGAAAGCCGTCTTCTCCTGGTCCTTAACTGCCATTTTAATCTGATGATAACCAGAGTAAGCGTCCAAGAAGCTCAAACGCTCACAACCCGCCGTAGCATCAATGATTTGATCAATACGGGGAAGAGCAAAAGGATCAGCCGGACAAGCCTTGTTGAAGTCCGTGTAATCCACACACATCCGCCAGGTGCCATTCTTTTTAAGTACAAGCTCCGGGTTAGCCAACCACTCTGGGTGAAAAACCTCAACAATAAACCCAGCCGCTAAGAGCCGGGCCACCTCCTCACCAATAGCTTTCCGTCTTTCTTCGTTGAACCGCCGCAGAAATTGCCTGACCGGCTTAAACTTTGGATCAATATTAAGAGTGTGCTCAGCGAGTTCTCTCGGTACACCCGGCATGTCAGAAGTTTTCCATGCAAAGATGTCCCGATTCTCACGGATGAACTCGATGAGCGCGCTTTCCTATTTGGGATCCAGATTGGCACTCATACTGAATTGCTTAGATGAGTCGCCTGGAACAAAATCAACAAGCTTGGTTTCCTCAGCCGACTTAAACTTCATCACCGGGTCATGCTCTGTGGTTGGCTTCTTCAGAGATGTCCTATCCGCCGGGTCAACATTATCTTGATAAAACTTCAGCTCTTCTGCTGCACAAATAGACTCGGCATAAGCAGGACCCCCCTCCTCACATTCCAGGGCTATCTTTCAACTCCCATGCACAGTAATGGTGCCCTTGTGGCCCGGCATTTTGAGCTGCAAATAAACATAACACGGCCGCGCCATGAATTTGGCGTAAGCCGGTCGTCCAAACAGAGTGTGATATGGCCTCCGGATTTTGACTACCTCAAAAGTTAGTTTCTCAGCCCTGGAATCATACTCATCTCCAAAGGCTACCTCCAATTCAATCTTCCCAACCGGGTATGCCGACTTACCAGGCACCACTCCATGGAAAACAGTGTTGGATGTCTTTAAGTTTTTGTCAGTCAACTCCATACGCCGAAAGGTCTCATAATAGAGGATGTTGATGCTGCTACCTCCGTCCATGAGTACCTTAGTGAATTTATATCCACCAACCTGAGGTGCTACCACCAAGGCCAATTGACCTGGATTGTCAACCCGGGGAGGGTGATCTTCCCTACTCCACATAATAGGCTGCTCTGACCACCTTAAATAACGGGGAACCGCCAGCTCAACAGCGTTCACAACCCTCTTATGAAGCTTCTAGTCTCGTTTGCATAAGCTAGTAGTGAACACATGATACTGTCCACTATTCAGCTGCTTTGGATTGCTCTGATAACCCGACCGCTGCTGCTACTGACCTCCCTGACCAGACTGCTGATTATAGCCACCATGATTTCCCTGAAAGCCGGAATTTGAACCGCCACCCGGGCCATGAAAACCGCCGGCACCTGAGCCGCCACCCGACCCATGATTGCCGTCGAACGTGTTGGAATTCTTGAAAGCCTTCATGATCGCGCAATCCTGCCATAAGTGAGTGGCCGGCCTTTCCCGGGTGCCGTGTCTCAGACAGGGTTCATTGAGTAGTTGCTCAAGAGATGGCCCTGACCCGCCGGACCGAGGGGGTGGCCTCCCCTTGCGTCTCTGATTGTTACCCTATGCATTGGCATTGGCCACAAACTCCGGGTTACCATCGACCTTACGCTTATTGCCTCCTTGATTCGCCGGGTTGTGCTGCTGACCCTTTCTATTGCCGTTCTTCTTTCCCTTCCCTGTCTTTTCCTCATCAGACGCGGGATCCTTGATACTATCAGAATCGGCGTATTTGACTAGAGCCGCCATCAACTGACCCATATCATTAGAATCACGCTTGAGGCGCCCCAGCTTCTGTCTCAGCGGCTCAAATCGGCAATTTTTCTCCAACATTAAGACTGCAGAACCGGCATCCATCTTGTCGGCCGAATGTATTATCTCCTTAACCCGGCGCACCCAATGAGTGGTAGATTCACCCTCCTCTTGCTTACAATTAGTCAAGTCCACAATTGACATGGACTGCTTGCAGGTATCTTTGAAGTTCTGAATGAATCTAGCTTTTAACTCCGCCCATGAGCCAATGGAATTAGGCGGCAGGCCCTTTAACCAAGTCCGGGCCGTTCCATCCAACATCATGGTGAAGTACTTAGCCATTGTCGCGTCACTGACCTCCAACAACTCCATGGTCATCTCATAGCTTTCGATCCACACCCCGGGCTGTAAGTCGGCCGTATAATGTGGCATATTTCGGGGCTCCTTGAAGTCCTTGGGCAAACGCACATTACACAAAGCTGGTAGTAAACAAGGAACACCGCCGGTTCTAGTGGCCACTCCTGCCTCAACAGAAGTCGTTGGATAACTCGGTAAGGCTTGATGAGCCACCTGTTGAGCCGCTAGTTGAGCCTCCCCTCGTACTCTTGACGTATCATGTCCTGCACCGGATTATAACCGCCAGGCTGGTTACGGCGCTAGGCGTTGCTTGACAAGGCCTCCGACTCCATATGCCTGCTGTACTTCGGCTCCGGCTTGGGCGAGGAGTCGAATGAATCCTGTCTCGACTATAGGAATAAGCCTCCTGCTGAGCAAGAGCCGTCTGGAAAAGTTCTTTGATCCTTCATGTCTCCACCGCTGTTGGATCGTCGCCGTCCACTGGGAGAGCCGCCAAACGTGTCGATGTTGCGATCAAGTTCTCCATGGGGTTAGAAAAGTGACCCGGTGGTGTTGGTACGTAGCGGGGCGGGGCCATATTCACATGAGGAGGTGCCATCAGCCGAGGCTGAACCGGCCCCCCTGCTCCGGATGTTACGAATTGATTTGCCTTTGGCGGGTTACTAGGGCCGGCTCCGGATGTGGAGAAAAGGTTCCGAGGATCATAAACCGGAGGCAAACGGGATTGAGTTTTCTGGTGTCTCCTCCTTATCACCTCATTAGATGCGTTCAGGCTCATCATAAGCTGGAAAACCTCTGACTGGAGCTATTGGGCCCGTGCATCCAAAGCCGCCCGCTCTGCGGTCAACCTGGTATCCTCAGCCGCTAAGGCCTCCTTGGCCCGGGCTATTTCCTCACGTACCTATGCCACCTCTGCATCGTGCTCATCTTGACTTGCAGGAATAACTGTGGCGGTCAACAGGGCCATCAATTTGTCCATGAGATCAATCAACACTTGAGCCGGCGGGCACACAGAGCCTCCTGCCCCGGCCGCTCCTGACCCAGACGTTATTGCTGCTGCAGCCGTAGAGTTTTGGTCGGGTTGAGTGCCAGCCATGAAGACCCCTACTCTGCTTGCCCGCTCAAAGGGGTCCAGAATACTGCTGCCATCGGAACAACCCCCAAGCCTACCATCTTACAGTTGATACAACGAATCCGTTTCACCAGTGGACGAATCACCATCGGAGTGGACAGCCGTCTCACCACCATCTACGGACCTTTCAAAAAATTCCTTTCCATGGATACAACCCACGAAAGGACGCTTCATGGCGAGTTGAGCCCGGGCGGGTCTTGCGCACTGAGCAGTTTCGACAATGTCGGTGCAGTTGTCCGGCTCAGGGCCCCGCTAACCAATCCGGCCGATGAAGACATGGATTCCGCCAAAGGGGACCCGGTACCCGTACTCAATTGAGCCGGCGTCGGGGCCCCAGCCTTCATCGTCGATGTAGATCTTGCCGCGACGACTCTTGGTCATCCGGCCCACAGCGTATCCCTTGAGCGCTTCGAAGTTGCCCTTCAAGAACTCAAATCCACCATGCTCTGGCCCCACGGTGGGCGCCAACTGTCATGGAATTGTCACGACATATGTCCTCGTGAAAGGATTTAGTCGTGGAGCCATCGCAACTAGGAAGCTTAAAGGGGTTAAAGTGGGACAAAGGACATGGGAGTTTATACTAGTTCGGCCCCTTGCGATGAAGGTAAAGCCTACGTCTAGTTGGGTTGGTATTGTTGGGGTTTCGATAACCGGGGAGCAAAATATGCTATGCCCGGCTTTCGATTAGATGTTCCTTGCCCTAAGCCGTCGGTGGGTCGTCCCCTTATATACACGGGTTGACGCCCTGTTGCCTACAGAGTCCCGGTCGGCTTATAAACAGCGTCCGGCTCAGTGACTAGTTAATCCTCCCTTATAATACAAGCCATGCCATTATGGCAGTTTATCACTACCGGCCTTAAGTCGCCTGTGGGCTTTAGGCCCTTTATTGAACCGGCATCTTCAAGCTTGATCCTGGGCTTCAGATGATGAATCATTTTGCGTAATCCGGCCCCTCCTGGGCGGTTTAAACAGATAGTTATATCCCCAACATTCTGAGATAGAAGATATTGATGTCACAATTAAACTAGCTAATAGATATACTATATCACCAATTGGAATTGTTAGAGATGTTGAAGTCTTGTGTGGAAAAACTAAGTATCCTACTGATTTTCTAGTTCTTGGTTCCCCACAAGATAGCTTTTGCCCCATTATATTCGGTAGACCCTTCTTGAATACTGTTAATGCTAAGATAGATTGCGAAAAGGATGTTGTTACTATAGGTTTGGGTGATATGTCTACTGAGTTTAATTTCTCTAAATTTCGTAGACAACACCATGAAGAGGAATTGCCTAGTAAAGATGAAATTATTGGTCTTGCTTCTATTGCCGTACCTCCTAGTGATCCTTTAGAAAAATATTTGCTAGACCATGAAAATGATATGTTTATGAATGAAAGAAGGGAAATAGATGAAGTATTATTTAAACAGGAACCCATCCTGAAACACAATTTGCCTGTTGAAATCCTAGGGGATCCTCCTCCACCCAAGGGTGATCCTGTTTTTGAGCTCAAACCATTGCCTGATACTCTTAAATATGCTTATCTTGATCAAAAGGAGATATATCCTGTTATTATTAGTGCTAGCCTTTCAGAGCATGAAGAAGAGAGATTATTGAAAACTCTGAAGAAGCACCGAGCTGCTATTGGATATACTCTTGATGATCTTAAGGGCATTAGTCCCACTCTATGTCAACACAAAATAAATTTAGAGAAAGATGCCAAACCAGTTTGTGATCACCAACGACGGCTGAATCCTAAGATGAAAGAAGTGGTAAGAAAGGAAATACTAAAGCTCCTTGAAGCAGGTATAATCTATCCCGTTGCTAGTAGTCAGTGGGTAAGTCCTGTCCATTGTGTCCCTAAGAAGGGAGGTATTACCGTCATTCCTAATGATAAAGATGAATTGATTCCACAAAGAATTATTACAGGTTATAGGATGGTAATTGATTTCCGCAAATTAAATAAAGCTACTAAAAAGGATCATTACCCCTTACCTTTTATTGATCAAATGCTAGAAAGATTATCCAAACATACGCATTTTTGCTTTCTAGATGGTTACTCTGGTTTCTCGCAAATACCTGTGTCAGTCGATGATCAATCAAAGACAACTTTTACTTGCCCTTTCGGTAATTTTGCTTATAGACGTATGCCTTTTGGTTTATTTAACGCACATGCTGCCTTTCAAAGATGCATGATGGCTATATTCTCTGACTTATGTGAAAGGATTTGTGAGGTTTTCATGGACGATTTCTCCGTCTATGGATCCTCTTTTGATGATTGCTTAAGCAACCTTGATCGAGTTTTGCAGAGATGTGAAGAGACTAACCTTGTCTTGAATTGGGAGAAGTGCAACTTTATGATTAATGAAGGTATTGTCTTGGGGCATAAAGTTTCTGAAAGAGGTATTGAAGTTGATAAAGCCAAGGTTGATGCTATTGAGGTGCTGCAACACCCTCAAACCATTGAGCTGCATGAGGGGGTGTTGCACATCCGCGATATTGAGGGACCAAGGAGGACCGGAAGTGTGGAGACACGGCTCGATGCAATGGAGCAACAAGTTTTCAAGTGCCAGGAGATGGTGGAGCGTGGACTTGACTCCAATCACATGATGATCGCGGAGTTCACCAACAACCAGAAGCTGGATGCCAAGGACATTGGGGAGGCCATCTTCAAGCTCCACGAGAAAATCGAGCACCTCCAAGCTCAAATCTCTGACCTGCAAAACCAAAACTATGAGTATGAACATAGATTCAAGAGGATGAGTTTGGCTGCATATTTAAGGATCCCGGAGACTCGATCATCCTTCTATGATGGTGAGCCTATGCCTTGGAAGATGAAAAACGAGCCTACATCATCAACAACCCCTTCACCAGCAAAGGAGATATAATCACATAGGTATGGGCACTCCCCTTGGCAACTGCCAAGCTTGGGGGAGGTACCCTGGTATCGTATTACCATGACATCTCTATCTTTACCGTTTTTCTTAGTTCGGTCCTTTTAGTAGTATCTTGATCTAGTAGAATAAAGTTTTTGGTATGATCTAGTTTTGAGTTTTGCTTTTTGATTCCTCTATGTAATCGAGTCCGTGAGCTATATAATAAAGATTAATGTTGAGTCAAGGGCTTGATTATTTTGCCATGATCTTGAGTGAATAAAATAAAAGAGAAAATAATAAAAAGAAATAAAGAGATCATATTGATCTTACGGAGAGTAATGACTTCACATAGAAAGAGTATGATGATTAAAAATTGTTGGGAGTTGACAAACATAGCTTTGGTCATCGCTGCAATTAATAGGAAGTAATAAGAAAGAGAGGTTTCACATATAAATATACTATCTTGGACATCTTTTATGATTGGGAGCACTCATTCAAATATGACATGCTAAAGAGTTGATGTTGAACAAGGAAGACAACGTAATCAGTTATGTTTTCTTATATCTGAGATAAAGTATATTTTCATGGATCAACCAACATGTTGAGCTTGTGTTCCCCTTCATGCTAGCCAAATTCTTTGCACCAAGTAGAGATACTACTTGTGCTTCCAAATACCCTTAAACCAGTTTTGCCATGAGAGTCCACCATATCTACCTATGGATTGAGTAAGATCCTTCAAGTAAGTTGTCATCGGTGCAAACAATAAAAAATGCTCTCTAAATATGTATGATTGATTGGTGTGGAGGAAATAAGCAATATACGATCTTGTGATGTGGAAGAAATAAAAGCAACGGACTACATAATAAAGTTTCATATCACAAGTGGCAATATAAAGTGACGTTCTTCCGCATTGAGATTTTGTGCATCCAACCATAAAAGCGCATGGCAACCTCTGCTTCCCTCTGCGAAGGGCCTATCTTTTATTATCTTCTACCTTATGAAAGAGTCATGGTGATCTTCACCTTTTCTTTTTATGTTGTATCCTTTGGCAAGCACAGTGTGTTGGAAAGATCCTGATAGATCTATCTAATTAGATGTAAGTTAGCATGATCTATTATTGTTGGCATTACCCTTGAGGTAAAAGGTTGGGAGGCGAAACTATAAGCCCCTATCTTTCTCTGTGTCTGATTGAAACTCTGTAACCACAAGTATTGCGTGAGTGTTAGCAATTATGAAAGACTAAATGATAGTTGAGTATGCGGACTTGCTGAAAAAGCTCTGACATAGACTCTTTCTGATGTTATGATAAACGGCAATTGCTTCAATGACTGAGATTATAGTTTGTTAGTTCTCAATAAAGTTTCTGATTCATACTTTGCATTGTGAATAGATTGTTACTTGAGCATAAGAAATCATATGAAAACATCCATATATGTTGCTGTTATAAGAATAATCATGATGCCCTCATGTCCGTGTTTATTTTATCGACACCTCTACCTCTAAACATATGGACATATTTATCGTTATCGGCTTCAGCTTGAGGACAAGCGAGGTCTAAGCTTGGGGGAGTTGATACGTCCATTTTGCATCATGCTTTTATATCGATGTTTATTGCATTATGGGATGTTATTACAGATTATGTCACAATACTTATGCCTATTCTCTCTTATTTTACAAGGTTTACATAAGGAGGGAGAATGCTGGCAGCTGGAATTCTGGGCTGGAAAAGGAGCAAATATTAGAGACCCATTCTGCACAACTCCAAAAGTCCTAAAACTCCACGAAAGTCATTTTTGGAAATAATAGAAAATATTGGGCGGAAGAAATACTAGAGGGGGCCGACACCCTGGCCACGAGGGTGGGGGCGCGCCCCCTGCCTCATGGGCCCCTGTTGGCCCTCCGGTGCCCATCTTCTGCTATATGAAGTCTTCTGTCCGAAAAAATCATAAGCAAGCTTTCGGGACGAGACTCCGCCGCCACAAGGCGGAACCAATCTAGGGCTCCAACAAAGCTGTTCTACCGGGGACACTTTCCTCTGGGAGGGGGAAATCATCACCATCGTCATCACCAACTCTCCTGTCATCGGGAGAGGGCAATCTCCATCAAAATCTTCACCAGCACCATCTCATCTCAAACCCTAGTTCATCTCTTGTATCCAATTCTTGTCTCAAAGTCTGGGATTGGCACTTGTAGGTTGCTAGTAGTGTTGATTACTCCTTGTAGTTGATGCTAGTTGGTTTATTTGGTGGAAGATCATATGTTCAGATCCTTTATGCATATTAATACTCCTCTGATTATGAACATGAATATGCTTTGTGAGTAGTTACGTTTGTTCCTAAGGACATGGGAGAAGTCTTGCTATTAGTAGTCATGTGAATTTGGTATTCGTTTGATATTTTCATGAGATGTATGTTGTCTCTCCTCTAGTGGTGTTATGCGAACGTCGACTACATGACACTTCACCAATATTTGGGCCTAGAGGAAGGTATTGGGAAGTAATAAGTAGATGATGGGTTGCTAGAGTGACAGAAGCTTAAACCCTAGTTTATGCGTTGCTTTGTAAGGGGCTGATTTGGATCCACATGTTTCATGCTATGGTTAGGTTTACCTTAATATTTCTTTTGTAGTTGCGGATTATTGCAATAGGGGTTAATCATAAGTGGGATGCTTTTCCAAGTAAGGGCAGCACCCAAGCACCAGTCCACCCACATATCAAATTATCAAAGTACCGAACGTGAATCATATGAACGTGATGAAAACTAGCTTGACGATAATTCCCATGTGTCCTCGGGAGCGCTTTTCTCTATATTACAGTTTGTCCAGGCTTGTCCTTTGCTACAAAAAGATTGGGCCACCTTGCTGCACTTTATTTACTTTTGTTACTTGTTGCTCGTTACAAATTATCCTATCACAAAACTATCTGTTACCTATAATTTCAGTGCTTGTAGAGAGTACCTTGATGAAAACCGCTTATCATTTCCTTCTGCTCCTTGTTGGGTTCGACACTCCTACTTATCGAAAGGACTACGATAGATCCCCTATACTCGTGGGTCATCAGCGCCAGATGAATCAGATCGGTGGGGCCAAGTTTGACTTTAGGTTTCGGACATATTTGGAATTGAGAAAGTGGTTGAAGGCTTTGGAGCATATCGCTAACCACTTTGAGCAAGTGGACCATTAAGAAACACCTCATCCCATTTTAATAGTATTAAATTTTCCTATGGACTCAATGTGATCTTGGATCACTAAAATAGAAATGAAGAGTCTTGAGCTTTTGCCAATCTTTGTCCTTAGCATCTTGAAGGGGTTCCACATCCTCTTGTCCACGACTGCAGGATGCTGCTAACGCGACAATACGATCGGAGACCCTTCAACGAAACTGTGTGCGATGCAATAATCGCAAACGGTGGTGTAAAAAACCCGTCAAAAAAGGTGAAAAACGTTTTGCGATCGATGATGCATCAGACACAGTTCAGATTTTAGTTGCGCGTGCAATGCAGGGCATACGGTTCAGTTCAATTAACTATTTGCGATGAGGAGGGACAAAAGAAACAGGCAACCAGATGGAGGTGTGTGCGATATATAGCATACAGTTCACTCGGATGAACTGTTTGGGATTAGGCAACACAAAAGAGACGGTCAGCAGGATCAAGGTGTGTGCGATATACGTCATGCGGTTCACTCGGATGAATTGTTTGCGTTGAGACATGAGAACAGAAATGGTTCAACTTAACAAGATGTGTGTGATACGCGGCAAACAGGTCTATAATCCGAAATGTGTGTGAAGACCGATAATAACACAGACGATTGCTGCTAATAAGACGTGTGTATTGTGCGATGGGATTGCATACAGAACAACAACAACAACAACACACACACACACACACACACACACACACTTATAAGGACATGCTTGCATAACCAAATTAAACATCCACTTACATAGGTGGCTACTACAACCATGGCATTTGCACACACCAAAGTAAACTATTACATGCATAATTACATAGGTGGCTACTACACACATGACATTTCCACACACCAATAAAGTAAACTATATATTACATGCATGGTTAACTAGCATAAATGATCATCTGATCATCATCTACTTCTTGTGACGCTTGCTCTGCTTGTGGCTCGATCCGGGCTCGTCAATTTGGGTAACGAGGCACTTCCTCATGTCAATGATCCGCCTATGCATCTCATAGCATGTGTACACGCTCTTGGTCGCGAACCTGAGGTGAGGTTCATCCAGTTGCCGCATCCAGGCCCTGTGCCAGGATAGGGGACTTGTTCTCTGGGCATCCTGCTTCATCTTTTCGTAGTAGGTGTCGATGATGGCCAAGGCGAGTTCGACTAGGGAGTCCTCCTTCGTGCTGCCCCAGACCCTGTAGTGGTCACGGATTTCGACAAGGTTCTTGCAGGCCAAGCCCGTAACACTGAGCGCTTTTACATCATCTTTGGTTTCCATTGTGGCGAACTTGTAGTCGGTGCTGTTGACAAACCTGTTGAAACGGTCACAACCTTCTGATCTATGCCAGGACGACCGACGGTGTACTGGAGGTCAATGCCGACCACCTTGTACTTGTCTCGAGCAAGCAACTACTCAACGTTGTTGATGTAGTCGTCCACCACGGCCGGGTCGATGGTGTACACCATCGAGAGATCTATCTCCCTAGCGTGGGTCTCCACTCTATGCTCATCGAACTCCATTGGAGTGCCGTTGGACATCCCCTCTCTATGTGTCATCGTGGGTGTGCTTGTTGTGTTGTGGGGCGCGACCGAAAGGTTGAAGAGATTAAGGTTATAATGGCCGCGGGAATTAAAGGGGAAGCCGGACGGCCAGGAATATCGGCAGGCCCTGATGGCAGTTCTAATTTGCAGCACGTTACTCCATCGTGTCGCACGTAACTGCATCGCGCAGCAACGCGCGCGACGCAACCGCATGCATATGGGGCCCCCGACATGATCATGCGCACGCCCAACCACTGGCAGAGCGTGCGTGGAGGGACGCGAGCAGAGCGCTCCGCGGTCCCCTCAACGGTGAGCAACCATATATATATATATATATATATATATATATATATATATATATATATATATATATATATATATATATATATATAGCAGTTGAACGCGCAAGGAAAAGTTGTCCACAAGCCGAGCGCGCCGACGGACGCGAGCAGAGTGCCCCGCGGCGCCTAGAGACGAGCACAGCGTGTTGCGGCGCCTAACGGCGAGCAGAGCTTGCCGAGGGACGCAAGCAGAGGCCGGCACAGTGATACGTGGCAAATAAAACGAACTGCGCGAGCGATGTCGGAGACATCAAGCACGAATCAGATTAGAGTTCGTGTGCGATACGTGGCATATAGTTGATCCATCCGAGCTGTTTGTGATGGAATAAGCCGTGTGTGTTGCGGGAAAACACTTGCTAGTATATAACCTTAAATTTAATCAAGAAAGTGTTAATGCATGTTACAAAAATTGTATAGCTGGAAACTATGTTCAAAAACGACTCCAACGATATACTGTTTGGCGACATGCGTTCGTATTTTATTAGTTAAATCCTACTTATAAACCAGGACGGGGTATAGTAGGCAATTAAATCGAAATGTTTTTTATTAACCGTATGTGTATGTTTCCTTTCGTCCTCCTCTCGCATGTCTTGTCACCCCGCTGCCGCAGACGGCATACAGCGCAAGCTTGCGCAGCGCGCGGGGGCGTTCTTTTGGCCAAACAGTGGCGCCAATGAATCGTCGGTGAGCCCGTTCATGCGCAACCTCGCAGGTTCCCGCGCAAGCTTCCGGCCCGACTCGGTGAAATCCCCCAAAATCCCAATGCTTACCGGCCTGCTATAAAAACCCTCACGGTCGGCGAGTCCTGCGTCGCATTTTCCCCTCCCTCACTGTAGCTTATCTTGTCTGCTTCTCCCACAATTGCCAATGGCACCAGTCCGTCTTCGTCGCTCAGCCACTCCGCCGTCATCAGAGGACAGCTCCAGCTGGGAGGCTACATCGCGGCGGCGGCGCAGTCCCTGGCGTAGTGTAGTGCGCGTGGCGTCCCTGTTGAGTGTGCGCAAAACACCCACCACACGCTCCGTCGCCGCTGCCCGTCGGCAGCTGTTGCCGGCCGTCGTTGTCGCCACACCACCGTCGAAAGCCAGGGCCATCTCCCGCTACGCCGCCGCGGCCCAAAGGCGGGAGGTGGCCATCGTGGCCGCCACCCCACTGCCGGCCACCGTGGCCATCACCCTCTCCGCCGCCGTGGCTCGAAGGCGGGAGGTGGTGGTCGTGGGCGCCACCCCATCATCGACTGTCGTGGCCGCCAGCCCACCGTCGACCGCCGGGATTATCACCCGCTCCGCCGCCACGGCCCGAATGCGGGAGGTGGAGGTGGAGGCCCGCACGTGCGTCAGCGACCTTGCGCGCTACATCGAGTTCCTGCAGGAGGAGGAGGAACGCCTCGTCGAGCATGCAAAGAGCCTTACCGCCTCCCTGGCCGCAGCACACGCCGACGCAGAGGCGAGGAATCAAGAGATCTACGATCAGTCCGGCCGCTTTGAGAGGGATCGTCTGGAGCGGCAGTGGGCGTTCGAGCTGGCGAGCGTCGCTGAACGTGCAACAGCAGCAGGCACCGTATTGCATTTGTCCAGCTCGTTGGTAGGCCCCTCCTCCTCTGCCTCTTACTGAGCGCGCTTGGCAGAGGAGAGGCTGCCGGAAGTAGCACAAAGCCCCTCCGTGGTAGTAGTAGTATTTAGGGGCTATTTTGTTCAGTTCATCTGACTATAGATGTGTGGTCGAACTGTACAACGTACTTAAAATTAACTAGTATATATAGTTGAACTAGCTATTTTAGTACGTGGTTGGGAGAAGTTTGGTCGGTTCAGCTGTCGAGTTGAACTGTTTGTATAAATTAACAATGACTGCTTAATCTATGAATGAAATCTATGCTTAATTACTGAATTTTAGTTGCAAAAATTAGATAGTGCTATTGATTTCTAGCTGCATATTTTGACAAATCGCAGTGTTACAAGGATTGACAAATGGCAACATTACTAGATCAACAAATGTAAATCTTTCCAGTTTGACAAATGGCAACATATCCAATATGACAGATGCAAATCTTACCAAATTGTTTGGACGTGGTTGCACACGGGTCATCCAAAACAACCGTTTGCATTGAAGGGATGCACAAATCCTGCGGTCCGGATTTTCCCTTGACTTAAGGGGGAAGACCATAGCTCTCACTTTGCATAAGGGTGTTCTATCTAAAACATTTGCGATCAAGACCTTCACAAATCCTGCTCGGCACATTTTCCCTTGGCTTCCTGGGGAAGTTGTCGGTTTTCATACGGGTGTTCTAACTAAAACGTTTGCGATGAATTTCAGACGAGTTTTGGATTTACTAGAATTTAAAAACAAAGTATCTCAACGTTTTGCCGGCAATCAACAGTACCCTGGTGTTTGAAATTGATTCCCATTTCTTGCATGGGACTAAGCATGGCCCGAAGGACACAGATTTGATTTTTCAACCAATTTATATGCACTGGAGCTTGTGCATGTAGTTCAAATTTGAATTATGCACATGAAATGCCTAGAAAACCCAGTTAATGTATAAAATTGTCCAAACGAACCCCGAAAAATCCAAAAGTAAACACAGCACTCCTGTTGTTCTATGTTGACATTAGAATTTTTTTGAAAGAAATAAGAGGCAACGGATATCGTTTCATCCCCAAAGGTGGCACGTTCCCTAGCGAAACCATCACTTGTTGTGAGAAGATAAGGTTTGTGAGAAGCTTATACACAAACATGTCCCAAATGGGACAAAAATTTTACCACGGCATGTTGATGCTGATCCATAATAGCATGCCAAGTTTCATGAATTTCAGACGAGTTTTGGATTTACTAGAATTTAAAAGCCAGGTATCTCAATGTTTGCGGCCGAGTGACGGTGGCAGGGTGTTTGAAATTGATTCCCATTTCTTGCATGGGACCTAAGCATGCAACCAAGGACACATATTTGATTTTTCAACCAGTTTATATGCACTGGAGCATGTGCATGTAGTTCAAATTTGAATTATGCGCATAAAATTCCTGGAAAACCCAGTTAATGTATAAAAATGTCCAAACGAACCCCGAAAAAATCCAAAATTGAACGCAACACTCATGTTATTTTACGTTGACACTCGAAAAATTGTGAAAGCAATAAGAGGCAACGGATATCATTTCGTCCCCAAAGGTGGCACGTTACTACCGAAACCATCACGCTTGTTGTGAGAAGCTCTGGTTTGTGAGAAGCTTATACCCAAACCTGCCCCAAATGGGACAAAATTTGTACCACGGCATGTTGATGCCGCTCCATGATAGCATGCCAAGTTTCATGAATTTCAGACGAGTTTGGATTTACAAGAATTTAAAAGCCATGTTCTCAATGTTTGCGGCCGAGTGACAGTGGTAGGGTGTTTGAAATTCATTCCCATTTTTGCATGGGACCCAATCATGCAACCAAGGAACATATTTGATTTTTCAACCAGTTTATATGTACTGGAGCATGTGCACGTAGTTCAAATTTGAATTATGCACATAAAAGGCTTGGGAAACACAGTTAATGTATAAAAATGTCCAAACGAACCCCGAAACAATCCAAAATTGAACACAACACTCCTGTTGTTCTATGTTGACACCCGATTTTTTTAAAGCAATAAGAGACAACGGATATCGTTTCGTCCCCAAAGGTGGCACGTTCCCTACCGAAACCATCACACTTGTTGTGAGAAGCTATGATTTGTGAGAAGCTTATACCCAAACCAGCCCCAAATGGGATAATTTTTTTACCACGACATGTTGATGCCGCTCCATGATAGCATGCCAAGTTTCACGAATCTCAGACGAGTTTTGGATTTACTAGAATTTAAAAGCCATGTATCTCAATGTTTGCGGCCGAGTGACTGTGGCAGTGTTGGGGAACGTAGTAATTTCAAAAAAATTCCTACGCGCACACAGGATCATGGTGATGCATAGCAACGAGAGGGCAGAGTGTGTCCACGTACCCTTGTAGACCGAAAGCGGAAGCGTTAGCACAACGTGGTTGATGTAGTCGTACGTCTTCACGATCTGACCGATCCAAGTACCGAACGCACGACACCTCCGAGTTCAGCACACATTCAGCTCGATGACATCCCACAAACTCCGATCCAGCAGAGCTTCGAGGGAGAGTTCCGTCAGCACGACGGCGTGATGACGGTGATGATAATGCTACCGACACAGGGCTTCGCCTAAGCACCGCTACAATATGATCGAGGTGGATTACGGTGGAGGGGGGCACCGCACATGGCTAAGAGACCAAGAGATCAATTGTTGTGTCTATGGGGTGCCCCCTGCCCCCGTATACAAAGGAGGGAGGGAGAGGCCGGCCCTAGAGGTGGCGCGCAAAGTGTGGGGAGTCCTACTAGGACCCCCAAGTCCTAGTAGGATTCCCCTTTCCTTTCCGGAGTAGGAGAGAAGGAAAGAGAGGGAGAGGGAGAAGGAAAAGGGGGTTGCACCCCTTGTCCAATTCGGACCAGAGGGGGGTGCGCGCCTCCTTCCTTTTGGCCTCTCTCCTCTATTCCCGTATGGCCCAATAAGGCCCAATACTTCTCCCGGTGAACTCCCGTAACTCCCTGGTACTCCGAAAATACCCAAATCACTCGGAACCTTTCCGATGTCCGAATATAGTCATCCAATATATCGATCTTTACGTATCAACCATTTAGAGACTCCTCGTCATGTCCCCGGTCTCATCTGGGAGTCCAAACTACCTTTGGTACATCAAAACACAAAAACTCATAATACAATCGTCACCAAAACTTTAAGCGTGCGGACCCTACGGGTTCGACAACTATGTAGACATGACCGAGGCACGTCTCCGGCCAATAACCAATAGCGGAACCTGGATGCTCATATTAGCTCCCACATATTCTACGAAGATCTTTATCAGTCAAACTGCATAACAACAAACGTTGTTTCCTTTGTCATCGGTATGTTACTTGCCCGAGATTCGATCGTCGGTATCTCAATACCTAGTTCAATCTCGTTACTGGCAAGTCTCTTTACTCGTTCCATAATACATCATCCCGTAACTAACTCATTAGTTACAATGCTTGCAAGGCTTATAGTGATGTGCATTACCGAGTGGGCCCAAAGATACCTCTCCGAAAATAAGAGTGATAAATCCTAATCTAGAAATACGCCAACCCAACAAGTACCTTCAGAGACACCTGTAGAGCACCTTTATAATCACCCAGTTACGTTGTGACGTTTGGTAGCACACAAAGTGTTCCTCCGGTAAACGTGAGTTGCATAATCTCACAGTCATAGGAGCATGTATAAGTCATGAAGAAAGCAATAGCAACATACTAAACGATCAAGTGCTAAGCTAACGGTATGGGTCAAGTCAATCACATCATTCTCCTAATGATCTGATCCTGTTAATCAAATGACAACTCATGTCTATGGTTAGGAAACATAACCATCTTTGATCAACGAGCGAGTCAAATAGAGGCATACTAGTGACACTCTGTTTGTCTATGTATTCACACATGTATAATGTTTCCGGTTAATACAATTCTAGCATGAATAATAAACATTTATCATGATATAAGGAAATAAATAATAACTTTATTATTGCCTCTAGGGCATATTTGCTTTAGTCTCCCACTTGCACTGGAGTCAATAATCTAGTTCACATCGTCATGTGATTTAACATCAATAGTTCACAACTTTATGTGGTTAACACCCATAGTTCACATTGATATGTGACCAACACCCAAAGGTTTACTAGAGTCAGTAATCTAGTTCACATCGCTATGTGATTAACACACAAAGAGTACTAAGGTGTGATCTTGTTTTGCTTGTGAGATAATTTTAGTCAACGGATCTGTCACATTTAGATCCGTAAGTATTTTGCAAAATTTCTATGTCTACAATGCTCTGCACGGAGCTACTCTAGCTAATAGCTCCCACTTTCAATATGTATCCAGATTGAGACTTAGAGTCATCTAGATCGGTGTCAAAACTTGCGTCGACATAACCCTTTACGACGAACTTTTTTGTCACTTCCATAATCGAGAAACATATCCTTATTCCACTAAGGATAATTGACCGATGTCCAGTGATCTACTCCTAGATCACAATTGTACTCCCTTGCCAAACTCAGTGGTAGGGTATACAATATATCTGGTACACAGCGTGGCATACTTTATAGAACCTATGGCTGAGGCATAGGGAATGACTTTCATTCTCTTTCTATCTTCGCTGTGGTCGCGCTTTGAGTCTTACTCAATTTCACACCTTGTAACACAGGCAAGAACTCTTTCTTTGACTGTTCCATTTTGAAATACTTCAAAATCTTGTCAAGGTATGTACTCATTGAAAAAACTTATCAAGCGTCTTGATCTATCTCTATAGATCTTGATGTTCAATATGTAAGCAGCTTCACCGAGGTATTTCTTTGAAAACTCCTTTCAAATACTCCTTTATGCTTTCCAGAAAATTCTACATTATTTCCGATCAACAATATGTCATTCACATATATTTATCAGAAATGTTGTAGTGCTCCCACTCACATTCTTGTAAATACAGGCTTCACCGCAAGTCTGTATAAAACTATATGTTTTGATCAACTCATCAAAGCGTATATTCCAACTTCGAGATGCTTGCACCAGTCCATAGATGGATCGCTGGAGCTTGCACATTTTGTTAGCACCTTTAGGATCGAAAAAACCTTCTGGTTGCATCATATACAACTCTTGTTTAAGAAAACCATTAAGGAATGTAGTTTTGACATCCATTTGCCAGATTTCATAAAATGTTTCAATTTGCTACTATGATTCGAACAGACTTAAGCATTGCTACGAGTGAGAAAATCTCATCGTAGTCAACACTTTGAACTTTGTCAAAAACCTTTTTTTGACAAGTCTAGCTTTGTAGATAGTAACACTAATATCAGCGTCTATCTTCCTCTTGAAGATCCATTTATTTTATATGGCGTGCCGATCATCGGGCAAGTCAATCAAAGTCCACACTTTGTTCTCATACATGGATCCCATCTCAGATTTCATGGCCTCAAGCCATTTTGCGGAATCTGGGCTCATCAACACTTCCTCATAGTTTGTAGGTTCGTCATGGTCAAGTAACATGACCTCCAGAACAGGATTACCGTACCACTCTGGTGCGGATCTCACTCTGGTTTACCTACGAGGTTCGGTAGTAACTTGATCTGAAGTTACATGATCATCATCATTAGCTTCCTCACTAGTTGGTGTAGTAGTCACAGGAACAGTTTTCTGTGATGAATTACTTTCCAATAACAGAGCAACTACAGTTACCTCATCAAGTTCTACCTTCCTCCCACTCACTTCTTTCGAGAGAAACTCCTTCTCTAGAAAGGATCCATTCTTAGCAACGAATGTCTTGCCTTCGGATCTGGGATAGAATGTGTACCCAACTGTCTCCATTGGGTATCCTATGAAGACACATTTCTCCAGTTTGGGTTTGAGCTTATTAGGATGAAACTTTTTCGTATAAGCATCGCAACCCCAAACTTTAAGAAACGACAACTTTGGTTTCTTGCCAAACCACATTTCATACACTGTCGTCTCAACGGATTTAGATGGTGCCCCTTTTAACGTGAATGCAGCTGTCTCTAATGCATAACCCCAAAACGATAGTGGTAGATCGGTAAGAGACATCATAGATCACACTGCTACCTCTTGAGCACTGAATTGGATTTCCTCGAAGAGGAAAGGATGATGCAGCAAAGTAGCGTAAGTATTTCCCTCAGTTTTTGAGAACCAAGGTATCAATCCAGTAGGAGGCTACGCGTGAGTCCCTCGTACCTACACAAAGAAAATAACTCCTCGCAACCAACGTGAATAGGGGTTCCCAATCCCTTCACGGTCACTTACGAGAGTGAGATCTGATAGAGATGATAGATAATATTTTTGGTATAAAGATGCAAAGTAAAAAAGCAAAGCAATAATAAAGTGATGGAAGATTGATATGATGAAGATAGACCCCGGGGCCATAGATTTCACTAGTGGCTTCTCTCAAGAGCATAAGTATTTTACGGTGGGTGAACGAATTACTGTTGAGCAATTGACAGAATTGAGCATAGTTATGAGAATATCTAGGTATGATCATGTATATAGGCATCACGTCCGAGACAAGTAGATCGATTCCTGCCTGCATCTACTACTATTACTCCACTCATCGACCGCTATCCAACATGCATCTAGAGTATTAAGTTAAAAACAGAGTAACGCCTTAAGCAAGATGACGTGATGTGGAGGGATAAATTCATGCAATATGATAAAAACCCCATCTTGTTATCCTCGATGGCAACAATACAATACATGCCTTGCTGCCCCTACTGTCACTGGGTAAGGACACCGCAAGATTGAACCCAAAGCTAAGCACTTCTCCCATTGCAAGAAAAACCAATCTACTAGGCCAAACCAAACTGATAATTCGAAGAGACTTGCAAAGATAACCAATCATACATAAAATAATTCAGAGAAGATTCAAATATTGTTCATAGATAATCTTGATCATAAACCCACAATTCATCGTTCTCAACAAACACACCGCAAAAAGAAGATTACATCGAATAGATCTCCACGAGAGAGGAGGAGAACATTGTATTGAGATCCAAAAAGAGAGAAGAAGCCATATAGCTACTAACTACGGACCCGAAGGTCTGAGGTAAACTACTCACACTTCATCGGAGGGGCTATGATGATGTAGAAGCCCTCCGTGGTGGATGCCCTCTCCGGTGGAGCTCCGGAACAGGCCCCAAGATGGGATCTCATGGCTACAGAAGGTTGCGGCGGTGGAATTAGGTTTATGGCTCCGTATCTGATCGTTTGGGGGTACGTATAGGTATATATAGGAGGAAGAAGTACATTGGTGGAGCTTCGTGGGCCCCACGAGGGTGGGGGCGCGCCCCCCTACCTCGTGCCCACCTCGGAGCTTTCTTGACGTAGGGTCCAAGTCTCCTGGATCATGTTCGGTGAGAAAATCACGTTCCCGAAGGTTTCATTCCGTTTGGACTTCGTTTGATATTCCGTTTCTTTGAAACACTGAAATAGGCAAGAAACGACAATTCTGGGCTGGGCCTCCGGTTAATAGGTTAGTCCCAAAAGTAATATAAAAGTGAAAAATAAAGCCCAATATGGTCCAAAACAGTAGATAATATAGCATGGAGCAATCAAAAATTATAGATACGTTGGAGACGTATCAGGCATCCCCAAGCTTAATTCCTGCTCGTCCTCGAGTAGGTAAATGGTAAAAAGAATATTTTGGATGCGGAGTGCTACTTGGCATAATTTCAATGTAACTCTTCTTAATTGTGGTATGAATGTTCAGATCCGAAAGATTCAAGACAAAAGTTTATATTGACATAAAAATAATAATACTTCAAGCATACTAACAAAGCAATCATGTCTTCTCAAAATAACATGGCCAAAGAAAGTAATCCCTACAAAATCATATAGTCTGGCTATGCTCTATCTTCACCACACAATGTATTTAAATCATGCACAACCCCGATGACAAGCCAAGCAATTGTTTCATACTTTTGACATTCTCAAACTTTTTCGATCTTTGCTCAATACATGAGCGTGAGCCATGGATATAGCACTATATGTGGAATAGAATGGTGGTTGTGGAGAAGACAAAAAGGGAGAAGATAGTCTCACATCAACTAGGCATATCAACAGGCAATGGAGATGCCCATCAATAGATATTAATGTGAGTGAGTAGGGATTGCCATGCAACGGATGCACTAGAGCTATAAGTATATGAAAGCTCAACAAAAAGAAACTAAGTGGGTGTGCATCCAACTCGCTTGCTCACGAAGACCTAGGGCATTTTGAGGAAGCCCATCATTGGAATATACAAGCCAAGTTCTATAATGAAAAATTCCCACTAGTATATGAAAGTGATAAAATGAGAGACTCTCTATCATGAAGATCTTGGTGCTACTTTGAAGCACAAGTGTGGTAAAAGGATAGTAACATTGTCCCTTCTCTCTTTTTCTCTCATTTTTTTATTTGGGCCTTTTCTCTTTTTTTATGGCCACTTTTCCCCCTTTTTTTATTTTTTCGTCCGGAGTCTCATCCCGACTTGTGGGGGAATCATAGTCTCCATCATCCTTTCCTCACTTGGGACAATGCTCTAAAAATGATGATCATCACACTTTTATTTTCTTACAACTCAATAATTACAACTCGATACTTAGAACAAAATATGACTCTATATGAATGCCTCCGGCGGTGTACCGGGATATGCAATGAATCAAGAGTGACATATATGAAAGAATTATGAACGGTGGCTTTGCCACAAATACGATGTCAACTACATGATCATGCTAGCAATATGACAATGATGGAGCGTGTCATAATAAACGGAACGGTAAAAAGTTGCATGGAAATATATCTCGAATGGCTATGGAAATGCCATGATAGGTAGGTATGGTGGCTGTTTTGAGGAAGGTATATGGTGGGTGTATGATACCAGCGAAAAGTGCGCGGTATTAGAGAGGCTAGCAATGGTGGAAGGAAGAAAAGTGCATATAATCAATGGACTCAACATTAGTCATGAAGAACTCATATACTTATTGCAAAAATCTACAAGTTATCAAAGCAAAGTATTACGCGCATGCTCCTAGGGGGATATATTGGTAGGAAAAGACCATCGCTCGTCCCCGACCGCCACTCATAAGGAAGACAATCAATAAATAAATCATGCTCCGACTTCATCACATAACGGTTCACCATACGTGCATGCTACGAGAATCACAAACTTTAACACAAGTATTTCTCAAATTCACCACTACTCAACTAGCATGACTCTAATATCACCATCTTCATATCTCAAAACAATTATCAAGCATCAAACTTTTCTTAGTATTCAACACACTCAGAAGAAAGTTTTACAAATCTCGAATACCAAGCATATTAAAAATTTTAAGTAAATTACCATGCTATTTAAGACTCTCAAAATAATCTAAGTGAATCATGAGAGATCAATAGTTTCTATAAAACAAATCCACCACCGTGCTCTAAAAGATATAAGTGAAGCACTAGAGCAAAACTATATAGCTCAAAAGATATTAGTCAAGCTCATAGAATATTCTATCAAATTCCATATCATGTATGGCTCTCTCAAAAGGTGTGTACAGCAAGGATGATTGTGGTAAACTAACAAACAAAGACTCAAGTCATACAAGACGCTCCAAGCAAAACACATATCAAGTGGGGAATAAAAATATAGCTCCAAGTAAAGTTACCGATGGAAGTAGACGAAAGAGGGGATGCCTTCCGGGGCATCCCCAAGCTTTGACTTTTTGGTGTACTTAGATTATCTTGGGGGTGCCATGGGCATCCCCAATCTTAGGCTCTTTCCACTCCTTGTTCCATAATCCATCAAAAGATTTCACCCAAAACTTGAACACTTCACAACACAAAACTCAATTGAAATCTCGTGAGCTACGTTAGCGAAAGAAAACAAAAGACCACTTCAACGTACTGTAATGAACTCATTATTTATTTATATTGGTGTTAAACCTACTGTATTCCAACTTCTCTATGGTTTACAAACTATTTTACTAGCCATAGATTCATCAAAATAAGCAAACAACACACGAAAAACAGAATATGTCAAAAACAGAACAGTTTTTAGTAATCTGTAACTAATGCAAACTTCCGGAACTCCAAAACATCTACCAAAATAGGACGACCTAGGAAATTTATTTATTGATCAGAAGCAATTGGAATCAGTATTATTTCATGTTCTGGTGATTTTTAACAATTGTTTTCGCGAACAGAAAGTTTCTGGAAATTACAGCAAGATCAAATAACTATCATCCAAGAAGATCCTATAGGTTTAACTTGGCACAAACACTAATTAAAACATAAAAACACATCTAACCAGAGGGTAGATTAAATATTTATTCCTAAACATAATCAAAAGCAAAAAAACTAAAAATAAAATTGGGTTGCCTCCCAACAAGCGTTATAGTTTAACGCCCCTAGCTAGGCATAAAAGCAAGGATAGATCTAGGTATTGCCATCTTTGGTAGGCAATCCATAAGTGGCTCTCATGATAGATTCATATGGTAATTTTATTTTATTCCTAGGGAAGTGTTCCATGCCTTTCTTTAATGGAAATTGAAATCTAATATTCCCTTCCTTCATATCAATAATTGCACCAATCGTTCTAAGGAAAGGTCTACCAAGAATAATATGGCATGAAGGATTGCAATCTATATCAAGAACGATAAAATCTACAGGCACATAATTCCTATTTGCAACAATAAGAACATCATTAATTCTTCCCATAGGTTTATTAATAGTGGAATCCGCAAGGTGCAAGTTTAGAGAGCAATCATCAAAATCACAGAAATCTAGCAAATCGCACAAAGTTTTGGGAATAGTGGAAACACTAGCACCCAAATCACACAAAGCATAAAACTCATGATCTTTAATTTTAATTTTAATAGTAGGTTCCCACTCATCATAAAGTTTTCTAGGTATAGAGACTTCCAACTCAAGTTTTTCTTCATAAGATTACATCAAGGCATCAATGATATGTTGAGTAAAGGCTTTATCTTGACTATAAGCATGAGGGGAATTTAGCACGGATTGCAACAAGGAAATACAATCAATTAAAGAGCAACTTTCATAATTAAATTCCTTGAAGTCCAAAATAGTGGGTTTAGCAACATCTAGGGTTTTCCCACTTTTATCAATTTTAGCATCAAGATCTAAAAACTCTGAATTCTTAGAACGCCTTCTAGGTAAGGGTGGATCATATTCAATCCCATCATTATCAAGATTCATATTGCAAAACAAAGATTTAATAGGGGACACATGAATAACTTTTAGATCTTCATCTTTGTTTTCATAGGAATTGGAAGAACATGCTTTAATAAAGGCATCTTTCATAGCACGCATCCTAGCGGTTCTTTCCTTGCACGCATCAATGGGAATTCTCATGGCTTTGAGAGACTCATTGATATCATGCTTAGGAGGAATAGACCTAAGCTTTAAAGAATCAACATCAAGAGAAATTCTATCAACGTTCCTAGCCAATTCTTGACCTTTAAGTAATTTCTCTTCAAGCAAAGCATTAAAATTCTTTTGTGAATTCATGAACTCTTTAACACTAGTCTCAAATTCAGAGGGCATCTTATTAAAATTTCCATAAGAGTTGTTGTAGGAATTTCCATAATTATTAGAAGGATTACTAGGATAAGGCCTAGGATTAAAGTTCCCTCTATATGCGTTGTTACCAAAATTATTCCTACCAACAAAATTCACATCCATAGTTCATTATTATTCTCAATCAAAGTAGACAAAGGCATATCATTAGGATCAGAAGAAACACTCTTAGTAGCAAATAATTTCATAAGTTCATCCATGTTTTCACTCAAAACATTAATTTCTTCTATCGCGTGCACTTTTTATTGGTAGATCTTTCAGTGTGCCATTGAGAATAATTAACCATAATATTATATAGGAGTTTAGTAGCATCTCCTAAAGTGATTTCCATAAAAGTGCCTCACGCGGTCGAATCCAAAAGATTTCTAGAAGCAAAATTCAATCCGGCATAATTTTTTTGTATAATCATCCACAAATTTAAACCATGAGTAGGGGAATTACGTATCATTAATTTCATTCTATCCCAAGCATGTGCAACATGTTCATGATAAAGTTGCTTAAAATTCATAATATTGTTTCTAAGAGAGATGATCTTAGCGGGAGGAAAATACTTAGAGATAAAAGCATCTTTGCACTTGTTCCAGGAATCAATACTATTTTTAGGCAAAGACAAAAACCAAGCTTTAGCACGATCTCTAAGCGAAAAGGAAATAGCTTCAATTTAACAATATCATTATCAACATCTTTCTTATTTTGCATATCACACAAATCAACGAAGCTATTTAGATAAGTAGCGGCATCTTCACTAGGAAGGCCGGCAAATTGATCTTTCATAACAAGACTCAACAAAGCAATATTGATTTCACAAGATTCAGTATTGGTAAGAGGAGCAATCGGAGTGCTAAGGAAATCATTATTGTTTGGTATTGGTAAAATCACGTAACTTGGTATTATGTTGAGCCATCATGACAAACAAGCAATCCAACACGCGAGCAAACAAAAAGGCAAGCGAGAAAAAAGGCAAACAGAAAAGAGAGGGCGAATAAAACGGCAAGGGTGAAGTGGGGGAGAGGAAAATGAGAGGCAAATGGCAAATAATGTAATGCGGGAGATAAGGGATTGTGATGGGTACTTGGTATGTTGACTTTTGCGTAGACTCCCCGGCAACGGCGCCAAAAATTCTTCTTGCTACCTCTTGAGCACTGCGTTGGATTTCCTCAAAGAGGAAAGGATGATGCAGCAAAGTAGCATAAGTATTTCCCTTAGTTTTTGAGAACCAAGGTATCAATCTAGTAGGAGGCTACGCGCGAGTCCCTCGTACCTACACAAAGCAAATAACTCCTCACAACCAACGTGAATAGGGGTTGTCAATCCCTTCACGGTCACTTACGAGAGTGAGATCTGATAGAGATGATAGATAATATTTTTGGTATTTTTGGTATAAAGATGCAAAGTAAAATAAAAAGCAAAGTAAAAAAGCAAAGCAATAATAAAGTGATGGAAGATTGATATGATGAAGATAGACCCGGGGGCCAAAGATTTCACTAGTGGCTTCTCTCAAGAGCATAAGTATTTTACGGTGGGTGAACGAATTACTGTTGAGCAATTGACAAAATTGAGCATAGTTATGAGAATATCTAGGTATGATCATGTATATAGACATCACGTCTGAGACAAGTAGACCGACTCCTGCCTGCATCTACTACTATTACTCCACTCATCGACCGCTATACAGCATGCATCTAGAGTATTAAGTTAAAAAACAGAGTAACACCTTAAGCAAGATGACATGATGTAGAGGGATAAATTCATGCAATATGATAAAAACCCAATCTTGTTATCCTCGATGGCAACAATACAATATGTGCCCTGCTGCCCCTACTTTCACTGGAAAAGGACACCGCAAGATTGAACCCAAAGCTAAGCACTTCTCTCATTGCAAGAAAAACCAATCTAGTAGACCAAACCAAACTGATAATTCGAAGAGACTTGCAAAGATAATCAATCATACATAAAAGAATTCAGAGAAGATTCAAATACTTTTCATAGATAATCTTGATCGTAAACCCACAATTCATCGGTCTCAACAAACACACCGCAAAAAGAAGATTACATCGAATAGATCTCCACGAGAGACGGGGAGAACATTGTATTGAGATCCAAAAAGAGAGAAGTCATCTAGCTCCTAACTATGGACCCGAAGGTCTGAGGTAAACTACTCACACTTCATCGGAGGGGCTATGATGATGTAGAAGCCCTCCGTGGTGGTTGCCCTCTTCGGCGGAGCTCCGGAAAAGGCCCCAAGATGGGACCTCGTGGGTACAGAAGTTTGCGGCGATGGAATTAGGTTTTTGGCTCCCTATCTGATCGTTTGGGGGTACGTAGGTATATATAGGAGGAAGAAGTATGTCGGTGGAGCTTCATGGGCCCCACGAGGGTGGGGGCGCGCCTGGGGGTGGGGGGTAGGGCGCACCCCCCTACCTCGTGCGCACCTCGGAGCTTTCTTGACGTAGGGTCCAAGTCTCCTGGATCATGTTCGGTGAGAAAATCATGTTCCCAAAGGTTTCATTCCGTTTGGACTCCGTTTGATATTCCGTTTCTTCGAAACACTGAAATAGGCAAAAAAACGACAATTCTGGGCTGGGCCTCTGGTTAATATGTTAGTCCCAAAAGTAATATAAAAGTGGAAAATAAAGCCCAATATGGTCCAAAACAGTAGATAATATAGCATGGAGCAATCAAAAATTATAGATACGTTGGAGACATATCACGCACCATATATAATAAAGTACGGTTACGACGTTCGGACACACCAATCACTGTGGTGTTCCAGGTGGCGTGAGTAGTGAAACTATTTCACATTGTTTTAACTAAAGGCCAAACTCGTAACTCAAGTATTTTACTTCTGCAATCATATCGTAGACACTT
Organism: Aegilops umbellulata; assembly: GCA_032464435.1. Lineage (NCBI taxonomy): Eukaryota > Viridiplantae > Streptophyta > Magnoliopsida > Poales > Poaceae > Aegilops > Aegilops umbellulata. Next base: position 324,580,502 of record CP136060.1, read on the forward strand.
TTATTTTTGTTACGATGATTCTCCACTTCACTCTGAAATTCTTTGAACTTTTCAAATGTTTCAGACTTGTGTTTCATCAACTAGATATGCCCATATCTGCTCAAATCATCTGTGAAGGTCAGAAAATAACGATACCCGCCGCGAGCCTCAACACTCATCAGACCTCATACATCAGTATGTATTATATCCAATAAGTCAGTTGCTCGTTCCATTGTTCCGGAGAACGGAGCCTTAGTCATCTTTGCCCATGAGGCATGGTTCGCAAGCATCAACTGATTCATAATCAAGTGATTCCAAAAGCCCATCAGCATGGATTTTCTTCATGCACTTCACACCAATATGACCTAAACGGCAGTGCCACAAATAAGTTGCACTAACATTATTAACTTTGCATCTTTTGGCTTCAATATTATGAATATGTGTATCACTACGATCGAGATCCAACAAACTATTTTCATTGGGTGTATGACCATCGAAGGTTTTATTCATGTAAACAGACAACAATTATTCTTTGACTTCAAATGAATAAACGTATTGCAATAAACATGATCAAATCATATTCATGCTCAACGCAAACGCCAAATAACATGTATTTAGGTTTAACACTAATCCCGAAAGTATAGGGAGTGTGCGATGATGATCATATCAATCTTGGAACCACTTCCAACACACATCGTCATTTCACCCTCAACTAGTCTTTGTTTATTCTGTAACTCCTGTTTCGAGTTACTAATATTTAGCAACCGAACCAGTATCAAATACCCAGGGGCTACTATAAACACTAGTAAGGTACACATCAATAATCTGTATATCAAATATACCCTTGTTCACTTTGCCATCCTACTTATCCACCAGATATTCAGGGCATTTCTGTTTCCAGTGACTATTTCCTTTGAAGTAGAAGCACTCAGTTTCAGGCTTAGGTTCACACTTGGGTTTCTTCACTTGAGCAGAAACTTACTTGTCGTTCTTCTTGAAGTTACCCTTCTTCCCTTTGCCCTTTTCTTGAAACTAGTGGTCTTATCAACCATCAACACTTGATGCTTTTTATTGATTTCGACCTTCATCGATTTCATCATCATGAAAAGCTCGGGAATCATTTTCGTCATGCCTTGCATACTATAGTTCATCACGAAGTTCTACAAACTTGGTGATGGTGGCTAGAGAATTCTGTCAATCACTATCTTATCTGGAAGATTAACTCCCACTTGATTCAAGCGATTGTAGTACCCAGGCAATCTGAGCACATGCTAACTGCTTGAGCTATTCTCCTCCATCTTTTAGCTATAGAACTTGTTGGAGACTTCAATCTGTCAACTCGGGTATTTGCTTGAAATATTAACTTCAACTCCTGGAACATCTCATATGGTCCATGACGTTCAAAACACCTTTGAAGTCCTGATTCTAAGCCGTTAAGCATGGTGCACTAAACTATCAAGTAGTCATCACATTGAGCTAGCCAAACATTCATAACGTCTGCATTTGCTCCTGCAATAGGTCTGTCACCTAGCGGTGCATCAAGGACATAATTCTTCTGTGCAGTAATGAGGATAAAAATCAGATCACGGACCCAGTCCGCATCATTGCTACTATCATCTTTCAACTTATTTTCTCTAGGAACATATCAAAAATAAAACAGGGGAGCTAAACGCGAGCTATTGATCTACAACATAGACATGCTAATACTACCAGACTAAGTTCATGATAAATTAAAGTTCAAATAATCATATTACTTAAGAACTCTCACTTAGATAGACATCCCTCTAATCATCTAAGTGATCACGTGATCCAAATCAACTAAACCATAACCGTATCACGTGAAATGGAGTAGTTTTCAATTGTGAACATCACTATGTTGATCATATCTACTATATGATTCATGCTCAACTGTCGGTGTTCTGGGAACGGGGGTCCCCAGACTTGCCTGCCTGCGGCCTGCAGCATGGCTCAAATGGGGGCCCAGCGTGGCCCATCTTCATCAGCACAAGGCTCAAGACCCTCGCGAGGGGCCAAGCCTCGCGAGGCGGACGACACGGCGCTTCCCCAAGCACGGTCTCCTCAGGCTGGCTCGCGAGGAGGCGGAGAGATCAAGGCGGGTACCTCACGAGGTGCCCATGACGCAAGCCATGACGACCAAGGTTGCCAGGCGGGCGCCAGCCCGCGCAGCGTCTCCTCTTTGGTGCAAAGGGGGCAAGCGCAGGCGAGAGGATCAAGCAAAGGCACCCATTTCGGTGCAACGAGACCAAGACCAGTCCAACGGTGGGAAGGAGGTCACAATGGAGCCCAGGATGGCATCACCACAGGGCCTTTGGCAGGTGAAGACCAACTTTAGTCAGGATAAGTGTACCAGATGTTCCCCTTCAAATTGGCCAATTGTTGGCGCCCTTCCCGCTCAATATTTGGGAAGAGGCCCAGGGCCTTTGCCTATAAATAGGGCTAGCCACCCCCAGGGTAGAGGCATCTGATCGAGTACCAAGAAACCAGTAGAGAGGAGACCGAATCCAGCATCTAGAGAGAGAGAGAGAAGGGCGATCAAACTCCCCCTAGCAGTTCATCCCCTAGCCAAGAACAGACCCTCGCGAGGTTGTTCTTCCTTGTATTGTTCTTCATCATCAGCCCAAGAGGCAATCCACCCACCACGCTGGAGTAGGGTATTACACCACAATGGTGGCCCAAACCAGTATAAACCCTGCGACTCTTGTGTTGTTCTTGCAGTAGTTAGATCCTTACGAGACGGAGAGGTAGAGGGCACGATCTCCGCGCGCACCCCAGAGTTCGAACCTCAAGGGTCTGCCGGAACCCGTGATCCGACATTTGGCGCGCCAGGTAGGGGTGCACCGGAATCTGTATTCCATTGCTCCGCTCTCCTCCGACCGCCGCATCCATGTACGGCGCACGTCGAGCTCGCGTCACGCCAACGGCTCTCGCTGGTGGACGTCCTCGCTGTTCCCCGTCGCCCGCCGTCAACACCGCCACCGGCCCGGCGGGAGGCGAGCAGCAAGCACCACCCTGGCATCTGCCTACACAACAGGGCGGCTGCCCCACGACGTCGACGCTCCCTGTCGTTGCGTCCCTCCTGGGCGGCTCGCAGGCGCCGCCCACAAGCCGCCACGCCAAGCCATTTGCCCGCCAGATCGGCGCCGTTTCCGCGCGGCAGGGGGCTCCACCGGACCGGGCGGCACGCGAGGTTGGTTTGACCTTCAGCTCGGAGGACCACCCCGCTAACTTGGCCGGCTCGGGAGTGCTCCCCCTGTTGTGCACCCCCACCATCTGCCAGGTGGCCGTCACCAGGACCCTCGTCTATGGCGGCGCGGGCCTCAGAGTGCTCTCGGTCGAGGCCTTCAACCTCTTCTGCATACCCCGGGAGCGGCTGCAACCCAGCCGATCCTTCTCGGGCGTCGGGGGCGGGTCGTCCGACTCCCTGGGATAGATCCGGCTCCCGGTAACCCTCGGCACCTACGACAACTTCCGCATGGAGATGGTCGACTTCGACATCGCCCCCATCAGCCTCCCTTACAACGCCATCCTCGGCTACCCGGCACTGGCTTAGTTCATGGCCGCCACGCACCCGGCGTACAACCTCATGAAGATGCCCGGGAGCAACGGTACCCTCACCGTGCATGGAGACACCGGGGACGCCCTGCGAGTACTCAAACTCGCCTTCAAGACGGCGGCATCGGCACAGCCCGCCGACGCGGGGACCCCTGAGCCCAAGGGGGCTGCGCCTACCAAGAAGAAGCAGTTGTTCACCTAGAACAAGGCAGAAACCAAGCAGATACCCGTCGACGAGGACGGGTCCTCCAGCGCCACTTTCACCATTGGCGCCAACCTGGGGCCTGAGCAGGTGGAGGCCCTGGTCAAGTTCCTGCGTGCAAACAAGAAAGTGTTTGCTTGGGAGCCCGATCAGTTGGCAGGGATCCCTAGGGACGTCATCGAGCACCACCTCAACGTGTGCCCAAATGTGCGCCCCGTGAAGCAGAAGGCCAGGCGGCAGTCCGCAGAGAAGCAGGCCTTCATCGTCCAAGAGACCCGCAAGTTAGAAGCCGCTGGAGTCATTCGCGAGGTCCGGTACCTAGATTGGTTGGCCAACCCCGTCGTTGTGCCCAAGAAAGGGGGGAAGGAACGCATGTGTGTCGACTTCACCAACCTCAACAAGGCATGCCCGCAAGATCCGTTCCCGCTCCCTCGCATCGACCAGATCATCGATTCCACTGCCGAGTGCGACCTGTTGTGCTTTTTGGATGCCTTCTCCGGATATCACCAGATCAAGATGGCGATAGAAGACGTTGAGAAGACCGCCTTCTTGACCCCGTGCGGGGTATACTGCTATACATGCATGCCATTTGGACTGCGCAACGCAGGGGCAACCTTTCAGCGGCTGATGCACATCACCTTGGGCCCGCAGCTCGGGAAGAATGTTGAAGCATACGTCGATGACATTGTGGTGAAATATCGAGAGGCCAGGACCCTAATATAAGACCTGGAGGAGACCTTCGCGAGCCTCGACGCAGTGAACCTGCGGCTCAACCCGGAGAAATGTGTGTTTGGCGTTCCCTCGGGCAAACTTTTGGGATTCCTCGTATCTCACCGTGGCATCGAGGCCAACCCCGAGAAGGTCAAGGCGGTCGAGGACATGAGTCCGCCAAAGACCCTCAGAGAAATGCAGAAGCTCACTTGGCGTGTGACCGCACTAGGGCGCTTCATCTCCAAGTTGGGAGAACGAGCGCTGCCCTTCTTTCAGCTGATGAAGAAAAAGGAGCCCTTTGAATGGACTGAAGAGGCAGATAAGGCGTTTCAAGATCTCAAGAGGTACCTAACCAGTCCCCCAGTCATGGTGGCTCCGCGCCCTCAGGAGCCTCTGCTGCTTTACCTTGCCGCCACTCCCTACTCTGCCAGCGCAGCACTGGTGGCGGTTAGGGAGGAGCGCCAGGCCAAGACCATAGCGGCAGCCCGAGGCCAGACAAGACGGGAACAGGGAAAGCTCGAGAAAGCCGAAGCCGCAGATGAGGAGGATCAACCGCCGAAGAACACACCAGAGACAGGAGAGGCCGCATGCCTAGATGGTCAACCTCCCGAGGTCACGTCGTCCTGTGAAGTGCCTTCATCTCCCGAGGGCGCCGCGACCCAAGATGCTCTCAGCCTTGTTGAGCACCCGGTCTATTTCGTTAGCACGGTGCTACGGGACGCGAGGGCACGATACCCGATGCCTTAGAAGCTCCTCCTCGCGCTACTAGTGGCCTCGCGCAAGCTGTGTCACTATTTCCAAGCTCACCCGATCAAGGTCGTCTCATCGTACCCCCTGGAGAGGGTGCTCAGGAGCCCTAACTCTGCCGGAAGGGTCGCTGAATGGAACATAGAGTTGCAGGCGTTTCAGCTCGAATTCAGCACAACTAGGGTCATCAAGGGAGCCGCATTGGCGGATTTCGTGGCAGAATGGACTGAGGCGCCAGGCCTCAAGGACGACGAGGATCGTTCCCTCTCCCCAGGGAGTGAGGCGCCAGAAGGCTGGGTCATGTACTTCGACGGGGCATTCTCCAGGCATGGCGCGGGGGCTGGTGCGGTGCTGATATCACGCACTCAAGATAAGCTCTACTATGCAGTACAGCTCTGTTTCCAGCAAGGAGAAAAGGTCTCCAACAACATAGCAGAATATGAGGGACTGATAGCCGGGTTGAAGGCCGCAGCGGCCCTGGGAGTGAAGCGCCTCACCGTCAAAGGCGACTCGCAGCTCCTAGTCAACTTCTCCAATAAGGTGTATGAGCCGAAGGACGAGCACATGGAAGCCTACCTAGCAGAGGTCCGCAGGATGGAAAAGCAGTTCTAGGGGCTGGAGCGGAAGCACGTGCCCCGTGGCACCAACCAGGAAGCTGACAACATAGCCGGACGGGCGTCCAGGCGGCTGCCGCAGAAGCCCGACGTCTTCGAAGAGCGGATCTTCAAACCTTCAGCGCAACCAACGCTATCAAGCATGGCTCAGCCTCGAGAGGAGCTCCCTCGGCCACCAGCATCAGGAGCCCCGGCCTGTGGGCCTCCCTCAGGAGCGCGCCTGCTCCTGACGATGGAACCTCAAGAGGAATGCTGGATCACAGAGCTCCGGGATTACCTAACACGTGGGGCCCTGCCAGAGAAGGAGGAGGAAGCAGAACGTGTGGCGCGGCAGGCCACAGCGTACTGCATCAGAGACGGAGAACTCTACCGGAAGCGACCCAACGACGTATCTCTACGCTGCATCTCCAGGGAGCAAGGAAGGGAACTACTGGGGGACATACACGGCGGAGACTGCGGTCACCACTCATCATCACGGACCCTCGTCGGCAAAGCATTCTGTAGTGGGTTCTATTGGCCCACCGCGCTCAACGACGCAATCGAGTTAGTAAAGGCTTGCGAGGCCTGCCAGTTCCATTCCAAGCAGATCCATCAACCAGCAGGGAGCCTGCAGACTTTACCCCTCTCGTGGCCATTCACAGTTTGGGGGCTGGATATTCTGGGCCCGTTCCCTCGGGCGCCGGGGGGCTACCGTTACCTCTACGTCGCCATTGACAAGTTCACCAAGTGGGCAGAAGTGGAGGTTGTCCGTACCATCCCCGCAGGCTCCGCGGTCAAGTTCATCAGGGGTATCGTGAGCCGGTTCGGGGTGCCGAACCGCATCATCACAGACAACGGTTCGCAGTTCACCAGTAATCTCTTCAAAACATACTGTGCTAACCTTGGAACGCAGATATGACGCTTCGGTGGCACACCCGCGAAGCAATGGGCAAGCCGAACGAGCCAACGCGGAGGTCTTGAGAGGCCTTAAGACCAGGACATTCAAGAAGAAGCTGGAGGCCTGCGGCAGGGGTTGGTACGACGAGCTTCAATCCGTGCTGTGGTCCATCCGCACAACCGCGACCAAACCAATCGGGGAAACCCCGTTCTTCCTGGTCTATGGAGCCGAAGCAGTCCTTCCTCACGAGGTCAGGCATCGCTCCGCGCGGGTCCTGGCGTTCGACGAGGCGCAGCAGGACGCCATGCGGGGGATGGACCTCGTGCTGGGGAAGGAACACCGCCGGGAAGCCGCGCTGCGAGCGGCAAGGTACCAGCAGGCGCTACGACGATATCACTGCCGCAACATCCGCCCCAGGACCCTCGAGGTAGGAGACCTCGTACTCAGGCGGGTCCTCTCCAAGGAAGGGCTGCACAAGCTCTATCCCATGTGGGAGGGCCCGTTCAAGGTTGTTCATGTTTCCAGGCGTGGCTCCGTGCGCTTGGAGACTCAAGAGGGGGAGCTGATCCAGAACGCGTGGAACATCCAGCACCTCCGGAGGTTTTACCCCTAAAAGGCCCTGAGCCTGTGAAGAAGGCGAACGCCTGTGAAGATCGTCTCTTTTTGGAAAAGGCCCTGAGCCTGTGAAGAAGGCAAATGCCTGTGAAGCTCATTACCTCTAAGGGAAAAGGCCCTGAGCCTGTGAAGCTCATTACCTCTGAGGGAAAAGGCCCTGAGCCTGTGAAGAAGGCAAATGCCTGTGAAGCTCGTTACCTCTAAGGGAAAAGGCCCAGAGCCTGTGAAGAAGGAGAATGCCTGTAAAGCTTATTACCTCTAAGGAGAAAGGCCTGGAGCCTGTGAAGAAGGCCAATGCCTGTGAAGCTCGCCGCCCCGTGACACTCTCACGTAATAATGAGTGGGGTTGTACACGCCCCGGAGTCTCAGGAGCACCGGCCTCAGGCCCTGGGGCTCCCTCCCACGCCCAGTGGCAGCACTTAGCTCCGCGCTGGTGAGAAGACGTCGAAGACTAGACTAGGTGCCGGACGCGGCTTTTTCATTTGCTTTCCGCATTTGACGTGTTTTACTTGCATTTGAAGTCTTATCGAAACTATCGCTGTTGTTGATTTGTAGTTTGTCGATTTTCGCTCCTCGTTCTGATTTTCTCTCATGAAAGGCCTCGCGAGGGATGGGACTCGAACGCCCTCGCGAGCGTTCCTGCTCTAGCCGCTTAAAGGTTTCACGGCCCGGGCTCTCTACAGGAGCACCCCTCTGGTCCGTGCCCCTGGGGCACCGCGACATGCACACAGGGCCTGGGTCGGTCGACCCCGGCTGGGGCCGCAAACTACCTACGCGAGGGCAAATAGTTGAGAAGCGCAACAACAAAATCAAGGTAATGGCTACAACAGCAATGATTCTCAACACGCCCCCACGGGGCTCCATGCAGCTGTCTTATCTTACACAGGGAGCAAAAGGAAAAGGAAAGGGCGAGCCCGGCGCGGCCCGCCCTGCATCGGCCTGCTGAGGCGACACCGGACGCCTCCGGAGCTTAGGTGGACTCCCTCTCGCGCTTCACCGGAGCGCGATGATGGGCGGATGAACAGCCACCCCCCAAGCAAGCGCGGAGGCGAGGGGGCTGGCTATGGCCACCGCTGGAGGAGCCGCCTGAAGAGGAGTTGGCGAAGCTTGGGGAGCCTCGGGCGCCGCCAGCAGAATGGGCGCTGTCTCCTCCATCGTCGTCCTCAGGGCAGCATCCTGCGCGGCGACCATCTTCCCCAAACACCCTCACGTAGAGGGTGCCGTCGCCGTCGAACTTGAGGTGCAGGGTGCATCGCTCGCCCAGGCCGCGCGCGCGGGCAAACGTTTGCCAGCCGCAGGTCAGGGGCCCATTCCCAGAAGGGGAGACCTCGAGCGAAACCCAAGAGGCCCTACTGCAGCAGCCGTCAGCCTGGAGCCAGAAGCCGCATCGGGCGCCGGCCGACAGCTCGCTGATGAAGAAGCGAGGGAGCTGGAGCCAGGTGCTGGTCGGGTCCGCCGACCACACGACGAACTCTGGCAGCACCTCCGCCGAGCGAGGCCTGGGAGGCCGCGCAACCACAGCCTGCCTCCCCATGGCAGCCGAGCGCTCACCACCACGCGGAGAATCACCCCCGCGCCCACGGGGAGCCACAGCGGGAACCGCGGGATGCTTGCGGGGACGACCCCGGCCGCGCTTGGCCGGAGGGGAGTCGGGCCCCGCCCGACTAGCCTTCCCCTTCTCCGCGGCTGAGAACCTCTTCGGAGCCATGCGAGCAGCGGCGGCGAAGGAGAGGAAGAAGAAGAGAAGCGGGAAGGGATGGACTGGCTGAGCTTGTGCGGCCTCGCACTTATAGCCGGAAGAGGCCAACCGACGAGCACCACGATCGCAGGTAATCATGACCCGTATCTATGCATGCAGGGACTAGTCAAGTCACGCAGTTGCCAAGGCGTCATGGGGAAGTGGAGACGCCCACGTCCTGTCAAACCGCCACGCGGCGCCCAAGGCCGCAGGCTGTTAGGGCCCGCGGCGCTTCGCCCCTTCCCTTTCGCCTCTCAGCACGGCCAAGCCCGTGCGCGCCTTGTGCCCGGGGGCTACTGTCGGCGTTCTGGGAACAGGGGTCCCCAGACTTGCCTGCCTGCGGCCTGCGGCATGGCTCAAATGGGGGCCCAGCGTGGCCCATCTTCATCAGCACAAGGCTCAAGACCCTCGCGAGGGGCCAAGCCTCGCGAGGCGGACGACACGACGCTTCCCCAAGCACGGTCTCCTCAGGCTGGCTCGCGAGGAGGCGGAGAGATCAAGGCGGGTACCTCACGAGGTGCCCATGACGCAAGCCATGACGACCAAGGTTGCCAGGCGGGCGCCAGCCCGCGCAGCGTCTCCCTTTCCTCTTTGGTGCAAAGGGGGCAAGCGCAGGCGAGAGGATCAAGCAAAGGCACCCATTTCGGTGCAACGAGACCAAGACCAGTCCAACGGTGGGAAGGAGGTCACCATGGAGCCCGGGATGGCGTCACCACAGGGCCTTTGGCAGGCGAAGACCAACTTTATTCAGGATAAGTGTACCAAATGTTCCCCTTCAAATTGGCCAATTGTTGGCGCCCTTCCCGCTCAATATTTGGGAAGAGGCCCAGGGCCTTTGCCTATAAATAGGGCTAGCCACCCCCAGGGTAGAGGCATCTGATCGAGTACCAAGAAACCAGTAGAGAGGAGACCGAATCCAGCATCTAGAGAGAGAGAGAGAAGGGCGATCAAACTCCCCCTAGCAGTTCATCCCCTAGCCAAGAACAGACCCTCGCGAGGCTGTTCTTCCTTGTATTGTTCTTCATCATCAGCCCAAGAGGCAACCCACCCACCACACTGGAGTAGGGTATTACACCACAATGGTGGCCCGAACCAGTATAAACCCTGCGTCTCTTGTGTTGTTCTTGCAGTAGTTAGATCCTTACGAGACGGAGAGGTAGAGGGCACGATCTCCGCGCGCACCCCAGAGTTCGAACCTCAAGGGTCTGCCGGAACCCGTGATCCGACATCGACCTTTCCGTCTCAGTGTTTCGAGGCCATACCTGCATATGCTAGGCTCATCAAGTTTAACCTGAGTATTCTGCGTGTGCAAAACTGGCTTGCACCCGTTGTAGATGGACGTAGAGCTTATCACACCCGATCATCACGTGGTGTCTAGGCACGACGAACTTTGGCAACGGTGCATACTTAGGGAGAACACTTTTATCTTGAAATTTAGTGATAGATCATCTTATAATGCTACCGTCAATCAAAGCGAGATAAGATGCATAAAAGATAAACATCACATGCAATCAATATAAGTGATATGATATGGCCATCATCATCTTGTGCTTGTGATCTCCATCTCCAAAGCACCATCATGATCACCATCGTCACCGGCGCGACACCTTGATCTCCATCGTAGCATCGTTGTCGTCTCGCCAACTATTGCAGGGCGATTACGTTGCATACAATAAAGCGGCAACCATATGGCTCCTGCCAGTTGCCAATAACTCGGTTACAAAACATGATCATCTCATATAAAAAATATAGCATCATGCCTTGACCATATCACATCACAACATGCCCTGCAAAAACAAGTTAGACATCCTCTACTTTGTTGTTGCAAGTTTTACGTGGCTGCTACGGGCTGAGCAAGAACCGTTCTTACCTATGCATCAAAACCACAACGATAGTTCGTCAAGTTAGTGTTGTTTTAACCTTCTCAAGGACCGGGCATAGCCACACTCGGTTCAACTAAAATTGGAGAAACTGACACCCGCCAGCCACCTGTGTGCAAAGCACGTCGGTAGAACCAGTCTCGCGTAAACGTACGCGTAATGTCGGCCCGGCCGCTTCATCCAACAATACCGCCGAACCAAAGTATGACATGCTGGGAAGCAGTATGACTTGTATCGCCCACAACTCACTTGTGTTCTACTCATGCATATAACATCTATGAATAAAACCTGGCATGGATGCCACTGTTGGGGAACCTAGTAATTTCAAAAAAATTCCTACGCACACACAGGATCATGGTGATGCATAGCAACGAGAGGGAGAGTGTGTCCACGTACCCTCGTAGACCAAAAGCGGAAGCATTAGCACAACGCGGTTGATGTAGTTGTACGTCTTCATGATCCGACCGATCCAAGTACCGAACGCACGGCACCTCCGAGTTCAGCACACGTTCAGCTTGATGACGTCCCACGAATTCCGATCTAGCAGAGCTTCGAGGGAGAGTTCCGTCAACACGACGGCGTGATGACGGTGATGATGATGCTACCGACGCAGGGCTTCGCCTAAGCACCGCTACGATATGATCGAGGTGGATTATGGTGGAGGGGGGCAACGCACGCGGCTAAGAGATCAAGAGATCAATTGTTGTGTCTATGGGGTGCCCCCTGCCCCTGTATATAAAGGAGGGAGGGAGAGGCCGGCCCTAGAGGGGGCGCACCAAGTGTGGGGAGTCCTACTAGGACTCCCAAGTCCTAGTAGGATTCCCCGTTCCTTTTCGGAGTAGGAGAGAAGGAAAGAGAGGGAGAGGGAGAAGGAAAAGGGGGTTGTACCCCTTGTCCAATTCGGACCAGATGGGGGCCGTGCGCCTCCTTCCTTTTGGCCTCTCTCCTCTATTCCCGTATGGCCCAATAAGGCCCAATACTTTTCCGGTGAATTCCCGTAACTCCCTCCCGGTGAATTCCCGTAACTCCCCGGTACTCCGAAAATACCTGAATCACTCGGAACCTTTCCGATGTCCGAATATAGTCGTCCAATATATCGATCTTTACGTCTCAACCATTTCGAGACTCCTCGTCATGTCCTCGATCTCATCTGGGACTCTGAATTACCTTCGGTACATCAAAACACAAAAACTCATAATACAATCGTCACCGAAACTTTAAGCGTGCGGACCCTACAGGTTCGAGAACTATGTAGACATGACCGAGACAAGTCTTCGGCTAATAACCAATAGCGGAACCTGGATGCTCATATTGGCTCCCACATATTCTACGAAGATCTTTGTTGGTCAAACCGCATAACAACATACGTTGTTCCCTTTGTCATCGGTATGTTACTTGCCCGAGATTCGATCGTCAGTATCTCAATACCTAGTTGAATCTCGTTACTGGTAAGTCTATTTACTCATTCCGTAATACATCATCCCATAACTAACTCATTAGTTACAATGCTTGCAAGGCTTATAGTGATGTGCATTACCGAGTGGGCCTAAAGATACCTCTCCGACAATCGGAGCGACAAATCCTAATCTCGAAATACGCCAACCCAACAAGTACCTTCGGAGACACCTGTAGAGCACCTTTATAATCACCCAGTTACGTTGTGACGTTTGGTAGCACACAAAGTGTTCCTTCGGTAAACGGGAGTTGCATAATCTCATAGTCATAGGAACATGTATAAGTCATGAAAAAAGCAATAGCAACATACTAAACGAGCAAGTGCTAAGCTAACGGAATGGGTCAAGTCAATCACATCATTCTCCTAATGATGTGATCCCGTTAATCAAATGACAACTCATGTCTATGGTTAGGAAACATAACCATCTTTGATCAACGAGCTAGTCAAGTAGAGGCATACTAGTGACACTCTGTTTGTCTATGTATTCACACATGTATTATGTTTCCGGTTAATACAATTCTAGCATGAATAATAAACATTTATCATGATATAAGGAAATAAATAATAACTTTATTATTGCCTCTAGGGCATATTTCCTTCAGGCAGGGTGTTTGAAATTCATTCTCATTTCTTGCATGGGACCTAAGCGTGCAACCAAGGACACATATTTGATCTTTCAACCAGTTTATATGCACTAGAGCATGTGCATGTAGTTCAAATTTGAATTATGCGCATAAAATGACTAGGAAACCTAGTTAATGTATAAAAAAGTCCAAACGAACCCCAAAAAATCCAAAATTGAACACAACACTCCTATTGTTCTATGTTGAAACTCTAAACTTTTTGAAAGCAATAAGAGGCAACGAATATCGTTTCATCCCCAAAGGTGGCACGTTCCCTACCGAAACCATCACGCTTGTTGTGAGAAGCTCTGGTTTGTGAGAAGCATATACCCAAACCTGCCCCAAATGGGACAAAATTTTTAGCACGACATGTTGATGCCGCTCCATGATAGCATGCCAAGTCTCATGAATTTCAGACGAGTTTTGGATTTACTAGAATTTAAAAACCAGGTATCTCAATGTTTGCGGCCGAGTGACGGTGGCAGGGTGTTTGAAATTCATTCCCATTTCTTGCATGGGACCTAAGCATGCAACCAAGGACACATATTTGATTTTTCAGTTTATATGCACTGGAGCATGTGCATGTAGTTCAAATTTGAATTATGCGCATAAAATGCCTGGGAAACCCAGTTAATGTATAAAAATGTCCAAACAAACCCCGAAAAAATCCAAAAATTGAACACAACACTCCTGTTGTTCTATGTTGACACCCAATTTTTTTAAAGCAATAAGAGGCAACGGATATCGTTTTGTCCCCAAAGGTGGCACGTTCCCTACCGAAACCATCACGCTTGTTGCGAGAAGCTCTGGTTTGTGAGAAGCTTATACCCAAACCTGCCCCAAATGGGACAAAAAATTTACCATGGCATGTTGATGCCGCTCCATGATAGCATGCCAAGTTTCATGATTTCCAGACAAGTTTTGGACTTACAAGAATTTAAAAACCAGGTATCTCAATGTTTGCGGCCAAGTGATGGTGGCAGGGTGTTTGAAAGTCATTCTCATTTCTTGGATGGGACCAAAGCATGCAACCAAGGACACATATTTGATTTTTCAACCAGTTTATATGCACTAGAGCGTGTGCATGTAGTTCAAATTGGAATTATGCGCATAAAATGCTGGGAAACACAGTTAATGTATAAAAATGTCCAAATGAACCGCGAAAAAATCCAAAATTGAACACAACACTCCTGTTATTCTATGTTGACACTCGAATTTTTTTGAAAGCAATAAGAGGCAACGTATATCGTTTCGTCCCCAAAGGTGGCACATTCCCTACCAAAACCATCATGCTTGTTGTAAGAAGCTATGGTTTGTGAGAAGCCTAAGCCTAAACCTGCCCCAAATGTGACAAAAAATTTACCACGACATGTTGGTGCCGCTCCATGATAGCATGCCAAGTTTCATGAATTTCAGACGAGTTTTGGATTTTCTAGAATTTTAAAACCAGATATCTCAATGTTTGCGGCCGAGTGATGGTGGCAGGGTGTTTGAAAGTCATTCTCATTTCTTGCATGGGACCTAAGCATGCAACCAAGGACACATATTTGATTTTTCAACCAGTTTATGTGCACTGGAGCATGTGCATGTAGTTCAAATTTGAATTATGTGCATAAAACGTGTAACGCCCTCGATGCGGCTATATCTCCCACGTGTCGAGGCACGACTTAGAGGCATAACCGCATTGACAGCAATGTCGCAAGTTGGTAATCAGAGCCTTTCCCGACTTTAGGAGCCCCCACTGTTTGATCGTCTTTAGTGGCCGAGTTGTGTCTAGAAAAAATGTTTTGAGTCTTTTAGGAATTATATATCGGAGAGTTTAGGAATTCTTTTTACTTCCCAGTCCCTTCGACCTTCTGGTGAGGTATCCTGACGTAGAGTTTGACTTTTCTCTTCTCAAATTTCACTAAATTTTTTTTAGGGTCACGCGGGTATATTACAATCGTTCCGATGGTTTTATGATGACAACATTGTCTTGGTTGCCTCCTGACATTTAGGGGTTGTGGCAGTGTCCCGGGGAGTTGAGCTCCGAGGTGTTGTCGTCATAATTTTATCGTTGCGGTTTTGGAATACCTGAGTTTAGTACGACCGACATCGAAAATCTCTTTTGTACAGTTGTTGGTGAGATAACCCTGATAGCCCAGTACTGTGGCGAGTGCAGGGGTATTGCCATGACTTGTATAACGGATGTGTTTTCGAAGGTTGAGGTAGACGATTTCTGAAGGTTTCTTGGTTATGTGTTGAAGGATGGATATAGCTGGTTGTAGGATTTGCTAGTTTGGGTGAGATATTATGCTTCCC
This sequence comes from Aegilops umbellulata, assembly GCA_032464435.1. NCBI lineage: Eukaryota > Viridiplantae > Streptophyta > Magnoliopsida > Poales > Poaceae > Aegilops > Aegilops umbellulata. The sequence goes on from CP136060.1 coordinate 324,595,818, forward strand.
CTGTATCCCCAACACCTAATTGCATAACCAGAAAGTTTCGGGAGTTTATAAGTGGGAATTCTTGTAGCTTTAGTATTTCTTCCGCAGATATTTGGTTTGTGATTGGGTAATCCTTACTAAGTATTTGTTCACTTCCGTACCTTGTTGATTTTATTCCTTACCATGTCCTAAGTGGCTTCTCCGCTTATGGAAGTGTGATATTTTACATTGGAATTCATTCGTTCATTCTCGTTCGAATGTTAATTGTGAAGACTATATGTTGCAATTTCGTTCATTTGATTCAACTTCATTATATCTCTGTCAAGATGCTAATGGATGTCACCCTCTTCAGGATGGCTCCACCAACGCGTCAGAATCCGGAACGCAATGACGGGAATCAGGCTAACCCTCCGCCACCACCTCCGCCTCCGGAAGCATGGCAAGCCTTGATGACTGCCACAAATGCCAATGCTCAGATTCTGATTCAGCTCTTGCAAGATCGCAACCAAGGGCAAGCTAGTCAAGAGAATCAAGGCCAAGGCAACAATCAGCCGCACTTCGCTTCACTGAACCAGTTCCTTGCTAATCAGCCAAAGACCTTCAGCTACTGTGTCGAGGCCACTGACGCTGATGATTGGCTCGTGGACATCAGCAAGCATTTCGAGTGCAGCAATGTGAGACCTGAGAACTTTGTCAAGTTTGCCTCTTTTCAACTCAAAGATCAAGCTGCTGAGTGGTTCCAGCAATACAAAGATTCCAGAGGAGGTCGTGTGATCACTTGGGATGATTTCCGCCGTGATTTCAAAGCACACCACATTCCAGAAAGTGTTGTTGAGCTTAAGCGTGAGGAATTCCGCAATCTCAAGCAAGGCACCATGACTGTCTATCAATACAACACTCAGTTCCAGAAGCTCTCTCGTTTTGCAAGGCAAGACATTCCTGATGAGAAGAGTATGATCTACCAATTCAGGCGTGGTCTCAGAGAAGATCTGCAACTTGCTCTCGTGCTTTTCGAGCCATTAAAGTATGATGAATTCTACAACATGGCGCTGAAACAAGAAGCTGCTCAGCTCAAGTGTGAGGCTTCTAAGAAGAGAGTCAGAGACGCAGTTCAGTCTTCTTCTTCTTCAATTGTGGCAGCTAAGCAACAGAAGTTCTGGTTGCCTCCTCCTCCTCCGTTCCGTCAGCCTTATCAACAGAAGAATTCAAGTGGCCGTGGATCTTCCCACCCACCCAACCCTGGTTATCAGAACAAGTCTCAGAATCAAGCTCCAAGGCCAAGTGCTCCTTATCATCGTCCGCTCTCAGAGGTGACTTGTAACAAATGTCAGCAGAAGGGTCACTATGCGAACAAGTGCTTCAACCAGAGGCGCCTACCGCCTCCTCCTCCTATGAAATCTTCCAGCAATGCAGTGGTCAAGCATAATCCTAAGCATGTCAAGGTGAACATGTTGAATGCAGCTCAAGCGGAGGATTCTTCTGAAGTGATCATGGGTAATCTTCCTGTTAATGATATTCCTGCCAAAGTCTTATTTGATACTGGTGCATCGCATTGTTTCATGTCGAGATCATTTGTTTCAAAGCATGACTTCGTTTCTGAATTATTGGCTAAACCCTTGGGGGTTGTTTCTCCGGCTAAGCCTATGAGGGCCACCACAATGATTCCGAATGTTTCTATCAAGATGGGCGACTATAAATTTCTATCTTCTCCAATGGTGCTTGGTGATTCTGATATTGATCTTATTCTCGGGATGGACTGGCTTTCTAAGCACAAGGCTCAGCTCGAGTGTGCTGCCAGGGAAATCAAATTGACTCACACTTCGAACGATGTGATCATCTATGCTTCTCGTGATGATACCATTCGGTTGTTTTCTCTCAATGAGATGGGTGAAATGGAGGCTATCTCTCAGATTCCAGTCGTTTGTGAGTACCAAGATGTTTTTCCAGAAGAGCTTCCGGGTATGCCTCCCCGCAGGCCAGTTGAATTCGTTATTGAACTTGAGCCTGGCACAGAACCCGTTTGCAAGCGTCCCTACAAGCTTGGACCAGATGAGCTCAAGGAGTTGAAGATTCAACTCGATAAACAAGAACGTCTGGGTCTGATCAGACCGAGTTCTTCTCCTTGGGGTTGTGGTGTTCTTTTTGTCAAGAAGAAGGATGGCACGGACCGACTTTGCGTCGATTACCGTCCATTGAACAAGAAGACTATCAAGAACAAGTACCCACTTCCCAACATCAATGAGCTATTTGAGCAACTCAAAGGTGCTAAGGTGTTCTCCAAGCTTGACCTTCGTATGGGTTATCATCAGATTCGCATTCGTGAAGAAGATATTCCCAAGACAGCATTCAGAACAAGCTTTGGTTCTTATGAATATACTGTCATGTCTTTCGGCCTTGTCAATGCTCCTCCGTATTTCACTCGCTTGATGAATTTCATCTTCAACCCCTACATCAACGAATTTGTCTTGGTCTATCTCGATGATATTTTGGTCTTCTCCAAGAATAAGAAGGATCATGCCGAACATTTGCGGTTGGTACTCGACAAGCTCAGAGAGTATCAGTTATATGCGAAGTTCTCCAAATGTGAATTCTGGCTTGATGAAGTTCTTTATCTTGGTCATATCATCTCTGCCAAGGGCATCGCTGTTAATCCAGAGAGGGTGTCTGCAGTTTTGAATTGGAATCCTCCTCAGAATGTCAAGCAGCTTCGCAGTTTTCTTGGACTTGCAAGCTATTGCCGAAGATTCGTTGAGAATTTCTCCAAGATTGCAAAGCCTCTTTCCAACCTCCTCCAGAAGCATGTGAAATATGTCTGGTCTCCTGAGTGTGACGTTGCTTTCAACACTCTCAAAGAGAAACTTGTCACTGCTCCAGTCTTGACTCCTCCTGACGAATCCAAGCCTTATGAAGTATTCTGTGATGCTTCCCTCCAGGGCCTCGGTGCTGTCTTAATGCAAGAGAAGAAGGTTGTTGCCTATACCTCTCGCCAGTTGAAACCCAATGAAAGGAACTATCCCACTCACGATCTTGAGTTGGCGGCAGTTGTCCACGCACTAATAACATGGAGACATCTCCTGTTGGGAAGGAAAGTGGACATATTCACAGATCACAAGAGTCTCAAATATATCTTCACTCAGCCTCATCTCAACCTCGGGCAAACTCGATGGGTCGAAATGATTCAAGAGTATAATCCGAGTATTGAATATACTCCAGGCAAGGCAAATGTGGTTGCAGACGCTTTGAGCAGAAAGGCTTACTGCAACAGCTTAATCCTCAAGCCTTTTCAACCGGATCTTTGTGAAGCTTTCCGCAAGTTGAATCTCCAAGTTGTTCCTCAAGGTGTTCTTGCCAACCTCGTTGTCTCTCCTACTTTGGAGGATCAAATTCGTGAGGCACAATTGTTGGATACCATGGTGAAGAAGGTGAAACGTGGTATTGAAAAGAGCATCCCCAAATACAAGTGCTATCGAGTTGATGACAGAGATACTCTTTTCTTCGAGGACCGGATCGTGGTTCCAAAGGGTGATCTTCGTAAAGTCATTATGAACGAAGCGCACAATTCTCTCCTGTCAATTCATCCTGGAAGTTCGAAGATGTACCATGACCGCAAGCAGTCGTATTGGTGGACTCGAATGAAGCGTGAGATCGCTCAATTCGTGAATGAGTGTGATGTCTGCAGAAGGGTGAAAGCAGAACACCAACGACCAGCTGGACTTCTCCAACCTCTTGCTATTCCAGAATGGAAGTTTGATCATATCGAAATGGACTTCGTGACTGGTTTTCCTAAGTCCAAGCGTGGAAATGATGCTATCTTCGTCGTCATCGACAAGCTCACCAAAGTGGCTCATTTTCTTCCTATCAAAGAGTCTATCACAGCAGCGCAGCTGGCAGAGCTCTACACCTCCAGAATTGTCTCGTTGCACGGCATTCCACAATTGATCTCTTCAGACCATGGCAGCATCTTTACCTCCAAATTTTGGGATTCTTTTCAGACGGCCATGGGCACCAACATCCGCTTCAGCACAGCGTTCCACCCTCAGACTAGTGGACAAGTCGAGCGTGTCAATCAAATTCTTGAAGATATGCTCAGAGCCTGTGTTATCTCTTTCGGCATGAAGTGGGAGGATTGTCTTCCTTATGCTGAGTTCTCTTACAACAACAGTTTTCAAGCCAGTTCGGGCAAAGCCCCATTCGAGATCCTCTATGGCAGAAAGTGCCGTACTCCTCTCAACTGGTCTGAAACCGGTGAACGTCAATTGCTCGGCAATGATTTGATCTCAGAGGCTGAGGCTATGTGCAAGGTGATTCGTGAGAACCTCAAAGCCGCGCAGTCGCGCCAGAAGAGCTATTACGATAGCAAACATCGAGATGTGGCATTCGAGATCGGAGACCATGTTTACCTCCGTGTCTCGCTAATGAAAGGAACTCGTCGCTTCGGCATCAAGGGGAAACTTGCTCCCAGATACGTCGGTCCCTTCAAGATCATCGGGAAACGAGGCGATCTCGCCTATCAACTTGAGCTCCCCTCCAACTTTGCAAATGTGCACGATGTCTTCCACGTGTCACAGCTTCGCAAGTGCTTCAAGACGCCTGAGCGCACCATCAACTTCGAAGAGATTGATCTTCAAGAAGATTTGTCTTATCATGAGCACCCAGTTGCTATTCTTGAAACAACTGAGCGCAAGACTCGCAACAAGTCAATCAAATTCCTCAAAGTGAAATGGTCACATCATTCAGACAGAGAGGCCACATGGGAGCGTGAAGACCACCTACGTTCCGAGTATCCGGAGTTCTTTCAGTCCTAGATCTCGGGACGAGATCCTCTCGTAGTGGTGGTGTGTTGTAACGCCCCAGATGTAACTTGCCATATTTGTAATCCAACTCTTGCCATTTCCGGCTATGTGCTATGATATTTCCTCCGTGGTTGGGTTCTCTCCGTTTTGCATTTTGGTCTTGTCATGCATTTCATATCATGTCATCATGTGCATCGCATTTGCATAAGTGTTCGTCTCATAAATCCGAGCATCTTTCCCGTTCTCCGTTTTGCAATCCGGCGCTCCTATGTCTCCCGACGTCCCCGTTTACATCTCTTCTTGAGCGGGTATTAAACATTCTCGGAATGGACCGAGGCTTGACATGTGGCCTCGGTATAGCACCGGTAGACCGCCTGTCAAGTTTCGGGTCAATCGGAGTTCGTTTGGTACTCCAACGGTTAACCGGGTAACCGTGAAGGCCTCGTTTGGTGCGGCCCAACATCCCTCTCTAAGTGGCCCAAAACCCACCTAAGGTTGTCCCATCGTCTCGTTCGTTGGATCGTGAACGTGTGGGCGAAAACCGCACTCCATTTGGAGCTCCCTAGCTCCTTCTAGCTATAAAAAACGTCCTCCCCTCTAAATCTGAGAGAGCAACACCCCCCTAACCCTAATTTTTGCCTCGAAATCCGTGCAAACAGCCGTCCGCCGCACTGTTCATCCGCGCCGCCGCCCGCGTACAATCGGGACATGCCACCTGTCCCGCCGCCGCCCGTACCGCGCAGGCCCGCCGGGGCCCGTGGCCGGCCCCCGCGGCCCGCAGCCGCCGCCGCCCCCGCGCGCCCCGCGCCGGGATCCGGCCGCCGTCCGCCGCCCGCGTCCCCCCTCCTCCGCCCGGGAGCCGTGCGCCGCCGCCGTCCTCTCCACCCGCGACCCCGCTCCGCCGCCCGCGCGTCGCCGGCGCCACCCCGGCGAGCTCTCCGCCGCCCGCTGCTCCGACGTCCTCGCCGGCGCGCCGCCTCCGCCGCCGCGCCCCATCATCTCCGGCGCCGGATCCGGAGACCCCCGGCCCGGATCCACCTCGCCGACGTCCTCCCGACCGAGATCCCGGCCATCCTCGATCTCTGTGCCACGAGGTTGACTTTTGTTCCCCCCCTCAAATTACCAAGTCTGGGAATCCTATCATCATCATGCTAATTTAGACATGCGATATCTTTGCATCCATAGCTCCGTTTCGCGCGTATAATATGTCATTTTGTTCTTCTCGAACAGTACATCATTTTGTTCCATTGCATCATTTTCATTTGAAGTCATCTTGATGCCCGAAATGCTGTTAGAAGAGGGCTAGTTGATGTTAATTGCTGGCAGATTGTTTACGTGTTATTCAATTTTGCCAAGCTTGGTGTAGTTGATCCTTGCATGATATGATGTTATTCTTGCCATGTCTAGTTACTATGCCATGTCTTCTTGATGTATGTAGGCTTAGTTTATCATGAAATGCTTTGTAGTGAGTGCATCGAGCTCACGAACATGCCTAGTCGTTAACAGTTTTCTGCCATGTCCAGTTTTCTGCTAAGTCTGAAACCTGTAACGAAACTTGCTTATTTGACATGGGTGTAATCATATTTTCTGGTCCTTTTTGGCTTATGGTCAGTAAGAGACTTTTGTCAAGTGCTTTGAGTAGATTAATGCCATGCCTTACTTTGCTATGTTCTGAACCGGTAGCATGTTGTTTCATTGCTCTGAACATGTCATCCTGATGTTAGTTTCTGCTTGTTGTTAATTTCACAAAGTCTGGGAACTTGTTATCGTTTGCTCTTTTTCCATGCTTGTTTGAACCTGTTATGATGTGAACTAGCCGTAGCTCAGTGTTCATCTTTTGTCGTGCATCTTGTGTAGATTACTGTCATATGCTTTGTTGCCATGTTTGGGTGCAGTAGCTTAATTATTTGTTGCTTGCTAAGTAGCATCATGCTGTTTATGGCAGATTCGTGTCATTCTTGTTTTGCTTGCCATTTGCAAACCGTGCATCCGTTTCCGGTGATCTTTATATCGATTTCAACCGAAATCACCTCATCTATCCAGTGGCATGCTTGGTTTGCCAAGATTATGCCCTGTTCATCCTTGTCCTTCCGGAGCATGCATACGCATTGCATATCACCTCTCGCATATCATGACATGTTTTGCATCATGTTGCTTGCGCATTGCATCGTGGTTGATATTGGCTCCTTTGCTTGTTCTCTTGTCTTGGGTAGAGCCGGGAGACGAGTACGTGAACGAGGATTCTGTTGAGAACACTTACGAGGACCAAGCTTTCGACAACTCTGAGAACCTTGCAGGCAAGATGACCATACCCTCGAAATCACTTCTATCTTTGCTTGCTAGTTTGCTCGCTCTTTTGCTATGCCTATGCTGCGATACCCACCACTTGCTATATCATGCCTCCTATATTGCCATGTCAGCCCCTAACCATCCATGTCCTAGCAAACCGTTGTTTGGCTATGTTACTGCTTTGCTCAGCCCCTCTTATAGCGTTGTTAGTTGCAGGTGAAGATGAAGTTTGTTCCTTGTTGGAGCATGGACTTGTTGTTCCTTGTTGGAACATGTTTACTTGTTGGGATATCACAATACCTCTTATTTAATTAATGCATCTATATACTTGGTAAAGGGTGGAAGGCTCGGCCTTATGCCTGGTGTTTTGTTCCACTCTTGCCACCCTAGTTTCCGTCATACCGGTGTTATGTTCCCGGAGTTCGCGTTCCTTCCACGGTTGGGTGATTTATGGGACCCCCTTGACAGTTCGCTTTGAATGAGACTTTTCCAGCAAGGCCCAACATTGGTTTTACCATTTGCCACCTAGCCTTTTTCCCTTGGGTTCTGCAGACTCAAGGGTCATCTTTATTTTAACCCCCCCCGGGCCAGTTCTCCTTCGATTGCTGGTCCAACTAGAGCCACTTGCGGTGCCGCCCTGAGGCAACTTGGGGTATCTTCGGTTGCCGTACGTAGTGTTCATCCGGATGTGCCCTGAGACCGAGATATGTGCAGCTCCTATCAGGATTTGTCGGCACAATCGGGCGGCTTTGCTGGACTTGTTTTGTTGCTGCCGGAATGTCTTGTAGTCCGGGATTCCGAGATTGATCGGGTCTTCCCGGTAGAAGGAATATCCTTCGTTGACCGTGAGAGCTTATCATGGGCTAAGTTGGGACACCCCTGCAGGGTATTATCTTTCGAAAGCCGTGCCCGCGGTTATGAGGCAGATGGGAATTTGTTGATGTCCGGTTGTAGAAAACCCGAAGTTGACCTTAACTAAAACACATCAACCGCGTGTGTAACCGTGATGGTCTCTTCTCGGCGGGGTCCGGGAAGTGAACACGGTTGTTGGAGTTATGTCTGACGTAGGTTGTTTCAGGATCACTTCTTGATCACTTCTAGCTTCTCGACCGTGCTTTGCCTTCTCTTCTCGCTCTCTTTTGCGCTGTAGCCACCATATGCTAGTCGCTTGCTGCAGCTCCACCTCATAAACCCCTTTTCCCACCTTTAAGCTTAAATAGTCTTGATCTCGCGGGTGTGAGATTGCTGAGTCCCCGTGACTCACAGATATTATCACCTCAGTTGCAGGTACCAACGATGTCAGTGCAGATGACGCGACCGAGCTCACTTGGGAGTTCGATGAGGAACGTGGCCGTTACTATGTTTCTTTTCTAGATGATCAGTAGTGGAGCCCAGTTGGGTGATCCGGGGATCTGTTTAGCATTTGGGGTAGTCTTCTTTCATTTTGGTACCGTAGTCGGACCTTGAGTGTAACCTGTTTGATGGATGTTATTTATGTACTTGTGTGAAGTGGCGATTGTAAGCCAACTATGTATCTTTCCCCTTTATTTATTACATGGATTGTGTGAAGATTACCTCACTTGCGACATTGCTTTCAATGCGGTTATGCCTCTAAGTCGTGCCTCGACACGTGGGAGATATAGCCGCATCGAGGGCGTTACAAAACGCCTGGGAAACCCAATTTATATATAAAAACATCCAAACGAACCCTGAATAATTCCAATTTTTTTGACGACACACCTATAGTTGCATGTTCACTGCAGATAAAAGTTCTAACAATTCAAACACCATCCTTTGTAGTTGTGACCCCATTACGCAATTCAAATTAGGACGATAAATCAAGTAGATCACACACAGTTTATTATCACCAACCGTGTGAGATGCACCACAAAATATCTTGGAACACCGTCGATGTATAGTACGCCAATGGCTTACATGGAAAGGTGCGTCGGCTACAGTCCACAGCCGGCATTTCAAGCACACTAGCTCACTCCCCAAATATCATTTCACTGTTCATTCATCGTCAGTGAAAGATGAGGATGTGGACCCACGTCGTGAGGGAAACTTCGGCGGCCCACTCCGACAAGAGCGCGACCGCAGCCACTAGACGCGTGCTAACAAGCTTTGTGAGGACGACCGCAGTCTGCGTCTGGGCGGCCAAGGCAGCCCAAACAGCCGTTGTTGCTTATTAGGCGGTGGCAGCAGCATCTGCCTCGGGGATAGCAACCGGTGAGAGTGGCACATCAGCTGTCCGTTCCGCAGCGGCGGACTTAGCCCTGATGGAGGCCGCCCACTACCATGTCGAGGCCGTCGACGCCCAGCTCATGGTGGTCACCGCACAAATCGAACGGAACTTCTCCAACAATGGTCGGCAACCCACGGCCGAAGAGCTGGCAATCGTCGAGAGAGTTCGAGCAGCCGTCCGTTCCTGCGCGGCATACCTTGCCACGACGGAGCCCGCCAGAGCCCAGATCGCGGCCGCCCACGCCTAGCTCGTGGTGGCCTATACCAAAGATATGGCGAACGCGGATGGCGAGATGCTTGCTCAGTATGGTGCAAATGATGCCATGGAGCCCCTTGAAGGAAATATGCCCTAGAGGCAATAATAAAGTTATTATTTATTTCCTTATATCATGATAAATGTTTATTATTCATGCTAGAATTGTATTAACCGGAAATATAATACATGTGTGAATACATAGACAAAACAGAGTGTCACTAGTATGCCTCTACTTGACTAGCTCGTTGATCAAAGATGGTTATGTTTCCTAACCATAGACATGAGTTGTCATTTGATTAACGGGATCACATCATTAGGAGAATGATGTGATTGACATGACTCATTCCGTTAGCTTAGCACTTGATCGTTTAGTATGTTGCTATTGCTTTTTTCATGACTTATACATGTTCCTATGAATATGATATTATGCAACTCCCGTTTACCGGAGGAACACTTTGTGTGCTACCAAATGTCACAACGTAACTGGGTGATTATAAAGGTGCTCTACAGGTGTCTCCGAAGGTACTTGTTGGGTTGGCATATTTCGAGATTAGGATTTGTCACTCCGATTGTCGGGGAGGTATCTCTGGGCCCTCTCGGTAATGCACATCACTTAAGCCTTGCAAGCATTGCAACTATTGAGTTAGTTGCGGGATGATATATTACAGAACGAGTAAAGAGACTTGCCGGTAACGATATTGAACTACGTATTGAGATACCGACGAACGAATCTCGGGCAAGTAACATACCGATGACAAAGGGAACATCGTATGTTGTTATGCGATCAGACCGATAAAGGTCTTCGTAGAATATGTGGGAGCCAATATGAGCATCCAGGTTCCACTATTGGTTATTGACTGGAGATGTATATCGGTCATGTCTACATAGTTCTCAAACCCATAGGGTCCACACGCTTAAAGTTTCGATGACAGTTATATTATGAGTTTATGAGTTTTGATGTACCGAAGGAGTTCAGAGTCCCGGATGAGATCAGGGACATGAAGAGGAGTCTCGAAATGGTCGAGACGTAAAGATCTATATATTGGACGACTATATTCGGACATCAGAAAGGTTCCGAGTTGCGGGAATTCGTATTGGGCCTTAATGGGCCATACGGGAAAGGAGAAAAAGGCCTCAAAGGGTGGCCGCACCCCTCCCCATGGACTGGTCCGAGTTGGACTAGGGAGGGGGGCGCCCTTCCTTCCTTCTCCTTTTTCCTTCCTTCTCCTACTCCAACAAGGAAAGGAGGAATCCTACTCCCGGTGGGAGTAGGACTCCCCCCTTGGCGCGCCGTCCTTGGCCGGCCGCCTCTCCTCCCTTGCTCCTTTATATACGGGGGCAGGGGCACCTCTAGACACAACAACAATTGATCGTTTGATCTCTTAGCCGTGTGCGGTGCCCCCTCCACCATAGTCCACCTCGATAATACTGTAGCGGTGCTTAGGCGAAGCCCTGCGTCGGTAGAACATCAACATCGTCACCACACCGTCGTGCTGACAAAACTCTCCCTCAACACTCGGCTGGATCGGAGTTCGAGGGACGTCATCGGGCTGAACGTGTGCTGAACTGGGAGGTGCCATACGTTCGGTACTTGATCGTCCGATCGTGAAGACGTATGACTACATCAACCGCGTTGTGCTAACGCTTCCGCTTTCGGTCTACGAGGGTACGTGGACACACTCTCCCCTCTCGTTGCTATGCATCACCATGATCTTATTTGTGCGTAGGAATTTTTTTGAAATTACTACGTTCCCCAACAGTGGCATCAGAGCCTGGTTTTATGCGTAGATGTCATATGCACGAGTAGAACACAAGTGAGTTGTGGGCGATATAAGTCATACTACTTACCAGCATGTCATACTTTGGTTCGGCGGTATTGTTGGATGAAGCGTTCTGGACTGACATTACGCGTACGCTTATGCGAGACTGGTTCTACCGACGTGCTTTGCACACAGGTGGCTGGCGGGTGTCAGTTTCTCCAACTTTAGTTGAACCGAGTGTGGCTACGCCTGGTCCTTGCAAAGGTTAAAACAGCACCAACTTGACAAACACTATCGTTGTGGTTTTGATGCGTACGTAAGAACGGTTCTTGCTCAGCCCGTAGCAGCCATGTAAAACTTGCAACAACAAAGTAGAGGACGTCTAACTTGTTTTTGCAGGGCATGTTGTGATGTGATATGGTCAAGACGTGATGAGATATAAGTTGTTGTATGAGATGATCATGTTTTGTTGAAGTTATCGGCAACTGGCAGAAGCCTTATGGTTGTCTCTTTATTGCATAAGATGCAAGCGCCAAATAATTGCTTTACTTTATCGCTATGCGATAGCAATAGTTGCAAGAGCAATAGTTGACGAGACGACCATGTGAAGACACATTGATATAGATCAAGATGATGGAGATCATAGTGTCATGCCGGTGACGATAGAGATCATGACAGTACTTTGGAGATGGAGATCAAAGGCGCAAGATGATCATGGCCATATCATGTCGCATATTTTGATTGCATGTGATGTTTATCTTTTATACATCTTATTTTGCTTAGTTCGACGGTAGCTTTATAAGATGATCTCTCACTAAATTTCAAGATAAAAGTGTTCTTCCTGAATATGCACCGTTGCCAAAGTTCGTCGTGCCCAGACACCACGTGATGATCGGGTGTGATAAGCTCTACGTCCATCTACAACGGGTGCAAGCCAGTTTTGCACACGCAGAATACTCAGGTTAAACTTGACAGCCTAGCATATGCAGATATGGCCTCGAAACACTGGGACCAAAAGGTCGAGCGTGAATCATATAGTAGATATGATCAACATAGTGATGTTCACCATTGAAAACTACTCCATTTCACGTGATGATCGGTTATGGTTTAGTTGATTTGGATCACGTGATCACTTAGATGATTAGAGGGATGTCTATCTAAGTGGGAGTTCTTAAGTAATATGATTAATTGAACTTTAAATTTATCATGAACTTAGTCCTGGTAGTGTTAGCATATCTATGTTGTAGATCAATAGCTCGTGTTTAGCTCCTCTATTTTATTTTTGATATGTTCCTAGAGAAAACTGAGTTGAAAGATGTTAGTAGCAATGATGCGGATTGGATCCGTGATCTGAGGACTATCCTCATTGCTGCACAGAAGAATTATGTCCTTGATGCACCGCTAGGTGACACCTATTGCAGGAGCAAAAGCAGACGTTATGAACGTTTGGCTAGCTCAATATGATGACTACTTGATAGTTTAGTGCACCATGCTTAACGGCTTAGAATCGGGACTTCAAAGATGTTTTGAACGTCATGGACCATATGAGATGTTCCAGGAGTTGAAGTTAATATTTCAAGCAAATACCCGAGTTGAGAGATATGAAGTCTCCAACAAGTTCTATAGCTAAAAGATGGAGGAGAATAGCTCAAGCAGTGAGCATGTGCTCAGATTGTCTGGGTACTACAATCACTTGAATCAAGTGGGAGTTAATATTCCAGATAAAATAGTGATTGACAGAATTCTCTAGTCACCATCACCAAGTTAAGTAGAACTTCGTGATGAACTATAATATGCAAGGGATGACGAAAGTAATTCCCTAGCTCTTCGTGATGCTGAAATCAACAAAGGTAGAAATCAAGAAAAACATCAAGTGTTGATGGTTGACAAGACCACTAGTTTCAAGAAAAGGGCAAAGGGAAGAAGGGGAACTTCAAGAAGAACGGCAAGCAAGTTGCTGCTCAATTGAAGAAGCCCAAGTCTGGTCCTAAGCCTTAGACTAAGTGCTTTTACTGCAAAGGGACTGGTCACTGGAATATTGGACATACATGTTATTGATGTGTACTTTACTAGTGTTTATAGCAACCCCTCAGCATTTGATACTGGTTCAGTTGCTAAGAGTATTAACTTGAAACGGGAGTTGCAGAATAAACAGAAACTAGTAAAGGGCGAGGTGACGATATGTGTTGGAAGTAGTTCCAAGATTGATATGATCATCATCGCACACTCCCTATACTTTCGGGATTAGTGTTGAACCTAAATAAGTGTTATTTGGTGTTTGTGTTGAGCATGAATATGATTTGATCATGTTTATTGCAATACGGTTATTCATTTAAGTTAGAGAATAATTGTTGTTCTGTTTACATGAATAAAACCTTATATGGTTACACACCCAATGAAAATGGTTCTTTGGATCTCGATCGTAGTGATACAAATATTCATAGTATTGAAGCCAAAAGATGCAAAGTTAATAATGATAGTGCAACTTATTTGTGGCACTGCCGTTTAGGTCATATTGGTGTAAAGCGCATGAAGAAACTCCATGCTGATGGGATTTTGGAATCACTTGATTATGAATCACTTGATGCTTACGAACCATGCCTTATGGGCAAGATGACTAAAGACTCCGTTCTCCGGAACAATGGAGCGAGCAACTGACTTATTGGAAATGATACATACTGATGTATGCGATCCGATGAGTGTTGAAGCTCGCGGCGGGTATCGTTATTTTCTGACCTTCACAGATGATTTGAGCAGATATGGGTATATCTACTTGATGAAACATAAGTCTGAAACATTTGAAAAGTTCAAAGAATTTCAGAGTGAAGTGGAAAATCATCCTGACAAGAAAATAAGGTTTCTATGATCTGATCACGGAGACAAATATTTCAGTTACGAGTTTGGTCTTCAATTAAAATAATGTGGAATAGTTTCAAAAATTCATGCCACCTGGAACACCACAGCATAATGGTGTGTCCGAACGTCATAGCCGTACTTTATTGGATATAGTACAATCTATGATGTTTCTTACCGATTTACCACTATCTTTTTGGGGTCATGCATTAGAGACAGCTGCATTCACGTTAAAAAGGGGCACCATCTAAGTCTGTTGAGACGACACAATATGAACTGTGGTTCGGCAAGAAACCAAAGTTGTCGTTTCTTAAAGTTTGGGTCGCGATGCTTATAAGAAAAAGTTTCAACATGATAAGTTCAAACCCAAATCGGAGAAATGTGTCTTCATAGGATACCCAAAGGAGACAGTTGGGTACACCTTCTATCACAGATCCGAAGGCGAGACATTCGTTGCTGAGAATGGATACTTTCTAGAGAAGGAGTTTCTCTCGAAAGAAGTGAGTGGGAGGAAAGTAGAACTTGATAAGGTAATTGTACCTTCTCCCTTATTGGAAAGTAGTTCATCACAGAAATCTGTTCCTGTGACTACTACACCAATTAGTGAGGAAGCTAATGATGGTGATCATGTAACTTTAGATCAAGTTACTACCGAAACTCGTAGGTAAACCAGAGTGAGATCCGCACCAGAGTGGTACGATAATCGTGTTCTGGAAGTCATGTTACTAGACCATGATGAACTTGCGAACTATGAGGAAGCGATGAAGAACCCAGATTCCGCGAAATGGTTTGAGGCCATGAAATCTGAGATAGGATCCATGTATGAGAACAAAGTATGGACTTTGGTTGACTTGCCCGATGATCGGGAAGCCATAGAAAATAAATGACCTTCAAGAGGAAGACGGACGCTGATACTAGTGTTACTATCTACAAAGCTAGAATTGTCGCAAAAGGTTTTCGACAAGTTCAAGGTGTTGACTATGATGAGAGTTTCTCACTCGTATCTATGCTTAAGTCTGTCCGAATCATGTTAGCAATTGCCGCATTTTATGAAATCTGGCAAATGGATAAACAAAATTGCATTCATTAATGGATTTATTAAAGAAGAGTTGTATATGATGCAACTAGAAGGTTTTGTCAATCCTAAAGGTGCTAACAAAATATGCAAGCTCCAGCGATCCATCTATGGACTGGTGCAAGCATCTCGGAGTTGGAATGTGCGCTTTCATGAGATGATCAAAGTATATAGTTTTATACAGACTTGCGATGAAGGTTGTATTTACAAGAAAGTGAGTGGGAGCACTACAACATTTCTAATAAGTATATGTGGATGACATATTGTTGATCAGAAATAATGTAGATTTTTCTGGAAATCATAAAGGAGTATTTAAAAGGAGTTTTTCAAAGAAAGACCTTGGTGAAGTTGCTTACATATTGAGCATCAAGATCTATAGAGATAGATCAAGACGCTTGATAAGTTTTTTCAATGAGTACATACCTTGACAAGATTTTGAAGTAGTTAAAAATGGAACAGTCAAAGAAAGAGTTATTGCCTGTGTTACAAGGTGTGAAATTGACTAAGACTCAAAGCCTGACCACGGCAGAAGATAGAAAGAGAATGAAATTCATTCCCTATGCCTCAGCCATAGATTCTATAAAGTATGCCATGTTGTGTACCAGATCTATTGTATACCCTACACTGATTTTGGCAAGGGAGTACAGTAGTGATATAGGAGTAGATCACTGGACAGCGGTCAAAATTATCCTGATTGGAATAAGGATATGTTTCTCGATTATGGAGGTGACAAAAGGTTCGTCGTAAAGGGTTACGTCGATGCAAGTTTTTGACACTAATCCAGATGACTCTAAGTCTCAATCTGGATACATATTGAAAGTGGGAGCTATTAAGCTAGAAGTAGCTCCGTGCAGAGCATTGTAGACATAGAATTTGCAAAATACTTACGGATCTGTATGTGACAGACCCGTTGACTAAAACTATCTCACAAGCAAAACATGATCACACCTTAGTACTCTTTGGGTGTTAATCACATAAGCGATGTGAACTAGATTACTGACTCTAGTAAACCCTTTGGGTGTAGGTCACATGACGATGTGAACTATGGGTGTTAATAACATTGTGATGTGAACTATTAGTGTTGAATCACATGGCGATGTGAACTAGATTATTGACTCTAGTGCAAGTGGGAGACTGAAGAAAATATGCCCTAGAGGCAATAATAAAGTTATTATTTATTTCCTTATATCATGATAAATGTTTATTATTCATGCTAGAATTGTATTAACCGGAAACATAATACATGTGTGAATACATAGACCAAATAGAGTGTCACTAGTATGCCTCTACTTGACTAGCTCGTTGATCAAAGATGATTATGTTTCCTAACCATAGACATGAGTTGTCATTTGATTAACGGGATCACATCATTAGGAGAATGATGTGATTGACATGACCCATTCCGTTAGCTTAGCACTTGATCGTTTAGTATGTTGCTATTGCTTTTTTCATGACTTATACATGTTCCTATGACTATGAGATTATGCAACTCCCGTTTACCGGAGGAACACTTTGTGTGCTACCAAACATCACAACGTAACTGGGTGATTATAAAGATGCTCTACATGTGTCTCCGAAGGTACTTGTTGGGTTGGTGTATTTTGAGATTAGGATTTGTCACTCCGATTATCGGAGAGGTATCTTTGGGCCCTCTCGGTAATGCACATCACTTAAGCCTTGCAAGCATTGCAACTAATGAGTTAGTTGCGGGATGATGTATTACAGAACGAGTAAAGAGACTTGTCGGTAACGAGATTGAACTAGGTATTGAGATACCAACGATCGAATCTCGGGCAAGTAACATGCCGATGACAAAGGGAACAACATATGTTGTTATGCGGTCAGACCGATAAAGATCTTCGTAGAATATGTGGGAGCCAATATGAGCATCTAGGTTCCGCTATTGGTTATTGACCGGAGACGTGTCTTGGTCATGTCTACATAGTTCTCGAACCCGTAGGGTCCGCACGCTTAAAGTTTCGATGACAGTTATATTATGAGTTTATGAGTTTTGATATACCAAAGGAGTTCAGAGTCCCGGATGAGATCGAGGACATGACGAGGAGTCTCGAAATGGTCGAGACGTAAAGATCGATATATTTGACGACTATATTCGGACATCGGAAAGGCTCCGAGTGATTCGGGTACTTTCGGGGGTACCGGAGAGTTACGGAAATTCGTATTGGGCCTTAATGGGCCATGCGGAAAAGGAGAAAAAGGCCTCGAAGGGTGGCCTCACCCCTCCCCATGGACTGGTCCGAATTGGACTAGGGAGGGGGGCGCCCCCTTCCGTCCTTCTCCTTTTTCCTTCCCTTCTCCTACTCCAACAAGGAAAGGAGGAATCCTACTCCCGGTGGGAGTAGGACTCCCCCCTTGGCGCGCCCTCCTTGGCCGGCCGCCTCTCCTCCCTTGCTCCTTTATATACGGGGGCAGGGGGCACCTCTAGACACAACAACAATTGATCGTTTGATCTCTTAGCTGTGTGCGGTGCCCCTCTCCACCATAGTCCACCTCGATAATACTGTAGCGGTGCTTAGGCGAAGCCCTGCGTCGGTAGAACATCAACATCGTCACCTCGCCGTCGTGCTGACGAAACTCTCCCTCGACACTCGGCTGGATCGGAGTTCGAGGGACGACATCGGGCTGAACGTGTGCTGAACTCGGAGGTGTCGTACGTTCGGTACTTGATCGGTCGGATCGTGAAGACGTACGACTACATCAACCGCGTTGTGCTAACGCTTCCGCTTTCGGTCTACGAGGGTACATGGACAACACTCTCCCCTCTCGTTGCTATGCATCAACATGATCTTGCGTGTGCATAGGAATTTTTTTGAAATTACTACATTCCCCAACACCCCTTCCCCAGGAGACCGTCGGGCGCAAGCTGGACATGGAGGCGGCGGCGGAGATCGACGAGCACCAGCCGTAGTAGTAATCTTTGTTTTGTTTAATTAAGAGCGCCGGTCTTTAATTTGTTATAGTAAAGTTTAGGTCAGCAGGCTCTGTTTAATTGCTGAACTTGCTCGATTAAGAAGTTAGTCTCCTTTGTGTTTCCAAATTTTGCAATGACATGGATGGCCAGTGTAACCAGGGAAATTCGAACCAAAATTTCTGACACGGGTTAAGCTATCTGAATCGTTTGTGATGTTCACATATTGTACACAGTTCTGAAGAAGGGACCGTGTCTGATGACACTTTGCGCGCCAGTTTTTTCGCTGAAGCGATTCCAAATTTTTGGCTTCTGCGGAAATATCTACCTCTCCGCCCCATCCCCTTACCAAAAGTCACATTTCCCCTGTTTCCGCCTTCCTTTTCAAGTTGAAACCTTCACTCCTTGCTTGCAGTGCCGCCTCCTCGCCGGCGAACCTCCTTCACGATGCTCGGCCTCGCCTATGCAGGCAGGTAATCCACACCCGACCCCCATCCTCCTCCTCCTTCCACATCCCACATGCCCCGACCGCCGGCGCGAGCGCGACACCTTCCACCCAAATCACCGACCCCTCCACCAAATAAGCGTCGTCCTAAGCCATGGTGCACGCAGTATAGCCAGGATCTCAAGGAGCATTTGATAGCGGAGAAGCAAATCGCGGCCGCATGCGCGGAAGAGGTCGCGATGGCTGCCATTCGTGCTGACCCCCAGATCTTGGAGGAGCACCTCGCCGTCGAGGCCACCGTTGACGCCTCGCGCGCCGACGCCGCGACGCGGTTGGCTGCTTTAAACGATAGTTCGTGGTGTTTTCTCGAGGCCGTCGTTTGCTAGCTACTGCCTTTCCTTAAGAAATTCTAGTGAATTGTGCTATCTACTTTTACCATGCAATCTTCTGCTATAGTGTATATGTTCTATATGTCGTGCAATGTGGTATTCAGTTAACTGCTTGGTTCAATTCTGCAAATGTGATGTTCAATTCTTTAGGGTGCAATATTTCCAAGTTGTTAAGCATGCTTGGTTTGGTTAACTATCTAATCTTCTATTACGAGTATGTTATATTATGCAATGTGGTGCTCAGTTAACGTTTGGTTCATTTGTTGTGGTGTTTAGTTAACTCCTTAGTTCAATTCTGCAATGCGATATTCAATTGTTGTGGTTGCATTCTGTTATTGTATACCATCTGAGAAATAAATCAAATTTGGCTGTACTAAATACATGAGAAACAAATACAATTACTATATTTCCAAGTTGTTAAGCATGCTTGGTTTGGTTAACTGTATGGTCTTCTATTGGAAGTATGTTATATTATGCAATGTGGTGCTCGGTTAACGTTTGGTTCATTTGTTGTGGTATTTAGTTAACTTTTTGGTTCAATTTTGCAATGCGATGTTCAATTGTTGTGGTTGCATTCTGTTATTGTATACCATGTGAGAAATAAATCAAATTTGGCTGCACTTAATACATGAGAAACACATACAAGTGTTATATTTTCTAGTTCTTAATCATGCTTGGTTTGGATAAATGGGTTTTCCATGTGGCTTGAATTAATCTGATGAATCTGCAATGTGCTTATTTTTCATCAAAATATTTTACTGATAGCATGCGAACCCTTACTTAACCTAATGAATAACTACCTTATATGTGTTGCAGGGAAACAATGGGAAGCACTGAGGTTTACAATCAAGGTTAGCACGTGCATGCTCCATTGTCTAATAGCATATTATTGTGCAATTGCAGGAACCATTCTAATATTTAGGTTTTTAACAATTTGGTCTTGCACATGTAGGTCCTGCTGTCAGAGGTTTTGACCTACTGTTCGACCCTTTTTGCATATGGGAAAATGAGTTGTCCATGAATATCAGTCAACACAAGAAACTCAGAAAGATTGTTAGGATAAATAAATTAGCGACAAAAAACAACAAGATCTTTGTCTGCACAATGAAGAAGATATCAGTTCACTATAGGATGGTACTAACTATTGTACCTTGCCTTTTTTATTCCTTTGCCCCCATTTCCAATATAGAGAATATATTTATGCACATCCTTGTTTTCATGCCTTTGCAAAGCAGTTCACTGATGATTACCTCTCAAACCACCTGTATGGTCAGGAGGCGAGGAAGGTATTCATACAACACCCATGGTTCAATATTGAAGTGTTCTTGAAGAGGACGAAGGATGGACGGTCAATCATCCACATGCACTCGCCTAAAGTTACAAAGACCTTCAACATCAATGAAGGCTCAATATTCGCCTTCTGCTTCAGCAGTTTTCCAGATGACATACATCTGTCTATGTACCGTCTATGATGCTAATTTCGAAAGGTTATAGGTGTTGCATGTGAAACTTGGTCCTGGTGTCGTTGTGTAATGGGGTAGCTGAGTGCTGAAGCTATATGATGTTGTACTCTGATGTATTTCAATTATGAAAATGAAATATATTATGTGCTTAATATGAAATGTCAATTAGATTAATAAATGGATTATGAATAATCGGATAATTAGCCTGTTAATTGGGTTTTTGTATTGCAAACGGTTATTGAGAAAAAACCGTGTGCGATGAAGGAAATATGCCCTAGAGGCAATAATAAAAGTTATTATTTATTTCCTTATATCATGATAAATGTTTATTATTCATGCTAGAATTGTATTAACTGGAAACATAATACATGTGTGAATACATAGACAAACAGAGTGTCACTAGTATGCCTCTACTTGACTAGCTCATTAATCAAAGATGGTTATGTTTCCTAACCATGAACAAAGAGTTGTTATTTGATTAACGAGATCACATCATTAGTTGAATGATCTGATTGACATGACCCATTCCATTAGCATAGCACCCGATCGTTTAGTATGTTGCTATTGCTTTTATCCATGACTTATACGTGTTCCTTTAACTATGAGATTTTGCAACTCCCGTTTACCGTAGGAACACTTTGTGTGCTACCAAACGTCACAACGTAACTGGGTGATTATAAAGGTGCTCTACAGGTGTCTCCGAAGGTACATGTTGGGTTGGCGTATTTCAAGATTAGGATTTGTCACTCCGATTGTCGGAGAGGTATCTCTGGGCCCTCTCGGTAATGCACATCACTTAAAGCCTTGCAAGCATTGCAACTAATGAGTTAGTTGCGGGATGATGTATTACGGAACGAGTAAAGAGACTTGCCGGTAACGAGATTGAACTAGGTATTGGATACCGACGGTCGAATCTCGGGCAAGTAACATACCGATGGACAAAGGGAACAACGTATGTTGTTATGCGGTCTGACCGATAAAGATCTTCATAGAATATGTAGGAGCCAATATGGGCATCCAGGTCCCGCTGTTGGTTATTGACCGGAGACGTGTCTCGGTCATGTCTACATTGTTCTCGAACCGTAGGGTCCGCACGCTTAATGTTATGATGACAGTTATTATGAGTTTATACATTTTGATGTACCGAAGGAGTTCGGAGTCCCGGATGTGATCACGGACGTGACGAGGAGTCTCGAAATGGTCGAGACATAAAGAATTATATATTGTAAGCCTATGTTTGGACATCGGATGCATTCCAGGTGAAATCAGGATTTTACCGGAATACCGGGAGGGTTACCGGAACCCCCCGGGAGCATAATGGGCCAACATGGGCCTTGGAGGAGAGGTGAGAGGGCTGCCCTAGGGGCTGCGCGCCTCCCCCCCTTCCCCTAGTCCTATTAGGACTAGGAGAGGTGGGCGCCCCCCTCTCTCTCTCTCCCCCTTGGAGAATCCTAGTCCAACTAGGATTGGGGGGGGGGGAATCCTACTCCCAGAGGGAGTAGGACTCTCCTGGCGCACCAAGAGTTGGCCGGCCAGCCCCTCCCCCTTGGCTCCTTTATATACGGGGGCAGGGGGCACCCCAAAGGCACACAAGTTGATCTACGGATCGTTCCTTAGCCGTGTGCGGTGCCCCCTTCCACCAAATTCCACCTCGATCATATCGTTGCAGTGCTTAGGCGAAGCCCTGCGCCGGTAACACATCAAGATCGTCACCACGCCGTCGTGTTGACGGAACTCTTCCTCGACGCTTTGCTGGATCGGAGCCCGGGGATCGTCATCGAGCTGAACGTGTGCCAAGAACTCGGAGGTGCCGGAGTAACGGTGCTGTGATCGGTTGGATCGCGAGGAGAACGTACGACTACTTCCTCTACGTTGTGTCAACGCTTCCGCTTCGATCTACGAGGGTACGTAGACAACACTCTCCCCTCTCGTTGCTATGCATCACCATGATCTTGCGTGTGCGTAGGAAATTTTTTGAAATTACTACGTTACCCAACAGTGGCATCCGAGCCTAGGTTTTATGGTTTGATGTTATTTGCACGAGTAGAACACAAGTGAGTTGTGGGCGATACAAGTCATACTGCCTACCAGCATGTCATACTTTGGTTCAGCGGTATTGTTGGACGAGACGATCCGGACCAACCTTACGCGTACGCTTACGCGAGACCGGTTCCCTCGACGTGCTTTGCACATAGATGGCTTGCGGAAGACTGTCTCTCCAACTTTAGTTGAACCGAGTGTGGCTACGCCCGGTCCTTGAGAAGGTTAAAACAGAGTCTATTTGACAAACTATCGTTGTGGTTTTGATGCGTAGGTAAGATGAGTTCTTGCTTAAGCCCGTAGCAGCCACGTAAAACTTGCAACAACAAAGTAGAGGACGTCTAACTTGTTTTTGCAGGGCATGTTGTGATGTGATATGGTCAAGACATGATGCTAAAATTTTATTGTATGAGATGATCATGTTTTGTAACCGAGTTATCGGCAACTGGCAGGAGCCATATGGTTGTCGCTTTATTGTATGCAATGCAATCGCGATGTAATGCTTTACTTTATTACTAAGTGGTAGTGATAGTCGTGGAAGCATAAGATTGGCGAGACGACAACGATGCTACGATGGAGATCAAGGTGTGGCGCCGGTGACGATGGTGATCATGACGGTGCTGCGGAGATGGAGATCACAAGCACAAGATGATGATGGCCATATCATATCACTTATATTGATTGCATGTGATGTTTATCTTTTATGCATCTTATCTTGCTTTGTTTGACGGTAGCATTATAAGATGATCTCTCACTAAATTATCAAGAAGTGTTCTCCCTGAGTATGCACCATTGCGAAAGTTCTTCGTGCTGAGACACCACGTGATGATCGGGTGTGATAGGCTCTACGTTCAAATACAACGGGTGCAAAACAGTTGCACACGCGGAATACTCAGGTTTAACTTGACGAGCCTAGCATATAACAGATATGGCCTCGGAACACAGAGACCGAAAGGTCGAGCGTGAATCATATAGTAGATATGATCAACATAGTGATGTTCACCATTGAAACTACTCCATCTCACGTGATGATCGGACATGGTTTAGTTGATCTGGATCACGTGATCACTTAGAGGATTAGAGGGATGTCTATCTAAGTGGGAGTTCTTAAGTAATATGATTAATTGAACTTTAATTTATCATGAACTTAGTCCTGGTAGTATTAGCATATCTATGTTGTAGATCAATAGCTCGCGTTGTTACTTCCCTATGTTTATTTTGATATGTTCCTAGAGAAAATTGTGTTGAAAAATGTTAGTAGCAATGATGCGGATTGGATCCGTGATCTGAGGTTTATCCTCATTGCTGCACAGAAGAATTATGTCCTTGATGCACCGCTAGGTGACGGACCTATTGCAGGAGCAGATGCAGACATTATGAACGTTTTGCTAGCTCAATATGATGACTACTTAATAGTTTAGTGCACCATGCTTAAATGCTTAGAATCGGGACTTCAAAGACGTTTTGAACGTCATGGAGCATATGAGATGTTCTAGGAGTTGAAGTTAATATTTCAAGCAAATACCCGAGTTGAGAGATATGAAGTCTCCAACAAGTTCTATAGCTAAAAGATGGAGGAGAATCGCTCAACTAGTGAGCATGTGCTCAGATTGTCTGGGTACTACAATCGCTTGAATCAAGTGGGAGTTAATCTTCCAGATAAGATAGTGATTGACAGAATTCTCTAGTCACCATCACCAAGTTAGTAGAAC
The DNA here is from genome assembly GCA_032464435.1 of Aegilops umbellulata. Lineage (NCBI taxonomy): Eukaryota > Viridiplantae > Streptophyta > Magnoliopsida > Poales > Poaceae > Aegilops > Aegilops umbellulata. Next base: position 324,620,045 of record CP136060.1, read on the forward strand.
TTTGTGATGAACTATAATATGCAAGGGATAACGGAAAATATTCCCAAGCTTTTCGCGATGCTAAAATCAGCGAAGGTAGAAATCAAAGAAAAACATCAAGTGTTGATGGTTGACAAGATCACTAGTTTCAAGAAAAGGGCAAAAGGAAAGAAGGGGAACTTCAAGAAGAACGGCAAGCAAGTTGCTGCTCAAGTGAAAAAGCCCAAGTATGGTCCTAAGCCTGAGACTAAGTGCTTCTACTGCAAAGGGACTGGTCACTGGAAGCGGAACTACCCCAAGTGATTGGCGGATAAGAAGGATGGCAAAGTGAACATAAGTATATTTGATATACATGTTATTGATGTGTACTTTACTAGTGTTCATAGCAACCCCTCAGTATTTGGTACTAGTTCAAGTTGCTAAGATTAGTAACTCGAAACGGGAGTTGCAGAATGAACAAAAACTAGTTAAAGGGCAAGGTGGCGATGTGTGTTGGAAGTGGTTCCAAGATTGATATGATCATCATCACACACTCCCTATACTTTCGGGATTAGTGTTGAAACTAAATAAGTGTTATTTGGTGTTTGCGTTGAGCATGAATATGATTTGATCATGTTAATTGCAATACGGTTATTCATTTAAGTAAGAGAATAAATTGTTGTTCTGGTTACATGAATAAAACCTTCTATGGTCATACACACCAATGAAAATAGTTCATTGGATCTCGATCGCAGTGATACACATATTCATAATATTGAAACCAAAAGATGCGAAGTTAATGATGATAGTGCAACCTATTTGTGGCACTGCCGTTTAGGTCATATTGGTGTAAAGCGCATGAAGAAACTCCATGCTGATGGGATTTTGGAATCACTTGATTATGAATCACTTGATGCTTGCGAACCATGCCTCTTGGGCAAGATGACTAAAACGCCGTTCTCCGGAACAATGGAGCAAGCAACAGATTTGTCGGAAATCATACATACTGATGTATGTGGTCCGATGAATATTAAGGCTCGCGACAAGTATCATTATTTTCAGAACTTCACAGATGATTTAAGCAGATATGGGTATATCTACTTAATGAAACATAAGTCTGAAACGTTTGAAAAGTTCAAAGAATTTCAGAGTGAAGTGGATAATCATCGTAACAAGAAAATAAAAAATTTCTACGATATGATCGCAGAGGTAAAATATTTGAGTTACGAGTTTTGGCCTTCAGTTAAAACCGTGTGGAATAGTTTCACAAATTCATGCCACCTGGAACACCACAGCATAATGGTGTGTCCGAACGTCATAACCGTACTTTATTGGATATAGTACAATCTATGATGTTTCTTACCGATTTACCAATATCGTTTTGGGATCATGCATTAGAGACAGCTGCATTCACGTTAAAAGGGGCACCATCTAAGTCCGTTGAGACGACACAATATGAACTGTGGTTTAGCAAGAAACCAAAGTTGTCGTTTCTTAAAGTTTGGGGTTGCGATGCTTATAAGAAAAGGTTTCATCATGATAAGCTCAAACCCAAATCAGAAAAATATGTCTTCATAGGATACCCAAAGAAGACAGTTGGGTACACCTTCTATCACAGATCCGAAGGCAAGATATTCGTTGCTGAGAATGGATCCTTTCCAGAGAAGGAGTTTCTTTCGAAAGAAGTGAGTGGGAGGAAAGTAGAAAACTTGATAAGGTAATTGTACCTTCTCCCTTATTGGAAAGTAGTTCATCACAGAAATCTGTTCTTGTGACTACTACACCAATTAGTAAGGAAGTTAATGATGATGATCATGTAACTTCAAGATCAAGTTACTACCGAATCTCGTAAGTAAACCAGAGTGAGATCCGCACCAGAGTAGTACGGTAATCCTGTTCTGGAAGTCATGTTACTAGACCATGATGAACTTGCGAACTATGAGCAAGCGATGATGAGCCCAGATTCCGCGAAATGGTTAGAGGCCATGAAATCTGAGATATGATCCATGTATGAGAACAAAGTATGGACTTTGATGGATTTGCCCAATGATCGGCAAGCCAAAGAAAATAAATGGATCTTGAAGAGGAAGACGGACACTGATAGTAGTGTTACTATCTACAAAGCTAGAATTGTCGCAAAAGGTTTTCGACAAGTTCAAGGTGTTGACTATGATGAGAGTTTCTCACTCGTATCTATGCTTAAGTCTGTCCGAATCATGTTAGCAATTGCCGCATTTTATGAAATCCGGCAAATGGATAAACAAAACTACATTCCTTAATGGATTTATTAAAGAAGAGTTGTATACGATGCAACTAGAAGGTTTTGTCGATCCTGAAGGTGTTAACAAAATATGCAAGCTCCAGCAATCCATCTATGGACTGGTGCAAGCATCTCGGAGTTGGAATATACGCTTTGATAAGTTGATCAAAGCATATAGTTTTATACAGACTTGCGGTGAAGCCTGTATTTACAAGAAAGTGAGTGGGAGCACTACAGCATTTCTGATAAGTATATGTAAATGACATATTATTGATCAGAAATAATGTAGAATTATTCTGTAAAGCATAAAGGAGTATTTGAAAGGAGTTTTTCGAAGAAGGACCTCGGTGAAGCTGCTTACATATTGAGCATCAAGATCTATAGAGATAGATCAAGACGCTTGATAAGTTTTTCAATAAGTACATACCTTGAAAAGATTTTGAAGTAGTTCAAAATGGAACAGTCAAAGAAAGAGTTCTTGCCTGTATTACAAGGTGTGAACTTGAGTAAGACTCAAAGCCTGACCACGGCATATGATAGAAAGAGAATGAAAGTCATTTCCTATGCCTCAGCCATAGATTCTATAAAGTATGCCATGCTGTGTACCAGATCTATTGCATACCCTACCACTGAGTTTGGCAAGGGAGTACAATAGTGATCTAGGAGTAGATCACTGGACAGCGGTCAAAATTATCCTTAGTGGAATAAGGATATGTTTCTCGATTATGGAGGTGACAAAAGGTTCGTCGTAAAAGATTACGTCGATGCAAGTTTTGACACTAATCTAGATGACTCTAAGTCTCAATCTAGATACATATTGAAAGTGGGAGCAATTAGCTAAAGTAACTCCGTGCAGAGTATTGTTGACATAGAAATTTGCAAAATACTTACGGATCTGAATGTGACAGACCCGTGGACTAAAATTATCTCACAAGCAAAACATGATCACACCTTAGTACTCTTTGGGTGTTAATCACATAAGCGATGTGAACTAGATTACTGACTCTAGTAAACCCTTTGGGTGTTGGTCACATATCGATGTGAACTATGGGTGTTAATCACATGGTGATGTGAACTATTGCTGGTAAATCACATGGCGATGTGAACTAGATTATTGACTCTAGTGCAAGTGGGAGACTGAAGGAAATATGCCCTAGAGGCAATAATAAAAGTTATTATTTATTTCCTTATATCATGATAAATGTTTATTATTCATGCTAGAATTGTATTAACTGGAAACATAATACATGTGTGAATACATAGACAAACAGAGTGTCACTAGTATGCCTCTACTTGACTAGCTCATTAATCAAAGATGGTTATGTTTCCTAACCATGAACAAAGAGTTGTTATTTGATTAATGAGATCACATCATTAGTTGAATGATCTGATTGACATGACCCATTCCATTAGCATAGCACCCGATCGTTTAGTATGTTGCTATTGCTTTTATCCATGACTTATACATGTTCCTTTAACTATGAGATTTTGGAACTCCCGTTTACCGTAGGAACACTTTGTGTGCTACCAAACGTCACAACGTAACTGGGTGATTATAAAGGTGCTCTACAGGTGTCTCCGAAGGTACATGTTGGGTTGGCGTATTTCGAGATTAGGATTTGTCACTCCGATTGTCGGAGAGGTATCTCTGGGCCCTCTCGGTAATGCACATCACTTAAAGCCTTGCAAGCATTGCAACTAATGAGTTAGTTCCGGGATGATGTATTACGGAACGAGTAAAGAGACTTGCCGGTAACGAGATTGAACTAGGTATTGGATACCGACGGTCGAATCTCGGGCAAGTAACATACCGATGGACAAAGGGAACAACGTATGTTGTTATGCGGTCTGACCGATAAAGATCTTCGTAGAATATGTAGGAGCCAATATGGGCATCCAGGTCCCGCTGTTGGTTATTGACCGGAGACGTGTCTCGGTCATGTCTACATTGTTCTCGAACCGTAGGGTCCGCACGCTTAACGTTACGATGACAGTTATTATGGGTTTATACATTTTGATGTACCGAAGGAGTTCGGAGTCCCGGATGTGATCACGGACGTGACGAGGAGTCTCGAAATGGTCGAGACATAAAGAATTATATATTGGAAGCCTATGTTTGGACATCGGATGCATTCCAGGTGAAATCAGGATTTTACCGGAATACCGGGAGGGTTACCGGAACCCCCCGGGAGCATAATGGGCCAACATGGGCCTTGGAGGAGAGGTGAGAGGGCTGCCCTAGGGGCTGCGCGCCTCCCCCCTTCCCCTAGTCCTATTAGGACTAGGAGAGGTGGGCGCCCCCCTCTCTCTCTCTCTCCCCCTTGGAGAATCCTAGTCCAACTAGGATTGGGGGGGGGGGGGGAATCCTACTCCCAGAGGGAGTAGGACTCTCCTGGCGCACCAAGAGTTGGCCGGCCAGCCCCTCCCCCTTGGCTCCTTTATATACGGGGGCAGGGGGCACCCCAAAGGCACACAAGTTGATCTACGGATCGTTCCTTAGCCGTGTGCGGTGCCCCCTTCCACCAAATTCCACCTCGATCATATCGTTGCAGTGCTTAGGCGAAGCCCTGCGCCGGTAACACATCAAGATCGTCACCACGCCGTCGTGTTGACGGAACTCTTCCTCGACGCTTTGCTGGATCGGAGCCCGGGGATCGTCATCGAGTTGAACGTGTGCCAAGAACTCGGAGGTGCCGGAGTAACGGTGCTGTGATCGGTTGGATCGCGAGGAGAACGTACGACTACTTCCTCTACGTTGTGTCAACGCTTCCGCTTCGGTCTACGAGGGTACGTAGACAACACTCTCCCCTCTCGTTGCTATGCATCACCATGATCTTGCGTGTGCGTAGGAAATTTTTTGAAATTACTACGTTCCCCAACATGCGATGCATTCAATAACGCACACAGTTTCTAGGAATAAACCGTGTTAGATTAATGAACAATCACACACGGCATCCTCTTGAAAACTGTTTGCGTTAGGCCACCTGACGCAAACGTTTACCACATAAAAATTGTGTGTGATGGATAGCCCTTGACACAAAGTTTCTTCTAGGCACCGTGTGTGATGAATTCAATAACGCAAACGATAAAATTGTTAATACCGTGTGCAATGGAAATGCTATCACAAACGATTTAACCGGAAAAATTGTGTGTGATGTACTTGCGAACAGAAACATTTTTCTTGGAGCGACTATGTGGGATGTATATACGAACGGAAATGTTTAGCGCTGGCTGACTGTGTGGGATGTACTTACGACCGGAAATGATTTTGCCTGTATAATTGTATTTTTTGAGCACTACTATATGTATTTTTGTATTTGAGTGCTCGTCGATCGCACACGACCTCATTTTGCCGAGCGTGTGTGCTAGGAGGGCATATTCCCGACGGTTTCTGGGTCATGTGGGAAGGACCCCCCCCCTATCACCCACACTCACTTGGCGACGGTTCCAAAGGCCATCACGGAAATGGGTTAAAACCGTTTGTTTAGCAGCTCGCTGTACTAGTGGTCCATGCCACGCCTTTGTTGAACTTTCTGAAATATACCTAGATAAAAATATTAGTCCAACAAGAGATATGTTGACATTAATTATCAAAATCACCCAGGGAGCACTTGTGTTTTCACCTAGGCATAAAAAAGCTAATCACTTTCAATTATATTGGTGTAATTTGCAATGGATGTTGTTGGGTAGAGCGCAAGCACTTGCCCAGGGTTGTCGGGGGGTGGCTCTGCCACGGACTCGCACCATCTCCCCTTCCCCCTTCGGAATGTGCCCATCCACCCGTCGGTCCTCCTTGTGCAATCTCGCTAGCGGTCGCTCCGGTGGTCTTGAGCTTGTGGACTCGTTGCTCAGTGACGTCGTGTATACACTTGAACAAGTGATGTTGGATCATGGCTTGTGGTGGACTTGTCCATGTGATGCTTGTCATTTCTGGGTCGTGTTGTATCTGATTGTTGCTTAGGCTCACGCAGTGGATGGTTCTCACTTTCATGCACTGTAATCGTCTTCTGGTCGTGGATCTCCGACTCTTGAGTTGGCGATCCTTATGTCGGTTAGGTTCTATGTGAGATCACGTGCAAATCTCTTGCATACGGTTCAGAATTTTTTTACGAACACCAGTGACAGGGTGTCAAACTAGTTAGGTTTGTTGTAACTAGAAGATAGATATTTTTCTTTCTTCTCGAGAAAGAAAGAAAGGATCCCAAACGTCTAGGGTTTTCTCGCCCCCTGCCACGCCACCACCCATCTGCCTCATCTCCTATGGCCTCAAGGCTATGGAGGCGTGGTGGATCCTGGCCTTTGCCAGCGGGAGGGCTTATGCTTCATTTTTAGGCATTTGAGTCTGTTTAGGGCTTGTGCCCTACTCATGAAGGAGAGATGACGACGACTCCCTAAAGATGGAATAAGATTCTCCCCGCATAGCCCCCGTCGAAATGGTGTGTCTTGCTTCGCCGAAGGGCGTGTGGAGATATGTCCTCGATAGATCTCGCAAGGATTCGGTCCAGTGCCTGGCTTCGATGGATCTATGTTGATTCGGTCTTCATGCGTCCGTGTTCATGTGTCTACAGGTTGGATCCTTCCGATCTATGCTTCTTTTCATCAACGACGGTTGCTATTCTGGTGTGGTGGTCCTTTTGGGCCTTTGCACGATGACTTTCTTTCTGTCTTTTACAACAAGGTTTCCTCGGCTCCAGTGCTTGTGGTCGCTAGGTGGTCTATGGATATTGGGGTAATTTTTGTTACTTAAGGTGTTCTTTGTACTGACATGATGTTTGATGAATAGATGAGAAGTTTCTCGAAGAAAAAACAACTAGAGGACGGATTGTGTTTTTGAAAATTTATGTTGCAACTCATTGTAATTTGGTGGGCTTTGGGATTATCAATATAGAGCGATGGTGGTTTTGACGATTCGCACAAGTTAGGGCAACTCTAACTGATCCCCAATAAGTTAACAGAGTAAAAGGCCTAGTGGAGTATATATACTCCAGTAAGTTTTGGCCTGACCTAGCTGATCCCCTAAACTTAGCGGAGTAAAAAAATCATTCGCATTTCAATTTCGGCCACTGAAACACATTTCTTTGCTTCTTTATTTCATTCAACGGCATTGGATTACATAATAATTCACCAATTCTTTGCTAGAAGAGTAAGACCAAAGAAAACAAGAACCACAATCAGACATTTTAGAAGATATCCAACGTCCATAACTGCTTCCACTAGTTGGATTAATATCTTCTCGATGCGTTCATTATCGATCTGTGGATTCTCGATCTTGCATACTTCATTCTTCCTCTTTGATTTTAAAGAAGTAGGTGTTGCTTCCTCTCTAATTTCTTCTCTAATCTCACATTTAGTCTCATCTTTAGCCTCCATTCTAGCAACGAGTGCACGGACATCTATTAATTTTCGTGCTATCAATAGATCGATGTATTCTTCTTCCCAATACCAAAATGAGCATCTATCATCCTACACACATAGATGAACATCAATGAGCTACCGAAATTGAACCGAATCCGGTGAAAACCCGAATCAAAACAAGCACATACCCCATCGTTTGTGCATTTGAAGAACACCCATCCGGGACGTTGCGGCATGGTAGAAACTCGGCGCACCACTTGCCGTGTGCAGTCGCCGCACTGTATAACTGGCAACTGCGAGCCGGCGAGCCGCTGCGCGAGCGTCGAGCCCGGGCGACGGTCGGTCATGTATTTGCCGGCAAACCGACAACGGGAGTGATTAGAGTGGCTAGAGGAAGAGACGGTACCTGCATGTGGCGCGGAGGCTTTGCCGGGGCTGTTTGGGCCGCTTCCCGTCCAATCCGTGGCAAGGCGCAGCTGCCGATGGCCGGAAATGCCAAATTCGGCGGCGGCGACAGCAGCCGTGGATCCCCTTGATTTTTGGTCGACGGCGAGACGAGGAGGTGGTGGAGGACAGTGGCGGAGGCCTACAAGGCTTACCCGACGGCAGGCCGATGCCGGCGGGGAGGGGGGTAGGAGGGGCGGCGGGGATGGAGATGCGGCGCGGGTGGGGAGGGAGAGGCAGCAGAGGAGAGCCACGCCGTTTTACTCGGCGGAAGAGAGAGTGAGTATAAATAGAAAAAAATTAGGGAGTTGAATAAAATTATACTTCGTTAGACCGGGTTGGGGATCGGCTAGGTGCCGGTTAGTGAAGTAAAATGCTAAATACTCCACTAACTGGTTACAGGAGATCGGTTAGAAATGCAACGCGGGCGGGACTGGATTCAACGCGGGCGCCACTCTTGGACTGGATTCACGACAATCTGGATCAGAGCGATGATGGTGCACGACCATAGATCCACAATGCACATTTTTAATACTTACCTCCTCTTTCAGAAGTGCGAGGCAACCAAAGCTGAACATTGTGGTACCTGGTACGCCTTGCTTCGATTTTTTGGTTTTATTAATTTGTTCACCAGAGTATTACCGAATAGCATCATTTTCAGGGTAAGTTTTCCGGAATGACAGAACAAGGGATTAGAAGATGATAATGAACATGTATACTTTTGAAGAACCCTGCTATACACACGACCCTACACACACGATTTGTGGACGACTGTGAAGATCGCGCCATCCGATACACGGTGGCAGCACTGCTACACCGTTTGATACTCGGCTGCATATGTCGTGTGTGTAGCTTCTCCTTTGCACAACAATGAGGTCCTCCTCTAGTTTGCTTCTCGTTTACACAACAATGTGGCCATTCTCTAGTTTGTACTAAGATGACTGGCGTCCAGGTATTCTCCTCTCACGATCTTCCAAACCTAGGAGGGGAAGAACAGGGGCAGAGATCCAGTGCCAACCCAATCATTCAGCAGCAGCCGCTAAACGACCTTTTGCCAGAAAGCAGCATCTGCTAATCAAAAGACACCACCCTTCATTCCATTTGGTTTTGTTGCGCCCAGAGGCCCAGGGTATCCGATGTTTATAGCTCGCATGTGCACCACAAACAACACTACACTAGGTAGGGAAACAAACAGCAGACACGCATAGACAGCCATCCATAGCAGAGTTTGTGGTAGTCCTTGTGACTTGACGAACATGTGGCTTAACGTTCAATAAATGGTGTTGCTACATGAGAAAAGAAAAGGCTGAAAGAACTTGTAGAAGTGACTGGTAATTGAAGAGGCGGGAAAACAAAAGCAGAAATGACCGGACTGAGCTAGGCTCAACTCAACAGCCTCAGCTCTAGTGTCTAAACTAGAGGGAGTAGTGCAATGTAAGTGCTAATCTTCGTACGTATTTCGTGATGGAACGTGCACTTTGAACTTCGGAGATTCATATGAAGGGAGGCGCTCAGCTACAAGCAGGATGTACTGTTTCCCAGCAGAGTTCCTGCTAGTTCCAAGCAGCAGCAGTACAGCACGCACGCATCTGGACGCCGTCGACATCGCACCGAGGGTGGGGGCGGGGGTCCCCGTTCACTCTACGAACAGCTGCCACTAACCGAAGCATCACAGCCACACATATTCCAATCAACAATCAAGATTAACGCCATCAACCAACCGTATTACGATACCGCCGCAGTCCGCATCAGGCGCCGACCGGGCGCTGCAAGGATCGCATTAAGCTAAGCGTAACCGAGCAGCAGGTGTCACCTATGGACAGTAGATTAAGCCGACCTACCCTCAAAAAAAAAAAGATTAAGCCGACCTGAAGGCCAGCCATGTGAAACCCCCAGACTGTACCGCCGTGTTAAATAAAGAGAAAGCGACCGAACACGACGGCGTAGGGCAGGGTAGACCGGTCGTTGCAGCCCCATTCCCCCTAGCTGAACCAGACGTGTGGTGCAGGTGGCGACTGACGACGGAGATAGCAGTAATGCTCTCTGTGTGATTAGCGTGTTAACCCTGACCGTACCTTCCAGAGAGATCGTGTAAGTGTACAAGTACAATGCATATTCAGATAAACTTTTGCATCACAACGCCATGATTAGATGACGAGCAACACATGCCGTAAGCAATAATAATAAATTGTTAAAACCGTGTCAGCCACCTGCACAAGAGTTCTTTGGTGACTGGCACGGAGGAATTCGGTGGTGATTTCACGGCGCCAGGGATGATTGCCATTGCTGCCAACTAATGACTGCAACCGTTCGTTCGTGCGTTCATTGTCAGAATCCTGCTGAAATTGGTTACTACAAGTTCGTCCGGCCAAGGTTGCAGAACCAAACCAGAATGTGAGGAAATGGCAAGAGATTTACATACGCATGATGATGATTGACTGCTAATTTCTCTCGCGAACGCCATCGCAAGCTGTTGCAATCCACATGATGATATGGTTCCACATTGCACAGAGGTTTTTATCCAAAACTAGAATATATTACTACTAGCATCCAAGCAGGTTAAAAAAGAAAAAAGAAACGAAACAGAAGGGGGGGACGAACGAAGGAAGAAACTACCGTCTCCTCTTCTTCCTCCCCGCATCGCATCTCTTCTCATCCATTCTTGCATCTAGCCCCCTGGGCCTCTCCCTCCGGACTCGCTCTACTGCTCGGCGCCCGCCGCGGCCGTCGTCGGCTGCCCACGGCGGAGCGTATCCCGGTAGCGCATGAAGGAGTCGATGCGCTGCAGCTTCAGCTGGTGGCGGAAGTTGTTGATGAAGTCGTCCGCGCGCGCGTCCACCTCGCCGCCGGCCTCCTCGATCTCCTCCTCCGACACCGGCTCCTCCGGCTCCGCAGCCAGGGGGCGGCGGCGGCGCTCCCCGTCCCTCGTCGTGGCCGGCCTGCGCGCCTCCACCACCTCGGTGTCCTCCTCGGCCACGAAGTGCGCGAACGCCGACTTGTCGCTGGCCGACTTGCGCAGCCGCGCGGGGAGCCGCGGCAGCTCGGCCTCGGCCGCCGCCTCCGACATGCTCCTCTCCATGTGCGTGTGCTCGGGCTCGAGCTCGCCCTGAGCCTCCGGCTCCATCTCGAGCGGCGGCAGCTGCTCGTCAGACCCCAGATCCAGCACTCCGGTCACCGGGGCCTCCGGGGCGGGGGCGGTGAAGCGGGACATGTTGAACGACCGCAGCCGGTCCAGCGCCATTGAGGGCACGCGGGATAGGCTCCTCCTCTCGCCGCCGGCCGCGGCAGCGGCCCCTTCCCCGCCCCCCGCCGGGGGCGAGGCCTTGGAGGTGACGGCGATGGTGCCGATGACGATGTTGAGCACGAGGAAGAGCACCCACGGGGTGAACCAGCCGTGGACGGTGCTCCACAGCGCGGGGATCGCCGCCTCCAGCATTGCGCCGCTTCCTCGCCGGGTGGGGTTTGGGTTTTGGCGTTTTGGGGGAGGGGCGGAGGAGGTGGGAGTGGGAAGCGGTGGTGGGGAAGGGGGGAGAGTGGGGGTGCTGGTTATTTAAAGCTGGGAGGAAAGAGGTGGGGACGTTTCCCGCACATGGGACGGGAGGAGAGGCGGACAGTCGAAGGCCAGTATTTTTTTTTTCTTCTTCTTCTTCTGGTAGTAATTATTTCTTTTGGCTGAAAAAAGAGTTCTGTGATAAGCATTGCAATTTCTATCTCCATGACTGTGCATGGCTTTGTTCGTCGTCTATTTGCTCCTTGACGAGGGATGCACAAAATAGATGCAAACATTTTTTTTGCACGGAAAAATAGATGCACATATTTTAGATTATTACTTTGTCCGGATTTATTAGTCACCTCGCATTTTGGATCAAAATTTGACCATAGATTAACTAGCAAAATGTAATTATATGTGACAAAAATAATAACATTGGAAACTTCTTTCAAATACAACTCTAACAATATAATTATTATCGAACTTGCAAAAATAGTTATTGGAATATAACTTATATTTTGCTAATCAAATATAAGGTTAAAATTCAACATAATATACGAAGAGGACTAGTAAACCGAGGGAAAGTTAGGATTATCCTTCGTTGGAAAGGTTCAGTTTCGAAATGCCTCAGTTTGTCAAATGACACCACACATAGAAGCAGATCCATTTAGTGTTTTTTCTCGATGCTTGGAGGACGTAAAAAGGGCAGGATTTGGATGTTAGAGATACTTTTTTGTGTGTGTTGTGTTAGAGATGCTTCGACAAGGATTTTATGGACGGAATAGTGTCACTAGTATATACAGGTTAAGGTTGTCATTGTTTTTTGGGAAGCAATGCACCCGCCGCCTCCTCCTAAAAAAAGATAGGGTTTGTGCCTTTCGCCGGCTCCGTGCAGGTCCGCCTCATCTCTGATGGCCCTAGGGCCATATGGGGGCGCGGTGGATCCTGGCAAGGGCCGGCGGGTGGGCTCCGTTGTTAGTCATTTCTTTGAGATTTGTTTTGGTTTTGTGTCCTGCTCAGGAAGGCGAGACGGCGGCGGCTCCCTGAAGATGGAATAAAGGTCTCACCGCCTAGCCCCTGTTTCGGTGGTGCGTCTAGCATCGTTGGTCGGCGTGTGTAGGTGTGTCTCCAGCGGATCTATCCTTGGTGGCTTTGCTTGGATCTGGTTGTTGTTCATTTGTCTTCGGGTTGGATCCTTTTGATCTACGTTATTCTTCACCGGCGGCGGTTGCTATTCTGGTGCGCTGGTCCTATGGGGTCTTAGCACGACGACTTCCCGACTGCCTACTACAATAAGTTGTGCCCGACTCCGGTGAGGGAGGGGTATGACGGCGGCGCGCTGATGTCTACTATGCAACATTTCTTCTTGTAGACGTGTTGGGCCTCCAAGTGCAGAGATTTGTAGGATAGTAGCAATTTTCCCTCAAGTGGATGACCTAAGTTTTTGTCAATCCGTGGGAGGCGTAGGATAACATAGTCTCTCTTAAACAACCCTACAACCAAATAACAAAGAGTCTCTTGTGTTCCCAACACACCCAATACAATGTTAAATTGTATAGGTGCATTAATTCGGCGAAAAGATGGTGATACAAGCGTAATATGAATAGTAGATATAGGTTTTTGTAATTTGAAAATATAAAAACAACAAGGTAGAAAGTAACAAAAGTGAGCGAAAACGGTATTGCAATGCTTGAAAACAAGGCCTAGGGTTCATACTTTCACTAGTGCAAGTTCTCTTAACAATGATAACATAATTAGATCATATGGCAATCCCTCAATGTGCGACAAAAGTCACTCCAAAGTTCCTATCGCGGAGAACATAAGATGAAATTGCTTATAGGGTACGAAACCACCTCAAAGTTATTCTTTCCAATCAATCCATTGAGCTATTCCTATAAGTGTCACAACCAGCCCTAGAGTTCGTAGTAAAATAACACCATATGGCACACATCAATCAATCCTAATGTCACCTAGATACTCCAATGTCACCACAAGTATCCGTGGGTCAGTTATACGATATGCATCAAACAACTTCGGATTCATAATATTCAGTCCAACATAAAGAACCTCAAAGAGTGCCCCAAGGTTCCCACCGGAGAAACAAGGACGTGCATCACCCCCTATGCATAGATTACCGCAATGTCATCTCGGGAATCCGCGAGTTGAGTGCCAAAACATACATCAAGTGAATCAATAGAACACCCCATTGTCACCACCGGTATCCCACGCAAGACATATATCAAGTGTTCTCAAATCCATAATAGTATTCAATCCAATAATAGTGAAACCTCAAAGGTAAAACTCAATTCATCACCAGAAGATAGAGGGGGAGAAACACCATATGATTCAATTATAGTAACAAAGCTCGCGGTATATCCAGATCATGCCAAATCAAGAACACGAGAGAGAGAGAGAGAGAGAGAGAGAGAGAGAGAGATCAAACGCATAGCTACTAGTACATACCCTCGGCCCCGAGGGTGAACTACTCCCTCCTCATCATGGAGATCGCCAGGATGATGAAGATGGCCACCGGTGATGGTTTCCCCCTCCGGCAGGGTGCCGGAACAGGCTCTCGATTGGTTTTTCGTGGCTACAGAGGCTTGCGGCGGCGGAACTCCCGATCTAGTTTTAATTCTGGAGGTTTGGGGATTTATAGGATGTGTTGGCATCGGGAACAAGTGATGGGGGCCCACGAGGCGATGACAAGGCAGGAGGCGCGCCCCCACCCTTGTGGTTGCCTCAGGACTCCTCTCTGATATCTTTTTGTTCCAGTATTTTTTATACTTTCCAAAAATATTCTCTGTAAATTTTCAGCTCGTTTCGAGAACTTTTATTTCTGCACAAAAAACGACACCATGGGAGTTGTGCTGAAAACAGCGTCAATCCGGGTTAGTTCTAATCAAATCATACCAAAATCATATAGAATTGTTGTAAACATGGCATGAATACTTCATAAATTATAGATACGCCGGAGCCGTATCACGCGTCTTCAGCTTGCTTCAATGCTTGTAGTCATCGTTAGGTGGTCTATGGATCTGGATGGAATTTTTATTATTCCTGATGTTCGTTGTACTGCCATGATTGAAGATGAATAAATTAGAAGTTTTCTCGCAAAAAAGGTTTTCATTGTTTTAATTGATGAAACTAAAAGCTATGGCAGACTCTCATCATGAAAACGTATGATACATGAGTGTATAAGAACCGTATGGAAGGTGGGGACCTTATTTAGAGAGGGTTTTGATGCCGAAAGCGCTCTTTAGGATGGCGACACACGTGCATGCTGATCTGGCAAGTGTTATTTGGGAGCCTATGCCGACGGAAAAGGCGGCATAACTTTGGATGTTAGAGATGCTTCCACGAGGATTTTGTTGATTCGTGTAGCATTGTTGGTATACTATTTCAAGTTTGTAGGTAAAACATCTTTACACTTTGTCAAGGGATACAGAAAACTGGAAGTTGTGCCAAACTTCGTCATGAAATCTATCTTATTACATGGGTATTGTGGAAGGTAAGGAACCTATCTAGAAAAGGGTCATACAGGTAAACCCACTCCTTAGGGTTGTGTTATACATGCATATTTGAAACCAAGGTCGCCTTCAACTTATTGCTTACTTGATAGTGGTATGACCCGAATATTCATGAATATAAAGGAAACTTATGAGTGCGCCTAACACGGATGTATATTAAAAAATGATGGTTTCAGTAGGCTTCACATCAACCATCTTTGTGGAAAAACTATATCTATCTGTAAAAAAGGTAACCTCATGCATCCACAAAACCATCACTATTTACAAAGTCCAGTGTGGGAAAATAGGCAACTAAGAACGTTACAACCAAAAGCCAAAAATAATCGGGTATTTTAGGCTTGTTACCATTCCAAAAAGAAAATAAAAATCAAGAATATGCTATATCCCTAAGATAAGCACAAACAACAGCATCCTTAAACTTAACCAAAACAACATCACAAAAATGCTAGATTTTTTTATTATGTATGGCTTTATTCATTGTTAATTTAATTCTTGATGGGAGGTGTAAAAAATGTAGATGACAATATCTTATAGATTATTGTTCTTTCTTTAGAAAGTATTGGTTCCAAGAAGATCAGTCATTGAATAGCACCAAATGTGGATGCTGACCCAGTAAGTGTTCTTTTGGCACTTGGAGGGACGCAAAAAGGACACACTTTTTGTTGTTAAACATGTTTGGATGAGGATTTTGTCAACCGAAAGAGCGTCATTGGTGCGACATGTCACGGTCACAAGAGAAATGTTGTATACATGTTGTCATTGTTTTAATCGATAAAATTGGAAGATGAGCAAGATTGTCATCATGAAAAACATAAGATAGACGCGTGATACACACCATTTGGAAGGTGGGAACCTTAGTGATAGATGGTTGCATGTGGAAAAGCGCTCTTTAGGATGGAGTAACGTGTGCATGCTGATCAGGAAGTTACGTGCGGATCTACGCCACACTTTTTTCACGATGTTCTTCCAAAGTAACAGAAGGGAAGACGACTAGTGGTAGGAGCCCAGTTGCTCACACTGAAGGAAATATGCCCTAGAGGCAATAATAAAGTTGTTATTTATATTTCCTTATATCATGATAAATGTTTATTATTCATGCTAGAATTGTATTAACTGGAAACTTAGTACATGTGCGAATATATAGACAAACTAAGTGTCACTAGTATGCATCTACTTAACTAGCTCGTTGAATCAAAGATGGTTAAGTTTCCTAGCCATAGACATGAGTTGTCATTTGACTAACGGGATCACATCATTATAGAATGATGTGATTGACTTGACCCATTCCATTAGCTTAGCATTTGATCGTTTAGTATATTGCTATTGTTTTCTTCATGACTTATACATGTTCATATGACTATGAGATTATGCAACTCCCGAATACCGGAGGAACACTTTGTGTGCTACCAAACGTCACAATGTAACTGGGTGATTATAAAGGTGCTCTACAGGTGTCTCCGAAGGTACTTGTTGGGTTGGCATTGACCGAGATTAGGATTTGTCACTCCGATTGTCGGAGAGGTATCTCTGGGCCCTCTCGGTAATGCACATCACTATAAGCCTGGCAAGCAATGCAACTACTGAGTTAGTTGCGGGATGGTGTATTACGAAACGAGTAAAGATACTTGCCGGTAACGAGATTGAACTAGCTATTGAGGTACCGACGATCGAATCTCGGGCAAGTAACATACCGGTGACAAAGGGAACAACGTATGTTGTTATGCGGTTTGACTGATAAAGATCTTCGTAGAATATGTAGGAGCCAATATGAGCATCCAGGTTCCGCTATTGGTTATTGACCGGAAACGAGTCTCGTTCATGTCTACATAGTTCTCGAACCCGTAGGGTCCGCACGCTTAACGTGCGACGACGAGCGGTAATATGAGTTTTTGTGTTGATGTACCGAAGGTAGTTTAGAGTCCCGGATGTGATCACGGACATGACGAGGAGTCTCGAAATGGTCGAGATGTAAAGATTGATATATTGGACGGCTATATTTAGACACCGGAAGTGTTCCGGATGGTTTCGAAGAAAACCGGAGTGCCGGAAGGGTTACCGGAACGCCCCGGGGAAGTATTGGGCCTTAGTGGGCCTGAGGGGAGAGAGAGGGCAGCAGCCCAGGAGGTGGCGCGCCCCCTCCCATGAGGAGTCTGAATTGGACTAGGGGAGGGGGGCGCGGCCCCTCTTTCCCTCTCCCTCTCCCTCTCTTTCCTTCCCCCTTCCCCCTTCCCCCTTCCCCCTTCCTAGTAGTACTAGGAAAGGATGAATCCTACTCCTACTAGGAAGAGGATTCCTCCTCTCCTTGGGGCGCACCAAGGCCGGCCGGCCTCCCCCCTTGCTCCTTTATATACGGGGGCGGGGGGCACCCAAAGACACACAAGTTGATTGTTCCAAGCCGTGTGCGGTGCCCCTCCACCATAATCCACCTCGATCATATCGTAGCGGTGCTTAGGCGAAGCCCTGCGTCTGTAACAACATCAGCACCGTCATCACGCCGTCGTGCTGATGGAACTCTCCCGCGAAGCTCTGCTGGATCGGAGTTCGTGGGACGTCATCGAGCTGAATGTGTGCTGAACTCGGAGGTGCAGTGCGTTCGGTACTTGGATCCGTCGGATCGTGAAGACGTACGACTACGTCAACCGCGTTCTCATAACGCTTCCGCTTATGGTCTACGAGGGTATGTGGATGACACTCTCCCCTCTCGTTGCTATGCATCACCATGATCTTGTGTGTGCGTAGGATTTTTTTGAAATTACTATGTTCCCCAACACACACAGGTGGTCATACCAATTCCTTTAGTGCAGACTCAAGGCTATAGAGCGGAAGACAGGTAGTGGTACAAGAGGAGGGGATCATACCCGCCCACGTACTTCATGACACAAATGAGTCTTCCAACTTCATAGGGGAAGACGACCTATGGTACGAGCGGGGGCGCTCGTACCATAGGGTGTACCACTTGTGCTAGAAATTGCCAAGGTGTTAAGAGCGAAAGACGACCACAGTTACCAGCAAGGACACTCATGTTGGAGATATGTCCTAGAGGCAATCATGTATGATGATATTTTCTATGTGTTTATGAATAAAGATAGTCCTTGGACATTATTAGGGCTGGACCAAAAGCTCGTAGCTCGCGAGCTTAATGAGCACTCAATAATTCGACTCGTTAAGTTCGTAGCTCGCTTCTTAATAAACAGAGCCAATCATTGATTTCAGATCGTTAAGCTTAACGAGCTTAACGAGAGAGCTAACGAGTTTCACGAGTAGCTCATTATGCTCGTTAGTAACAACACAACACGTATTTTCATCTTACGTGTCAATTTTTTGCACCTCGGCCAATCTATTCAATCTAATCGACATATGAGGCAACAAACTGCTGCATTTCTTATTATAGTCACCATATTTCATCTTGAAAACCACACCTACACATCCATCATGTATATTGTAACACATTATAATCTGTTAACGAGCGCTCATGAGCTTAACGAGCTTTAAACAAGTCAAGCCGAGCAGGATTTTTTGCTCGTTAATCTTAACGAGATTAACGAGCCGAGCCTTAACGACCATGAGCTTAATGAGTACGAGCTTAACGAGCTGAGCTGCTCGTTAATCCACCCCTAGACATTATTAATGATGTCTATCAGCAAGTACATGACTTCTTTTGTGGGACTATGCATTGTATGATGACTTTCCTTAAAGGTCCCAAGTCAAAAGAGATGTGTGGACGCGCAACTGATTAGACTAGCATATGACACAGTGGATGGCTCAGTCTCACCGGTCATGAAGCATTGGATGCTAGCTGGATAATATGGATTCGGAAAGATCTGGTCGGATCCGACATTCGGATCCGAGTCGAGTTAAGGTCCAAGTCAGACAAATCCGACTATGAGACGCAGCGGTAGGTCATACCTGAGTCTCCAGTACAACATGTGTTCTACTACCTCCATTCCAGAATATAAGGTGTATTGATTTTCGTGCAAGTGAACCATTTGAATGTTTGACCAAGATTATAGATTAAAATATCAGCATCTACAATACCTAATAGATAAAATTTGAAACTACTTTTCATGATGGGTCAAACGATATAAGTTTGGTATTGTGGATATTGATAATTTTTTCTAGAAACATGGTCAAACATGCACTCATTTGACTTCTGAAAAAACAAATACGCCTTATATAAAGGAATGGAGGGAGTATGTCCTAAGACCTGAGCTGGCGCATGCACTCGGATGGTGACAGACCTGCTTAGGTTCAACCAAACGCTACTTTGCAACTGGGTAGTAATAAAGGTAGGTTTCAGACTTGCCTAGACCCATGCTGCGAGGCATGGTCGAGCAAGATGGGATTTGCCCCTCCGATCAGGAGAGATATACTCTGGGCCCCTCATGTGATCCGACAAAGGTAAGCTTGTCCATGCGACAAGGATTAGGAGATAATTCGGTTTGTGGTCGGCATCACTAGAACGAGAAAGAGGTCGGGTTAATACAAGGATGATAGGCTCTCCTTGAGACCGACAACATATATCGTGCGGTAAAAGGAACATAAGTGTGACATGTTGTACATGTTAGCCAACGGGCTTCATTTTCTACTTGGTGGTCGGCACACCTTGCTAGAGGCCGCTACCAACCGAGCAGGTCGGAGGTTATCTGACCTGCGACCAAGCTGACTTGAACCTAAGGGGTCGCATGCTTAAGGAAAGGAACTTGCGACTCCTGATCCGACTCCACGAGTCAGATATGATCCTACTCGGACTATGATTTAGGCTGAATAGAATTAGAGCTTTAGGATCCGTGCGAGGCCCAAGTGTTGAGCCCGTGATAGATGCATACACACACACACACACACTACAAAAAAAAGACACATCCGTGACATTTTGGGCTGAACGAATTTTTTTTTCTGTCATACATATGACACTTCTATGACGATAATTGTGACAAAACCCGATATCATCATAGATGTGGTGGGCTCCTACTTCTATGACAAAAAATCATGACAGAAAATGGGCTTTTTGTCCTGGGCGGGCCGGAGACGCAGCTGCATGACATTCTTTGGGCCGTCCATGACGGAAAAAACCATGGTAGAAGCGAGGGGAAGGAAAATTTCGGGGAGTTCCCGGTTACGGTGGGAGGTCGGGGGCCGAGCGATGCGCGTTTCTCTCGTACACGTATGCGCGTGTGTGTGAGGCGTTGGCTTAACTGAACCCGAGCGAGGCATTGGGCTCTAACTGAACCTGAGCGATTGCACTGCAGGCTACGCGTTACTGAACCCGAGCGATCGATCGATGGCTGATAACTCAACCCGATCGAGCGATTCCTTTGCTACTGCTGCTAACTGAAGCCGATCGATGCTGCCTCTGGGATGAACAGTGAGCATTGCGGGGGGGGGGGGGTTGGATGAATAGTGAGCGGTGGCGTTGCCTCTGGATGAACAGGACCTCGTGGTGTGGTGGAGGGCTGGACGAACAGTAGACGGTGGAGGGGTGGTTGAACAGGACCCCGTGGTGTGGAGGGCTGGATGAACAGTAGACGGTGGAGGGGTGCCCGTGGAGGGGTGGTTGAACAGGACCCCGTGGTGTGGAGGGCTGAATGAACAGTAGACGGTGGAGGGGTGGTTGAACAGTAGCCGGTGGAGTAGCACGCGGTGGAGGCTAGATGAACAGGAGCCCGTGGAGGCTGGAGGAGGTCGACGGTTGAGATGAACAGTATCCCATGGAGTCCCGTTTTGCGGTACGCCACACCCCTCCAGATGAACAGGACCCCCGTTTCGACCGTAGCACTCCAACACAAGTCCGTTTCGTCTGTTTTGCGGTACGCCACACCCCTCCCGATCAACAGGACCCCCGTTTCGACCGTAGGAGGTCCGTTTCCTCCGTTTTGCGGTACGCCACACCCCTCCCGGTCAACAGGACCCCCGTTTCGACCGTAGGAGGTCCGTTCCCTCCGTTTTGCGGTACGCCACACCCCTCCCGATCAACAGGACCCCGTTCCGAACGTAGGAGGTCTATTTCCTCCGTTTTGCGGTACGCCAGGCCTCGTTTCCATCGCTTGTTCCGTCCAAGCCCTCCCGATGAACACGACCATGGATCCCACACGTTCAGTTGCCTCCCAATGAACACGACGCATTCCGTTGCCTCCCCATGAACACGACTCATTCCGTTGCCTCCCCATGAACACGACGATGACGCTATTTCTCCGTTCCGACCCAGCCATGTACACGAGCCCTCGCCGTACGTATGCGCGAGTAGGCGTTCGAGACCCTGCCCGTATGTACGTACATGGCCGTATTTTCTTTCTTGCACTCTGGCCGCTGTACGTACGTGTACATGCTACGTGCGCGCCTACTACGACACGTGCGCGCCTCTACATCCACCAGTATATATGTACGTACACGTTCGTGACCAGAATGACAATGCTACGTACGCTTCGACCAGGTGGGTCCCGACTATCAGGCACTTCCTTACCTACGAATATGTAGCAGGTGGGTCCCAGCAGTCAGGGGGGCGAATCGTTTTTTTGCCCGGACGCACTTCCTTGCGTGCGAAGATGTAGCTGGTGGGTGCCAGCAGTCGGGGGAAAACGTTTTTTTCACGAAATACGGTGGCCCGTCCGGTGGGTCCCCGCTGTCAGGTGGAGGAATAATTATTTTGCACGTAATAAGGAGGCACTTCCTTGCTGCGGCCGTGGACCCAGCTGTCAGCCTCTTCACGTACAGTCCACGTCCGATGGAAGCCGTTCCTTGACCACGTTGACCATGCCGTGCCGAGAGCACCAGGGCGGTGGACGACGGCGACGCCTAGGAAGGGGACGACGCGGAACTGGGGAAGACGTGGCAGTGGATGCCCACGCATAGAGGAGTACGAGGGTTCACTGGTTCGCTGCGGTGTGAGGCTGCCGTCGCCGCAGAATAACAGGGGGTGTGGGTGAGTAGAGGGATGGCCTGGCCAGCGGTGGGAGTAGTAGGGGGCGGTGAGGACCAGGGCGGTGAACGACGACGAGGCCTAGGAAGGGAACGACACAGAGGCAGGGAAGACTCGGCAGTTGTTTCCCACACGGAGGGGAGTATGACTATACGAGGGTTTACTGGTCCATCTGCTGTCGCCGGAGAATAACAGCAGGTGTGGGGGAGTAAAGGGATGGCTAGGCCAGCGACGGGAGTACAGTGGGGCGGTGAGGCCTGCGCGGCAGCAGAGCCGGCCGCGGGGAGGAGGGAGCAGGCAGTCCCGCCGGTGCTTGTTTGAGCGGCTGGAGCAGGAAGAGCAGAGATTGAAGAAGCACGATGGCCATTGGATGGCCATCCAGCAGTCACTGCTTGTGCGTCAACCTTTTTTTAGGAAAGCCTCAAATCTGTGGAAAACAGCATACAACCCATCTACCATTATTTCTAATAATTTACAACCCATTTGCTAATTATTAAGGTTTTTTTTGGAGCCCATATTCTTTATGTTAGCATTACATCCCATATTGTGGCCACAGTTAAAAAATTATACGAAATTTTGCATATTTCGGTGCGGTCCGAACTGTTTTTAATCCCGAAATTTCGACTCACCTTCAAACTGATTTAAAAATAAATGTATATCAATATAAAATCCTACAAATTCTCCACGCATAAAAATTAATGTAATTTAAAATCTCGAAATGAAAAAAAAGATATTTGAAACTAATTGCCGGTTTGATGTGTTTTAGAAATGTACAACCCATTTCTCATTACTGATGGGCCATTTTCTCGTCCAGCCGAATGAAAGCTCTCCTCGTCTTGAAAGATTTGCAGCCCAATAGGCCTGAGAAAGCGACTTACTTGGCAAATCACAAAAAAACTGGGCTGTGGCCATGGACCCAGCTGTCAGCCTCTCCACGTACAGTACTCTTCCGATGGAAGTCGGTCATTGACCACATTGACCACGCCGCGCCGAGAGCACCAAGGCGGTGGACGACGGTGAGGCCTAGGAAGGGGACGACGCGGAGCCGGGGAAGACACGACAGTGGATGCCCACACAGAGAGGAGTACGAGGGTTCACTGGTTCGGCTGCGGCGTGAGGCTGCGGTCGCCGCAGAATAACAGGGGGTGTGGGTGAGTAGAGGGATACCCTGGGCCAACGGTGGGAGTAGTAGGTGGTGGTGAGGCCTCCGCGGCATCACAGCCGGCCACGAGAGGCAGGAGCACGCGGCACGACCGGCGCTGCTTTGGGCGGCTAGAGCAAGACCAGAGGTTGAAGAAGCACTATGGTCATTGGATGGACATCGTACGGTCACTGGAGCTAGAATCGTTCATATTGACTAAGTTGACAAAGCCCTCCGTCCTCATCCACTTAGTAGGCCCACAAGTCAGCCTCCCACCATAGTGGGTCCCAGCTAGCAGGGGGAGTATTCATTTTTCTGTACGTAATAAGGAGGCACGGTGGGTCCGAGCTGACAGCGGGGGGAACATTTTTTTCACGAAATACGGTGGTCCGTCCGGTGGGTCCCAACAGTCAGGAGCAAACGTTTTTTCCGCGAAATACGGTGGCCCGTCCGGTGGGTCCCAGCAGTCTGGGGGAAACATTTTTTCCGCGAAATACTAGTGGCCCTTCCGGTGGGTCCCTGCTGTCAGGTGGAGGAATAATTATTGTGCGCGTAATAAGGAGGCACTTCCTTGCGGCTGCCGTGGACCCAGCTGTCAGCCTCTCCACGTACAGTACTCTTCCGATGGAAGTCGGTCGTTGACCACATTGACCATGCCGCGCCGAGAGCACCACGGCGGTGGACAGCGGCGAGGCCTAGGAAGGGGACGACGCGGAGCCGGGAAAGATGCGACAGTGGATGCCCACGCGGAGAGGAGTACGAGGGTTCACTGGTTCGGCTTTGGTGTAAGGCTGCCGTTGCCGCAGAATAACAGGGGGAGTGGGTGAGTGGAGGGATGGCCTGGCCAGCGGTGGGAGTAGTATGGGGATGGTGAGGCCTCGGCGCCAGCACAGCCGGCCACGGGAGGCAGGAGCATGCGACACGACCGGCGCTGCTTTGGGCGGATGGGGCAAGAAGACCAGAGGTTGAAGAAGCACTACGGCCGTTGGATGGACATCGTTGACCACGCTGCGCCGAGAGCACCAGGGCGGTGGACGACGGCGAGGCCTACGAAGGGAACGACACGGAGCCGGGGAAGACACGGCAGTGGCTGTCCACGCGGTGGAGAGTACGAGGGTTGACTGGTTCGGCTGCCGTCGCTAGAAAATAACAGGAGGTGTGGGTGAGTTGAGGGATAGACAGGCCAGGGATGCGAGTATGATGGGGCCGTGAGGCCTTCCTGGCAGCACTGCCGGCCACGGGAGGCGGGAGCAGGTGGTTCCGACGGCGCTGGTTTGGGCGGCTGGGGCAGGAAGATCAGAGACTGAAGAAGCACGATTGCCGTTAGATTGGCATCTAACGGTCTGACGCTGATAGAGTCGATTGTTGACTAAGTTTTTTTTGAGACAAGACTAAGTTTCTTTTTTGAGAAACCTTGTGTACGCATGAACTTAGTAGGCCCACAAGTCAGCCTCCAAATCTATGGCAGACAACATAAAGCCCATTTGCTATTTTTTATAATTTGCAGCCCATTTGCTAATTCTTAAGTAATTTATTACAGCCCATTTTCTGCCCAGGACCACGGTCAAAAAGTTCAACCTTATTTTGCATATTTTGGTGGAGTCCGAACTGTTGTAATCCCGAAATGATAAACATTTTTTTAAGAACTTATTGATTTGCCAAAAAAATCATTTTGTTTTTGTAAGAAAATAAGACGTGGGACAATTGAGTTGGTTTAAGGGAAAACCAGTGGTAAAAAAATCAGTGCTGGGTGGAAAAAAAAACAAAAATAAGGATGTAAATATGAAAAGGGAATTTTATGTGTTTTCAATATAATGATATGTGTATATGAACTAGTAAAACTACAGGTAGAGATTAGAAAACGGATGTAGGACATGCGTTTCAAGAGGAAAATAGAACTGGGTTGTGTGTTTGATTCTGTAAAAAAAACTGTGTGCGGATGTTGTAAGACAAAATATTACTAACGCTGGCGGGCCAGAGGCCAATAGATACCTGCAGGATCTTTGTGCCCCGTTGTCGTCATGGGCTGGGCCTGTTAAAAACAAAACCAACCCTGGGCAGTCTACAGCCTAGTTGAAACTTGCTCGACCTAAAAAAACAATATACGTGCTCAATAAACAAGAGAATTCTGCAAGTACAGACTGATAATTGGGATGCAGCACGTATATTGTTTTTTATCGTGATAATAAATGCATGCACTTCTTTTGAAAAAATTGGAGAACTGGGAATTCGAACGGCGGGTGCTTATGCTACCCATCAAATAAAAATCAGGTGCCTGAAAATTTGTTTCGAAACAAATGATTCAGCTTTATATCCACGTCGACCCTCGGCATGATGGTTGGAAGCAAATGCAAGTTCATACCAAAAGATTGTTAACAACAATACCAACTTGCGGACGACAAGGTAGTACAACTACCAATACTAAACTAACTTATAATATTTTTACTCCTGGCCCTAGTGTTTGTCTGGTAGAAAATCTTGCAGAGGACCAGCTCCCGCTCCTTCTCTTGCTCAAGGTCCTCGAGGTGGTATACTGGTGCATCACCCAGTTGGTCCTCTGCTGGTCGAAGTTCTTGTTGGTGTGCAGCACCAGAACCTTTTTTGTTGCCCGTCCGCCGGCCGTTGACCATCACCGGCAAGGTATTGCCGGTCTTGTGCCACGTCGCATGCATGCCGCACTCCGACTGTATCTTGCGACGCGTCCACGTGCCCCTTTTGAACGCCCTGGAATTGCGCTGGAAGAAATGCTTCCTTAGGCCACTCAGTGTGATACCTGCAGTATTGTGGAATACAGGTTTTAGTGTACCTAGTTGACATTTTCATAACATCTTTGGCATCTTGCAGTCACTTGTTTCACTTTTTATTAACTGTCAAATTGTAATTGCTTCACCAGGTCTGCGTATAAAAAGAAAAATAGAGCTATAAACAAAGGAATATGTTTGTGCAAGTAGACGGCCGATCGGTGTCTTACCTGGAAGTTTCTCAGGTTGGGTGTAGCATATGTCGTGCTCACTGTCGATGGTTGGTATGAACAAATCGATGAGAGACTAAAATCTCGCGCTGTCAGCACTCACTTTGGCCTCAAGGTGCTCGATCAGCTCCTGATCCGTGGGATCGAACTTGACGCCAGCCGGCAGCACCGGCCAATCCTTCTTCGACT
The DNA here is from genome assembly GCA_032464435.1 of Aegilops umbellulata. Lineage (NCBI taxonomy): Eukaryota > Viridiplantae > Streptophyta > Magnoliopsida > Poales > Poaceae > Aegilops > Aegilops umbellulata. The sequence continues at coordinate 324,646,293 of CP136060.1, forward strand.
TGCATCGGTAATTCCAGATATATGGTACTCAATGTATGATCAATCGACTGTTTTAAGTGAATGATGAAAGATTTCGACAGATAAGTGGTACTCCAAATCTGAAGTACAGAATACCCGAACACGCCGCCAGGATTCTTGTGTCACCTCACGCGCAGCGTGTTGTCACGTCAATTCAATGTGTGGACATGATGAATAATTTGACCGACGTATACTAGTACTGCTACTGTACTACTTACTAGTCGTATTTAGTGTCACTATTTATACATAGGTTTAACTAACAAGTACACACTTGAAGCCTAACTGATATATATATATATATGGCCTCTGCATAGCATCTCCAGCATCATTATCAGTACATCCTACGCAGGTGAGTTAGGATGCACTTGATCCCAGGAAGGTATCTATCCTTCAAACCAGAGGAGTGCTTCAAACTAACAACAGTACATAATATCCAACAAAAGAGGGTCGTGCTACAGCAACAGAATACATGGCTCAGTCTAGATATCAGCATGAATCAAGTTGTGCATATTTGTTGTTGGCATGAACCACATCGCCACATGTCGGGTTTGCAAAAGCCATCCATCACATGGAAGCTTGATGCCTTTCACACACTGAAGATTATCTGGCAACAAGCTGTGTTGACGAATCTCTAGATATGGTGATTCATGAAACCCATGGTATGATGTGTAAACACAGCCCCCTCGCGAATGGAAGTTGCATAGCACAGTAATCATCGCCGGTGATATGATCGATGATTGGTTGGATGATCGGATAATTGAGCCCGAGGAACAAGGAGTGGTTGCTGAGGCTGTAAACCCGCCTCCAGTTGAATGCGCCTGGCCCAACGGAGCTGGGATCTTTCTCGAACATGAAGCAGCCATAGCCATGAATGTCACGAACGCCCCACGCATTGTACTGCATGTGGTTTGATGTAATGGTTTGGTCAATTTGGTACGTGCGAATGAGCATCAAATGACCGCCATCAGCTGAACGAGCGATAAACCACCACCCATCGGCTGGTATGATTCCAGGTCCTGGAATCATGAAGGCCAGCGCATTTGCGTCTGCTGCAACAATTCAAATTGGAGACCAAAAGGACAAAAATAAACAATCATGTTCAGAGTATGTGTGGAATTAAGATTATTATAACAGTGACACATATCATAGATAGAGAATTGCAATGCCGTGGTCATAATCATACCCCAAGTTAGAAAAATAAGCCAATGGCTTTCATATTCTAGCAATATGTCATGGTTCAAACATCATGTAACAATGAGAGGAAAACAGTTATGACAATGCCTACTCATATTCTACCATAGCACTTACTACTACTGTTCTCATATCAACTCTTAGCAATAACATGCGTTGTTATAAAAATCTTGTAAACGAGAGTAACATATAGCAATCATGATGTTATGCTCATAATATGTATTCTAACAATCATTAGATGCCAATTGTTCTCATATCAACTCTAACAATAACATGTGTGGTCATAAAAATCTAGGAAATGAGAGGAACATATAGCAATGATGTGGTTATAGACATGCTATGCATTCTAAATTTGTAACAAATGAACAGCTAGTCGTATTCATAAGGTAAAGATGAGATGAGATAGAACAATTACACGACGATAGATTCCACCAGTATAGGCAGCCAATCTGTGCGTCGTCCGCGTAAATGATGCCATCGTGCACTATAGCATCAGACAGAAATGTTGCCTCAACAAGATTGATGATGAGCCATAGCCATGTATGGCGACCGGATTCCAGATAGACTAATCCCATGTTAAACAAGGCAATGAGCTTGTAATCCATGTAGTCTTCTGATGGTGTGGGCACTTCGCAGATTACAACTTTCTGCAAACAGAGGTCGAGCCAAAAGCTTGACGCGTCTCGTGTGTAGTAAGCAGGAGTGTCCGGCGGGCCGCGAGGCTCGATGGCGGCGGTATCCAATGATGGAAGGGTGATCTCTCGCTGGGTGTAGATATCCATGAGACGCCACGGACTACCGGTGTGGTGGATGAGGACGATCCAGTTGGCCTTCATGCCCGCCCAGTAGTGGCCGCGCATGAAGGACAGGTCGATGGGTAGTGGTAGCATGTCGAGGGGCACCACGACAACCTCCGTAGGATCGTCAAGTCGGTGTCTGGGCCACCTGCGAGGACCGGGCATCAGCAAGCAGGGTGTCTTGAAAAGAGCCGGCCGGTTGCAGACGAATAGACGGTACAAAGACACCGAGCATGTAGCCAGACGGACGGTGCTGAGTAGGTCCATACGACTACAGATCTGCTCCAAGAGAACATCGGGGAGGGAATTCCAATCGCGGCTCTGCGTGTCAGTCGGTTCTGCCATTGGGGTTTTCGGTGCCTACGAGCCAGCGAGGAAGTGGATTCAGGCGGGCGAGCGAAGAAGCTTCTCCTCGTGTGGCCGAGCAGTGAGCGGGGGGATATGGTACGCGCGAGCTACCAAGGAAGATGGCGCGGGCGGGCGAGCAGTGAGTGGGGGTAAATGGTGTGCGTCCGACGATGGGGAAGAGAGGAGGAAGAAGAAGAGAGGAGGAAGAAGAGGAGAGGAGGAAGAAGAGTGGAAGACGGGGAAGAAAGTGCATTCAATCTCAATTCTACTACACTACTACCAGGATATACCGTCCTTCGGAGTGTAAATAGTTACACCGATGACATGTGGGTCTATCAAAACAAGGCCCATATGTCAGTTAATGGAGGACAGAGGTGCTTAGGCGTATTTGCGGAAGCGTGCTCTACTGGCAAACATGATGGCAGTACTGTGTAAGGCTGATTTAGTAACACCAACACGCTGGTTCAGCTTATTAATTATGTGTCCCATCTGCTGCAGCGTGTATTGTCACTTCACTGCGAAGACTAGTTGAATAGTTCTCTCTGACCGAGATGGGGAATAATGGATCGCGAGGACTTCCTTTCTACAGTATCCCTATGCTTCTACGCTCACTTCACTCATTTTGCTCCGTACCTAGTCACTTGTTGAAATCTGTAGAAAGACAAATACTCCATATTTGGGAACAGAGGGAGGCTTTTACTCCGTACTATTTGGGAATGGAGGGAGTATCACCATATGGAGGGAACAGAGGAATCTTGAAATATGAACATGTCAATGGAAGGGAGTAAGCCCCATGCATGCATGCATGCATGCATGCAACATGCAACACTCACACGTACACATGGACGCACGCAACACTCACGCACCCATGCGGCACACAACACACGACGCAACACACACGCTCACGCTCAAGTGCTCAACCTACTCCCTACGTCCGTGAAAGACTGTACATTTAGATATTTACACATTGACCAGGGCATAATTAACGCCCAAAAGTAGCAGACTTATGTGTGCATGCGACCATTGAGATAAGAAGATTAAATGAAGGCCGTTGCATGCTGTAATTAAGGATAGACATGTAGCCTATACCTACAGCACAAGTTGGTGCATTAGTCAATCAATATCGATTTAGATTAAAGTCTAAATGCATTGGAAGTGTACATGTACATCATGTAGTACACTCTTTGTTGGAAGACCGAGGGAGGACACATGCATGCACTCACATACACAGCCAGGGCGGTTCGCGCGCAAGGGTTGGACTCGTGTCGCGCTTGCGTAAAGTTTTGTTTAACTGATTTCTTTGCTCTGCCAACTGACAGGTGGGACCCAAAAACCAGGTGACAATTTAACCAGTCAACAAAGTGCCACGTCGACTATGTGGCCGGTCAGTAGGGTGCAATACGGTGCTCTACGATGAGCTAGTGATCGTATAATCGCCGCAAAACTATATATACTGACCGTAAAGAGCGTATTGTTACATACGTTGACCGCCAGTGTATTTTTCTCGTTTCAAATTAAGCCATATTAATCAGAAAGGACGCAGTATGGACTACTACTAGTACTAGTACTGCTTTGATGTGTCCCGTCAACTCGCCAAACGAGGAAAAGCTTGCTTACTACGCCTCTCCCTCGCCCATGCACGCGGTGGTTCGCAGGACGAGGAGAGGTTTTTGACTATAGCGCCCTCTCCCTCGCCCTTGCCCTTGCCCTCGTCCTCACCCTCGCGGTGGACGTGCAGTAGTTCAATCGGTGTCAGATTGCAAGAAGCATATTGTACTGTAGTATCATCATTGTTGGACCTTCTGAAGAGGCGAAGAGCCAAGTGCAAGGTTCACACGAGTACGAACTGTTGAACCTCCCGAAGAGGCAAAGAGCCAAGCGCAAGGTTTTATAGGAGTTGTCGTCCTAGTAGGAGTGTACTACAACTATAGCGAACGATGCTACTGTATGGTGCCGCCACGTCACGTATATCCAAAGCTGTGCCACCTTTTTTTCTCAAAGAGCATGTTGGAGCCCGTGCAACAACTACACAAGTTGCACGTACACATAACACATTTACTAGTAATAAATTCTAAAGGACAAATGCCGGTATGCCACACAAGTTCATCTCCAACTCATGTAATAAATTTGTGCACGACTAGTCTACATATATTCACAGCGCTACCGTTCATAATTACCGTACTCCACTTACACGTTATAGATGGGCTACATGTTCTCCTCCAGGTTCCAGTCCCAGGTGTTCTTCATGGATGGCACGATCCATAGCGGTGGGCAACGGGAATCATTGTCGCAGCTTTCTAGTCCGGTTCCACACGATGGAGACTCATCCAAGCTGAAGCGGCATAAATCAGGGATAGCGTGTCCCAACATGTCGTTCATCCGGCGGTGCGCACTGAAGACACAACCATGCTTCATGAACGGCAGGCCTTCCGTGTCGTGCACGGAAGGTGGCATCCGCTTCACAATGGGGTAGCTATCCCCGATGACAAGCAAGTACTCTCCAAGAGTGTTCCTCGGCACCCACGTAGCATCACGGGGGTCGAACTCGGTGCCGTTCATCTGGTACACATGGCATCCCAGATCTGGACACATGGTCACGTACATAGTCAAGGTCCATGCATAATAATGTTGTTCTCAAATATGGCGGTCAGTAATACTGTGCATCAAATAGTACTACTCCAGTATAGAGGAAGTAAAATAACCAGCTTATTATATATAGCCACTCTTGGCTACATGGATGAGATAGTAAGACATGGAAAAACAAAAATGGTGGCAGCTAGTGGGTTCAAGTCTTCAAGGGCCTAGCTAGCTATACGCGTCCTCCAAGGTAAAAATTACTCCTAGTAGTACTACAAAGTATACTACTAGTACAACAATGAAAGAGAAGGCGAGAGGGTTAAAAATGGAATACCTGGGTAGATGGTGACGGTCCGATCGTGGTAGATTGTGTGACCATGTTGCACATCAGTGGTACCATGGGTAACGACTGCTAAGATAGTTGATCCCAATATGCCAAAGTCAGCTACAAGGTTCTAGGTTAGACCGAATCGCGGATGCAAATGCACATCCAGGATCGGCGATGTTATTTTGATCGAGGGATGACTGGTCCCTGCAAAATAATGGAGTACCGTTAGGGATGCAAATGATGGTTTGTGCATTCCGTTTGTAATCTCCCATACCGTAGGATGTCAACCAGATGAAACAAGTCCCCTGGCTTGTCACCGCGAAGACGCGGCCTAGATGGCGCACGACGTCTTTGAACGTGTAGGGGTACAAATCTGCCGCCGCCAACATGCGCCAGCCTCTGCCGTTATTGCCTCCTGCATTGATGGCAATCCTTATGTCGAACACCGCGATGAGATAGTAATCATCGTAGTCGCGTCACTTTGTCGGCGGGTCCGCAATTGCTATCTTCTTCAACCTCATGTAGGCATCATCATACGTATTCTTGCCCAGCCAGTCCGGAAGGCCGTTCCCAATGGTGGAGAAGGGGTCTACCGAAACGACCACACTATTGTGGATGTTGTGCAAAATCATGGTGGTATCTGGACGGAGGTATGCAAGCCAATCTACGTTGGCACCGACCCAGACCTATATATAAGACGGTGGGCAACGGAGAAATTACGGGATGGAAATGGAATAACTAAGTACTACATGATCAAACTCCATTACTGACCTGCTCATCGGACAAAATCCGACTACCTCTCAACGTCGGCAATTCTAGCGGAGTCAACGTGCAACTATGGCCAGGGAGCGATGGACTGTCCCATAGAAGAACCTTCTCCTCGAGGACGCATGGAAGACCAACAAGCATGGCCTTTTCCCAAGCCTGTTTAAGCAGCGTCTTGAAATAGTTGGTGCAGGAAGCACCGAGTCTTGCGGCGGTGAGGACGTCGGAGCGGCGTGCGATTTCTCCCAGAGGATCGTTGTCGGTGTCAAAACTGGCGGATCTCGGGTAGGGGGTCCCGAACTGTGCGTCTAGGCGGATGGTAACAGGAGACAAGGGACACGATGTTTTTACCCAGGTTCGAGCCCTCTCGATGGAGGTAAAACCCTACTCATGCTTGATTAATATTGATGATATGGGTAGTACAAGAGTAGATCTACCACGAGATCAAGGAGGCTAAACCCTAGAAGCTAGCCTATGGTATGATTGTTGTATGATGAAGTTGTCCTACGGACTAGAACCCTACAGTTTATATAGACACCGGATAGGGTTAGGGTTACACAGAGTCGGTTACAATGGTAGGAGATCTTGAATATCCGCATCGCCAAGCTTGCCTTCCATGCCAAGGAAAGTCCCATCCGGACACGGGACGAAGTCTTCAATCTTGTATCTTCATAGTCCTGGAGTCCGCCTGAAGGTATAGTCCGGCTATCCGAACACCCCCTAATCCAGGACTCCCTCAGTAGCCCCTGAACCAGGCTTCAATGACGACGAGTCCGGCACGCAATCTTCGGCATTGCAAGGCGGGTTCCTCCTCCAAGTTCTTCAAGAAGATTTTAAACACCAAGGATAGTGTCCGGCTCTGCAAAATAAGTTTCCACATATTGCCATAGAGAGAATAATATTAACACAAATCTAATCTGCTGACGTATTCCGCAGCGTGACATCACACTACGGCCAAGTCTTTTACTCGAATCGTTTTTACTTTTCCACCTCAGCACGTTTTGCGAGGCGGTTTCCTTGGCACGTCTTGTCAAAGCAGAGATCGTGTGCCCCTTTTTACGGGATTCTCATCAATACGGACGTGGGTAACCCAATCGTGCCCGTTAGCACGTTTCCTCGATTAAAGGCGAGTCCCAAACGGTTACGGGGGGGGGGGGCTCTTAGTATTCAACCTCTTATAAAGAGACCAAGGCCTTACTCCTTTTCCCAACCTCAAACGAGTTCGCCCGTCGCCTCGAGTTCCAACACCCTAGGCCCCAGATTCCAGGCGCTTCGGACCGTCGACCATGTTCGGTTCTGACCTTCAAGGCCGATGGACGCCCTCCTCCGTCACGGAAGAGGACGTGCTAAAGTTGAGAGAGGCTAAGTTCCTGACCGGCGAAATTTTGCATAGGTTGCCTGTTCAAGGGCAGGCCATTCCCAGTCCCCAGCCCGGTGAGAGCGTGGTGTTCATGTCTCACTTCCTTCGAGGGTTAGGCTTCCCAATGGATCCCTTTGTGAGGGGGCTGCTATTTTATTACGGGCTGGTATTCCACGACTTAGCTCCGGAGTCCATCCTCCATATTTCCTCATTCATCGTCACGTGTGAAGCGTTCCTCCGTGTTACCCCTCACTTCGGATTATGGCTCAAGACTTTTAAAGTGGAGCCAAAGATGATCGAGGTACGGTACACAGAGTGCGGAGGCGCTGTTATAAGCAAGAATGCTGATGCTCCATGACCCGAGGGCTCTTTTCAAGAGGAGCTCGGTTTGTGGCAACGAGAGTGGTTCTATATCACCGCTCCCAGGGGCACCAAGTGGGTGGCGCCTCCTGCCTTTCGCTCGGGTCCCCCGCCACGGCTAACGTCATGGGTCAGCAGAGGGTTAGATTGGGGGTTACCCAAAGACGTGCCCTTGTTGCAGGGCCGCATTAGGGATCTCTTAATAGGAGACCTCAGCCTGGTCAAGGTGACGCAGGTCATGTTGATTCGCCGGATATTGCCCGGCAAATGTCGCTCCCTTCGCATGTGGGAGTTTAATCCAGAGGGACCGCGGGCTCTCCAGAATTTCATGGGCGCAACGCCCGCGGAGATGTATAAACTGTTCTTCGGATCACAAGCGATGTGTCCGGATTTAACCGAGGACGCAGGCCTAAGCTGCAATCGCCCGGATACTCAAGTAACCTTGTGCCCGGACATGCTATCCGTATAATTGTTATAAACTTGCCCCTAAAAGAGTTGTCCTTTTAAACAAGAGTGGATAGCGAAGGCAAAGCTGATCAGCTGCCCGGCTCCCCTTCCCGAAACCAGGCCGGATCCCGTGCTTGTCAGGATGTTGAAGATAATACCTTTGGAGGGAAGTAAGGGGAAGAACAAGGGAACTATGGCCTCCTCGAAGGAGGCTGCTTCGGAGGGAGGAACCGACAATTCCTCTCCTAAGGGGAAGAAGAGGGCCGCCTTTGACGACCCGGAGACCATGGCCTCGAAGCGGGGGGGGGGGGAAATCCTCGTCAGAGGGTCCGACGCCGGGGAGTTCCTCGGCAGAACTACGCCCTCAAAGGGATCAGCCCTCCAGCGAGCCGTAAGTAGAGAAAGGTTTCCCTTTTGAGGGATGAGAGAAATCCTTGATTTATATCTGAGAAGATTAACCGAAATTTTACCTTGTAGCTCGAACCTCAGCCCTTCTCAGCAGAGCTCGTCTTCGGGGGATCTTCTTCCGGAGATGATGGAGAGCGGGACGCCTCCCCCTGCCGTACCGCCTAGCGAGGCGGGCGACATTGAGGTGTCGTCGCGGAGGGTTCCTCCGAATCTGGCAGGGGCGGAAGATAGCCATATGGCCCCCCAAGATTCTCCGCGTCCGGCCTTCGAAAGAGGCCATAGGACAAGTCCGGCACCGTCTGGTGCTCGGCCGGAGGAGCTAAAGATTCTGCTGGGGCGAGCTTCTATCTCAGAGGAGCAACGTGCATTAATGGGCACGGTGATTGAAAGGATTTCATCCGCAGAAAGCGGATTGCATGAAGCCGTCAAAAGTTTACTGACGGGTTTTGTCAGTTGCGCATAAGTAAGTTGCGCCCTGTGTAGATAGTAGCTCCTGAGACTCTGCGCGTCATCAAGAAATGACGGCACGCAGAGGATCATAATCCCAGGTCTAAGGTGTCGCCTTTGAATGTAGGTGGCGAGGTGTCCAGAGTCGAGCCGAACTGATGATTTTGCCGAACTAAAGCGGCAACTGGACGTGGCAGATGCCGACATCGCGCTTGTCAACAAGCGGCTTGATGAGGCTCAAGGTATGTAATTCCTCGGGCGGCATCAGGTAAGAGGAGCTTTATGCCATTGTCTTACAGTGTGTGTGCTTGACGCAGATGGTGCGGCCGCCGTGGAGAATCTTAGGGCAAAACTTGCCCGAGCTAAGGAACAAGCCCGAAAGAGCGATGCGGCTGCCCAAAAAGCTCTTGAAGAGCTGAGAGCCAAACGGGCTGCTCACTGCCGAAGCAAGGAGGAGATGGCCGAGATGACCGTGAAGTTAAAGCGCGCTGCTGACCATTGCAAGCTTCTTGAAGAAGAAGACCGGGCAAGGCAGACAGACTTGGAGAAGGCCGTTGTTGATGCCAAGGACGCTCGCTCGGTGATGAGAGCTGCGAAGGAGGAGCTGCGTCAGGCCGAACAGATTGCGGCTGGAAAGCCCTTTATGCTGCGGAGGAAGTTTTGCGATCCGAAGTTTGCTCCATTAGACCGGATGTGGAGTGTGGAGGACACCTATCTGGATTTGGCAGCAAGTGCTGCTGATGCGACCGAACACTTTCGAGATCTAAAAGATCGCGAAGTGGAAAAGCTTTTCTGGTCGCAGTTCCACAATCCAGAACATCCACTGGCAGTGGACGATCGCCTGGCTCAATGGGCCGAACTAAATAGGTTGTTCGCACTCTCCATGAAGTACGTCATGGGTCATCTGTGGCCGGGGAGATTGGAGCCGAAGAGTTATTTCAGCTTGGTGCAGCAATTCCTTGACGCGGTGTTGCGTATCAATGCGATGAAGAGGTCAGCATGCATAGAGGGCACACGGATGGCTCTTGCCCATGTCAAGACATACTGGGCAGAGATGGAGACCACCGTTGTTGCGTCCCGAGATTCGGACAAAAGCCGAGTACCCTCCGAGCACTATTTTCAGGAAATCCTTGAGGGCGCTCGTGTAATAGAGACGCAGTGCTCGAAGGATGCTATGTTATGATAGCATATGTAATTATATAGCAATATTTTGATAAATTGTAGTGTCCTTTTATACTTGTGCCTTCAAGTATTGGGAACACCTCCTGTGCGGCCGTTTTAAGATATATATACAAAATCTGAAAGATGGCAGTCGTTGCCTTCAGCCCCCACGCACATAGTGCGGGGGTGCTCACAGAAGACGCATTTTCACACTTAATCCAACGTCTTGGTCCTACAAAGGAGGTGATAGCGCAACGGGCCAGGCAACCGGACTATAATGCTTTAACACTTTCACTTAGCCATAGGAGCTTGACAGGGGGACTATTTAGGTAGCCCCTTGGTGGCGACTGCGCCTGCCCGAGTTTGGGGCACGTATGTGCCTGGCCGGGAAACGGCCCTTCGTTAAAGCGGAGGAATCCTATAGATTCCGGTAGGTCATCGAGTGGCTGACAAGTCTCACGCTACATCATGACAGTCAGTTTTCGGCTTTCTCTACTGAGGTGCTCGCCCGGCCTAACCGGGGCACAATCGCAATAGTTCTCCTGGTGCTACCTTAGCCGATAGAGCGGAACATAAGGTAGCCGAACTCAGGAGCCGGGCAACCCAACATTTGACCAAAGACATGATTCGGAGCTGATGCATATAATGCCAAAACTCACGACGCCGAACACTCCCTAAGGTGTTAGGTCTTTATAAGTGCGGGCAAAACAACACTCTTTATTAAAAAGCCCCTAGTGTTCAGGTACGCGCAAAAATTCTGACGTGGCCACATGCCAAGACGCCAGCCTCCTCCTTGGTTATAGCAGAGAAAACCAGGGGATATGTAGCAACAGGAGACAGTAAAAAAGGTTTACGCAGGGTCTTAATCTAAAAAGAATCCTTAGGACGGGTCCCTACTGCACGTTTGCGTGTGTGTCTCTGTTGTGCCGTATCCTGGACGGGCGCCGCACGACGTTCATCTGTAAAAGAGAGGAACTGAGTTGAAAATGGGTCGTGCTGAACAAGATTTTAAAATAAACAAAGTATAAAGTAAAATATATATAATTGAGCTTTATTGTCTCTTATTGTATATGTACGGAGCCCCTAGTGCGGAGGTATATGGCCACTAAGCCTGCATCAATGACAATTTTGTACTGAACTCGTCTATCCGCGTTCGTGGTCTTTAAGGACCCATTCCAAAGTTTTTGGCTGGTGAAGCCATTTTACTGTGGAGCTGTCAAAGCGGCCGCACAGTCCTCCGCTTGGAGGAGGCGCACCTCAATGCTTCCCCTTTAAAGAGATGATGCCTCGTGGACCGGGCATTTTAAGCGTTAGAGATGCATAATGCGGTGTTGCGTTAAAGCGGGCAAAAGCTTCGCGTCCTAGTAGTGCTTGATAGAGACTTGAGAATGGGATGATGTGGAAAATTAGCTTTTCACGATAGAAATTATCGGGGTAGCCGAATGTAACTTCAAGCCGGAGAAAACCCATGCACCGGGTGTCCGGACCTAGCGTTACCCCTTGAAAGGAGGTTTTGCTGTGATGGATTCTTGTTGGGTCTATCCCCAAGCGACGGATTGTGTCCTGATATATCAGGTTTAGTCCACTGCCGCCGTCCATAAGGACATTTGAAAACTTGAGTCCGCCGATTATTCGATCGAGTACCAAGGCAGACCAACCTGCGTTCCTGATACTTCTAGAATAGTCCAGTTGATCGAAGATGATTGGTTTTGACAACCAGTGGCGGGACCCCTTTGGGATAGATCGTGTGGTGCATACCTTTATGGGCGCCGCACTTTTGTTATGTGAAGTAAGTTTACTGTCTTTACTTCTTGTGGCAAGTTCTTTTGTTTCCTGGTGCTCTACTTTTGGGGTTCGTCTTCGTCCTCACTTGGTGTTTCGAGCCCCTTGTGTTCAGCGTTGAGTCTGCCGGATTGTTTGAAAACCCAACAATCTCCGTGGGTATGGTTAGCAGGCCTCCCGGGAGTACTGTGTATTTGACATATCCTGTCCAGGATTTTGTTTAAGTTGGATGGATCATCCCTGTTATCCTGGAGGGGCGGCTTTGTCTGATTCTGTCGTGAGCTTTTGAATCCGGCGTTGATTGCCGTGCTCTTCAGACTTTTTTCCTTAGTCCGGCGACGGTCCTTGTTGCGTCACGGTTTTTCATTTCCATCCCTAGTTTCGGATGTACTTGGGTCGCTGGGGCTGCATCTTGCCAGCCAGTTGTCCTCTCCTGCACAAAAGCGGGTCATAAGGCTTGTTAGTGCGGCCATTGTTCTTGGCTTTTCTTGGCCGAGGTGTCTGGCGAGCCATTCGTCTCGGAAGTTATGCCTGAAAGCTGCTAAGGCTTCGACGTCCGGACAGTCGACTATCTGATTCTTTTTAGTGAGGAATCTATTCCAGAACTGCCGAGCTGATTCTCCGGGTTGTTGAGTTATGTGACTAAGATCGTCTGCATCCGGAGGGCGGACATAGGTCCCTTGAAAATTTGCTCGGAAAGCGTCCTCGAGCTCTTCCCAACTTCCAATTGTGTTTTCAGGAAGGCTTTTAAGCCAATGCCGGGCTGGCCCTTTAAGCTTAAGGGGTAAGTATTTTATGGCGTGGAGGTCATCTCCTCTAGCCATATGTATGTGGAGGATATAATCCTCGATCCAGACTCCAGGGTCTGTTGTTCCATCATATGCCTCTATGTTTACGGGTTTGAATCCCTCTGGAAATTCATAGTCCAGGACCTCATCGGTGAAACATAGGGGGTGTGCGGCGCCCCTGTATTTGGGTGTGCCAGATTCTGATGATGGCTTTATTGCATTGCTTACGAGAGCTTGCTTTCTTGGCCCGTAAATGGACCTGACTGGGCCATTATGCGAATCCTTAAGTGGGTCGCATGCCGCTTTGAGTGCGGCGCCGCTTGCCGCTTTATGCTGGCCATGGGTTCGTCTATCCGACCGTGTGGCTTTCTTATTTTTTGAATGCGATGGCTCTAGGGCCTCTTCGTCGAATTCGGGCAGTAGCTTTCTCTTCGGATAGCTTTTAGTGCGGTGACTGTCGCCGTATTTATCTACGGTATTGATTACTTTGCTCCATCTGATCCTGAGTGCATCTTCCGCTGTTTTTAGCTTCCGCTTCTACTTTTTCAGGCTGCGTGCTATTGCGACGAGCCTCTTGTGGAGATTCTTCTGCTTCGTGGGTTTGTCCGGCGTAAGGTCGTCCGGGGTGCCATTTTCGCCGGGGGAGGGATGTTCGGTTTCTCTATCCGTGTTGCCCTGTTCGGACGGTTGCTCTAAGGCCTGCTCGTCGTCTACCGGCTCATCCTGCTCTATGGCTGGGTCTTTATCGAGGCGGGGCTTGGATCGGCGTTTACGCCGACGCTTTGATTGCTTTTCGAGGGATCGGTCCCCCGTTCCATCCCCTTTTTCCTCGTTGTTGTTTCATTTAGGGGTATCCACCATGTACACATCGTGAGATGGGGTGGCTGTCCAATGCCCTATGGGCGTTGTATCTCCTGCATCGTCGTCCGTGCTGTCGATGTCTGTGGAGTCGAAGTTGAGCACGTCGTTTAAATTGTCGACAGTGGCTACCAAGTGGGTGGTGGGTGGGCTTTGAATTTCTTCATCGTCCGTACCCCATCCTCACTGACCGTAGTCCGGCCAGGGCTCTCCTGATAAAGAGAGAGACTTTAGAGAATTCAGGATGTCGCCAAAAGGCGAGTGCTGAAAGATGTCCACTGCTGTGAACTCCATTATCAGCGCCCGATCAGATTCGAACGGCAGGGGCGCGGGGGGTTTGGAGTCCGGAGAGGAATCCGGATCCTCGGAGTCACGGGTCATGCAGAACGCGGGGCTAATGTTCGGCTCGATCGCCTTTGAGATCGTAGCCCCCGAGGTGACGTCCAACCGCTCATCCTCAATTGGCGCAATAGGCTCCGAATTAAGGGTAGGAACCGGTGCGTGTGCAGCCTCCAGGGCACTGTTCGGCGGCAGAGCAAGATCATGCCTCTCGAAACAGTGCGGCGCGCTTGGCTGTGGCTCGAATCCGTCGAAGATCAAATCCCCGCGGATGTCTGTCGTGTAGTTTGAGCTTCCCAACCTGACCTGATGGCCAGGGGCATAGCTTTCGATCTGCTCCAGGTGGCCAAGCGAATTGGCCCGTAGTGCGAAGCCGCCGAAGACGAAGATCTGTCCAGGGAGAAAAGTCTCACCCTAGACCGCATCGTCGTTGATGATCAAAGGAGCCATCAGGCCTAAAAGTGACGACACAGAGGAACTCTCAATGAAAGCACCAATGTCGGTGTCAAAACCGGCGGATCTCGGGTAGGGGGTCCTGAACTGTGCGTCTAGGCGGATGGTAATAGGAGACAAGGGACACGATGTTTTTACCCAGGTTCGGGCCCTCTCGATGGAGGTAAAACCCTACTCCTGCTTGATTAATATTGATGATATGGGTAGTACAAGAGTAGATCTACCACGAGATCAAGGAGGCTAAACCCTAGAAGCTAGCCTATGGTATGATTGTTGTATGATGAAGTTGTCCTACGGACTAGAACCCTCCGGTTTATATAGACACCGGATAGGGTTAGGGTTACACAGAGTCGGTTACAATGGTAGGAGATCTTGAATATCTGCATCGCCAAGCTTGCCTTCCATGCCAAGGAAAGTCCCATCCGGACACGAGACGAAGTCTTCAATCTTGTATCTTCATAGTCCTGGAGTCCGGCTGAAGGTATAGTCCGGCTATTCGAACACCCGCTAATCCAGGACTCCCTCAATCGTCGTCCAAGGTCTCCCAGCCCCGACGAGGAGGAGAACCGCCTGGCGAACCCATGGGAGCAGCGACGAACTGCCTTCTCTTCGGGGGGAGGGGAACTGACAAGGAGGAGATAAGAGCGTAGTAACCACAGGGCCTCGTCCCTTCCAACTGTAGATCGTTCCTCAGCGAAGGGGTGAGGCTATTATTTACTACTAGTACTAGCATTATGGAACGTTATGGGATTGCATTATACTGTAAATAATAGCACTAGTAAGAAATTTTTGGCACTAGGTAGTAGTTTTTGGCGTGGATTAAGAAATTTCGGGTATGTTTTTGCCATTTTTTTACACGCCAACTAGTGTCAAAAAACGTCGTACATTATGTGATGGAGGAGTACGTACTCGTACTGTAGCAGTACTAGTACTACTTTTCTCAACTAGTAGTGTGATGTACTGTACTTCTAGTCTAGTCTTGTATAGTCCACCAGTTCTGAACTCTTGAATCTCAGGGCCAAGGAGCTACAGTTGGAAGTGGAGGGTACTACTGTTCTCTAGAACCATCGCTGTACTATCAATGCTGGGGAAGTACACCTGCGTAGTGGCCTAGCGGGTACTCTCGGTGCTCTATTCAGCCGCTCCTCTCATGTAGCTGGCCTACTCAGCCGCTCCTCTCACGCACACACTAGCAGCCTGTTTATCAACGACGGTTACTGCGGGGGTAGAACATTTGAGTTATTTGATACAGCGAGACTAGGCTTTTTGCTTCCATTTGTGGAGGTGTAATGGATCTTGTCGAACTTTGTTAGTAGTTCCTTCTTTATGAATGAGATGAAGCAAAGCTTTTGCCTCCGTTTCAAAAAAACACGTCAAGAGGAATTTCTTTTATAGTAGAGCCGATAATGGAGTGAAGTCCATGCATGCAATGCCATAAGCTACAGAGTAGTAGTAGAGCACTTTACGTATAGAGCCATATTGCACAGTTCCCAATGCCCTGCCAGGCTTTTCCAGCTCCTCGGGCTTAATTGGGAGGCGCTAGTTTAAATATGCTACTAGCTGGAAGCTGCAAGCGAGGTGCGGCTTGGGCGAGCACGCGAGCCACGGGATGCTGGGAAGGAAAACCCGTTCACGTGGCTAGGCTGTCCAGTGCACCCAGATTGTGGGGCCACATGTCCATTTGACTTCAAAACTCAAACTACCCATGTAAAATATTGGCTCACAGCGAAGTGTAGTAGTACTATTTAAAAAAAGGTCGCCGTGCGTTCGGCCGGGATCAAACCCACAAAACGAGGTATACACTCCCGCAGCCACTAGTAGTACTTGTTGGAGTACAACGCAACCTAGAATCGCCTTTTGTCGCTAGTAGTATGTATATTGTTCCTTACAAGAAACCCCTAAGAGCATGGTTAATAGTATAGCCAGCTGTTGGCTACAAGCCAGTGCCATGTCATCTACAACCCATCTTATAGCCAACATGTAGTACAATAATAGATCAAAAGAGTGTACTACTTTTTAATTATGTGGCCCACTTCTCATTCTCACAAAGTGCCTAGGAGCACGTGCTAGAGCTGGCTCTTCACGAAGAGCCCGCTTACCTTCTCTCTCCTCTTCTCTTTCCCCCAACTAAGCAGAAATATACTACTCCCTCCGTCTAGGTGAATAAGTCATCTTAGATTGTACACCGTGACCAAGGAGGAGGGAAAAACTAGAGAACTTAATGTTTATTTGCTAATTAATAGCATTGCATGCAATGAATTAATTAACCACTGCATGTCGTGTTTGGTAGTTTCAAGTCATTAAAAGCATGCACACCCACATCTCTTATTGGTTGATATGTCAAGAAACAAGAAACGAGGTAGAAGTTAATGCACCGCGCCTAAGTGTTTTGGGATTATTTGGTCTTCGTAAGATGACTTACACACCTAGACGGAGGGAGTAGTTTATTTCTTATAGCCCACTGAATCAACTCTATTGTACTTGCTCTAATAATGCAAGAAACCACTAAAATGCCAAGAAACTACTACCACTTGCATACGTGGCAGACTTAAGATAAGACTACCTTATCAACCATTGTACATGCTCTTACCAACAAAAATCCTCGAGTGACCTCCTACCTCTGGCCCGTCCGCCTAGTCATCCTCGGCCATGGGATGCAGCTACCGCCGCCGGCAGAAGGTGAGGTCAAAACCGCCAGCGGTGCAGAGCCCATGTTGCGGCAGCCCAGATGCCAGCTCCGTCTGGCGCTCGCGGCCGCTAGCTAGCCAAGATAGCTCCGTCCAGCTACTTGTCTGCAAGGTTTGCTAGCTAGATTGGCACGGCAGCGCGGCGGCTTGCTCGCGCGCGCCGCGCTAAGGCCAGCCATCTGGCTCGAGCGAAGGCCAGCGCGGCGGCTTGCTCGCTCGTGAATCACACTCAGGCCGGCCTGCCAACCCGTGCGGGGGACAGCGCGGTGTCCGGCCCGTCCGGCGGAGCGGCGGCCAACTCGCTCATCACCGGCGCCACCGACGAACACGCATTAGTACTGTTTGAAGCAATGTTCAGGAAAAATAATGATTTGAGGGGGAATAACAGGATAGAAGGTCAGATGTGGGTCCCTCGTGTCAATGGTCAAACAAAATGTGTTGGTCTAAGCTACCTCGTCAGCACAGACATGTGGGCCAACCCTGTCATAAATGGGTTTAAACGAACCTAATCGGTAGGAGTACTAGGTAGTTTTTGGCATGGATTAAGAAATTTTGGGTATGTTTTTGCTATTTTTTGTACAATAGATTCTTCCTAGGGCTGGTTGAAAGTGGTAGTTTTTTGTTAAATACTCTACATATTGTAAGTAGGAGTGAAAGTTAAGCTTTGGAAGCCAATAAGCAAGGCTAGTTACATAGTGCATATGTGTACATGATTGAAAGTAAATATCAACCATGAGTGACTAATATGTTGATGGAAAACTTGTAACTATGGAATACTAGGAAAAGAAATGCATGGTTGGAAATACTAGCAATGTTCATGTCCGTTGCAACGAATCATAATTAGAATAATACTTATTCACAAACTTGGTACAAAACACTCTAATTTTTATATACATATGTCACTAGAGATATATTATGTTTCAATTAGAATATATTCCTTGGGCTGTTTTGGTGAGGCCAGGGAGGGATGTGGTTGGTTTTAAGATACTAATTATGGGTTTTTCTGCAAATTGGTAGACAAGTGGGATGTTGGTGAGAAAAGGCAACAACTTACCTCACAATCGTTAGATGTAGATATAATGGTCAGAAACGACGGATGGCAGACAAACCAGCATCACCAACTTAGCCTTGTGTAGGAGTACTAGCAAGATCCGTGCATCACACGGAACATCAAGATGCATTTTTTTTATATAAAACACTTGTTGTGATTGACCCTTGCGGGAGTAATTCCATGTGTAAAAACTAATGATATCTCAAGAAATATGAGATAAGGTGAAGAGGAGTGGGGTGTGGTGGTGGTTGGTGGTCGGACTGAGCGGGGGCACGGGGATTGACGACGCCGGCAGCGGCCACTAGGCCAGTTTGTTCCAAAGGCTTCCTTTCTTAATTGCTCAACAATGAGGTTTGTTGGAGATAAGGATGAATGAGGGAAGGCCTTGTCTGCAAATGTGGAGAGGGGTGCGGGTATCTTTTAGTTTAATTTCCATCAGTCAGATATAAATCGGACGGTCTATATTGCAAGATGGCACACGTACCATAATCACCAACTCTGTTTTTTATAGGAGAATAAATATAAGTATGGAGATACAAACGTATTATCGATACTTGCTTCCGTAAACTAGCATCTACATTCTATTCAACGCCTCGGCATGTGGGGCCTTAGCACAATGACTTCTCGACTGTGTAAAACAAAGATTTTCCCATCGCCGACAAGGAAGGGGTGACGGTGGCGGGCTTTTTGGCTTGCTCTAGTCCTAGTAGTCATACTAGGTGGTCTAAGCACGTGTAGATTTATTCTTTTTCACGCCTCGTGTTCGCCGTACTGCCACGACTGTTGATGAATAGACGATAAGTTATTCACGGGGAAAGCCTTGTTGAGCGTGTTTGCGAGAGAGAGAGAGAGAGAGAGAGAGAGAGAGAGAGAGAGAGATAGTGCGTGTGTGATATGTTAGAGACTGAGGCAATGATAACAGATTCTTTGTGTCTATGTGTGGGGAGGATAGAGAGAGACATGTACATGGTGCTTTGTGTTGTGTAACATGGAAACACATATACATAATTAGAGAGTGAGTGTGTGAGATACACATGCGTACATGAGGAGAGATGAGGATCCAGGTAAATGGGTGTTTGTGCGTGTCTGTGTGTGTTTGTGCACGCATTTGTGTGTGAGAGGGAGAGAGTGTATGTGGAGTAGAGAGACCACTGATGATGTAAACCTAGTATAAGGGAAGGGGGAATGGTATGACAAGTGTAGTAGCGAGATAGCACGGGTGCGGGCGGGGGGAGCAGACTATTTGGAAGAGACATCGAGTGTGTGTGTGGGAGAGGGGTGTGAGAGCGAGGGAAAGAGAGAGCTAGCGATGGAGAGAGAGAGAGAGAGGAAGAGAGGGGCGAGAGGGGTCGTTTGTGTCCATAAATGGCGTATAGATAGGGAGACAATGTTGATGTTGTCCGAAATTGGCCTATGAACGGAGACGCAAGGGAAGCGAGTTATCGTGTGTGTGACAGGGACTTCATGAGAGATCTAGAATAGATGGTGTAGAGAACAATGTGCGAAATCGAGAACGATTATACATTAGGGAGCTATGCAAAGAGTCACGACATATATGTATACAGGGAAGGATCTGGGGCGGGTCCGCATGTGGGAGAGATAGAAAGAGGAGAGTGGTGCATAAGGAGACAAAGTGTGCTTGTTTGCAGTGGGGGTGGTGTGTGAGGTGAGTGCGCGAGAACCACATAACTAGGGAGATAGACGTTTGGGGGCGACGTTTTGTGTGTATGGGAAATATACACTCTACATAGTGCGTGTGCTTGGGTAAGAGAGATAGATGGAGACCTAGAGAGTGAGGGAAGAGATGTGTGCATGCCCGAGAGACAAAGTGATAGATGTTGGGGTCCGGATTTTACAAGAGATAGGGGTGTTAATGTGCTCGTGTGTAGGTGTTTGGGGGAGAGAACGACTTCTCTATGTGTGTGTGTGGTGGTGGGGGGGTGACTTCAGATAAAGAGTGAGGTGTCTATATTTGAGGGACTTTAGCGTAATTGAGATATTGTGCACTCATGGTTGATCAATTTGTTTCACAGTTTGTACTATGAGATAATGATATTTTTTAACATGCGTGATATACCTTGATGTACCAAAATTACAAACCTAAGATTGGAGTTTTGGAATTCGACTCCATCATTAGCTTTTGTAATTCATTTAAACGGAGGTACATTTTTTAAGCCGGGATTTCGTGATTTCAAATTCATATATCAAACCTAGAGATATACACATACGGGCATGTTCAAACTTTATAATCATCCACTTTATTCATACACATACACATGTTTGCTTTTGTCATCATATTTAGGATAAACACATTTGGAATTTCATTTGAATTGGACCGTATGATGGTATTTGCTTGTAGTAGCTCAATGATCCATATTTGAATTGAATGGACAATCTAAGTTTCAAGTTGGAGACATTGATTTTCAAAACTTGCACATTTTTTTGCGTGCAAAACAAACAAATTGTCGGCCATGATATCATAGTCGGCCGTACAAGAGCAGAATATTTGTAATTTTAGGCGCCAAAAGCTTTCAAACTTCCCGCTCACATCGAAATATCACGCGCCCGAAAGTTTAGCCCTGCGATATTCCTGTTTTACCCCTGCGACATGAACGGAAAGGGCTGCTTTGGTAACTCCATTGTTTTCCCCTCTTTGCCCCCAACATTCTTCCCCAGAGCCCCTCCCCGACCCCACCAACCACGGCAAGCCGCCGAATCTAGTCCTCTGCCATAGCGGTGGACCTCACACCCCACCGGATCTACCTTCCGCACCTTGGAACCCCCAACTGCCAACTCACCACTTCACAGGAGCCGCTTCAGAGACTGGCATGTCCACCGCTCCAGATCTCCTTGGCCGCCATCATGGTCCACCGCACCAGATCTGCTTAACCGGCGCCCTTGTCCACCACAGCGTAGGCCCTTCACTGACTCCCTCGTCCGCCCCTTCCCTGGTCCTTCATACAAGCCCTCGTCCGCCGCAACAGATCCGCCTCACCGAAAGCATTGTACAACGCGCCCGCCGAAGCCTTCGTCCACTGCACCGGACCCGCTCCACGGACTTCATATTCAACTCCACCGGCCCTGCTTTACCGACGCCGCAGCCTGAGCAGGTTATTTCGATTTGTACTCCTTCGGTTTTTCTCTTTATCGTGCAACTGTTCACTTACCACAGATGAGCTTTCTTGTATGTCGACAGGCGCCGCAACCGTAGCACCGGAGCCGCTTCAGAGACGGCGACAGCCGGCCCAAACTCAACCGCAACACGAGCACCATCGACGATCCTTAGCTATCAAGTATGACAACGATACCCATACGCCGCCGAGAATCAGGTACTATTATCCAACGGCCGGTGCCTATGTTCACTTTCCTATCATAAGCATCGCACCTTTGAATTTCTTCAGGGCATCATTCAGTTTTTTCATGAGACGCATTATTCTGCTTGCACCTGTAGGGCCATACTTCTGGCAGTGAACATGTTACATGTGCTAAATTACATACCAGTGCACATATAGTTAATATGCTTTAGTTTTGTTCTGATGCCACCTGTTGGTTCCATCAGACTGCTTAATGTTCTCTATGCTTAATTACACATCAGCAAACTAGCATGTGGTTCCGCTGCTTTTTGTTTGTTTTACCCTACATTTTCTGATGCTAGCTATTACATCACTGCTCCGAGCCTCTGTTCATTACTTGTTTGTGTGTTCTTGATCTTCCCAAGTTGCATGACTAATTTGATGCTTCTATTAATTATGGAGCTGCCAACCCCATCAAGCAAAATATTTGTTCTTTTGGGGCTGGCACCTCGAACAAGCATAAAAATAGAGGGAAGCAGATATACTCCCTCCGATTCTATTTACTCTGCACATAACTCTTGACCCGCATACCAAGGAGGGCACTGGTTTAATTTTTCTGGACTAATTTGCCAATTAATTAGGGCAGAGGCGGATGGGACGGGGCACAAAAGGAAACCAGCACTAGGAATCGGCAACGCGCAGACTAATATGAGAAAACTGAGAAAAAGTTATACGCAAAGTAAAAAAGAATCAGAGGGAGTATTGTCGTGTATGCACACACCCTTCTTTCATTAGTTTAGATGAACCATTGATGATCAATTCGGACCAGTGCATGCAATTAAAATTAATTTTACCTAAATAGATGGTGCAGAATAAACTACAACAACTAGATTTGCAACCACACGATGCTGACGATATCTTCAAAGAACATTGCAACAACAGCTAGGCTTCACAACAACATATGGTAAGCCAGTGTGTTTTAGTACATGTGAAATGTAATGCGAGTGGGTTGCTTTCTTGGCTTGTGCCCTCAACATGTAATCCTACCGAATTACAAATAGTTCAGTTGTCTGCTTTGCTGTATTGCTTGATTCGAATGCTTATTTGTTGTTACGCTATACCTGAGTTGGCCAATATGTCAGCAGTGCCTGTTGTACTATCGTAAAGAAAAGCATGCCTATTTCATTTGAGTCCTTAGCTTTTCCTCTCAACTTCATCACAAGACTGTCTTCGTAGTTTATATGAGGCCACACTATTAAGTGCTTTCTCAGATTATTTCAACTGCTTAGATGCCTTGGCAACTTAAATATAGCGGTTGTACACTCCCATTCAACTAGGGATGTCAACTGGGTCTGGTTTAATCCCGATTAAAGTCCACTAGTGGTATGATAGTTCAAAAGAGTTTTTGTTTTTTGAGGAAAATGAACTAGGGAGGTAGCAAAAACTAACTAGATGGGACTGGCGGATGTCGTTTATTTGCCACTTACATCCCAAGTTTCATCTTACCATTTTAATTTCTTTTCGGCTGATGCTGCTTCAAACCATTTAAATATAGTTTCCATGCTCGGCAATCATCCGTCCGTCGTTTACCATGTAAGCTTACTGCCTGGATCATATGGTAACTCTCTCTTACTGATGTCCAGCGGAAACCTTTCAGGATGCCGTTCACACTAGGACACAATGTACAACCCCAGAATCTATTTGTGGAAGCAGTGTGCCATCCATGTTACCAGATGGTAGCAGTTCAGAGGCAACACCGTCGGAGAGCAGTCTGAGCACAGATATTATAGTGCTTGAGGCTCTACTAGAGGCAGAAAGAGATGGTGTGGCTGCCATGAATGAGGTAATCTTTATCTTGAGGCTGGAAATTACAAAATTAGCGGCACGCATTATGCAAGCAACCCAAGAATTGGAGGAAGTAAGAATGTTGCATTTGAAGACGGAGTAGGTCCTGCTGTTTCTGCTATCTGAAGCCCAAGATAATCTCGGTTCTTCTTTAGATACCAGTTGAAATTGTCATTAGATTATTGTACTTGCATGTTGTGTCATGTCTCTGAATGGATTATGTTGCAAGACCCCCTATGTTGTCCATGTGTTGTAATGATCCGAATTTTTTAGGCGAGGTAATCCTCAGTACTTGTATGATTGACATAAGGTGAACTATTTTTCGCGTGAGCATATTGTATTGGATGAAATAACTGTTTGACTCAGTGTGTATCCAACCTACTGAATTCGAATATCACGACATTTCTAAATCATAATCATATATAAAGGTGGAATAAATCTTTGTTGTGGTTTTGAAGAAATAAATAACAAAACGTATAATTATCTGTGGATATTCGTAATCGAATACAAATTGGATTTGAATTTAGTTCGCCAGGTCCCAGGGCAAACGTGAATGCTAATTTTCCCAAGTTTTGAACGAAGCGGCTAAACACCCACTATAATTTGTGGGCTGCCCGAAGCAAGTGTTTGCGAGATGGAAATTACTGTCTACCCCTGACACTAGACATCCTTATCGACCGGATTTACACTGTTGTCGATAGGGGTATACTAGTAATTTCAATCAGACGTGACACGACGGCCTCTGAGCCAATTCAGACACGGTGGGTGCCAAACATGGGCGGCAAAACACATTTGATTCAAGCTTGTCCGAAAGACTTGTGTCTCTTGCTCCATTTCCCCATTCATACACGGTGGGTGGCAAAACAAACTCTCCTCGTACGAAATTGATGTAGGCTAATATTTTAAATTGGGGCAGATGTGTAACTTCCATCAGATGTGACACAACCGCCCTACCTTTCAGCCCCGTTCATACACCGTGGGCGCCAACCGTGGGCTGCAAAACACCCACTCCTCGCCCGAAATAGTTACCGACAAATATTTGGGAGATGCGAGATTACCGTCCTATCCCCAACCGACGCGATGCCCGAAATTTTAAATGGGGGATAAGTTCGTAACTTTCCCCCATTTTAGAGAAGCGCGCCCCAAAGTTTGAGATCCCCCTCCCCTCCATTTCCCCATTCATACACCGTCGGCGGCATGGCAACCTCTGGATTGTGGCCAGCCTCCTCCGTCCGCCACCCCATCCTCCACCTTGCCGGAGCCGCTAGCCCTACCCGTCGTCCACTGCAAGAGATTGACGTCTCTCATCCACGGCGCTGGACCAGGATCCTTTCATCGCCTTCTCTCGCTTCATCGGCGCCGTCGTCCACCTTGCCGTTGCCGCTCCTACGACCGCCTCGTCCACGACAACATGATATATCCCCCGACCCGGCCGTCTGCCATCTAAAGTCTTCTTCCCCGCCGCCGACAGCCATTGCACCCGCAGCACCCTCAACGTATCAGCATAGGCCTACACGGAGTCGCAAGAGAGGTGGTACTCTTCCATATGTGCTTAAGTTATTGATCTCACCCGGAAAATAGATCGTAATTTGTTTACTATACTTTTCTTGTCCGTACCAAATCGTAGTGGCTAGTTGAAAGCAAACATTGGTTGCGAAGTAGCTTTGTCCGGTTTGCACCTTCAGATCCGCCATGGCACGGGCACTATACTCGTAAAGGTTATGGTTTCCCCCCTTTATATTCACTACCATCATCGTAGGTTCTTCGTGTCGTGCTAGCACTGCTCCTCAAGACCTCAACCCAAAGCTTATGTGTTGAAATACAAATATGATATGATGCTCATATCACTAAAACAGAGAACATTTAATTAGTCACCTAATGTTCCTATATTCGTTTCTAAAAGCATGTGCGCCACCCACTGGTCCAGCTAGTTCCACTTTCCTGATTTTTCTCTTGATGCTTAGGGTTTTCCCCTTTTATCTACTCTACTATGATCTGCGTAGGTGCTTTCTGTCGTACTAGCATTACTCCACCCTTCAAGATAAACAGAACAACACTCAAAATTCGAAAGCTTAGTTGTTCAAATATGATTGTGATATGATACTGATATTAGTTAACCGACACATTTAATTGGTTAGCTAAAGGTCCCACTTGAGTTTCCAAATGCATGTCGCGACATATAGAGAGACAACATAATTGCAGTTCTTTGTCACTTGTTGACCGTACTTTCTTGTCCATACCAAATCTTAGTCGTTATTTCAAAGCAAACATCGGTTGCTAACTACCCTTTGTGCGGTTTGCAGCTTCAGATCTGCCATCCCACTGCCACGGTCAACATTGTACTCATCATGTTTATGTTTTCCCCATTTTATGATGACCACAATCAGCCTACGTGGTTCGTGTCATAATAGCACTGCTCCACCCATCGAGCTAAACAAGCTTAGTTGTACAAATTCATATCTGATATTATTGATGATATTAGTAAAACTGAGAGATGTTTAATTGGTTAGCTAAATGTTCCTACTTTAGTTTCGAAATGCATGTGAGCCACATATGGAGAGACCGGAAAGAATAGTATTTCTCTGTGCGCTCTGGTTCATCATGGGTGGCCAACCGACATTGTATTGAAAGACTTGTAATATCTTCAATCTACTTGCTCTTCTGCTCTTCTTTAAGATGATACTCTTCTCTTGCGGTCGACTGGTCAGGTCGAGTTGTTCTCCCTTAGTATATTTTGAATCTGTCAGGTCAGGTCGACTTGTTCTTCTTTACTATATGTTGAAGCTATCATCTGCGAAGTGTCATCACTTCTGGAGCTCTCATATTTTGAGTAGTAGGCCACATTATATTAATGCACACAACAAATTACAGCATGCATGGCATCTTTTAAAAGAATTGCAGAGATAGCACAAAGGGGTTTACAGGGAGGCAGTATTCGATTAGAATCACTTCTGCATTACAAAGAAAATCTCACTTGTTTTTATGTTTTCATGCATGCCAGATATTGAACATTATCAAAATGAATATGAGAATGGGCGCACGAGAGGAATATTGCGGAACGATCCACTGGCTAACAAACTTGGCATGGTGGAGGATGGCCTATCTTATTCACCCATCAAGGTGCTTGCTCTAACTTTGCAAAGTTGTATTGGTCGCACATATTTTGCATTTGACCTCTTGCATTACTTCTACTTTGTTACACCATCTGCTTAGTTTAAGCATCATATATGAGTATATGCCATATCTATCCATTTTCTGTACCTATTCCATGTGTCGTCACACTATGTTTTTTCAATCAAATGTTGTTCTTTCGTAATAGATGTCCAAAAGGAAGAGGGTGAGTGCAGATCCTCAAGGAGTACAAACTAGGTATTTGGAAAAGGTAGTGATACCTGTTAAATCAGATAGATCAGCAGCCACAGAAAACACATACCCAACTGTACCACACTTTACCCCTACTCCAGTGGCCAAACCCCTATTAGAACTGCTGGGAGCCCAGCGTCAGGTATTGTCTATGATATCAATTCAAAATTTGAACTCCTAAATTTCTGCTTGTGCCTTACCTTCTCTCTTGTATGAAAACTAATTTCAAATGAATCTCCGTGCTCAAAGGATCATACGATCTCAAAACAATAATGGGCTCTGCATTGCTCTTGTTAGTACCTCTCTCCCTTGTGCCTTGTAACGCTGTACTTAATTAATTGCTATTTGATTATGTATCATCAGTCTGCACCTGAGCTTCATTATCCTCTGTTTCTTCCAATATTATTTGATCTATATTAACTCTTTGCAAAATGTAGAATAATGGCAACGCTTATAAAGAATTTTCTTTGGGGAATTTATTGAATTATCCTTCCATCAACATGGAGAAGGGCTTTGTCCATCCCGTGTTAACATGTAATGTAAGTTCATCCTTCTCAAGCCTTCAAACTTTGTTCTAGTATAGATTTGGATAGGCATCATTTCCTCCACTACCGTTTGCTTTGCTGTTTACATCTGATTGGATGTTTGCAACAACTACCAATTTCAAATTGTAGTTGTAAAATCATGTTCCTTATGCAGAACAGATCCATTTATTTGCTTATATAATTGTGAAACCTGTTACGTGTCTCCTTGTTTCTCTTTCAGACTCGTATCTCTTACGCCAGGCAGAACTTTAGGGAAGATAGTGAGCCAAACCATCTTGAGGACAGCGAGATGACCCCAAGGTCCTGTCTTGATGAAGACAGTGAGTTGAAGCTACTCACCAGCAGGTGTGAGACAACCTCTGTGCAGCCGCTGCCTCAATCAGTTTGACTTCTTCAGTCTCAACTTAAAGCGGAAAGGCTTGCTTCAGCTCAGCTCCGACTTGAAGTCAAAGATGCAATGAAGATGTGAGAGGACTTCCGTGCGCACCATCATGCCTTAAATCTAGTGTTGATGCATCTATCGTTGACACAACTGAGGTCTACTCAGCTTCTTCAGCTGTTTGGGGGGGGGGCGACCTGGCCAGGCCTAGTGCCTTCTGAAGTGCTTTCAGTTTTGTATATTCTTTTGTCGGCGCGTTTATTTGCACTGGTGGCGAACTTTGATGCCCAGTGGATGTAATATGTTTGATAGCCGTGATAGCCTAGCGTAAGTTGCTTGCTTATTTATTTCCTTGTTGTCTTGTTTATTTGTTTGCTTGTAGTCATTGCAGTTCTTTTTCCGCGGTTTGCTAGTGGCTGCAATAACCTATTTTTTAAAACTAGGCCACAATAACCATGGGCTAATATTTACTGTAGTGACACTAGG
Organism: Aegilops umbellulata; assembly: GCA_032464435.1. Classification (NCBI taxonomy): domain Eukaryota; kingdom Viridiplantae; phylum Streptophyta; class Magnoliopsida; order Poales; family Poaceae; genus Aegilops; species Aegilops umbellulata. Next base: position 324,674,369 of record CP136060.1, read on the forward strand.
CCTCCTACGGGCCGTAGAAACAGTGGGCCTTCTATGGGCCGTAGAAACAATGGGCTTTCTACGGGCCATATCATCAATGGGCCTTATACGGGCAGTATGATCGATTGGCCAAACATGGGCCAATAACTCACCGCATTATGGCCGTAAACGTGCTAGAGTTGGAATCGTCCGCTCATGGGCCGACCATAATGGGCCATCGTTAATAGGCCGTATTTGATGACGCTATGAAAACGGCCCAACGTATTAACGGACCATAAACAGGCTGAGTGTAACCACGACTGAATTTGGCCCACAAGCAGAAAATGACAGTAACGGGCCGTAAGTAAACGAATGCTGGAAATGAGCCCAAGAATAAATGGGCTCTGAGAAGGGCGAAAGATAACATGGGCTAGAAATGGCCCAACGGAATAACGGCCCGTTAATGGGTATAAAGTGATACACTGTTCATTACGGGCCAGTTTCACCACGGACCGTTAATGGGTGTAAAGTGATACACTGTTCACTACGGGCCAGTTTCACCACGGGCCGTTAATAGGCCAAGAGTTACATAGGGCCTCATATGGGCCGAAAGACGTCATGGACCATACATGGGCCAGAAGTGAAAACGGGCTGGAATCATATTGGGTGGCCCAGATGACGCTACTAGGCCTAATTCGGATAGGGCGTAACGGGCCTTGGGTTAGCGAACAGGCCGTTAACAGGCTTTACATGGGCCGGCCCGCCACCTTTTGACCAAGTCAAATGGGCCGGCCTTTTCACAGGAATGAGCCTCTGTTGGGCCGTGCCACGTGTCGACGTATCATAGGCGCCTTCTGTCCAATGAGTGGATGACATCTGTCCCAATGATGAGCCGACACGTGTTTCCTCCAGCCAATGATGATTTTACACATGGAAAATCCCCATTGGTCGGGGCTGTTAACGGGTTATCGGATCCAAAACCCGACCCGATAGCTTAACGGCATTCCGTTACGGTGGATGCCACGTGTCGGTCACCCTTGACGAAAGCACTTCTTTGACGCGCGATTTATCGTCATGGAAGTGGACACTTCCATGATGATAATTTTGGTAATGTCATGGAACACTTCTACGACAGCACAGGTATGACTATCTTGATTCTTTCATAAATTTGTCATGGATGTACATGCATGACAAAAAACGCGACCTACTGTGACAAACACGTATCATCACGGGAGTGTATTTTTTTGTAGTGATATATAGTGGAGGTGAGACACACTTATTGGGTTGTTCACTTGGGTGCCATCATTAGGGCTTTGCATATGTTGCAACTAGCCACCTCCACCCTCCGACGTTGTGTGATCAGACCTAGCAGTCCAACGCATGACATTCCTCTTGCACGCTCGAAGACCGTTAGAGGTGGTGCACTTGCGCTGCTCCGGCGAACCTGTACGTGATATCTGGCGACCGGCTGTTCGAGGGAGATCGGAAGTGGAGGAGACGAACCCCAAGAATACGCTGCCCCAACTCTTCTTCCGCTGCACAACACTGCGCGTCTAGTGATAATGATCTATGATGCACCCCCCCTAGCATGTTCCTAGTTGTTCTGCATGTACTGAAAATTTTGTATTGCAGTCGATGCACCTAGCATAGCCCAACAACTTATACCAGCGATCGTACCACCTGCAGAAAGTCTCTATTTACTGGGAAAAACTTCAGTATTTGGGTTAAGAGGTTCCTAATATTATCTAAGACATTCTTACAAATTTAACCCTAAAACATAATAAATAAGCTACAAAGGGTTAAATTTGTAAGAATGGCGACGAATCCCCCTCTCCCAAGCCCCAAACAGGACTCCAGATCTGGCCTCCAATGAAGAACAGGAGGTGGCGGTGGCTCCGTAGCATAAAACGCGATGAAACTTCTTCTCTTATTTTTTTCCTCGGGAAATAGGAATTTATAGGCTTGAGATTAGGGTCAGTGAAGCCATCTGGGCCCCACGAGGCACCAGGGCATGCCTAGGGGGTGGTCTCACCCTGGTGTCTCATGGTGGTACACTGGTGGGTCCCCTCCTGTGGACCTTGGCTCCGGTACTTTTTATAAATTCCGTAAAAAACTCCAAAAAGTTTCTTCCAATTTCGAGAACTTTTATTTTTGCACAAAACAACACCATGATAGTTCTGCTAAAAACAACATCAATCCGGGTTAGTTTCATTCCAATCGTGCAAATAGAGTCCAAAACAAGAGCAAAAGTGTTTGGAAAAGTACATACGACGAAGACGTATGAGAGACCAGAAGGCAAACGAGGAGACGGCAAGGCAATAGGGCGCGTCCTAGGGGGCTGCTACCTTGTGGGCCCTCGTGGCTCCGTCTGACCTAATTCCACCTCTATAAATTCTCTAATGTTGGAAAACCAATAGATAGCCACCCAAAATACTTTTTCACCGCCGCAAATCTCTGTTCCTCCGCGATCCCATTTGGAGGCCTTTTTCGATACTCCACCGGAGGGGGAATCGATCACGGAGGGCTTCTACATTGTCCTTGCCGCCATTCCGATGATGCGTGATTAGTTCACCACAGACCCACGGGTCCATAGCTAGTAGCTAGATGGCTTATGCTCTTTCTTTGATCTTCAATACAATGTTCTCCTCGATCTTCTTGGAGTTCTATTCTTTTGCTTTGTGTTTGTTGGGATTTGATGAATTGTGGGCTTATGATCTGAATATTTATGAATATTGATGAAGTCTTTTGTAAACTTTATTATGCATGATTTTTATAGCTTTGTATTTCTCTCCGATCTATCTGTTTGGTTTGGCCAACTAGCTTGATTTTTGTTCAGTGGGAGAGGTGCTTTGTAATGGGTTCAATCTTGCGGTGCTCTATATCCCAGTGACAAAGTAGGGGACAAGACACGTATTTGCATTGTTTCCATTAAGGGTAAAATGATGGGGTTGCTACCTCTTGAGCTTGCGTTGGATTTCCCCGAAGAGGAGAGGATGATGCAGCAGAGTAGCGTAAGTATTTCCCTCAGTTTTTGAGAACCAAGGTATCAATCCAGTAGGAGGCCACGCTCAAGTCCCTCGTACCTGCACAAAACGATAGCTGCTCGCAACCAACGAGATTAGGGGTTTTCAATCCATTCACGGTCACTTACGAGAGTGAGATCTGATAGAGATAATATTTTTGGTATTTTTGGTATAGAGATGCAAAGCAAAAAGTAAAAGGCAAAGTAAAAAGAAAAGCAAGATTAAAGTGATGGAGATTGATATGATGAGAATAGACCCGGGGGCCATAGGTTTCACTAGTAGCTTCTCTCAAGAGCATAAGTATTCTACGGTGGGTGAACAAATTACTGTTGAGCAATTGACAGAACTGAGCATAGTTATGAGAATATCTAGGCATGATCATGTATATAGGCATCACGTCCGTGAAAAGTAGACCGAAACGATTCTGCATCTACTACTATTACTCCACTCGTCGACCGCTATCCAACATGCATCTAGAGTATTAAGTTAAAAACAGAGTAACGCTTTAAGCAAGATGACATGATGTAGAGAGATAAATTCATGCAATATGAAATAAACCCCATCTTGTTATCCTTGATGGCAACGATACAATACGTGCCTTGCTGCCCCTTCTGTCACTGGGAAAGGACACTGCAAGATCAAACCCAAAGCTCAGCACTTCTCCCATGGCAAGAACTACCAATCTAGTCGGCCAAACCAAACGGATAATTCGAAGAGACTTGCAAAGATAACCAATCATACATAAAAGAATTCAGAAAAGATTCAAATATTATTCATAGATAGACTTGATCATAAACCCACAATTCATCGGTCTCAACAAACACACCGCAAAAAGAAGAAGATTACATCGAATAGATCTCCACGAGAGAGGGGGAGAACATTGTATTGAGATCCAAAAAGAGAGTAGAAGCCATCTAGCTAATAACTATGGACCCGAAGGTCTGAGGTAAACTACTCACACTTCATCGGAGAGGCTATGATGATGTAGAAGCCTTCCGTGATGACGACCCTCTCAGGCGGAGCTCCGGAACAGGCCCCGAGATGGGATCTCGTGGATACAGAAAGTTGCGGCGGTGGAATTAGGTTTTTGGCTCCGTATCTATTCGTTTGGGGGTACGTGGGTATATATAGGAGGAAGAAGTACGTCGGTGGAGCTTCGGTGGGCCCACGAGGGTGGGGGCGCGCCCCCCTACCTCGTGCCCACCTCAAAGCTTCCTTGGCGTAGGGTCCAAGTCTCCCGGGTCATATTCGGGAAGAAAATCACGTTCCAGAAAGGATTATTCTATTTGGACTCCGTTTGATATTCTGTTTCTCCGAAACACTGAAATAGGCAAAAAACAGTAATTCTGGGCTGGGCCTCCGGTTAATAGGTTAGTCCCAAAAATAATATAAAAGTGGAAAATAAAGCCCAATATAGTCCAAAACAGTAGATAATATAGCATGGAGCAATCAAAAATTATAGATACGTTGGAGACGTATCGGGCATCCCCAAGCTTAATTCCTGCTCGTCCTCGAGTAGGTAAATGATAAAAAGAGATTTTTTGATGCGGAGTGCTACTTGGCATAATTTCAATGCAAATCCTCTTAATTGTGGTATGAATATTCAGATTAGGAAGATTCAAGACAAAAGTTCATATTGACATAGAGAATAATAACACTTCAAGCAAACCAACAAAGCAATTATGTTTTCTCAAAGTAACATGGCCAAAGAAACTTCATCCCTACAAAGTCATATAGTTTAGTCATGCTCCATTTTCGTCACACAAGAATGCTCTCATCATGCACAACCCTGATGACAAGCCAAGCAATTGTTTCATACCTTAATAATTTCAAACTCATAAACTTTGACGCAATACATGAGCGTGAGCCATGGATATATCACTATGGGTGGAATAGAATATAATGATGGGGGTTATATGGAGAAGACAAAAAGGAGAAAGTCTCACATCAACGAGGCTAATCAATGGGCTATGGAGATGCCCATCGATTGATCTTACTGCAAGGAGTAGGGATTGCCATGCAATGGATGCACTAGAGCTATTAAACGTATGAAAGCTCAACAAAAGAAACTAAGTGGGTGTGCATCCAACTTGCTTGCTCACGAAGACCTAGAGCACTTGAGGAGGCCCATTGTTGGAATATACAAGCCAAATTCTATAATGAAAAATTCCCACTAGTATATGAAAGTGACAACATATGAGACTCTCTATATGAAGAACATGGTGCTACTTTGAAGCACAATATATGAGACTCGCTATATGAAAATCATGGTGCTACTTTGAAGCACAAGTGTGGGAAAAAAGGATAGTAGCATTGCCCCTTTTTTGGGCCTTCTTTTTTTTGGCCTTTTTTTGGGACAATGCTCTATTGAATGATGATCATCACACTATCTATTTACTTATAACTCAATGATTACAACTCGATACTAGAACAAATTATGACTCTATATGAATGCCTCCGGCGGTGTACCGGGATATGCAATGAATCAAGAGTGACAAGTATGAAAGAATTATGAACGGTAGCTTTGCCACAAATACTATGTCAACTACATGATCATGCTAAGCAATATGACAATGATGAATGTGTCATAATAAACTGGATGGTGGAAAGTTGCATGGCAATATATCTCGGAATGTCTATGGAAAGGCCATAATAGGTAGGTATGGTGGCTGTTTTGAGGAAGATATAAGGAGGTTTATGTGTGAAAGAGCGTATCATATCACAGGGTTTGGATGCACCGGCGAAGTTTGCCCCAACTCTCGATGTGAGAAAGGGCAATGCACGGTACCGTAGAGGCTAGCAATGATGGAAGGGTGAGAGTGCGTATAATCCATGGACTCAACATTAGTCATAAAGAACTCATATACTTATTGCAAAAATCTACAAGCCATCAAAAGCCAAAGTATTACACGCATGATCCTAGGGGGATAGATTGGTAGGAAAACACCATCGCTCGTCCCTGACCGCCACTCATAAGGAGGACAATCAAATAACAACTCATGTTTCAAATTTGTTGCATAATGTTAACCATACGTGCATGATACGGGACTTGCAAGCTTTAACTCAAGCACTTCTCAAATTCACAATTACTCTACTAGCATGACTTTGATATTACTACCTCCATATCTCAAAACAATTATCAAGCATTCAACTTTTCTTAGTATTCAACGCACTCAAAAGAAGGGTTCACAAATCTTGAATACCAAGCAGATTATTATTAAGCAAATTACCATGCTATTACGACTCTCAAAATAATTGAAGTGAAGCATGAGAGATTAATAGTTTCTTTAAAACAAACCAACCATGCTCTAAAAGATCTAAGTGAAGCACATAGAGCAAAATTATAACGCTCAAAAGATATAAGTGAAGCACATAGAGCAAAACTACATAGCTCAAAAGATATAAGTGAAGCACAAAAAGTATTCTATCAAATTCTAATTCATGTATGGCTCTCTCAAAAGGTGTGTACAGCAAGGATGATTGTGGCACACTAACAAAGACACAAATAATACAAGACGCTCCAAGCAAAACACATATCATGTTGATGAATAAAAATATAGCTTCAAGTAAATTACCGATGGAAGTGGACAAAAGAGGGGATGCCTTCCGGGGCATCCCCAAGCTTTGACTTTTTGGTGTCCTTGGATTATCTTGGGGGTGCCATGGGCATACCCAAGCTTAGGCTCTTGCCGCTCCTTGTTCCATAATCCATCAAAAGAATTCACCCAAAACTTGCAAACTTCACAACACAAAACTCAATAGAAATCTCGTGAGCTCCGTTAGAGAAAGAAAACAAAAGACCACTTCAAGGTACTGTAATGAACTCATTCTTTATTTATATTGGTGTTAAACCTACTGTATTCCAACTTCTGTATGGACATACCCTCCAATACTAGCCATAGATTCTTCAAAATAAGCAAACAACACACGAAAAACAGAATCTGTCAAAAACAGAACAGTCTGTAGTAATATGTAACTAACGCAAACTTCTGGAACTCCAAAAAATCTACCAAAAATGGACGACCTATACAATTTGTTTATTGATCAGCAGCAATTGTAATCAGTATTTTATCACGTTCTGATGATTTTCAATAATTCGGGCACTGAACGCAAAGTTTCTGGAAATTACAACAAGATCAAATAACTATCATCCAAGAAGATCCAATAGGTCTAACTTGGCACAAACACTAATTAAAACACAAAACCACATCCAAACTGAAGGTAGATGGGCTATTTATTCCCTAACAGAAGAAAAACACAAAAAACTAAAAATAAAATTGGGTTGCCTCCCAACAAGCGCTATCGTTTAACGCCCCTAGCTAGGCATAAAAACAAGGATAGATTTAGGTATTGCCATCTTTGTTAGGCAATCCGTAAATAGCTCTCATGATAGTTTCATATGGCAATTTTATTTTCTTTCTTGGAAAGTGTTCCATGGCCTTTTTCAATGGGAATTGAAATCTAATATTCCCTTCCTTCATATCTATAATCGCACCAACCGTTCTAAGGAAAGGTCAACCAAGAATAATAGGGCAAGAAGGATTGCAATCTATATCAAGAACAATGAAATCTACGGGCACATAATTCCTATTTGCAACAATAAGAACATCATTAATCCTTCCCATAGGTTTATTAATACTAGAATCCGCAAGATGCAAGTTTAGAGAGCAATCATCAAAATCACGGAAATCTAGCAAATCACACAAAATTTTGGGTATAGTGGAGACACTAGCACCCAAATCACACAGAGCATAAAACCCATGGTCTTTAATTTTAATTTTAATAGTTGGTTCCCACTCATCATAGAGTTTTCTAGGGATAGAAACTTTCAACTCAAGTTTTTCTTCATAAGATTGCATCAAGGCATTAACAATATGTTCGGTAAAGGCTTTCTTTTGACTATAAGCATGTGGAGAATTTAGCACGGATTGCAACAAGGAAATACAATCAATTAAAGAGCAACTTTCATAATTAAATTCCTTGAAATCCAATATAGTGAGTTTAGAAACATCTAGATTTTTATTTCTTTCAATCCCACTTTCATCAGTTTCATCATAAAGATCTAAATACTCTGAATTTTTAGAACGCCTCCTAGGTAGAGGAAGATCATATTCAGTTTCATCAAGATTAATATTGCAAAACAAAGATTTGATAGGAGACACGTCAATAACTTTTAGATCTTCACCTTGATTTTCATAGGGATTCGGTTTTGCGGCCATCTTATTGACTAAGGTAGCTTGCATATCTAGAATTTCAGCAGTCATCTTTTCAAGACGAGCAATTTGAGATCTTATACCATCAAATTCTTTAGACATATCATCGAGCTCTTTATTCATATAACTCATAAAACTTTTTTGTTCCTTAAGCTCGTTTCTAAAGAAATTATTATGCTCAAACTGCAAAACCATAAATTTCCTGACGTTGTTTTCGATCTCCTCTAACCTTTTAAGGTGAAGGTCACCAAATTTAGGTAGAGCCATCACGACAGACAGGCAATCCAACACACGAGCAAACAAAAGGCAAGCGATAAATAGGAAAACGGAAAAGGAGAAGGAGAAGGAGAGGGCGAATAAAATGGCAAGGGTGAAGTGGGGGAGAGGAAAACGAGAGGCAAATGGCAACTAATGTAATGCGAGAGATAGGGATTGTGATGGGTACTTGGTATGTTGACTTTTGCGCAGACTCCCCGACAACGGCGCCAGAAATTCTTCTTGCTACCTCTTGAGCTTGCGTTGGATTTCCCAAAGAGGAGAGGATGATGCAGCAGAGTAGCGTAAGTATTTCCCTCAGTTTTTGAGAACCAAGGTATCAATCCAGTAGGAGGCCACGCTCAAGTCCCTCGTACATGCACAAAACGATAGCTGCTCGCAACCAACGCGAATAGGGGTTGTCAATCCCTTCACGGTCACTTACGAGAGTGAGATCTGATAGAGATAATATTTTTGGTATTTTTGGTATAGAGATGCAAAACAAAAAGTAAAAGGCAAAGTAAAAAAGCAAAGCAATATTAAAGTGATGGAGATTGATATGATGAGAATAGACCCGGGGGCCATAGGTTTCACTAGTGGCTTCTCTCAAGAGCATAAGTATTCTACGGTGGGTGAACAAATTACTGTTGAGCAATTGACATAATTGAGCATAGTTATGAGAATATCTAGGCATGATCATGTATATAGGCATCATGTCCGTTACAAGTAGACCGAAACGATTCTGCATCTACTACTATTACTCCACTCATCGACCGCTATGCAGCATGCATCTAGAGTATTAAGTTTAACGCTTTAAGCAAAATGACATGATGTAGAGAGATAAATTCATGCAATATGAAATAAACCCCATCTTGTTATCTTTGATGGCAACGATACAATACGTGCCTTGCTGCCCCTTCTGTCACTGGGAAAGGATACCGCAAGATCGAACCCAAAGCTAAGCACTTCTCCCATGGAAAGAACTACCAATCTAGTCGGCCAAACCAAACGGATAATTCGAAGAGACTTGCAAAGATAACCAATCATACATAAAAGAATTCAGAAAAGATTCAAATATTATTCATAGATAGACTTGATCATAACCCACAATTCATCGGTCTCAACAAACACATCGCAAAAAGAATAAGATTACATCGAATAGATCTCCACGAAGAGTTGGAGAACATTGTATTGAGATCCAAAAAGAGAGAAGAAGCCATCTAGCTAATAACTATGGACCCGGAGGTCTGAGGTAAACTACTCACACTTCATCGGAGAGGCTATGATGATGTAGAAGCCCTCCGTGATGACGGCCCTCTCCGGCGGAGCTCCAGAACAGGCCCCAAGATGGGATCTCGTGGATACAGAAAGTTGCGGCGGTGGAATTATGTTTTTGGCTCTGTATCTGTTCATTTGGGGGTACGTGGGTATATATAGGAGGAAGAAGTACGTCGGTGGAGCTTTGGTGGGCCCACGAGGGTAGGGGGCGCGCCTGGGGGGTGTAGGGCGCACCCCCCTACCTCGTGGCCACCTCGAAGCTTCCTTGGCGTAGGGTCCAAGTCTCCTGGGTCATAATCGGGAAGAAAATCATGTTCCAGAAAGGATTATTCTGTTTGGACTCCGTTTGATATTCTGTTTCTTCGAAACACTGAAATAGGCAAAAAACAGCAATTCTGGGCTGGGCCTCCGGTTAATAGGTTAGTCCCAAAAATAATATAAAAGTGGAAACTAAAGCCCAATATAGTCCAAAACAGTATATAATATAGCATGTAGCAATCAAAAATTATAGATACGTTGGAGGCGTATCAGGGGTTTATTCACATTGAATGCTGGATAGCGGTCGATTGGTGGAGTAACAGTAGTAGATGCAGGCATGAGTCGGTTTACTTGTCTCGTACGTGATGCCTATATACATGATCATTGCCTCGAATATCATCATAACTATGCGCTTTTCTATCAACTTTCCAACAGTAATTTGTTGACCCACTGTATCCTATGTGCTCGAAAGAGTAGCCTCTGGTGAAAACTATGGCCTTCGGGTCTACCTTTATCATATATAAAATCACAAAAATACCTAGCTACAATTTTCTATTTTATTTTATCTTTGCAATTTATCTATCTACCACTACAAAATTTAATCCTTGCGAGAAACCGCCAAGGGCATTGATAACCCTCTTGATCGCATTGGGTGCAAGTATTTGCTTTTGTGTGTGCAGGTACTATTCATGAGGCTTTGTGTAATTAATTTTCCTACTGGATTGATAACCTTGGCTCTTAACTGAGGAGAATAATTATCTCTGTTGTACTGCATCTTCTCTCCTCTTCGGGGGAATCCTAATGCAGCTCACAAGTAGCAGTGCCTTTTGCTACCTATTGAGCATGCTTTGGTTTTCCATTGAAGAGGAAAGGGTGATGCAACAAAGTAGCGTAAGTATTTCCCTCAGTTTTTGAGAACCAAGGTATCAATCCAGTAGGAGACTACACGCAACTCGCCTAGTACATGAACAAACAATCTAGAACAATGTAACCAACGCGATAAGGGGTTGTCAATCCCTTCACGGCCACTTGCAAAAGTGAGATCTGATAAAGATAATAAGATAAATATTTTTGGTATTTTTGTTGTATAGATTGGAAAATAAAGATTGCAAAAAAATAGTAAACTAGAATTGTAGATTGGAAACTTATATGATGTAAAGTAGACCCGGGGGCCATAGGTTTCACTAGTGGCTTCTCTCATGATAGCATGTATTACGGTGGGTGAACAAATTACTGCCGAGCAATTGATAGAAAAGTGCATAGTTATGATGGTATCTAAGGCAATGATCATGAGTATAGGCATCACGTCCGTGTCAAGTAGACCGAAATGATTTTGCATCTATTACTATTACTCCACACATCGACCGCTATCCAGCATGCATCTAGAGTATTAAGTTCATAATAACGGAGTAACGCATTAGGCAATATGCCATGATGTAGAGGGATAAACTCAAGCAATATGATATAAACCCCATCTTTTTATCTTCGATGGCAACAATACAATACGTGTTGTTTCCCCTTCTGTCACTAGGATCGAGCACCGCAAGATTGAACCCAAAGCTAAGCATTTCTCCCATTGCAAGAAAGATCAATCTTGTAGGTCAAACTAAACCGATAATTCGAAGAGACTTGCAAAGATATCAAATCATGCATATAAGAATTCAGAGAAGAACCAAACAATATTCATAGATAATTTTGATCATAAACCCACAATTCATCAGATCTCGGCAAACACACAACAAAAAGTATTACATCAAATAGATCTCCAAGAGCATCGAGGAGAACTTTGTATTGAGAACCAAAGAGAGAGAAGAAGCCATCTAGCTAATAACTATGGACCCGAAGGTCTGTGGTAAACTACTCACACATCATCGGAGAGGCTACGGTGTTGATATAGAAGCCCTCAATGATCGAATCCCCCTCCGGCAGATTGCCGGAAAAGGCCCCAAGATGCGATCTCATGGGTACAGAAGGTTGTGGCGGTGGAAAAGTGGTTTCGTGGCTCCCCTGGATGTTTTCAGGGTATAAGAGTATATATAGGCGAAAGAAGTAGGTCGGTGAAGCTACGAGGGGCCCACGAGGGCGGGGGGCACGCCTACCCCCCTGGGCGCGCCCTCCTGCCTTGTGGCCGCCTCGTTGCGTCTCTGACTTCCACTCCAAGTCTCCTGGATTGCGTTTGTTCCAAGAAAGATCCTCGCAAAGGTTTCAACTCGTTTGGATTCCGTTTGATATTCCTTTTCTGCGAAACACTGAAATAGGCAAAAAAAATAGCAATTTGCACTGGGCCTTCGGTTAATAGGTTAGTCCCAAAAATAATATAAAAGAGCATATTAAAGCCTATAAACATCCAAAACAGATAATATAATAGCATGGACTACTAAAAAATTATAGATACGTTGGAGACGTATCAAGCATCCCCAAACTTAATTCCTACTCGTCCTCGAGTAAGTAAATGATAAAAACAGAATTTTTGATGTGGAATGCTACATAACATAATTTTCAATGTAATTCTCTTTATTGTGGCATGAATGTTTAGATCCAAAAGATTCTAGACAAAGGTTTAATATTGACATAAAAATAGTAGTACTTCAAGTATGCTAACCAAGCAAGTATGTCTTATCAAAATAACATAGCCAAAGAAAGCTTATTCCTACAAAATCATATAGTTTGTCCATGCTTCATTTTCGTCACACAAAATGCTCCCATCATGCACAACCCCGATGACAAGCCAAACAATTGTTTCATACTTAGCCTTTTCAAACCATTTCAACTTTCACACAATATATGAGCGCGAGCCATGGAGATATCACTATGGGTGGAATAGCATATGGTGATGGAGGTTATGTGAGAAGACAAAAAAGGAGAAAGTCTCACATTGACGCGGCTAATCAACGGGCTATGGAGATGCCCATCAATTGATGTCAATGCGAGGAGTAGGGATTGCCATGCAATGGACGCACTAGAGCTCTAAATATATGAAAGCTCAACAAAAGAAACTAAGTGGGCGTGCATCCAACTTGCTTGCTCACAAAGACCTAGGGAATTTTTAGGAAGCCCATCATTGGAATATACAAGCCAAGTTCTATAATGAAAAAATTCCCACTAGTATATGAAAGTGACAAAATAAGAGATTCTCTATCATGAAGATCATGGTGCTACTTTGAAGCACAAGTGTGGAAAAAGGATAGTAACATTGCCCCTTCTCTCCTTTTCTCTCCTTTTTTATTTTTTTATTTGGGCTTCTTTGGCCTCTTTTTTTATTTGGGCTTCTTTGGCCTTTTTTTATTTTTCCTCCAGAGTCTCATCCCTACTTGTGGGGGAATCATAGTCTCCATCATCCTTTCCTCACATGGGACAATGCTCTAATAATGAAAATCATCACACTTTTATTTACTTACAACTCAAGAATTACAACTCGATACTTACAACAAAATTTGACTCTATGTGAATGCCTCCAGCGGTGTACCGTGATGTGCAATGAATCAAGAGTGACATGTATGAAAGAATTATGAAGGTGGCTTTGCCACAAATATGATGTCAACTACATGATCATGCAAAGCAATATGACAATGATGGAGCGTGTCATAATAAACAGAACGGTGGAAAGTTGCATGGAAATATATCTCGGAATGGCAGTGGAAATACCATAATAGGTAGGTATGGTGGCTGTTTTGAGGAAGATATAATGAGGCTTATGTTGATAGAGCGTATCATATCACGGGGTTTGGATGCAGTGAAGTTTGCATCAACTCTCGAGGTGAAAAAGGGCAATGCACGGTACTGAAGAGGCTAGCAATAATGGAGTGGTGAGAGTGCGTATAATCCATGGACTCAACATTAGTCATAAAGAACTCACATACTTATTGAAAAAATCTACAAGTCCTCAAAATCAAGCACTACGCGCATGCTCCTAAAGGGATAGACTGGTAGGAAAAGACCATCGCTCGTCCCCGACTGCCACTCATAAGGAAAGCAATCAAAGAACACCACATGCTTCAAATTTGTCAGACTACGTTTACCATACGTGCATGCTACGGGACTTGCAATCCTCAACACAAGTATTTCTCAATTCCACAATTACCCAACTAGCATGACTTTAACATTACCACCTTTATATATCAAAACAACTATCAAGTATCAAACTTCTCATAGTATTTAATGCACTCTATATGAAAGTTTTTATTATACCCATCTTGGATGCCAATCATATTAGGACTAATTTTATAGCCAAAGAAAATTACCATGCTGTTCTAAAAGACTCTCAAAATAATATAAGTGAATCATGAGAGATCAATAATTTCTATAAAATAAAACCACCACCGTGCTCTAAAAAGGTATAAGTGAAGCACATAGAGCAAAATTATCTAGCTCAAAAGATACAAGTGAAGCACATAGAATATTCTAATAAATTCCGATTGATGTGTGTCTCTCCCAAAAGGTGTGTACAACAAGGATGATTTTGGTAAACTAAAAATGAAAGACTCAAATCATACAAGACGCTCCAAGCCAATCACATATCATGTGGTGAATAAAAATATAGCCTCAAGTAAAGTTACCGATAGAAGAAGACGAAAGAGGGGATGCCTTCCGGGGCGTCCCCAAGCTTAGGATTTTTGTTGTCCTTGAATTTTACCTTGGGGTGCCTTGGGCATCCCCAAGCTTAGGCTCTTGCCACTCTATGTTGCAAAATCCATCAAATCTTTATCCAAAAACTTGAAAACTTCACAACACAAAACTCAAACAGAAAATCTCATGAGCTCCGTTAGTATAAGAAAACAAATCACCACATTAAGGTACTGTAATGAAATCATTATTTATTTATATTGGTGTTAAACCTACGTATTCCAACTTCTATATGGTTCATACCCCTCGATTAGCCATAGATTCATCAAAATAAGCAAACAACACACGAAAAATAGAATCTGTCAAAAACAGAACAGTCTATAGCAATCTGGATGAAACGTATACTTCTGTAATTCCAAAAATTCTGAAATAAATTGTTGGACGTGAGGAATTTGTCTATTAATCATCTTAAAAAAGAATCAACCTAAAAGCACTCTCTAGTAAAAAATGACATCTAATCTCGTGAGTGCAAAAGTTTCTATTTTTTACAGCAAGATCGCAAAGACTTCACCCAAGTCTTCCCAACGGTTCTACTTGGCACAAAACACTAATTAAAACATAAAACCACATATAAACAGATTCTAGATGAATTATTTATTACTAAACAGGAATAAAAATCTAGGAACAAAAATAAAATTGAGTTGCCTCCCAACAAGCGCTATCGTTTAACGCCCCTAGCTAGGCATAAAAACAAGAGTAGATCTAGGTATTGTCATCTTTGGTATGCAGTCCATAAGTGGCTCTCATAATAGATTCATAAGGCAATTTAATTTTATTCCTAGGAAAGTGTTCCGTGCCTTTCCTTAATGGAAATTGGAATATAATATTTCCTTCTTTCATATCAATAATTGCACCAATCGTTATAAGGAAAGGTCTACCAAGAGTAATAGCACATGTAGGATTGCAATCTATATCAAGAACAATGAAATCTACGGGCACATGATTCCTATTTTCAACAATAAGAACATAATTAATCCTTCCCATAGGTTTCTTAATGGTAGAATCTGCAAGATGTTAATTTATAGAACAATCATCAAATTCACGGAAACCTAGCACATCACACAAAGTTTTGTTAATCGTGGAAACACTAGCACCCAAATCACATAAAGCAGAGCATTCATGATCTTTACTCTTAATTTTGATAGTAGGTTCCCACTCATCATAAAGTTTTCTAGGGATAGAAACTTCTAATTCAAGCTTTTTTTCATAGGACTGCATTAAAGCATCAACGATATGTTTGGTAAAAGCTTTATTTTGATTATAAGCATGAGGAGAATTTAGCACAGATTGCAACAAGGAAATACAATCTATCAAAGAACAATTATAATAATTAATTCCTTGAAATCCAAAATAGTGGGTTCATTGTTATGTAAAGTTTTGACCTCTTCAATCCCACTTTTACCAATTTTTGCATCAAGATCTAAAAACTACGAATCATTGGGACGCCTTTTAACTAAAGTCGACTCATCTCCAGTCCCATATTTATCAAGATTCATATTGCAAAACAAAGATTTAATAGGAGACACATCAATCACTTTTGGATCTTCATGATTATTATCATGAAAACTAGAAGAACACGCTTTCACAAAGCAATCTTTTTTAGCACGCATCCTGTCGGTTATTTCTTTGCACACATCAATGGAAATTCTCATGGATTTGAGAGACTCATTGATATCATGCTTAGGTGGGATAGATCTAAGTTTCAAAGAATCAACATCGACAGAAATTCTATCCACGTTCCTAGCCAACTCATCAATCTTAGGCAATTTTTCTTCAAGCAAAGCATTGAAATTCTTTTGCGAATGCATAAATTTTTTAACACTAGTCCCAAAATCAGAGGGCATCTTATTAAAATTTCCATAAGAGTTGTTGTAGGAATTACCATAATTATTAGAGGAATTACTAGGAAATGGCCTAGAATTAAAATTTCCTCTATACGCGTTGTTACCAAAATTGTTCCTATCGACAAAATTCACATCCATAGATTCATTATTATTCTCAATCAAGGTGGACAAAGGCATATCATTAGGATCAGAAGAAATACTTTTACTAGCAAACAACTTCATAAGTTCATCCAACTTTCCGCTCAAAACATTAATCTCTTCAATAGCATGAACTTTTTTACTAGTGGATCTTTCGGTGTGCCATTGAGAATAATTAACCATAATATTATCTAGGAGTTTAGTAGCTTCTCCTAAAGTGATTTCCATGCCTCACGCGGCCGAATCTAAAAGATTTCTAGAAGCAAAATTCAATCCATCATAATTTTTTTGTATAATCATCCATAAATTCAAACCATGTGTAGGGCAATTACGTATCATTAATTTCATCCTCTCCCAAGCTTGTGCAACATGCTCATGCTCAATTTGCTTAAAATTCATAATATCGTTTCTAAGAGAGATGATCTTAGTGGGAGGAAAATACTTAGAGATAAAAGCATCTTTGCACTTATTCCATGAATCAATACTATTTTCAGGCAAAGAAGAAAACCAAGTTTTAGCACGATCTCTAAGCGAAAACGGAAATAGCTTCAATTTAACAATGTCATTAGCCACATCTTTCTTATTTTGCATATCACACAAACCAACGAAGTTGCTCAGATGGGTAGCAGCATCTTCACTAGGAAGGCTAGAAAACTGATCTTTAATAACAAGATTCAACAAAGCGGTATTTATTTCACAAGTTTCAGCATCGGTAGTAGGAGCAATCGGAGTCCTACTAAAATCATTATTGTTGGTATTGGAAAAGTCACATTATTTAGTATTATCTTGAGCCATCGTGACAAACAATCAACCCAACACACAAGCAAACAAGAAGCAAGCGAAAAGAGACGAATGAAAGAGGGCGATTAAAACGACAAAGGTGAAGTGGGGGAGAGGAAAACGAGAGGCAAATGGCAAATAATGTAATGGAAGGGATAAGAGTTTGTGATGGGTACTTGGTATGTCTTGACTTGAGCATAGATCTCCCCGACAACGGCACTAGAAATCCTTCTTGCTACCTCTTGATCATGCGTTGGTTTTCCCATGAAGAGGAAAGGGTGATGTAGCAAAGTAGCATAAGTATTTCCCTCAGCTTTTGAGAACCAAGGTATCAATCCAGTACGAGACTACACGCAAGTCGCCAAGTACCTGCACAAACAATCAAGAACCTTGCAACCAACGCGATAAAGGGGTTGTCAATCCCTTCACGACCACTTGCAAAAGTGAGATCTGATAAAGATAATAAGATAAATATTATTGGTATTTTTGTTGTACAGATTGGAAAATAAAGATTACAAAATAAATAGTAAACTAGAATTTTAGATTGGAAACTTATATGATGTAGAGTAGACCTGGGGGGCCATAGGTTTCACTAGTGGCTTCTCTCATGATAGCATGTATTATGGTGCGTGAACAAATTACTGCCGAGCAATTGATAGAAAAGTGCATAGTTATGATGATATATAAGGCAATGATCATGAATATAGGCATCACGTCCGTGTCAAGTAGACCAAAACAATTCTGCATCTACTACTATTCCACACATCGACCACTATCCAGCATGCATCTAGAGTATTAAGTTCATAAGAACGGAGTCACACATTAGGCAAGATGACATGATGTAGATGGATAAATCAAGCAATATGATATAAACCCCATCTTTTTATCCTCGATGGCAACAATACAATACGTGTCGGTTCCCTTTCTGTCACTGGGATCAAGCACCGCAAGATTCAACCCAAAGCTAAGCACTTCTCCCATTGCAAGGAAGATCAATCTAGTAGGCCAAACTAAACCGATAATTCGAAGAGACTTGCAAAGATATCAAATCAAGCATATAAGAATTCAGAGAAGAACCAAATAATATTCATAGATAATCTTGATCATAAACCCACAATTCATCGGATCTCGGCAAACACACCGCAAAAAGTATTACATCGAATAGATCTCCAAGAACATCGAGGAGAACTTTGTATTGACAAAGAGAGAGAAGAAGCCATCTAGCTAATGACTATGGACCCGAAGGTCTGTGGTAAAATACTCACACATCATGAGAGAGGCTATGGTGTTGATGTAGAAGGCCTCCGTGATCGAATCCCCCTCCGTCAGATTGCCGGAAAAGGCCCCAAGATGGGATCTCACGGGTAGAGAAGGTTGCGGCGGTGGAAAAGTGGTTTCGTGGCTCCCCTGGATGTTTTCAGGGTACATAAGAGTATATATAGGCGAAAGAAGTAGGTCGGTGGAGCTATGAGGGTCTCACGAGGGTGGGGGCACGCCTACCCCCTTGGGCGTGCCCTCCTGCCTCGTGGCCGCCTCGTTGCGTCTCTGACTTCCACTCCAAGTCTCCTGGATTGAGTTTGTTCCAAGAAAGATCCTCACGAAGGTTTCGTTCCGTTTGGATTCCGTTTGATATTCCTTTTCTGCGAAACACTGAAATAGGCAAAAAAACAACAATTTGCACTGGGCCTTCGATTAATAGGTTAGTCCCAAAAATAATACTCCCTCCGTTCCTTGATATAAGGTGTATCGATTTTTGAAAATAAGTCCGAAATATAAGGTGTATTGCGTTGCACCACTCGTTTGGATAATTTTTTAGGGATTTGATTACATTTCCTTATATCATGTAAGCTCCTCTATTTTCTCATGTCAATTAGTCATGTGTAATCTCACTCGAAACTTGTGAAATTTGCCCTCCACGTACGTTCTTTAATTTCTGTGCCAAAAACTATACACCCTATATCTAGGAACGGAGGGAGTATAAAAGAGCATATTAAAGCCTATTAAACATCAAAAATAGATAATATAATAGCATGGAACAATCAAAAATTATAGATACGTTGGAGACGTATCACCTTTCCCTCCTCGCAACTTGATGGGCACAAATTATTGTTTATGAATCTTTCTGTATGCCACATTTTAAACTTTTCTTTAAGAAGGCGAGCACTTCATAAGCCTCACTGAACGAAAGGAAGTTTGATTCATTTCTATGTTTTACCAAACCTATAGTGTCATCCGCTTAAGGGAATTTTGATCTACTGAGTATCCGTGGAGTGAGAAATATGATAAAATATTCTTGGAATAGTTTTAGGAATAAAATAAATAGTTCTAAGAGAAACCGGAAGAGTTTTAGAGAGTATCGAGTAATACCGGGAAATGATATATAGGCGGAAATTGTTCGGGGGACCTAATATAAATAATAGAGAACTTCGATAGTGATCTAGGAGTCCCTAAAATTTATTGAGAGTTAATGGGCTAAGGGAAATGTCAATTGGCCTATTTGTGGAGAGCTAATGGGCCTTAAAGGCCCTCGAAGGGACGACGTCCCCCTTTAGCATATTGAACATGCTAAGGGGCACAAGGGAGTTGGAGGACTCCTCTTCCTTGTCCATGCCCAAAGGGAGGTTTTTTCCTCCTCTAAGTCGGCCTAGCGTCTCCTTTGTGAGGGGCGCCCCCTTTGAGACACACAAGTTCTCCATTGATCTCGGGCGCCCCCTCTCTCTAGTTCAGTTTTTTATGTAAACTTGAACTAGTTCCGGTTTTCTCTAGTCCTCGTAATAGAGAAGCCAGATAACCCACAAGTATAGGGGATCACAACAGTTTTCGAGGGTAGAGTATTCAACCCAAATTTATTGATACGACACAAGGGGAGCCAAAGAATATTCTCAAGTATTAGCATTTGAGTTTTCAATTCAACCACACCTGGATAACTTAATATGTGCAACAAAGTATTTAGTAGCAAAGTAATATGATAGTAGTGGTAACGGTGGCAAAAGTAACAGTAGCAGATTTGTAGTAATTGTAACAGTGGCAACGGTAAAGTAACTAAGCAAAGAGAAATATGTGAAAAGCTCATAGGCATTGGATCGGTGATGGAGAATTATGCCAGATGCGATTCCTCATGGAATAGTTATAACATAGGGTGACACAGAACTAGCTCCAGTTCATCAATGTAATGTAGGCATGTATTCCGAATATAGTCATACGTGCTTATGGAAAATAACTTGCATGACATCTTTTGTCCTACCCTCCCGTGGCAGCGGGGTCCTATTGGAAACTAAGGGATATTAAGGCCTCCTTTTAATAGATTACCGGACCAAAGCATTAACACTTAGTGAATACATGAACTCTCAAACTACGGTCACCCGTAAGTATCCCGATTTTTGTCACTTCGGGGTTAACGGATCATAACACATAATAGGTGACTATAGACTTGCAAGATAGGATCAAGAACTCACATATATTCATGAAAACATAATAGGTTCAGATCTTAAATCATGGCACTCGGGCCCTAGTGACAAGCATTAAGCATAGCAAAGTCATAGCAACATCAATCTCAGAACATAGTGGATACTAGGGATCAAACCCTAACAAAATTAACTCGATTACATGGTAAATCTCATCCAACCCATCACCGTCCAGCAAGCCTATGATGGAATTACTCACACACGGCGGTGAGCATCATGAAATTGATGATGGAGGAAGGTTGATAATGACGATGGCGACGGATTCCCCTCTCCGGAGCCCGAATGAACTCCAGATCAGCCCTCCCGGGAGAGATTAAGGCTTGGCGGCGGCTCCGTATCGTAAAACGCGATGAATCCTTCTCCCTGATTTTTTCTCCCCGAACGTGAATATATGGAGTTGGAGTTGAGGTCGGTGGAGCACCAGGGGGGCCATGAGGCAGGGGGCACGCCCAGGGGGGGGGGGGGGTAGGCGCACCCCCCCACCCTCGTGGACAGGGTGTGGGCCCCCTGGCCTTGATTCTTTCACCAGTATTTTTTTATTAATTCCAAAAATATTCTCCGTGAAGTTTCAGGTCATTCCGAGAACTTTTATTTCTGCACAAAAATAACACCATTGCGATTCTGCTGAAAACAGCGTCAGTCCGGGTTAGTTCCATTCAAATCATGCAAGCTAGAGTCCAAAACAAGGGCAAAAGTGTTTGGAAAAGTAGATACGATGGAGACGTATCAAAGCCCCATGAGGTTCTCTTCTCCCTCTTCTAATTCTTTGGCGACGATTACCTATGGACGATGAAGCACAGCCGGATCGGAAAGCATGTATGTCTGCAATCTGTAGAGAGTCCGTGCTTTCGGTCTTTGATTCTAGGGATCGTTCGTGAATAGTTCAAGGGACTTCATCAACGATCTACACCAACTTTTCTTTCGCTACAACTCGAAGGTTGTAATGATTCGATCTAAACCTCGCATCTTCATATGTTCCTGGGATCATGATCGTAGGGAGAATTTATTTGTTTTCTACTATATTTCCCAACAAAAGCCCCACCAAAAACTCCGAACAAGCCCCACGTCTTCATCCTTCCCTCTTTCTCTGCATCCGCTTTCTCTCTCACCGCCACCGCCTGCCAAGGCCTTCTCGAAACTCCACGACCACCACTACTACACCCGGCTCCACACCGCTTGTCCTACATCGTTGGTCCACACCTCTCGTCCATCCTATACGCAGTTACCATTCACCCCTACGGTAGTCACCACGCCTGGCAAGTGTTTGCTCAAATGCCCGTGCTAATTTTTTTGTCCCTTCTTTGAAGCAATGAATTCAGGCATGGAGTACATATACGAGCACTACGTTGAGTCGTTCGATGATTCGTCCGACAAGGATTATACGGATGAAACGACGATGATGCAGGCGCTCCTTGCAGACGTGGTGCGTAAGGAAGAGGATGTTCCCAATTTCAAGGGATCGATCAAGGCTCATTGAGTACTCGGTCAAAAAAAGGCACGCGACCATTTATCACTGATGGACGACTACTTTGCCCCCGATGCCCTATGAGATGACAATTTCGCCTGCACTTTCGCATGCAGAAAAATGTCTTTGATCACGTCTACCATGGCGTCCGGTCCTTTGATGTCTACTTCATCTTGAAGAAGGATGTCATACGAACAATTGGATTCTATGGTTACCAGAAGTGCACGACCGCTGTCGGTTTCAAAACCGGCGGATCTCGGGTAGGGGGTCCCGATCTGTGCGTCAAGGTCGGATGGTAACAGGAGATAAGGGACACTTTATTTTACCCAGGTTCGGGCCCTCTCAATGGAGGTAAAACCCTACTCCTGCTAGATTAATATTGATGATATGGGTAGTACAAGAGTAGATCCACCACGAGATCAAGGAGGCTAAACCCTCGAAGCTAGCCTATAGGTATGACGATGGTTATGATGTGTTCGTCCTACGGACTACAACCCTCCGGTTTATATAGGCACCGGATAGGGTTAGGGTTACACAGAGTCGGTTACATTGGTAGGAGATCTTGAATATCCGCACGCCTAGCTTGCCTTCCACGCCAAGGAAAGAACCTTCCGGACACGGGACGAAGTCTTCAATCTTGTATCTTCATAGTCCTGGAGTCCGGCTGCAGATATAGTTCGGCTATCCGAACACCCCCTAATCTAGGACTCCCTCAGTAGCCCCCGAACCAGGCTTCAATGACGTCGAGTCCAGCGCGCAAATTTGTCTTCGGCATTGCAAGGCGGGTTCCCCCTCCGAATCTTGTGTACCTGTATGAATAATGTCCGTAGCGCTCCTCGGTCTCGGTGCCCAATAATTGCCGTCTTCCACGTGTTGAACGAATGCGGAAAGCCCGGGGGTGTTTTTATATTCACACCCTTGGTCATATAAACGAGCCGCCTATTTAACGGGATGGGGATCTAGATCCAAACCACATCTGCTTCTCCCCGTGAGTTATCATCAGAGCGTCTCCAGCAAAGGTCCATTCCAACATGGCCAGCCGTCGTAGCTCCTCCCCTCGCCCCTCCAGCCCTGAATCTGGAGACTGGGAGAGTTGCACCATCCCACACAGCGAGCTAGTGTCACTGCAGGCAAAGGATTCCTTCCCCAAGCATATATGGTCCCGGTCCGAGCCGGACTCGCCACCTACAACGGCGGCAAGCAAGCGGAGAGCACCCCCAATCCTTCTAAAGGAGAGCGGGTGTGCCTCATCCCTTATCTATTAAGGGGTTTGGGATTTCCAATTCATCCATTCCTCCGCGGGCTTCTGGAGTTCTACGGCCTCCAGCTGCACAACCTCACACCTGGCTCCGTGCTACATATTGCAGGCTTTGTTGCCCTTTGCGAGCTATTTTTAGGCGTCGAGGCTCATTTTGCGCTGTGGAAGAGGTTTTTCTGCTTGGTGCCCCGTTCTCAAAAGGGGTCTATATACCAAGTGGGCGGAGCCGAAATATGGCGCATCACCGGGACCGGATACCTATCCGGAACCCCAAAGAAGGCGTCCGAGGACTGGCCTTCAGAATGGTTCTACATCGACGACGTCCCGCTGCCGGACCCTGTCCGGGTCGTCCTCCCTGAGTTCAGCATGGCTCCCTTAAAGAAACGCTTAAGTTGGTGTCCGCGGAGCTCTCAGAGAGAAAGCAACAGAGACATTCTTTACCTGATGGGCCGGATAAGACTATTAGCTCATTCCGGACTAACCATAATTGGAGTCATGGCCGCATGTATTATGTGGGGGGTGCAGCCGCTTCAATATAGGAGTCACCCCATGTGGGATTTCAACGGGGAGGATGACGCCACCCGCTACGGCCGCAAGGGGCCAGACACAGCTGCCGCTCTAGTAAAGATTCTAACATCTTTGTACAAGGGAGAAAAGGAGGACTTCCTCCGCGTCAACCCGCGGGCCGGATTCACTATGTATGATCCTCCAAGTTGGGTGAGTGAACAATTACACTTGCTCGCTTATTTAATGCTCCCATGACTAGATACGTAATCTGGTGATTTCAATGCAGGAGCTTCGACAGGAGGTAAAGGATATCAACAGCGGCGCTCCACAGCCCGAGGACCCAGAACGGTCCCTCGATCCGGACTCCGAAGAGGATCCGGACATATCGGTGGAGCTCATCGACGGGGTGTTCCACCAGTTAAGCAAAGATAATACCTTGGTGGCCATTATGGCTGACTATCTCGGGTTAATCCCGGCCTCCCAGGTGACAGAAACCGGAGTGTTTATTCCAGCAAGAGAGATTCCGTCATTACATATTTCGGTGTTCCTGACGACAACCGTATTTTACAGGGGAGATTTCCGAGGAGGGAGGCCGAACCTGCGGCGGCTAGCCAACGAGGAGCCGCCGGGCCCCGTGGGGTAAAAAGGGATGAAGTCCGGACTGAGAGTTCGGCACAAAGGTATAACGCGCCCTTTGTCTTCCTGGCGTTATTCTGTCAGGGCATGTTAACATCCGTACTGTTTGCAGGACGAAGAGGCCTCGCCAGACTATATCCGGAGGGGCCGCCAACCGCGCCTCTACCAGCCAGGCCCCAACGTCTGGTCCGGAGGCGGGGACAAACACAAGGCTTGCGCCGGACGCTCCTCCAACAGAGGACGCGGACCGGCTATCTGCCACAAATTCAGAAGTGGAGAGCGCCATTAACCATAGGCGTCGCCGGACAGTTCTACGCGACGCTTGTTTCTCCCGAGAGGCTTTAAACGCCTTCAATTCGGGAGATACGTACCTTCATGCTGCTCAAGATGGTTTAACCAGAGCCACGGAGCAGTATGTGAAAGACATACGGGTAAGAAATTTTAAATATATATATATATATATATATATATATATATATATATATATATATCAGTAGCCCCCGAGACTTGAAACAGTTAAACTAACTGATTTAAGGATCATATAATATGTAGGTTCTTACTGAGAAGAACACCATGCTGTCCCAGGAGCTGGAAAAGTGCAAGGCCCAACTAGAGGCCGCACTAGCCGCAACAGGGGAGCCCAAAGGGACCCCCTCAGGTATGATATACTTTGAGAGATTAGTATTGTGCGGCTTATGTGCGAATCTGACAATTAATGTTACAGATGGTGCCGGACTAGATCCGGAGAGGCAACAACTCTTACGCCAGTTAAAGGCTGGCGAGAGTACGTTGACAAGGGTGAGGCGAGAGAAGAATGATCTTCAGGATGCCAACACCAAGCTGGATGTTGAACTGAAAGACGTTCGTGGCCAGCTATCTGACTCCACGAAGGAGAATCAGCGTCTTCGACGCGGCATATTTAGTAAGTGCTTGAGCGAACCCTTTGAAAAAAAAGGAGTTCGGCGAGGAAGACGAATAACAGAATTATGTCTGTAGGTACGCTCACAGGTCGTCCTGCAGAGGAGATGCCCGTTTCTATGGGTGACCTTCTCCTCGAACTCCTGCAACTGCACGAACGAATTCGGCAGGCAATGCAAGGGGTTGCCCGGGCCTTATGGCCTGCCCACTCCACGCCCGAGGGCCTTGGAGAGCTTGCGGAGAAGCTGACGGGAGATCGGCGGCGCATCCGGTTGTGGAAGATATCAGCCTGCCGACAAGGCACGAGGGAGGCCTGGGCCATGGTGAAGACCCGCTTTACAAAGTCTGACCCCAATCACATGGCCGAGGTCGGACCAGTGGGGCCTGACGGGAAGGAGATCCCTGTGAGCTTGGTGTATGGCAAGGTAGAGCTGGCCGCAAAGTATTCCCAGCAGGACTGTAAATTAGACAGCCTGTTAGATGGTATAGAGGAGGAATACGATCAGTCAAGATGACTATGTAATTTATAATTGACATGTGTAATGCCTTCTAGCCGGATTGTAGATCGTTTGTCGTTGCCGACCTTTTCGCTTCGACCTCGGGACCTGACGGTCCGGAGTGTGTCTGAATACCATAACGACTATATAAAAGCCGGGGTATGCATGGAGACCAGGCGTAGGGGTCATTAGTGCTTTATCAGACAAGTGCCCAACTAGTTATGTTATATTACATGGTTAGTAAGAAACATCTTCCAGAGAGAATAGTTCCGTTAAGGGTTCCTTTCGCTGGGGTGGCGTGCCCTAAAGTGCATGTCCGGACTACGAATGCAGAAGATCATCTGGGGGCATGTATAAAATAAAAAGGTTCATCTTTAGTTCACCGACCGAATATTCCCTTAAGAACGCTAGCTTTCGGCTTCACCCAGTCTGAGGTACACATCCGGCTTATCCGGCAGTAACAATCGCAGAGGTGCTCCCTTTACCGCCTAGCCGAACAATCGGGAATGTAGGGGTAAGCACAGGAGCCAGGCAACCCAGCTTGGCCAAAACTTAAGTCATATCGATGCATATAATGGCGAAGAAAAGGTGCATGCGGAAGTCTGACGCATGCGTTGGGTGTGAAGCCCATATAGATAAGCTTCTGTTAAAGAAGCCCCCAGGTTTAAGGAGCGCGGATAGCGCGTCATATAATCAGCCTTTTACGGGCTAGAAAAGAAAAGAGTAGTAGACAAAGTAAAAAAAGGGGTATAAATGTAAATAATGGACAGAGGAAGGAGACAAACACAGAGTCTGGTGCTAGGCATAGAATCTTCGAAGACGTGTGGCGTTCCATGGGTTCAGCTAGAGTCGGTTGTCCGACGCATCTCACAGGCGGTACGCTCCACCAGTTAGGACTTGGTCGATTATGAATGGACCTTCCCATTTGGGCTTGAGTTTGTTCTTTTGCTTATCCGGCAGGCGCAGAACTAGTTCACCAATGTTGTAATTTTTGGCCCGTACTTCTCTGCTTTGATATCTTCGAGCTTGCTGTTGATAGAATGCGGAACGGGCCTTAGCCACGTCACGCTCTTCCTCTAAGGCGTCCAGGTTGTCCTGCCGATCAAGCTCGGCTTCTCTTTCTTCGTACATGCGCACTCGAGGTGAGTCATTGTCGCAAGGCAGAATCGCCTCAGCGCCGTTCACCATAAAGAATGGTGTGAATCCGGTGGTACGATTTGGCGTGGTTCGCAGCCCCCAGAGTACGGAGTCGAGCTCCTCTACCCAGTGCATATCAGATTCCTTGAGGGACCGCACTAGTCTGGGTTTGATGCCGCTCATGATGAGACCATTTGCACGTTCGACCTGACCATTGGTTTGTGGGTGATAGACAGAAGCGTAGTCGAGCTTAATGCCCATGTTTTTGCACCACAGCTTTACTTCATCAGAGGTGAAGTTTGTGCCGTTATCGGTGATAATGCTGTGGGGGACACCATAACGGTGTACGACCCCGGATACGAAGTCTATCACAGGTCCGGATTCAGCCGTCTTGACAGGCTTGGCTTCTATCCATTTGGTGAATTTATCCACCATGACCAATAAGTATTTTTTCTTGTGGGTTCCGCCTTTAAGGGGTCCCACCATATCGAGCCGCCAGACCGCGAAAGGCCAAGTGATGGGGATAGTTCGGAGGGCGTTGGGTGGCATATGGCTTTGGTTGGCAAAGAGCTGGCAACCGATGCACCGTTTGACTAGGTCCTGAGCGTCTGCTCTAGCCGTCGGCCAATAGAAGCCAGTACGGAAAGCCTTGCTTACAAGGGACCGAGCCGCGGGGTGATGGCCACCGAGTCCGGCATGAATTTCAGCCAACAGACTCCGCCCTTCCTCTTCGGAGATACACCTTTGAAGGACTCCTGTAGTGCTTTTCTTATATAGCTCTCCCTCGTGGACTTTATAGGCTTTAGATCGCCGCACTATGCAGCGTGCCTCGTTTTGGTCCTCGGGGAGTTCCTGCCTAGTAAGGTAGGCTAGGAATGGTTCCGTCCACGGGGCGATGACCGCCATTATTGCGTGGGCTGAGGGTGTAATTTCGGTGGCGGGGCCGCCGATTATGTCTGATTGTTCGGCATTCGGTTGTGCGGTTATGCCCGGGCTATTATCCAAGGGTTCCCCCTCCCCTGTTACGGATGGTTTGAATAATCTTTCTAAGAAGATGTTGGGGGGGACTGCATCTCGTTTTGCTCCAATGCGTGCCAGGACGTCCGCTGCCTGATTATTTTCTCGGGCTATGTGATGGAACTCCAGTCCCTCGAACCGAGCTGACATTTTTAGTACGGCATTGCGATAAGCTGCCATTTTTGGGTCTTTGGCGTCGAAGTCGCCATTTATTTGGGATATCACGAGGTTTGAGTCCCCGCGTACTTCCAGGCGTTGAATGCCCATGGATACCGCCATCCGGAGGCCATGTAGAAGGGCCTCGTATTCGGCTGCATTGTTGGAGTCCGTGTACATAATTTGGAGTACATATTGGACTGTATCTCCTGTAGGGGACGTCAAAACGACGCCAGCCCCCAGTCCGGCCAGCATTTTGGAGCCGTCGAAATGCATGATCCAGTTTGAGTACGTGCCGTAATCTTTAGGGAGTTCGGCCTCTGTCCATTCGGCGACGAAGTCGGCCAGGACTTGCGATTTAATTGCTCGCCGTGGCTTGTAGGTTATATCGAACGGGAGGAGCTCTATGGCCCATTTTGCTATCCGGCCTGTTGCATCACGGTTGTTGATAATATCGTTGAGTGGTACTTCCGAGGCTACTGTAATAGAACACTCTTGAAAGTAGTGTCGTAGCTTCCGGGATGCCATGAATACCGCGTATGCGATTTTTTGATAATGCGGGTACCGTGATTTGCATGGTGTGAGGACAGTGGACACGTAGTAAACCGGCCTTTGAAGGGGTAATTTATGTCCGTCCGTTAACCGATCGACGACGAGTACTGCGCTAACAACTTGATGGGTTGCGGCCATGTACAATAGCATGGGTTCGCCGGTGTTCGGCGCGGCCAGGACGGGGTTTGTTGCCAAGATGGCCTTTATTTCCTCGAGTCCGGCCGTGGCAGCGTCCGTCCACTCGAAGTGTTCGGTGCACCTAAGGAGACGGTAAAGGGGTAGTGCCTTTTCTCCCAAGCGGGAGATGAAGCGGCTTAAGGCCGCCACGCATCCGGTGAGTTTCTGAATTTGCTTAAGATCTTTTGGGACATCCAATTGTGACAGAGCTCGGATTTTAGCTGGATTTGCTTCAATTCCTCTACCAGATACAATGAAGCCCAGGAGCTTTCCGGCCGGGACGCCGAAAACACATTTTTCTGGATTGAGCTTGATGTCGTATTTTCGCAGGTTGTCGAATGTAAGTCTCAAGTCGTCTACTAGAGATTCGACGTGTCTTGATTTAACGACCACATCATCTACGTACGCCTCCACTATTTTGCCGATCTGGTTTGCCAAACATGTTTGAATCATGCGCTGATATGTCGCACCGACGTTTTTGAGCCCAATGGGCATTGTGTTGAAGCAGAATGGGCCGTATGGCGTGATGAATGCTGTTGCAGCTTGGTCAGATTCTGCCATGTTTATTTGATGGTAACCGGAGTATGTGTCGAGGAAACACAGGGAATCGTGTCCTGCGGTGGCATCGATGATTTGATCAATTCGAGGGAGGGGAAAGGGATCCTTTGGGCAGGCCTTATTAAGATCTTTGAAGTCGACACACAGGCGCTAGGATTTGTCCTTCTTTGGTACCATTACCAGGTTTGCTAGCCAGTCCGGGTGTTTGATATCTCTAATGAATCCGGCCTCCAATAATTTGGCTAGCTCCTATCCCATGGCCTGTCTCTTTGGTTCGGAGAAACGCCGGAGGGTTTGTTTGACAGGTTTGAATCCTTTCTGGATATTTAAGCTGTGCTCGGCCAGCCTGCGTGGGATTCCTGGCATATCTGAGGGGTGCCAAGCGAAAATATCCCAGTTCTCTCATAGGAACTCGCGCAGTGCGGCGTTTACATCAGGGCTCAATTGTGCCCCGATGGAGGCTGTTTTATTCGGGTCCGTTGGATGGACCTGGAATTTGACTATTTCGTCCGCTGGTTTGAAGGATGTGGATTTGGATCTCTTATCGAGTATCACATCATCCCTGCTAACCGTGGATCGCAGCGCCGTCAGCTCTTCGGCCGCTAAGGCTTCAGATAGTGCCTCGAGGGCCAATGCGGCTGTCTTGTTTTCGGCGCGGAGTGCTATGTCCGGATCACTAGCGAGAGTGATAATTCCGTTTGGCCCAGGCATCTTAAGCTTCATGTACCCGTAATGGGGTATGGCTTGGAAAACTGTGAATGCCTCTCGTCCTAATATAGCGTGATATCCGCTTCTGAACGGGGCCACCTGGAACGTGATTTGTTCGGACCTGTAATTATCCGGCATGCCGAATACCACATCTAGTGTGATCTTTCCGGTGCAGCGCGCTTCCTGACTGGGGATTATTCCTCTAAAGGTTGTGCTGCTTCGCTCAATGCGGTTCCAGTCTATTTCCATCTTTTGGAGGGTTTCCTCGTAGATGAGGTTCAATCCGCTGCCTCCGTCCATAAGTACCTTTGCGAGGCGACAGCCGTCCACTATGGGACTGAGAACCAATGCGGCTGGCGCTCTGGCTGTTCGGAATTTAGGTTCGTCGCTCGCATTGAAGGTGATGGCAGTATTGCTCCATGGATTTATGGTCGCTACTTGGTAGACTTTGGCGAGGCTGTGAAGTGTTCTTTTTCGCATGTTATTTGATGCGAAAGTCTCGGAGATTGTAAGAACGGTACTGAAATTCTCGGGCTGGTTTCCTTCGACCTCTGGATTTAGGAGGTACTCGCCAATTTTGGCCACCTGCCGGAGTATCCAACATGCCCTGAGGCTGTGAGTTGGGGTGGCATCCTCTGTACTATGGATCTTGCAGGGTCCATCGAGCCACCTTTCTAGCACGGTTCCGTGCCCCCTAGAGGGTTTTGATTTTTTATTTAATCCGGGCGCTTTACTGTAGTGCGCCCTTTTGATTCGGACGGGATTGCTATTCAAGGCCGGATTATCCCAAAATTTAATTTCGGTTTTCCGAGTTTCCATCGCACAATATTTTTGTACTATGGATGCCAAGTCAGCAAAGCGCGTAATATTACGACGACTTACGGCGTTGAGTATCCCCTTGTCAGTGCAGTTACTGCAGAAGATTGAAATCGCCTCTCCCTCGTGGCAGTCCTTTATCCTGTTCATAAGCAGGAGGAATCTGGCCCAGTAATGATGTACTGTTTCTTCGGGCATCTGCTTGATTTGGGAGAGATCGCTTAAGATCGGACGGGCGGAATTCATTAGATCTGATACCTCGCCCGGTTTGCTGTTCGGAGGCCGAACGACCTCCGGATTCCGAGGTCCGGAGTCCTGTATGTTTTCCGGTTTGCCTGGTTCCAAGCCCATGTCTTGGGTTGTATCCTCCCCTCCATGAATATCCGGCAGGGAGGGTTCCGGAATTCGGACGTAACTGGTCCTTAAGATTGATGAAGGGTCACCGCATTGCGTTTCCACCACAGCAACATGATGGGTGGCTTGGGGAGAGTTGATCTCCCTTAGATCGGGTTTAGGCCCAACCTGGTCGTAGTTTGTAGCGACCCCCAAGGCGGCGATGCGATCCAGGAGCTCGTTTATGGAGGAGAGCTCCACCGGATCTAGCTGCTCGGCCAATTCCGAGCTGACGCGGAGATTGTTTTCGATGACCCAAGAGGTCACCGTCGGCGTAATGGCCGAACGGGCGGTCATGAGAAAACCACCCAGCCGGAGGGTTTGGCCGATAGCCAAAGCTCCCTCAGCGACGGCGCCGTCTTTAAAGACGGGAAAAGGCATCCTACCTGATCGCGACGGCACAGAGGAACTCTCAATGAAAGCACCAATGTCGGTGTCAAAACCGGCGGATCTCGGGTAGGGGGTCCCGATCTGTGCGTCAAGGTCGGATGGTAACAGGAGATAAGGGACACTTTATTTGACCCAGGTTCGGGCCCTCTCGATGGGGGTAAAACCCTACTCCTGCTAGATTAATATTGATGATATGGGTAGTACAAGAGTAGATCCACCACGAGATCAAGGAGGCTAAACCCTCGAAGCTAGCCTATAGGTATGACGATGGTTATGATGTGTTCGTCCTACGGACTACAACCCTCCGGTTTATATAGGCACCGGATAGGGTTAGGGTTACACAGAGTCGGTTACATTGGTAGGAGATCTTGAATATCCGCACGCCTAGCTTGCCTTCCACGCCAAGGAAAGAACCTTCCGAACACGGGACGAAGTCTTCAATCTTGTATCTTCATAGTCCTGGAGTCCGGCTGAAGATATAGTTCGGCTATCCGAACACCCCCTAATCCAGGACTCCCTCAACCGCATTGCAGATGCTTGCATATGGCACGACCCTGATTCGTGGGACGAATAGCCCCGGATGCCTGAGAGCACATGCGGAGACGTCGTGGTCAGATTTGCTACTTTCGTGGTCGAGGTGTTTGGACCTTATTACTTGAGAGAACCAATTGTCGCAAACACCGAGAGGCTCTTGGCAATGTCTGAAGCAAGAGGGTGGGTAGGTTTGATCGGATCTCTTGACTGCATGCATTGGAGATGGAAGAACTGTCCAAAAGATCTACAAGGGCAATATCAGGGTCATGTACGCAGTCCACCATCATTCTTGAAGCAGTTGCGTCACATGATTTCTGGATTTGGCATGCCCAGGTCTCATAATGACATCAATGTGCTGCATCTATCTTCCATTGTTTGCTAGGTTGACTGAAGGGAAAGCTCCTCCTTTGCAACTATACAATCAATGAGCATGAATACAACATGGACTACTATCTAGTTGACTGTATCTATCCTTCTTGGGCTAACTTTATCAAGACCATCTCTGAGCCAGTTGGTCAGAAAAGGTCTCCCTTTGCCGAAAGACAGGAAGCAACTAGAAAGGATGTCAAGAGGGCATGTGGATTTCTCTAGGACATGTTTTGTAGTTGTTAGTGGACCTGCTAAATAATGGGATCCGGTGACCTCGTGGGAGGTGATGACATGTGTGATCATGCACAACATGATCGTGGAGAATGAGGGTGAAGATGCTGCTCCGACTCTTGAATTTGGGAACATGGGTGATCTTATCAAACTTCTAGATCAGAACCCTACGACGTTTTTCAAATGCATTAACAAATTCAACATCAAGTAATTAATGGGCAACTTAAAGATGATTTGATTGAGCATCTCTAAGCAGTTAAAGGGAACAACTAAAACATATGTGCTACTTGAATTCAAATTCAAATTATTTTAATTTAAAAACTTTGTTGGATTGTAATATTTAAACTAGAATTTCCGCTGCATTTGAACATTTTCAATCATGTACAATTTGATATGCAGTTATTTTAAGCTCGCGGACTTGAAAAAAGAGGAGGAAGCAAATGTGACAATTTTAAATGTCCAACTCATGCATCACTGTCCATGGACAGATACAATGTTTGATTTTGGGGTCGGCGCTAAAGATGCCGTAACAATCCATATAAGAGACGACGTACTCTCTTGTAGCAGTTTCCATGGCCAATCATGGACGCTGTCAGAGGTAATGGAAGAAGTCGTCGCTCCGCGTTCACACTCGAAACGTGGACATTGACCAGCATAATCCTACCATATGCAATATTTATTTATCCAGCGATGATAACAATGCAGTATCGTAGTATTA
The DNA here is from genome assembly GCA_032464435.1 of Aegilops umbellulata. Taxonomy (NCBI): domain Eukaryota; kingdom Viridiplantae; phylum Streptophyta; class Magnoliopsida; order Poales; family Poaceae; genus Aegilops; species Aegilops umbellulata. Next base: position 324,708,240 of record CP136060.1, read on the forward strand.
GTTTACACACGAAGCATCTTCCATCATGTAATCAAGAGGCAGACCCCTGAAAAATGTAACGAAGAGGCGTACATGTGTCATTTCTGAGGTACGGCACGCACATCACCGATTATTATGGACAAAGCAGTTGGCACCTCATTAGGGGTTCGGTAGGCTGCCATGTTAATGCCACCACGCACAGCCCCGACGACCGGTAAGCGGCAGCGGCCGTGCACCACGACTCGAGCCCAAGAAATCACCGAAACCGCGCGTCGCTGTACCGTTTATTTTCTCTGTCAGGGCCAGCGCCGTCGTACATGTACCGATCTCCATCGATCAGGACCTCGTACGGACGCGCTCGTTTTTTCATACCGGCGGTGGATTCGACCTTTTCGTTTCGTTGAGTAAAATCTGTTTTAAACCTTAAATTCATTCTAAAATGAACCTCAACCTTTTAATCCCTGAAATCAGTACCTTGTACTCATGCATCCCGGTCTGATCTCAACCCTATACCTGTGTAGATCAGTTTGACACACATAAAAAATAAATAATTCCACGAAAAAAAGTTTCTACTCTCACTGACTAGATGGACCGACATCTCATATCTATCTCAACAATGCTACATTCACGGGGTTATTACTTGGTTTTACGGAGTTCCTCCTGAGATGGCAGGTTACTATTGGATTAAGGGGGAGGTTGGGCCCCACCCACCTCAAAATCGGGGGGGGGGGGGGGGGGGTGTGGAGAGATTTCATCGTTAGCCCCGTAACAGCTCCGTAAAATGCCCGTGTGTTTAGCATTTTTGTATCTATCTTCTCTCCTAATATCTTCTCCCCCAAATCCCCTTGGTCCTCTCCGCCTTATTTGCTCGCGCACAACCGCTGCCCCGCCTCCTCCGGTGGCTCGCCTCGGGCAGTGCTCCGCCTATCTCACCACCAGGGACTGGGGTCATCTACTAGCAGCGGCGAGCCGCGCCGGAGAGCATCCCGTCCGACCCGGGTTCCATCACCGACCTGACGCGTTCCCAAAACGGAGAGAGGGGGTGAGGAAAACACGAAGGTGGAGTATTGGGTTTCACATAACTGGAGTTGACCACAAACTTTTCTGTGGTGAGCACGGATGGTGACCACGGGAGATATGTGTGGCGAGGGCGTTGCGGCTGCAGGAACAAAAAAATTACGAGGGGAAGATCAAGAGCACGGCGAGAGGAGCGCGTGGATGCGGGGAATCGTGGCTTAACACACCATCGGAGGAGACCAGGCGTGGTAAATTGATCACCGGAGTCGAGGAAGGTGGTGGTCGAGTTGGCGTTGTGGACGTCGAGAGCGGCAACCACCGGTATGGTTTTCTTCCGCTCGTCGATGCAGTCCTCCCGAGACGAATCGCTCGGGAGAAGCACCGTGCAGTTGACGAACGCAGCTGGACAGTCGGCCATAATGTCTCGCATGATACTGCGCAACGCACACCAGTCACCACCATGGAATCCTCCTTGTGTTTCGCCCGTTTACTTTCCGGCCAGTCGCACACTCGCACTCGTAGTGAAGCTCAGCCTGAAGACACGTACGTACATGAATGGCTTGATGCCTTGGTCAATTTCTTTACAAGTAAGCACTAATACGTGGGTCTAGCTTGATCGATCAGACCGATCTCTTCTGGACACACGCACGCGAGACGCCAGACATATGAGCTGCAGCGGATAGCGTGAGTGCGTGAGCCCCTTCTGGGCGGATGCGGACACGAGTAGGACTTGGATTGATTCAGCGGAGAGAGATAGAACGGGGAAGAAGATGAAGATGACATGTGGACCCTCCTAGTCAGTGAGAGCAGCGATGAACTCGGGCAGGATCATTCCTTTCCCGGTCTGCCAAACGGACGTAGGGTTAAACTTGACCGGGATTCATGAGTGCAGAGTACCGATTTCAGGGATTGAAAGGTTGGGGTTCATTTCCAACGAGGCGTATGAATTCAAGGTTTAAATTAAACTTTACTCTGTTTCGTTTGGTTCTCGTCCGTGCTGTGCGACGGCCTGTCCGTCCGGCCCGATCCCTCGTTCGATTTTGGCGGGTGATCCGACCTATTCTTGTCCTTCTCCCCACAGCTCGGCCGATCTCCGCCGCATGTCGCTGGGAAATTTCAGCCCCATCGTCGCACGCGCTCTGAGTCTTCAACCTGTCTTCTCTCCGGCATTGCTGATTTTATTATTTTTTGATTGAGGGGACTCCGGCATTGCTGATGTTGACCCACCGGGGCCGCTATGACGACACGGCCCGACTGTCATCACGGCGTCACGTGGGTACACGAGAGACCCAGATTTGCTCTTTTCAGGAAGAGGTTTTATTTATTTATTTTCGTACTCAAGTCAACCAAGCCGCACGCACGTTACAAAAAACTATTTGTGATGTTAGTCAACTCCTTGGTCATCGAGTTCTCTGTTACACTCCATTGCTGCACAGTTTGGATACACGTAGTATATATGCAAATACTCAGTTTCCGTTTCTCCTGGGTAAGGTAAAGAACAAACGATTTGAGGTGAAAACAGCCTGAAAATAGTAAGATATCTCTCTCAGTCGACATAAAAATGGAACACGGTCGGCGTCGTCGCAGTCTTGCGGACAATATTTTCATCGCTCGGTGGCACGTGAACAACTGCCAATTCACAGCTTGCCGAGTGTTGACGTTGACTGCTTGACAGGAAGGAGCCAGGCAGGGTCTGGGTCTGTGTGTGTCTGCTTGATTATTTCTTTAGAGCATTTCCAGCCATGCCCCAACAGGCCCTTCAGGACGTGTTTTTTTTCACAGGCGACGAAAAATTCTCCCGGTCGCGCTTCGAGGACGCCGTTTTTTGTCGGTACGGTTCATTTTTCGGCCTGGCGATTCCAGGCCGAACTCAATGCACTGGGGGGGGGGGGGGGGGGCTCGGGCGGAAGGGAAAACGGCGCATGGACCACCACTGTCAGGCGAAAAATGTTTTTTCCACCTCCAGATTCGGCCCCGTGCACGCGCTACCCCTTCCGTCGCCGTGCCGAACTTGGCGCCGCCCACTTGCCCACCGCCACTACAAAGGCCATTTCCCCGCCGAGAAAGAGAGGGTTCGTCGCGGCAGCGTCCACCCCACTCCTGGGCGAGCTTTTTCGGCGCCCGGCCACGCAAGCGGGGATACGGGCGGCTGTGCGCCTACCGTGCCCGCCAGGTGTTCGACGATTTGTCTGCTCGGCGATGGACTCCGACGACGAGGAGGCGTTCGCCGCGCTGCTGGAGGATGAAGCCGATGCCGACGCCCAGGACGAAGAGCACCTAATAGTCCTCGCCGCTCTGGCCGGCCTGTTCGCGAGTAATGCAAAGCCGCGGCGAGGTGGCTCGGCGCCGGGCCGGCTGAAGGCTAAGCAGAGACATCGACTGGGAAGGCTATTTCTTGCTCTACGCCGACTACTTCACCGACGCTCCACCGCACAGCGACAAAGTATTTCAGCGCCGTTATCGGATGAGCCGAAAGCTCTTCCTCAGGATTGTGAATTCCATCCGTGAGTTCGCTAGATACTTCAAGTGCAAGAAGGATTGCACTGACACATTTGGATTCACCTCACTTTAGAAGTGCACGACAGCTATGAGGATGCTTGCATACAGAGCTCCCGGTGATTCATTGAAAGACTATGGACGCATGGCCGAGTCAACGACCATTGAGTGTATGTTACAAGTTCTGTAGGGCGGTGGTGGCAGTGTTTGGACCTCAATACTTGCGTTCACCCAATGCTGAAGACACTGCTCGGATTCTAGCATAAAATGCAGCAAGCGGATTTCCTGGGATGCTTGGAAGCATCGACATCATGCATTGGAAATGAAAAAACAGTCCATTTGCTTGGCAAGGGATGTACAAAGGCGCCAAAGGCGGTTGTAGTGTGGTACTTGAGGCAGTGTCCACACAGGACCTCCGGATTTGGCACTCCTTGTTTGGTATGCCTAGAACTCACAATGAAATCAACGTACTGCAATGCTCGAATCACTACAAAAAAAAGACACATCCGTGACATTTTGGGCCTAACGTATTTTTTTCTGTCATACTTATGACACTTCTATGACGATAATTGTGACAAAACCCGGTATCATCATAGATGTGGTGGGCTCCTACTTCTATGACAAAAAATCATGACAAAAAATGGGCTTTTCGTCCTGGGCGGGCCAGAGACGCAGCTGCATGACATTCTTTGGGCCGTCCATGATGAAAAAAACCGTGGTAGAAGCGAGGGAGAGGAAAATATCGGGGTGTTCCTGGTTACGGTGGGTTGTCGGGGCCGAGCAATGCACGTTTCTCTCATACACGCACACGCGTGGGTGCGAGAAGTTGGGCTCTAACTGAACCCGAGCGAGGCGTTGGGCTCTAACTGAACCCGAGCGATTGCACTGCAGGCTACGCGTTACTGAACCCGAGTGAACGACCGATGGATGTTAACTGAACCCGATCGAGCGATTCCTTCGCTACTGCTGCTAACTAAAGCCGATCGATGCTGCCTCTGGATGAACAGTGAGCGTTGCTGGGGGGGTTGGATGAAAATTTCCCGGTGGGAGTGGATGAACAGGACCCTGTGGTGTTGCCTCTGGATGAACAGGACCCTGATCGATCGAGCCGGTTGGGGCTGAATGAACAGGACCCCGTCAAGGGCTGGATGAACAGGACCACCCCGTGGAGGGCTGGATGAACAGTAGACGGTGGAGGGCTGGATGAACAGTAGCCCGTGGAGAGGTGGTTGAACAGGAGCCTGTGGAGAGGGCTGGTTGAACAGTAGCTGGTGGAGTAACGTGCGGTGGAGGTTGGATGAACAGGAGCCCGTGGATGAACAGTCGCAGGTGGAGGCTGGAGGAGGTCGATGGTGGATGAACAGTAGCCCGTGGAGGCTGGAGGGGGTCAACGGTGGAGATGAACAGTATCCCGTGGAGTCCCTTTTTGCGGTATGCCACACCCCTCCCGATGAACAGGACCCCCGTTTCGACCGTAGCGCTCCAACACAAATCTGTTTCCTCCGTTTTGCGGTACGCGACACCCCTCCCGATCAACAGGACCCCCGTTTCGACCGTAGGAGGTCCGTTTCCTTTGTTTTGCGGTACGCCAGACCCCTCCCGATGAACAGGATCCCGTTTCGACCATGGCCGGTCAAACACAATGCCGTTTCCTTCGTTCTGCGGTACGCCAGGCCTCGTTTCCATTGGCTGTTCCGTCCAAGCCCTCCCGATGAACACTACGACGCATTCCGTTCCGACCCAGCCGATTGGCTCCCCATGAACACGACTACGACGCCGTTTCTCTGTTCCGACCCAGCCATGTACACGAGCCCTGGCCGTACGTATGCCCGAGTAGGCGTTCGAGACCCCGCCCGTATGTACGTACGTGGCCGCGTTTTCTTTCTTGCACACAGGCTGTTGTACGTACGTGTACATGCTACATGCGCGCCTCTACTACGACACGTGCACGCTCTACATCGACCAGAATATACGTACACGTTTGCGACCAGAATGAAAACGCTAAGTACGCTTCGACCAGGTGGGTCCCGACTATCAGGCACTTCCTTGCGTGCGAAGATGCAGCTGGTGGGTCCCAGTAGTTAGTGGGGCAAATCGGTTTTTTGCCCGGGCGCACTTCCTTGAATGCGAAGATTTAGCTGGTGGGTCCCAACAGTCAGGGGGGAAACGTTTTTTTGCAAAATACGGTGGCCCGTCCGGTAGGTCCCCGCTGTCAAGTGGAGGAATAATTATTTTGCGCGTAATAAGGAGGCACTTCCTTGCTGCGGCTGTGGACCAGCTGTCAGCCTCTCCACGTATAGTCCACGTCCGATGGAAGCCGTTCCTTAACCATGTTGACCACACCGCGCCGAGAGCACCAGGGCGGTGGACGACGGCGAGGCCTAGGAAGGGGACAACGCGGAGCCGGGGAAGACACGGCAGTGGATGCCCACACGTAGAGGAGTATGAGGGTTCACTGGTTCGCTGCGGTGTGAGGCTTCTGTCGCCTTAGAATAACAGGGGGTGTGGGTGAGTAGAGGGATGGCCTGGCCAGCGGTGGGAGTAGTAGGGGGCGGTGAAGCCTCCGCCGCATCGCAGCCAGCCACGGGAGGCAGGAGCACGAGGCACGCCCGGCGCTGGTTTGGGCGGCTGGAGGTTGAAGAAGCACTACGGCCGTTGGATGGACATCGTACGGTCACTAGAGCTAGAATCGTGCATATTGACTAAGTTGACAAAGCCCTCCGTCCCCGTCGACTTAGTAGGCCCACAAGTGAGCCTGCCACTGTACTGGGTCCCAGCTAGTAGGGGGAGTATTCATTTTTTTTGTGCGTAATAAGGAGGCACTTCCTTGCGTGTGAAGATATAGCTGGTGGGTCCGAGCTGTCAGCGGCGGTAACGTTTTTTTCGTGAAATACAGAGGCCCTTTCGGTGGGTCCCAGATGTCAGGTGGAGGAATCATTATTTTACGCGTAATAAGGAGGCATTTCCTTGCGTGCGGACGTGGACCCAGCTGTCAGCCTCTCCACGTACAGTCCACTTCAGATGCATGTCGGTCGTTGACCACGTTGACCAGGCCGTGCTGAGAGCACCAGGGCGGTGGACGACGGCGAGGCCTAGGAAGGGAACGACACAGAGGCAGGGAAGACTCGGCAGTTGTTTCCCACAAGGAGGGGAGTACGACTGTACGAGCGTTTACTGGTCCGTCTGCTATCACCGGAGAATAACATCAGGTGTGAGGGAGTAAAGGGATGGCTAGGCCAGCGATGGGAGTACGGTGGGGCGGTGAGGCCTGCGCGGCAGCACAACCGGCCGCGGGAAGGAGGGAGCAGGCAGTCCCGCCGGTGCTTTCTTGAGCGGCTGGAGCAGGGAGAGCAGAGATTTAAGAAGCACAACGGCCGTTGGATTGACATCCAACAGTCACTGCTTGTGCGTCAACCTTTTTATAACAAAGCCTCAAATCTGTGGAAAACAGCATACAACCCATCTGCCATTATTTCTAATTATTTACAGCCCATTTGCTAATTCTTAAGGGTTTTTTTGGAGTCCATATTCTTTTTGTTAGCATTACAACCCATATTGTGGCCACGGTTAAAAAATTATACGAAATTTTGCATATTTCGGTGCGGTCCAAACTGTTTTTAATCCCGAAATTTCGAGTCACATTCAAACTGATTTTAAAAGTAAATGTATATCAATATAAAATCCAACAAATTGTCCACGCATAAAAAATAATGCAATTTAAAATCTCGAAATGAAAAAAGGAATTTGAAACTAATTGCTGGTTTGATATGTTTTAAAAATGTACAGCCCATTTCTCATTACTGATAGGCCTTTTTCTCGGCCAGCCGAATGAAGCTCTCCTCGTCTTGAAAGAATTGAACCTAACAGGTCTAACAAAGCGACTTACTTGGCAAATCACAAAAAAACTGGGCTATGGCCATGGACCCAGCTGCGGTTGTGGACCCAGCTGTCAGCCTCTCCACGTACAGTACTCTTCCGATGGAAGTCGGCCGTTGACCACATTGACCATGCCGCGCCGAGAGCACCAACGCGGTGGACGACGACGAGGCCTAGGAAGGGGACGACGCCGGAGCCGGGGAAGACGCGACAGTGGATGCCCACGCGGAGAGGAGTACGATGGTTCACTGGTTCGCTGTGGTGTGAGGCTGCCGTCGCCGCAGAATAACAGGGGGTGTGGGTGAGTAGAGGGATGGCCTGGCCAGCGGTGGGAGTAGTAGGGGGTGGTGAGGTCTCCGCATCATCACAGCGGCCAAGGGAGGCAGGAGCATGCAGCACGATTGGTGCTGGTTTGGGCGGCTGGAGCAAGAAGACCAGAGGTTGAAGAAGCACTATGGCCGTTGGATGAACATCATACGGTAACTGGAGCTAGAATCGTTCATATTGACTAAGTTGACAAAGCCCTCCGTCCCCGTCAACTTGGTAGGCCCACAAGTCAGCCTCCCACTATGCTGGGTTCCAGCTGGCAGGGGGAGTATTCATTTTTTTGTGTAATAAGGAGGCACTTCCTTGCGTGCAAAGATAGCTGGTGGGTCCGACCTGTTAGCGGGGGCATATATTTTTCGCGAAATACAGTGGCCCTTCCGATGGGTCCCAGATGTCAGGTGGAGGAATCAAAGACTTGAGAAGGCATACGGAACAAGCTAGTGTACCAGTAAAGAGACGCTGTTGAGTTTTAGAAAAAAGAGAGACGTGCTCTTGTAGCTGGTTCAAATCCAAACCTAGACTATGACTATATATGGTGCTATGCTTCTCTGCAAGTAATGAAACTGACATATCCAACGTTTGCTTCTCCTCTTCTCTACTTACTCTGCCTAGCATCAGAAGCTCTGGCCGCAGCAACCATGTCCGCTGGCTGCTCGTCCACCTGCTCTTCAGCAGGCAACAACCAAATATGCGCCAAGTCGCCACCCGTACCATTGCCTGTGAGTCTCATCACACCCCCACCGGCACATGCACTGCAGCCGGTTGCTCATCGCAACCTGCTGCCATTGGTGTGGTGCCATTGCTGCAAATCACGCAGAGTCATCCGTCGCATCTCAACCACAATCCTCAACCCTGGCCGAGTCTTCTACAAATGCCCGAATCATGGGGTAATAATATGTTTAAGTGTTGTTCTGCTACTTTCAGTTGCTGACTTTTTTAATAGTTTGGTTGATGATCTTCCAATTTGATTCGTGCAGAAAAGGGAAGATTCGTGTGATTTGTATTTCTAGGAAGTTGCTGATGTGGGGGGAGTGCAACTACGCTGATTATTTGGTTAGCCGAGGAATCCCAATACCAGCAGGTTGGGGTGTTGGACAAGTGACTGAAGGAACGACAGAAGAGGAAGATGCAGAGCAGAAGGTTAAAGATGAAGTTCCTCTGATCATGGCCAAGCAACAGCTGCTGAACGGCCTTGATAGCAATGAGGAGATGAAAGAGCTTGTGAAAATAATGGGCAAATCGATGTGCTTTGTAGGATGATTGTCTCTTTATTAGCAGTGTATGTAGCACTCGTGTTGTATTCAGTGGCTATGACATGAGAACTTTGCTGAAACTAGTAATAAATGAAACCTGTGTAGCAGGCTGGGCGTAGTGTTGTGAACATCTAATGATTTCTATTAACGGAAATCAGGGGGTATCCCCTTTTGCTCATAAATAAATAAATAGCAGAGGCCCTTTTGGTAATAAATAAATAAATTAGCAGAGGCCCTGTCGGGTCAGCTTTGTTCTCATTCGAAGACTTTGAGCAAATTGCAGTCCAACAACAAACTATGTCATCAAATTCAAGTAATATGAGTACAACTAAACAACAATGTCATCATGTTTTAGTCGTCATACAATCACCAAACACAAATCAACATACATAACAAGTGATGTTCTCACATGAAAATACTAAACAACATGTTCATCAGGTTTCAGTTGTCATAGCAAACACAATTTCACATAGTAGATAAAAAACGTCTTCTGACAGGCAAATACGACAAAAGCAATGTAATCATCATCTGTAGCAGCAGCGCCAACATCTTCGCCATGTGTATCAGTCTGAATTGTAATTCCCCACGGTGTCATCTTCTTCTTCGTCCTCAATGTCCTCAAACGTTGGCTTCTTCTTGATCAACTCTTGTATGTCCACAGCACGACAGGTAATCTTTTCGCCGGCATCATTGACGTGATGGTTCTCAAAGATATTAGGAAGATCTGTGTTATCTTGTACATCAGGAGCAGTGTAAGCATCATCTTGTTGTGCAACTTCATTAAACGAATTCCTCTGCTCAAACCTTTGCAATACTCTCCAGTCATCGCTACGTGCAAATGTGTCTTCCAAGAAAAATATCTATGTTGCTTGATTTACCAAAATAAAAGGCTCATTGGTCTGGTACGCCGCCTTGACATTGATGGATTTGAAATAATCATCAGCTCTGGGTTTTGCGATCCTGAAAAACAGGTTATACCAACGACAGCACAACAGAACCACACACCAATGATCCTCGAAACTGGAGATATACTGCAACTGAACAATGTTTGTTATGTTAGCATACATTTCAGTTGTCTCTTTGTCATACGTATCCGTGCTCATGATGGCACTGTTTTGTGTCTTCCTGCCTTCGTCTCGTGCAAGGGTGTTGTAGCGCACATCTCCAACAACGCAAGGTTAATAATGTCTTACCCGAGTATCAGGACCCATTGCTAGTGTGTAAATGGCATCATCAACTGCCTGCCCATCCTCCCGCATCTTATTAACCTATGGTTAGAAAATAGACAAGTTGATCATCTTATGTACTCAATATATCAAAAAAACTGACAATGCAATTCAAAAGCTTACATGGCTCTTGAACCATTTCGCAAATCCTGCCATAACCAGTTTGTCAATGTTTCTTGGATTTTGTGGCAGTAACTCCTTTTTGTAGATGCTGCACAACATAGTGATCGCGTCAAACATCTAAATATATAAGAATGTGCTACAAGTTTAGTAGATTACGTTGTATAAGCTGCAATACTTAGCAGTTACTTGATATAAGGTAGTATCTCAGGACAGTTATTCAACACATACCAAACCATTTTGTCCAAATCTTTAGGTTTGTCCTCTTGTCGACTCTTCCCTGTAACTCGAACAGAATAATCGAAAACATTGAGCCCGCGATTGTCTTCATCCACCTCTTTGCTAAGCTGATCAGCTGTTTCAATGTATTTTGAGCAGAATGTCAATACTTCTGTAGCAATGTAGGCCTCTGCAATGGAACCCTAGGGTCTAGCTCTGTTCCTAACATAGCCCTTGAAAGTGCCTAGCCACCTTTCAATAGGGTACATCCAGCCATACTGTACTTGACCTCTAAGTAGTGCCTCATCAGGTAGATGAACAGCCAAATGCACCATCACATCAAAGAAGGCTGGAGGATATATCTTCTCAAGGTCGCATAGGATAGTTGGTATCTTGTCTCTAAGACGCTCCAAAGAATCTATCCTGATATTTCTACTGCAGAGTTCCCTGAAGAATTGTCCCAACTCTGCAACTGCTCTGTATAAGTCAGGGCGGACCAATCCTCTAAGGATAATAGGTAAAACCCTTTGAAGTAGGACGTGGCAGTCATGAGTTTTCAACCCTTGTACCTTGTTTCCATCTGCACTGACTCTCCTTTCAGGGTTGGAAGCAAATCCATGTGGGAATCTCACACGTGACAGGACCTCACAGAATTCTTTTCTTTTTACCTTGTCCAAGACGTACACAGCTGGTGCCATACCCCGTGGTTTACCTTCATCTTGCACGTGCAAATCCTGTCTGATACCCAGGTGTGTCAAATCAATCCTAGATTTTAAGGTATCTTTCATCTTGCCTTCAATATTAAGAAGTGTGCCGATAATGCTGTCACATATATTTTTCTCGATGTGCATCACATCAAGATTATGCCGCAGATCCAAATCTTTCCAATACTCAAAGTCCCACAAAGTGGACCTGCGGGTAAACAATAATCTCTTTTCTGCCCTACCACGTTTCCTTTTCCCACTACCATTACCAGGATGGTTTCCTGGTGTAATATGCCTGACCTTCTCTAATTCCACTTGCAACTCATCGGCGGTGAGCCTCTTTGGCACATCACGGTTTTCATGCTTTGCATTGAACACATGTCTTCGGTATTTTCTAGGATGCGGCTTGTCCTTGGCAAGGAAACGACGGTGTCCAATGTAACAGATCTTGCTAAGTATTGCGTATGATAGAGGATTCCTGTCACAGCAAACACATGCATTATAACCATGTGTCGTTCGCCCTGACATAGTGTCCAAAGCCGGATAATCATGGATGCACCAAATTATAACAGCATGCAGAAAGAAATCAGCTGGTGGGCTGCTATATAGGTCTCGAGTGAGAACACCCCTCCATAGCTATTGAAGTTCCTCCACAAGAGGCTCCATGAACAAATCAAAATCCTTTCCATGACTTTTTGGACCTGGGATGAGCAAGGCCATCATGTAGTTTGATTCTTTGGTGCAGACATTTGGAGGCATGTTGTAAGGGATAACAAGCAGTAGCCACATGCTATATGTGGCGCTCTGGTGGCCAAATGGGTTAAATCCATCTGAAGCTAAGCCAAGTATAATGTTTCTCGGGTCAGCAGCAAAATTTTCATGTTTCTGATTGAAGCTTTTCCACTCACTACCATGTGATGGATGGCTCATTACATTCTGATCTCTGTACTCCTGGTTCCTAGAATGCCACAGTACATCCTCTCTTGTTTCAGCATCATGAAACAACCTCTGCAATCTTGGTGTAATTGGAAAATGTCTCAGAACATTATGAGGAATCCTCTTCACAGCATCGCCATCTTTCCATATTGATGATTTGCATTTCGGGCATTCACTTAACCTGGCATAATCCTTCGGGAACAAAACACAATTATTCTTACAAACATGGATCATATCATATCCAATTCCAACTGCACGATGGAAATTCTTCATTTTACTGTAGGTGTGTGGCAGCTCAGACGCATCTGGGAAAGCTTTGCGGAAAGCATCCAACATCGCATCAAATGATTTGTTGGTCATCCGCTCAGATGTCTTCACCTGAAGAAAGGTGACCATAGATGAGAATACTGACAGCTTATTTCCTGGGGTGACAACCACGTTGCATTGTTCCAACATGCGGGCCCACCGTTTTTCTTCTGCAGGTGAAAGTTCACGGAATGCATGAGCATTTCGTAGCATTGTGTTAATGTTGGTCAAACTCACTGGCTCCGCCACCACCACCTCCTCCTCCTCTTCCACCTGAGCATCAGGCAGATCAAGATGGTGATCTGCTGCTTCCACGTAGTCAATAACATTGACGTTCATAGCTTCACCATGATGAACCCACCTAGTATATGTGACCGACATCCCATACAAGTGTAGATGATTTTGCACAGTTGACTGGGGTCTTGTAACTAAATTCATACAACTGCTACACGGGCAGAGCACATCTCATTTCGGACCACCGTACTCAGCTCTGATAAAGTTCATGAAGTTTTCAACCCCCTCGACATATGCAGCAGAGAATCTTATAGCAGAAGTTATCCAAGTCCTGTCCATTTGTTAGACATACAAATTAGTTCTTATACTAGATATTACAGGAAAAACATATATGCTTTTTTATGAAGTCCAGAAAAAAATACCTAGGTCGATGTCTAAAGCTATGGCAAGATATTTGGACGAGCAGATCTAAGTAACGAAATATATGTAAAGCTAATTCAGCAAACATATTTGAGTGCTAAATTATGGTAGGCTGATTCAGCAGTCAATGAGGTCGAGCACACAACCATCAAACTATCGAAGGCCATCGCAGCAACAAAGATCGAGTATAAAATGGTGTAGAGCTATTTCACCTAACAGATTGGCTACTAGACCATGGCAATCTACATCACAATAAATATATGGCAGGATATTTTAGCAACTAATCGGCCTTGGCATGCCATCTCAGCTAAGCAGATTGAGTGCAGAACAGGGCAAGGAAGCTTCTTAAGCAGAGCATATTGACTATAAACTACTTCGGCAAACAGTGAGATTAACAACGTCTATCAGCTAACATTCAACGCTACACCAACATGCACGGGGCTTCAGTCTAGAATGCACGTACCGTGGGAGAAGCTGAACGCCGTGCGTCTCCACACGAATGTCGCCAGCGGTGGCGGCGCTGACCGCCGTGCGCTGATACGTCTCCGTCGTATCTACTTTTCCAAACACTTTTGCCCTTGTTTTGGACTCTAACTTGCATGATTTGAATGGAACTAACCCAGAGTGACGCTGTTTTCAGCAGACTTTCCATGGTGTTATTTATGTGCAGAAACAAAAGTTCTCGGAATGATCTGAAATTCCACGGAACGTCTATTTGGAAATAATAAAAAATCCTTGCAAAAGGTGAATACCAGGAGGCCCACACCCTAGCCACGAGGGTGGGGAGCGCCCCCCCCTAGGGCGCACCCCCTACCTCGTGGGCCCCCTGGAGCTCCTCCGACCTCAACTCCAACTCTATATATTTGCTTTCGGGGAGAAAAAAATGATAGAGAAGGATTCATCGTGTTTTACGATATGGAGCCGCCGCCAAGCCCTAAAACCTCTTAGGAAGGCTGATTTGGAGTCCGTTCGGGGCTTCGGAGAGGGGGATTCGTCGCCATCGTCATCATCAACCATCCTCCATCACCAATTTCATGATGCTCACCGCCGTGCGTGAGTAATTCCATCGTAGGCTTGCTAGACGGTGATGGTTGGATGAGACCTATCATGTAATCGAGTTAGTTTTGTTAGGGTTTGATCCCTAGTATCCACTATGTTCTAAGATTGATGTTGCTATGACTTTGCTATGCTTAATGCTTGTCACTAGGGCCCGAGTGCCATGATTTCAGATCTGAACCTATTATGTTTTCATGAATATATGTGTGTTCTTGATACTATCTTGCAAGTCTATAGTCACCTACTATGTGTTATGATCTGGCAATCCCGAAGTGAGAATAATCGGGACCACTCCTGGTGATGACCATAGTTTGAGGAGTTCATGTATTCACTATGTGCTAATGCTTCGTTCCAGTACACTATTAAAAGGAGGCCTTAATATCACTTAGTTTCCATCAGGACCCCGCTGCCACGGGAGGGTAGGACAAAAGATGTCATGCAAGTTCTTTTCCATAAGCACGTATGACTATATTCGGAATACATGCCTACATTACATTGATGAATTGGAGCTAGTTCTGTGTCACCCCATGTTATGATTGTTACATGATGAACCACATCCGGCATAATTCTCCATCACCGATCCAATGCCTACAAGCTTTTCATATATTGTTCTTTGCTTATTTACTTTTCCGTTGCTACTGTTACAATCACTACAAAATACCAAAAATATTACTTTTGTTACCGTTACCACCACTATCATATTACTTTGCTACTAAATAGTTTGCTGTAGATACTAAGTTATCCAGGTGTGGCTGAATTGACAACTCAGTTGCTAATACTTGAGAAGATTCTTTGGCTCCCCTTGTGTCGAATCAATAAGTTTGGGTTGAATACTCTACCCTCGAAAACTGTTGCGATCCCCTATACTTGTGGGTTATCAAGACTATTTTCTGGCGCCGTTGCCGGGGAGCATAGCTCTATTCTTTGAGTCACTTGGGATTTATATCTGCTGGTCACTATGAAGAACTTGAAGGACGCTAAGACAACAATTTATCCCTCAACTACGAGGGGAGGTAAGGAACTGCCATCTAGCTCTGCACTTGATTCACCTTCTGTTTTGAGTAAGCTTGCAACACCTAAACCTGCTTCTGCTATTCGTTCTGATATGTCGCATGTTATTGATGATGCCACTTCTGCTATGCATGATACTTATGATGAAACTACTTCTATGCTTGATACTACTGTGCCACTTGGTGAATTTCTTGATGAACAAATTGCTAGGGCTAGAGAGAAATAAATTATTGAAACTGATTATATTGATGAAAGTGATGATGAAGACTTGCCTGTTATTTCTGAGGGTTATGTTTTTGATAAAGAAGCTTCTTTAGCTATTTTAGCTTGCAAAGATAGATACAAACTCAAGAGGTTATTAGCTAAATGGAATCAACAATCTCTTAATGATAGAATGAAACCTGACCCTGCTTTTGCTACTTCACCTATCTGTGTTACCGATAAGGATTATGAATTCTCTGTTGATCCTGATGTAATTACTTTGGTTGAATCTGATCCTTTTCATGGCTATGAATCTGAAACTGTTGTGGCACATCTTACTAAATTAAATGATATAGCCACCCTGTTCACCAATGATGAGAGATCTCGCTACTTTTATATCCTTAGAATATTTCCGTTCTCATTGAAGGGTGATGCTAAGATATGGTTTAATTTTCTTGATCCTGGTTGTGTGCGTAGTCCCCAGGATATGATTTATTACTTATCGGCTAAATATTTCCCTACTCATAAGAAACAAGCTGCTTTGAGGGAAATATACAATTTTGTGCAAATTGAAGAAGAGAGTCTCCCACAAGCTTGGGGGAGGCTTCTCCAATTACTTAGCGCTTTGCCTGATCATCCTATTAAGAAAAATGAAATACTTGATATCTTTTATAATGGACTAACCGATGCTTCCAGAGATTACCTGGATAGTTGTGCTGGTTCTGTTTTCAGGGAAAGAACACCGGATGAAGCTGAAATTCTATTGAATAATATGTTGACAAATGAAAATAATTGGACACTTCCTGAGCCAATGCCTGAGCCTATTCCTAAACCAACTCCGAAGAAGAGAGGTGTTCTATTTCTCAGTCCTGAAGATATGCAAGAGGCAAAGAAATTTATGAAAGAAAAAGATATTAAAGCTGAAGATGTTAAGAATTTACCTCCTATTGAACAAATACATGGTCTTAATCTACCGCCTGCTGAAGAAACATATGATCTTAATCCATTACCTATTGAAGAAACTCATGGTCTTGATAACCCGACACAGGTAGTAAAGGTAAATTCTCTCTATAGATATGATAAAGCTGAAATCCCTCCTACTAAAATTTATAGCCAATGCTTGAATGAGTTTGATAACTTTATTGTCAAACAAGAAAACTTCAATGCTTATTTTGGTAGACAATTGAAATACAATTCAGATACGCTTGAGCACTTGGGTGATTATATGTCTAGAGTTAAAGGTGAACTTAAACTCATTACTAAACATGCTTCTATGGTTACCACTCAAGTAGAACAACTACTTAAAGCTCAAAATGATTTGCTCAATGAAATGAATAGTAAGAAAAATGTTTATGTTGTTAGAGTGGTTACTAGAACGGGTAAAATGACTCAGGAACCTTTGTATCCTGAAGGCCACCCTAAGAGAATTGAGCAAGATTCTCAGAGAAATAATATAGATGCACCTAGTCCTTCTAAAAAGAAGAAAAATAAAAATGATAGGACTTTGCATGCTTCTAGTGAACCTATTGCTGAAACACCTGAGAATCCAAATGATATTTCTATTTCTGATGCTGAAACACAATCTGGTAATGAACATGAGCCTAGTGACAATGTTAATGATGATGTTCATGAGGATACTCAACCTAGTAATGATAACGATGTAGAAATTGAACCTGCTGATGATCTTGATAACCCACAATCAAAGAATCAACGTTATGATAAGAAAGACTTTGTTGCTAGGAAACATGGTAAAGAAAGAGAACCATGGGTTCAGAAACCCATGCCTTTTCCTCCCAAACCATCCAAGAAAAAGGATGATGAGGATTTTGAGCGCTTTGCTGAAATTATTAGACCTATCTTTTTGCGTATGCGATTAACTGATATGCTCAAAATGAATACTTATGCTAAGTATATGAAATATATTGTTACAAATAAAAGAAAGATACCGGAAGCTAAAATTTCCACCATGCTTGCTAATTACACTTTTAAGGGTGGAATACCTAAGAAACTTGGAGATCCAGGAGTACCTACTATACCATGCTCCATTAAAAGAAACTATGTTAAAACTGCTTTATGTGATCTTGGAGCCGGTGTTAGTGTTATGCCTCTCTCTTTATATCACAGACTTGATTTGAATAAGTTGACACCTACTGAAATATCTTTGCAAATGGCTGATAAATCAACTGCTATACCTGTCGGTATTTGTGAGGACGTCTGTTGTGGTTGCAAACGTTACCATTTTAATGGACTTTGTTATTCTTGATATTCCCGAGGACGATAGTCTGTCTATTATTCTTGGAGGACCCTTTTTGAATACTGCAGGGGCTGTTATTGATTGCAACAAAGGCAATGTCACTTTTCATGTTAATGGTAATGAGCATACGATACAATTTCCAAGGAAACAACCTCAAGTTCATAGTATCAATTCTATTGGAAAAATTCCATCGATTATTTTTGGAGGTTTTGAATTTCCTCTTCCTACTGTCAAGAAGAAATATGATATTCTTATTATAGGGGATGTGCATATCCCCGTTGAGGTAACATAGTGTTATTCGAAATATCTCCAGTTCCATGTTATTCGGAATGAGTTTGTTAACAAGACTTGATCAACCTTGTTAGTGGATTCCTTTTTATGAGCATGAGATGCATGAAACTAGAAGGCACAACCTTCTGTACCCTCTCTCTATTTTCTGTTATTTAGTTGAAATAAAGTAAAAATAGTATTTTCTGTCTGTTTCCTGATTTATCTGTGCAATGTAAAAATACCCCGAAAATAAAAGTTCTCCAAATGCCCTGAAAATGGAATATGATTTTTTTGGAATATTTGAGAATATTTGGCACTGAGAACACATCAGGAGGGGCAAGCACCTGGCCACGAGGGTGGAGGGCGCGCCCTACCCCCCAGGGGCGCCCCCTGCCTTGTGGGCCCATGGTGGCCGTCCTCCACTTATTCCTGCACCCACACACTCCTTCTTCCTCCCAAAAAATCACCATCCAGCTCAAGCACGAGTTCTAGCTCATTTTGCTGTGATTTTCGATCTCCTTGCTCAAAGCACCTCTCACAAAACTGCTTGGGGGGGGGATTGTTCCTTGGTATGTGACTCCTCCATTGGTCCAATTAGTTTTTGTTCTAGTGCTTCATTCATTGCAAATTTGTGCTGCATAGGTGACCATGTTCTTGAGCTTGCATGTCAAATTTATATGGTTCCAAGTAGTTCTAATGCTTGATATAGGCTCTAGGCACTTGTAGGAGTAGTTGCTATCAATTTTATTGAGTTTGGTTCACTTTTATTTGAAGTAACTAAAAATTTCAGAATTTTTCAGAAAATAATGAAGAGATTTTTGAGGGGCTCATCGAGCTGAAGTTCGAAGGAAAAGCAAAGTCAAGAAGCACAGAGGCCCAAATATAATTTGCCTCGCACCACGGAGGTTCGGCCGTGTGAATGGCCTTCCGATGATTTCTTGAGAGAAGCCGGGATTTATGATGATTTCTATTCATTGGCTGAGAATGCTGGCCTCACCGACTTCCTCCGCGACCAACGCAATCAGTATCTCGTACTCACCAATACTTTTGTGCAAAACTTCTACTATTATCCTAAGGAATCACCTCCTTCAGTAGAGTTTCATTTATATGATGTTGTTAAGAAGATGGCACTAGATGAATTTTGCAAGGTTTGCAAAATACCCTTCGAGGGTTCCTTAGATGAACCACATCGTAAAGATGTGGATGGGTTTATTTACACTATTACTGTAGGGGAAACTAGGAAGGTTTCCGATGCAAGAATCACTAGCATACATTTTCCTGTTTTACGCTACTTTGCAATATTTGCTAGACGTTGCTTGATTAGTCGCGGAAACTGTGGAAACCTTAGTGTTCCTGATATTATCATTTTGTTCCATGGTTTATTTTCCGATAACACTGTTAGTATGGACGGCATTATTGCTAAACGGTTAAGTCTGAACCGTACTAAGGGTCCCATCTTTGGAGGTATTTATGCTTCATGCCTTGCTGCACATTATAACATACCTATTAGGCACTATGAAAAAGGAGAAAAATTGTTGCCCACTGCTTTTTTAGATTATAAGAGTATGGTAGCGCATGACTTTATTGTTAAGAATAGGGAAGGGGCACTTAAATACAAATTGTTCTTTGATAAACATCACCCTGAGACTATTACCTTGCCTGATCCTTCCTTGTTTGATTTATCTGAAGGTCCATACCTCATTCCGTTGGCAGCCATTCACGCCTACCGGAACCCTACACCAGGCACGGAGCCGGAACCACAATTTGAACCTCCACGACAGTCTAATTATCAGTGGGATCCGGAGATGATTTCAAGCCAGTGGCAGTCAGAGTCCTCTTCATCTCAGTACAATCCCGGCTACAACTATGGATATCCTCCAGGCCATCCTTGGCAATAAACCAACTTAGGACAAAAGCCTAAGCTTGGGGGAGTACGTATTTCCCACCGACATTACATTCATGTTCACACACTCATCGCTAGATGTCGGTGCTCATACTTTTTCACTGTAATATCCATGCTAGTGTATTTTCCTTTTTCCTGCTTTCTTCTTGTGTGTTTGATAAACCTTAAGAAAAAACAAAAAACAAAATAGTGTAGCTTTTAATTAGTTTACTTTTCTTGCTGTAGTAGTAATAATGAAAAAGAAAACCCAAAAATATTTCACGTTCTTCTTTTGCTTGTTGGGAGCTTTCACGTGTAAATAGTTTTTATTTCTTTTCTTTTCTTTGGGGGTCGATAGTAGAAGACCATAATTAAATTGTTGAAGTGGCTCTTATATGCTTTATTGTTGATTTAACCAAGAGCCCATATTGCGTGGTCTTCTCTTGTTCATTGAATGCTCGCAGATTCCAGCTTAGTCCAATGCACGTGCACTCTTATTATTATTCACATTGTTCAGTCGTGCAAGTGAAGGGCAATTATGACGATATATGATGGACTGACTGAGATGAGAAAAGCTGGTATGAACTCGACCTATCTTGTTTTTGAAAATATGATTAGTTCATCGTTCCTGATTCAGCCTATTATGAATGAAACATATTTGCAATGACAATTAGAGATTATAGTTGCTCATGCCATGCTTAATTAGCTAGGAGTCTATAATGGTTTACCTTGCGTGCCAACATGCTATTGAAATGGTTGTGATGTGGTATAGTGGGGTGGTATCCTCCTTTGAATGATTTAAGTGACTCGACTTGGCACATGTTCACACATGTAGTTGAAACAAATCAACATAGCCTTCACGATATTATGTTCATGGTGGATTATATCCTACTCATGCTTGCACCCAATGTTTATTAATTTTAATGCATGTTCATGACTGTTGTCGCTCTCTAGTTGGTCGCTTTCCAGTCTCTTTCTAGCCTTCACTTGTACTAAGCGGGAATACTGCTTGTGCATCCAATCCCTTAAACCCCAAAGTTATTCCATATGAGTCAACCATACCTTCCTATATGCGGTATCTACCTGCCGTTCCAAGTAAATTTGTATGTGCCAAACTCCAAACCTTAAAATAAACATTCTGTTTTGTATGCTCGAATAGCTCATGTATCAACTAGGGCTGTCTGTATCTTCCATGTTAGGCGGGTTATTCTCAAGAGGACTGGACTCCGCTCCTCATTCACGAGAAAATGGCTGGTCACCGGGATGCCCAGTACCATGCTTTATGCAAACTAAATCAAAATAATTGCAAACAAAACTTCCCCCGGGACTGTTGCTAGTTGGAGACACTCGTTGTTTCAAGCAAGCCATGGATTGATGCTTGTTGGTGGAGGGGGAGTATAAACTTTACCATTCTGTTTGGGAACCGCCTATAATGTGTGTAGCATGGAAGATATCGCAATCTCTTGGTTGTTATGTTGACAATGAAAGTTTGCCGCTCAAAATATTATTTATCTCTATTTCAAAACCGAGTTCTGGCATCTCTACAAATCCCCGCTTCCCTCTGCGAAGGGCCTATATATTTACTTTTATGGTGAGTCATCACCCTCTCATTAAAAAGGACTAGCTGGAGAGCGCAGCTGTCATTTGCATTCATTACTATTAATTTATATTGGGTATGACTGGATCTCTTTTACCATGAATTACAATGTTTAGTCAGTCCTTGATCTTTAAAGGTGCTCTGCATTTATGTTTTGCGGTCTCAGAAAGGGTTAGCGAGATACCATCTTATTATATCATATTATGATTTTTTTGAGAAAGTGTTGTCATCCGAGATTTATTATTATGGCTTGCTAGTTTATTATGCCATTGATATGAGTAAACTTGAGACCTAAGAGTTATTGTGAATGTGGTTAGTCATAATCTTTGTTGAAAACTTGAATGCTGGCTTTACATATTTACAACGCAAGAGCAAACAAAGTTTGTAAAAGTTTTTCTTTATCACTTTTAGTTTGTCAACTGAATTGCTTGAGGACAAGCAAAGGTTTATGCTTGGGGGAATTGATACGTCTCCGTTGTATCTACTTTTCCAAACACTTTTGCCCTTCTTTTGGACTCTAACTTGCATGATTTGAATGGAACTAACCCGGACTGACGCTGTTTTCAGCAGACTTTCCGTGTGCAGACACAAAAGTTCTCGAAATGACCTGAAACTCCATGGAATGTCTATTTGGAAATAATAAAAAATCCTTGCAAAAGATGAATACCAGGGGCCCACACCCTAGCCACGAGGGTGGGGGGCGCGCCCCCCTAGGGCGCGCTCCCTACCTTGTGGGCCACCTGGAGCTCCTCTGACCTCAACTCCAACTCTATATATTTGCTTTCGGGGAGAAAAAAATGAGAGAGAAGGATTCATCGCATTTTAGATACGGAGCCGCCGCCAAGCCCTAAAACCTCTCGGGAGGGCTGATCTGGAATCCGTTCGGGGCTCCGGAGAGGGGGATTCATCGCCATCGTCATCATCAACCATCCTCCATCACCAATTTCATGATGCTCACCGCCATGTGTGAGTAATTCCATCGTAGGCTTGCTGGACGGTGATTGGTTGGATGAAATCTATCATGTAATTGAGTTAGTTTTGTTAGGGTTTGACCCCTAGTATCCACTATGTTCTGAGATTGATGTTGCTATGACTTTGTTATGCTTAATGCTTGTCACTAGGGCCCGAGTGCCATGATTTCAGATATGAACCTATTATGTTTTCATGAATATATGTGTGTTCTTGATCCTATCTTGAAAGTCTATAGTCACCTACTATGTGTTATGATTCGGCAACCCCGAAGTGAGAATAATCGGGACCACTCCCGGTGATGACCATAGTTTGAGGAGTTCATGTATTCACTATGTGCTAATGCTTTGTTCCGGTACTCTATTAAAAGGAGGCCTTAATATCCCTTAGTTTCCATTAGGACCCCACTGCCACGGGAGCGTAGGACAAAAGATGTCATGCAAGTTCTTTTCCATGAGCACGTATGACTATATACGGAATACATGCCTACATTACATTGATGAATTGGAGCTAGTTCTGTGTCACCCTATGTTATGATTGTTACATGATGAACCACATCTAGCATAATTCTCCATCACCGATCCAATGCTTACGAGCTTTTCATATATTGTTCTTTGCTTATTTACTTTTCCGTTGCTACCGTTACAATCACTACAAAATACCAAAAATATTACTTCCGTTACCGTTACCACCACTATCATATTACTTTGCTACTAAATAATTTGCTGCAGATACTAAGTTTTCCAGGTGTGGCTGAATTGACAACTCAATTGCTAATACTTGAGAATATTCTTTGGCTCCCCTTGTGTCGAATCAATAAATTTGGGTTGAATACTCTACCCTCAAAAACTGTTGCGATCCCCTATACTTGTGGGTTGTCATGCGCCTCCACAAGAATGTCGCCAGCGGTGGCGGCGCGGCTAGAGGACGGCAGTCTATGAGAGAGTACTGTGGGAGCGAGAGGATCGCCATGCATCCCCTCGACGAACTGAGGGCAGCTTTGGCAGAGCGAATGGAGTGGAGGGGGACGGGGGGAGGGGGGTTTGGGGAATATTATTGGCTAGTTGGCCGAAGGGCGGTTGAATCTAGGATCTGGGGGGAATTTTTGGGTTGGGGGAGGATTTTCGCGCGATGGGCGGGGGGAGTTTGGCGCATGGTCAGTTTCTCCAAGTGCAGTCCCATGTGTCAGTGAAGAGGCAAGCCAAAGCGTGTTCTATTTGCGTGAGCCGTGTGCAGGACCGAACGTGTGTGGGGTGCAATGTGACCATGACCGGGGTGCTGCCTTTTTTCCTTTTAAACTAGGTGCTTCGCCCCCTCAAAAAAAACTTGTTGCTTCGCGCTATCCATCGATACTACTACTAGTAATCTGGTAATCCCGACTAAAATGGCGCGGCCTGGTCTTTTCCTGCACGATATGCTGGGAGGTTGGTCTAGTTGGGTTTTTTAGGACGACTAATGCTACACCTACGTAATCCCAGTTACGTAATTAAAGTAATGTGAAACATGTGAGCTGTTGATTGTAGATTTGGGGGAGGGAGGGGCCCACCACCATGAAAATCAGGGGAGGAGAGAGAGAGGCAATTTACATTAACCCTTTCGTAGGTTCCCGTAGATGTAGAAAGATGTGAAATGCGTGAATGTGTAGTGGACGTACTATTGGAGTGCCTAAGATAAATTGTGTATGTATAGACCTATGTGTTTATTTTACTTCGCATGTTAGCTTTGTCTCGGTTCAATAAAAAACAGAGTTGGTGATGATGGTGTGCGTGTCATCCTACAATATAGGCCGTCCGATCTATATCTAACGGATAGGAAGGAAACTATGACAATTTACCCGCACTCCTCCCCACATTTGTAGATAAGACCTTCCCTCGTTCATCCTTTTCTCCCACAAGATCTTGATCTTCTATGCAACGCACGGGCATCTTGCTAGTACTCCTACAATATACTATGTTATAGTGAAAGTTCATATACACCGGCCGAGATTAATGCAAACACGGCAGATTTTCATTACATTCTGAACTTTTATAGGACAGAAAAATAAAATAAACCCGACCCTAAACCTAGTCTACGGCGGCGACCGACATCCTCCATCTGCGATCTCTATGTACGGGGGCGGGGTTCAAGACCCGTGAAGTGAAGGTGCGGTCTCCGGTGAGGAAGAGTAGAACATGGGATACGGACCGGTCAGTTGGCACACCATGCCCTACCGCCTCCCATGCCCTACTCATCCTCGGAGGAGTCCCCGACCTCGGTGGTGCCGGACGTTGGACGGCGGCAAGTAGGACGCGTGGCTGACGGTGCTCCCGTCGTCGGCCGCCAGCGTGGCCACCGCTTGTGCGGTCGCGTCCGCGTCCGGCTAGGCCGCTATTGCGTCGCGAGAGGTGACTTGAGCGAGGGCGGCGACCTCGAGCTTCATCCCCGAAGACAAGCTCTCCCATAGAGCGTTCACGCTTGCGATCATGGCGGATGTGGTGCCAGGTAGGAGGACGATGCGCTATGGTGTGGAGGTTGGCTAGGCGTTGCCGCTTTAAGTAGCGCATTTCGGTGAGGCCAAGCGTCCTGGTGCGTCATTAGGTTACCGTTGTTGGTTCCTCGGGCACCGAGCCTCTTAACGACGGCATACAGATGGACGGCATGAATGCGGGCAGTTGGCGCCGGCTGGGAACGCACCGCGCGACGGCGTGAGGGACGAGGGTCTTTGGTGTGCCAGGGTAGTCAGATGTGGTCGTGGCAGCGTTGGAGATGCCCTTTGCTCACATGCGATCGACGCATGTCATTGAAAAAGCAAGACGACCCGGCATGGTCTTAGGTCCTGAGGATGCAGTTGGCCGCGCTACACCACTCCGCGGACGCGTCCCGGCGCCCCGTCCATCCTCGACGAGCCGGGTGTTGGGGTGTGTTTGGATTGTGGCCAAAGTGCACCTTACCAAAATTTTGGACATGACCCAAATATTGGTCTTTGTTTGGATGGTTGCCATTTTTTTGGCATGCCAATGAACTCTAACCAACTCTAGTTCATTTTTCTTGCCAATGTCGGCCAAATCATGGGCAACCAAAACCTCAACCAAAATTTTGGCTACCCAATGCTTTGATGGGGCAACCTTGGGCACAAACCAATCATATTATTGGTCGTGCCACAGCACTAACGCCACCCTCGGCACACTGAAACCGACCGTGTCTAGCGACGATGAGCATGTCGCTCACCGCGGCCGCCGTGTCCAGAGGCGGTGCTGGAGCTGCGCCATGTTGTTGGCCCCCACGACCCACATGAACGGTTGCCGGTGGCGAGGAGGTCGTGGGCCAGCTCCTCCATTGGACTAGTCCGCGCTACGTTGTCCCGACAGGTGTGCCCCACATGTCGGTTTCCCTGTTTTCCCGGCCATATTCGAGCGTCAGTGCTCCGCGTTGCGCATTAGGCCTTTCTCTATGTAGGCCAAGCGAGACAACTTATTGTTTATTTGAGTCGTTCAAGTATAATCATGTGGCGTTTGATTATTTCTCATTCCTCTCCAACCCTCTTCTCCATCGATCATGTTGCCCTCCGGTCGAGTCCATCCTCCCGAATGCTCATTTGAACATTCCGCCGAGTATCATGCGCATGTGGGCCTAGACCATGCTTGTATTTCCAATGTTTTGTAATTTGTCCGATATGCATACAAACAAACGGTTCGTTTAAAGTTTCACTTTGCCTCCACTACGTGTCGCTTTGCGTCTTACTTTTGACATCCCACTCGGTTCATGCCCCGACACATGTTGAGGAGATCGATTGAAGTTCAGAGATCAATTGCGTGTCGTGCAAGGAGATAAAGGTTTGGTTTGTTTCTATGATAGAAATGACCCGCGGGGGGGGGGGTCTGTGGGGATCAGAGGGAGTATATTGTACGTTCATAAGCGAAACGAACGTATTGTACCCACCCTAGTCCTCTTTCAATCGATCTCCGGACCCCGAGATGAAATCGAGAGAGAACGAGTGGGGGCATGTGTGATACCTAAGGCGGATTCAAAATTTTGAACCGGTGATCATAGCATCCGCAAATCATATATAAAGGGTATTCAATGTTCGATTCGTTTTTGAACGTACAATATACTCCCTCATATCCTTTCTAGTTTACATATAAGTTTTATGTGTAGTCAAAGTATATCTACTTTAATCAGAAAAGTATCAACATTCAACAACGCCCAATCAATATTGTTAGATTCGTACGTACTCCTAAATTTGTACTGGAGATGGTTTCCAATTTGTTTTCAACCACGTGAATGTGCTTGTTCTCGCGCATGCTCTTCCTACTAGGATTTCGCCACGTATAGCCAGTCCAATATTAACTTTTTTTAAGCTCCCTATCCAATAGTACTAGTGGAGTACTGACAACATCTGTATTAGAGTATGCATTGCTCATAGTAGTACTCCCTCCTTCCATTTATATAGGGCCTATGCGGAAGAGAGAGATGTGAAAAAGTAAGGGGAGTGAGCTCTCATGCAAGAGCCTAGCTATATACGCATTCCTAGTTAAATACAATAAATATGAAGAAAGAGATGGAGAGGAGATGGAAAAAAGTACTAATACAATAGCCAACCTTATAATTTTTTTTGCGGGAAATAGCCAACCTTATAGCCCACACTAGTGTATGAGTGCATATAATAGATGATGGCTATAGATGACATGGCAGTTCCTTATAGCCATCAACTGGCTATATTATTAACCATGCTCTAGTGCATTTTTCAAAACCGCATTTGACTATTGACAAGATTAATAGTACATGCGATGTATAATGTGAAAATTATATCATTGGAAGCTCCTTTCACATACGAATTTGACCATATGCTTTGTGTAAGTTGCATGTCATATATTATTACTCTAACATTTGGTCAAAGTTAGCCTCGAAAAACGCATTAGGCCCTGTATAGTAAATGGAAGGAGGGAGTAGTAGTGGAAGTGGATCCTCTGATGTAGGTACCCCTGCCTTAACCTCCCTTTCGCTCACTTACTGGCGGACCCCATGCTTGCTAGACCCTGCATGTCAGTTACTCAATGGGTTCGACCACGTTAGGAGATCCTCATCCGTAGTACATTCCATCTATTTTTATTTACTCCGCATAAAATAGAGGGAGTGGTAGTATAAATGACGCGGGCGGGGGAGGGGGAGGGACGTCGGTTGCTCTCAACTGCGGCCCACAAGCGAGCGAAAACGCAAGACGAAGCGCGTTCCATTTGGTGAGCGACATGGATGGTCCAGCATGCCGGGCTGCAACGCGAACGCGGCAAGAGCGATGTACAGTCAAAACCGATTGACCGGTCATCATCGGAACCACTATTCACACCAGAACCTTCGCTGCTCGGCCTACGCCAACCACTGCCCTAAAACCACACCTAATCTCCAGCCCCTTCCCCCACCTTTCGATCCCCTAGCCCGCATCAAGCGTCCCCTAGTTCGCCGAAAAGCCATGGTGCACCGCAAGAACACGTACTACAAGATGCTGACACCGGAGCGCCGCGCAGAAATCATGGCGGCGGTCGGTGCCACAGACCTCCGTTCCCAAGCTCGCTTTGCGGTGGGCCAATCCCCAAGTTCTCTGGAGCCAAGCTACGAGGACTAGGAAGCCGATCCAATTTTCATGGCGGAGGTCGCGGCGCAGAAGGCCCCCGATGGGTATGAGACGATGGACGTCGACTTCGTGCCGGTGTCCGAGTCCCCCATGGTGCAGGCGGACCAGCGGTTCAACATGGCGATACTAAAGGACGACCGGGAGGCAGAGGTTCAACTCGACGCGGAGCGCGCACATGCCGCTGCCATCGAGGCTCTCCTGCAGGCGGAACCGGATGTCGTGGATGTGAACCGGGCGGCAGAGGATCAACTTGAGGCGGAGCGCGCGGATGCCGCTACCATCAAGGCCCTCCTGCAGGCGGAACCGGACGTCTGGACTTGAACCGCGCGGCAGAGGCTCAACTCGACGTGGAGCGCGCGGATGCCGCTCTCATCGAGGCCGTTCTGCAGGCGGAACCGGACGTCCTAGACTTGAACCGGGCGGCGGAGGCTCGACTCGACGCGGAGCGCGCAGATGCCGCTGCCATCGAGGCCCTCCTACAGGCGGAACCGGACGTCCTCGACTTGAACCGGGCGGTGCTCTCGTCCGTACAGAGTGCCCACACGCTCTGCGTGAACGAGTAGCTGGAGGCTGAGGACAACCACGGTGTGGAGACACACGTCGGCAGCTACGGCTGGTTCGTGCCGGCAGCCAAAGATGATGAGGCCGTCTCGTTCTGCGAGCAATGATAGGTTTTCTTTATGTTGTTGTTTTCATGGATCTTTTGCTGGGTAAAAACATATATTGTTATGCAAGTTGCCTGACTTGGGTCAGCCTACCATTTCAGGCGGTTGGATGAATATCCTACGTCTCCTAACCCTTCTTCCTCACCTCTTCTTCTTCCCCAACAAACCACCGCACGGGCCGTACAGATACTCCCCAACATGCGGTTGGATAAACATACTCTATGAACGAAAATTATGTGTCAGTGGTAGGATGGCTGAGTTTGGTTTGTTCACATGCGACATCACGTGTCAGTGAGGGTGCGTTCCCTTGGTTGGGTTTGCGGCGTGCAGGAGCGACTGTGTGAGGGCGCGGTGCGACCGCGCCGTGCAGGAGCGACCGTGCGAGGGTGCGGTGCAACCGCGACAGCCGTGCGCAAGTGTACCTCCTTTTCATTTTGAAAACTTTAGGCAAGCTTGGCAAAAATGTGTGGCGAAGTATGGCAATTCAAGGCCTAGACCCAAACAGGATAAGTACGTACTACGTACTAGGAGTACTAGTGTTAAAAAAGAAAGGCGGGGTTTTCCTTCGCGGGATTAATCGATAAAAATCCTCGTTTCACATGTCAATTAATGCATATTTTTTCTCCAAAGCCCAAAGAGCTAACCATCTCACTCCTCATCGCTTACTTAATGCAGTGCCATGCAACCAACCTTCTCACTTCCGCATGCATGCAGGGGATATTAATGTCCTTGGTTGCTAGTACGAGGCAAACCCCATCAATTTTTCCTCGATTAGTGTGAGTGGCCTTTTGCAAATTGTAATATTGATATAGTGGCCTTGTGTAGAAAAAAATGGAGGTAGTAACTATATTTGACTTCCTTCCCCATTGCGGTGACGTCGACGATATCTCGAACATTGTGGTTTGTCGAAGTGCGTTCGACGGAGAACACCGTTGAGGGAGACCACGGTAAGTCATTCGCAAGTGCTGCCTGCAAGTCGAGACAACCGCCTTATTTGCATCCAGGAAGTCCATTGAACCAAAGGACGCGTAAATGTACTAGTACTACTCGTACACAATAGCGTCGTCCGTCCAGCTTAGTGCGGTGAGATGGTTTCTCAAAGAAGACGATGGAGAAGCGGAGTCAGCGAAGAGTGAAATGATGGTTGCTTCGTCCGTGCTTTGTGATTTGACGCCTCACTGCTTTGTGATTTGTAATAGAAGGGACAGGGGAGTAGACTCTGTGCTCTATACTGTACATGCGTCCAAGCACGGGAGAAAGAGGAGAGACGTTGCATTTTTCTAGTCCTTCAATCAATCAATCAGGGAGCTTCGGTTCCATCCTTTTGGATTTGGAACACCGTCCACAATGGTTCCCACGATGCCAAAAGCTATTTTCACATTTGGCTACACATTGTGGATGCCCTTAACCGTACCACTTGGTTTTGCTCCTGTGTGCTATCTATACAAATATCAATTATATTGATCTAAAAAATTATAGAATCAAGATTAGTAAAAAGGATGTGATTTTGTCGCGTGGATGGCGGGGGAGGTTTCTTATTTTTAGAGGACGTTGTCCTGGCGGTTTGCTAACATGCGGTCCCACGTGCCAGTGCTTTACCAAGCCGATCCGCTTCCCACATGAGGCAGAACAACGGCAGAAGCAACACGTGGTTAACTTGAAGAAGATGAGGGAGAAGTGGATTCAGCAACGAGTGAAATGATGGTTGCTTCGTCCCTCCAACTTCTTTTATTAGCATTATTACTTCGTCCCTCCAACTTAACTGCGTGAAAGGTGCAACTTTGTGATTTGACGCCTCATTGCTCATTACTACGTCGGCGCCATGACTGGGTGCTTCACCCCAGCTGCTCTGCACTGTATTCCGTTATGGCACGTGGAACCGGTAGCTTGATGTCCCACATGTCGGCGAAAGGGACTAGAAGATTTATGAAAGCGAGCGCTCCACTCTTACGACGGAGGAGTACACGACACAACGGCCCAGTGAACTGTCACTTGTACTGTATAGTACTATAGTTTTGCTGTTTCGCACGATCCATCGATACAAACCCGATTAAACAGGAAAGGGCGGGATTTTTCCCGCGCGGTATATGATACTGGCCATACATTTCAAAGGAAATTTTAATGTATGCAAACCGAATAATTAAGTAACAATATGATATCTAGTAAAACTAAAAACACATATGATTTATTGTGTTAGAGTGTAGTAGTAGTGTTGTATTTGTTAGATGTAACATGCGAGAACGTGTAGAGATGTAGTTTTGGAGGGCCTACAGAGAGAAAAGCATAATACGTTCACCGAACTTCAGAATAAGTTGATTACGGTCACTATATACGTTTTGCGGTGATTATACGGTCACTTGCTCACGGTTCAGCATCGGATTGCACTTTGTTGACCGACCAAATAGTCTGCGTGGCACCATGTTGACTAGTTAAATTGACCATGTTCCTTGTGGGTCCCACATGTCAGTTCGCATAGGGAAAAGGTCAGATAAACACACGCAGGCGCGACAAGACTCCAACCCGTGCGCGGGAATCACCTGCTTGTGTATGTGCCTGTCAGGGCCTGATGTGTGTGCATGCACGTGTAGGTTGAGCACTTGAGCGTGAGAGTGTGTTATGGTCGTGTGGTGTACTGGTGTGTGCATGCATGTGTGCGTGTGTGCGTGTGAGTGTTGCGTGCGTGCGTGGCTGCGTGTGTACGTGTGAGTGTTGCGTGCGTGCGTGGGTGCATGTGTTCGTGTGAGTATTGCGTGCATGCAGTTTGTGTGCATGCGCGCGCGTGTGTGTATAATCACCACACCAGCTCCTATGTGTTAAAACAGACGACTCAGCATACCAATACAAGGCCACCTTGTCCGCTGTGCCCGCGGTCATGACTTTGAGCCACCGTCCAATATTTTTTTGTCGTTTGTTTTCATTCTTACTAGCAAGATGCCCGTGCGTTGCACGTAACATCAAGATGCATTTGAATGACTAGTTTATCTTGTGAGAGAAAAGGATGAACGAGGGAAGGCCTTATTTGCAAATGTGGAGACGTGTGTGGGTACCTTTTTGCAAAATTGTCATAGTTTCTTTCCTATCCGTCAGATATAAATCGGACGGCCTATATTGCAGGATGGCAGGCACACCATCATCACCAACTCTGTTTTTTTATAAGAGTGTATTTTATATTTTATATGAGTGTAGATGTAGAGTAGATACAAGTCGACAGGTGGGCCCGATGGTAGTGAGGTAATGTGATGCAACACTAGAGGTGCCATGTGGAGCGTTTAACTGGTCACTAGTCGTGTCTTGAGCAAATACAGAGTTGTACGGTGAGCCCGTGACTGTATAATAACCACAAAACGTAAATGGTGACCGTAATGAGTGGGTTCTGAAGTCCAATGTACGTATCGTGCTTTTGCTTCAAATATAATGATCGTCACTGTATATATCGCGAGAGAAAGATGAAACATGCGTGAATGTGCTGGGGGCTTACTTTTAGAGGACCTGGAGATAGTTTGTGTGCATACGTGAAAGGGGCGTAGAGGGGGGGTATGCGATGGAGAGGGAGATTCTCTTCGTTTCTCTTTATTATGACTAACTTTATATATAGTATAAAAATATACAAATTCACAGCGCGGAATAAATATCATTGTGGGCATCATGCAATGCAAATTAGCGTTCATACTCCTCCATATAACTTTGTAATGTTGTATATATGTAGAAATTCTAAAATAATTTTTTGGGCACACTTTATTCAAAAGGAATGTTGTATGCGAAATAAACGTGAAGAGAGGGGTACGTGATGTAACATGTGTGAATGTGTAGTTGATGCATTTGGCAGGGCCTAGAGAGGTATGTGTGTGTATTACGTATTCGAGAGAGGCATGGATAGAGGGGCCGGCGGGGGGGGGGGGGGGGGGGTGGGAGAGATAGCACGATAAATGACAGTGGTCTAGAGAGAGAGACGAATATGATGTCGCAGCGAGAAATTCCCTTGAGTGTGTATATGCAAGGGGGAGTGGATAGAGGCACCATGAGAATATTTT
Source organism: Aegilops umbellulata (assembly GCA_032464435.1). Taxonomy (NCBI): domain Eukaryota; kingdom Viridiplantae; phylum Streptophyta; class Magnoliopsida; order Poales; family Poaceae; genus Aegilops; species Aegilops umbellulata. The sequence continues at coordinate 324,740,897 of CP136060.1, forward strand.
TTGTGTGTGTGGTGTCTGTGTTGGTATGTGTGGGTGTGAGAAGATAACGAGACGTGGGGGAAGAGGGTGTGTCACCGCGTGAGGTCCGGTGGGTCGAGGTGAGGCCCTTTGTTCGGTTCCGTCCTGCGCCACATTGGTCGGCCCGTGACGCATTTAGGAGACCCATGGATGACTAGTCGTACAAGACAAAGATAGAATAATTGTGAAGGACTTTGTGTCCACTGACAAAGCCGGCTAGGATTTGTAATCCTAGGTTCTCGGACTAAGGTAACCCCTTTATCTCTGATATTACTATTCCTCCAACCTAACTTTAAGGGGCATCCTATAGAATGCTCTGCTAGAATCATACTCGTCGATTAGGAAGAGAGGTGTGAGACAATGCGTGAGAGACAGGCCTAAAGATAATGTGCGTACAGGAGACACGTAGGCAGGTCTATGTATATAGAAAGGGTCGATGGGGATTGTGTGTGTGTATGCTTGCGAGAGGAAGAGTGCTTGTGATAAAGGTTAGTGAAAACAGTCGTAAACGGTTACGAGAGGGAGGGGGGTTATATCGAGAGCATGTGTGCGGGAAAGACACCTCGGGAGAGAGTGTGTGAGCATGTGTGAGAGACCACCGATGGAGAGTGAAACTACACGCAAAAGACTGCTGTACACATTGATTAAAGATATAAATAGTATCCAAATATTAGGATGGGATCATGATAGTTGCAATTCGCGTAAGGAATGGTCATTGATCCATCAGACATCTAGATTCTATCGAATTTGAGCATGCCTCTGTTATTATTCGACACAATTGATCCACATAGTTAGTATTTTTAACTCCAGACAATGCATCGCTTTAGCAATCCAATATAAACGTGACTATAGTTCATGTTGTGTGTGTAAAGCACATTATACATACGAAAGTTACACAATGAACATTATAAATAGCTACCTATGAACTAGCATACATTTGAATTCAACTTAAGGTGGTTTAAAAAATTGAATTCAACACGAAGTCCATTCAATCATTTGAATTTGATATCATGTCATTTGTAAATCATACCTAAATTATGGAGGCACCAATTTTTGCTCTGATTTTGAACATAATAGCATATGTAGTCGTATACAAAATAGATCAAATTTAACTCCTCCATTCCAAAATAATCGTAGTTATAGGATTTTCAAGTGTCAAAATTTCAAAAGAAGCGGATAATTTAATAAGGTTTTCAAACATACAAGGTCAAATTTAACGTTGTCTATTTAGCTCAATCCTCAAAGTTCAAGAGTACTATAAACCTGAATGCTTGTGTTTCAAAATTTCGACCGAAGCGCCAAAAGAGCCTCTACTCGCCCAAAACCGCGTGAGACCAATGTTGGGTAGTACAAGAAAATTACTTTTCTAATAACTCCGACCCGTGAAACCTACCGGCCCGACGTCCAAAGGTCTAAACCGGGGTAGGTTTGTAGCTTCATCTAGACGCCACACAACCGCCACTAAAAAACATTCATACACAATGGCCGCCTAAGCACACATGCACGCGGCCGAAATCGCTCCCGCCCACTATTTGGGACACCTGGGATTACCATCCTACCCCCGACCCGCAGTAGGTCCAAAATTTAAGAAGTGAGCAAAGTTTGTACTTTCCCCAAATTTCAAACAAGCGCGTCCCATCTTCTGTTCAAAAAAGCCAAAAACAAGCGCGTCCCAGACCGAAACATGGTTCTCTCCCCTCACCCACCTGTCTGATTCCCCATTCGTACTCCATGGGCGCAAAAACTACCTCTCCACCAGCCGCGAAACCCCGGCGTGCTCCGTCCGCCACCCCATCCCACCCATCAACTGCCGCCCTCCTCCATCACACCGGAGCTGATACCCCGTCGTCATCGTCCACCGCAACCTCAACCGCAACGCCCTCCACAGCTAGTAGTTGAAGCCGAGGCCGAGCCGTCCGTACCTGAGCCAGTTCAACCACGCCGTCCTGTGCCTCACCGTTGCCGCTCCAACTTCGCCACCCTCCACCACACCGGAGCTGTTCCTGCTACACCGTCCTTCGCCGCCTCGGATCTGCTTCCCCTCCGCCGATATACGACCATGGCAACACAGTCAACAATTTGGTCATGGGTTTGTCCAAGGATCCACGGTTATCCAAAACATCGGTTCCCCCGGGAGAAAAAAGAAGATCATCGCGACATATGGAGGAGACCACACTGGCAACCGATAAGGGTACTCCTCTTCCCTTATTCGTGCAAATCTTACGTGTCTGCTTGCACGGTATTCATCCCACAGAAGACACTAGTTAACTGCTTCTTCTTGATACTAGATGTTCCTAGTAACTCGTGATGTACAAGGTTTCTCGTCATATACTATTTCACCTTAGCTAGAGATCCGTCGCCCCCCTGAATTTCAATTCCTGGTCAGTTGATTCCCAATTAAAGGAAGCATTCCCTGGCGTAACAGGCGTTAGCCCACCTATTATGTCGGGGAAGCAGCGCCTCACTGTTTATCTTAGGGGCGTGTGGGGCCTAGAGCTACTGGCGCCTGATCTGGTGGTCGGCCGGGATTAAAGGGATGGCCTGGGGGCGCTGCCAAGTACGGCGGTGGTGTGAGGTTGAGGGGAGGGCGGGGCGGCGGAGGCAGGGGTCTGGGCCGGTGGTCGCTCGCAGTTCGAGAAAGATCGTCAACAGTGACTGGCGGGAGGTAGATGAAGGCCATCTGCCCATTCCTTATAGATCAGACAGTTCATTAAAAAAATCGACTGACCTATTTATTTCCAGTCGACTGTTATCTTGATATGACCACATGTGGTGGTGTGCTGGAGGAGTACCTGCATTTCCTGTGCTCATATATTACAAAATTCATATGGAGTAGAATCTAATTTTGTTTGCCATGCAATGTTGTAGAGCTATCATATGTCTCGTGTCATTTATTTTTCAGCCACCTGCTATCTGCTACTTTACAGTGCACTAGTTCTGCACACACTTCACCCATACTCTCACTATTGTGTTTTTATGCAAGGGTATTTCAGAGTCTTCCTCGAGAGAAGCAGAAAATAAAAGAGAGAAGTTGCTCGAGATTTCTACGCGGGTAAGCACGGCATGTTACAACGCTATAAAGGGTGCAGTGTCAGCAGATGGAGACGATAAACGTAGCTCTGGAGTTGATGACCTCGCTCGCAATGAACCACCATCCTAGGTGCTTGCTTTAACTTCGCGGTGTCATATGTGGTTGCATGTTCCATATGGTGTATAGCTTGTATTCGAAAGGCCGAAGTTGGTCTTTATTAAGATAAGGAAAGCTGTTTTTTACATTAACCACCATCTCGTGAGCACCAGAAGACAAATAGCTAGGCAGGGCACTGGCCGAGCCAGTGACAAGCCCAACAAAGACAGGCATCACCTGGAAGCCAACTAAAAAGCTGCGATGGTGGCGAAGCAGCCTGCCTCCCACCAGGCTCTCAGGTCCTAGATGATCATGCTCACCACTCTAGCCGGATGTCTAGCTTGTATTGCTTCCAATTTGGTTAAATTGCATCTGCTTAGCTTACACATTATACCTTTGAATATGACATGCCTTTCTGTTTTTGGTACATACTAGTACATCTGTGTATTAACCATGTTCTTACATCAAACTAATGTTCTTGTGTATCCCTCATCAATCACTTATGATGAGGCAATCAGGCAAGTGGACTACTCCTCATTCAAAGAATGCAGTGTCAGCCTCCCGACATGATTCTCAAGAAACAACAAGGCTAGATGAAGATAGTGAACGTAGCTATGTAGTTGATTACCGCATTTCCCCTACACTAGCATCGCAGGTGCTTGCTCTAACTTGGTAGCGTGATATGTGGTTGCATGTTGCATATGGTGTCTAGATTGTAATTCTTCCAATCTAGTTAAACTGCATGTGCTATTCTGCTTAGCTTATACATTATACCTATTATTAATGTGGCATGCCTTCCTGTATTTAGTACATAGTACATCTGTCTATTAAGCATGTCCTTACATAAAACCATTGTTTTTTTGTATCCCGCATCAATCAATATGACGAGACACCTTTAGTATATGCGGTGCGATATTAGTTGCATCTTTCATATGATTTATAGCATGCGCAGCTTCTAATTTGTTGAAATTCCATTTATGATGGGACGCTTTTAACTTGGCAGAGTCATATTGGTTGCATCTTTCATGTGGTGTCTAGCTTGCATTGCTTCTTATTTGTTGGAATGGTTTCTACTTAGTTTACACAAACAGTTGTGAACATGCCATGCCGTCCTGTTTTTCGTACATATTCCATCCTGGTATCAAGTGTTTGCCTTACATAAAAGTAGTGATTGCCAGTATCATGCATGAATGAGTTCTGAAGAGAGAATTTTATTGCTTTTTCTTGTCGGTTTTACTTGACAATTCAAAATCAATAAAGCAGAAGGAAGTTAGCAAAGCAGCGGATAAATGTGCTCCTTCCAAATGGAGGGCCTCTACAGTTCCTACTCCTCCATCCCCCCAAGATAATTTCCAAGACAACACATGCATAGACACTCAACGTAGATGTGTTTATGATGAGCACGTCTCCGCTAGTGCACCATCATCGGTGCTCCCTCTAACTTGGCACTGTTATATGTGGTTGCATGTTATGTGTGATGTCTAGCTTGTATGGCTTCTAATTTTGTTGAATTCCATCTGCTTACTTTACACATTATACTTGAATAAGACACGTGTTCCTGTTTCTAGAACATACAATATCTGTCTATCATGCCATGTTCTTACATCAAATTACTACTATTGTGTAACCTGCAACAATCAATTATCATAAGACACGTTTGACTTCGGAGTGTGACATAGGTTACATCTCGCATTCTTTTCTAGCTTTTACTACTAATTTGTTGAAATGACACTTATGACGAGACAGTTTTAACTTGGTAGAGTGATATTCGTTGCATCTTTCATATGGTGTCTAGCTTTCATTGCCTCTAATTTGTTGAAATGCCTTCTCCTTAGTTTACACATCATAAGCTGTGAATATGCAATGCTGTGAATATGCAATGGCACTAATGATGAGAGACCTTTAACTTAATAGTCTAATGTTGTTTGCATCTTTCATATGATTTATTTCTTGTACTGCTTCACATTTGTTTAAACGATATTTATGATGAGACACTGTTAACTTGGCAGAGCGATATTTGTAGCATCTTTCATGTGGTGTCTAGCATCCATTGCATTGCTTCTAATTTAGTGAAATGTCTTCTGCTTAGTTTACACATCATAGTTCTGGTTATCTCATGCCGTCCTGTTTTTCTTACATATTACATCCTCCTATCAGGTGATTGTCTAACATCAAAGTTCAATTCGTCTGTATCACGCATCAATTTGTTCTGAAGAACTAAATTGTTATTCGTTTTTCTTGCCGGCTTGAGTTAACATGGCACAGACAAAGAGGAAGCAAGGCAGAACAACAGGGAAATGGAAGCGGAAGAATCCTGCAGATTCTGCTGGTACTGAAGGTGCAATAGAAGGTCAAAGTCCGGCCGAAAATTGTACTGACAGGGTATCCCGTGCTACACGAGCTGCAGAACAAGCCAACAGAAACAAATAGCTGCCACCAGACAAGCAGAGACAACCCTAGTTGTTGCAACACCTTCCACAGTACCACTAGCTGCACGATTTACTCGTTAGTCAACTCAGCTAGCAGCACGTTCCCAAGCTCCCTTGCCACCTGACACTACTTCCAAAACACTCTTGACACAAGATGAGTTGGCAAGATCAGATGAACTTTCTGAGCTTCAACAGCAAGAAGGTAGTTGCTGGAGTCAAGTTACAGTTGCATGCTTCTTTATATGTAGTCTCACAGTTCGATGTACACTAACACTTTCTGTGTTTGTTGTTGGACTAGCACCTAGGCGCAAGAGGAAAAAAACATTAGGGATAATGCTCGATAGGTTAACTAAATCTAGAGGAGGAGGAATGGAGATCTGTTTTGAGGCAGGTTTAAAAAGGCCACGTGATGCTACAGAGTCAACCAAGTTAGTATCAGAGGCATCGGTTGCTGTTAGGTGTCATGCACGTATCCTCCCAACATGGATTCAGTATAGGAATGACAAAGACAAAAGCCAGTTGAACACCTTCCTCTACCATTTATCTGTAAGTATGGTTATGTATGAAAACTAGTAATATCGTCTTGCTCTGTCCAATAGTTTCTAGGTTGCTGATAATGAGACTCCCATAAATTTCAACATATGAGGTTCAAGTTGGATAGCCAAGATGATGCAACAAGACAAGCTTGCACCCATGTTTTCAAGTCTGCTCTGCGACAGTATCGGTATAACTTGAGGAAAACTCACTTTGAAGGCAAGGCTAACAGTGAACTTGCCCAAACATCTCAAGTGGAAAATATATCTGATGAAGACTGGAGAGGCCTCGTTAAACTCTGGTCCGATTCGAAGTATCAGGTACATTATATATATGTGACCAGATCACATGTTGAAGTCCTATTTACGCATGTGCCACACAAATCTATCTTCTTGTAGGTGAACTGTTCAGAGAACAAGGCCAACCGTACGAAAGTGAAATTCCAACGGACGACAGGATCTCGTAGCTATATTGCACACTGCGCGGCTCTTGTAATTAGCTGTTGTTTCACTCTTTTCGCTGTACCATTTATCAGACCTATATTGAGTTGTTCCAAATGCAGAGGAAAGCCCTCAAGGACCAAAAAGTACCTGAACCAAATGCTGTGGAAATCTTCAAGGACTGTCACACCAGCAAGAAGAAGGGCATGACTACACCAGTCAAAGCCGTTGTTGTAAGTCCTTAATCCTCATACCTTTTAACTACTACTTACTCTGAGTTGTGCCTTGAACTGCATGGTTTGCAGCCAATTTCTATTACTCTTTTCAATTTTATACACAATTGTCTTAGTGTATCATTTCACCTTACAAGGTTTAAAAGAGAGGAGTGATGTTCCTTTGATCTTAACCTGTAATCTAGTTCTGTGCTGGACTTGCCCACACAACGTTACAATTGCCTGTTTGTCTGTTCTCAGTTGTTTTGTGATATGAATGATGTCATACTATGCTTATCGTATTATAAACTTCGTCACTTTATCCTGAGCCCTCAATACAATGTGAAGAAATAGACAATACATTAGCGATGGTACATGGTCATATGTTTGGAACCTGGTTTTATTATGTACTTTGCGATAAAATACAACTAATATTTTACGTGGGTTCACCAAAATAAGTTCTGTATATAGACCAAAGCTATTTTGTTTCGTTTTGCTGCCTCATTAATATCTTCTGTTCTGGTACTACTATTGTAAAATCTCAACTTTTTAGCGAGCTATGGACAAAATGGTGGAACCGCCACCTTCTGAAGGTGGCGAGGCAACTATAACCGCAATGTCAGCTCTTGCTGTAGTGGGTCAGTACCTGTCCACTAACAGTGCCAAAAGTACGTTCCTGCGTAATACTGGGTTGGTTGTTAAGGCAATCTAGTCCAAACTGCCTCATGATCAAGATATGCAAGCTCAAAACAATGTTGTATCTGCGCTCCAGACACAAGTCCATTCCCTAACAAAGACCCTTTGTGAAACAAGGAGAGACATTGTTCGGTGTTGTCAAGATATGCATGGTTTAGAAACTAGACTATCAGACATTTGCTATGTTGTTCAGGAGCCTAGGAGAACTGAAGGCGAAGGTTATGGTGCTCCAACGGACAATACAGTCAGGTGAAATGAACTGAGCCTCTGAACTTCTGGTGGTGCATTTATCTACTAGACTGTTAACGTTTATGCCAACCTTCCTTTTGTTTTATAGGTGTAATTTTTTTGGTGCGATACAAAATTTGTTCTTAACATGCAGCCATTGGTTGAAGTAAACAGCAAGCCATTTTTGTATAGTGTAGGGTGTTCCCTATATTTGCACTGGTGGCGAACTTTGATGCCCAGTGGATGTAATATGTGTAATAGCCATGATAGCCTAGCGTAAGTTGCTTGCTTATTTATTTCGTTATTGTCTTGTTTATTTGTTTTCTTGTAGCCAGTGCAGTTCTTTTTCCGCGGTTTGCTAGTGGCCGCAATAACCTATTTTTTAAAACTAGGCCACATTAACCATGGGCTACATATTTACTGTAGTTAACATGGGCCTGCTACGGGCCGTAGAAACAATGGGCCTTCTAAGGGCCGTAGAAACAATGGGCCTTCTATATATGGAGCATAGAAACAATGGGCCTTATACGGGCCATAGACACAATGGGCCTTCTACGGGTCGTATCATCAATGGGCCTTCTACGGGCCGTATGATCGGTTGGCCAAACATGGGCCAACAACTGACCACATTATGGCCGTAAATGGGCTAGAGTTTAAATCGTTCGTTCATGGGCCGACCATAACATGCCGTCGTTAATCGGCCGTATTTGATGACGCTATGAAAACGGCCCAATGAATTAACGGCCACAAACGGGCCGACTGTAACCACGGGCTGAATTTGGCCCACAAGCAGAAAATGATAGTAACGGGCCGTAAGTAAACGAATGCTGGAAATGAGCCCAAGAATAAATGGGCCTTGAGAAGGCCGAAAGATAACATGGGCTGGAAACGGCCCAACGGAATAATGGGCCGTTAATGGGTATAAAGTGATACACTGTTCATTACAGGCCACTTTTACCACGGGCCGTTAAGGGATCGAGGGTTACTAAGGGCCTCATATGGGTCGAAAGACGTCATGGCGCATACATGGGCCGAAAGTTAAAACGGTCTGGAATTATATTGGACGGCCCAGATGACGCTACTGGGCCTAATTCGGATAGGCCATAAACGGGCCCTGGGTTAGTGGGCTGTAAATGGGCTATATGCGAACAGGTCGTTAACAGGCTTGCCATGGGCCATCCCGGCACCTTTTGACCAAGTCAAACGGGCCGGCCTTTTCATAAGAATGGGCCTCTGTTGGGCCGTGCCACATGTCGACGTATCATAGGCGCTTTGGGTCCAATGAGTGGATGTAATCTGTCCCATCGGTGAGCCGGCACGTGTTTCCTCCAGCCAACGATGATTTTACACGTGGAAAATCCCCATTTGTCGGGGCTGTTAACGGGTTATCGGATCCAAAGCCGGACCAGATAGCTTAACGACGTTCCGTTACGGTGGATGCCACGTGTTGGTCACCCATGACAAAAGCCCTTCTCTGATGCGCGATTTATCGTCATGGAAGTGGACACTTCCGTGATGATAATTTTGGTAATGTCATGGAACACTTCTACGACAGCACAGGTATGACTATCTTCATTCTGTCATAAATTTGTCATGGAAGTACATGCATGACAGAAAACGTGACCTACTGTGACAAACATGTATCATCACGGAGCTGTATTTTTTTGTAGTGAATGTCTTTGCCAAGCTTGTTGAAGGTGATGCTCCTCCGGTGAACTTCGAGGTCAACGGGCGCCACTACAACAAGGGATACTACCTAGCAGATGGCATCTATCCGAGATGGTCCATATTTGCGAAGACTATCTCAAACCCCGTCCCAAGTGACAACTCCTACTTTGCCAAGTGTCAGGAGGCTTGCAGGAAGGATGTCGAGTGGGCATTTGGTGTGCTCCAATCTCGATTTGTTGTTGTCCGGTACCCCGCTCAGACCTGGTCGAAAGATCAAATGTAGGATGTCATGACTTGTTGTGTCATCTTGGACAACATGATCATTGAGAGCGAGCAGGAAGAGCTAGTGTTTGACACTGAACCATATTACAGGCAGGGTCCTCTTGCCCAAATTGATCACTAGTTACTGGCAGCCTAGACTGCCTTCCTCAACATGTGTTCGAAGATCCAAGACCCAAAGGTGCATCAACAACTGTAGCACGATCTTGGTGGAGCACCTATGGAGGCTCAAGGGAATCCCTAGATCGACGTGTGATTAAATATGAGTTTTTATTTGTTGAACTATTTGATTTGTATTAATTTCTTGAACTATTTGATTTGTATTGATTTCTGTGATGAATCATGTGATAAAAATTAGTTTATGTTGAATTTGTTCGAAGCACGCCAAATATGGGCCAATTTGCGCCGAAAGTGGGCCGAAATCGGCGGCTGGGGGCGACCTTGGGGGGCGGCTAGGAACCCAAGCCCCCACGCCGATTTATTGACCGGCGCGCCTCCAGGCGGCGCTATTTCAAGTCCCTGGGGGGCCGAACGGCTGAAGATGCTCTTAGGATCAGGTAAGTACATCTACATGAATATGGTAACAGGTAACTGAGCTTTCAGCTGATATATAATCAATGTCATATCAAGGCGGCACTAGAGATCCCCACAAAAAAAGGCAGCACTATAGAGAGACGAGGTCAAGCTAGCCAGGAGCCAGGAATTTCATTTCAGGTAGGTCCGGGATGTCGGCCCTCTCGTGTTCACACCGCACATGAGCAAGCTGCTAGTTTTTAAAACTGTCTAAAAAACGTTTGTATATTTTTTTAACACTGCAAGATCATGTCATCGCTGTTAAGCGGCATCCATCAACCCCTGAATGAACTACGTATTGCTCATTGATCGATGCAGCATATCCGACCCCGACTAGCAACGGGATAGATTGGGCGCTGGACTACATTGATATGGATGCGATCTGAAAGAGAAGCCACACTTAGGGCTCATTTGGTAAACAAGGAAAATGCAGGGTGATAATCCCTAAGTGCAAGGAATCATCGTAGAAATTTCTGAAGGTGGAAGTGATAAGTATGGAGTGTCGAACCCACAAGGAGCTAAAAGTAAGATCAATATTCTCTCAAGTCCTATCTGCCACTGATACGACTGTACGTACACCGAACGTTTGCTTCCATCTAGAAACGAGAAATAAAACTACGTTGTGCCTATGAAGAGGATAACTTTGCATGATTTCGGAGAACTAAAATATAAAAGTCGGTGCTGTTAATATAAAATTATAATATATTATAAATAGCGAGTGTGGAAAAAATATGGGTCGGTGTGCGAAATTATCCTAGGCAATTGTTAATAAGATCGGTAATTATTATTGCAATTTCACATGAGGGAGAGGCATAAGCTAACATACTTTCTCTTCTTGGATTATACGCACTTATGATTGGAACTCTAGCAAGCATCGGCAACTAATAAAGGTCATTAAGGTAAAACCCAACCATAGCATTAAAGCATCATGTCCCCTGTATCCCATACACAACAACCCCTTACTCGGGTTTAAGCTTTTGTCACTCTAGCAACTCACTATAAGCTAATCATGAACGTATTGCAACACCCTACAGCGAGAATCCCTCACGTGTGCGCGACACAGAATGCACCATAGGATAGCACCAAAATAAATAGAACTCAAACCAATATATATCATAAATCAAACCAAAGGACAAAAGAAATGTACTCAAAACATCATAGGATGGCAACACATCATTGAATCATAATATGTGGCATAAAGCACCATGTTCAAGTAGGGGATTACAGTGGGGTGCGGGAGAGTGGACCGCGTAAAAGAGGTGATGATGGTGATGATGATGGTGATGTTGATGAATACGATCACCGCGGTGATGGTTCCCCCGATGGCACTCCGGCGCCACCGAGAAAGAGGGAGAGAAGTTCTCCCCCTTGTGCTCTCTCCTCCATGGCCACCCCCCTAGATGGGGAGAGGTTCTCCCTCTGTTCCTTGGCCTCCATGGCAATGATGGCCCCCTCCGGGATCCTCCTCCATGGCTTCCAGCGCTGATGGCCCCCTCCGGCAGGGTGCTAGAGAGGGCCTAGATTGGTTTTTCGTGGCTATAGAGGCCTGCGGCGGCGGAACTTCTGATCTCCCTTTTGTTCTGGGTTTTTTAGGATTTATAGGAGGGGTTGGCGTCGGTTTCACGTTAGGGGGCCCCACGAGGTGATCACAAGGTCGGAGGGCGCGCCCTAGGGGGATGGGGGCGCCCTCCACCCTTGTGGTTAGCCCGGGACTCTTCTTCCGTATCTTTTTTCCAATATTTTTTATATTTTCCAAAAAATTCTCCGTTAATTTTCAACTCGTTCTGAGAACTTTTATTTCTGCACAAAAACAACACCACGGTAGTTCTTCTGAAAACAACGTCAGTCCGGATTAGTTCTAATCAAATCATACCAAAATCATATAGAATTTTTGTAAACATGGCATAAATGCTTCATAAATTATAGATACGCCGGAGACGTATCAGCATCCCCAAGCTTAATTCCTACTCGTCCTCGAGTCGGTAAATGATAAAAGAAATAATTTATGAAGTGTGACTGCTATCAAGTGCACAAGTTTGATCAATGAAAGTTCCAAGCACTTTTTCTAGCATTATTATTTATCATAAACAGTAGCTCATCTTCATAAAACTTCCCATGATCAAGTAACGAGCTATTCACATGTTAAAGTATGGACCATAAACTTTCTTGAAAATTAACAAACCCTGTTCTTAGTCATCAAACAATTGCAATTCATCTTATTTTCGGGAAGGGTCTATGTAAGAGCTTTGATTTAGCAAATTCCACATACTAAACTATCATTTAATCTTTCACAATTGCTAACACTCATGTGATATTTATGGGTTCAAAGTTTCAATCGGACACATAGAAAGATAGGGGCTTATAGTTTCACCTCCCAACCTTTTACCTCAAGGGTAATGTCAACAATAATACTTTATGAAAACCTACATCCGAGTGGATATAAATATCCGGATCGCTCCAGCACATAGCGCTTGCCAAAGGAAAAAGTGTAAAAGGAAAGGTGATGATCACCATGACTCTTGTATAAGGGTAGAAGATAAAAGTAAAAGATAGGCCCTTCGTAGAGGGAAGCAGAGGTTGTCATGCGCTTTTATGGTTGGATGCACAAAATCTTAATGCAAAAGAACATCACTTTATATTGCTGCTTGTGATAAAGACCTTTATTATGCAGGTCGTCGCTTTTATTTCTTCCATATCACAAGTTCGTATAAAGCTTATTTTCTTCACACTAATAGATCATACATATTTAGAGAGCAATTTTATTGGCTCGCACCGATGACAACTTACTTGAAAGACCTTACTCAATCCATAGGTAGGTATGGTGGACTCTCATGGCAGAACTGGTTTAAGGGATGTTTGGAAGCACAAGTAGTATCTCTACTTGGTGCAAAGAATTTGGCTAGCATGAGGGGGAAAGGTAAGCTCAACATGTTGGATGATCCATGACAATATAACTTGTATTCGGATATAATAAAACATAACTCATTATGTTGTCTTCCTTGTCCAATGTCAACTTTTTAGCATGTCATATTTTAGTGAGTGCTCACAATTTCAAAAGATGTCCAAGATAGTATATTTATATGCGAAATCTCTCTTCCTTCAATATTCTTTCATGAATTGTTCAAGGGACCAATGTTGAGTTTGCTAACTTTCAATAAATTTTACCACTTATACTTCTTATAAGTGAAGTCATTACTCCACATGGGATAAGCATATGAAGCATATAAAATTTTAGATCTATGATATTCAATTCATTTAGCCATTTACTCATAGGATATAAGTGAAGCACGTGAGTAAATGACAAACTACTCGAAAAAGATATAAGTGAGGGACAATGAGTAGTCAAATAATTAACTAGCCATGGGAGGACTCTCTCTTATTCAATATTTCATATCCAATGATTTTATTAAAACAACAAGTAAAATAAAAATACGCTCCAAGCAAAACACATATCATGCAACAAATAAAAATATAGCTCCGAGTAAGGTATACCGATGGTTTTGAAGATGAAAGAGGGGATGCCTTCGGGGCATCCCCAAGCTTAGGCGCTTGAGTCTTCCTTGAATATTACCTTGGGGTGCCTTGGGCATCCCCAAGCTTAGGATCTTTCCACTCCTTATTCTCCTTGTATCGATATCTCACCCAAAACTTGAAAACTTCAATCACACAAAACTTAACAGAACTTCGTGAGATGGGTTAGTATGAGAAAGACAAATCATTCACTTTGGTACTGTTAAGACAAGATTCATAATTGTTCTCACACAATTCCTACTGTACCATATCATTTCTACAATTTATATTGAGCAATATAATCCATATAAACTAGAAAACAAGCAAATTATGCATAGAAAACAGAATCTGTCAAAAACAGAACAGTGTGTAATTGTCGTGGTTTTGTCACGGCGGATGTCCTGGTGAAAGGACTTAGTCGTGGAGCCATCGCGACGGGTTAGCTTGAAGGGGTTAAAGCGGACACAGGGACGCAGAGAGTTTTATACTAGTTCGGCCCCTTCGATGAAGGTAAAAGCCTACATCTAGTTGTGATGGAATTGATGGGGTTTCGATGACTAGGGAGCAAATAAGCTTCGCCTAAGTCTCGAGTTGTTGTTGTATGTCCCTGAACCTCCGTCGGGTCGTCCCCTTATATACACGGGTGAAGCCCGTCGGTTTACAGAGTCCCAATCACCGGTTCATACTCGTATCCGGGTTGGTCTCTCGTTATTCCTAACTTACAATACACGTACATACTAAGTCGGTTTACGACTATAGATCTTAAACCGATTACAGGCCTTGGGCCTTTTTCTATCTTCTTGGGCTTTAACATTCTTGGACTGCTGGTGAAGTTAACCCGGCCCTGGTAGGCCGGTTTACGCCCAGTAGTAATATCCCCAACATTAGGCCCCAGATTGATTTGAATGAGTTCATGTCAATCCTTAGCAGAAATCTTCACCTTCAATATCTTCTTGTAATTGTTGATCCGCCGTGATGTCATCTTCTCCAATTGCTGTTAAACCGGAGTGACGTCATCCTTCATAAAGAAAGTATTCACGATATCTCTTCATTTAATAAATCTGCGAAAATCGAGGCGACAGCTCCGTTCCGTGGCTCCTGGTTTATCGCGCCTGACACATGTCCTTTTTGTTTTATAAATAAGACCGAAGGGTCATTTCCTTTCTTCTCTTCGTGCCTTCTCTTCTTCATCTTCCTCGCGTCGCCAGCTTCAGAGCTCCGCCGCCGCCATCGTCTCCAGCACCAACCTTGGCCGCTGCATCGACCTGAACGTACCAGAAAGCCGCGGTGATCTTCCGCATCCTCCTCAGCTCTGGTAAGCCCTCTTTTCTTCTCAACCTAGATCTGTTCTAGGGTTTCTCGTTCTTGCAGTGTTCATCGACTGTTCCTATTCATGTATCAATCCCTGGCTAGATCTGTGAAACCCTGCTCTGAATAACAATAGATTTTCACACCCACCTGTAGTTTCCTGTTCAAGTTCGTAGATCTCATCTGTATATCTGCCCATTGATTCACTTCCGCTCTACTTTAAGCCTTTGAATATTTTTCTGTTTTTCTGAACTTGCCTCAGATCCATTGCTGTAATAGAACTTTGTGAAACCTGTTTCTGCACACTTAGCCATCCGCAGCCTCAATTGCTTTCGATTCTTAGATCAGGCGGTTTAACTTAGTATAGAAAGATTTCATAAACCGGCATATGCCATTAGTCCCCTTATTGAACCGCCGGAACTCGTTAGTTATATAATGCCACTTCATAGAACTCCGGTTTAGACATAATTACCTCCGGTTTAACATTGTTTCACACCGGATTATACTTTT
Source organism: Aegilops umbellulata (assembly GCA_032464435.1). Classification (NCBI taxonomy): domain Eukaryota; kingdom Viridiplantae; phylum Streptophyta; class Magnoliopsida; order Poales; family Poaceae; genus Aegilops; species Aegilops umbellulata. The sequence continues at coordinate 324,756,429 of CP136060.1, forward strand.
ACCCAACATAGTCTTGAACCGGAATCACTTATTTTGTAGACTCCACCATGGCTAAACAAGTGTATGAGTGCAACTGGGCTCCTTCTCGCGTCACAGAAATGCAGCTGAACAACTTAGTCCTGACTGGCGCTTTAAACAGTAAAATCACCATCCATTGGAGGTTCCCTGGCAAAGAATGTCCTCCCACGCCACAGGAAGGAGAAGTTGTCGTTTTCGCAGACCACTTAGCCCGAGGTTTTAATCCGCCCGGTTCAAAATTCTACCGGGATGTCTTGGCCAATTTCCAACTCCGTCCGCAAGATACTGGCCCCAATTCTGTCACCAACATATGCCATTTTCAAGTACTCTGTGAGGTGTTCTTTCAAGAGGAACCCACAGTCGAGTTATTCCGAGACTGTTTTCATCTAAACCGCCGCACAGAATTTACTGACGGTTCCAATATGGAATTGGGTGGCATGGCTATTCAGAAAAGGAAAGTGGTCACTTACCCTCATGCAAAACTGCACAGCCATCCCCAAGAATGGAACCAATCATGGTTTTACTGCAAAGACACCTCCCCTGCTGATGAAAATCCATTACCTGGCTTTCGTCCGGAGCGGCTTAGCAATACGCACCCCTTTCCACAAAGGTTGAGTGCCAAGGAGAGGAGTAAATACGCTCCTCAACTATCCAAGCTCAGAGCCTTCATGGCCAACGATTTAACCGGAGTTGATCTCGCTCGTTGTTGGATATCATGGAGCATACTGCCCCTTAGTCAACGCTCCGGTTTGATGTGTGAATATACGGGCAGTGTTGACGACCCACTGCGACACATGAACATCCAGCTCACCGACGAAGAAGTCACAAAAGCTGTGAAGAAAATTTTGAACGAAACGGAATACATCTGTGCCCGAACCGGCCTGCTTCCTTTCTGCGCCACCAACAAACCGCCAGCTGTAAGTTTTTAACTTCACCTTTCATTGATCCTGACATTTGTTATATCTGCCTATTATTTGACACCAATATCTGTTGAAACAGGGCAATGATCCGTTTTGGAGCAAGAAGCTTCCACAGGAGAAAGCAGACAAACTGGAAAGACCAACCCGGCCAAAAACCAAAGTCATTAAGAAGTCTGCTCACAAAAGGAAAAACACTGCATCATCTGATCCGCCCGCTGATGATGATGTGGGTAATCCGGACCTTGAGGTAGAACTTGATTCACTTGGCTTACTTTTCACACGCCTTATTGATGATAATATTTGTCAGGATGAAGCCGAAGCTAGTCATGCTGATGTTGCAGAGGTAATCACTCTCTCTTCTGATTCAAACCCTTTGCCTTCACTAAAAATCCGTTAGGCAAACTAGAAAGTTAAATTTTCTCATCCTCTTGCTTACTTGGATCCCAAATTTCTCTTGAAGACCCAACAACATGAAGTTCGCCGCACAACCCGGCACAGCGGCCAGGTAGTTACCTCCGCCGGTTTACTGAACAACCCGGTTCGGAAACGTCGTTCAGAGGTCTCTAATTTGCTTATCAGTAATCGTCCTAAAGCGGGCTATTTTCGTCAACCGCTTAATCCATCTGATTCCGATTTTCAGGTTACTTCCCATTCATCCTCTGGCAAGTCATCAGCTACTCAGCTGCCACCACTCAAAACCGTGCTTCGGTAAGTTTATACTTATCATAACCTTTCTGGTATGGTTCTTTGTAACATACATTGTTTTTGACTTTGTTACTCCTTTCAGAGCCAAGCCTAGGCCGAGCAAAAAGGCTCGCCTGGATAAAGCGGCCGAAGAAGAAGCTGCCCCTGAACCGGGCAACACCCCAGATGTTGAAGCGGCTATCCGTGAGGATGTGCCCAACGACCCGCCAGTGCAAGATGAGGTTTTTATTGCTGAAGAAAGGCCTGCTGACACCTCCGGTCCTGCCGACCAGCCTAGAAGTCCCATCCGGATTGAGAAATCCATCATCCCATCCAAGACTACTGGTAAACTGACAGCCCTAGTGCAAACCGGCGACGCCCAGGATGATGAAGTTGTTATCACTAGTGTTGGCCATACCGAGCCAAGCAATCCTGTTGCATTGTCCAAACATACTGCCAAAGATGAATTTGTCGCAATGAGCAAGGGCAAGTGGAATGTCGATTTGGCAACTTATGCCGCTCTGAATGCCCAAGATCTTCAATCTGGCTACCTGAACCGGCTGTATACCAGTCGTGATTTTGAAGCTGGTCTAGTGAATATGATGAAAGAGAAATTTGAGGTAACTTCCATATGCCTCTTCCTGCTTGGATATTTTAATCTTGCTGATTCTCCTAGCCCCCAAGGGCCGGTTTGTAATCTTCTTTCAAACCGGGACTTGTGAAATATAAGGCTGAACACTTTGGAACTTGCTAATGTAGCCTCCAAGTGCCGGTTCAACTTAGCATAGTTAAACCGGGATCTTAAGTAAATAACATTACAACATCAGAACTTATTTGAGCAAATAGCCATTAGCCCCCAAGTGCCAAGTTCAATACTTGTATTGAGCTTGGGACTTTGTAATCAATTGATAGATGAAAATCAAATGTGCATTAGCCCCCAAGTACCAAATGCATAACTTGTTATGGAGTTGGTACTTCAATTCTTTTACCGTTTGTTAAATCATATGACTGTCTGTATGCAGGTTGAGCTGAAAACCAAGGAAAGCCAACTCGCCGATCTTCAAGAAAATTTGAAATCCCAACAAGCTGAAACCTCCAAGGCAAAAGAGGAGTTGACCAGCGCCCTAAGCGTCATGGAACAGCTGAAGGAGGGCTTCAACAAAGAGCGGACGGATTGGGCCACTGAGAAGGCCGCTTTGACCAAGAAAATTGAAACTGCTGAAGCTACCCTTAAACCGGTGGTAGATGAACTAACCAGCGTAAAGCGGCAAGTACATGCCATGACTGCAGCCATCTTTGGTAAGCTTCCTTTGACTTCTGTAATAATTTGACCTTCCTATGATAGGTCCGGTTTGTGAACTCTTTATAATGTTGTAGGTACACGCATTGGTCACTTGGGGTCAGATGTTCGGATGAAGTTGAAGGTCGCATATACCTTAATTGAACAGCTGTATACCGGAGCGTAGCGGATTATCTCCACTACATCACATAACAATCCGACGCCCTCTTTAATTCAAGATACTCTGAAGAGGTTGTCAATGCTTCCCGCTCGTATTGTAGAGCTGAAGAAATCTGCTGCTTGAACCGGTGCCATCAATGCCTTAATCCGGGCCAAGGCATGGGTGCCGGATTTCGATCCTGTTGAAGCAGCTCAGGGCTATCCCAGTTTGTAGGAAGACAGCTCAGAGTTCAATGAAGAGGACCTCAGAGCAATAAACCGGGCGGTGCTCTGGCTTGCCAATTGGTAGAGGAGGCAGACTTGACGCATTATCAAGCTCAATATAACGACCAGAATAAACGAGTGGCTGCACCGATTCCTGAAGCAGGGAATCTCATCCCTCCAATCCGTAAGCATACTTACGCTCCTGATATTGAACCGTCGTCCCTGATCCATGAGGAAGCTGTCTTTCAAGCCCTAATGCGAATCGACTGGACCACTGTTGATTTCCAGCCACTGGGTAGGGAAGAAGAAGCTGAAGTGGCGCAGGAAGACCCACAACCATCAAATCAGGGCGGCGACCAAGCTTGAACCGGAGTCCGGTTTAAATTCTCCCAAGAAAACAATGATCTTATTTGGGCACCATGTTGCCTTGTAATCGGATAGCCAACACTCCTGCTTCTGAGATGCCTTTGTGCATCAGTGCTGATACTTTTGTTTGAAATATCGAAACCCTCAATCTATATCTCCTGCAATCATAAAATCTCGAACTACGACGGCGGTTGTACCGCCAGCCGGTTTATGACCTTCATATATATATGCAAGGAGATTGAGGTATATGATCAAATTTTGCGATACAAAATACCTGCCATCGTTGGGCATGAAGTTGGCTTAACCAATCTTGAAGCGGAGGTTTATAAACCTGCACCGTCGAAGGAGAATAGCTCCTGTGTATACAAGGCCAGTTTACCATGTAAATCGTGCCGGGTTACCAAAAACACTCTTGTTACTCCATCATGGGATGTTAACAGGAAAAGTTAAACCGGGCAAACAATCTCCGGATTTAAAAATGGACCGTATTCCGTCAATTGACAGCTTAAACCGGTTTAAATTTTGTCGGTTTATAAAATGCAACAAAATAAATCAATAGTTATTTAAGGAAAAAATATTGAAGCAAAGGCAATGATAAAACCATTTGCAAAAAGAGGCTTTACTAAGCCGATCAGATGGCGTTACCATGGTCAGACACGACCAAGCTCCCGATAGGTGTAGCTATGGTTCCAGTCAGCCAGGTCCCCAAATGAAACCGTGGCATTATGCCGATCAAGAGGCGTGGCAATGGTTCGGGTTCGACCAAGCCCCCAAGTGATTCCATGGCCTTAGGCCGATCAAGAGGCGTGACTGGTTCAGATTTGACCATGTCCCCAAGTGATCTGGTGGCTTCCGCCTATAAAAAGGTGTTGCATTGGTTCGGATACGACCAAGCCCCCAAGTGACGTTTATAAAATTTTCAAGGGGTAAACCAGAGGCCGCTTTAAGGCAGAACAACTCCATCTAACCATGCATGATGTAAAAGAACAGATACCCCGCTTTAGCAGAGGCTCCGGTTTATTATATTGATAATATATACACTGTCATAATATGTACATAAGTAGAGCCGATGGCTCAGGTATAGTAAGGCCGAAGATGAGTTATTTTCCATGTCCTGTTGGTCTCCACCTCTGATTTGCGTGAGTCTTTACGCTCTCGAATATCGATCAGATAGTATGACCCGTTGTGCAGATTCTTGCTGACCACGAAAGGTCCCTCCCAAGGTGGGGATAACTTATGCATATCAGTCTGATCTTGGATGAGGCGAAGCACCAAATCTCCTTCTTGAAAGGTTCTGGTTCTGACTCGGCGGCTGTGATAACGACGAAGACCCTGTTGGTAAATCGCTGAGCGGGCAGCTGCTATGTCACGCTCTTCATCCAACCGATCCAAAGCATCTTGCCGTGCTGTCTCGTTGTCCGCTTCAACATAAGCCGCCACACGAGGTGAATCGTGACGGATATCACTAGGGAGAACCGCCTACGCTCCATAGACCATGAAGAACGGCGTGTATCCTGATTATCTGTTGGGTGTGGTATTGATGCTCCATAACATAGATGGCAACTCTTCTACCCATCAACCCGGGGTCCTTTGCAAAGGAACCATAAGCCGGGGCTTGATGCCTCTCAAGATCTCTTGATTAGCTCTTTCTGCTTGCCCATTGGACTGTGGGTGCACCACTGATGAAACGTCAAGTCGGATGTGCTCACGCTCACAGAATCCCTTCATAGCCCCCTTGGTCAAATTGGTACCATTATCTGTAATGATACTATGTGGAAAGCCAAACCGGAAAATCACCTTTTTGATCAACTGAACCGCAGTGGACGCATCACACTTGCTAACAGGTTCTGCCTCCACCCACTTTGTAAACTTGTCAACCGCCACCAGGAGGTGGGTCTTCTTATCCTTGGACCTTTTGAAAGGCCCAACCATGTCCAGCCCCCAAGTTGCAAACGACCAAGTGATTGGAATCATCCTCAATTCTTGAGCCGGCACATGAGCGCGTCTTGAAAACATTTGGCAACCGTCACACCGTCTGACCAGATCCTCCGCATCAGCATGAGCAGTTAACCAATAAAAACCATGGCAGAACACTTTAGCCACCAAGGATTTTGAACCGGCGTGGTGACCACAATCTCCTTCATGGATCTCACGCAATATTTCACAGCCTTCCTCAGGAGACACACAGCGTTGAAACGCCCCTGATACACTGCGATGATGTAATTGACCATCAACAATAGTCATGGACTTAGACCGCTGGATTATCTGCCGGGCCAAGGTTTCATCCTCTGGTAGCTCGCCCTGGTTCATGCACGCAAGATAAGGAAGCGTTCAATCCGGAATGACGTGAAGCGCCGCCACCAATTGAGCCTCCGGATCAGGAATAGCCAAATCCGCTTCACCAGGGAGTTTGACCGACGGGTTGTGTAGCTCATCAAGAAAAACATTAGGCGGGACCGGTTTACGCTGAGAGCCCAGCCGGCTTAAAGCGTCTGCCGCCTCATTCTTCCGACGGTCCATGTGGTCCACCTGATTGCCCTTGAAGTGACCTGCAACAATATCCACCTCACGACGATATGCAACCATGAGTGGGTCTTTAGAATCCCAAGTGCCAGACACCTGTTGAGCCACTAGATCTGAGTCACCGAAGCACTTAACCCGGCTTAGATTCAACTCCTTAGCCATCCAGACACCATGGAGCAAGGCTTCATACTCAGCTACATTGTTAGTACAAGGGAACATTAAGCGGAGAACGTAACAGAACTTGTCACCTCGTGGGGAAGTTAACACGACTCCAGCCCCCGAGCCCTCTAATTGCCGTGATCCGTCAAAATGGATGGTCCAATATGTGTGATCCGGCTTCTCTTCAGGGGCCTGTAGCTCCGTCCAATCGTTGATGAAATCAACAAGTGCTTGAGACTTCACCGCCGTCCGAGGTACGTATTTCAACCCGTGCGGCCCAAGTTCTATAGCCCACTTGGCGATCCTGCCAGTCGCCTCCCGGTTCTGGATGATATCGCCCAAGGGGGCCGAACTGACCACTGTGATAGGGTGCCCTTGGAAATACTGCTTCAGCTTCCGGCTTGCCATAAAAACTCCATATACTAGCTTCTGCCAATGTGGATACCTTTGCTTGCACTCAATAAGCACCTCGCTGATATAATAAACCGGACGTTGAACCGGATACTCCTTGCCTGTCTCCTTCCGCTCCACCACAATAGCCACACTGACCGCCCGAGCATTGGCAGCGACATACAACAGCAATGGTTCCTTATCAATGGGAGCGGCGAGCACGGGTGGATTGGCCAATTGCCGCTTTAAGTCCTCAAATGCCTGATCAGCAGCAGAACTCTAGACGAATTGATCCGTCTTTTTCAACATCTGATACAAGGGGATCGCCTTCTCACCGAGGCGGCTGATAAACCAGCTCAAAGCGGCAATCCGGCCAGTCAAACGCTGAACATCATTGATACACTTCGGTTTAGCCAGGGAGGTGATGGCTGTAATCTTCTCCGGATTAGCCTCAATTCCCCTGTTGGAAACCAGAAAACCCAACAATTTGCCTGCCGGTACACCAAAGACACATTTGGCCGGATTGAGCATCATCTTGTACGTCCTCAGGTTATCAAAGGTTTCCTTCAGATCATCAACCAGAGTCTCCTTCTTCCTTGACTTAACCACAATATCATCCACGTAAGCATGTACATTACGGCCAATCTACTTGTGAAGGCAATTCTGTACGCACCGTTGATAAGTCGCCTGGGCACTCTTGAGCCCAAAAGGCATAGATACATAGCAAAAGGCTCCAAAGGGAGTGATGAACGCCGTCTTCTCCTGGTCCTTAACCACCATTTTGATCTGATGATAACCAGAATATGCATCCAAAAAACTCAAACGCTCGCAACCCGCCGTAGCATCAATGATTTGATCAATACGGGGGAGGGCAAAAGGATCTGCTGGACAAGCCTTACTAAGGTCTGTGTAATCCACACACATACCCCAGGTGCCGTTTTTCTTAAGAACCAGCACCGGATTAGCAAGCCACTCAGGGTGGAAAACTTCAACAATAAAACCAGCTGCTAAGAGCCTGGCTACCTCTTCTCCAATAGCCTTGCGTCTTTCTTCGTTAAACTGGCGGAGGAACTGTTTCACCGGTTTGTATTTAGGATCCACATTAAGAGTGTGCTCAGCGAGTTGCCTCGGTACACCTGGCATGTCAGAAGGCTTCCATGCAAAAATGTCCCAATTCTCACGGATGAACTCGATGAGCGCGCTTTCCTATTTTGGATCCAAATTGGCACTGATGCTGAACTGCTTGGAAGAATTGCCAGGCACGAAGTCAACAAGCTTAGTCTCAGCCGCTGATGTGAATTTTAGGGCTGGATCATGCTCCGTAGTAGGCTTCTTCAAAGGAGTCATATCGGCCAGATCAACATTGTCCTTGTAGAACTTTAGCTCCTCGGTGGCACAAACCGACTCTGCGTAGGCCGCATCTCCTTCCTCGCGCTCCAAAGCAACTCGATGGCTTCCGTGAACCGTAATTGTCCCCTTGTGACCCGGCATCTTGAGCTGCAGATACACATAGCAAGGCCGTGCCATGAACTTGGCGTAGGCCGGTCGCCCAAACAGAGCGTGATACGGGCTTTGGATTTTTACCACCTCAAACGTCAGCGTCTCCGTCCTGGAATCATGATCATCTCCAAAGGCCACTTCCAGAGCTATCTTACCAACAGGATATGCTGATTTGCCAGGTACCACCCCATGGAACATCGTATTGGACGGTTTGAGATTTTTATCTGTCAACCCCATACGACGGAAGGTCTCATAGTACAAGATATTAATACTGCTCCCTCCATCCATGAGTACCTTGGTGAACTTATAACCTCCCACCTGAGGTGCCACCACCAACGCTAGCTGACCCGGGTTATCAACCCGGGGTGGGTGATCCTCCCTGCTCCATATGATTGGCTGCTCAGACCAGCGTAAGTAACGGGGCACGACCGGTTCAACTGAGTTGACTGCCCGCTTCTGAATCTTCCGGTCTCGCTTATCCAAGCTAGTGGTGAAGACATGGTACTGCCCACTATTCAACTGCTTTGGGTTTCTCTGGTAACCCGATTGTTGCTGCTGCTGGTTGTAACCACCCTGGTTACTCTGATTATTCTGATTACTATGTCTGCCCGGATTACCATTAAATCCTGAACCGGAATTTCCTCCACCGTAACCTGGTCCGGATCCTGAGCCACCGCCCGAGCCGTGATCATGCTGGAAAGCATTAGAATTTTTGAACTCCTGCATAATGTAACAATCCTTCCAAAGGTGGTTTGATGGTACCTCCTTTGTCCCATGCTTCGGGCAGGGCTGGTTTAAGAGATAGTTTAAGCGGTCCGGGTTAGGGCTAGGCGCTCCACTGCGATTCTGCGTTTTACCTTTACGCCGCTGGCCCTTGTCCTGCGCGTTGGTATTAGCCACGAAGTCCATGTTGCCATCCGCTTTGCGCTTGCCTCCGCCACCGTTACCTGTCGGGTGATGTTGCTGACCTTTGGAGTTGCCGTTCTTCTTTCCCTTCCTTGTCTTCTCATCATCAGACTCGGGATCCTTGGTACTATCAGAATCAACATATTTTACCAAAGCGCCCATGAGAGTCCCTATGTCAGTGCAATGGTGCTTCATCCGCCCTAATTTCAGCTTTAGGGGCCCAAACCGGCAATTGCCTTCCAGGGTTATAACCGCGGTGTCAACATTGATGCGGTCTGATGAATGCAGAACTTGTGAGACCCGGCGCACCCAATGCGTCATTGATTCTCCTTCCTCCCGGACACAGGCAGCTAGATCCACTATCGACATCGGCTGCTTACATGTGTCTTTGAAATTACTGATAAACCGGGCTCGTAATTGGGCCCATGAGCTGATAGAATTGGCTGGCAAGCTTTTCAACCATGTACGGGCCGTTCCTTCAAGCATCATGGTGAAATACCTTGCACACGCCGCCTCATCCACATCAAGCATCTCCATGGCCATCTCATAGCTCTCCACCCATGTCTCTGGAGGTTGATTCGCCGTGTAATTTGGTACCTTGCGCGGGCCCTTGAAATCCTTGGGCGGGCGCACATTGCGTAAAGCGGGAACAAGGCAAGGCACTCCCAAAGCACTAGAGGTAACTCCTGGCTCAATCATGGTGGTCGGACGAACCGGTGTAAGCTGACGATCTTGATACTCTGCCGCTAACTCGGCCTCCCTGCGCGCTCGGGCCCGGTCTACCACTTCTTGAGCATTATCAACACCTCCTGCCGGGTTGTTACCGCGGGGCGCCCCTCCCCGTGCATTACTTGACATGGCCGGTTCATCCATATGCCTGCTATAGCTCCGGCTCGGGCGGGAGTTGAGTGGATCCGATCGCGGCTGTGCGAATATGCTTCCTGTTGGACCAAAGCTGTCCTAAGGAGCTCCTTGACCCGGCGCGTCTCTACCGCTTGCGGCGAATCACCTTCAATTAGAATGGCCTCCAGCCGTGCAGCAGCCGCAACAAGGCTGTCCATCGGGTTGGAGTAGTGACCCGGAGGCAGAACCTGAGGCACACCAGTATTGTGACGGGGCAGATCTATTAAACGGGGCTGGACCGATGCGCCCGTCCCAGGTGCTTCCGCCCGGTTTACCACCGGCGGATTACTGGCTCCCGCTCCGGGGGTGTTGAAGAGGTCTCTGGCTTCAAAGACCGAAGGCAGACGAGATCGGTACTTCCTCCTCATGACTTCCTGCGATGCGTTCTGGTCCAACATGAGCCTGTAGGCCTGGGCATCTAAAGCGGCCCGCTCTGCAGTCATCCTGGTATGTTCAGCTGCTAAGTCCGCCTTAGCCTGAGTGATTTGCTCCCTCACTTTTGCAATCTCCGCGTTGCGGGCGTCCTGATCCGCTAGATTAGCCTCTGCCATGAGCGCAGCCAATGCATTGAACAGATCCGATAAAACTTGAGCCGGCGGGCGCACAGAGCCTCCTGCCCCGGCAGCCGTCGCTGCTACTGAACCGGAGATCATAATTGCAGTGGTCAAAGAATGAAGCGCGGCCTGTGTACTGGCCATGAATATTCCAACCCGGTTGGGCAGATCAGAGGAGTCCGGAATACTGTCGCCATCGGAACAGCCCCCAATCCGGCCATCTTGCAGTTGATACAGAGATTCAGTTTCTCCAGTTGATGACTCGTCGCCGGAGTAAACGACGGTCTCGCCACCAAATTCCGATCCATCCTCATAACTTCCTCCATGGATGACTCCCACGAAGGCACGTTTCACGGCCGGTTTAACCTGGGCAGATCGCGCACGCTGAGCCGTCTCGACGAGGTCGGTGCAGATGTCCGGCTCAGGGCCCGGTTCACCGATCTTGCCGATGAAAACGTGTATGCCACCAAAGGGGACCCGGTACCCGTACTCAATCGAGCCGGCCTCGGGGCCCCAGCCTGCATCGTCGATGTAGAGCTTGCCGCGACGACTCTTAGTCATCCGGCCCACAGCATAGCCCTCGAGTCCTTCAAAGCGGCCCTCCAAGAACTTGAAACCATCGTGCGATAGCCCCACGGTGGGCACCAACTGTCGTGGTTTTGTCACGGCAGATGTCCTGGTGAAAGGACTTAGTCGTGGATCCATCGCGACGGGTTAGCTTGAAGGGGTTAAAGCGGACACAGGGACGCTGTCGTGGTTTTGTCATGGCAAATGTCCTAGCCAAAGGACTTAGTCGTGGAGCCATCGCTACAGGTTAACTCGAAGGGGTTAAAGCGGACACAAGGACACAGAGGATTTATACTAGTTCGGCCCCTTCGATGAAGGTAAAAGCCTACGTCTAGTTGTGATGGAATTGATGGGGTTTCGAGGATTAGGGAGCAAACAGGCTTCGCCTAAGCCTCGAGTTGTGATTGTCTGTCCTGAACCGTCGTCGGATCATCCCCTTATATACACGGGGACGCCCGTCGGTTTACAGAGTCCCAATCACCGGTTCATACTCGTATCCGGGTTGGTCTCTTTCTATTCCTAACTTATAACACAAGTTTATACATCAGGCCGGTTTACAGCTATAGGTTCTAAACCGACTATAGGCCTTGGGCCCTTATCTGCCTCTCTGTGCTTTAATACCATTGAACTACTGATGAAGTTAACCCGGCCCTGGTAGGCCGGTTTACGCCCAGTAGTAATATCTCCAACATTAGGCCCCAGATTGATTTGAACGGGTTCATGTCAATCCTTAACAAAAATCTTTGTCTTCAACGTCTTCCTGTAGTCGTTGAACCGTCGTGTCGTCATCTTCTCTGGTTGTTGTAAGTCGGCATGACATCATCATGAAGCTAACATTTATGATGCCTTCTTTGTTTAATAGATCCGCAATAATCGAGGCGACAACTCCGCTTTCGAAATTTGTGGCTCCTGGATTCGCGCGCCTGACACATGTCTTTTGCCTCATAAATAGAACCGAAGGGTCATTTCCTTTTCTCCCCTTCATCCCCTTTCTCTTCGTCTTCTTCGCGTCGCCAGCCTCGGAGCTCCGCCGCCGTTGCTGACCTCTGCATCATCTTGGGCCGCTGCATCAACCTGACCGTACCAGAAAACCGCGGCGACCTTCCGCGTCTCCCCAAGCTCCGGTAAGACCTCTGCTTTTATCCACCTAGATCTGTTCTAGGGTTTCATGTTCTTGCAGTGTTCTTGCTCACTGTTCATACTCATGCCCATACCTCTGGATAGATCCATGAAATCCTACTGTGATTACCAATGGCCCTTTAGCATTCGTCTTATAGATTCATACTTAAGTTCATAGATCTCACCAATTTTTCTGCTCATTGAATCAATACTGTTCTGCCTTAAGCTTTTAAATATTTTCCCTTTTCTGAACTGGCTTTAGATCCATCGTTGTAGAGAAATCTTGTGAAATCTGTTTCTGTACACTTATACAACCTCAATTGCTTTCAATGTTTAGATCCGGCAGTTTAACTTTGGCGCAGCAAATGTAATGAACCAGTATATATCATTAGTCCCCTTGTTGAACCGCTAGACGTTGCTACCTTGCATAACTCCGGTTTAGATAGGACTGCCATCAGTTTAAATAGATATGCCTCCGGTTTAACATTGTACCTATCATCATTTTTGAACAAACGCACTCTTGAACCGGAACCACTTGTCTTGTAGATTTCCTCATGGCCAAGCAAATATATGAGTGCAACTGGGTTCCTTCTTGTGTTACGGAAACATAGTTGAACAATTTAGTTCTAACCGGCGCTTTAAGCAGTAAAAACACCATCCACTAGAGAGTCCCAGGCACAGAATGTCCTCCCACACCTGAAGAAGGAGAGGTTGTTGTTTTTGCGGATCACTTGGCCCGGGGTTTTAATCCGCCCGGTTCAAAATTTTATCGGGATGTCTTAGCCAACTTTCAAATGCGCCCACAAGATACCGGTCCCAATTCTATTACCAATATATGCCACTTCCAAGTGCTTTGCGAAGTGTACTTCCAAGAGGAATGCACGGTTGAGCTGTTCCGAGACTGCTTTCACTTGAACCGCTGCACAGAGTTTACTGATGGCCCCAATATGGAACTGGGTGGCATGGCGATTCAAAAAAGAAAAGAAGTCACTTACCCTCATGCGAAACTGCACAGTCATCCCCAGGAATGGAATCACTCATGGTTCTATTGCAAAGATACTTCTCCTGCTGACCAAAATCCTCTGCCTGGCTTCCGTCTGGAACGGCTTAGCAATACACACCCCTTCCCACCAAGGCTATCTGCCAAGGAGAGAAGTAAATACGCTCCTCAACTGTCCAAGCTCCGAGCCTTCATGGCCAACGGTTTGACACGGGTCGATCTCGCCCGCTGCTGGATATCATGGAGCATACTGCCCCTTAGTATGCGCTCCGGTTTAATGTGCGAATATACTGGCCGGGTCAGTGATCCACTAAGGCACTGTAACATCCAACTGACCGATGACGAAGTCACCGAGGCTGTGAAGAAAATGTTGAATGAACCGGAATATGCTTGTGCTCGAACCGGCCTGCTTCCCTTCTGTGCCACCAACAAACCGCCTGCTGTAAGATCTTGACTTTGCTTTTACTGAATTTGTAATTGCTGCACATGTATATTGTTAAACTCCAATACTCTTTAAACAGGGAAATGATCCGTTTTTGAGTAAAAAGCTTTTAGAAGAACAACCGGAGAAGACAACCCGACCAAAGACCAGGGTCGTGAAGAAAACTACCCACAGGAAGAAAACCACTGCATCTTCCGATCCGGCGGCCGATGATGATGATGTGGGTAATCCGGACCTTGAGGTAGAGCTCGATTCAGTAGGCTTACTTTTCACACGCCTTATTGATAATGATATTTGTCAGGATGATGCTGAAGCCAGTAATGCTGATGTTGTAGAGGTAATTATTCTCTCTTCCGATTCAGATCCTTTGCCTTTGCCAAAATTTCGCCAAGCAAACCAGAAAGTTAAATTTTCTCATCCTCTTGCTTACTTGGATCCCAAATTTCTTCTGAAGACTCAGCAACACGAAGCTCGCCGCACAACTCGGCACAGTGGTCAGGTAATTACCTCCGCCGGTTTACCGTACAGTCCGGTTCGGAAACGCCGCTCAGAGGTCTCCAACCTACTTGTTAGTTTCCGTCCTAAAGCGGGTTTGATCCATCAACCTCTTAATCCGTCTGATTCCTATTATCAGGTTACTTCTCATTCATCCTCTAGTGAATCATCGGCCGCTCAACTGCCACCGCTGAAAACGGTTCTTGGGTAAGCTAGACTGAACATACTACTTCTGGTACATTGCCTTGTAACTTATGCTGTTTGTTGACTTTGTATTTCTCTTTCAGGGCTAAACCTAGACCGAGCAAGAAAGCCCGCCTGGATAAAGCGGCCGAGGAAAACGCTGCCCCTGAACCGGATAAAGCACCAGATGTTGAAGCAGTTGTTCGTGAGGATGTACCCAATGATCCACCCCTGCAAGATGATGATCGAATTACTGAAGAAAGACCCATTAATACTTCAGGCCCTGTTGATCAGCCTGTCAGCCCCATCCGGATTGAAAGGTCCACCAGTCCTTCCAAACTTGCCGACAACCCGACTGCACCGGTGCAAACCAGCGAGTCTAAGGATGATGATGTTGTAATTACTGTCATTGGTCGTTCTGAGCCAGGGAATCCCGTCGCTTTAGCTAAGCATACTGCCAAAGAAGAATTTTCTGCCATGAGCAAAGGCAAATGGGATGTTGATCTGACGACATATGCTGCTCTGAACGCCCAAGACCTTCATTCTGGTTACTTGAACCGGCTATATACTAGCCGTGATTATGAATTTGGTCTGGTAAAGATGATGAAGGAAAAGCTTGAGGTAATTTCCATGTGCGTCTTCCTGCTTTAATTACTGCAATCGCATTAACTCTCCTAACCCCCAAGGGTCGGTTTGTAATCTTCTTTCAAACCGGGACTTTAATATAGATCTCAATTTTTTGAAACTTGCCAATGTAGCCCCCAAGGGTCGGTTCAACTTAGTATAGTTAAACCGGGACTTGACATAAAACTCAATGCTCAAGAATTCACTGATGTATCCCCCAAAGGCCGGTTCAACTTGATATAGTTTAAACCGGGACTTTGATTAATAACTTGACTTTAGAACATAGTTGAGCAAATAGCAATTAGCCCCCAAGTGCCAAGTTGAATACCTGCATTGAGCTTGGGACTTTGCAATTTTAGTAATAGATGAAGGTCAAATATGCATTAGCCCCCAAGTGCCAAGTGCATAACTTGTTATGTGATTGGTACTTCAAATTCTTGTACCATCTTGTTAAATCATATAACTGTCTTTACGCAGGCTGAACTGAGGACCAAAGAAAACCAGCTTACCGACCTTCAAGAAATTTTGAAATCCCAACAAGCTGAATCCTCAAAGGCAAAGGAAGAATTGACCAGCGCTTTAAGCGTGATGGAACAGCTGAAGGAGGGTTTCAAGAAGGAGCGGGCTGATTGGACCACTGAGAAGGCCGCTTTAACCAAAAAAGCTAAAAATGCTGAAGCTGCCCTTAAACCGGTGGTAGACGAGCTGACCAGCATAAAGCAGCAAGTGCATGCCATGACTTCTGCCATCTTTGGTAAGCTTACTTTGGTTTTTATGAGAATTTGGCTTTCTCATGACAAGTCCGATTTGTGATCTTTCTTGTAACGCTGCAGGCACACGCATTGGTCACTTGGGGTCAGATGTTCGGATGAAGTTGAAAGCTGCCTACACATTAATTGAACAGCTATATACTGGAGCGCAGCGGATCATCACCACTGCATCACATAATAATCCGGCACCCACTTTAATCCAAGACACCCTGAAGAGGTTGTCAATGCTCCCTACCCGGATTGAAGAGCTGAAGAGATCTGCCGCTCGAACCGGAGCCATTAATGCCTTAATCCGGGCCAAAGCATGGGTGCCTGATTTTGATCCTGTTGAGGTAGCTCAAGGCTATCCCAGCTTGAAAGAAGATGGCTTAGAATTCAACGAAGATGATCTAAGAGCGATAAACCGGGCGGTGCGCCCTCTGGCTTGCCAATTGGCAGAAGAGGCAGATTTGTCACATTATCAAGCTCAATATGATGATTAGAACAAACGAGTGGCTGCACCAATCCCTGAAGCGGAGAATCTGATTCCTCCAATCCGTAAGCACACCTACGCTCCTGATATTGAACCATCTTCACTGATCCATGAGAAGGCTGTCTTTCAAGCTTTAATGGGAATCGATTGGACCACTGTTGACATCCAGCCGCTGGGTAGGGCAGAAGACACTGAAGCGACGTAGGACGACCCGCGATCATCAGACCAAGGCGGTGACCAAGCTTGAACCGGAGACCGGTTTAATAGGCTGCCTTGTGGTACTTTGCCAGAAAACAGTGATCTTATTTGGGCACCATGTTGCCTTGTAATAGGATAGCCAATACTTTTGCTTCTGAGATGCCTTCGCGCATCTGAACCGATACTTTTGGTTGAAAGATCAAAACTGCCAATCTATACCACCTGCAATCATAAAATCTTAAACTACCAGGGCGGTTGTACCACCAGCCGGTTTATAAACTTCATATATACATGCAAGGAGATTGACATATATGATCAAATTTTGTGATACAAAATACCTGTCATCATTGGGCATGAAGTAGGCTTAGCCAATCTTGACACGGCGGTTTGATAAACCTGCACCGTCATGGGAGCTCCTGTATATACAATGCCGGTTTACTATGTAAACCGTGCTTGGTCATAATGAACAATTTGTTACTCCAAAAAAGGATGTTAACAGAAGAAATCAAACCGGGTAAATAACCTCTGGTTAAAAATGGACCGTGTGCCGCCAAATTGGCAGTTTGAACCGGTGTAAAACGTTTGTTGGTTTAAAAACGCAACCAAGATAAAACAGCAATTTAAAAAAATATTGAAGCAAAGGCAATGATAAAACTGTTTGCAAAAAAGAGGCTTTACTGAGCCGATCAGATGGTGTTACCTTGGTCGGACACGACCAAGCTCCCAATAGGTGTAGCTACGGTTCAAGTCAGCCAGGTCCCCAAATGAAACCGTGGCATTACGCCGATCAAGTGGCATGGCAATGGTTCGGGTTTGACCAAGCCCCCAAGTGATTCTATGGCCTTTAAGCCGATCAAGAGGCGTGACTGGTTCAGACTCGACCATGTCCCCAAGTGATCTGGTGGCTTTCGCCTATCAAAAGGTGTTACATCGGTTCGGACACGACCGAGCCCCCAAGTGATCTGGTGGCTTTCGCCTATCAAAAGGCGTTGCATCGGTTCAGACATGACCGAGCCCCCTAGTGATATTTATAATTGTTTCAAGGGGTAAACCGGAGGCCGCTTAAGATAAAACACCCCCATGTAACCACACATGATATAAAAGAACGAATACCCCGCTTTAGGCTGAGGGCCCGGTTTATTGTATTTATAATATGTACATTGTCATAATATATACATAAGAAGAGCCAATGGCTCAAGTATAGTAAGGCCAAAGGTGAGCTATGTTCCACGGCCTGTTGGTCTCCTCTTCTGACTTGCGTGAGTCTTTTCGCTCTCGAACATCGATCAGATAGTATGACCCGTTGTGCAGATTCTTGCTAACCACGAAAGGTCCCTCCCAAGGCGGGGATAATTTATGCTTATCGGTTTGATCTTGAATGAGCCGAAGCACCAGATCTCCTTCTTGAAAGGTTCTGGTTCTGACTCGACGACTGTGATAGCGATGAAGATCCTGTTGGTAAATCGCTGAGCGGGCAGCTGCTATGTCTCGCTCTTCATCCAACCGGTCCAAAGCATCTTGTCGAGCTGTCTCGTTGTCCGCTTCAACATAAGCCGCCACACGAGGTGAATCGTGATGGATATCACTAGGGAGAACCGCCTCCGCTCCATAGACCATAAAGAACGGTGTGTATCCTGTTGATCTGTTGGGTGTAGTATTAATGCTCCATAATACAGATGGAAACTCTTCTACCCAACAACCCGGCGTCCTTTGCAGAGGAACCATAAGCCGCGGTTTGATGCCTCTCAAGATCTCCTGATTAGCTCTTTCTGCTTGACCATTGGACTGTGGGTGCGCCACTGATGAAACGTCAAGGCGGATGTGCTCCCGTTCACAAAACTCCTTCATGGCTCCTTTGGACAAATTGGTACCATTATCTGTGATGATACTGTGTGGAAAGCCAAACCGGAAAATCACTTTTTTGATGAACTCTTTCATGCTCCGTAGTAGGCTTCTTCAAAGGAGTCATATCGGCCAGATCAACATTGTCCTTGTAGAACTCTAGCTCCTCGGTGGCACAAACCGACTCTGCGTAGGCCGCATCTCCTTCCTCGCACTCCAAATCAACTTGACGGCTTCCGTGAACCGTAATTGTCCCCTTGTGACCCGGCATCTTGAGCTGCAGATACACATAGCAAGGCCGTGCCATGAACTTGGCGTAGGCCGGTCGCCCAAACAGGGCGTGCTACGGGCTTTGGATTTTTACCACCTCAAACGTCAGCGTCTCTAATCTGGAATCATGATCATCTCCAAAGGCCACTTCCAGCGCTATCTTACCCACGGGGTATGCTGACTTGCCAGGTACCACACCATGGAAAACCGTATTCGACGGTCGGAGATCTTTGTCTGTTAGTCCCATACGACGGAAGGTCTCATAATACAGGATATTAATACTACTACCCCCATCCATGAGTACCTTGGTGAACTTATAACCTCCGACCTGAGGCGCTACCACCAAAGCCAGTTGACCCGGATTGTCAACCCGGGGAGGGTGATCCTCTCTACTCCATATGATTGGCTGCTCTGACCAGCGTAGATATCGTGGTACGGCCGGTTCAACAGAATTAACTGCCCGCTTCTGGACCTTCCGGTCTCGCTTGTCCAAGCTAGTGGTGAATACGTGATATTGCCCACTATTCAATTGCTTCGAATTGCTCTGATAACCCGACTGCTGCTGTTGCTGATTGTAACCTCCCTGGTTATTCTGATTGTTCTGATTGTTACCTCCGCCCGGATTACCATTAAACCCTGAACCGGAGTTTCCTCCACCGGAACCCGGCCCGGAACCACCGTCGGAGCTGGGATCATACCGGAAAGCATTAGAGCTCTTGAACTCCTGCATAATGTAGCAGTCCTTCCAAAGCTGGTTTGCCGGCACCTCCTTCGTCCCATGCATTGGACAGGGCTGGTTCAATAGATAATTCAGTCGGTCCGGATTAGGACTAGGTGCTCCACTACGGTTCTGCGATTTACCCTTGCGTTGCTGACCCTTGTCCTGTGCATTGGTGTTAGCCACAAAATCCATGTTGCCATCCGCTTTACGCTTGCCTCCGCCGCCATTACCTGCTGAGTGATGTTGCTGACCCTTGGAGTTGCCGTTCCTCCTTCCCTTCCCTGTCTTTTCATCAGAATCAACATACTTTACCAAAGCGGCCATAAGAGTCCCCATGTCAGTGCAATGGCGCTTCATTCGTCCTAACTTCAACCTTAGGGGTCCAAACCGGCAATTGCCCTCCAAGGTTATGACTGCGGTGTCAGCGTTGATGCGGTCTGATGAGTGTAGAATTTGTGAAACCCGGCGTACCCAATGAGTGGTTGATTCTCCTTCTTCCTGGACACAGGCAGCTAAATCCACTATCGACATGGGCTGCTTACATGTGTCTTTGAAGTTATTGATAAACCGGGCCCGTAACTGGGCCCATGAACTGATAGAATTGGGCGGCAGGCTCTTCAACCAGGTACGGGCCGTCCCTTCAAGCATCATGGTGAAATACTTTGCACATGCTGCCTCATCTACATCCAGCATCTCCATGGCCATCTCATAGCTCTCCACCCATGTCTATGGGGGTTGATCCGCCGTATAGTTCGGTACCTTGCGCGGGCCCTTGAAATCTTTAGGCAGGCGCACATTGCGTAGAGCGGGAACAAGGCAAGGTACCTCCAATACGCTAGAATTAAGCCCAGGCTCAACCGCAGTGGTCGGACGAACCGGCGTAAGCTGACGAGCTTGATGTTGTGCCGCTAACTCGGCCTCCCTGCGCGCTTGGGCCCGGTCCACCACCTCCTGGGCGTTGTCGATACCACCGGCCGGATTGTTGCCATGGGGCGCCCCACGCCGTGCATTACTTGACACAGCTGGTTCCTCCATATGCCTGCTATAACTCCGGCTTGGACGTGGGGTAGAATGAATCCGGTCGTGGCTGTATGAATACGCTTCCTGTTGGACCAAAGCCGTCCTAAGGAGCTCCTTGACCCGGCGCGTCTCTATCGCCTGTAATGAATCACCTTCGACTGGAATAGCCTCCAACCGTGCCGTGGCTGCGACAAGGTTATCCAGCGGGTTGGAGTAATGACCCGGAGGGGTGGGCACAGCCTGCGGTACACCAGTATTATGACGGGGCAGATCTATCAAGCGAGGCTGAATCGGCTCGCCTGTCCCAGGCACCTCCGCCCGGTTTACCGCCAACAGATTACTGGCTCCCGCACCAGGGGTGTTGAAAAGGTCCCTTGCTTCGAAAACTGAAGGCAAACGAGATCGGTACTTCCTCCTCATGACTTCCTGTGATGCGCTCTGGTCCAGCATGAGTTTGTAAGCTTGTGCGTCCAAAGCGGCCCGCTCCGCAGTCATCCTGACCTCTTCAGCTGCTAAATCCGCTTTGGCCTGAGTGATCTGCTCCCTCACCTTTGCAATCTCTGCGTTGTGGGCGTCTTGATCCGTCGGGTTAGCTTCTGCCATGAGTGCAGCCAATGCATCGAACAGATCTGATAAGACTTGAGCCGGCGGGCGCACAGGGCCTCCTGCCCCGGCAGCCGTTGCCACTGCTGAACCGGAAACCATCGCTGTGGCAGTTAATGAATGAATCGCTGCTTGCGTACCGGCCATGAATATTCCAACCCGGTTGGGCAAATCAAAGGGGTCCGGAATACTGTCGCCATTGAAACAGCCCCCAATTCGGCCACTTTGTAGCTGATACAAAGACTCAGTTTCTCCGGTTGACGACTCGTCGCCAGAGTAAACGACGGTTTCACCACCAGATCCTGATCCATCCTCATAGCTTCCTCCATGGATGACTCCCACGAAGGCATGCTTCACGGCCGGCTTAAACCGGGCAGGTCGCGCGTGCTGAGCTGTCTCGATGAGGTCGGTGCAGATGTCCAACTCAGGGCCCGGTTCACCGATCTTGCCGATGAAAACGTGTATGCCGTCAAAAGGGACCCGGTACCCGTACTCGATCGAGCCAGCCTCGGGGCCCCAGCCTTCATCGTCGATGTAGATCTTGCCATGACGACTCTTGGTCATCCGACCCACAGCGTATCCCTCGAGTCCTTCAAAGCGGCCCTCCAAGAACTTGAAACCATCGTGCGATTGCCCCACGGTGGGCGCCAACTGTCGTGGTTTTGTCACGGCAGATGTCCTAGCCAAAGGACTTAGTCGTGGAGACATCGCAACGGGTTAACTCGAAGGGGTTAAAGCGGACACAAGGACATAGAGGATTTATACTAGTTCGGCCCCTTCGATGAAGGTAAAAGCCTACGTCTAGTTGTGATGGAATTGATGGGGTTTCGAGGATTAGGGAGCAAACAAGCTTCGCCTAAGCCTCGAGTTGTGATTGTCTGTCCTGAACCATCGTCGGATCGTCCCCTTATATACACGGGGACGCCCATCGGTTTACAGAGTCCCAATCAATGGTTGATACTCGTATCCGGGTTGGTCTCTATCGGGGGATATCAGCCTCCACGAGCACCTATGGGGACGGAGCCCCTTGCCGGTTCGGCGGGGGGCGGAGGTTGCACAAAGAGCAGATCGAGGCGACACACACACACAACGATTTTACCCAGCTTCGGGACGCATGGATGCGTAAAACCCTACTGCTGCTTGTCTGGTTGATTCGAGTTCTTGCTCTGGAGCGCAAGAAGCTACAGTAAGTTGGAGCTGGACGTAGACGAGGGTCTACTGTGTGTCCTTCTTCCGGTCTGGATCCCTCCTAGGGTTCGATCCTTCCGTCCTCTTCTCCCCCCCTACGTGCGTATGGTCCTCCTTTTATATGCTAAGGGGTTCCCCACAGGTAGCAACGCAGGTGGGGGCAAAAATGTCAAGGAACTGTGCGAACAGTGGCCGCACAGTGCTATCGCACCTAACTCTGACGGCGGGCGACAAAGGCATTAAATGCCCGTCTGGATCGCCTGCACAGTGCCGAGGCGGACCGTTAGGGGCGCCTCCGCTTGCCACGGGGGCGACTCCGCCAACGTCGCATGCCACGCGCGCGCCCCAGGCTGCGCGGCGCCCCGCCACGTGTCTCTGGGGAAGCTCCAGAGTGACGCGTGGACAGGTGAGCTGGAGCGCACGCCTGAGGTGGTGGTTCGCCGCGGCAAGTGGTTTGTCGCGGTGGTTGTCTTGCCGCACCTGAGAGCTTGCCGCTCGTCAGGCCTTGCCGGGGCTCGCGGCGCGCCGCGGCGGGCTTCTCTTGGGGTGCCTTGGTTTGGCCGTCCCGGCGAGCTCCTCCCGCCGGGGCCTTGGTGCTATGGCTTAGTCGTCCCGGCAAGCTCCTCTTGCCGGGGCCTTGTCGCCTTGGCCCGGCAAGCTCCTCTTGCCGGACCTCGCCTTCTTGGCCCGGCAAGAGGAGGATATCAGCCTCCACGAGCACCTATGGGGACGGAGCCCCTTGCCGGTTCGACGGGGGGCGGAGGTTGCACAAAGAGCAGATCGAGGCGACACACACACACAACGATTTTACCCAGCTTCGGGCCGCATGGATGCGTAAAACCCTGCTGCTGCTTGTCTGGTTGATTCGAGTTCTTGCTCTGGAGCGCAAGAAGCTACAGTAAGTTGGAGCTGGACGTAGACGAGGGTCTACTGTGTGTCCTTCTTCCGGTCTGGATCCCTCCTAGGGTTCGATCCTTCCGTCCTCTTCTCCCCCCCTACGTGCGTATGGGCCTCCTTTTATATGCTAAGGGGCTCGCCACAGGTAGCGACACAGGTGGGGGAAAAATGGCAAGGAACTGTGCGAACAGTGGCCGCACAGTGCTATCACACCTAACTCTGACGGCGGGGGACAAAGGCATTAAATGCCCATCTGGATCGCCTGCACAGTGCCGAGGAGGTCCGTTAGGGGCGCCTCCGCTTGCCACGGGGGCGACTCCGCCAACGTCGCATGCCACACGCGCACCCCAGGCTACGCGGCGCCCCGCCACGTGTCTCTGGGGAAGCTCCAGAGTGACGCGTGGACAGGTGAGCTGGAGCGCACGCCTAAGGTGGTGGTTCGCCGCGGCAAGTGGTTTGCCGCGGTGGTTGTCTTGCCGCACCTGAGAGCTTGCCGCTCGTCAGGCCTTGCCGGGGCGCGCGGCGCGCCGCGGCGGGCTTCTCTTGGGGTGCCTTGGTTTGGCCGTCCCGGCGAGCTCCTCCCGCCGGGGCCTTGGTGCTACGGCTTAGTCGTCCCGGCAAGCTCCTCTTGCCGGGGCCTTGTCGCCTTGGCCCGACAAGCTCCTCTTGCCGGACCTCGCCTTCTTGGCCCGGCAAGCTCCTCTTGCCGGGGCTTGGTCTTCTCGGCTCGATCACTTGGCCTTCGTCCGGCCCAGAAAGGGCCGTGGAGACTCTTGTCGCTCCCCTGGCAAGCCTGGCCGCGGGACGCTACTACTGTCCGTGCACAAGTTCGGGGTACTAGGGTACCCCTACTTTAGTACACCGACAGGAGACCCCGGGTCTGGGCCATACACGGTGCCGAGCGTTGTTGGGCCAGGCCCTAACAGTGCACGGGCACGCGTGGCCTGGGTTGCGCTGCTCCTTAACTCCGCGTCCGTCGCGCCCTCCGCAAGTGGCGCGCGCTTATCGCGGCGTCATGGGGGGCGAGGCGTGCGAGGCGTGCGTGACGTGGGTGGCGTGCGCGGGGCTTGAGGCCCGCAGGCATGCGTCACGTCGGGCACGATTCCTTCATCTGGAAAGGCGGAACGTCCGCCCCCGCTCCTTCCCCCCTTTATAAGCGGAGGGGAACAGGGGCATCTCGCCATTCCGCCGGTTGCTGTTCCTCGAAAATCTCCGCCACTTCCTCCTTACTAGAGAAAGCAGCGATTCGCCCTCGCAGCCCCCGGCGCCGCCAACGCCGACAACTCCCCCTCCCCGTTTCTGCCATGGCCCCGAAGAGCGACAAGGCGAAGGGGAAGGCCGTGAAGTCGGCCGAGGCACTGCGGCTGGAAGCGCTTCGAAAGGAGACGGCGACGTTCCCCCCTCAGCTCGATGCGCTGAGGCTGAAGAACGGGTACCGCCTCTTCTGGTCGACGGCGACGCGAGCGCATCCGCGCACGCGAGTTCTTCCCGCCATCGCCCAGAAGCTGTACCCGACCGGGTACCCTTTCTTCGCCGTGTTCTTCTATTGCAGGCTCTGCCCGCCTTTTTCCGAGTTCTTCTGCGACATCATGCACACCTACAACCTCCACCTCCTTGACTTCACCCCCAACGCCGTTCTGACAATGGCGGTTTTCGCACACCTTTGCGAGAACTTTGTCGGAGTCCGCCCCAACGTAGCCCTCTTCCGCCACTTCTTTACTCCCCTGGTGGAGAAAGGAGAGCCGCTGTCCGGCGGAGTCACCTGGATCTCCAGGACCGGGAAGAAAGAGGTCTACTTGGAGGGGGAACTCCGTGGCAGATGGGAGGAGTGGAGGGCCGAGTGGTGCCTGATCGTCGAGGAGAATCCACCGCCGTTCACCGCCGTGCGGCGAACCCCAGTGGTGCGCGACCGTGACTGGAGCGACCTGGCCCCGGACGACGCCAAGCTGAAGATTGCCGCCACCCGAATCCTGCGCCTCAGGTTTGCCGGGCTCACCGTCGGCGCCGTCGGCGCGGATTTCCTTCGCCGTTGTATCGCCCCCTGCAGGAGAGGGGGAAGCCGGCTTGGGAATTCCAAAACGCGGCGGACATCATGAGGCTGCGCCCGGGCCTTAACTACAACTTCACCGTTCTGGAGCTCGTCGGAGTGTTGAAGGAGCTGTTCAAGTACGACACCGAGCACCCAGAATGGTTCAGGTTGCCGCCGGGCGTCGTCCCCCTGTGCAACAATTTGGCGCTCAGCCGCATCCTCGCGATGATGCCGCTGTGCGACTCGCACGGGATCGACGCGACCTGGTAGGAGCCGGCGGACGACGTCGTGCAGGCCTTCTTCGACAACTTGGAGGAGGTGCCGGTCGACCCCGACGAGAAAAGGGGCCTCACGCGGGACACCACCCCCGAGGAGCTGGCCTACATCGCCTCCAGGATGGAGGAGGCGGCGGCCGCGGGCGAGTCCGGCTTCACCCTGGCCAAAGCAGACGCGGCGGAGGCAGAGAGCCTCGCCGACCAAATGGAGCTCGCCGGCGCGGAGGAACCAGCCGGGCACGGTGGCGCGGGCGAGCCCGCTCAGGACGCGAGCGGCTTGCCGGAGGTTGACGCGCCCTCCTCGCAGCTCCCGGGCAGCTCGTCGCAGGCGGACCCCCCTGCCCAGCCGAGGAGGCGTCTCCGCAGGGCCGGAGAGGTGGTGCGGCAGGCCGACCAGCAACCGCAGCCCCGCGTGACACGCGCTTCCGAAGCAGCGGGAGTGGGGTCCTCACGGGCCACGGCTTTTGCTCCTGCCGCTCCCCGTACCGCAGCGGCAACGGGGGCGGGGTCGTCCATCGTCCCCGCCAAGCGGTCCCGGGAACCCACTCCCCTGTCTCCTCGCGCCTGGAGCAAGCCGGTTTTTGACTATTCCGCGCTTAGCTCCGACGACGAAGAGGAGGACGAAGAGTAAGTTCCTGGTAGAGCTTGTACCTTCTTAATTTCTGTTGCTTCGTCTTGTTTCGCAGCCCACTCATCCTCCCCCGAAACCGTTCCTTTTCAGGAGCCTGGCCCAGAGGAGGGCGAAGAGGGCCAAGGTCCCGCTGGTCGTCCTTGAGGGCGAATCTCCCCCGGCAACTGGGGAGGTGCCGGAGGCGACCTTGCCGGACTTGGCAGCGGGTCCCCAGGGCAGCCCACAGCGCAGCCTCCAGGGTGAGCGCGCGGCTAGTTCTTGCCGTTTGGCGCACGCGTGAGCTTCCCTTCTCTTTGTGGTTGACATGTGGCTGTTGTTGTTGTCGTTGGGTAGGAGCAGAGCAGCCCCAGCAGGCGACCCCGGGGGGCACTCCTGTCGCGCCGTCTGCGTCGACCACCCCGCCTAGGGAGAAATCTCCGGCAAGGGAGGAGTCCCCGGCAGGGGAGACCTCCCCGGCAAGGGAGGAGCCCCCGGCAAGGAAGACCTCTCCGGCAAGGGAGGGATCTCCGGCGAGGGACGCGGCCAGCGATCCCCCGGCAGCGGAGGCCGCGGCCACGGACCCTGCCACCGGTAAGCCCTCCTGCACGGAAATCTGTCCCTGGTTATCTTTCCTTATGAGCCTTTTTGTCGGCTGCTCGGTTGACTCTTCTCCCCTCTTCCGGCCATCAGACCCGCTCACCGCGGACCCGATGGAGACCGAGGTCATCGTCGGGGAGGGCGAGCGCGGCGACGCGGACGACGTCATTGTCATCGAGGAGGCGGACGGCACTGACGACCCCGCAGGCGGCGGGGAGGCCGAAGCCGCCAAGGCCGCCGCGGGGGCAGACGGCGAGGGGACCGGCGACCGCGCCGACGGCCCCGGGGAGGCAGGGGCGTCAAGCACTCCGCCGTCCGGCGATCCCGCTGCTGCCGCCGCGTCGGGCCTCGAGGAGCCCCCAGCGGGCGCCTACCTGAAGGTCGGCGATGGCGTCTTCATCAGGCTCCCCTGGGAGCCTAGCTCCAGGGCGCCGGTCGAGGGGGAGGCCTTGGACGGAGAAGTGCTCGCCTCCGTCGGGCTAACAGTGGTCGACGCGCCAAGCACCAGCAGCGGCGAGCCTGAGGAGGAGTGGCTGCTCCGGAAGCTTGTGTCGCTCTACCGCGCCCGGCAGGCTAAGGTGGAGCGCCGAGAGGCACTCGTCGCGAGGGCCGGCGCGGACATGGAGAAGCGCGCCGGGGAGCTCCGGGAGCTCAACCAGGAGGCTCTCCGGTCCTTGGCGGAGGAGCGGAGGCTGCTCGATGAGGCGCGGATGGCCTTTCTTCTCGAGAAGGCAGAGGCCGAAGAGCAGCAGAGGCTTGCCGCGGCAGGGCTATCCGCGCGGGAAAGCGAACTGGTGCAACAGAAGGCCAGCCTCGCCAGCCACGAGGAGGAGGTTGCCGCGCGCGAGCAGGCGCTTGGCGGGGCCCTGCAGAGAGTGCAGGACGCTGCCGCGGCCGCCGAGGTCGCCAAAGGGGAGTTGGAGACGAGGGTGGCGCAGCTCGTCAGCGACCTCAAGGCGAGCGGCGAGGAGCTCGCCGCGCTCAAACAGGAGCGCGAGAAGGGCGCTCACACCCTTGGCGAGCTGCAGGGCTGCTTCGCCGAGAAGATCCAGGAGCTCGACGCCGCCAAGGATTCCAAGGCTGACCTCGAGCTGAAGCTGGACACCCTGTCCAAGGCGCTGGAGAGCGCCAAGGGGCAGGAAGCGACCTTGCGGAAGGAGGTTGCTGGCAACAAGGAGATATTGAAGCGCGCCGCCGTTACCCAGAACGCCTTCCAGGAGACGGTGGAGCGGTGGACCGAAGGCCTCGTCGACATCGCCACCACCATCGACAAGGAGCTGAAGCTGCTGGGGATGGAGGGCCACGAGTACCCCTCCGGCGAGAACGCCTCGCGGAGCGTCAAGCTCACTTCCTTCTTCAAGGGCTTGGTGGGGGTGCTCCAGCATCTCCGGGAAACGATCCCAGAGCAGCTGGCCGAGGAGACGCGGGAAGCCGTCTCCGGGGCCCTCGAGAGGGTGCTGGTGAAGATCGTCTTCCGCAACCCCACCATCAGGCTCACCAACGTCCTCAGGCACCTGCCGGAAGATGCCGACCTGACGAAGATCAGAGCCCTCGTCACCCCCATTGTGGAAAGGGTGGCCGGGATCAAGGAGGGTCGAGGGTGACCGCGCGGATTAGGCCGCCCACCTCTTTCTTTTCTTCCCTTGTCGCCGCTGAGCATGTCATAGAAACAGCTGATTAGAGCAGCGGCAAGTCACTTTGGAATATAACTTTTATCTTAGGCAGTTCATTGCGCTGTTATCTCCCTCGTTTGACTTTGTGCTTCGTACGTTCGCGCCCTACGCTCCCGGGAACTTGTCGGCGTAAGCCTCCGCCTTGCCATGGGTGCCGAGTGCGGGACATCAGCAACCCGCTGGCGGCGCCTCCACCGGCAAGAAACCTTGCCGCGGCTGGCGCAACTCACTTACAATGTTGAGCAGGCTCAGGGCGAGGTAAGCGTGGCGACTGCAGTGGCGGCACACTCAAGCTGCCGAGCAAGCTCGAAACAAAGTAAGGACGCCACTCTAGATGTAGCACACTTAAGTCGTTGAGCGGACTCGAAATGAAATAAGGGCGCAACCAGCCACGAGCCGGCCCCTCCGCGCACAGGTTTCCCATACGAAGCTCGGCCGTTCGAGGAAGATAACTTAAGGATAAAAAGGAGCTTAATTGCTCAAACTTTAGCAACTTAGCTTTTCTGTTGTTTGCAGTCCGGCAAGGCGCAGCTTCCTCGGGCGACGCCCAGCCTATCCTGTCATCCCCCCTTCTCGAGGTAAGGGAATAACGAGGGCTCGGGGCTTCACGACCTGCCATCGCTTGCCGGAGTCGAGTGCTGCACAATCGTGTCAAATAATGCATGCGCCAAGCGGAGAGGCGCGAAATCGACAAGATGTGCGGGGCACGTAAGCTATGCTTGGGATCTGCGCCCGTCTCTGTACCAAGGATTACATGCAGCTGCGGCAAGACTTGGACAGAGAGGGTGG
Source organism: Aegilops umbellulata (assembly GCA_032464435.1). Taxonomy (NCBI): domain Eukaryota; kingdom Viridiplantae; phylum Streptophyta; class Magnoliopsida; order Poales; family Poaceae; genus Aegilops; species Aegilops umbellulata. The sequence goes on from CP136060.1 coordinate 324,785,399, forward strand.
CCGACGGAACGGGTTCCAACGGCCGCGCTGGCAAGGTTCCTCCCACGGTCAGCGTCGACTCGTTTGGATCTTGGCGGCCTGGGCTCGCCAAAGAACGAGGTCGCCTTTCCCGCAACTTCCGGCGCTAACTTCTGCGGCTACGGGAGCGGCGCAGAGTTTGCTGGAGGCGAGAAACTCGCTCAGCAGCCGGAAGGCGGTCCTCCTCAAGGAGCAGCTGCTCTTGCCCGGGCTCTGCGTGAGTGGGTACTCGAGGAGGGCCGTGCACGAGTCCGTGAGGAGGAATGCCTCCGCTCCGCGGGTCGGAGCGGAAAGGTACCTGGCCATACCTGAGCTCTCCTGTGGTCGCCAAATCTGGTTCGCACGACCTCGACGCACCCCCTACCTGGCGCGCCAAAGATGTCGGGGGATATCAGCCTCCACGAGCACCTATGGGGACGGAGCCCCTTGCCGGTTCGGCGGGGGGCGGAGGTTGCACAAAGAGCAGATCGAGGCGACACATACACACAATGATTTTACCCAGCTTCGGGCCGCATGGATGCGTAAAACCCTACTGCTGCTTGTCTGGTTGATTCGAGTTCTTGCTCTGGAGCGCAAGAAGCTACAGTAAGTTGGAGCTGGACGTAGACGAGGGTCTACTGTGTGTCCTTCTTCCGGTCTGGATCCCTCCTAGGGTTCGATCCTTCCGTCCTCTTCTCCCCCCTATGTGCGTATGGGCCTCCTTTTATATGCTAAGGGGTTCCCCACAGGTAGCGACGCAGGTGGGGGCAAAAATGGCAAGGAACTGTGCGAACAGTGGCCGCACAGTGCTATCGCACCTAACTCTGACGGCGGGGGACAAAGGCATTAAATGCCCGTCTGGATCGCCTGCACAGTGTCGAGGCGGACCGTTAGGGGCGCCTCCGCTTGCCACGGGGGCGACTCTGCCAACGTCGCATGCCACACGCACGCCCCAGGCTGCGCGGCGCCCCGCCACGTGTCTCTGGGGAAGCTCCAGAGTGACGCGTGGACAGGTGAGCTGGAGCGCACGCCTGAGGTGGTGGTTCGCCGCGGAAAGTGGTTTGCCGCGGTGGTTGTCTTGCCGCACCTGAGAGCTTGCCGCTCGTCAGGCCTTGCCGGGGCGCGCGGCGCGCCGCGGCGGGCTTCTCTTGGGGAGCCTTGGTTTGGCCGTCCCGGCGAGCTCCTCCCGCCGGGGCCTTGGTGCTACGGCTTAGTCGTCCCGGGAAGCTCCTCTTGCCGGGGCCTTGTCGCCTTGGCCCGGCAAGCTCCTCTTGCCGGACCTCGCCTTCTTGGCCCGGCAAGCTCCTCTTGCCGGGGCTTGGTCTTCTCGGCTCGATCACTTGGCCTTCGTCCGGCCCAGAAAGGGCCGTGGAGACTCTTGTCGCTCCCCTGGCAAGCCTGGCCGCGGGACGCTACTACTGTCCGTGCACAAGGGGGGGGTACTAGGGTACCCCTACTTTAGTACACCGACAGTCTCTTTCTATTCCTAACTTATAACACAAGTTTATACATCAGGCCGGTTTACGGCTATAGGTTCTAAACCGACTATAGGCCTTGGGCCCTTATCTGCCTCTCTGGGCTTTAATACCATTGAACTACTGATGAAGTTAACCCGGCCCTGGTAGGCCGGTTTACGCCCAGTAGTAATATCCCCAACAGACGTAGAGAGTTTTATACTAGTTCGGCCCCTTCGATGAAGGTAAAAGCCTACGTCTAGTTGTGATGGAATTGATGGGGTTTTGATGACTAGGGAGCAAATAAGCATCGCCTAAGTCTAAATAGTTGTTGTTGTCTGTCCCTGAACCTCCGTCGGGTCGTCCCCTTATATACACGGGTGACGCCCGTCGGTTTACAGAGTCCCAATCACCGGTTCATACTCGTATCCGGGTTGGTCTCTCATTATTCCTAACTTACAATACAAGTACATACTAAGTCGGTTTACGGCTACAGATCTTAAACCGATTACAGGCCTTGGGCCTTTTTCTATCTTCTTGGGCTTTAACATTCTTGGACTACTGTTGAAGTTAACCCGACCCTGGTAGGCCGGTTTACGCCCAGTAGTAATATCCTCAACAGTAATGATCTGAATAATAACCATACTTATGCTACTCCAAAAACCCTGAAACCTTAGGAAGACCTAAGAAATTTGTATCTCAATCTACTGTAAAAAATTCAAAAAAATTCGACGCTCCTGTGATTTTTAAAAATTCTGGGACCGAGCGCACAAGTTTCTGTTTTTTCAGCAAGATCAAATCAACTATTACCGTAAGCGCTATCCCAAAGGTCTTACTTGACACAAACACTAAATAAAACACAAAACCACATCTATCCATAGGCTAGATGAATTATTTAATGCAAAACAGAACCTAAAAATCAAAAACAAGAATAAAGTTGAGTTGCCTCCCAACAAGCGCTATTTCTTAATGCCCTTAGCTAGGCACGATGATTTCAATGATGCTCACAATAAAAGATAAGAATTGAAACATAATGGGAGCATCATGAAGAATATGACTAGCATATTTAAGTCTAACACACTTCCTATGCATAGGGATTTTGTGAGCAAACAATTTATGGGAACAAGAATCAACTAGCATAGGAAGGCAAAAGAAGCATAACTTCAAGATTTTCGACACATAGAGAGGAAACATGACATTATTGCAACTCCTACAAGCATATATTCCTCCCTTATAATAATTTTCAGTAGCATCATGAATGAATTCAACAATATAGCTATCACACAAAGCATTCTTTTCATGATCCACAAGCATAGAAATTTTACTACTCTACACATAAGAAAATTTATTCTCATGAATAGTAGTGGGAGCAAACTCAACAAAATAACTATCATGTGGGGCACAATCCAATTGAAAATTAAAATCAAGATGACAAGTTTCATGGTTATCATTATTCTTTATAGCATACATGTCATAGCAACTTTGTTCTCATAATCAATTGGAACATCTTCCGAAATAGTGGAATCATCTTTAAATAAAGTCATGACCTCTCCAAATCCACTTCATAAATATTATAATATTCAACACCCTCCAAAATAGTGGGATCATTAACTAGAGTTGACACTCTTCCAAACCCACTTTCAATGATAATTTTATTCATACTCTAAAAGATATAGGTGAAGTTCATAGAGCATTCTACATATAATATGTATTTATCAATATCCATGCTCCAAATATATAAGTGAAGCACACGAAGCATTCTATAAAGCCATACTCAAAAGATTTAAGTGAAGCACAAAAAGCATTCCATAAAGCCATACTCAAAGAATTTAAGTGAAGCACAAAGAGCATTCTACAAATCAATGAAGGGCTATCTCATACTAGCATGGATCATAAAGGAAAAGAAAGGAAAAATAAACACAAAAGACACATGTCATGTGAACAAAACAAAAACCGACGTGTACCTATTGAAGAATAAAGATGGGATGCCAACCGGAGCATCCCCAACCTTAGATGCTTGAGTATCCTTGAAAATTTTCCTTGGGGTGCCTTGGGCATCCCCAAGATTGAGCTCTCGCCTCTCCTTATTCTTCTCATATCGGTAACTCCTCGTTCTTCGAACACTTCATCCACACAAAACTTAACAAACAATCTTGTGAGATTTGTTAGTATAATAAAACAAATCATTGCCCTTAGGTATTGTTGTAAACTCATTCCAATTTCATATTAGCATTATATCTACTGTATTCCAACTTCACCATGGTTCATACCCCCCGATACTACCCATAGATTCATCAAAATAAGTGAACAACACGTAGAAAACAGAATGTGTCAAAAACAGGATAGTCTGTAGTAATCTGCAACTTCATTATACTTCTGTAACACCAAAAATTCTAAAAAATAGAAAAATTTAAAAAATTTGTATGGAAGTGCTGTGCAAAAATTTTCATAGGCATTAGATGTTCCAGTAAAAAATGAGAGCTCACGCACTAGAGCCAAAGTTTTTGCTTTAGCACTGCACATAGCAAACAAACAATCTAATCATCCTACAACCAAAACTTGGCACATTATTTTTATAATACAATGAATATATACAAGGGGATACTTATTTTTGAGAAACTTCCATGAAAAATTCTACATTGTTTCCATGAGCATAAACACAAGTGTTCAAGGTCAACCCTCACTTCTCCAATGCACAATCTTCCAATCACTTCTCTCTTTGAAACATTTTTAAACATAAGAGGCAAGTAAAATTTCTTTTTGGTCTTTTCATTTTGTATTTTTTATTTGTTTCACCCACAACTAAACAAGAACAAAAGGGAAAACAAAATCTAATTAGTGAAGAAAGCAAACAAGCATACACGAAAAATATCAACCCCAAGCTATTGCTCCCCGGCAACGGCGCCAGAAAAGAGCTTCATAATCCCCAAGTGCAAGGAATCATCTTAGCAATTTCCAAAGGTGGAAGCGATAAGTATGGAGTGTCGAACCCACAAGGAGCTAAAGGTAAGATCAATATTCTCTCAAGTCCTATCTGCCACTGATACGACTCTACGTACACCGAACGTTTGCTTCCATCTAGAAACGAGAAATAAAACTATGTTGTGGGTATGAAGAGGATAACTTTGCATGATATCGGAGAACTAAAATATAAAAGTAGGTGCTGTTAATATAAAATTATAATATATTACTATATATTATAAATAGCGAGTGTGGAAAAAAGATGGGTCGGTGTGCGGAATTATCCTAGGCAATTGTTAATAAGATCGGTAATCATTATTGCAATTTCATATGAGTGAGAGGCATAAGCTAACATACTTTCTTTTCTTGGATCATATGCACTTATGATTGGGACTCTAGCGCATCTGCAACTACTAAAGATCATTAAGGTGAAACCCAACCATAGCATTAAAGCATCAAGTCCCCTTTATCCAATACACAACAACCCCCTTAGTCTGGTTTAAGCTTTTGTCACTCTAGCAACCCAGTATAACTGAATCATGAACGTATTGCAACACCCTACAGCGGGAATCCCTCATGTGTGCGCGGCACGGAAAGCACCATAGGACAGCACCAAAATAAAACATACAACTCAAACCAATAGATATCATCAATCAACCCAAAGGACAAATGAAACACATCATTGAATCATAGTATGTGGCATAAAGCACCATGTTAAAGTAGGGGGTTACAGCGGGGTGCGGGAGAGTGGACCACATAAAAGAGGTGAGGATGGTGATGATGATGGTGATGTTGATGAAGACGATCACCGCGGCGATGGTTCCCCCGATGGCACTTCGACGCCACCGAGAGAGAGGGGGAGAAGTTCTCCCCCTTGTGTTTCCTCCTCCATGGCCTCTGATACGTCTCCAACGTATCTATACTTTTTGATTATTCCATGATATTATATTATTTGTTTTGGATGTTTAATGGGCTTTATTATGCACTTTTATATTATTTTTGGGACTAACCTATTAACCAAAGGCCTAGTGCAAATTGTTGTTTTTTTGCCTATTTCAGTGTTTCGTAGAAAAGGAATATCAAACGGAATCCAAACGGAATGAAACCTTCGTGAGGATCATTTTTGGAACAAACGCAATGCAGGAGACGTAGAGTGGACGTCAAGGAAGCAACGAGGCAGCCACGAGGTAGGAGGGCGCTGATGACCCACAAGTATAGGGGATTTCCTTTCGATAAGTAAGAGTGTCGAACCCAACGAGGAGCAGAAGGAAATGATAAGCGGTGTCGGTGTCAAAACCGGCGGATCTCGGGTAGGGGGTATCGAACTGTGCGTCTAGGCGGATGGTAACAGGAGACAAGGGACACAATGTTTTTACCCAGGTTCGGGCCCTCTCGATGGAGGTAAAACCCTACTCCTGCTTGATTAATATTGATGATATGGGTAGTACAAGAGTAGATCTACCACGAGATCAAAGAGGCTAAACCCTAGAAGCTAGCCTATGGTATGATTGTTGTTGTCCTATGGACCAAACCCTCCGGTTTATATAGACACCGGAGAGGGCTAGGGTTACATAGAGTCGATTACAATGGGAGGAGATCTACATATCCATATTGCCAAGCTTGCCTTCCACGCCAAGGAAAGTTCCATCCGGACACGGAACGAAGTCTTAAATCTTGTATCTTCATAGTCCAACAGTCCGGCCAAAGGTTATAGTCCAGCTATCCGGACACCCCCTAATCCAGGACTCCCTCAAGCGGTTTTCAGTAAGGTATTCTCTGCAAGTACTGAAATAAGTGGTAACAGATAGTTTTGTGATAAGGTAAATTGTAACGAGCAACAAGTAACAAAAGTAAATAAAGTGCAGCAAGGTGGCCCAATCCTTTTTGTAGCAAAGGACAAGCCGGAACAAACTCTAATAATAGGAAAAGCGCTCCCGAGGACACATGGGAATATCTTCAAGCTACTTTTCATCACGTTCATATGATTTGCGTTCGGTACTTTGATAATTTGATATGTGGGTGGACCGGTGCTTGGGTGTTGTTCTTACTTGAACAAGCATCCCACTTATGATTAACCTCTATTGCAAGCATCCGCAACTACAACAAATGTATTAAGGTAAACCTAACCATAGCATGAAACATGTGGATCCAAATCAGCCCCTTACGAAGCAACGCATAAACTAGGGTTAAAGCTTCTGTCACTCTAGCAACCCATCATCTACTTATTACTTCCCAACGCCTTCCTCTAGGCCCAAATAATGGTGAAGTGTTATGTAGTCGACGTTCACATAACACCACTAGAGGCTAGACAACATACATCTTATCAAAATATCGAATGAATACCAAATTCACATGACTACTAATAGCAAGACTTCTCCTTTGTCCTCAGGAACAAACGTAATTACTCACAAAGCATATTCATAAAGGAGTGGTAATTGGGGTGGTTCTACATCACCGAGCCACGCAATGCCAAATGGGCGTCAGCCCCCGAATTCAGATCCGGAATCCCCACGCGGCTCACCTCCTGGAAAGAGAAGGGCCTGCTCTAGGGTAATCCAGTAGAGCTGACCGGACTCCAGACCTGTATCCAAAATATGATAAACAGGAAGCTAAAGCTTGTCAACATAGTCCAGGTCATGCTCATTCGCCGGATCCTCCCGGGTCAACAACGGGTGTTCAATTTGTGGGAGTTCGACCCGGACCAGCACCAGACTCTGAAGGAACTCTTCAACACGACGCACAAGGACGTCTGGAAGGTGCTATTCAAGAGTGCCGAAGTCCCTCCACCCCTCACTGAGGATCGCGGACTCAGCACGCGGCGCCGAGCCGGAGCGGTAAGCTCTTTTATCAGTTACAGGGTATTTATTTTCCCAAATATAACTGTATGCGGGATCTAAGCTCCCGCGCCTTTGACAGGAATGGTTGGAGACAGCCGAACAGATTGACTGTCCGACCCCTCTGCCCGAAGACCCAGCAGATGCTCGCTTAGTGAAGCTGCTGGCTCCGGCACCTTACGTGGTGCCGGAGAAGAAGGACAAGAAGAAGGCCACGGGAACCCGAAAGAGTTCCCGGCGCCTGGTGGTATCGGACTCGTCGTCTGATGACTCCGACGCGCACTCCTCCCACGAAGATGAGGAGGAGGAAAGAGAGGCTTCTCCCCCTCCAGCAGGGGGAGAAAAGAAAAGGAAGGCCGCCCCAACTGGGGAGGCCGGGGGGTCCAAGAAGGGAAGGACCCTCCTTCCAGACTACTCCACCAACGCCGCCGACAGCGACGAGGAGTGGCCGCCCAGGGGCAAGCCCTTGGCGAAGTCGTAAGTATTAGGACATCAGAGTGACTCATAATGTTCCTTTATTGCACAGCCTCCCCTGACGCCGAATATAATTATGTAGTCCGCCCAAAGCCCGGCTCGACGTGTCGTCGAGTGGTTCCTTGGGTTCGTCGGATGTGAACAACACTTCACTTCCGGCCACCTCCTCCCCTCATCCTACGGACAATGCCGAGGTATTGCCTCAGGAGGTTCCCATCTGGGGGGAGGTAGTCCTGGAGGCGTCGCAAGGCAACCTCCTGGACTATAGGCACAAAGGGAGCAAGGCTCCCAAGGGCTCCAAGTCCGGCCTTCGGCCGGGCACTGCGCCGTAACCTTCAGCGGTTCCGGACTTCGGCAGGCGCCCCCCCACTAAGAAGGGCAAGCCTACTGCACCGGTGACCTCCGTCCAACCGGAGGCACCGAATAACTTGTTGTAGGTGCTTAACGACGCATCCATCGACGAGGAGCACCGCACTATTATGAGTGCGGTGATCTAGAAGGTACAGTCCGCCAAGAGCGGGCTGACTGAAGCTTGTGCTAGCCTGCTAAGAGGCTTTGAGGTATGTAAAAAATATATGAAAATATTACCGCATAGACAGTATCCCCTGATGCTCTGTTTGGCGTTCACAAGGAAAAGCCGAATAGAGGATCTAATAATATTCACAGGAGTCTAACATAATTCCGTTTGGACTCCATTTGATATTCCTTTTCCTCGAAACACTGAAATAGGCATAAAACAACAAATCTGGGCTGGGCCTCCGGTTAATAGGTTAGTGTTGGGGAACATAGTAATTTCAAAAAAATTCCTACGCACACGCAAGATCATGGTGATGCATAGCAACGAGAGGGGAGAGTGTTGTCCACGTACCCTCGTAGACCGAAAGCGGAAGCGTTATTTCAACGCGGTTGATGTAGTCGTACGTCTTCACGATTCGACCGATCCAAGCACCGAAACTACGGCACCTCCGAGTTCTTGGCACACGTTCAGCTCGATGACGATCCCCGGGCTCCGATCCAGCAAAGCGTCGGGGAAGAGTTCCGTCAGCACGACGGCGTGGTGACGATCTTGATGTCCTACCCTCGCAGGGCTTCGCCTAAGCACCGCTACAATATTATCGAGGATTATGATGGAGGGGGGCACCGCACACGGCTAAGAGAACGATCATGAAGATCAACTTGTGTGTATAGAGGTGCCCCCTGCCCCCGTATATAAAGGAGAAAGGGGGGTGCGGCCGGCCCTAGGGGGAGGCGCGCCGGCCCTAGTTGGATTAGGACTTGGAGGGAAGGAAGAGAGGGGGGAAAGGAAAGGGGGGGGAGGGGCGCGCGGCTGCCCCTAGGCCTCCTCTCGTCTTCCTCCACTAGGCCCAATAAGGCGCATTAGGTTACCGGGGGGTTCCGGTAACCTCCCGGTACTCCGGTAAAATGCCGATTTCACCCTGAACCCTTCCGATGTCCAAACGTAGGCTTCCATTATATCAATCTTTATGTCTCAACCATTTCGAGACTCCTCGTCATATCCATGATCACATCCGGGACTCCAAACAACATTCGGTACATCAAAATACATAAACTCATAATGAAACTGTCATCGTAACGTTAAGCGTGCGGACCCTACGGTTCGAGAACAATGTAGACATGACCGAGACATGTCTCCGGTCAATAACCAATAGCGGAACCTGGATGCTCATATTGGCTTCTACATATTCTACGAAGATCTTTATCGGTCAGACCGCATAACAACATACGTTGTTCCCTTTGTCATCGATACGTTACTTGCCCGAGATTCGATCGTCGGTATCTCAATACCTAGTTCAATCTCGTTACCGGCAAGTCTCTTTACTCGTTTTGTAATACATCATCTCGCGACTAACTCGTTAGTTGCAATGCTTGCAAGGCTTATGTGATGTGCATTACCGAGAGGGCCCAGAGATACCTCTCCGACAATCGGAGTGACAAATCCTAATCTCGAAATACGCCAACCCAACATGTACCTTTGGAGACACCTGTAGAGCACCTTTATAATCACCCAGTTACGTTGTGATGTTTGGTAGCACACAAAGTGTTCCTCCGGTAAACGGGAGTTGCATAATCTCATAGTCATAGGAACATGTATAAGTCATGAAGAAAGCAACAGCAACATACTAAACGATCGGGTGCTAAGCTAATGAAATGGGTTATGTCAATCACATCATTATCCTAATGACGTGATCCTGTTAATCAAATGACAACACATGTCTATGGTTAGGAAACATAGCCATCTTCGATTAACGAGCTTGTCAAGTAGAGGCATACTAGTGACGTTTAGTTTGTCTATGTATTCACACAAGTATTATGTTTCTGGTTAATACAATTCTAGCATGAGTAATAAACATTTATCATGATATAAGGAAATAAAATAATAACTTTATTATTGCCTCTAGGGCATATTTCCTTTAGTCTCCCACTTGCACTAGAGTCAATAATCTAGATTACACAGTAATGATTCTAACACCCATGGAGCTTTGGTGCTGATCATGTTTTGCTCGTGGAAGAGGCTTAGTCAACGGGTCTGCTACATTCAGATCCGTATGTATCTTGCAAATCTCTATGTCTCCCACCTGGACTAGATCCCGGATGGAATTGAAGCGTGTCTTGATGTGCTTGGTTCTCTTGTGAAATCTGGATTCCTTTGCCAAGGCAATTGCACCAGTATTGTCACAAAAGATTTTCATTGGACCCGATGCACTAGGTATGACACCTAGATCGGATATGAACTCCTTCATCCAGACTCCTTCGTTTGCTGCTTCTGAAGCAGCTATGTACTCCGCTTCACATGTAGATCCCGCCACAACGCTTTGTTTAGAACTGCACCAACTGACAGCTCCACCGTTTAATGTAAACACGTATCCGGTTTGCGATTTAGAATCGTCCGGATCAGTGTCAAAGCTTGCATCAACGTAACCATTTACGATGAGCTCTTTGTCACCTCCAGATACGAGAAACATATCCTTAGTCCTTTTCAGGTATTTCAGGATGTTCTTGACCGCTGTCCAGTGATCCACTCCTGGATTACTTTGGTACCTCCCTGCTAGACTTATAGCAAGACACACATCAGGTCTGGTACACAGCATTGCATACATGATAGAGCCTATGGCTGAAGCATAGGGAACATCTTTCATTTTCTCTCTATCTTCTGCAGTGGTCGGGCAATGAGTCTTACTCAATTTCACACCTTGTAACACAGGGAAGAATCCTTTCTTAGCCTGATCCATTTTGAACTTCTTCCAAACTTTGTCAAGGTATGTGCTTTGTGAAAGTCCAATTAAGCGTCTTGATCTATCTCTATAGATCTTAATGCCCAATATGTAAGCAGCTTCACCGAGGTCTTTCATTGAAAAACTCTTATTCAAGTATCCCTTTATGCTATCCAGAAATTCTATATCATTTCCGATTAGTAATATGTCATCCACATATAATATCAGAAATGCTACAGATCTCCCACTCACTTTCTTGTAAATACAGACATCTCCAAAAGTCTGTACAAACCCAAATGTTTTGATCACACTGTCAAAGCATTTATTCCAACTCCGAGAGGCTTGCACCAGTCCATAAATGGATCGCTGGAGCTTGCACACTTTGTTAGCTCTCTTTGGATCGACAAAACCTTCTGGTTGCATCATATACAACTCTTCTTCCAGAAATCCATTCAGGAATGCAGTTTCGACATCCATCTGCCATATTTCATAATCATAAAATGGGGCAATCCCTAACATGATTCAGACAGACTTAAGCATCGCTACGGGTGAGAAGGTCTCATCGTACTCAATCCCTTGAACTTGTCGAAAACCTTTTGCAACAAGTCGAGCTTTGTAGACAGTAACATTACCGTCAGCGTCAGTCTTCTTCTTAAAGATCCATTTATTCTCAATTGCTTGCCGATCATTGGGAAAGTCAACCAAAGTCCATACTTTGTTCTCATACATGGATCTTATCTCAGATTTCATGGCTTCAAGCCATTTTGCGGAATCTGGACTCACCATCGCTTCTTCATAGTTCGTAGGTTCATCATGATCTAGTAGCATGACTTCCAGAACAGGATTACCGTACCACTCTGGTGTGGATCTTACTCTGGTTGATTTACGAGGTTCAGTAGTAACTTGTTCTGAAGCTTCATGATCATTATCATTAGCTTCCTCACTAATTGGTGTAGGTGTCATAGAAACCGGTTTCTGTGATGTACTACTTTCCAATAAGGGAGCAGGTACAGTTACCTCATCAAGTTCTACTTTCCTCCCACTCACTTCTTTCGAGAGAACACTACTAGGAAAAGGGCTATAGATACGATTGATACTAATGGCGCACCAGGAAAGTAGTGCGACACTACTATATACTAATGGTGCACCTATTTGTGATGCGCCATTAGTGTGGAAGACACTAATGGCGCACCAGAAACAGGGTGCGCCACTAGTATGATTTTTTTTTCATTTTTCCATACATACTAATGGCGCATCAGGTCCACAATGCGCCATTACTAGTTCTAACTACTAATGGCGCACCAAGCAGACAGTGCACCATTACTGCCATTTTTTTATTCTTTTTTTTGCAAAACTGCTAATGGCGCATCTTCTCACAGTGCGCCATTACTAGTTTAAACTAGTAATGGCGCACTGTGAGAAGATGCGCCATTAGTATATATATATATATATATATATATATATATATATATATATATATATATATATATATATATATATATATATACTTTTTTGCAAAACTACTAATGGCGCACCACCTGCTGGTGCGCCATTAGTAACCAGGGTTACTAATGGCGCATTTGCTGGTGGTGCGCCATTAGTAACCTGGGACCCCAACAAGATATTTTGGACAGCCCCACACCTACCCACTCACTTTCCCCACTTCATTCCCTCCACCTCCTTCTCCAAGCTTTCGGCCATCTCCTCCTCCTCACCTCATTTCCACCATAGATTCATGAAAATTAAGTGGTGAAAGTACCTTTTTTTGATAGGTAAGTAAGGGAAAGCTATCTTCATGATGTAGATCTACTTTTTTTCTCCCTAGCTCGCTCCAACAAGGTGCACATGCACTTTTTGTGGCCTAGCTAGATCTATGTATGTTTGTGGTGTTGCATGTGTTTGTGGTGTTGCATATATGTTTGTGTTTGAAGGTACCGGTATATGAAATGCGATAGTTGCCAATATTTTGCCGGAATGTTTTGATTCATTTCTGTTTCGGCGAGTAATTTGGCACTATGCATTCTTTTTGGTCCTATTTTTAGGGAAGGTCATGCTAAATTTTTTCTTGGTTCTAAAATATCGTTTTGCTCTACCCCGCAGGCGACCATGGTCCGCACGATGACTGAAGGCATCGTGAATAGGTTTTTGAGCTCCGCGAAGGCCGAGATGCTTCAAAAGAACGATACGGAGATAAGATGTTCGTGTCGAAGATGCAAGCTGAAGAGCCTTATTGCGGACCCGGATTCCGGGCAGGTGCGGGACCACCTGCTCTTGCGTGGTTTCATGGATGGCTATCGGTGGCAAGGTGATGAAGATGACTATGAAGTTGTCCATGGCCGGCGCCAGGCAAGAAATGAGGAAGGGCAACAAGACAAGTACCACCGCGGCGAGGGCGGGCGAGAAGACGAAGAACCTCCAGGACATGATCACGACGGTGATGCTGTACATAGTCATCATGTAGAAGATGTCGTACATGATGATGAGGAAGATCAAGACGAAGGGCATGATCATGAAGATGAAGATGCCGGAGCAGACGACGATGGAGGCTGGGTGCAGGACCCTCATATTCAAGAGCTGCTTCTCAAGCAGACGGATAACGCAAGAGCTGCCGCCCAAGAGAAAGCCAAGCTGGATCAACTGGAGATAGACGCGGTTACTCCATTGTATGAAGGATGCAGGCCCGAGGATACCCGCCTGAAAGTAACGCTCATGGCTCTGGAGATGAAGGTAAAACACAAAATGACCGACGCATGCTTCGACGAGAACATGTCATTCTGGCACGAACGTCTTCCCAAGGGGAACAAGTGCCCGACCAGTTTCGAGGAGGCGAAGAAAATCTCGTGTCCTCTGGATTTACCGCACGTGAAATACCATGTGTGCATGAACAATTGTATCATTTATCGGGACGAGCATGCGGAGTCTACCATATGTCCGGTGTACGGCGTCACTCGATACAAGAAGAGGAAGAAAGCTCCTCGAAAATCGGTGTGGTACTTTCCGATCACTCCTCGTCTACAGCGGTATTTCGTGGACCCTAAGGTAGCAAAGCTCCTGCGTTGGCACACGGATAGGGAGGACAAGAAGCGGGAAGATGACGGAAATGATCCGGAGATAAATAAAAAGACAAGATGCTGAGTCACCCTAAGGATGCGAGCCAGTGGCAAGCGTTGAACTTTGAATACCCAGAATTTGGGAAGGATCCAAGGAACATCATGCTGGGCGCGAGTACCATTGGAGTCAATCCGTTTGGCAGCCAGAGAAGCACACATAGCACCTGGCCTGTGTTTGTGTGGATGTACAACCTTCCCCCCTGGTTGTGCATGAAGAGGAAGTACATTCACATGAGTATGCTAATTGAAGGGCCGAAACAACCAGGGAACGACATCAATCTGTATCTGGGGCTGCTGAAGGAGGAGCTAGACACGCTGTGGAAAACGCCAGCCAATACGTGGGACGCCGCAGAGAAAGAATATTTCCCTATGAGAGCCGCACTGCTCACGAAGGTGCACGACTATCTCGGTTACGGATATCTCGCGGGGCAGGTAGTCCATAGATTTTCTGGATGCGTAAGGTGCATGGATGACACAACGTATCGCCAGCTAGATAGAGATCCCGGGTCTTCGAAAACGGTGTTCATGGTACATCGAAGGTGGCTTCACAACGATGACCCGTGGAGGAAACGCAAGGATCTGTACGATGGTGAAACCGAACCCCGAAAACGCCCGTGTACGAGGAGCGGCGAGGAAATAGACAAGCTGTTGAAAAATTGGAAAGACTGCCAACTGCCGGGAAAGAAGCAAAAGGCGCCAGAGCCGGGAAAGAAGCGAAAGGCGCCAGAGCCGCTGCTGAAGGTATGGAAAACGAGGTCTGTTTTCTGGGACTTTCCATACTAGAAGATCCACCGTGTGCCTCACAGCCTTGATGTCATGCATATCATGAAGAACGTGTGCGAGAGTCTGCTTGGTACCCTGCTCAACATGCCAGAGAGGACCAAAGATGGGCCGAAAGCAAGGGCAGACTTGAAATCAATGGGCATCAGGCAGGAGCTTCACGCTAATGATGATTATGATGATGATGATGATGAGGCGAAGCAGGACACAGAAAGTCGTCGCAAAGGCAAAAAGGCCAAGAAGACCGTAAATGACTACCCTCCCGCGTGCTTGACTCTAAGTCAGGAGGAGATCGAGCAGTTTTTCACCTCCCTCCTTGGAGTAAAACTTCCTTACGGTTACGCGGGGAAGATAAGCAGATACCTAGACCCAGCGAAGCAGAAGTTCAGCGGGATGAAGTCTCACGACTGTCACATGCTGATGACGCAGATACTTCCAGTTGCAATCCGTGGGATCATGGACGTGCACGTCCGTGAAATGCTATTTGGCCTATGCAACTTTTTCGACGTCATCTCTCGGAAGTCGATTGGCGTGAGGCAACTCAGAAGGCTACAAGAAGAGATCGTGGTGATACTATGCGAGCTTGAGATGTACTTCCCGCCCGCATTCTTCGATGTTATGGTGCATCTGTTGGTCCATATCGTGGAGGATATCATCCAACTCGGGCCGACGTTCCTGCACAGCATGATGCCGTTCGAAAGGATGAATGGTGTCATCAAAGGATACGTTCGCAACATGTCACGTCTAGAGGGAAGTATAGCCAGGGGCTTTCTGACCGAAGAGTGCATCTCCTACTGCACGAGTTATCTAGGCATCAAGAACCCCCGTTGGTCTGCCCGTCAACAGGCACCTCGGCAGGCTCGCTGGATGGGGTCACCGTGAGGGTCGCCGCGAAATGCATGTCGACTTCGAGGGTCGACTCGCCGACTTTGAAAGAGCAAACCTAGTCGCGCTACAACACATAGACGTGGTCGATCCTTGGGTGGTAGAGCACAAAACCTTTAATGAGAAGACGTACAATGACCGAGGCCAACAGAGGACGGACGGAGATATACTCAAAGAGCACAACTCATGTTTCACGCGTTGGTTCAAGCAGAAGCTTCTGTCGTACCCTTTACATGAGGATTCTTCCGCGGAAGAACAACTCATATTCGCCTTGTCACAGGGCGCCGAGCACAACCTGATGACCTATGAGGCGTGCGATATCAACGACTACACATTCTACACCGAGGTCAAGGACATGAAGAGCGATGGTTATCAGAACTCCGGGGTAACGATGGAATCCTACACCGGCAATGACAAGGACAGATACTATGGAAGGATCAAGGAGAGCTGGGAGCTGAGCTACGCTGGAGAGAAGGTCCCAATGTTCCGTGTTAGATGGGCCAAGAGCGTCCTAAAAGAAGACCGGTATTTCACCACCATGGTTATACCCGAAGCCAAATCCAAGACCACGGGCGCAAACGTCACCGCGAAAAATGAGCCATGGGTACTGGCTTCACAAGTGGACCAATGCTTCTTCATTACCGATCCGTCAAAGCCCAGTCGTGTTGTCGTGAGGAGAGGCAAAAGGAAGATCATCGGAATGGATGGAGTAGCCAATGAGCAAGACTTCGACAAGTACGACGACCCGAAGATCGAACATGACGACGACGATGAAGTAGCAGCATACACCACAAGAAGAAGCAGGACCACCCTACCTAAAGGACGTCCGTTCCACAGAAGAACACCATTTGCGAAAAAGAAGGGCAAGAAGATTGTGAACATATAGCTAGCTAAGATCGACTGTATTTAAATTGTAGCCTTCATTTCTCGGGCACTTTTTGATATCATGAATATTTTTAAATTTCATGGGCACTTTTTGAATTTATGAATATTTTTTCCAATTTCATGATATTTTCATGGGCACTTTTTGATGATATTTTTAGATAACAAATTTGATGATATTTTTTCATACTCATAAATGTTTTACCAATTCATAAATGAATGCAACTGAAAATCCAAAAAAAGACTAGTTGTGCTTGGTTATATGTTACTCCCAAAAGCATATAATTTGGAGCTATGGATATTTAGTTATGATTTAAACAAGTTTGAACATATTTAAACACAAATAAATATCAAACAACATTTTAAATGTTGTTAACATGGCAACAAACTGCATATTATTTTTCTACATGAAATTCTGAGCATCTAGCATATGTGACATGTTATATTTGGATGCATGCATAACAAGATATGCGCAAAGAAAAAAATGCATAAAAACAAAAATTGGGGAGCCTGGGAATCAAACCCAGGACCTCCCAGTGTGTGTGCTACGTGCTGACCAGTCGGACTAGTGTGTGTGTTCTGATGGGGACATGGTTAGGTGGTATATAACTTGAGTGCTCGAACTATAATCAAAAAACAATATTGACCCATGTACTAGTATTTTGACTCCATATGGTCTCAATTTTGACTCCAAAGATAAAATGAGTTTTTTTTGTACTAGTATTTGACCCATGTACTCTTATAGTCCTGCTTCTTATTCTTGCTACTGTTGCTGTTGTTATTCTGCTATTGTTGTGTTGTTATCTGCTGCTGCTGGTTTCTTCTTGTTGCTGCTGTACTTTGTGCTAAGGTTGTAGAAATCTGTGGAGTTGGCACTTTACACAAGATACCACTACTCCATATACTACTTCCACCACTACTGTATTTCATTTCAAAGTTCAAAATGCTGGTACTGAGATTTTCATTTCCAATGAGTGATGTTTTTCCTAGCAGTAGAAAAATAGCAGTAGCCATGTACTAGGAGTGCATTTTTTCTAGGGTAGAAAAATAGCAGTAGCCTTATCTTGGGCCTGGTCTTCTCCCCCTCTTTATGCCCTTTTCTTTTGAACAAGAAAAGAGGGTCATAACCCTTGTAATTATGCACAAGCTCTTTGCTTTTTACCCACAAAAAATGTTGGTTCATGGCTGGCTAACTGCAGGTCCAGCAAACTGGTTGGTGGGTGTAGATGCTTGAATTGCATAGGGCCAACTAACTGCCCCTTTAAGGGGGCAAACAAGATGTTGTTGATACATAAATGTAGTTTTCAGTATTCTGTCCAAACTGAAAACTATTAAAAAGACCATGTGTTTTTTGGTCAAAATCTGAAAACTGTCAAGATGTTGTCAATTTTCTGTAATGATGATGGAACGTTATAAAGCATTGTACTCCAGTGTATATGAAGGATACAAAAAATTTAGCAACTTCTCTGATTTTATAAAGTTGTTCTTATATGGGTGAAACTTCACTTGTTTTTAGGCTAGTGCAGGGTGTTGCTTTATTCTGTCATCATTTGTAACTATGTCACAAATAAATTGTTCCTTCTTCTGTATTTGAAATAATGACTGTTCATAAGGTGAGGCATGGATTAAGCTATTTCTTTGTTGTACCATTATATCTGGATGATTTTTTGTTTGGTGACCTATTATATCTGGAATGGAAGCTCACATAAGTTGAGCTGATTTTTTCCATATGAAAGCAGAGGACCATATGGTGTGTGGCTGGGTTTGTCTCCGACCATTGTGTCGTGATGATTTTGCAGGTACCCCGAGAGGCCCTTGAGTTTGCCGGAATGTCGATTAACTTCCGTTCCGGCAAATTCGGGTACTCCATATGTCCTATTTTCAGCAAAGGTCATGCTGAAATTTTCCGTGAATTTTAGCATGACTTTGCTAAAAATCGGACATATGAGGTACTTGCTACTAATGCATGGGCCGGGGTATCTTAGTACTTAGTTAAGTAGGATCAACTGCCCCTTTATTCTTGCTGCATTAAACCATAGGTGGCAATAGAGCCAAGTGATTAGTGCCAAGTGATTAGGCCCAACCTAGGGTGCCTCGGCATCGATAAACCCTAAATGATGAAAACTTAACTTGGCTGCCCCGGATGCCTCGGTGTCGATGAGAACCTAAATGATGTACGATTAGGCTTTTAGGGTGCCTCGGCGTCGACAAACCCTAAATGATTAAAGCTTAGGCTTTTAGGGTGCCTCGGTGTCGACAAACCCTAAATGATGAGACCATGATCTTGTTCCTTGACAATAACCAACTTTTTGACCGAACTTTTTTCCTATTTAGAGCGAAACATGGCCCACAACGATGAGGCTGGTGGTTCGGGCGGCAAGCCATTCTAGGAGCTGTCCCAGGAGATGGAGGAAAAACCTCACCGCTATGAGGATGCCGAGGAAGACACAGATCCTGGTTAGACAACCCCTAGTGGCGTCGGGGATGACACCACTGATGGTGTCGCCGAGGATGCCACCACTGATGACGGCGGCGCACACACAGATGGCAGCCAACCGAAGAAGCAAAGGAAGGATCGGCGCCCGAATGCGCTCCGCGCCCTCAAGGAGGAATTCAATCAAGTGGACTCCGACGGGAATCCAACAGAGCCCAAACATATAGTCAAGGGGTACTCGCTTCAGCTCGGGTGCATTCTCCGGAGCACCGTCTCGATCAACACCGAGAACCTTAGGCATAAGGACCGAGGGAATTTGCGCAACCTCCTCTTCACGAAGCTGCACGAACGATACAAGTTCCCCGCCGAATTTGAAAACACACGCCTCTTAGGGAATAAAGTGAACAGTGCCGCCCTCACGAAGATGAGCATGACAATGTCTACTTGGAGAAGCGCGGTGAAGAGAATGATTGATAAAGGTGATAGTTATGACAAGATCAAGGCGAAATATCCTTTGATGAGCGAAGATGACTACAAGGAGTTCAAGATCAAGTGCGAGAGCCCCGCAACCTCCGAATCAAGTCAGTGGGGGAAAGAAATGCGGTAGTTGAACTTAGGGGAACACAAACTCGGTCCCGACGGTTACAGAGTGGCGGAGCCTATATGGGACAAGGAGGACGCGGAGCGTGCCGAGCAAGGCCTACCGCCCCGCTTCAAGAAATACAGCGGTGACAAGCAGACCAGGAACTATGTCAGGGACCGGTACAAGGAGGACCCGATAACAAAGAAGCTTACCACGGATCCGAAGACCAGGGCGCTTGAGCTTCTTCTGGTAAGGAATACACCCCCGCGTAATTAGCTCCATATGGTGGCACTCTAATTAATCCCCAATATTTTTAAATGGTTCACGTTCCAGGACAATGAAAGCAGTAGCGCGGGGTCGTCTCAGAGCTCCCCTTTCGACACCCCTTCAAATAGGGTGTTGAACGTAATGAAAAACAAGGATAAGCTCACTAAGCCGAAATTAGCTGGTCGTGTGGCCGGCAAAGGCTTGTCCACAAAATGGGGGTCATACTATACCGCTGGTGTGCGGAAGGAGAAAAAGACCAGCTTGGAAAGCCAGAGGCGCGAGGTTGAAGAACTCAAGGCACAAGTGGTGCGGATTCTGGAGCTTGTCCAAGAGCAAGTGCAACAACAACTTGGAACGACGCTCAACGCCATGGTGCCTACGTTGATTCATGGGCTGACGACGTGGATTGCGGGCGGTTAACAGGGGCCTCCCCCGGTTCCCAGCTTCACGGCTAGCAACTCGCACAGCGCGCAGGCGGCGCTATTGGTGTCTCCGGCGGCGCCATTGGTGTCTCCGGCGGAGGCGGTATTCGTGTCTCCGGCGCCGGCACGGGCATTGGAGCTTAATGCACCCGGGTGTACGCCAGCCGACACCTCGCCAGCAAGCGCCCCTTCCGTCAGTTGCACGCCCGCCGTTGGCGGTGCCTCGACATTAGCCGAGCTCGGCGGCATCACGGTAACTAATCCTCTCGGCCGATGACTTCATCTCCTTGCCTTTGACTGGACATCCCTGACGCCCTGTACATGTTTTCGCAGGGCACCGCCAACGTTCCTTGCACTCTTCTGCACTTCGTGGGCGCCGAGTTGGTCGATGTCGCCAAGGGCAGAATCGTTCAACCGGGAAACCCCATGTTCCACGGTAATCCGATGCCACCCACAATGTATAGGGTTGAAGTGGTTCGGGTGCTGCCAGGCTGCGACGAGCTGTTACCTCCGATTCGACCCGCTGGGGCTGACGAAGAAGATGAGATGACCCTCAGCACCTGCGTAAACTGGCCCCTGCTTTGGTCGAAGAGCCAGATTCGTTTGGGGGCGGGGGACACCACCCCACAGACAAGATCACCAGTCATGTCGGCGCCAAGCCATGGCAAGAACGCCGCAACGCTACCGGACCTGCCGGACATCCCTATGGCACAGGATCCGGACAGCCCTATGGCACAGGATACAGACGGTGACGAAAGTGACGACGGTACATTTACCAACGTTGATAAGTACTTTGTCGAACATGGGTACGCTGACGAGTTCTGCGGGCCTCTTTCTCAAGAACCCAACCAAGATGACCGCGATCTAGCTGGTACGGCGGAGAAATCCAATTACAACAGGCGTCGTCTGGCGTTCAGTTTTCAGGACACGCCTCCAGCTCCCGCCTTCACCGAGCCTCAGATAGCTGAGGTGCGAAATATTATCAGCCCCAACACGCTCAAGAAGGCGGTCTGTGAGCAGAACTCGGTCCCATTACAGGAGATCAAGAAGAAGGGACGGAAACGAAAGACTAACAAGGGTGTCGGTGCGAGCCAGCCGGCACCGAGTTCGATCCGTGCTCAGGACGGGCCACCTTCACCTAAGGATATCTCAAGGAGGGTGCATGTGGCGGGTAGGGCGATGCTACCGCCAAATATGCTGAATGCTGCAACCGGTGCTACGCGGAGTCTGCACGACAGTGTTCTTTCTTTGGAGAAGCGGCGTCTCAGAGAGAAGGATGTGGCATACCTGGTTTTCGTGGCCAAGGTGCCAGAGGGCAAGGGCTTTGTGGATGGTGACATCGGCAGTACGATCGTCCTGCGGTTTGATGACATCTTTGCTATGTTTAACCTTCATCCGCTGCACTACACCTTCGTTCGGCTGTTTTCGCTGAGCATGCAGATGCGGATCATTAGACACAAGACCCCGGACATCGTGATAGTCGACCCCTTCTACATGCGTGCCAAGCACTTGAGCAGCGCTGGGGACCGCCAAGTTGCGAGTTCACACCTCGAAGGCGTCATTCTGGCAAACGCAGATAAGGATAACTTCCTTGTGGCTTACTTTCCCGAGCAAGTCATCCCTTAACCGCCCCGTAACATATGATTTCTTAGATTTCGATCGTTCTTTTTTTTTCTAACATTCCGTGTTCTGTGCAGTGACACACATTGCACACTCATCCTCTTAAGCCCGAAATATTCCATGGCCACGTATTTCGACCCGAACCGTAACTCCAAGATAGACTACACAAATGTCAAGAAAGTTCTTGATGATGTTCTCCCCGGCTACGCCAAATCTGGAGGCACCTTCAGCAGGCCAGTTCGTAAGTACGGCAAGCACATGTTCTCACACAATACGAAGTTCTGCTGCGTCAAGCAGCCGCCTGGCGGTCAGAAGGATACCTACTATGCCCTCCATCACATGCGGGCGATCGTAAGGGACCATCATCACCTTCTGCTAGCAGATAATCTCAAAGATTGGGCCGCGAGCTTGTCGGCAGTCCAGGATGCGGGCCTCAGACAAGAATTCTTTCGCATCCAGTCGGAGTTTGCGGACATCATCCATCAAGATGTCCTTCATATCGCGAGGCAGTTCTTCGTCAGATATCAACCGTCCAACAGTGAGATAGATGAAACGCTACAAATGCAGGGTGACAACGACCGTGATTTCATGACCATCACGACAGACGACGGCTTCACCCACGCTCCTGTCCGATGAGTCGAGTCGAAAGTAGTGATGTGTAGTGCTGAAACATTGATTGGCTCATGTTGTAATTAAACTTTAATGAATTTGTATGTCTCTTTGGTTTGGACAGTTGTTCAACTTAGATGTAATCGATGCTATTTATTAGTAGGACTATGAATCGTGCTATTAATGTCTTGCTTTTATCTTCCGATCCTTTTGTTGCATACTTACATATTGCTTATGTATTGTCTGTTGTTTGGCTTGTGCATAGAGATGCCGTCGTATGTCGTGTACAAGGGTAAGGTTCCCGGAGTCTACGATGACTGGGAGGAGTGTCGGAGACAGGTTCACCGTTTCAGCGGTAACAGTTACAAAGGGTACACCACTAGGGCGGAGGCCGAATCTAGATACGCACGCTATCTAGTGGGAGAGAGGAGGGAGCGTTGGAGGAACCGGATGAAGACCACTTTGATCGCGATGATGCTCATCGTGATGACCACAGCTCTCTTCTATGTGATGGTAGTTTAGATGATCGATATCGACTTGTAATGTGAAGACAAACTCGATACTCGCGGTCTTGAGACTTGTAATGTTTTATCTTTGTTCGGTCTGATGAATTCGGAGACTAATATGATGAATTGTATTTGGAGACTAATCTTCTATTGTATTCGATGAAACTGATGTTGATGTGTGCTGCTGTCTATATTCTGTCTAATAATATATTTTATATTCTGTCTAATAATATATTTTGTAACCTGCGCAAAAATCAGAAAAGGAAAAAAAACCAAATATTCATACTAATGGCGCATCACCACCAGGTGCGCCATTAGTATGCCAAAGGATACTAATGGCGCATCAGAGGAGAATGCGCCATTAGTATGACAAAGCCATGCTTACGTATGGCCCCCTGGGAGGCACACTAATGGCGCATGCTGTTACATACTAATGGCGCACTAGTGGGTGCGCCATTAGTATACCAGATACTAATGGCGCACCCTTGGTGCGCCATTAGTAATATATACTAGTGGCGTGCTACTAATGGCGCACTGGTAATGCGCCATTAGTAGGCAAAACCAGTGCGCCATTAGTAGGCCTTTTCCTAGTAGTGGAAACTCCTTCTCTAGAAAGGATCCATTATTGGCGACAAATAGTCTTTCCTTCGGATCTGTGATAGAAGGTGTACCCAACAGTCTCCTTTGGGTATCCTATGAAGACACATTTTTCCGATTTGGGTTCGAGCTTATTGGGTTGAAGTTTTTTTCACATAAGCATCGCAGCCCCAAACTTTCAGAAACGACAACTTTGGTTTCTTGCCAAACCACAGTTCATAAGGCGTCGTCTCAACGGGTTTTGATGGTGCCCCATTTAACGTGAATGCGGCCATCTCTAAAGCATAACCCCAAAACGATAGCGGTAAATCTGTAAGAGACATAATAGATCGCACCATATCAAGTAAAGTACGATTACGACGTTCGGACACACCATTACGCTGTGGTGTTCCGGGTGGCTTGAGTTGCGAAACTATTCTGCATTGTTTCAAATGTAGACCAAACTCGTAACTCAAATATTCTCCTCCACGATCAGATCGTAGAAACTTTATTTTCTTGTTACGATGATTTTCAACTTCACTCTGAAATTCTTTGAACTTTTCAAATGTTTCAGACTTATGTTTCATTAAGTAGATATGCCCATATTTGCTTAAATCATCTGTGAAAGTGATAAAATAACGATATCCGCCACGAGCTTCAACATTCATCGGACCACATACATCTGTATGTATGATTTCTAACAAATCTATTGCTCTCTCCATAGTACCGGAGAACGGTGTTTTAGTCATCTTGCCCATGAGGCATGGTTTGCAAGTACCAAGTGATTCATAATCAAGTGGTTCCAAAAGTCCATCAGTATGGAGTTTCTTCATGCGTTTTACACCAATATGACCCAAACGGCAGTGCCACAAATAAGTTGCACTATCGTTATCAACTCTGCATCTTTTGGCTTCAACATTATGAATATGTGTATCACTACTACCGAGATTCATAAAAAATAGACCACTCTTCAAGGGTGCATGACCATAAAAGATATTACTCATATAAATAGAACAACCATTATTCTCTGATTTAAATGAATAACCGTCTCGCATCAAACAAGATCCATATATAATGTTCATGCTTAACGCTGGCACCAAATAACAATTATTTAGGTCTAATACGAATGCCGATGGTAGATGTAGAGGTAGCGTGCCGACCGCGATCACATCGACTTTGGAACCATTTCCCACGCACATCGTCACCTCGTCCTTCGCCAGTGTTCGCTTAATCCGTTGTCCCTGTTTCGAGTTGCAAATATTAGCAACAGAACCAATATCAAATACCCAGGTGCTACTGCGAGCTCTAGTAAGGTACACATCAATAACATGTATATCACATATACCTTTGTTCACCTTTCCATCCTTCTTATCCACCAAATATTTCGGGCTGTTCCGCTTCCAGTGACCAGTCTGCTTGCAGTAGAAGCACTCAGTTTCAGGCTTAGGTCCAGATTTGGGTTTCTTCTCCTGAGCAGCAACTTGCTTGCTGTTCTTCTTGAAGTTCCCCTTCTTCTTCCCTTTGCCCCTTTTCTTGAAACCAGTGGTCTTGTTGACCATCAACACTTGATGCTCCTTCTTGATTTCTACCTCCGCAGCTTTTAGCATTGCGAAGAGCTCGGGAATTGTCTTATCCATCCCTTGCATATTATAGTTCATCATGAAGCTTTTGTGGCTAGGTGGAACTGATTGGAGAATTCCGTCAATGACACAATCATCCGGAAGATTAACTCCCAGTTGAATCAAGTGATTATTATACCCAGACATTTTGAGTATATGCTCACTGACAGAACTGTTCTCCTCCATCTTGCAGCTATTGAACTTATTGGAGACTTCATATCTCTCAATTCGGGCATTTGCTTGAAATATTAACTTCAACTCCTGGAACATCTCATATGCTCCATGACGTTCAAAACGTCGTTGAAGACCCGATTCTAAGCCGTAAAGCATGGCACATTGAACTATCGAGTACTCATCAGCTTTGCTCTGCCAGACGTTCTTAACAGCGTCAGTTGCATCAGCAGCAGGCCTGGCACCTAGCGGTGCTTCCAGGACGTAACTCTTCTGTGCAGCAATGAGGATAATCCTCAAGTTATGGACCCAGTCCGCGTAATTGCTACCATCATCTTTCAACTTTGCTTTCTCAAGGAACGCATTATAATTTTACGGAACAACAGCACGGCCCATCTATCTACAATCAAACATAAACAAGCAAGATACTATCAGGTACTAAGTTCATGATAAATTTAAGTTCAATTAATCATATTACTTAAGAACTCCCACTTAGAAAGACATCCCTCTAATCTTCTAAGTGATCACGTGATCCAAATCAACTAAACCATAACCGATCATGACGTGAAACGGAGTAGTTTTCAATGGTGAACATCGCTATGTTGATCATATCTACTATATGATTCACGCTCGACCTTTCGGTCTCAGTGTTCCGGGGCCATATCTGCATATGCTAGGCTCGTCAAGTTTAACCTGAGTATTCTGCGTGTGCAAAACTGGCTTGCACCCGTTGTAGATGGACGTAGAGCTTATCACACCCGATCATCACGTGGTGTCTGGGCTCGACGAACTTTGGCAACGGTGCATACTCAGGGAGAACACTTTTATCTTGAAATTTAGTGAGAGATCATCTTATAATGCTACCGTCAATCAAAGCAAGATAAGATGCATAAAAAATAAACATAACATGCAATCAATATAAGTGATATGATATGGCCATCATCATCTTGTGCTTGTGATCTCCATCTTCAAAGCACCGTCATGATCACCATCGTCACTGGCGCGACACCTTGATCTCCATCGTAGCATCGTTGTCGTCTCGCCAATCTTATGCTTCTACAACTATCGTTACCGCTTAGTGATAAAGTAAAGCATTACAGGGCGATTGCATTGCATACAATAAAGCGACAACCATATGGCTCCTGCCAGTTGCCGATAACTCGGTTACAAAACATGATCATTTCATACAATAAAATTTAGCATCATGTCTTGACCATATCACATCACAACATACCCTGCAATAACAAGTTAGACGTCCTCTACTTTGTTTGTTGCAAGTTTTACGTGGCTGCTATGGGCTTAAGCAAGAACCAATCTTACCTATGCATCAAAACCACAATGATAGTTTGTCAAGTTGGTGATGTTTTAACCTTCGCAAGGACCGGGCGTAGCCACACTCGGTTCAACTAAAGTTGGAGAAACTGACACCCGCCAGCCACCTGTGTGCAAAGCACGTCGGTAGAACCAGTCTCGCGTAAGCGTACGCGTAATGTCGGTCCGGGCCGCTTCATCCAACAATACCGTCGAACCAAAGTATAACATGCTGGTAAGCAGTATGACTTATATCGCCCACAACTCACTTGTGTTCTACTCGTGCATATAACATCAACACATAAAACCTAGGCTCGGATGCCACTGTTGGGGATCGTAGTAATTTCAAAAAAAATCCTACGCACACGCAAGATCATGGTGATGCATAGCAACGAGAGGGGAGAGTGTTGTCCACGTACCCTCGTAGACCGAAAGCGGAAGCGTAATTTCAATGCGGTTGATGTTGTCGTACGTCTTCACGATCCGACCGATCCAAGCACCGAAACTACGGCACATCCGAGTTCTTGGCACACGTTCAGCTCGATGACGATCCACGAGCTCCGATCCAGCAAAGCATCGGGGAAGAGTTCCGTCAGCACGACGGCGTGGTGACGATCTTGATGTTCTACCGTCGCAGGGCTTCGCCTAAGCACCGCTACAATATTATCGAGGATTATGGTGGAGGGGGGCACCGCACACGGCTAAGAGAACGATCATGAAGATCAACTTGTGTGTATAGAGGTGCCCCCCTGCCCCCTATATAAAGGAGCAAGGGGGGTGCGGCTGGCCCTAGGAGGAGGCATGCCGGAGGAGTCCTACTCCCACCGGGAGTGGGACTCCCTCCCTTTCCCTAGTTGGATTAGGACTTGGGGGGGAGGAAGAGAGGGGGGAAAGGAAAGGGGGGGCACCGCCCCCTCCTTCTCCAATTCGGACTTGGGGAGGGGGGGAGGGGCGCGCGGCTGCCCTAGGCCTCCTCTCCTCTTCCTCCACTAGGCCCAATAAGGCCCATTAGGTTACCGGGGGGTTCCGGTAACCTCCCGGTACTCCGGTAAAATGCCGATTTCACCCGGAACACTTCCGATGTCCAAACATAGGCTTCCAATATATCAATCTTTATATCTCGACCATTTCGAGACTCCTCGTCATATCCGTGATCATATCCGGGACTCCGAACAATATTCGGTACATCAAAATACATAAACTCATAATGAAATTGTCATCATAATGTTAAGCGTGCGGACCCTACGGTTCGAGAACAATGTAGACATGACCGAGACATGTCTCCGGTCAATAACGAATAGTGGAACCTGGATGCTCATATTGGCTCCTACATATTCTACGAAGATCTTTATCGGTCAGACCGCATAACAACATACATTGTTCCGTTTGTCATCGGTACGTTACTTGCCCGAGATTCGATCGTCGGTATCTCAATACCTAGTTCAATCTCGTTACCGGCAAGTCTCTTTACTCGTTTTGTAATACATCATCTCGCAACTAACTCGTTAGTTGCAATGCTTGCAAGGCTTATGTGATGTGCATTACCGAGAGGGCCCAGAGATACCTCTCCGACAATCAGAGTGACAAATCCTAATCTCGAAATACGCCAACCCAACATGTACCTTTGGAGACACCTGTAGAGCACCTTTATAATCACCCAGTTACGTTGTGACGTTTGGTAGAACACAAAGTGTTCCTCCGGTAAACGGGAGTTGCATAATCTCATAGTCATAGGAACATGTATAAGTCATGAAGAAAGCAACAGCAACATACTAAACGATTGGGTGCTAAGCTAATGAAATGGGTCATGTCAATCACATCATTCTCCTAATGATGTGATCCCGTTAATCAAATGACAACACATGTCTATGGTTAGGAAACATAACCATCTTTGATTAACGAGCTAGTCAAGTAGAGGCATACTAGTGACGTTTAGTTTGTCTATGTATTCACACAAGTATTATGTTTCCGGTTAATACAATTCTAGCATGAATAATAAACATTTATCATGATATAAGGAAATAAAATAATAACTTTATTATTGCCTCTAGGGCATATTTCCTTCAGTTAGTCCCAAAAATAATATAAAAGTGGATAATAAAGCCCAATATTGCCTAAAACAGTAGATAATATAGCATGGAGCAAAAAAAATTATAGATACGTTGGAGACATATCAAGCATCCCCAAGCTTAATTCCTGCTCGTCCTCGAGTAGGTAAATGATAAAAAAGATAATTTTTTATGTGGAATGCTAGTTGGCATAATTTCGTTGTAATTCTTCTTAATTGTGATATGAATATTCAGATCCATAAGATTCAAGACAAAAGTTCATATTGACATAAAAATAATAATACTTCAAGCATACTAACAAAGCAATTATGTCTTCTCAAAATAACATGGCCAAAGAAAGTTATCCCTACAAAATCATATAGTCTGGCTATGCTCTATCTTCACCACACAAAGTATTTAAATCATTCACAACCCCCATGACAAGCCAATCAATTGTTTCATACTCTTAACTTTTTTCAAAACTTTTTCAATCTTCACGCAATACATGAGCGTGAGCCATGGATATAGCACTATGTGGAATAGAAGGGTGGTTGTGGAGAAGACAAAAAGAGGGGAAGATAGTCTCACATCAACTAGGCGTATCAACGGGCTATGGAGATGCCCATCAATAGATATCAATGTGAGTGAGTAGGGATTGCCATGCAACAGATGCACTAGAGCTATAAGTGTATGAAAGCTCAACAAAAGAAACTAAGTGGGTGTGCATCCAAATCGCTTGCTCACGTAGACCTAGGGCATTTTGAGGAAGCCCATCATTGGAATATACAAGCCAAGTTCTATAATGAAAAATTCCCACTAGTATATGAAAGTGATATCATAGGAGACTCTCTATCATGAAGATCATGGTGCTACTTTGAAGCACAAGTGTGGTAAAAGGATAGTAGCATTGTCCCTTCTCTCTTTTTCTCTCATTTTTTTTGTTTGGGACTTTTCTCTTTTTTTATGGCCTCTTTCTTTTATTTGGGCTTCTTTGGCCTCTTTTATTTATTTATTTTTCGTCCGGAGTCTCATCCCAACTTATGGGGGAATCATAGTCTCCATCATCCTTTCCTCACTGGGACAATGCTCTAATAATGATGATCATCACACTTTTATTTTTCTTACAACTCGATACTTAGAACAAATATGACTAGATTGGTAGGAAAAGACCATCGCTCGTCCCCGACCGCCACTCATAAGGAAGACAATCAATAAATAAATTATGCTCCGACTTCATCACATAACGGTTCACCATACGTGCATGCTACGGGAATCACAAACTTTAACACAAGTATTTCTCAAATTCACAACTACTCAACTAGCACGACTTTGATATTATCACCTCCATATCTCAAAACAATTATCAAGCATCAAACTTTTCTTAGTATCCAATGCACTCATAAGAAAGTTTTTACTATTCTTGAATACCTAGCATATTAAGATTTAAGCACATTACCATGCTATTTAAGACTCTCAAAATAATATAAGTGAAGCATGAGAGTTCATCTATTTCTTCAAAATAAAACTACCACCATGCTCTAAAAGATATAAGTGAAGCACTAGAGCAAACAAAAAACTACTCCGAAAGATATAAGTGAAGATCAATGAGTAGTCGAATAATTATGCAACTATGTGAAGACTCTCCCATTTAAGAATTTCAGATCTTGATATTTTATTCAAACAGCAAGCAAAGCTAAAGAAAACGACATTTCAAGGATAGCACACATCATGTGAAGAAGCAAAAAATTAGGTTCAACCGATACAAACCGATAATTGTTGAAGAAGAAAGGTGGGATGCCTACCGGGGCATCCCCAAGCTTAGATGCTTGAGACTTCTTGAAATATTATCTTGGCGTGCCTTGGGCATCCCCAATCTTGAGCTTTTGTGTCTCCTTAATTCCTCTCATATCATGGTTTCCTAAATCTCAAAAGCTTCCTCCACACCAAACTCAACAAGAACTCGTGAGATAGGTTAGTATAAACCAATGCAAAACCTTATCATTTTCTACTGTAAAAAATCACTATAATTATTATTCAACATTGCATACTAAATGCCTCTACATATTTAATACTCCTATCATCAAATAGAATCATTAAACAAGCAAACATATGCAAACATAACAGCAATCTGCCAAAACAGTACAGTCTGACTCCAAAAATTATAAAAGAAAATTTACACTGTAGTAAATTTATCAGAGCTTATTATGCAAAAGGTTTCAACATTTTATCACATTCTGACTTTTCTAGGGAATTTTTGCAACAGCGGTAAACTTTCTGTTTTCAAACAGCAACATGCATACTTGCAAAATAAGCATGGCAAAAGCTATCCTTGACACTTTTATTGAAACTAGAGATGCAAAACACTATTCTAAAAGACAGCAAGCAAAAACTAACAAAAGTAAATGACGCTCCAAGCAAAACACATATCATGTGGTGAATAAAAATATTGCTCCAAGTAAAGTTACTGATGAACGAAGACGAAAGAGGGGATGCCTTCTGGGGCATCCCCAAGCTTAGACTCTTGGTTATCCTTGAATATTATCTTGGGGTGCCTTGGGAATCCCCAATCTTAGGCTCTTGCCACTCCTTATTCCATAGTACATCGAATCTTTACCCAAAACATGAAAACTTCACAACACAAAACTTAACAGAAAACTCGTAAGCTCCGTTAGCGAAAGAAAACAAAACACCACTTAAAGGTACTGTAATGAACTCATTCTTTATTTATGTTAGTGTTAGACCTACTGTATTACAACTTCTATATGGTTTATAAACTATTTTACTAGCCATAGATTCATCAAAATAAGCAAACAACACACGAAAAATAGAATCTGTCAAAAACAGAACAATCTGTAGTAATCTGTAACTAACGCAAACTTATGGAACTCCAAAAATTCGAAAATAAATTGGTGGACCTGAGGAATTTGTCTAGTAATCATCTTCAAAAAGAATCAACTAAATATCACTCTCCAGTAAAAAGTTCTAGCTAATCTCGTGAGCGCCAAAGTTTCTGTTTTTTACAGCATGATCATAAAGACTTCACCCAAGTCTTCCCAAAGGTTCTACTTGGCACAAACACTAATTAAAACATAAAACCACATCTAAACAGAATCTAGATGGATTATTTATTCCTAAACAGAACCAAAAAGCAAGAAACTAAAATAAAATTGGGTTGCCTCCCAACAAGCGCTATCGTTTAACGCCCCTAGCTAGGCATGATGATTTCAATGATGCTCGCATACAGATAAGAATTGAAACATAAAGATAGCATCATGAAGAATATGACTAGCACATTTAAGTCTAACCCACTTCCTATGCATAGGGATTTTGTGAACAAACAACTTATGGGAACAAGAATCAACTTGCATAGGAAGGTAAAACAAGCATAACTTCAAGATTTTAAGCACATAGAGAGGAAACTTGATATTATTGCAATTCCTACAAGCATATATTCCTCGCTCGTAATAATTTTCAGTAGCATCATGAATGAATTCAACAATATAAACAGAACCTAAAGCATCCTTTTCATGATCTACTTGCATAGAAATTTTATTACTCTCCACATAAGCAAAATTCTTCTCATGAATAGTAGTGGGAGCAAACTCGACAAAATAACTATCATATGATTGAAAATTAAGATCAAGATGACAAGTTTCATGGTTATCATTATTCTTTAAAGCATACGTGTCATCACAATAATCATCATAGATAGGAGGCATGCTTTCATCATAGTAAATTTGCTCATCAAAGCTTGGGGAACAAAAAATATCATCTTCATCAAACGTAGCATCCCCAAGCTTGTGGCTTTGCATATCATTAGCATCATGGATATTCAAGGAATTCATACTAACAACATTCACTAGTAGAAAACGGACCATTAGCACCGGTTTGTAAGGGCCTTTAGTGCCGGTTATGGAACAGGCACTAAATTTTCGGCACTAAAGCCCCCCCTTTAGTACCGGTCCAGCACAAACCGGCGCTAAAGTGCCACCACGTGGCGTGAGCCAGCTCCGGGGGCCGGGATCCCTTTAGTACCGGTTGGTAACACCAACCGGTACTAAAATGTTTGGGTTTTTTTTGGTTTTATGATTTCTTTTTCATTTAATTTTGTGTTTTCCATTTTAATTCTTTTTCGTTTCGCCCGCAGATATATATGTAATAACTCATGCATGCTCGCATCATACATCATCATATATAATAACAAGTCCTACTAGCTAATTAATCAAGCATCATCATACAACTTCTACTCGTTATTAATAATAAGTCATACGATCATCATCCTCATAGTCATCGAACCCAACCCTACATAATTGTTCTTAGCACATGATCATCAAGTATCAGGTAGGATTGGACCTAAACACACTTAAGGTAAAATAGCATAAAACAATATAGACCCTGACTCTCCATTATGAAGAATGGAGATCACCCTGTCTTCAATTCTTGCGCCTCGCTTCTTTTTGCTTCCAAGAAGCTCCTTACGACTCTCCATACATTTTTTCCATCCTTTGACTATCATGTCTCCACTTCTTTTAGAAATCCGGTATGGACAGTTGAGATTCGTAGGATGACCTGGATATATGTTCAAAACATGAACGCTGCCGCCATTCTGATACATCAAATGAGGCACACAATCCTCTGGGATAAGCTGTTGAAAAACATAGTAATAACTTCGTAGTTAGCAATGATCGATGTACTAGTTTTAGAAGTATGCAAAAAGATGCACGGATGTCGTAATAGTAAAAAACTTACCAGGGTATCTCCATGGTAGTTACCGTAGTTCAACACGTTCCCTAGTGGCACGTATTCACCATAATATTGAGGAGTTCGACTGTAGATATTGTAATTCTCAATATCATTACAAAATCCAACCAGATGAGTTTTCTCCTTATAAGTTAACTCAGAGCCATCGGTGTAGTAAGTTCTATCTACCATCTTCTGCATATTCTTTGATACTTCAAAATAAGCTGTCAATGGAAATAAGCTTTCAACTATTTTGAAATGAACAATATAAGTTCTATTAATAATTAACTATGTTTGAGAAACTCACAAAGCGGTAGAACTGGAGGAGTATCAACAAGGACCCAAATGTCCATATTGTCTTGCTCGATTTCAGGATCACCAAGATCCATGGTGACAAGCATACCCTCATCAAAATCATACAATTTGCAAAATGCTTCCCAATTTTTGCAACCAAAATGGGTTACGCTCTCAGCATTATACAACTTTACTTCAAAATCCACATCATGATGGGTCCTTAGGTGAATTTTCTTCATTTCAAAATTTTCATGGTCTTCAAAATCCATCCTCTCCAAGACATAGCGTCTTGCATGGCATGGGATCAACTATACTCGAATTGTAAAAGATGAAAATTACACGTTGAAATAGTTGAAGTCATGCTTAATTATGAAAAAAAAACACTTGTCGTCGTTGCGTACCGTTTCAACTTCGAAGGTCTCCTCGAGCTTAATGCTGAAGCGCCGACCATCGTCCAGGTGAGGCCTGTCGCACTCACCTCGATCGTCATGGCACCAGTCGCACTCCCCCGGGAGACTTTCGTCGTCCGATGATGACATTTCCTATACGTTCATAATTCAAAGACTAAATTAGATCATTATTATTCAACTAATCATATGCATATGCGTTGCAAATAGTGCTCTCCAATTTGAGCATTCAATAAGAAAAATCAAATCGCAAAATTATTCAATTTGAGCATATATAGTCCACGTCGATGCGGGAATAACTGCTTTAACTAAAAAAATAAACTAGTTCTATTAAACACCTATATGTAGCCAAATATATATTCATCTAACATTTGACATTAATATATCTAACTATATATTCACCTATATGTAGCCAAACTTTTCTATCTAATTCATCTAACATTCGACATTAATCTAACATTTATATAAACTCAAAATATATAAAAAATTAAATAAACAAAAAACTCATTAACAAATAATATTTTAATTAGATCATCAAATCTCAGATACCTAAATTTTCTTACTAAAAATAAACTACTTATATTAATTATTCAACTAGTTCAAATCTCATATACCTAAATAAACTAGTTCGACAATTTTCTTACTAAAAATAAACTAGTTATATTAATTAGTCAACTAGTTCAAGCTCACATATACCTAGCTATTTAATATCTAATTAAATTTTCTAAAAAACAGAAAACAGAAAATAAGTAAAAAATGTGTGTGTGTATGCGTGTGTGTGTGTATGTGTGTGTATATATGTGTATGTCGTGTACGTATATACGTATATGTGTGCGGCGTACATACGGGCGGCGGGCAACGACGGGCGACGGGCGGCGGACGACGACGGGCGGCGGGCGACGGGCGGCGGACGACGACGGACGGCGGGCGACGACGGCCGGCGGGCGACGGGCGGCGGGCGGACGACAGGCGACGGGCGCGGCGGGCGGCGACGACGGGTGACGGGCGCGGCGGGCGGCGACGACGGGCGACGGGCGCGGCGGGCGGCGACGACGGGCGACGGGCGCGGCGGGCGGACGACGGGCGACGGCGCGCGAGAGGTTGGAGAGACGAAAGAAGTGGGGAGATCTAACTGAATTTTCGTAAGTGTTGTATATATATGAGGGGCCTTTAGTACCGGTTGGAGTCACCAACCGGTACTAAAGGCCAACTTTGGCCAGGCCAGGAGGCGGGAAGACCAGGCCTTTAGTACCGGTTGGTGGCTCCAACCGGTACTAAAGGGTGGTAAAGGCCTCGCGCTGCCTGCACAAAGTTTAGTCCCACCTCGCCGGGCGAAGGGCAGCCGCACTGGTTTATAAACCCAGCCGCTTGAACTCCTCTGCATAGCAGGCTTGTGGGCCTAAACTCTGCGCGCTGCCCTGTGAGTCTGCTGGGCCTATAAGGCGTGTAATTGCACGCCCCTGGCCTAGCAGGCCCACAGGGCAGCGCCCCAAATTTTTTTATTTGTTTTTCTTTTCTGCTTTATTTTCTTCTATTTGTTTTTCTTTTCCGCTTTATTTTCTTCTATTTGTTTTTCTTTTCTGCTTTATTTTCTTCTATTTGTTTTTCTTTTCTGCTTTATTTTCTTCTATTTGTTTTTCTTTTCTGCTTTATTTTCTTCTATTTATTTCTGCGT
The DNA here is from genome assembly GCA_032464435.1 of Aegilops umbellulata. NCBI lineage: Eukaryota > Viridiplantae > Streptophyta > Magnoliopsida > Poales > Poaceae > Aegilops > Aegilops umbellulata. The sequence goes on from CP136060.1 coordinate 324,821,291, forward strand.
AGTTTTTTGTATAGTTTTTTCTTTTCTGTTATATTTATTTGTGAGTAGTTTTTCATCTAGTTTGCCAAAATTCAACATTTTCAGAGTTCATTTTATAGTGATTTTCAATTTCACGATCATTTTGTGAACGATTGAAAAATAGCAAATACATTTTTTTTCTTTTCTGCTTTATTTTTTCTTCTATTTATTTCTGAGTAGTTTTTAATTTCACGGTCATTTTGTGAACGATTGAGAAATAGCAAATACCAAAGTTATAAAAAAAGAAATGCCGACGTGTAGTGTAATAAGTCCGGAGTTGTAATAAGTTATTAAAAATAAAAAAGAGGTGCAATGCTTCGTTAATTTGCTTCAAGCCTTTCGGAATAGTGTAAACTGCACTGCGCGTAGCTCTGTGCAATCTACCATATTCCTGAAGGCTTGAAGCTAAGCAACGTGAGCATTGAGCCTCTTCTTCATCGTCTCTGCACTCAGGGCTTATAAACCGCTCCTAGTCCCTCTCTCTTGGCGAGGTGGGACTAAAAAAGAGCCTGTAATACTGGTCACCCTTTAGTACCGGCTGGAGCCACCAACCGGTACTAAAGGTGGTGCTATGCCTGCACAAAATTTAGTGTCATTTAGTTCAAAACAAATCACTGAATGCATGAAAAATAGCAAATGAAGGAAAAAATGGTTGAAAGTTGATGGCGTCGCTTTGAATGGTGCATACTGGATGCACAAAAATTCTGGAGTTGTAATAAGTTTAAAAAAATGAAATGCCTTTGTAACAGATGAGTTTAATTTCGTCCGAAACCTGAATACTTCGAAAGAGATTGTCCAGTTTGTAAACGAAGTGCATCCAGTTTTAGCCGTAAGCCTCTCTACTTTCTTGCACATGCTATGTGGGTGAAATGATGATACCATGCCAAGTTTCAACTTTTTCAGAGTTCATTTGTAGTGCTTTTCAATTTCCAGGTCATTTAGTTCTCAAAACAAATCATTGAATGCATGAAAAATAGCAAATGAAGGCAGAAATGGTTGAAAGTTGATGGCGTCGCTTTGAATGGTGCATACTGAACGCAAAAAATATAAGAGAATTTACATCATGATCTTATATTTCTTTACAGTCTACATTGTCAATATGATCTTATAACATAAAAAATACTTTGATCATCAATGATCTTTATGTGTACAATCTGAATTGTCAATATGAGTCATCAACGATTTATAAACCGATGAAGACTCATATTGCAGCCACAAATTCTACACATAGAGTTCAATGAAGACCAAGTGCTTGTGATAGTTTGAGAAATAACATATTTAAGGTGGTAAAAGGCTTGTTAGGGGGGCGAGGTGGGACTAAAAACAGCCTGCCGCAACGTCATTAGTACCGGTTCGTGGTCCGAACCGGCACTAAACGGTGATGGTGGGGCCATAGCCTGACCGCGGGCTGAGACAGCCTCTTTAGTGCCGGTTCGTGGCACGAACCGGTACTAAAGGTTCTCCACGAACCGGTGCTATTGATCGCCGCCACGAACTGGCACTAGTGTACACATTAGTGCCAGCTCTAATTCAAACCGGCACTATTGTCCTTCACAAAAGACCCTTTTTCTACTAGTGATTGCAATCATGCTCATCATATAAATATTTAGTGCCAAAGAATTTAATGCATTCTTCTTCTATCACTTTGGCACAATTTTCCTTTCCATCATACTCACGAAAGATATTAAAAAGATGAAGTGTATGAGATAGACTCAATTCCATTTTTTAATTTTCTTTTATAGACTAAACTAGTGATAAAACAAGAAACAAAAAGATTTGATTGCAAGATCTAAAGATATACCTTCACTTACCTAGCCTCCTCGGCAACGGCGCCAGAAAAGAGCTTGATGTCTACTACACAACCTTCTTGTAGACGTTGTTGGGCCTCCAAGTGCAGAGGTTTACAGGACAGTAGCAAATTTCCCTCAAGTGGATGACCTAAGGTTTATCAATCCATGGGAGGCGTAGGATGAAGATGGTCTCTCTCAAGCAACCCTGCAACCAAATAGCAAAGAGTCTCTTGTGTCCCCAACACACCCAATACAATGGTAAATTGTATAGGTGCACTAGTTCGGCGAAGAGATGGTGATACAAGTGCAATATGGATGGTAGATATAGGTTTTTGTAAACTGAAAATATAAAAACAGCAAGGTAGCAAGCGATAAAAGTGAGCGTAAACGGTATTGCAATGTGTGGAAACAAGGCCTAGGGTTCATACTTTCACTAGTGAAAGTTCTCTCAACAATAATAACATAATTAGATCACATAACTATCCCTCAACATGCAACAAAGAGTCACTCCAAAGTCACTAATAGCGGAGAACAAACGAAGAGACTATGGTAGGGTACGAAACCACCTCAAAGTTATTCTTTCCAATCAATCCATTGGGCTATTCCTATAAGTGTCACAAACAGCCCTAGATTTCGTACTAGAATAACACCTTAAGATACAAATCAACCAAAACCCTAATGTCACCTAGATACTCCATTGTCACCTCAAGTATCCGTGGGTATGATTATACGATATGCATCACACAATCTCAATTCATCTATTCAAACCAACACACAGAACCTCAAAGAGTGCCCAAAGTTTCTACCGGAGAATCACGACGAAGATGTGTGCCAACCCCTATGCATAGGTTCATGGGCGGAACCCACTAGTTGATCACCAAAACATACATCAAGTGGCACGTGATATCCCATTGTCACCATAGATAAGCACGACAAGACATACATCAAGTGTTCTCAAGTCTTTAAAGACTCAATCCGATAAGATTACTTCAAGGGGAAAACTCAATCCATTACAAGAGAGAAGAGGGGGAGAAGAAACATAAGATCCAACTATAATAGCAAATCTCGCGATACATCAAGATCGTGCCAAATCAAGAACACGAGAGAGAGAGAGAGAGACCAAACACATAGCTACTGGTACATACCCCCAGCCCTAAGGGTGAACTACTCCCTCCTCGTCATGGAGAGCGTCGGGATGATGAATATGGCCACCGGTGAGGGTCCCCCCCTCCGGCAGGGTGCCGGAACAGGGTCCCGATTGGTTTTTGGTGGCTACAGAAGCTTGCGGCGGCGGAACTCCCGATCTAATCTCTTGTTCTGGAAGTTTTAGGGTACGACGGATGTATGGGTGAAAGAGGTATGTCGGGGGAGCCACAGGGGCCCCACGAGGCAGGGGGGCGCACCCCAGGGGGGTGGGCGCGCCCCCACCCTCGTGGGCAGCTCCCGTATCTTCTGACGTGCAGTCCAAGTTCCCTGGGTCTTATCCGGATAGAAAATCACGTTCCAAAAAGGATTTTTCTGTTTGGACTCTGTTTGATATTCATTTTCCTCGAAACACTGAAATAGGCATAAAACAACAAATCTGGGCTGGGCCTCCGGTTAATAGGTTAGTCCCAAAAATAATATAAAAGTGGATAATAAAGCCTAATATTGCCTAAAACAGTAGATAATATAGCATGGAGCAATCAAAAATTATAGATACGTTGGAGACGTATCATGCACCGTGCAGGAGAAACATGAGGCGCGGGTTGGCGAGGTACAGCAAGAGCTCCAGGCTCTCATGAAGAAACACGAGAGTTTGGAGCTTTACTCAAAGACGCGAGAGTCCGAGCTCGCGGCGGCCCTCGAAAGCGTCAAGTCTGCCAAGGCCGAAGCCCAGCAGGCCCTCCAGGAAGTTGAGGCGACGAAGAAGATAGCGGCGGGTAAGGCATTCTTTATGCAAAGCAAGCACGTGAAAGTGAATTACTTGTTACTTACCCGAGTCTGCAGCTCTCCAGGAGCATTCGCAGAGGGGAGCTCGACGAAGAAGGTGTTCTGGTCTCAGTATGCTGAGACCGGACAACCGGTGCCCTTGAGCGACCAGTTGAAACAGCTGGTCGAGCTCCATAAGGTGGCCGAACAAGCCATGAAGGGTCTCATAGTCTGGCTATGGCCTGGGGAGGCCATGCCTGGGAGCTACTTCGGGTTGGTGAGACGGCTGGTGGATGCCTGTCCACGGCTTGAAGTCATCAAGCGACCCGTATGCATCGAGGGTGCCTGTAGGGCGCTTGCCCGTGCTAAAGTGCACTGGGGCAAGATGGATGCTGAGAAGCTTGTGAAGGATGGGCCACCACAGTGCAAGGAGCATCGCCACCCCGAGATGTATTATGAGGCGTCCTGAAGGGTGCCCGCCTTGTGGCGGATGAATGTTCCAAGGATGTAATATTTGAGTAAACTAGCTCGTGTTATCCTGTACGCTGAAAACTTGTTCATATGCGCTATGCAACATTTGTTTAATTTAAAATATTACCTTCTATGCGGCCGTTTATTGAATCTGAGAGATGGCAAGTCATCGGCTTCTGCCCCCATGCCACGAGTGCTGGGGTGTTCGGGATTAACCTGAGCACTCTTTTTCCCATTCTTGGGTCCTTCGAGGGAGGCGCTCAACACAACGAACAAGGCAATCGGACTATAGTGCGTTATCACTCTCACTTAGCCAGAGAATTCTATAATTTTAAATTTTGGCGAAGCCCCTAGTGTTCGGAAGACCGAGTTCGGGGCGCTATACACGCCTAGGCCGGACATAGCCGACTCCTCGCTCTGAGCGACATAAGTCTTTAGGGACTTGAAACCTCTCGAACAGCGACTAGCTCTCGCCCTATCATGACAGTCAGTTTTAGCTTTCTCTACTGAGGTGCTTAGCCCAGCTCAACCGGGGCACAATCGCAGTAGTTCTCCCAGCGCTACCTTAGCCGATTTAGCGGCAGGTAAGGTACCAAAACATGGGATCCGGGCAAACCCAACTATTGACCAAAGACATGATTCGGAGCTGATGCATATAATGCTATAAGTTCGGAGGGCCGCACTGGTGAAAGTGTTTGGACTTCTCACATCGTATTGTGGGGTACTTAAGCCCAATATGTCATGAATGAACATATATATACAAAAAGCAATGAAATAGAGAATGCAATATTAGACTGAAGCTAAGCATTGTTTATTCGAAAAAGGTGCGTTAACAGCAGAACGATACAAGCAGTGCAATAAGCAAGAGACGGGACTATTTGACATGTCCCCCTCCAGGGGCGAGCTGCGGAACGCTATGTAAAACAGGTATTTTGCTCGTTATAGAGACCACCTGGGAATTCAACGTAGCTTTCTGCCTCCTTGGTCATTGCATCGTTTGTTCGGCAATTGTACTGCCGGACAGGCTTTCCAGAGAATGGAGTCCTGAAAGTAAGAAAAAATGACAAAATCGGGAGCCCCTAGTGCGGTTGAGCCGCATTTTGCGCGTGCCGTGGTCGTACCCCTCCCCCTGTGCCCATGGTATTTCCAAAGCGTAATTATGTACGCGCAATAATGGTTTCGCAGTTTCGTGGGGCTGGGGTTGGGTCCGCATTGCTACGCTTGCTCGGAATGTGCCAGGCGGTCTTGTTGTAGGTTACTCCGGGCGCGCTTGACGGTGTCCGGACGTTTAATATCTGGACTGGAGAATTGCCTTGAGAGGCTGCTTTGTACTTGCACTGCGAGGGCCGCCGTATGCTCCTCCGTTCGGAGAGAGCGTTCGGTGTTTCCATTGACCATAATGACTCCTCGAGGTCCTGGCATCTTGAGCTTGAGGTATGCGTAGTGCGGCACCGCATTGAACTTTGCAAATGCGGTTCGTCCGAGCAGTGCATGATAGCCGCTGCGGAACGGGATTATGTCGAAGATTAACTCCTCGCTTCGGAAATTATCCGGTGATCCGAAGACCACTTCAAGTGTGACTGAGCCTGTGCAGTTGGCCTCTACTCCTGGTATGACGCCCTTAAAGGTCGTTTTTGTGGGTTTAATCCTTGAGGGGTCTATGCCCATTTTTCGCACTTTATCCTGATAAAGTAGGTTCAGGCTGCTACCGCCGTCCATAAGGACTCGAGTAAGGTGAAATCCGTCGATAATTGGGTCTAGAACCAATGCGGTGAATCCGCCATGGCGAATGCTAGTGGGGTGGTCCCTTCGATCGAAAGTGATCGGGCAGGAGGACCACGGGTTGAACTTTGGGGCGACTGGCTCCAACGCCTATACGTCCCTTAGCGCACGCTTCCGTTCCCTCTTGGGGATGTGGATTACGTATATCATGTTCACCATCCGTACTTGTGGGGGGAAGCCCTTCTGTCCACTATTGTCAGCGGCCGGGGTTCCTCCTCGTCGTTACTATGTAGCCCTTGTCTCTGTTTTCGGCGTTTAACTTGCCGGCCTTCTTGAACACCCAACAATCCCTGTTGGTGTGATTGGCTGGTTTTTCGGGGGTGCCATGTATCTGGCACGAGCGATCGAGTATACGGTCCAAACTGGACGGGCTCGGAGTGTTTCTTTGACCAGGTTTAGAGCCTCTGGATCCGGCATTAACTGTCGTATCTTCAGCATTATCTTAATGCGGCACTTGTGCTTGTTGCGACACGACCTGCCATTGCTGTCCTTGTTATCCGAATTACCATGGCTCTTGGTCATGTTATTGCTACGAGCCAGCCAGCTGTCTTCTCCCGTGCAAAAGCGGGTCATGAGTGTCGTGAGGGCTGCCATAGATTTCGGCTTTTCTTGTCCAAGGTGTCGGGCAAGCCACTCGTCACGGATGTTATGCTTGAAGGCTGCTAGGGCCTCTGTGTCCGGACAGTCGACAATTTGATTTTTCTTGTTTAGGAACCGTGTCCAGAATTGTCTGGCAGATTCTTCTGGCTGCTGAATTATGTGGCTCAGGTCATCAACGTCTGGTGGTCGCACATAGGTGCCCTGGAAATTGTCGAGGAATGCGGCTTCCAGGTCCTCCCAACAACCAATTGATTCTGCTGGCAAGCTGTTAAGCCAATGCTGAGCTGGTCCTTTAAGCTTGAGTAGGAGGTATTTGATGGCGTGTAGATCATCGCTACGGGCCATGTGGATATGAAGGAGATAGTCCTCGATCCATACCGCAGGATATATTGTGCCATCGTATCATTCAAAGTTTACGGGTTTGAAACCCTCTGGGATTTGATGATCCATTACTTCGTTTGTGAAGCATAGTGGGTGCGTGGCACCTCTGTACTGGGCTATATCACGACGTAGCTCAGATGAGCTTTGTCTGCTATGTTCGGCCCGACCGGATTTACTGTATCCGGCGTGACGGTTATCGTCTCGTGTCGTGGGGCGCCCGCACGATCCGTAGATCGATCTTGTTTGCCTTGCCTTCTCCTCCAACATATCTCGCAGGTCTAGCACATTTCCCCGTGCCTTGGTATTTTTTGAGCGACGTCGGGGTGCGGCTTGAGTGGAGGGCCGAGAGGCTTCTCTGTCGCGGCCGCGAGGTGGCCGGTCAGCCGCATCATGCGCTAGTGATGTAGGTTTAGGTGCTTCCTCCTCTAATCGGGGTAGCAACCTGCGCTTTGGGTAGCTCTTGGAGGGGTGTTCGAGTTCGTACTCCTCGGCCGCAAGCACTTCAGTCCATCTATCAACTAGCAAGTCTTGATCAGCTCTAAGCTGTTGCTGTTTTTTCTTAAGGCTACTCATCGTGGCCATAAGCCTACGCTTAAAGCGCTCTTGTTCGACGGGATCCTCAGGCACGACAAATTCGTCGTCGCCGAGGCTTGCCTCGTCTTCGGAGGGAGGCATGTAATTATCATCCTCTTCCTCTCTGTCTGCCGTTCTCTCAGGGGGGTTGGCTTCTCCATCCTCCCGTGCTGAATCTTGCTGGAGGGAGTTGTCTTCGGCACTGTCCGGGGTGTTATTATCTCCTGTGCCGGTATCATCATTTTTTCTTTGGCGGGACTTAGAGCGGCGCCGCTGACGCCGGCGCTTAGGTTGCTTCTTGGAGGGGTCATCCCCCACTGTTCCGTCGCCATTGCCTTCTCTGGGTGCATCCACCATATATATGTCATATGACGAGGTGGCTTTCCAGTGCCCTATAGGCGTTGGTTCCTGTTCGTCTCCTACATCATCGTCCATACCGTCGATGCCTTCGGAGTCGAAGTCTAGCATGTCGGTTAAATCATCGACAATGGCTAAGTGGGTGGTGGGTGGGCGTCGAATTTCTTCGTCGTCCGCATCCCAATCCTGCCGGTCATAATCCGGCCAGGACTCTCCTGAAAAAGAGAGAGACCTTAGTGAATTCAGAATGTCGCCGAAGGGCGAGTGCTGAAAGATATCCGTGGCGATGAATTCCATGATCGGCGCCCAATCGGATTCGATTGGCAGGGGCGCGGAGGGCTCGGAGTCCGGAGAAGAGTCCGGCACCTTGGAGTCACGGGCTTCGCAGAGGATAAGGCTGGACTTCGGCTCAATCACCGTTGAGACTGCAACCCCCGCGGCGGAGTCTAGCCACCCGTCCTCGATCGGCGCAGTTGGCTCCGAGCTAAGGGTCGGAGCTTATGCGGGCGCGGCCTCCAGGGCACTGTTCGGCGGCAGAGCTAAATCATGCCCATCGTGATAGTGCGGCGCGCTCGGCTGTGGCTCGAATCCGTCGAAGATCAAGTCTCCGCGGATGTCAGCCATGTAGTTCAAACTTCCAAATCTAACCTGATGGCCAGGGGCGTAGCTTTCGACCTGCTCCACATGGCCAAGCGAATTAGCCCGCAGTGCAAAGCCGCCGAACAAGAAGATCTGTCCGGGGAGAAAAGTCTCACCCTGGACCACATCGCTGTTGATGATCGGAGGAGCTATTGGGCCTAAAGATGACGACACAGAGGAACTCTCAATGAAAGCACCAATGTCGGTGTCAAAACTGGCGGATCTCGGGTAGGGGGTCCCGAACTGTGCATCTAGGCGGATGGTAACAGGAGACAAGGAACACAATGTTTTTACCCAGGTTTGAGCCCTCTCGATGGAGGTAAAATCCTACTCCTGCTTGATTAATATTGATGATATGGGTAGTACAAGAGTAGATCTACCACGAGATCAGAGAGGCTAAACCCTAGAAGCTAGCCTATGGTATGATTGTTGTTGTCGTATGGACTAAACCTTCCGGTTTATATAGACACCGGAGAGGGCTAGGGTTACACAGAGTCGGTTACAATGGGAGGAGATCTACATATCCGTATTGCCAAGCTTGCCTTCCACGCCAAGGAAAGTTCCATCCGGACACGAGACGAAGTCTTCAATCTTGTATATTCATAGTCCAACAGTCCGGCCAAAGGTTATAGTCCGGCTATCCGGACACCCCCTAATCCAGGACTCCCTCAAGCGGTTTTCAGCAAGGTATTCTCTGCAAGTACTGAAATAAGTGGTAACAGATAATTTTTTGATAAGGTAAATTGTAACGAGCAACAAGTAACAAAAGTAAATAAAGTGCAGCAAGGTGGCCCAATCCTTTTTGTAGCAAAGGACAAGCCGGAACAAACTCTTATAATAGGAAAAGCGCTCCTGAGGACACATGGGAATATCGTCAAGCTAGTTTTCATCACGTTCATATGATTTGCGTTCGTTACTTTGATAATTTGATATGTGGGTGGGCCGGTGCTTGGGTGCTGTTCTTACTTGAACAAGCATCCCACTTATGATTAACCTCTATTGCAAGCATCCGCAACTACAACAAAAGTATTAAGGTAAACCTAACCATAACATGAAACATGTGGATCCAAATCAACCCCTTACGAAGCAACGCATAAACTAGGGTTTAAGCTTCTGTCACTCTAGCAACCCATCATCTACTTATTACTTCCCAATGCCTTCCTATAGGCCCAAATAATGGTGAAGTGTTATGTAGTCGACAATCACATAACACCACTAGAGGCTAGACAACATACATCTTATCAAAATATCGAACGAATACCAAATTCACATGACTACTAATAGCAAGACTTCTCCCTTGTCCTCAGGAACAAAGGTAATTACTCACAAAGAATATTCATGTTCATAATCAGAGGGGTAATAATATGCATAAAGGATCTGAACATATGATCTTCCACCAAATAAACCAACTAGCATCAACTACAAGGAATAATCAACACTACTAGCAACCTACTAGCACCAATCCCGGACTTTGAGACAAGAATTGGATACAAGAGATGAACTAGGGTTTGGAGATGAGATGGTGCTGGTGAAGATGTTGATGGAGATTGCCCTCTCCCGATGAGAGGAGCGTTGGTGATGACGATGGTGATGATTTCCCCCTCCCGAAGGGAAGTATCCCCGGCAGAACAGCTCTACTGGAGCTCTAGATTGGTTCCGCCAAGGTTCCGCCTCGTGGCGGCGGAGTCTCGTCCCGAAAAGTTCCCTCTTATTTTTTTCTCATCGAAAGACTTCATATAGGAGAAGATGGACATCAAAGAGCCACCAGGGGGCCCATGAGATAGGGGGCGCGCCCTAGGAGGGGGGCGCGCCCCCCACCCTCGTGAGCAGGGTGTGGGCCCCCTGGCCTTCATCATTGGCGAGGATTTTTCTTTATTTATTTTAAGGTGTTCCGTGGAGTTTCAGGACTTTTGGAGTTGCGCAGAACAGGTCTCTAATATTTGCTCCTTTTCCAGCCCAGAATTCCAGCTGCCGGCATTCTCCCTCCTTATGTAAACCTTGTAAAATAAGAGAGAATAGCCATAAATATTCTGACATAATGTGAAATAACAGCCCATAATGCAATAAATATCGATATAAAAGCATGATGCAAAATGGACGTATCAACTCCCCCAAGCTTAGACCTCGCTTGTCCTCAAGCGAAAAGCCGATAAAAATAAATATGTCCTCATGTTTAGAGGTAGAGGCGTCGATGAAAATAAAATACGGACATGAAGGCATCATGATTATTCTCATAACAGCAACCTATATAGATTTTGTCATATGATTACTTATATTCAAGTAATGATCTATTCACAATGGAAAAGCATGAATCAGAAACCTTATTGAGCACCAACAAACTATAACCTCAGTCATCGAAGCAATTGCAATTTATCATAACATCGGAAAGAGTCTATGTCAGAGCTAAAAAAGCAAGTCCACATACTCAACTATCATCTAGTCCTTCATAATTGCTAACACTCACGCAATACTTGTGGTTACGGAGTTTTAATTGGGCACAGAGAAAGATAGGGGCTTATAGTTTTGCCCCACAACCTTTTACCTCAAGGGTAATGTCAACAATAATAATTCATGCTCCCCTACATCCAATTAGATATATATATCATGTTTTTTCCAACATGCTGGGCTTGCCAAAGGATAAAATGAAAAAGGAAAATGTGAAGATCACCGTGACTCTTGCATAAGGTAGAAGATAATAGTAAAAGATAGGCCCTTCGCAGAGGGAAGCAGAGGTTGCCATGCGCTTTTATGGTTGGATGCAAAAAATCTCAATGCGAAAGAACGTCCCTTTATATTGCCCCTTGTGATATGAACCTTTATTATGCAACCCGTCGCTTTTATTACTTCCACATCACAAGATCGTATAAAGCTTATTTCTCTCACACCAACCAATCATACATATTTAGAGCAATTTTTATTGCTTTGCACCGATGACAACTTACTTGAAGGATCTTACTCAATCCATAGGTAGATATGGTGGACTCTCATGGCAAAACTGGTTTAAGGGTATTTGGAAGCACAAGTAGTATTTCTACTTGGTGCTGAGAATTTGGCTAGCATGAGGGGGAAGGGCAAGCTCAACATGTTAGAGGATCCATGACAACATACTTTATCTCAGATATAAGAAAAACATAACTCATTACGTTGTCTTCCTTGTCCAACATCAACTCTTTAGCATGTCATATTTTAATGAGTGCTCCCAATCATAAAAGATGTCAATGATAATATAGCTATATGTGAAACCTCTCTTTCCTTATTACTTCCTATTAATTGCAATGATGACCAAAGCTATGTCTGCCAACTCCCAACAACTTTTAATCATCATACTCTTTCTATGTGAAGTCATTACTCTCAATAAGATCAATATGAACTCTTTGTTTCTTTTTATTCTTTTCTTCTTTCTTTTATTCACCCAGGATCATGGCAAAATAATCAAGCCCTTGACTCAACACTAATCTTTATTATATATAGCTCACGGACTCGATTACAAAGAGAGATCATAAGCAAAACTCAAAACTAGATCATGCCATAAACTTTATTCTACTAGATCAAGATACTACTATTAGGATCGAACTAAGAAAAACGGTAAAGATAGGAGTTGTGATTGTGATACGATACCGGGGCACCTCCCCCAAGCTTGGCAGTTGCCAAGGGGACTGCCCATACCCATGTGATTATATCTCCTTGGTTGGCGAAGAAGGTGGAGGTATTGTCGATGATGCGGGCTTGTCCATCTTCCAGGGCATAGGCTCACCATCATAGAAGGATGATCGAGTCTCCAAGATCCTCAAATTTGCAGCCAAACTCATCCTTTTGAATCTATATTCATACTCACAGTTTTGGTTTTGCAGGTCATAGATTTGGGCTTGGAGGTGCTTGATCTTCTCATGAAGCTTGAACATGGCCTCCTCGATGTTGTCAGCGTCCAACTTGTGGTTGCTAGTGAACTCCGCGATCATCATGTGGTTGGAGTTGAGTCCACGTTCCACCATCCCTTGACACTTGAAAACTTGTTGCTCCATTGCTTCGAGCCTCGTATCCACGCTTGCGGTCCCCTTGGGTCCCTCTTCATCACGGATGTGGAGCAACCCGTCACGCAACTCAATGGTTTGAGGGTGCCGCAGCACCTCCGTGAGCTAAGGGTTGATGACCTTCTCAAAGAACTTGTCCCTGGAAGCACTTGGGGCCGTCATGATAATCTAGATCTGTCAGAAAAACAGCTCGAAACAAGAACATAGGAGATTTGCGTGATACAGGGGTCAAAACCTTCGGGAGAATATATAATGAATTTTTACCGACCAAAATATGTATCGTGCAAGAAAACGGAGTCTGGAGGGCACACGAGGTGCTCACGAGGTAGGGGGCGCGCCCTAGGGAGGGGTGGCGCGCCCACCACCCTCGTGGGGCCCTCGTGTCCTTCCCGGACTGCTACTTATTTTTCTATTTTTCTAAATATTCCAAAACGGAGAAATATTGCCTTAAAAATTGTTTTGGAGTCGGTTTACTTACCGTACCACATACCTATTCCTTTTCGGGGTCTGAAGTTGTCTCAAAAGTGTCTCTTATGTATTCCTCCGGGGTTACAGTTTCAATAATATTGGTTATAACATTTATGGGATTACCTGAGATATAATGTTTGATTCTTTGACCGTTTACCGCATTCGGATTCGTGCCTTCGAAGTTGTTGATTTTTATGGCACCACCTCGATAACATTGGGGCCGTCCCATTTAGAGAGAAGTTTCCGTGCAAAAAATCTTAAACGAGAGTTGTATAGCAATACATAATCTCCACTACAAAAAAAGACACATCCGTGACAATTTGGGCCGAACGAATTTTTTTCTGTCATACATATGACACTTCTATGACGATAATTGTGACAAAACACGGTATCATCATAGATGTGGTGAGCTCCTACTTCTATGACAAAAAATCATGACAGAAAATGGGCTTTTCGTCATAGGCGGGCTGGAGACGCAGCTGCATGACATCCTTGGGCCGTCCATGACGGAAAAAACCGTGGTAGAAGCGAGGGGGAGGAAAATTTCGGGGAGTTCCCGGTTACGGTGGGAGGTCGGGGGCCGAGCGATGCGCGTTTCTCTCGTACACGTACGCGCGTGTGTGCGAGGCGTTGGCTCTAACTAAACCCGAGCGAGGCGTTGGGCTCTAACTGAACCCGAGTGATTGCACTGCAGGCTACGCGTTACTCAACCCGAGCGATCGATCGATGGCTGTTAACTGAACCCGATCGAGCGATTCCTTGGCTACTACTGCTAACTGAAGCTGATCGATGCTGCCTCTGGATGAATAGTGAGTGTTGCGGGGGGGGGGGGTGGATGAACAGTTCCCGGTGGGGGTGGATGAACAGGACCCCATGGTGTTGCCTCTGGATGAACAGGACCCCGATCGATCGAGCCGGTTGGGGCTGGATGAACAGGACCACCCCGTGGAGGGCAGGATGAACAGTAGACGGTGGAGGGGTCCCCGTGGAGGGGTGGTTGAATAGGAGCCCGTGGTGTGGAGGGCTGGATGAACAGTAGACGATGGATGGGTGGTTGAACAGTAGCCGGTGGAGTAGCGCGCAGTGGAGGCTGGATGAACAGGAGCCCGTGGAGGCTGAAGGAGGTTGATGGTGGATGAACAGTAGCTCGTGGAGGCTGGAGGGGGTCGACGGTGGAGATGAAAAGTATCCCGTGGAGTCCCGTTTTGCGGTACGCCACACCCCTCCCGATGAACAGGACCCCCGTTTCGACCGTAGCGCTCCAACACAAGTCTGTTTCCTCCGTTTTGCGATACGCCACACCCCTCCCGATCAATAGGATCCCCGTTTCGATCGTAGGAGGTCCATTTCCTCCATTTTGCGGTACGCCACACCCCTCCCGATCAACAGGACCACCGTTTCGACCATAGGAGGTCTGTTTCCTCCGTTGTGCGGTACGCCAGGCCTCGTTTCCATCGCCTCTTCCGTCCTAGCCCTCCCGATGAACACGACCACACATTCCATTCCGACCTAGCCGCGTTGCCTCCCGATGAACACGATGCATTCCGTTGCCTCCCCATGAACACGACGCCGACGTTGTTTCTCCATTCTGACCCAGCCATGTACACGAGCCCTCACCGTACGTATGCGCGAGTAGGCGTTCGAGACCCCGCCCGTATGTATACATACGTGGCCGTATTTTCTTTCTTGCACCCTGGCCGCCTCTACTACGACACGTGCGCGCCTCTACATCCACCAGTATATATGTACGTACACGTTCGCGACCAGAATGACAACGCTACGTACGCTTCGACCAGGTGGGTCCTGACTGTCAGGCACTTCCTTGCCTGCGAAGATGTAGCTGGTGGGTCCCAGCAGTCAGGGGGGCGAAATACGGTGGCCCGTCCGGTGGGTCCCCGCTGTCAGGTGGAGGAATAATTATTTTGCACGTAATAAGGAGGCACTTCCTTGTTGCGGCCATGGACCCAGCTGCCAGCCTCTCCACGTACAGTCCATGTCCGATGGAAGTCGTTCCTTGACCACGTTGACCACGCCGCGCCGAGAGCACCAGGGCGGTGGACGACGGCGAGCCCTAGGAAGGGCACGACGGGGAGCCGGGGAAGACGCGGCAGAGGAAACCCGTGCGCGCGGAGAGGAGTACGAGGGTTCACTGGTTTGGCTGCGGTGTGAGGCTGCCGTCGCCGCAGGGCCTGGCCAGCGGTGGGAATAGTAGGGGGCAGTGAGGCCTCCGCGGCAGCACAGCCGGCCACGGGAGGCAGGAGCATGCGGCACGACCAGTGCTGCTTTAGGCGGCTGGAGCAAGAAGACCAGAGGTTGAAGAAGCACTACGCCCGTTGGATGGACATTGTACGGTCACTGGAGATAGAATCGTTCATATTGACTAAGTTGACAAAGCCCTTCGTCCCCGTCAACTTAGTAGGCCCACAAGTCAGCCTCCCACCAAGGTGGGTCCCAGCAGTCAGGGGGAAATGATTTTTTTTGCAAAATACTGGTAGCCCGTCCGGTGGGTCCCTGCTGTCAGGTGGAGGAATAATTATTTTGCACGTAATAAGGAGGCACTTCCTTGTTGCGGCCGTGGACCCAGCTGTCAGCCTCTCCACGTACAGTCCACGTTCGATGGAAGTCGTTCCTTGACCATGTTGACCATGCCGCGCCGAGCGCACCAGGACGATGGACGACGGCGAGGCCTAGGAAGGGGACGACACGGAGCCGGGGAAGACATGGCAGTGGATGCCCACGCGTAGAGGAGTACGAGGCTTCACTGGTTCGCTGCGGTGTGAGGCTGCCGTCGCCGCAGAATAACAGGGGGTGTGGGTGAGTAGAGGGATGGCCTGACCGGCGGTGGGAGTAGTAGGGGGCGGTGAGGCCTCCGCAGCATCGCAGCCGGCCACGGGAGGCAGGAGCACGAGGCACGACCGGCGCTGGTTTGGACGGCTGGAGCAAGAACACCAGAGGTTGAAGAAGCACGACGGCCGTTGGATGGACATCGTACGGTCACTGGAGCTAGAATCGTGCATATTGACTAAGTAGCCCTCCGTCCCCGTCAACTTAGTAGGCCCACAAGTCAGCCTCCCATGAAGGTGGGTCCCAGCTAGGAGGGGGTATTCATTTTTTTTGTGCGTAACAAGGAGGCACTTCCTTGCGTGCGAAGATATAGCTGGTGGGTCTGAGCTGTCAGCGGCGGTACGTTTTTTCGCAAAATACAGAGGCCCTTTCGGTGGGTCCCTAATGTCAGTGGAGGAATCATTATTTTGCGCGTAATAAGGAGCATTTCCTTGCGTGCGGTCGTGAACCCAGCTGTCAGCCTCTCCATGTAAAGTCCACTTCAGATGTATGTCGGTCGTCGACCACGTTGACCAGGCCGCGCTGAGAGCACCAGGGCGATGGATGACGGCGAGGCCTAGGAAGGGAACGACACGGAGGCAGGGAAGACTCGGCAGTTGTTTCCCACGTGGAGGGGAGTACGACTGTACGAGGCCTCGCCGTCGCCGGAGAATAACAGCAGGTGTGGGTGAGTAGAGGGATGGCTAGGCCAGCGATGGGAGTACAGTGGGGTGGTGAGGCGTGCACGGCAGCAGAGCCGGCCGCGTTGAGGAGGGAGCAGGCAGTCCCGCCGGCGCCTATTTGAGCGGCTGGAGCAGGAAGAGCAGAGATTGAAGAAGCATGACGGCCGTTGGATGGCCATCCAACAGTCACTCCTTGTGCGTCAACCTTTTTTTAGGAAAGCCTCAAATCTGTGGGAAACAGCATACAACCCATCTGCCATTATTTCTAATAACTTACAGCCCATTTGCTAATTATTAAGGTTTTTTTGGAGCCCATATTCTTTTTGTTAGCATTACAACCCATATTGTGGCCACGGTTAAACAATTATATGAAATTTTGTATATTTCGGTGCGGTCCGAACTGTTTTTAATCCCGAAATTTCGACTCACATTCAAACTGATTTTAAAAATAAATGTATATCAATATAAAATCCAACAAATTATGCACGCATAAAAATTAATGTAATTTCAAATCTCAAAATGAAAAAGAAATATTTGAAACTAATTGCCGGTTTGATGTGTTTTAAAAATGTACAACCCATTTCTCATTACTGATGGGCCATTTTCTCGGCCAGCTGAATGAAAGCTCTCCTCCCCGTCTTGAAAGGGTTGCAGCCCAATAGGCCGGACAAAGCGACTTACTTGGCGAATCACAAAAAAACTGGGCTGTGGCCGTGGACCCAGCTGTCAACCTCTCCACGTGCAGTACTCTTCTGATGGAATGTCGTTGACCATGTTGACCACGCCGCGCCGAGAGCACCAAGGCGGTGGACGACGGCGAGGCCTAGGAAGGGGACGACGTGGAGCCGGGGAAGACGCGGCAGTGGATGCCCACGCGGAGAGGAGTACGAGGGTTCACTGGTTTGGCTGCAGTGTGAGGCTGCCGTCGCCGCAGGGCCTGGCTAGCGGTGGGAGTAGTACGGAGCGATCAGGCCTCATCGGCAGCACAGTCGGCCACTGGAGGCAGGAGCAGGCGATCTCCCCGACCCTGGTTTGGGCGGCTGGTGCAAGAAGAGCAGCGATTGAAGAAGCATCAGGACCGTTCGATTCAAATCCAACGGTTACTGCTGCTAGAATCGTTTGTTGACTAACTTGACAAGCCTTGCGTACGCGTCAACTTAGTAGGCCCACAGGTCAGCCTCCCAACCGTTGCGCCCCAGTTGTCAGTGGGAGGAATCATTTTTTTCGCGTAATAAGGAGGCAGTTGATTGCGTGCGGCCAGGCCAGCGGAGGGAGTAGGGTGGGCCGGGGAAGCCTGCGCGGCATCACAGCGGGCCACAAGAGGAGGGAGCAGGCAGTCCCGCCGGCGCTAGTTTAGGCGGCTGGAGCAGGAAGATCAGAGATTAAAGAAGCACGTCGGCCGTTGGATGGACATCCAACACTAACTGCTGCTAGAATCGTGTGTTCACTGACAAAGCCTTGCGTAAACAAGTCAGCCTCGAAATCCTGGCGTGTACAGCCCATTTGCTATTATTTTTATAATTTTTACTCAATTTCTAATTCATATGGAATTTATTGCAGCCCGTTTTCCATTTTTAAAATTGCTGGCCATTTTCTGGTCAGTACCAGGGTCAAAAAATTAACTAAATATGTGGGAAATTTTGAAAATTCGCAAATTTTTGCTGCGGAACGAAATATTCTTAATCCAAAAATTAATAGCCATAGTAAAACAAATTTAAAAATAAATTAGTACTATGTCATGTTAAATCCAATGAAATACGTATAAGATATCAGTGATGAACAAAAACAAAAAAAAAGAAACTTATATCCCATTTGCTATAATTATTTTAGAATTCTCAACCCCTTTTGATATTACTTTTAACAGACATTGACCATACTCTTAAGCCAGGCCGGAATGCATCCCTTCTCGTCTTGAAAGATTTGCAGCCCAGTAATTCGGAGAAAACAAATAGGCCTAGCTTGGGTATTCTTCAAAAAGAAATACTGGGCTAGCTATTTTCCCAAAGAACTGGTGCATGAGGATTTAGCTTTATTTATTTACTTATTTATGTTTAGCGGACCATGAGAATGTACTTGGGCCGGATTCATGTGAGACCCTCCCTTACAGTTAATTATGGGCTTCTCTATTGGGCCTTCATCAGTGGGCTGCATGTTATCAACAAGTGGAAAATGTGTTCCGAGTTTCAAAAAAAAATGTGTTCCGTACGATAAATAGTATGCGCTACGTACGGTACGGGGCACTAAAGGATCGAACCGTGCAACGACTTCCAAAACATCGTGTTTGTCGTTCTAACAACACATTTATTCAACCAACAGATGAAATATACTACTGATTGTACATTGAAAACAACAGCAGCAGCAAACAGGGCTGGGGGAGCAACAGAAGCAGTAAGCAGGCCAGAAGAGTGAAGACGCATCTCTCTCTTCCAAACCAAACATCAGCCATCATTACAAAAGGGCTACCAAAAAAGAACAAGTGTATGCATCAAACTAAATAAAGTTCCTACTACACCAAGTGTACGCATCTAACTAACTAGCTCAGTTAGACGTTACTATTTATTAAGCTGTGGAGATTGGCTGACGGCTTGAACCAGATGGGTGCCTGACGAGGGAAACTCCAGCCAGCAGGTCGAAGTCTGATACTTGCGACCCTCTCTCCTACTTTGGGCTGCAGAGCGTGGCGGCACATATCAGGGTATGGTGCATGCAGAGAGGCATGGTACGCTGTGTACACACAGTTTTGCCTGATGAACGAAACCGCGCTGCCATCATGATCCTTGCCGTCGGTTATCTCCTGGTTAATCGGATAATTCAGTCCGACAAACAGAGATCATGTACCAAGGCTACTTACCAGTGTCCAGTAAAAAATTCCTGAAGGCCCAGAGAAGCTGGGATCCTGCTCAAAGACCTTGCAGTGACTGTGATTGTATTCTGTGAAACAACACGTCCGGTACGTGCGAACGATCATCAATCTTTCGCCATCGTCTGATCGAGCCAGGAACCACCTGCAACTGCCATGCCACTTTTCTTTGAAAGGTTCTGGGATTAGGAAGGGTAGGGACACCAGGCGGCCTACAACATCATATCAAGTTGGAGTCAAATAAAAAAGGGCTCTTGGTTTAGTTAATCTTAAGAACAACATGTTATGAGCATGAATATTTTTTTAGCAAATGTTGACAGTAATATAAGCAAGCCATCATGATATCATAGGACAGTAACATACTACTGTAACAGCCATTTGTAGCGATGACTGGAGTAGGCCAGCAATATGTCCAGCCATAGAAGGAGTCGACAACGTAAATGAAGCCCTTGTGTTCAATGGCATCAGAGAACCATGGAGGATGTATGATCCTGCGATGGACGTGCAGATTTATCCACTTACCGAAGTGACCTGTCAGATAGGTGAGACCGCGGTTGAAGAACGCAATTAGCCTGAAGTCTTTATAATTCGCAGATCTTGTGGGCACTTGGCAGATTACAACCTTGAGCAAATCAAACTTGGTATCATGTTAGCTACTGTAAGATTCCGAGTATTCTGGGCCGCGGTGCCAAAGCAGTGCAGTGTTAATCGAAGGAATGGGGATCAATCGCCGGGTGTAGACCTCCACGAGCATCCAGCTGCCGCGACCGTCGACGATCACCATCCAAGACGTGTTCATGCCGACCCAGTACATACCGTTAATGTAGTTGAGGCTGACGGGGATCGGATCGCAGTCAAGGGGGTTGATGCTCGCCACCATACGATCGTTATGCTGCGTGACACGCCGTTTCTGAAGATCAGGCGGCATCAGCAAGCAAGGAGCTGGCTTAAAAAGCTCCGGCCTGAGGGCTTTGAGTAAACGGTATAGCCCCGACGAGCACGCGGCGAGCGGCATGGTACTAAGATTGTCCACACGCGAAACAATGAGCTTGATTACCTCTGTGGGGAGCGAATTCCAGCCACTCTTTCGGCGGACGTTGCTCGGTTCTGCCATTGTTAGTGCTTGGGTTTCAGACGAGGGGGGAGGCGCCTTAGCGGGGATGGAAGATTGGACGAGATTATGTGCGGACAAAGATGGAGAAGCGAATATGTGCTGCGGGAAGTGGACAGGTGATGATGACTACAGCATGCCGCTTGACTTACGAGACACATACCAGCAGCGTAGGGTCATGTCGATGCCAGACAACTTGCTTGAGTGATCACAGTACTGGTACTCCCTACAGTGCTATGCCCTAACTTGCTTGAGTAGAGTAGTAGAGTAGGACTCTGCTCTACTACTAGCACCGGAGGAGTAGTATATGCTAATCTAAAATAGTTACAAACTTCAATGCCCGAGCATGGAACGACTACGAACCGTGCTCAAAGACCGTGTCTACGTGGTGTTTGGACATGGGCGACAACCTCAACGCCAACGGTGCTGCTCCCGTTGCACCGTATGTGTTTTTGTCCTTCCTGTTCGAAATCGTGGTAGAATTCATGTTTCTACTATGTATCCTACTACTATGCTAGTCCACATTATTAGTTTCATCTCTGTTATAGCCGTCATGATTTACTTTGTGCTTATTCTGATTAAATCTCGTAGTAACTTGCTCATATATTCAACTGACGCAACGTCCCCTACAGCCACTCCCGTTTCATGGACGGCCTGGTCGTTGTTGGAATTTTGCTAGTAGGCCTTTATAAGGTGAGCTCTTCTACCACTTGTATGAGCATGAGAAGAGGAGACCTACATGCGCGCTCCTCCTCCTCGGTCGCCTCGCCACGCCACGCCTCGTCCCGACGTGCCGCGGGTTGCGGGATTGAGCCGAGCCGAGGACAGAGCTATACTCCCACGACCTACCCGGCCCGCACTATATAGTTTCTCACCACCGTTCCAGATCATTGCATCACCAAGCAAGTCTTCTCCATCCCTCCTTTCGGTGTGCACCGGGAGAAGGGACAGGAGGCCTCCGGAACCCCGCCTCTCGTGATGCTCTCGTGAACCCCGCCTCCTTTCGGCTACCCGTTCTCCATGCCGGAGTCGCTGGAGGATCACCGCCGCCTGCTAGTCTCGGAGGAGGACGGCAGTGTCTTCCTCTTGATCATAGGCACCGGCGAGGCCCGCGCAGGCCGCCGCCCCGTCTTTGTAATGTGTGTCAGGGGCGACGCCGCTGACGCTGACACTGTCACGAGGCCGATGTACGGGTGCGTGGTCAGTGTTACTACCCCTCGGTATCGCGTGCGCGGTGACACCAGCCTCATCAAACTGACTTGGACTCTGGGGAGCTGGGACTATCCCGCCAATGTGGACTTGGAAAACCCATGCCATCCTTTACCCGCCCACACGGTGCACGGGGACTCCAAGGAGGATCACGTGTACATACGCATTATCAAGTTAAATGTTGATCATTAGTCTTCCCTCAATGTAATCCGCTGTCTAAGCATGTGGAGACTTCCATCCAGGATCTTGCTCTATTGGAGTATCGTGCATGAATAAAAGTGTATCCGTTTATGGTTTAGTCTAGAATCTTCCATGTATGAATTTTTACTACAGTACTGGTGAAAGACTTACGATGAACCATTTCTTACATCTCCTCTGCCCGCTTGCAAGTCATCCTGATTTAATCCCTCCGTCTAGGTGTATAAGGGCATGGTTAATATTACTTAATAGTATAGCCAACTGTTGACTATAAGAAAGTGCCATGTCATCTGTAGCCAACATGTATAACAATCGATACTCAAAAACTAATTCTTAAAGATCATTTCTTGCAAAGCACAATAAGTGTTATTTCTTCACAAATTTTGGACGCAGGTTGAACAGTTGAACGCTTTTGTTTGCAACAGATACATTTTTATCTATTTCACCCGGATGTTTGTGAGCTCTAGAGATGAAATAATATCCGAAGAAACCTATCGATACCCGTTACACATGAGATGACCCCCATATCCTTTGTCAAAATAAAAAACTCCCCGATCAATGCATTTCACTCTTCAGTGGACGGTGTAGTGGACGGCGCAGCACTATTCGATTTGACAACTACAACCAGTATATTATAAAAAACAAAGAAGAGTAGTAGAGATAGAGACAAGAATAGAGACTAGGGAGGACCACCATCTAATGCTTTGTGGGCTACTCTTGCGCTCCATTCGGCGGCCGCAACGTCCCCTACAGCCACTCCCTCCTGCGCTCCATTCGGCGGGCGCTGTTGAAATTTGGGGAGCGCACTCTCGCGACTGCTAGCAGCGACAACTTCACCGACGACGACTTATTCCCCGACCTCGGCAACCTCTTCCTCAATGACATGGGCGACAACCTCAACGTCAATGGTGCTGCTCCCGTTGCACCGTATGTGTTTCTGTCCTTCCTGTTTGAAATCATGGTAGAATTCATGTTTCTAGTCTGTGTCCTAGATTCGTTCTGTTCATCTACTATGCTAGTCCGCATGATTAGTTTAATCTCTGTTATAGCCGTCATGATTTATTTTGTAGTAAATCTCGTAGTAACTTGCTCATATATTCAACTGGTGGAACGTCCCCTACAGCCACTCCCGTTTCATGGACGGCCTGGTCGATGCCTCCAAGGAGCCCTTCGTCTACTGCTATGAGTGCCCGCTGCCGTTTTGTGGCTCGCCGGCGGACATGGTGCATCACCTCACGGATGCGCGCGGCAATCACTGCTGGTCCTTGGCGGAGAACATCAAGTACGAGACGTGCTACCCGTTCACCATGCCGGAGTCGCTGGAGGATCAACGCCGCCTGCTAGTCTCGGAGGAGGATGGCAGCGTCTTCCTCTTGATCGTGGCCACCGGCGAGGCCCGCGCAGGCCGCCGCCACATCTCTGTAGTGTGTGTCAGGGCGACGCCGCTGACGCTGACGCTGACATGAGGCCGATGTACGGGTGCGTGCTCAGTATTACTACCCCTCGGCGTCGCATGGGCGGCGACCCTGGCTACGTCGACCATACTTGGACTCTGCGGAGCTAGGACTTTCCCGCCGATGTGGACATGGAAAGGGCACGGTGTTATTTGAACCCCAACGATGTGCACGGGGACTCCAAGGAGGTTCACCTGGACATCTGCATTTTCAAGTTAAATGTTGATCATTAGTCTTCGCTCAATGTAATCCGCTGTCTAAGCATGTGGAGACTTCCATGCATGATCTTGCTCTATTGGAGTATCGCGCATGAATAAAAGTGTATCCATTTATGGTTTAGTTTAGAATCTTCCATGTATGAATTTTTACTACAGTACTGGTGAAAGACTTATGATGAACCATTTCTTACATATCCTCTGCCCCCTCCCAGGTCATCCTGATTTAATCCCTCCGTCTAGGTGTATAAGGGCATGGTTAATACTTAAATAGTGTAGCCAACTGTTGGCTACAAGAAAGTGCCATGTCATCTGTAGCCAACATGTATAACAATGGATACTCAAAAACTAATTCTTGAAGATCATTTCCTGCAAAGCACAATAAGAGTTATTTCTTCACAAGTTTTGGATGCAAGTTGAACAGTTGAACGCTTATGTTTGCAAAAGATACTTTTTATCTATTTCACCCGGATGTTTGTGAGCTCTAGAGATGAAATAATATCCGAACAAACCTATCCAAATGAACTAACCGAGGCATCTCCATCTTAATTTTCTCTTGCAAGTCGTGCGTGGTCCCTTCATCGTGAAAATGCTCTGGCCGTCGCATTGATTTGCATGCATGGATAGCGCCACCATATTTTCATAGGAGGAGCGAGCTCTATATTTCAGCCAAGGCATGCATGATTTGAGGAATTATGGTTGGGCATGCATGTAGAAAAGGGAGGAGAGTAAGTTGCATGCGAGGGATTAAAGGAAGGGGGGCCAGCGGCTAGGCATTCAAAGGAGGCTGCATGCAAGATTACACGGGATCCAGATACTAGTCCCAAAATCAGTTCCTCTTTTTGCGGACATGCCTTGGTACGAAAGATTGACAAGTTAGGCCCTGTAAAAATGGATGGAGGGAGTAGTAGTACGTGTAGAGGGCGGCGCTGCACGGGAGTCTCACCTCTCACCCCGCTCGTGGCGCGGCAGTAAAGCCGTCATATCACAAAACCCAACCACTCCCAGTAATAAGTGGCCTGGTAAAATAAACGGACAAGCAACCATCACATCCCTCCGTCTTTTTTGCATTTCATCTCTCTGCATTTACTTTCTCCGGTTCATCTCGCACACTCGATCCCTAGCTACTACTCCTAGGGCCAGTTCTTTTGGCGGTTTCCCCAGCTTTTCCCACAAGACTAGTCACAGTGGAGAGTAACAATAAGGCGCCTCACTCATTTATTTGGGCTTCTAAACTACTATTCCGTCCTGGTTTATTCCTCATCATTTTAATTTGTGCTAAATTTTGACCAAAGATTTAACTGGTTTTTCCTCACCATTGTAATTTGTGCTAAATTTTGACCAAAAATTTGACACAGATTACAATGGGGACCAATAAACCAGGACGGAGGTAGTAGTTATTGATTACTAATCTAGAAGCCTAAAAGAACTGGCCCCTGGTACTCCTACTAGTAGTAGTACTCAAGTTGGAATTCCAATTGCACGGCACAACCTGTTAGGCAAAAAATTCGATACAGGGTGTAGGAAGCGGTTTGGGAATTTGCATGCCTTTCCAACCAGTGAGATACTCCGTACAAAGTACGACAGAGAAATAACCACAGAGAAGGAAGCTAAAAGTAAACAATCAAACAAGCATTTTTTCATTTGTTTTGCATTGAATCGTTTCACAAGCTTGACTAGTGTTGTTTTTTCACTTTTACAAAAACCGCATCGTAATGTTAAAACGTGCATTTGCACGTACATAAGTAATAGTAGTAC
This sequence comes from Aegilops umbellulata, assembly GCA_032464435.1. Lineage (NCBI taxonomy): Eukaryota > Viridiplantae > Streptophyta > Magnoliopsida > Poales > Poaceae > Aegilops > Aegilops umbellulata. The sequence continues at coordinate 324,846,623 of CP136060.1, forward strand.
TCCCTCTGTCTAGGTGTATAAGTCTTCCCTCCTTCTTGGTCACGGTGCACAACCGAAGATGACTTATTGACCTGGACGGAGGGAGTAGCACAGTTTGCAAGCATATATCGAGAGAGACGTGTAGTGTGATAGTATATAGTAAAGTTTGTGCTATATGCACGTACTTGCAAAATGCGTATGAATACACAAGGTTTCCAAACTTTCCCTTTTACATACTTAATTAAGGATGCTAAAAATTCCTGAACGTTCGGGATTTATCATTTGCGTCCCAAAACTAATGAGATCGCCTTACGAAACAAAAATTATACTCCTCCTAAAAGCCACGGCGCTCGCAGGAGCGCTTCCGGTGCGCCATGAGTGCCCTGATGCGCGGCCGTTTCCCAGCGTGCAGACACAACGCCTCTTCCTTAGCCTCGCAACTCGCGAGGTGCTGATTGGCGGCTTGCCGGCGGGCGAGCGCGATCTCACCGGTGTGGTGATCCGGCGCCAACAGGTACTCCTCCTCGCTGGAAGCGTGCACCCGGTCCACGTACGGCCAAGCGTAGATGAGGCGCTTGGGCCCGACTGCACTCAAGGCGTCGGCACGAGCGTCCTCCGCCACCCTCACGGCCCTCGCACGAGCCTCCTGCCAAAGAGCCAATTGCCTGACTCTCTCGGACGTGACATTCTGCGGTGCGCTTCTCTTCCTCGGCCTTCTTCTCCGCCTCTACTTTGGCGCGCTCTGCTGGAGGCAAAGCCTCCCACAAGGCAACATCCATTTCTTTCCAAATCTCCTCAAGGCTTGGGGGTTCGGCGGGCGGCGCGGCGTTCTCCTTGTAGCGGGGAGCCTACGCGTCCTCCGGCGCGCGTGCTCACGAGATTGGGAACGCCGACGCGTCCACCTCGACACGTCGCGGCGAGGAGCAGAACGCCGACGCGTCCTCCTCGACTAGTGGCGGCGAGGAACGGAACGACGACGCATCGCGTAGCGGCGAGGAGTGGAACACCGACGCGTCCTCCTCGACTAGTGGCGGCGAGGAACGGAACGGCGACGCGTGACCGTCCGCGCGGTGCTGCGAGGGGCTCCTAGGGCTTGGGAGGGGCGATGCCATGGTGGTCGACGTGAGAGGGAGGGGGATGAGATAGGGATGAACGTGAACGTGAGGGGGAGGAGATAGCGATGTCGTGGGAGGCGCAGTATTTATAACGAGCAATGGCACACCTACGTAAGATATGGACTGAGCTGCACTGACTTAACTGCAGGTCCAGTTGCGTCACTGACATATGGGCCAGACCCATGTTGGGCCCATATGTCAGTTACCGAATGCACCTGAAGTTAAGTAACAACTACATGGGCATATTTGTTGGAGTAAATTATGGGGGAGCGAAGGGGTGGAAATATTGCTGATCACAACGGATTGGACGAGCGTGGGGGGAGGAGAGTCATGCATGCAGATTTTTTCACACGGGGTGGAGTGGTGGGACCGCCGGAGGGAGAAGGAGAGTTTGGCAGGCATATTATTTCCACACATGGAGAGGAAAAGATTTGGAGATGAACGGGCTTCCTGCAGGTATGGGGAACGATGCATAATAAGTCATCTTGCTTGTCGGGCTAGGTATAGTCTCAAGTCATTAAAAACAAACACGCCCCACAGATGTTCATATTTCAAGGTGCACTAAATTATTGCATGTGATGATTAAGGGTGGCCATAATGGTGGTATCTTAGCACACGGGAATAGCAAACATGCTGATGTGGCAAATAATTAAAGAAGAGAGGGGGGGTTAGAGTAACTAGTGTTCATGCATGCATTGGTAAACACATTTTTTTGTGGAGAACGACAGCACTAGTTGAGTACTTTTGCAGACTTCAAAAAATATTCCACAATGCGTCAACATTCACAATGTCAAATCAATATTTTTACACTCATTATAAAACGTAGTTCTTATACTCATTATAATCAGTACTCCCTCCGTCTAGGTGAGCAAGTCATCTTAGATTGTGCACTGTGAACAAGGAGGAGGGGAAAACGAGAGATCTTAATGTTTATTTGCTAATTAATAGCATTGCATGCAATGAACTAACCACTGCATGTCGTGTTTGGTAGTCTCAAGTCATTAAATGCATGCACACCCACATCTCCTATTGGTTGATATGTCAAGAAACAAGAAACGAGGTAGAAATTAATGCACCGCGCCTAAGTCTTTTGGGAATATTGTATCGAATGAGTGTACTGGTGTGGCTGGTTAATTAATATAAGGTGGTGTTCAAAAAAAGTATAAATTTGGTCAAACACTTTGCAAACGGTTGACGGGAGTAAAAAGGACGAGAGGGAGTATCACGAATGCGGAGTAGGCAAAAAAATTGCTTGTCTAAAAAAGGCAAAAAAATTGCTCATTTATAGCCGGTCGAAGTCTCCAACAGCGCGACCGCGCGAGGGAGGCGAAGGTCGTGGGAGGTGCGACGTTTGACGGAATTAAGTGAAGTTACATCCACGCGCCGGCATGGCATGCGAACAGGCAGAAGCTATACCGTCAGGCCTACGATGTGGGTCTAGTAGACATGACATCTAGTGGGTCCCGCATAGTTCTCGAGAACTCTTTGGGGGCTTGCAGCCGTTTATCCACTGGGCAAGCCAGCAACCCCACGCCGTTCGCACGCCCTACTCGTCCCCGTCTTCTACCTTACAACAGTTCGCTCCCAGTCGTCCCGTCCTTTCACATTAGTTCGCTCCCAGTTTTTTTTGCGGGGTACAATAGTTCAACTTCTCCTAACCCTCCTCCAAAATCCATGGCCTCCCAAATCTCCATGGTCGCCGCTGAGTACCAGGTTAGAGCCATCACCGGCGATCAGTTCATCGTCATCTACACTCGTGGATCTGAGACGGTGAAAGCATGGCTTGCTCGCTTCCTACGCATGTTCAACAGTTCAACGGATGAGTGGGTCGCTGGGCTAGATGTTGAGTACACCACAGTCCTGGGATGAGAGAAGGATCTAAAGGACGAAGAGAGGAAGAAGCCCGCCGTGATCCAGGTTTGCGTACATAATGTTTGCTTGGTCTACCACATATGCCATGCCGACGTTGAGTGCCAGGATTTTAAGAACTTCCTCAAGGAAAAAAGAGTGAAATTCATTACTGTAGGCTTTAAGAACGACAGTGACGTCCTACGTCGGATAGGTCTCGTTGTAGGCCAGCCCTTCGATCTCCAGAAGGCAAGCCTGGTGTCCTCCTCTCAACCTTCAATGCTGACCCTGGCAGCAGCCATGATTGATCCTTCGTACGCTAAACTGAAGAAACCTCATCACGAGTTTCATCATGCATGGGAGTCGAAGACATTAGATGAAGATCACATCTTGTACGCAACAATGGATGCCTACCTTTGTTTAAATATCTACAAGGGTTGGATGAAGAAGAAGAGCTCAGTGTACGGTTCAAGCAAAGAAGCGTCAGCGAAGAGGAAGAGGAAGAGGGATGAGGACGAAGTCGAGGACGTGGACTCGGACTCCAAGTAGGTGGCAGTGTCGTCGCTCATGCTGGTTCTACTCCAGTGTCAAGCGGACTAGTTGCTTATTAGTTTATTTTCAAGGGTGTGTTGTGCTGAGGCCCCAGCAGAACTATGTTTATGTTATTTCTCGTTATTTGAACTCTTTAGTACGTACAATAGTACTAGTACTATGTCTTACTACTGTTCTTCTTGCAGTTGGTACTACTGCTCGTATCTTCATGTTCCTACTGTACTTAATACATTCGTACTAGTAGTATAATTTGGGTCAGTCGATTTGTGAAAGAAGTTCGACGGACCGAAGGAAGAAGACAGTAGAAGAGGTGGAAGAAGCCCTTCTAGCCATCCATGTTGCATCAAACGGCTCACATGAGTCGACTGACCCAGATTGCTCCTTCAGATTGCAGGATCCACATGGCATTCAAGGTCTCGAAGGTAGATTCCACGTCCGCACCCGGTTTGCGGGCTCGACGCGCGCGCGACCGGCTTCCGTCGCGACAGCCACCATGCGTGCCTCCTCCGCGCGGGCGGAGACGACAATGACACGCTAGTTCCTCCTCGCTGGCATGCTAGAGCACGCGCTCGTCCTCCTCTTCGTACGCTGCGTGCATAGACGCGGCTCCACCAGCTGCTCGCATTCTTGGCAGCGCGGCGGCATCGCGAGGAGGGACTGCAGACGACGTGAGCGGGCGAGCCTTCGGCTTCATGGCACAGGGATGGCGGCGACACGGCGGTGATGGGCGAGAAATTGTTGGCCGGAGCAGGCAGGCGCCGGCATGCGCAACGGCGGCGGCATATTGATGAGTGCGCGTGTGGGAGCTTAATTTAGTTTTAAATATAAGGTTGGTCAAACTTAAAAGAAAACCGTACTAGTACATGTAAACATTAGACTTAGGCAACGCTTTTATTAGTTAGTACCACAGCCACAATACGGAATCCTGTGCAAGCGCGTGAACCGTGGCCACGCGGTCGATCGAACGGTGCGTCACCATGTCGCGCTCGAAGGACATCCACCGAACCTTTTTGTGTGTGTGAAAACAATCCTCGAGGATTACTCAACTTTTTTTTCCTGTGAAAGTTCTTGACGCTGCAATATTTCCATATATTTGAAATTAGCTGCAGTTCGTGTTTATTTGGATTTGGACGTTTTAGGTGCGCCCTAGTTTTTTTAATACTGATTTTGTGTGTGTGACTGAGAGAGAACGTGTGTATGTGTCCATATGTGTGTTGTGGCGGAAGGGCAATGTGGAGACGGTGTGCGTGTGATACATACATAGAGAGGTGTGATGTGCAAATGATCATGCATGAGTGAGACATAGATAGATGTCGATACGTTGTGTATACATGAGAGAACGGTCTTCTAGTTTACTTGTGTGTGTGTGTGTGTGAGAGAGAGAGAGGGAGAGAGAGAGAGGAGCATCCGTAACACAACCATCTCCCTCGATTCGTCCGTCCCTCGCACGGTTGCATGCAACACATGCATCAACGCGCACATTTTGACACCCTCACCCGACCCCTGCCCACCTCAAGGCCCGCACAATCTCTTCGTGAATACCCATTTCTCTCCTTAGGTTTGTTTTCTCTCAATATCTTACACACACACAGAGACAGAGACACACGCAACACAACACACACACACACACACACACACACACACACACTCCCCCGAGCACACAATTCATCCCCATCCAAGGTTATACGGCGACCACTCTCGCTTGTGCTTCTTTGCACCCCAACATGCACAACACCTCAATCTTCAAAGAGGGCAACAAGCAGATCGAAGACGGCGACCACACCGCGCTAGAGAATGCGGGGTCATTTGGAAGAAGGGTGATGTGACGACGGCTGACTGACTCCTCCCCTCGCCCTCTCTCTCTCTCTCTTGCACAAAATTACCAATCCCTCTCTCCCCTGCACAAAATTGTAAATTCCTCAACCCACAAGATCCTTCCCCTCTCGTCCATGTTTTTCCTGCTCTCTCATAAAACATGTTGTCTCTTCTCCTTCCACGTATACAGAATCCAGATGCACACGCATCTCATGTATATTACATGTATGCATCTTTCTCATAGACCTAACTTCTTCCTCTCTCTCTCTCTCTCTCTCTCTCTCTCTCTCTCTCTCTCTCTCTTTCTACCTCTCTCTGTCTCATTAGGTTTGATTCCTACTCTCTCGTCCACATACATACAATCTTTCCCGCCCTATCTGCTCCATCTTCAAAAGCTCTCTCTGCATGTTTCATTCACACATTGGGATATGTCAAGATGTTGCTTCTATAATGGCTGATGTAGAGTTATGGTTGTTCTTGTTGCAGCCTACAAAGTAATAACTATGAAATGCATTTAGATTCTCATTTAACTGGGATTATGTGAGTTTGAGCATGTTGTGAAGTACTATAGACCTTGTATACATATTGGGATTCGACAATGATTGTAAGTATTGAATTGTATAGACCATTACATTCGAAGTCAATAGCCTAATATTTTATTTCACAATTTCAACAAATGATTAGTTCACTACAAACTAAGAAAACAAATGTGTACTCCCTCCATTTTTATTTAAGTCCGCGTATTAGCATTGGTCAAAGTCAAGTTTTGTAAACTCTCAAAAAGCTTATAACAAAAAATATTAACATATACAATAACAAATAAATACCATTAGATTCATTATTGAATGCACTTTCACATCATACATATTTGTTATGGTAAATGTTTATACTTTTCTATAAACTTGGTCAAACTTTAGGAAGTTTGACTTCGGTCAAACCTAATATGCAGAGTTTACTACTACTACTCGCTAGTTGCTTAGCTGAATCACTCAACACACCACACGGGGAGTCCCGTGTCACAAAAATTTGAGGTCGGCAGGAAAATCTCCCGCGACCCTGATTCAAGCAGTGGGAAGTTACCATCATAGCCTTCGGAACAGGCCTACGGATGACGCTTGGTAGGGGGATGTTTTCCTAACTTCAGGTTCACCCTACCCAGCCAACCCCACCCCGGCACCCAGAGTAGTACACCTGAATACTCCCCAATTTCTATCCCCACCGCAAAATAGACTTCTCCACGGCACCGCAGCCTTCGTGCTCCTCCCCTTTACATCGGCGCACTCGTCCACCGCAGCGCATCTGCCTCATCGATGACCTCGTACGCCGCACTGGAGCCGGTCCACCGTCGTCATCGTACACGGAGCCTCTTCCCCGGCATCGTCTTCCACGGTCTCGGATCTGCTTCCCGGAAGCCGACGCCAAGCGCAGAAGTACCACCGTCGTGGACAATGAACTGACTACCGTTGCCGACCATGACTCACAGAGGCCGCGGCGACCATCATTCTCCTCCTCGATTGGTAATGTGTGTATTGAATCACTTAGCAGTACATGTGCAGTTCCAATTTTGTTCATACCTACCCTTCAAATTTCCTGGGTGCTATTGTTCCCGTAAAAGTAATTGGTTGTAGCCTCCATTCTCCAACAGAATATCATCTTGTAATTGTGCGTCGCCCCTGTATCGCGCTTTGCTTGGGTAGGTTTTTCATCTGCAACCAGTAGTGTGGAAAATGATGGAAAGGTTTTTAGAACTAGCAAAATTCCCATGCATTGCACGCATCAAGATGCATTTGTATGAGTAGTTTATCTTGTTGGAGATGCTCTAACATGGCAGACGAGTGATTTAATGTTGCCCACAAGATGCACGAGTATTACTAGTAGTATATTTTTCTTGCCATGTTGAGATTTTAAAACCACTAGTGCGAACATGCAGAGGAGCAATGAAGACCAAACACGGGATATTTGGGACATCTTCAAGCTTTGGCAAGTTAAAGAGGAGCTGCACCGAACCTGTAAAACAAGCTTTGGTAAGTAACACCCTTTCAATTACTTTCGTGTAGCCTCGTGTTCTTCGATGTGTGTATGTTGTAGTTTCTGTTTCTCTTAAGCATGGTGTTCTTCGATGTGTAATAAGAAGAGTCTTAATCGTCCTAATGCTTTCGTTTTTAGCTTGATGTAGGAAGTGGGTGTTCTCACCTTGTAGTCTGTTTTTATTTATTTATTCCTTTTGAATTCACTTCTCCGAGTTCTGTTTATCTGGCTTCTACTAAATGGATCTAGGTTGCTCTGAGTATTGATCTAAAAAGAACTAACTTCATGTCAGGATGCAGTTCCTGCGAGGAGGGAAGTATGGTCAACCTCGAGATCATGTTTCCAAAATGAGGCTGGATTACACACAAGGTGCCAGTTTTCCAATGATGCTGGATTAGACACAAGGTGGAAATTCCCAGATGATGCTGGATTACACACAAGCCAGGTGGAGTCGTCAGTTGTTCGTGTCCTCGTGGCATTAGCAAAGGCTGAAAGAAAGCGTGCAGCAGCCCTTGAGAATGTAGCTAAGTTCCTGAAGAAGCGAAAAGAGCAATCAGATGCTCTTTTCACCCAAGCCAAAGAAGAGATGGTAGAAGCCAGAAATAAGCTAGCAGAGGCAGAGCAGGCTAGGCGTCTCCTGCTATCTAAAACTTTGTCAATACAAAATTTCCTTCATAATAGCTAGGTTCAAATGTTTATCCAGTCAGCATGCCTGTTGTGATGTCCGTGCATCTACTGATGTGGCACAAGATGTTTTTTTGGGTCATGTAATAACAACAATTACTTTCCAAACAATAACAGACGAAGCATTGGACATGGTATAGTTCACGCGCAAGCCCGACATTCCAAGTTCAACTTCCACATCAAACTCATGTTCACAGATATTTGCACATTCATACATAATGTCCACAACCATGTTTCACTTCAAAGCCAAAAAAATGTGAGGGGAGTTATAAATAAAGAAAATCCTCTACTAGTTCCTGCTACCAGTGCGAGCACAACAAGTCAAGACCATGCGTAAATTAATTATATTTTAGTCATTTTTTGTGTTCTAAAATGCCTGCCGGCTCACGGAAGGACGTGTTGCCGGCACACGCGCGGATTCAATGAAGGCAGGCGGGGTAGTCTTAAGCTGGCTGCATGCGGCGAGGAGGCATGCTCAGCCGGGCCTGCAGCGAGTGCGGCCCTCTTGGCCGGCGCGCCGGTTCAATGCCTGCGCTATGAGAGGTCGTGTCCGTGTCAGAGCAATCACTCCCTCCAGTTCTTTTTTGTTTGGGTATAACAAAATCTCGTTTTCCATTCACATTTTACAAGTAAAGTTCGTGGACAAACTTTGACCCAAAGTACGATGGGGACTAGTAAACCAGAATGGAGGTAGTAGTTTTTTTTAATCGAAGAAGGGTTTCCCCTTCCGATTTTCATTAAAGAAAACCAGCATCTAAATCTAAACCATAGTATTTGCCCTAGAACTACCAGGTTCAACATCTCGCAACATAAACCCATACAACCTCCATCGAAAAAACAAACAAACCATACAACCATACGCCAAGGAGGTACGTAGTACTATGAATTCCATTTTCGCTCCATACCAATCGTTCTAAAAACTACTTACTACTTATAACGCGCCATTGAAAATCGGAACTCTTAACCTCGCTAAAAAAACGATATTTTAAACGTGGCTACTCGATCTGTGGCAACTAGCGAGCCACCACGCTCCAAGTCATTCACCTGTGGTCCCGTCCATCAACTCCTACGGATCAAATTATCACGGGAGCTGACTATTCCTACAAAGGTGCTCCACCACGTACCCGGTACCCGCGAATGCAGCAATCGTGCCCCTAGGGTTTTAGGGGCCGTTTGGTTTTAGGCCTAGCAATGCCACACTTTGCCATACAATGTTGCCAAACTTGCCTAAGGTTAGTTTTTCAAAATAAGAGCCACAAGTTGGCAAGCCTAAGGCAATCTTGCCACACTTTTTGTGTGTATGTCATGTGGGGCCCTAGTGTGGCTTGCCTAAGGCGTGGCTTGAACCAAACACTCATCTAAGTTGGTCAAACTTGCCTAACCTTAGGTGTGGCAATCTTTGGCAATCTTAGTCGCAAACCAAGCAGCCCCTTAGAGTTTATTTGTTAACGTCGCCTTTACGTAACACTCATGTGTGCGAGACGGCAAGAGGTCGACTGCATGTGTGCGCCTCTTCTCTTCGTATATATACTCCACCATTTGTTTGGTGTCCAAAAAGTCATAATAACTACTAGCAATGTGCCAATGCGTTGCCACACGATCAAAGTAGATTAATACAGTGGCGGAGCTAGATGCAGATTATGCTTGGGGCTGTGCTATGTTGAGTGATAAATTTCTATGATTTTCTATGCTTTGCATGAAGAAATTACAAAGGAAGTTGTTTCTAGGCCTGGGGCTATAGCCCTAGCTGCCCCAGGCGTGTCTCCGCCACTGGATTAATACATATTCACCGATTTGATAGAAAAAAAGTCTAGCTTTGAAATACGTATATCACTAAAAATATGTTATGTTTCACTCAAAATATATTCCTTTGGCGGTTTTGATGAGATAAGGGAGGAATGTTGTTGGTTTCAAGATTCGAGAAGTGGTATATGTCTAATTTCTACTCTTACTAGCAAGATGCCCGTGTGTTGCATGGAACATCAGGATCTTGTGGGAGAAAAGGATGAACGAGGGAAGGCCTTATCTGCAAATGTGGTGAAGAGTGCGGGTAAATTGCCATATTTTCCTTCCTATCCGTCAGATATAAATCATACGACCTACATTGCAGGATGGCAGGCCCACCATCATCACCAACTCTATTTTTATCCCTACTCTTATAATAAGCATTGTCGGTGATGATCGTGTGCCTGCCATCTTGCAATATAGGCCGTCCGATCTATATCTGACGGATAGGAAGGAAACTATGGCAATTTTGCAAAAAGATACCCACACCCCTCTCCACATTTGCAAATAAGGCCTTCCCTCGTTCATCCTTTCCCCCCACAAGATAAACTACTCATACAAATGCATCTTGATGTTCCGTGCAACGCATGGGCATCTTGTTAGTTGTTGTAAAAAGCCCATGTGTGTGTGAGAGAGAGAGGGCGAGTGGAGGAGGACGGAGTGCATGTGTGACAAAGACACAAGGAGTGTGTGTGCGATAGGTATCAGCTTTAAATGAGGCGATAGTGTGTGTGTGCACAATCGAGAGGGCGTGTCTCAAGAAGGGAAGAAAAATCTACATAGATACAAGGAGCGGGAGAGAGACATGTATGCGATGGTGGAAGCACGAGTGTGCGGGTGTATAAACCTATCTAGAGGCTAGCTAGTCGATAAATGTTTGTGAGAGAAATACAAGTCGGGGTGCGAAAGCGAGAGTTTTGTGTGTGTGAGAGAGAGACGGTAGTCGGGAAGGGAGTGGAAGCAGGAGTTGTGTGTGTGTGTCTGTGAGAGAGAGAGAGGAGACGGTAGTCGGGGTTGTCTGGTCGGTAAACAAATGAATAATGTCAGTCTAGGATGGAGACGAAAAGGAGACCGCAACAAATGTTGCGTCTACAGGAGAGATAGAGAGAATACTTTTAGTGGTATGAGTCATATGTAGAGACATATAGGGTGTGTGAGAGAATCCCATAGAGAGAAATACAAAGTGAAAGACGAGTGGAGACTATGTGTTTGGCGGTGAAAAAGAAAGCTTAGGTACCGACTACCGAGTGATACCAAAGAATAGTAGAGACGTGAGAGATAATGAAAACCGTGTAATGTATAATGATAGGGAGAGTGTGACACTTCTCAAGGGAGACCTCGAGAGACCATGTTTGCGAGGATAGGAGCAACATGAAGTGAGCGTGCGGGTGAGCTGGAGAAAAGAGAGTGATAGCTACCTGAAGGAGCATGCATGCGAGAGCGATGGGCATGAAAGGAGTGAACAAAAAAGGGATTCAAATATTTGAATTCGAGATGATGATACATGTAATCCATACTCGAACCAAAATTGATCTATCAAACATGCATACTCATATGAATTCACGCACATGTATGTTATTTAAGATGTAGATATTACTGATCCATACATTTTAGTAGAACATAATTAGGTTAAAAAAATTCGAAATCAACCTTAAGATTTTGAGATCGTTGTATTTGTAAATCATATTATACATATAAAGGAGCAGAATTCTTTGTTGTGCTTTTGAAAGTATATATAAAAAAATGATGTATATAGAATGTAATTCAAATTGAAAATGGATCCCGCCCGAAAAAAATAGAATACAAACGGGATTCGAATTGAGTTGGCACGGTAAACGTGCACTCTGCAAAATTTGAACGAAGCGGGAAAGTCGCAGTAACCGCCCGAAACCAAAATCTGCGAGATGGAAATCACTACTGCCTATCCCTGCCACGCAAAGCCTATATGCTGGATTTCTATAGGTTTCGATAGGGGTAGGTTTGTAATTTCACCCAAACGTGATGTAACCGCCTCTCACCCGGATTCATACACGGTGGGCGCCAAAACACAGTGTGTCCTCGGCCGAAATCGACTCCCTCCCCGATTCATATTCATACACGGTGGGCGCCAAAAACAAACTCTCGTCGGCAAATATTCGGTGTATGCGAGATTACCGTCCTATCCCCAACCGACTAGTGTTGCTGTGATGTAGTAGAAATTTGAAACGGGGGCTAAGTTTGTAAATTTCCTCGCATTTGAGACAAGCGCGCCCTAAATACATGGTTCCCCCTTCCTCTCTACCTCCCTTTTCCCCATTCGTACTCCGTGGACGCCAAAACACCCTCTCCACCCACCCTCCTCCGTCCGCCGCCATCCGCCACCCAATCCACCGCCATCCTCCTCCACCATGCCGCAGCTGATACCCCGACGCCGCCGTCCATTAGAAGAGATCGACCTCTCTCATCCATGGCTTCAGACCCAGATCCTTACATCCCGTCCTCTCGCTTCATCCCCGTCGTCGTCCACCTTGTCGGCGCCGCTCCTACGACCGTCTCGTCCACCGTGCCCCGCCGCCACCGTCTACCCTCCTAGATCTGCTTCCATGCTGCCGACAGCCATCGCTATCGCAGCACCGTCAAATTCTCAGCAGATGCATACACGGCGCCATACCAGAGGCGGTACTCTTTCGTATCTGCTCAACTTATTTATCGCAGCAAGAAAATAGATCGCCACTGCTTTACTCTGATTTCTTTTCTTGGTTGCGAAGTTGCCTTTGTTCGGTTTTCACCTTCAGATCCGCCATGGCACGCTCAACACCATACTCGTAATGCTCATGGTTTCCCCCTTTTATATTCCACACTAGATAAATTACAGTAGACTAAATTTTAAAACTGGGTCAGTCGATTTTTCAAAGTTCGCCGGTGCGATCGAAGGGGCTCGGGTGGGAATGGTGGTTTTGGGGTGTGGTGGTGGGGCCTCGTCAAACAAAGAAAACTCGACGCGGGTGGGGGTGGGGGTGGGGGTGGGGGTGGGGGTGGTGGAGGAACACAGGCGTTGGGGACGGTGGTTCGGCCCGCGGCCCGTGCGGTGTTCTGTATGGGAAGCACAATATGTTCCTTGTCAGGAAGGGGAGCAGGGACATGTGCAATCAACAGCTGATAGAGCTGGCCTGTGCGTGATCGATAGGCTTTCAATTACTAGCGGCAATACAACACCGTAATTTCCAGCCAGTTCCACTTTCCCGATTTATATATCCTGGTTATGGTGTACCCCTGTTATGTACACTATGATCTGCCTAGTTGTTGTGTGCTCTTGTTATCATGGTTTGGCAATAAACTCTCTATACAGTATATTATGAACCTATCATCTGCCAGCTATCCTTACTTCTGGAGCCTATTTTTTTGTGTACTTGTGCCAGATTATATAAATGCACGCACCATATTACAGCACACATGAGCTCTCTCATCAGAATCCAGTGATAGCACACAAGTGTTTACAGGGGCGCCCCTATATTAGAATATCATATGCATTACAAAGATAATATCACAACTATTTATGTTTTCGTGGTTCTCAGATATCATACGCAATTACAGTGAATATCAGAATCCGCGCATCAGAAGAATATTGTGGAACACTGCAATGACTTACAAAATTGGCACCAAGGCATTGAGTGCCATTCTGGAAGCAATGAAACTCGTACGCTCCCCACCTGTTGATTCTTGTTTAGAATATCATCCTAATGACTATTCTAACCTCGAGGAGTCAAAGGCAGATGGCCTGTCATGTTCACCCATCAAGGTGCCTATTCTAATTTGGCAAGGTTTTATTGATTGCGCGTATCTTGCATATGTTGTCTTGCATTTCTTCTACTTTGTTGCACCGCCATCTGCTTAGTTTACTCATCATATATGTCGAGATGCCATGCCCATCCATTATCAATACATATTCCATCTGTCATCATACCATGTTTTTTCACTCAAATGCTGTTCTGGTGCATCAGACATCAAAAAGGAAGAGGGTGATTGCCGAACCTGAAGGAGCACCAGCAAAGTCCTTGAAAAACGTGGTGGTGCCGGAGAAATCAGACAGCACCCCACTTATATTGGTTGTACAACCAGTGACACAAAACGTAGGACCGACTCCAGCAGACTGTACCCATACTTCACTGGCCACACCACTAGCCCCACCACACAGGACCTGCACTCCAGCAAAAGGTATACCGATTTCATTTGCCATAGCACCAGCTGTACCACAGAAAAATCCCACTCCAGCAAAAAGTAGAGCAAGTCCACCGGCCGAAGACCTATCCCAACTGCAGAGACGGCCAATTCCTGCAGATTGGAACCCCCATTCCATTTATTCCCATTTTAAAAGACAATTCTTTCAATGTTGTTAGGGACTACGTGCATATATTTCCATCATGGGAAGATTATTGTGAAAACAAACACCATTTTCACATCTTCCTGTCCAACTTACGTGTAAGTGCTATTATTCATGGTTATTATTTTCCTGTTTTCTGCTGATTGAACACATCAATGATTTACATTACATTGTTGTAACTAGGCGAGGGTCAATCTGGATAGTCATGATGAGCAAAGCTTGCTTGTGCTTTTCAAGGAAGCATTGCGGCAGTATCGGTGTTACCTGAGGAAATCACACTTTGATGGCAAGTCTATAAACGAATTTCTGGTGAAGTCTCATGTGCTAAATTTAGAAGACATTGAATGGAAAAACCTTGTTATGCACTTGTCTCGGTCCCAGGATGAGGTACTGTCTACGAAATCACATGACAATTTGAACTTCTACTTTTCCGCATGTGCCTTACCGATCTTTTTTGCAGGAAATATGCTCGAAGAAGAATTCCGGTTTGACAAGAACGACAGGATATCGCAAATAAGCTGCCCGCTGCTTTGCTCTTGTTAGTACCTATTGTCCTGTATCACTGTACTTGCATACATACCTGGTTCATTATGTGACAGCAGTATGCATGATAGCTTGCTTATCAATTGTTCGCTCCAAATTATCTAATCTGTATGAATGGCTACATTAGTGTAGAATATATCCAATGCCAATGTTTTTTCAGCTCTGCATTGCTCTTGTAAGTACATGTTGTCCTTTATCAGTGTACTTATAATGACAGGTAGATGTTCATGTACCATCACTCTGCAGCTTATTTTCCTTTGCCCTCCATTTTCTACACATCAGATCTATATTTACTCTTACCATAAGGTTGGTACTGAAGAAGTTTAGTTGTGCATTGCTCTTGGCTGTACCTTTTGCCTGTATCGCTGCACTTACATTTATAGCTACTTGGTTATGTAGCATCACTCTTCATCTTATCTTAAATATTCTCCATTTTTTCGTATATTATCACATCTATATTTACTCTTAACAAAATGTAGAATAAAGGCAATGCTTTTGAAGAAGATTCTGTGGTAAACTTCTTGAATTGCCCCCCCCCCATCAGCATGGACAAGGCCTTTATAGAGCCTGTCTTCACCAATAATGTAAGTTTGTCCATATCAAGCCTTCAACTTTGTTGTATATATTTGGTTAGGCATGACTGCAACAGCTGTTTATTTTTGGTGTTTGCATCAAATTGCTTGTTTAAAGTTTATTATATGTAGTTCATAAACAAAAGTTCGTCCTTTCTCAATTTAAGTTTTCAGTTGTACAACCAAGTTCCTTCTTCATACCATGTAAATGAAACTATACAGAGCAAGTGATCTTCTTTTGCACTGCATGTATGCTTCTGTTCTTCATCTATAATCCAGTGGTGTGGTGAACCTACCCACTACAACACAATGTCATATTCTGCAATGTCTTAACTATGAACAATGTCATATCATTCTACTATTATTTAAACCATCTCTTTGTTTGCCAATCTGAAATGGTATAAATTGACAGCACACTAACCATTGATACTTATGAGTTCTTGATCTGTAATCCAGTGGTGTCGTGACGCTGCCAACTCCTTCACAATGTCATTTCCTGCCATGTCTTGACCTGAACAATACCATATTGTGTTAATGCAAATTTAAACTGTGTCACTTTATTCGTCAGTAAGAAATGTGATGAATTGTCAGCACTGATAGTTTTATGTGCAAAACCTATCATCTGTCTGCTTGTTTATCTTTCAGAGTGAGGAAGATACAAGTGTTGAACAAGAGCAGTCTCATCATCTTGCTCAGCTGCTTGCCCTGCAGCTCCCCGGCAGGGCTAACCTTTCTTGAACTCTATTGAAGTGCTGTAGGTTTTGTATATTATTTTGTCGGCGTGTTTATTTGCACTGGTGGCAATCTTTGATGCCCAGTGTATGTAATCTGCTGTCTGCTTGTGCTTTATTATCATAGTGGCAAACTTTGATGCCAAGTGGATGTAATATGCCGTAATTTCTTTATTGTATAGTCTAGGTTTTTTCTTATTCACGATACTACAGTTATTTTACTGTATATATATCCTGTCTTCACAGTAAACCGGCAAAACCGTAAAATTACGGTACATAATCGGGCCGTCATGCAATCACGATGTAGGTTGGGTCTGAAACGTGCCGATCAGCTCACGGGCCGGCAGCAGCCTGAAATGAACCCCGTCCCATGATTGTGCGAATCAAATCACGGGCTTTTAACAGGCCGAAAAATTGTCTCGGTCCTTGTTTGGCCCAATCAGATATCGGCTGCGAGCAGGCCGGAAGCAAACCGGGCCGTAGTTAGGCCCAACTATATGACGGGGCTTTTAATAGGCTGAAATTAATATAGGGCCAAAATGTTAAACGGGCCCTTAATAGGCCAAAACTAATATCAGGCCGAATTACTAAGTGGGCCTTTAGCAAGTGGGCCCAAAAGCATAGTGTCCAGTTGACGGGCCGAATCTGATATGGGCCATATTTGAGCCCAAAGCCTCTTAAAGGGCCGGACCTGACCTGGGCCGTAATTTGGCCCAGGACGTGGTAGGCCTTTAACGGGTCGGATCTCATATGGGCCACTATTAGGCTCGGAGCGTGGCAGACCATTAATGGACCGGATCAAATATGGGCCGACATTTGGCCCAAAACATGGCAGGAAGTTAATGGGCCGGCTTACTAGCGTCCTCAAAATCTTGTGGGCCTACAGCTGGGCTGGCCCATTAATGTCGGCGAAATCTCGTGGGCCTTTAGCTGGGCCGACCCATTATGATCCGCAAGAATCTTGTGGGCCTTTACCTGGGCCGGCCCATTACGGCACACAAAAATCTCATGGGCCTTTACCTGGGCCGGCCCATTATGGCCTGCAAAATCTTGTGGGCCTTTAGCTGGGCCAGCCCATTATGGTCCACAAAATCTCATGGGCCTTTAGCTGGGCTGGCCCATTATGGTCCGCAAAATCTTGTGGGCCTTCAGTTGGGCCGGCCCATTTAAACTTGATGGGCCGGTCCACATGTCAACATACCATAGGCGCGTCTCGCCCATTGGATGAGTTGACACGTGTCTCCTCCAGCCAATGATGATTTTACACATGGAAAATCCCCATTGGTCGGGGCTGTTAACGGGTTATCGGATCCAAAACCCGACCCAATAGCTTAACGGCGTTCCGTTACGGTGAATGCCATGTGTCGGTCACCCTTGACGAAAGCACTTCTGTGATGCGCGATTTATTGTCATGGAAGTGGACACTTCCGTGATGATAATTTTGGTAATGTCATGGAACACTTCTACGTCAGCATAGGTATGACTATCTTGATTCTGTCATAAATTTGTCATGGATGTACATGCATGAAAAAAAAGCGACCTACTGTGACAAACACGTATCATCACGGAAGTGTATTTTTTTGTAGTGCACCTACATTAAAATCATACTTTTGTATCCTTTTGTCATGCCATCTTTTAACTTTTTCTTTAAACAACTTGGCATTTTCATAAGCTTGGGTTCTCCATTCATCAAGTGAGCTAATATCGAATAACCTCTTCTCACCGGCAAGTTTGAAATCATAGTTGAGCTCTTTAATAGCCCAATATGCCTTATGTTCTAGTTCGAGAGGTAAGTGACATGCTTTTCCATAAACCATTTTATATGGAGACATACCCATAGGATTTTTATATGTAGTTCTATAGGCCCATAATGCATCATCAAGCTTCTTGGACCAATTCTTTCTCGACCTATTAACAGTCTTTTGCAAAATTAATTTGAGCTCTCTATTGCTCAATTCTACTTGACCAGTAGACTGTGGGTGATAAGGAGATGCAATTCTATGATTAACATCATACTTCGCAAGCATTTTATGGAAAGCACCATGAATAAAGTGTGAACCACCATCAGTCATTAAATATCTAGGGACTCCAAACCTCGGAAAAATAACTTCCTTAAGCATTTTAATAGAAGTGTTATGATCAGCACTACTAGTTGGAATTGCTTCCACCCACTTAGTAACATAATCAACATCAACTAAAATATGTGTATATCCATTAGAGGCAGGAAAAGGTCCCATATAATCAAAGCCCCAAACATCAAATGGTTCAATAACAAGTGAATAATTCATAGGCATTTCTTGACGTCTACTAATATTACCAATTCTTTGACATTCATCACAAGACAATACAAACTTACGGGCATCCTTGAAGAGAGTAGGCCAATAAAAACCGGATTGCAATACCTTATGTGCAGTTCTATCTCCAGCATGGTGTCCTCCATAAGCTTCGGAGTGGCACTTGCGTAGGATCTGTTCCTGTTCATGCTCAGGTACACAACGTCTAATAACACCATCTACTCCTTCTTTATAAAGATGTGGGTCATCCCAAAAGTAATGCCTCAAATCATAAAAGAACTTTTTCTTTTGCTGGTATGTGAAGCTAGGTGGTATAAACTTAGCAACAATATAATTAGCATAATCAGCATACCAAGGAGTACTACGAGAAGTACCTATAACATTTAATTGTTCATCAGGAAAGCTATCATCAATAGGTAGTGGGTCATCAAGAACATTTTCTAACCTAGACAAGTTGTCAGCAACGGGGTTCTCAGCTCCTTTCCTATCAACAATATGCAAATCAAATTCTTGCAGCAGGAGAACCCATCTAATAAGTCTAGGTTTAGCATCTTTCTTTTCCATAAGATATTTAATAGCAGCATGATCATTGTGAATAGTTACTTTAGAATCAACAATATAAGGTGTGAACTTATCACAAGCAAATACAACTGCTAAAAGTTCTTTTTCAGTAGTAGCATAATTCCTTTGAGCATTGTCTAGAGTCTTACTAGCATAATGAATAACATTTAATTTCTTATCAACTCTTTGCCCTAGAACAGCACCTACAGCATAATCACTAGCATCACACATAATTTCAAAGGGTAAATTCCAATCAGGTGGCTGAACAACAGGTGCAGAGACTAATGCTTTCTTAAGTATTTCAAATGCTTCTACACAATCATCATCAAAGACGAATGGTACATCTTTTTGTAATAAATTAGTCAGAGGCCGAGAAATTTTTGATAAGTCCTTAATGAACCTCCTATAAAATCCAGCGTGACCAAGGAAACTTCTTATACCTTTGATGTCCTTGGGACATGGCATCTTTTCAATAGCATCAACCTTGGCTTTATCTACTTCAATACCTCTTTCAGAAACTTTATGCCCCAAGACAATACCTTCATTAACCATAAAGTGGCACTTCTCCCAATTCAAGACAAGATTAGTTTCTTCACATCTTTGCTAAACTCGATCAAGATTGCTCAAGCAATCATCAAAAGAGGAACCATAGACGGAAAAATCATCCATGAAAACCTAACAAATCTTTTCACAAAAGTTAGAGAATATAGCCATCATGCATCTTTGAAAGGTAGTAGGTGCATTACATAAACCAAAAGGCATACGTCTATAAGCAAAAGTACCGAAAGGGCATGTAAAAGTAGTATTTGATTGATCTTTAGCCGACACAGGTATTTGAGAGAAACCAGAATAACCATCTAGAAAGCAGTAATGTGTATGTTTGCATAATCTTTCTAGCATTTGATTAATAAAAGGTAGGGGTAATGATCTTTCTTAGTAGCTTTATTTAATTTGCGGAAATCAATTACCATCCTATAACCTGTAATAATTCTTTGTGGAATCAATTCATCGTTATCATTAGGAACAACAGTAATACCTCCCTTCTTAGGGACACAATGGACAGGA
Organism: Aegilops umbellulata; assembly: GCA_032464435.1. NCBI lineage: Eukaryota > Viridiplantae > Streptophyta > Magnoliopsida > Poales > Poaceae > Aegilops > Aegilops umbellulata. The sequence continues at coordinate 324,866,555 of CP136060.1, forward strand.
CTTACCCACTGGCTATCAGCAACGAGATAAATTATACCTGCCTCCAGAAGCTTGAGTATATCTTTTCTTACCACTTCTTTCATTTTAGGATTCAGACGTCGTTGAGGATCACGAACTGGTTTGGCATCCGCTTCCAAATTTATTTTATGTTGACATTGAGTGGGACTAATGCCCTTAAGATCATCAAGAGTATATCCAATGGCGGCACGGTGCTTCTTCAGAGTTTTCAATAATCTTTCTTCTTCATGCTCTGAAAGGTTAGCACTAATAATAACAGGATATATCTTCTTTTCATCAAGATAAGCATATTTAAGATTATCAGGCAACAGTTTAAGATCAAACACGGGATCACCCTTGGGTGGAGGAGGATCCCCTAAAATTTCAACAGGCAAATTGTGTTGCAGAATAGGTTCCTGTTTAAAGAATACTTCATCTATTTCCCTTCTTTCATTCATGAACATATCATTTTCATGGTCTAGCAAATAGTGTTCTAAAGGATCACTAGGAGGTACGACAATAGAAGCAAGACCAATAATTTCATCCTTACTAGGTAATTCTTCCTCACGATGTTGTTTACTAAATTTAGAGAAATTAAAATCATGAACCATATCATCCAAGCCAATAGTAACAACATTATTTTCGCAGTCTATCCTAGCATTAACAGCGTTCTAGAAGGGTCTACCAAATATAATGGAACAAAAGCTATCTTGTGGAGAAGTGAGAACAAGAAAATCAGTAGGATATTTAGTTTTCCCACACAAGACTTCAACATCTCTAACAATCCCAATTGGTGAAATAGTATCTCTATTGGCAAGTTTAATTGTGACATCAATACCTTCTAACTCAGCAGGTGCAATTTCATTTTTAATTTCTTCGTATAAAGTATGCAGTATAACACTAGCACTCGCACCCATATCACATAAGCCATGATAACAATGATGTCCTATTTTAACAGAAATAATAGGCATGCCTACCATAGGTCTATGTTTATCTTTAGCACAAGGTTTAGCAATTCTAGCAGTTTCACCATTGAACTGAATAACATGCCCATCAATATTATCAGACAAGAGATCTTTAACAATAGAAATATTAGGTTCTACTTTAACTTTCTCAGGGGGTACATAAGTTCTAATATTGCTTTTACGAACAACAGTTGAAGCTTTAGCATGAAAGGTGGTTTCTCAACATAAGAAGTAGGAACAATAGGATCATTATAAGTGACAGTCTTTTCTTCAACTTTAATAGGTGCAGCTACTTTTACTTCTATGGGAGGATGATATTTAAACCACTTCTCCTTGGGGAGATCAACATAAGTAGCAAAAGATTCACAGAAAGAAGCTACTATCTCAGAGTCAAGTCCATATTTAGTGCTAAACTTACAGAAAATATCGGTATCCATAAAAGATTTAACACAATCAAACTTAGGTGTCATACCTGACTCCTTACCTTCGTCGAGGTCCCAATCTTCAAAGTTGCGTTTAATTCTATCCAATAAGTCCCATTTGAATTCAATAGTCTTCATCATAAAAGAGCTAGCACAAGAAGTATCGAGCATGGTGCGATTGTTTTCACAAAGCCGAGCATAAAAACTTTGAATAATTATTTCTCTTGGGAGCTCATGATTGGGGCATGAATACAACATTGATTTAAGCCTCCCCCAAGCTTGAGCGATGCTTTATCCTTCGCGAGGCCAAAAATTATATATGTAATTGTGATAACGATGAACAAGATGCATAGGGTAATACTTTTGATGAAATTCCAATTTCAATCTTTTATAGTTCCATGATCTCGTATCACATAGCCAATACCATGTCAATGCGTCTCCCTTCAAAGATAAAGGGAAGACCTTCTTCTTAGCAACATCATCGGGTATACCTGCAAGCTTAAATAATCCACAAACTTCATCCACATATATTAAGTGCTCATCAGGATGCTTTGTTCCATCTCCTGTAAAAGGGTTAGCTAGCAGTTTTTCCATCATACCCGAAGGAAATTCAAAAGGAGTTTCATTTTCAATAGGTTCAGTAGGTTGAGGAGCAACTCTTTGCTCTACTGGACGGGGTGAAGATACCCCGAACAAGCCCCTCAGAGAATTACTTTCCATAGTGACAAGTGACAATAAATTTCAGCACACTATATAAAATTTTCCTTACCAAATTCCACCTACCAAAGGCGCTACACTCCCCGGCAACGGCGCCCAAAAAGAGTCTTGATGACCCACAAGTATAGGGGATCTATCGTAGTCCTTTCTATAAGTAAGAGTGTCGAACCCAACGAGGACCAGAAGGAAATGATAAGCGGTTTTCAGCAAGGTATTCTCTGCAAGTACTGAAATAAGTGGTAACAGATAGTTTTGTGATAAGGTAAATTGTAACGAGCAACAAGTAACAAAAGTAAATAAAGTGCAACAAGGTGGCCCAATCCTTTTTGTAGAAAAGGACAAGCCAGAACAAACTCTTATAATAGGAAAAGCGCTCCCGAGGACACATGGGAATATTGTCAAGCTAGTTTTCATCACGTTCATATGATTTGCGTTTGGTACTTTGATAATTTGATATGTGGGTGGACCGATGCTTGGGTGTTGTTCTTACTTGAACAAGCATCCCACTTATGATTAGCCTCTATTGCAAGCATCCGCAACTACAACAAAAATATTAAGGTAAACCTAACCATAGCATGAAACATGTGGATCCAAATCAGCCCCTTACGAAGCAACGCATAAACTAGGGTTTAAGCTTCTGTCACTCTAGCGCATCATCTACTTATTACTTCCCAATGCCTTCCTCTAGGCCCAAATAATGGTGAAGTGTTATGTAGTCGACGTTCACATAACACCACTAGAGGCTAGACAACATACATCTTATCAAAATATCGAACTAATACCAAATTCACATGACTACTAATAGCAAGACTTCTCCCTTGTCCTCAGGAACAAACATAATTACTCACAAAGCATATTCATGTTCATAATCAGAGGGGTAATAATATGCATAAAGGATTTGAACATATGATCTTCCACCAAATAAACCAACTACCATCAACTAAAAGGAATAATCAACACTACTAGCAACCTACTAGCACCAATCCCGGACTTTGAGACAAGAATTGGATACAAGAGATGAACTAGGGTTTAGATATGAGATGGTGCTGGTGAAGATGTTGATGGAGATTGCCCTCTCCCGATGAGAGGAGCATTGGTGATGACGATGGTGATGATTTCCCCCTCCCGAAGGGAAGTATCCCCGGCAGAACAGCTCTGCTGGAGCTCTAGATTGGTTCCGCCAAGGTTCCGCCTCGTGGCGGCGGAGTCTCGTCCCGAAAAGTTCCCTCTTATTTTTTTCTCATCGAAAGACTTCATATAGGAGAAGATGGACGTCGGAGAGCCACCAGGGGGCCCACGAGGTAGGGGGCGCGCCCCCCTCCCTCGTGAGCAGGGTGTGGGCCCCTGGCCTTCATCTTTGGCGAGGATTTTTCTTTATTTATTTTAAGGTGTTCCGTGGAGTTTCAGGACTTTTGGAGTTGCGCAGAATAGGTCTCTAATATTTGCTCCTTTTCCAGCCTAGAATTCCAGCTGCCGGCATTCTCCCTCCTTATGTAAACCTTGTAAAATAAGAGAGAATAGCCATAAGTATTGTGACATAATGTGAAATAACAGCCCATAATGCAATAAATATTGATATAAAAGCATGATGCAAAATGGACGTATCAGGCGCGGCCAGGGGGTAGGTGCGCCCCCACCCTTGTGGGCCCCTTGTGGCTCCACCGACCTACTTATTTCGCCTATATATACTCATATACCTTGAAAACATCCAGGAGCACGATGAAACCCTATTTCCACCGCCGCAACCTTCTGTACCCGTGAGATCCCATCTTGGGGCCTTTTCGAGCGCTCCACCGGAGGGGGAATCAATCACGGAGGGCTTCTACATCAACACCATAGCCTCTCCGATGATGTGTGAGTAGTTTAGCAAATACCTTCAAGTCCATAGTTATTAGCTAGATGACTTGTTCTCTCTCTTTGGATCTCAATACAAAGTTCTCCTCGATCTTCTTAGAGATCTATTCGATGTAATTCTTTTTGTGGTGTGTTTGTCGAGATCCGATGAATTGTGGGTTTATGATCAAGATTATCTATGAACAATATTTGATTCTTCTCTAAATTCTTTTATGCATGATTTAAATATCTTTGCAAGTCTCTTCGAATTATCAGTTTTGTTTGTCCTACTAGATTGACCTTTCTTGCAATGGGAGAAGTGCTTAGCTTTGGGTTCAATCTTGTGGTGTCCTTTCCTAGTGACAGCAGGGGCAGCAAGGCACATATTGTATTATTGCCATCGAGGATAAAAAGATGGGGTTTATATCATATTGCTTCAGTTTATCCCTCTACATCATGTCATCTTGCCTAATGCGTTACTCTGTTCTTATGAACTTAATACTCTAGATGCATGCTGGATAGCGGTCGATGTGTGGAGCAATAGTAGTAGATGCAGAATCGTTTCGGTCTACTTGACACGGACGTGATGCCTATATACATGATCTTGCCTAGATATTCTCATAGCTATGTGCTTTTTTATCAATTGCTCGACAGTAATTTGTTCACCCACCGTAGAATATGCTATCTTGAGAGAAGCCACTAGTGAAACCTATGGCCCCCGAGTCTATCTTCCATCATATTATATTCCTATCTATTTGCTATTTCTGCCACCATTTATTTTGCAATCTTTACTTTCCAATCTACACAAAAAAAAACCAAAAATATTTATCTTCTTATCTTTATCAGATCTCACTTTTGCAAGTGGCCGTGAAGGGATTGACAACTCCTTTATCGCGTTGGTTGCAAGGTTCTTGATTGTTTGTGTAGGTACGAGGGATTTGCGTGTAGTCTCCTACTGGATTAATACCTTGGTTCTCAAAAACTGAGGGAAATACTTACGCTACTTTGCTGCATCACCCTTTCCTCTTCAAGGGAAAACCAACACATGCTCAAGAGGTAGCAAGAAGGATTTCTGGCACCGTTGTCGGGGAGGCTTACACCAAGTCAAGTCAAGATTAGATCTCCCGTCAACTAGTGGATTTCTGGCGCCGTTGCCGGGGAGATCTACGCACAAGTCAAGACATACCAAGTACCCATCACAAACTCTTATCCCTCGCATAACATTATTTGCCATTTGCCTCTCGTTTTCCTCTCCCCCACTTCACCTTTGCTATTTTAATCGCCCTTTTTTCGTCCGTCTCTTTTTGCTTGCTTCTTGCGTGTCCGTGTGTCAGATCGTTTGTTTCGTCGTCATGACCAGTCCTTTATCTGCTCCTTTGTCTCCCGAGTTTGAAGTTCTTCACTTAAAAAAAAGACAAGGAGAAAATTTAAAAGATGCTTGGTATAGGATGATGGAATCTTATCGTAATTGCACCTTAGTGGTGAGTTTTAGAATTTTACTTTGCAATTTTTATGATGGACTAAATATGTCCCATAGACAACTCTTGGATTGCGTTGCCAAAGGAAATTTTATCGAAATTGATCCCAGTATTGCGCATGAAATCATAGAGGGAATAGTGGGAACACTACCTCAACAAAGGGGGCCACATCATACCCAGGAAGAGACACAAGTTTTTTAGAAGATTTGCGAAGTAACAAAAATTTTACAAAAATCTCTTGAACCTCTTAAGAGTGTTAGCGGAAATCTTCACCGCATGAATATGTTGATTACCCTTTGCAATAAGCGGTTGGATTCCTTAGATCTAAAAATTTCCAAATATGAAGGGAAACGTAAAGAACCTCCCGGATTCGAGCATGACTCCACTAAAAAAAATAAAAACCAAAGATGATAATACCTGGATCTATTCTTGTTTTTATGCCTAGCTAGGGGCGTTAAACGATAGCGCTTGTTGGGAGGCAACCCAATTTTGTTTTTGTTTCTTGCTTTTTGTTTCTGTTTAGTAATAAATAATTCATCTAGATTCTTTTTAGATGTGGTTTCGTGTTTTAAATTAGTGTTTGTGCCAAGTAGAACCTTTGGGGAAACTTGACTGAAGTCTTTATGATCTTGCTGTAAAAAACAGAAACTTTAGCGCTCACGAGATTAGCTGCCATGTTTTACTAGAGAGTGATATTAGGTTGATTCTTTTTGCAGATGATTAATAGACAAATTCCTCATGTTCAACAATTTATTTCATAATTTTTGGAGTTACAGAAGTATACGTTTGATACAGATTGCTACAGACTGTTATGTTTTTGACAGATTCTGTTTTTCGTGTGTTGTTTGCTTATTTTAATGAATCTATGGCTAGTATGGGGGGGTATGAAACATATAGAAGTTGGAATACAGTAGATTTAACAGCAATATAAATAAAGAATGAGTTCATTATAGTACCTTAAAGTGGTGATTTGTTTTCTTATACTAATGGAGCTCTTGAGATTTTCTGTTGAGTTTTGTGTTGTGAAGTTTTCAAGTTTTGGGTAAAGATTTGTTGGATTTTGGAATAAGGAGTGGCAAGAGCCTAAGCCTGGGGATGCCCAAGGCACCCCAAGTTAAAATTCAAGGACAACCAAAAGCCTAAGCTTGGGGGTGCCCCGGAAGGCATCCCCTCTTTCGTCTTCGTCCATCGGTAACTTTACTTGAGGCTATATTTTTATTCACCACATGATATGTGTTTTGGTTGGAGCGTCTTGTATGATTTGAGTCTTTTCTTGTTAGTTTACCACAATCATCCTTTCTGTACAGACCTTTTGGAGATACACACATAAATCAGAATTTATTAGAATACTCTATGTGCTTCACTTATATCTTTTGAGCTAGATAGTTTTGCTCTAGTGCTTCACTTATATCTTTTAGAGCACGGTGGTGGTTTTATTTTATAGAAATTATTGATCTCTCATGCTTCACTTATATTATTTTGAGAGTCCTTTATAACAGCATGGTAGTTTGCTTTGGCTATAAAATTAGTCCTAATATGTTAGGCATCCAAGGTGGGTATAATAAAAACTTTCATATAAAGTGCATTGCATACTATGAGAAGTTTGATACTTGATGATTGTTTTGAGATATGAAGATGGTAATATTAAAGTTGTGCTAGTGGAGTAGTTGTGAATTTGAGAAATACTTGTGTTGAAGTTTTTCCTGTAGCATGCACATATGGTAACCGTTGTGTGACAAATTTTAAACATGAGGTGTTCTTTGGTTGTCATCCTTATGAGTGGCGTTAGGGGACGAGCAATGGTCTTTTCCTACCAATCTTCCCCCTAGGATCATGCGCGTAATGCTTGGTTTTTGATGACTTGTAGATTTTTGCAATAAGTATGTGAGTTCTTTATGACTAATGTTGAGTCCATGGATTATACGCACTCTCAACTTTCCATCGTTGCTAGCCTCTTCGGTACCGTGCATTGCCCTTTCTCACCTTGAGAGTTGGTGCAAACTTTGCCGGTGCATCCAACCCCCGTGATATGTTAATCTCTATCACACATAAACCTCCTTATATCTTCCTCAAAATAGCCACCGTACCTACCTATTATGGCATTTCCATAGCCATTCCGAGATATATTGCCATGCAACTTTCCACCGTTTCATTTATTATGACACGCTTCATCATTGCCATATTGCTTTGCATGATCATGTAGTTGACATCGTATTTGTGGCCAAGCCACCATGCATAATTTATTACATGTCACTCTTGATTCATTGCTCATTCCGGTACACCGCCGGAGGCATTCATATATAGTCATATGTTGTTCTAGTATCGAGTTGTAATCATTGAGTTGTAAATAAATAGAAGTGTGATGATCATCATTAATAGAGCATTGTCCCAAAAAAAGAGAAAGGCCAAATAAAAGAAAGAAAGGCCCAAAAGAATAAATAAAAGGGACAATGCTACTATCCTTTTTCCACACTTGTGCTTCAAAATAACACCATGATCTTTATGATAGAGAGTCTCTTGTTTTGTCACTTTCATATACTAGTGGGAATTTTTCATTATAGAACTAGGCTTGTATATTCCAATAATGGGCTTCCTCAAATGCCCTAGGTCTTCGTGAGCAAGCAACTTGGATGCACACCCACTTAGTTTCTTTTGTTGAGCTTTCATACATTTATAGCTCTAGTGCATCCGTTGCATGGCAATCCCTACTCCTTGCATTGACATCAATTGATGGGCATCTCCCTAGCACGTTGATTAGCCGCGTCAATATTAGACTTCCTCCTTTTTTGTCTTCTCCACACAACCCCCATCATTATATTCTATTCCACCCATAGTGCTATGTCCATGGCTCACGCTCATGTATTGCATGAAAGTTGAAAAAAGTTTGAGATTACTAAACTATGAAACAATTGATTGGCTTGTCATCAGGGTTGTGCATGATGAGAGCATTTTTGTGTGACGAAAATGAAGCATAGCCAAACTATATGATTTTGTAGGGATAAGCTTTCTTTGGCCATGTTATTTTGAGAAGACATAATTGCTTAGTTAGTATGCTTGAAGTATTATTATTTTTATGTGAATATTAAACTTTTATCTTGAATCTTTCGAATCTGAACATTCATGCCACAATAAAGATAATTACCTTGAAAATTATGTTAGGTAGAATTCCACATCAAAAATTCTATTTTTATCATTTACCTACTCGAGGACGAACAGGAATTAAGCTTGGGGATGCTTGATACGTCTCCAACGTATCTATAATTTTTTATTGTTCCATGCTATTATATTATCTGTTTTGGATGTTTAATGGGCTTTATTATGCACTTTTATATTATTTTTGCGACTAACCTATTAACCGAAGGCCCAGTGCAAATTGCTGTTTTTTTGCCTATTTTAGTGTTTCGCAGAAAAAGCAATATCAAACGGAATCCAAACAGAATGAAACCTTCACGAGGATCATTTTTGGAACAAACGCAATTCAGGAGACGTGGAGTGGACGTCAAGGAAGCAATGAGGCGGCCACAAGGTAGGAGGGTGCGCCCAGGGGGTAGGCGCGCCCCCACCCTCGTGGGACCCTCATGGCTCCACCGACCTACTTCTTTCGCCTATATATACTCATATACCCTGAAAACATCCAGGAGCACGACAAAATCCTATTTCCACCGCCGCAACCTTTTGTACCCGTGAGATCCCACCTTGGGCCTTTTTCTACATCAACACCATAGCCTCTCCGATGATGTGTGAGTAGTTTACCACAGACCTTCGGGTCCATAGTTATTAGCTAGATGGATTCTTCTCTCTCTTTGGATCTCAATACAAAGTTCTCCTCGATCTTCTTGGAGATCTATTCGATGTAATTCTTTTTGCGGTGTGTTTGTCGAGATCCGATGAATTGTGGGTTTATGATCAAGATTATCTATGAACAATATTTGATTCTTCTCCTAATTCTTTTATGCATGATTTAAATATCTTGGCAAGTCTCTTCGAATTATCGGTTTGGTTTGGCCTACTAGATTGATCTTTCTTGCAATGGGAGAAGTGCTTAGCTTTGGGTTCAATCTTGCGGTGTCCTTTCCCAGTGACAGTAGGGGCAGCAAGGCACGTATTGTATTGTTGCCATCGAGGATAAAAAGATGGGGTTTAGATCATATTGCTTGAGTTTATCCCTCTACATCATGTCATCTTGCCTAATGCGTTACTCTGTTCTTATGAACTTAATACTCTAGATGCATGCTGGATAGCGGTCGATGTGTGGAGTGATAGTAGTAGATGCAGAATTGTTTCGGTCTACTTGACACGGACGTGATGCCTATATACATGATCATGCCTACATATTGTCATAACTATGCGCTTTTCTATCAATTGCTCGACAGTAATTTGTTCACCCACCATAGAATGTGCTATCTTGAGAGAAGCCACTAGTGAAACCTATGGCCCCCGGGTCTATCTTCCATCATATTATTTTCCTATCTATTTGCTATTTCTTCCGTCGTTTATTTTGCAATCTTTACTTTCAAATCTATACAACAAAAATACCAAAAATATTTATCTTATTATCTTTATCAGATCTCACGTTTGCAAGTGGCTGTGAAGGGATTGACAACCCCTTTATCGTGTTGGTTGCAAGGTTCTTGATTGTTTGTGCAGGTACGAGGGATTTGCGTGTAGTCTCCTACTGGATTGATACCTTTGTTCTTAAAAACTGAGGGAAATACTTACGCTACTTTGCTGCATCACCCTTTCCTCTTCATGGGAAAACCAACGCATGATCAAGAGGTAGTAGCCTCCCCCCTAGATGGGGAGAGGTTCTCCCTCTCGTCCTTGGCCTCCATGGCGATGATAGATCCCTCCGGAATCCTCCTCCATGGCCTCGAGTGATGATGGCCACCTCCGGCAGGGTGCCAGATAGGATCTAGATTAGTTTTTCGTGGCTACAGAGGCTTGCGGCAGCGGAACTTCCGATCTCTCTTTTGTTTTGGGGTTTTTAGGATTTATAGGAGGGGTTGGCATCGGTTTCACGTCAGGGGGGGCCCATGAGGCGATCACAAGGTCAGAGGGTGCACCCTAGGGGGGTGGGGCGCCCTCCACCCTTTTGGTTAGTACGGGACTCTTCTTTCGTATATTTTTCTTCCAATATTTTTTATATTTTCTAGAAAAATTCTCCGTTAATTTTCAGCTCGTTCCGAGAACTTTTATTTCTGCACAAAAACACCACCACGGCAGTTCTGCTGAAAACTGCATCAGTCCGGGTTAGTTCTAATCAAATCATACCAAAATCATATAGAATTGTTGTAAACATGCCATGAATACTTCATAAATTATAGATACGTCGGAGAGGGGACCTGGCCAATTCCTGGGACAAAGGGTTAATTTGGTTCGTGACCTGATGCCATCGTGCCTAGCCTGGAGGGTGCCTGAGAATCTCTTGAAGTTGTTTGGTTGCTTTCCTGAATCAACCTGAAACAGCCTGACCTGGAATGGCCTGGAAGAGGTTTAGCCTGGTTAGAGGAGCCAGGCAAACTATTAGCTTGGTCCAAGCGTTGGAATTCAAGCGCATGGTGGGTGCCTGGTCGTTGCCTCGAGCTATAATTACAGCAGATGGTCCCAGTAGATGGACCCATGAACTGACCTTTTTTATTTTAATAGCTCTCCAGGCCAAGCTAGAACCAAACAACTACTAGGCTAGGATGCCTGACCAGGTACCAAAGCATGCAACATCCATGTCCACACATGCAAAGTCATTGCCCAGGCATACATCCGTGGATATGAACCAAACTATCACAAAAAATTGTTGAGTATATAAGCGATTTTTTGATTAAATTAATAAAAAAATCATGAGCATGACGTAAATAGTACTAAGCATACACTGGAAATTAACCATATTATCATCTACTAGACAGCTAGTAGAAATATCTACACAAATTGCTAGTATGGTTTTTCTTTTGAAAAGGAGGAAGACCCTGGCCTATGCAGCCACTTTATTAATTATTCACAAAAGACCATACAAAGAAATACAACAGTAAGTCTGAGGCCACCGTCTAGGCAACATCTGTCGCTACTCCTATCCAGTTGATGAGGGAATGCTGATATTCCAGGCATAATACCACAGACCTCGCAACCAAGCCTAACATCTAAGACCTGAGGCCCCAACCAAGCCACTTGCCGGGTATGGGGCACAGACCGGTCCGACGCGCTCTCAGAGGCTGCCGCCGCCAACTGGCACCACTCCATCTTCAGAGCTGTACTGATGCATCATCCTTGCCCGGTCTAGCTGTCGTCCACACCACCACGGCACCCAATGTCACCACCTCCCTGCGTGCAGTGCTTAGCACATCGCGGTCGCCGCTGATACACCTCAGCACCATGCCGCCAAGTGCCACCAGGTGACATAGTTTGACGTCTCTAGAAGATCTGTCGTGCATAGCACCTACCGACCAGGCATGACAAAGCGTAGCACCTGTCGGTCAGGCATGACTTGACATCTCCACCGAAGCTCTGTGCAAAACGAAGCCGCTCCACCTCCTACCTCTGACTTCCAGCGTTACTCCACAAACGATGCTCCCAAGAAAGAAATGGCACCATAGTACCGCCATCGTCCGATTTGGAAAACAAGATCATAGGGTTTCCCCCGGAGCAGCACGAGTGGGTCGACAATAGTTACAAAATGATGCCTTCATCAAGGTAATGGTGCAGAACACCACCATCGTCCGCCATCGGCTCGGTTTTCACCGGCCACTGTGTCTCCCCGACTCGCAGCCCGGACTAGATTACAGATCTCGAGATCCGATCATCCAGCCTGAGGTCGACCACCTCTGACGTAGGAGATGACCACAGCTACCTCTTGAGCTTGCGTTGGATTTCCCCGAAGAGGAAAGGATGATGTAGCGGAGTAGCGTAAGTATTTCCCTCAGTTTTTGAGAACCAAGGTATCAATCCAGTAGGAGGCCACGCTCAAGTCCCTCGTACCTGCACAAAACGATAGCTACTCGCAACCAACGCGATTAGGGGTTGTCAATCCCTTCACGGTCACTTACGAGAGTGAGATCTGATAGAGATAATATTTTTGGTATTTTTGGTATAAAGATGCAAAGTAAAAAGTAAAAGGAAAAGTAAAAAAGCAAAGCAAGATTAAAGTGATGGAGATTGATATGATGAGAATAGACCCTTGGGCCATAGGTTTCACTAGTGGCTTCTCTCAAGAGCATAAGTATTCTACGGTGGGTGAACAAATTAATGTTGAGCAATTGACAGAATTGAGCATAGTTATGAGAATATCTAGGCATGATCATGTATATAGGCATCACGTCCGTGACAAGTAGACCGAAACGATTCTGCATCTACTACTATTACTCCACTCATCGACAGCTATCCAGCATGCATCTAGAGTATTAAGTTAAAAACAGAGTAACGCTTTAAGCAAGATGACATGATGTAGAGAGATAAATTCATGCAATATGAAATAAACCCCATCTTGTTATCCTCGATGGCAACGATACAATACGTGCCTTGCTGCCCCTTCTGTCACTGGGAAAGGACACCGCAAGATCGAACCCAAAGCTAAGCACTTCTCCCATGGCAAGAACTACCAATCTAATTGGCCAAACCAAATGAATAATTCGAAGAGACTTGTAAAGATAACCAATCATACATAAAAGAATTCAGAAAAGATTCAAATATTATTCATAGATAGACTTGATCATAAACCCACAATTCATCGGTCTCAACAAACACACCGCAAAAAGAAGAAGATTACATCGAATAGATCTCCACAAGAGAGGGGGAGAACATTGTATTGAGATCCAAAAAGAGAGAAGAAGCCATCTAGCTAATAACTATGGACCCGAAGGTCTGAGGTAAACTACTCACACTTCATCGGAGAGGCTATGATGATGTAGAAGCCCTCCATGGTAGATGCCCCCTCCGGCGGAGCTCCGGAACAGGACCCAAGATGGGATCTCGTGGATACAGAAAGTTGCGGTGGTGGAATTAGGTTTTTGGCTTCGTATCTATTCGTTTGGGGGTACGTGGATATATATAGGAGGAAGAAGTACGTCGGTGGAGCTTCGATGGGCCGACGAGGGTCGGGGCGCGCCTGGGAGTGTAGGGTGCACCCCCCTACCTCGTGCCCACCTCGAAGCTTCCTTGGCGTAGGGTCCAAGTCTCCTGGGTCATATGCGGGAAGAAAATCACGTTCCAGAAAGGATTATTCTGTTTGGACTCCGTTTGATATTCCGTTTCTTCGAAACACTGAAATAGGCAAAAAAAACAGCAATTCTGGGCTGGGCCTACGGTTAGTAGGTTAGTCCCAAAAATAATATAAAAGTGGAAAATAAAGCCCAATATAGTCCAAAACAGTAGATAATATAGCATCGAGCAATCAAAAATTATAGATACGTTGGAGACGTATCAGGCATCCCCAAGCTTAATTCCTGCTCGTCCTTGAGTAGGTAAATGATAAAAAGAGAACTTTTGATGCGGAGTGCTACTTGGCATAATTCCAATGCAAAATTTCTTAATTGTGGTGTGAATATTCTGATTAGAAAGATTCAAGACAAAAGTTCATATTGACATAAATAATAATAATACTTCAAGCATACTAATAAAGCAATTATGTCTTCTCAAAATAACATGGCCAAAGAAAGTTATCCCTACAAAATCATATAGTCTGGCTATGCTCTATCTTCACCACACAAAGTATTTAAATCATGCACAACCCCGATGACAAGCCAAGCAATTGTTTCATATTCTAACGTTTTCAAAACTTTTTCAATCTTCACGCAATACATGAGCGTGAGCCATGGATATAGCATTTATAGGTGGAATAGAATGGTGGTTGTGGAGAAGACCAAAAAGAGGGGAAGATAGTCTCACATCAACTAGGCGTATCAACGAGCTATGGAGATGCCCATCAATAGATATCAATGTGAGTGAGTAGGGATTGCCATGCAACGGATGCACTAGAGCTATAAGTATATGAAAGATCATCAAAAGAAACTAAGTGGGTGTGCATCCAACTTGCTTGCTCACGAAGACCTAGGGCAATTTTGAGGAAGCCCATCATTGGAATATACAAGCCAAGTTTTATAATGAAAAATTCCCACTAGTATATGAAAGTGACATAACGAGAGACTTTCTATCATGAAGATCATGGTGCTACTTTGAAGCACAAGTGTGGTGAAAGGATAGTAACGTTGTCCCTTCTCTCTTTTTCTCTCATTTTTTTATTTGGGCCTTTTCTCTTTTTTTATGGCCTCTTTTCTTTTCTTTTCTTTTCTTTTATTTTTCATCCAGAGTCTCATCCCGACTTATGGGGGAATCATAGTCTCCATCATTCTTTCCTCACTTGGGACAATGCTCTAAAAAATGATGATCATCACACTTTTATTTTTCTTACAACTCAACCATTACAACTCGATATTTAGAACAAATATGACTCTATATGAATGCCTCCGGCGGTGTACCGGGATATGCAATGAATCAAGAGTGACATGTATGAAAGAATTATGAATGGTGGCTTTGCCAGAAATACGATGTCAACTACATGATCATGCTAGCAATATGACAATAATGGAGGCTGTCATGATAAACGAAACGGTGGAAAGTTGCATGGCAATATATCTCGGAATGGCTATGGAAATGCCATGATAGGTAGGTATGATGGCTGTTTTGAGGAAGGTATATGGTGGGTGTATGATACCGGCGAAAGGTGCGCAGTATTGGAGAGGCTAGCAATGGTGGAAGGATGGGAAAAAGTGCGTATAATCCATGGACTCAACATTAGTCATAAAGAACTCATATACTTATTGCAAAAATCTAGAAGTTATCAAAGCAAAGTATTACGCGCATGCTCCTAGGGGGATAGACTGGTAGGAAAAGACCATCGCTCATCCCCGACCGCCACTCATAAGGAAGATAATCAATAAATAAATCATGCTCCGACTTCATCACATAACGGTTCACCATACGTGCATGCTACGGGAATCACAAACTTTAACACAAGTATTCTTTAAATTCACAACTACTAAACTAGCATGACTCTAATATTATCACCTCCATATCTCAAAACAATTATCATGCTTCAATCTTCTCTTAGTATTCAACGCACTTAAAAGAAAGTTTCACAAATCTTGAATACAAAGCATATTATTATTGAGCAAATTACCATGCTATTAAGACTCTTAAAATAATTTAAGTGAAGCATGAGAGATCAATAGTTTCTTTAAAAAAAACCACCACCGTGCTCTAAAATATCTAAGTGAAGCACATAGAGCAAAATTATAACGCTCAAAAGATATAAGTGAAGCACATAGAGCAAAACTACATAGCTCAAAAGATATAAGTGAAGCACATAGAGTATTCTATCAAATTCCAATTCATGTATGGCTCTCTCAAAAGGTGTGTACAGCACGGATGATTGTGGAACACTAACAAACAAAGACACAAATAATACAAGACGCTCCAAGCAAAACACATATCATGTTGGTGAATGAAAATATAGCTCCAAGTAAATTACCGACGGAAGTGGACGAAAGAGGGGATGCCTTCCGGGGCATCCCCAAGCTTTGACTTTTTGGTGTCCTTGGATTATCTTAGGGTGCCATGGGCATCCCCAAGCTTAGGCTCTTGCCACTCCTTGTTCCATAATACATCAAAAGAATTCACCCAAAACTTGAAAACTTCACAAAACAAAACTCAATAGAAATCTCGTGAGCTCCATTAGAGAAAGAAAACAAAAGACCACTTCAAGGTACTGTAATGAACTCATTCTTTATTTATATTGGTCTTAAACCTACTGTATTCCAACTTCTCTATGGATTATAAACTATTTTACTAACCATAGATTCATCAAAATAAGCAAACAACACACGAAAAACAGAATCTGTCAAAAACAGAACAGTCTGTAGTAATCTGTAACTAACGCAAACTTCTGGAACCCCAAAAATTCTACAAAATTAGACGAACTAGAAAATTTGTTTATTGATCAGAAGCAATTGGAATCAGTATTTTATCACGTTCTGGTGATTTTTAACAATTCAGCCACTGAACGCAAAGTTTCTGGAAATTACAGCAAGATCAAATAACTATCATCCAAGAAGATCCAATAGGTCTAGCTTGGCACAAACACTAATTAAAACACAAAACCACATCCAAACAGAAGGTAGATGGGTTATTTATTCCCTAACAGAAGAAACACACAAAAAACTAAAAAAAATAAATTGGGTTGCCTCCCAACAAGCGCTATCGTTTAACGCCCCTAGCTAGGCATAAAAGCGAGGATAGATCTACGTATTGCCATCTTTGGAAGGCAATCCATAAGTGGCTCTCATGATAGTTTCATACGGCAATTTTATTTTCTTTCTTGGAAAGTGTTTCATGCCCTTTTTTAATGGAAATTGGAATCTAATATTCCCTTCCTTCATATCGATAATCGCACCAACCGTTCTAAGGAAAGGTCTACCAAGAATAATAGGGCAAGAAGAACTGCAATCTATATCAAGAACAATGAAATCTACGGGCACATAATTCCTATTTGCAACAATAAGAACATCATTAATCCTTCCCATAGGTTTCTTAATAGTAGAATCCGCGAGATGTAAATTTAAAGAGCAATCATCAAGATCGCGGAAATCTAGCAAATCACACAAAGTTTTGGGGATAGTGGAGACACTAGCACCCAAATCACACAAAGCATAATCTTTAATTTTAACTTTAATAGTTTGTTCCCACTCATCATAGACTTTTCTAGGGATAGAAACTTTCAACTCATGTTTTTCTTCATAAGATTGCATCAAGGCATCAACAATATGTTCGGTGAAGGCTTTCTTTTGACTATAAGCATGTGGAGATATTAGCACGGATTGCAACAAGGAAATACAATCAATCAAAGAGCAACTTTCATAATTAAATTCCATGAAATCCAATATAGTGGGTTTAGCAACATCTAGATTTTTATTTCTTTCAATCCCACTTTCATCAATTTCATCATAAAGATCTAAATAGTCCGAATTTTTAGAACGCCTTCTAGGTAAAGGAAGATCATATTCAGTTTCATCAACATTCATATTGCAAAACAAAGATTTGATAGGGGACACATCAATAACTTTTAGATCTTCATCTTGATTTTCATAGGAATTGGAAGAACACGCTTTAATAAAGGCATCTTTGGAAGCACGCATCCTAGCGGTTCTTTCCTTGCACTCATCAATGGAAATTCTCATGGCTTTGATAGACTCATTGATATCATGCTTAGGAGGAATAGATCTAAGCTTTAAAGAATCAACCTCAAGAGAAATTTTATCAACGTTCCTAGCCAAATCATCAACTTTAAGCAATTTCTCTTCAAGCAAAGCATTAAAATTCTTTTGTGAATTCATAAACTCTTTAACACGATTCTCAAATTCAGAGGGCATCTTATTATAATTTCCATAAGAGTTGTTGTAGGAATTTCCATAATTATTAGAAGGATTACTAGGATATGGCCTAGGATTAAAATTCCCTCTATACGCGTTGTTACCAAAATTATTCCTACCAACAAAATTCACATCCATAGATTCATTGTTATTCTCAATCAAAGTAGACAAAGGCATATCATTAGGATCAGAAGAAACACTCTTAGTAGCAAATAATTTTATAAGTTCATCCATCTTTCCACTCAAAACATTGATTTCTTCTATCGCATGCACTTTTTTATTAGAAGATCTTTCAGTATGCCATTGAGAATAATTAACCATAATATTATCTAGGACTTTATTAGCATCTCCTAAAGTGATTTCCATAAAAGTGCCTCCCGCGGCCGAATCTAAAAGATTTCTAGAAGAAAAATTCAATCCGGCATAAAATTTTTGTATAATCATCCACAAATACAAACCATGAGTAGGGCAATTACGTATCATTAATTTCATTATCTTCCAAGCTTGTGCAACATGTTCATGATCAAGTTGCTTAAAATTCATAATATCGTTTCTAAGAGAGATGATCTTAGCGGGAGGAAAATACTTAGAGATAAAAGCATCTTTGCACTTGTTCCAAGAATCAATACTATTTTTAGGCAAAGACGAAAACCAAGCTTTAGCACGATCTCTAAGAGAAAAAGGAAATAGCTTCAATTTAACGACATCATTATCGACATCTTTTTTCTTTTGCATATCACATAAATCAACGAAGCTATTCAGATGAGTAGCGGCATCTTCACTAGGAAGGCCGGCGAATTGATCTTTCATAACAAGATTCAACAAAGCAGTATTGATTTCACAAGATTCAGTATTGGCAAGAGGAGCAATCGAAGTGCTAAGGAAATCATTATTGTTGGTATTGGTGAAGACACACAATTTGGTAGTATCTTGAGCCATCACGACAAACAAGCAATCCAACACACGAGCAAACAGAAGGAAAGTGAGAAAAAAGGCAAATGGAGAAGGAGAAGGAGAAGGAGAAGGAGAAGGAGAAGGAGAAGGAGAAGGAGAAGGAGAAGGAGAAGAAGAAGGAGAGGGCGAATAAAACGTCAAGGGTGAAGTGGGGGAGAGGAAAACGAGAGGCAAATGGCAACTAATGTAATGCGAGAGATAGGGATTGTGATGGGTACTTGGTATGTTGACTTTTTGCGTAGACTCCCGGCAACGGTGCCAGAAATTCTTCTTGCTACCTCTTGAGCTTGCGTTGGATTTCCCCGAAGAGGAAAGGATGATGCAGCAGAGTAGCGTAAGTATTTCCCTCAGTTTTTGAGAACCAAGGTATCAATCCAGTAGGAGGCCACGCTCAAGTCCCTCATACCTGCACAAAACGATAGCTACTCGCAACCAACGCGATTAGGGATTGTCAATCCCTTCACGGTCACTTACGAGAGTGAGATCTGATAGAGATAATATTTTTGGTATTTTTGGTATAAAGATGCAAAGTAAAAAGTAAAAGGCAAAGTAAAAAAGCAAATCAAGATTAAAGTGATGGAGATTGATATGATGAGAATAGACCCGGGGGCCATAGGTTTCAATAGTGGCTTCTCTCAAGAGCAGAAGTATTCTACAGTGGGTGAACAAATTACTGTTGAGCAATTAACAAAATTGAGCATAGTTATGAGAATATCTAGGCATGATCATGTATATAGGCATCACGTCCGTGACAAGTAGACCAAAACGATTCTGCATCTACTACTATTACTCCACTCATCGACCGCTATCCAGCATGCATCTAGAGTATTAAGTTAAAAACAGAGTAACGCTTTAAGCAAGATGACATGATGTAGAGAGATAAATTCATGCAATATGAAATAAACCCCATCTTGTTATCCTCGATGGCAACGATACAATACGTGCCTTGCTGCCCCTTCTGTCACTGGGAAAGGACACCGCAAGATCGAACCCAAAGCTAAGCACTTCTCCCATGGCAAGAACTACTAATCAGCTGGCCAAACCAATCGGATAATTCGAAGAGACTTGCAAAGATAACCAATCATACATAAAAGAATTTAGAAAAGATTCAAATATTATTCATAGATAGACTTGATCATAAACCCACAATTCATCGGTCTCAACAAACACACCGCAAAAAGAAGAAGATTACATCGAATAGATCTCCACAAGAGAGGGGGAGAACATTGTATTGAGATCCAAAAAGAGAGAAGAAGCCATCTATCTAATAATTATGGACCCGAAGGTCTGAGGTAAACTACTCACACTTCATCGAAGAGGCTATGATGATGTAGAAGCCCTCCGTGATGACGGCCCTCTCCGGCGGAGCTCTAGAACAGGCTCCAAGATGGGATCTCGTGGATACAGAAAGTTGCGGCGGTGGAATTAGGTTTTTGGCTCCGTATCTGTTCGTTTGGGGGTACGTGGATATATATAGGAGGAAGAAGTACGTCAGTGGAGCTTCGGTGGGCCCACGAGGGTGGGGGGCGCGCCCCCCTACCTCGCGCCGACCTCGAAGCTTCTTGGTGTAGGGTCCAAGTCTCCTGGGTCATATTCGGGAAGAAAATCACGTTCCAGAAAGGATTATTCCGTTTGAACTCCGTTTGATATTCTGTTTCTTCGAAACACTGAAATAGGCAGAAAAACAGCAATTCTGGGCTGGGCCTCCGGTTAATAGGTTAGTCCCAAAAATAATATTAAAGTGGAAAATAAAGCCCAATATAGCCCAAAACAGTAGATAATATAGCATGGAGCAATAAAAAAGTATAGATACGTTGGAGACTATCAACCACCACCGCCATAATCCTCATGATACGATGCAGACCGGGAGTGCTTCAGCGAGCCATCGCTGAATCTGATGAGATGCAGCAGTTTGAGGACGTAACGACAGTCGCCCGCCTACACCCGAAGGTCCTAGATCGATCCCGGGACGCACCGCGGCCGCTATATCGTACTACTCCCACCGGCTGCAGCCAAGCCCCCCATCACGCCCCGGCCGCCCCTGCCTGCCATCCTCGTCTGGAGGGAGATCCAAATCAGGTCACCGCCGCCTCAGATCTCGATACGCCAGAGGAGGTCCGCTGCCGCCGCGCCACAGGGCCTTCGCCCAGCGACATTGCCGGCGGTGGCGGAGGAAGGTGGATGCACGGGGAGTCGAGGGGAGGTCGGGAGGTGGCCGCCCGGTGCGGCCCGGCGGCGGCTGCACGGGGTTGGGAGGAGGAGTCGGGAGCACATGGTCCCTCTATCAGGACAATGTCCGGACTGTTTCCTGCTAGTACGGTTAACACAGTAATAAGCAGGAGCAGATAAGCGAGTTATACCCTTCAATAGGCCAGGCAGAAGTCGCGGTCTCCTCAACGGCCTTCTTCTCCGCTTCAAATTTGTGGGTGGCGGCACTGTCGACTTCGTTAAGGGTGGACATGATGATGATGATGATGATGATGACGCAGACATAGACGATGCAAAACATGTGAGTGGACGACGACAAGCAGTCGCGTAGGAGACGCTCACCAAAAACCTAATCATCCCTCTCCCGTACAGAATCGCGAGAGGTGGGTTTTCGGAGGCCTGCTCTCCAGTCAACCGTGTACGCGGTGGATGGGATGGGATCACCGGCTGCAGCAATAGCAAAGGAACGAATAGTGGGACGGGTGCGCGTGGAGGCAGATGCGATCTGTGTTGTGGCGGCTAGGGATATCTTCGAAAACTTGTTTCGAATACGAATTCAAAGATATTTGTCATTGCTTCCGCCGTAGTCGTCCATATCGATTAAATTTATGGTCAAAGTTAAGTCTCAAAAAACATCTCATCGAGGTATGACACGGACATCATTGGCTCCTCCTCCCAACCCTAGCCGCCCCTCCACCCCCCAACCCTAGCTGCCCCTCCTCCTCACTCCCCCTCTTCCCTTCCTCGCTATCGCCTGAGGCAGCCGCCCGGCAAGGCGCCAAGGATGGCGGCGGCGGGGCCTCGGTTGCCCTGCCTCTACGTGGGGAACCCCGAATCTGGAGCGGCGGATCCATTGGCAAGGCACAGCCGGCTAGCAGCCGTGTGGGCGGCGAGATCCGGTGGTCATTGGCGGCTTCTGCGACGGTCGGTGCGCGTGATCTGGCGCCTCCCCTCCTCCCCTGTTCGGCGTGTGGGCCAGCCTGGTCGGGCCACGCTTCCTCTTGGTCGCCGATTCTGTACAGGAGGCACTGCTGGTGGGCGGATCTAGTTCGGGCGAAATCCCTGGCCGGCCATGTCCGACCGCGCCGACTGCGACGCCTGAGGGCGTCGTTTCCCTCCTTGGAGGCGTCGGTATGGACTGATCTCCTCACTTCCCCTTCCCCTAGGTCTACGGGACGAAAGCCCTAACTTTGTTGGGCGGCAGCGGCGCTCACCGCGTCGTTCCCTTTTTGAAGACGCCGCTTTGGGAACCTTGGGGTTGGGTGGCGCTTGTGGGTGGTGGGCGACAGCGGTTGTGCGGCCCTATCCTAGCATGGATATACGTTTGTTGCTTGGAGATGGACTCGCGTAGGTGGAGGTGGTCGTCTGGCATCGTGGTGGCGTCAATGGCGGAGGACCTGCCAAGACTCGCGTAGGTGGAGGTCGCCGTTTGGCGTCGTGGTAGCGTCGATGGCGGAGGACCTGCCATGGTTGTCACCTCAATCTGCTCTGAAGATGGACCAGTGGAAGATGGCGGCGACGACAAATGTGAGTGCATCAGACCGGTTTGAGCCCCGGACCCGGCAGATGGCTCGGTCGGGCCCTCCGGCTTTAGATGTTAGGCTTAGGTGAGAAGTCTGGGTATGTGGCCCAGCTTGCACCCCTTCATCATTTGAATAGAAGTATCGGCAAACAGATATTACCAAGATGGTGGATTCAGGCATATTGTTGTTCTACTTTATAACGTCCTTAAAAATAATCAATAAAATGACTGCATACATCTCTCATCAGAGGCCGAGGGTCATCCTCTTTTTTAAAAAAAATCATTCTATTATAATGGAGAAAGGTACTTAATCACGGGTTCGGTAGGCTGCCATGTTACTGCCACCACGCACAACCCTGACGACCGGTAAGTGGCAGCGGCCGTGCACCACGATTCGAGCCCAGAAAATCACCGAAACTGCGCGTCGCTGTACAGTTTATTTTCTCTGTCAGGGACAGCGTCGTCGTACATGTACCGATTTCCGTCGATTGGGACCCCGTAACCGGTGGATTCTAGACCTTTTCGTTTCGTTCTCGTCCGTGCTGTGCGACGGCCTGTCCGTCCAGCCCCGATTCCTCGTCCGATTTAAGCGGATGAGATGATCCGAGCTGTTCTTGTCCTTCTTCCCACAGCTCGCCCGATCTCCCCGCAGATCGCTGGGAAATTTCAGCCCCATCGTCGCACGCGCTCCGAATCTTCAATCTATTTTCTCTCCTCTTCGGCATTGCTGATTTTATCTCTTTGATTGACGGGACTCCGGCATTGCTGATGTTGACCCCACCGAGGCCGCTATGACGACAAGGCCCAACTGTCATCACAGCGTCACCTGGGTAAGGTAAAGAAGAAACGATTCGAGGTAAAAACAAGTTGTAAATAGTAAGATATCTCTATCAGTCGACATAAAAATGGAACAGGCTCGGGGTCGTCGCAGTCTCGCGGACAATATTTCCGTCGCTCGCCCGCAACTGCCAATTCATAGCTTGCCGCCCGTTGACGTTGACTGCTTGCCTGGGAGGAGCCCAGCAGGGTGTGTGTGTCCGCTTGATTATTTCTTCTGGATCAAGTACACCTACATGAGACGGTAACAGATAACTGAGCTTTCAGCTGATATATAATCAATGTCGTCACGTGTCAAGGCGGCACTATAGTCTGTAGAGGAGGTCAAGCTAGTCAGGAGCCAGGCAATTTCTTTGCAGGTAGGTTCGGGATGTCGGCCCTCTCGTGTTCACACAGCACATGAGCAAAGCTGTGGGTTTTAGGGGAGCACCAACGGGCAGACGCAAACTACGCAGATTTTGTCTGTTTGGCTCGGTGTTATAGATTTTGTCCGATTCTTATCCGTGTTTGGGTTAACATGTCAGTCTATTTTTGTTCACGCGGCCATATTTTTACGCATTTTGCATACATATCAAAAACATTACCCAAAGTTCACATAATTCAACCAAATACAGATATCATAGCTTCCCAATCAAATAAAATCCATAGTTTACAAACCAAATAAAATTTAAACTGTCACAAATATTTATTGACCTCTGGGAAGTTGCCTTCTGCAAGCCTTGCGAACACCGGAGAGCGCTGAAGTATGTTCATGTCATTGTGAGAGCCGGCCATGCCAAATCAAGAGATCTTGTAAAGCCACGGCCTCGAGTATGACAATGCAAGCTTTCACATGACCCTTATATTGCCCCTTCCAAGCATAATGGTAGTTCTTCCACTCCGAGTGCATACAATCTATGCTACCAAGCATTCCCGAAAAGCCCCTATCGGCATTGATCGCCAACAACCGGGTTGTATCTGCAGCAGTTGGTTCTCTCAAGTACTCTGTGCCAAATACTGCTATCACAGCCTTGCAGAACCTATACATGCATTCTAGGCATGTGGATTCGCTCATTCGAACATAATCATCAATAAGATCATCGTGTATTCCGTATGCAAGCATCCAAATAGCTGTAGTGCATTTCCGATAAGAGGAGAAGCCAACCTTTCCCAGGGCATCCTCCTTGCATTTGAAATATTTATCGTACGCCACCCCCCCCCCTCCCGGATACGATTGAACACATGTCTAGCCGTCTGAAAGCGGCACCGGAATAGGTTGTGTTTGAAGAGTGGGTCGTCAAACTGGAAGTAGTCCCGTCAGAGTAGGCAATGGCTGCTCTCTCCGTTGCAATTCAACACCGGAGTATGCCCCAAGATTGAGCACCTAAACATCGGCTGCTGCCTACTAATGTGGTCATGGACGACCAAAGCAACAACCACAATCTCCTCATCGTCGGACGATGAATCATCCAAATCGCAAATGAAGTTGTTGAAAAAGTACTCATCGCCACTTCCATTTGTACCTTGTGGGCGAAACGTCAAACACCTTGTGGGCATGGCGGAAGAAGCCAGCCGGCGAAGAGCCCCGCGTCTCTCCCAGACGAGGAAGCAGGCCTGTCGACGTGGAGGTGACCGTGGCGGCGATCGACGAGCGAGGTAGCTGCGCTTGGAGCGTTGCTGGCGGTGACATAGGCAAGGGGTGTCGTGGACGCCAGGGTGCTAAAACGGCGGCAAAAACAGTCCACCAACGCCGACAAGAACGGTCGTCGAGTGCGGCATGCTGTTGCGGAAGCTATGGGGTGCGGGGGCGGCCTGGCCACCGGAACTTGGCGACAGCGAGGGCGAGGTAGGCGGTTGTGTTGGTTGTTGATGCGAGAGAGGGGGAAATGGCCAATGTGACACCAACTAGCGGGTCAGGGGAGGACAGGGCAGGCGTCATACACGATGTCCACGCCGACGCAAATCTGACTCAATTTTGGGCCTGAAAATGATCAACCCCGACAAAAAGTGGACGCTCGTCCATTTGCGTCAGCGCGTTGAGCCGTAATTTGTGTCCGATTTTTAACCCAAATAGACACACGCGAACTGTTTGCGTCGCGTTGGAGTTGCCTTTAAAGTTGTATAAGAAAAGAATTGTCTTGGATATATTACACACTGCAAGACCATCTCATCTCTATTAAGCGGCATCAATTGAACAACTGTATAGTGCTCAACTGCTCAATGATTGCTGCAGCATATCCAACCCCAGCAAGCAACATGATACACATGACACCTACACGTCTATGAAGCAGAACCCACACTAAGACAACTCCAACGCCATGCATCAAAGACGACATATTTTGATGAGATGGTCAACTTCTTGAGGTAGGCGGTTGTGTTGGCTTGCAGACTCACTTTTAGCCATCCGTATACATCCAATTCGATGCACCAAATGCCACAGCTTATAGAAACTAAACTAAATATCTGGCTTGTAGCCTCACTTTTAGCCATCGGTTGATAGAAATTCAACTATACATTTAAAACCTAATAAAAGGATCGAGTGTTCAACAAATCTTTTAAATTCATGGACCCCAAATTCAACGGTACTCCTCGAAAACCGCCTTCATCTCAAGCTTTCTCTCCTCAAGCTTGCACTTCTTCATCGACATATGTTGTTCGTCTAGATTAGCCGCCCCTTGAGATTTGTCCAACAATTCAACAATGTAGAGGGTTTTCCCTCTGTCCTATGGTACATTGCGGTAGCGCGTCCGGCCTATACAATGTCGAGATCATCTCGATACAACATTGAATGAATCAATAAATTGTTCAACACATAGAGCAAAGCAACAAGAAGCAAAACTTATGATCTCCATGATTGGCACGCCTATTGCCCACCTTCTTTCCACTTATGCAATCGCGCCGCAATATTTTACAACGGCGTTTGCGAATGGTGTACTGCTACTTCTTGAGCTTGCGTTGGTTTTTTCCTTGAAGAGGAAAGGGTGATGCAGCAAAGTAGAGATAAGTATTTCCCTCAGTTTGAGAACCAAGGTATCAATCCAGTAGGAGACAACGCATAAGTCACCGAATACCTGCACAAACAATCAAACAACTTGCACCCAACGCGATAAGGGGTTGTCAATCCCTTCACGGTTACTTGCAAAAGTGAGATCTGATAGAGATAGATAAATGATAAAGTAAATATTTTTGGTATCTTTGGTTTATAGATCGGAAAGTAAAAGATTGCAAAAAGAGTAAATCATAAATTAATATTGTAGATCGGAAACTTATGTGATAAAAAATAGACCTGGGGCCATATGTTTCACTAGAGGCTTCTCTCATGATAGCAAATAATACGGTCGGTGAATAAATTACTTCCGAGAAATGGATAGAAAAGCGCAAAGTTATGATGATATCTAAAGCAATGATCATGAATATAGGCATCACGTCCGTGTCAAGTAGACCGAAACAATTCTGCATCTACTACTATTACTCCACACATCGACCGCTATCCAACATGCATCTAGAGTATTAAGTTCATAAAGAACTGAGTAATGCAATAAGTAAGATGACATGATGTAGAGGAATTAACTCAAGCAATATGATGAAAAGCCCATCTTTTTATCCTCGATGGCAACAATACAATACGTGCCTTGCTGCCCCTACTGTCACTGGGAAAGGACACCGCAAGATTGAACCTAAAGCTAAGCACTTCTCCTATTGCAAGAAAACCAATCTAGTGGGCCAAACCAAACCGATAGTTCGAAGAGAATTACAAAGATATCAAATCATGCATATAAGAATTCAGAGAAGATTCAAATAATATTCATAGATAACCTGATCATAAATCCACAATTCATCGGATCTCGGCAAACACACCGCAAAAAAGTATTACATCGAATAGATCTCCAAGAACATCGAGGAGAACATGGTATTGAGAATCAAAGAGAAAGAAGAAGCCATCTAGCTAATAGCTATGGATCTGTAGGTCTGTGGTAAACTACTCACGCTTCATCGGGAAGGCAATAGGGTTGATGTACAAGCCCTCCGTGATCAAATCCCCCTCCGGCAGGGTGCTGGAAAAGGTCCTAGATGGGATCTCACGGGTACAGAAGGTTGCGGCGGTGGAAAAGTGTTTTCATGGGTGCCTCTGGTGGTTTAGGGATATATGGGAATATATAGGCGAAAGAATTAGGTCAGGAGGTGCACGAGGGGCCCACAAGGGTGGGGGCGCACCCTACCCCCCTGGTGCACCCTCCGTCCTTGTAGCCGCCTCGTGGCTCCTCTGACTTCATCTCCAAGTCTCCTGGTTGTCTTCTGGTCTAAGAAAAATCTGTTGTGGAACGTAGTATTTCAAAAAAATTGCCTATGCACACACAATATCCATCTAGGTGATGCATATCAAAGAGCGGGGAGTGTGTGTCCACGTACACTCGTAGACCGAAAGCGGAAGCGTTTAGTAACGTGGTTGATGTAGTCGAACGTCTTCGCGATCCAACCAATCCAAGTACCAAACGCACGGCACCTCCGCGATCTGCACACGTTCAGCTCAGTGAAGTCCCTCGTACTCTTGATCCAGCTGAGGCCGAGGGAGAGTTTTGTCAGCACGACGACGTGGTGACGGTGATGATGAAGTTTACCGATGCAGGGCTTCACCTAAGCTCTACAACGATATGATCGAGGTGGAAATTTGTGGAGGGAGGCACCGCACACGGCTAAGACAACTGTCAATTTGTGTGTCTATGGGGTGCCCCCTCCCCCGTATATAAAGGAGTGGAGGAGGGGAGGGCCGGCCCTCTCTATGGCGCGCCACAAGGGGGATTCCTACTCCTAGTAGGAGTAGGTTTCCCCCTTTCCCTAGTTGGAGTAGGATATGAAGGGAAGGAGGAGGAGGGGAGAAGGAAGGAGTGCGGTGCCGCCCCCTCCTAGTCCAATTCGGACCAGCCCAACGGGGGGGCGCGGCCACCCCTTGAGGCACTTCTCTCCTTTCCCGTATGTCCCATTAAGGCCCACTACTTCCCCCGGCGAATTCAAGTAACTCTCCGGTACTCTGAAAAATACCCGAACCACTCAGAACCTTTCTGATGTTCGAATATATCCTTCCAATGTATCGATCTTTACGTCTCAAACATTTCGAGACTCCTCGTCATGTCCGTGATCTCATCCGGGACTCTGAACAAACTTCGGTCATCAAATCACATAACTCATAATACAAATCATCATCGAACGTTAAGCGTGTGGACCCTACGTGTTCGAGAACTATGTAGACATGACCGAGACACATCTCCGATCAATAACCAATAGCGGAACCTGGATGTTCATATTGGCTCCTACATATTCTATGAAGATCTTTATCGGTCAAACCGCATAACAACATACGTTGTTCCCTTTATCATTGTATGTTACTTGCCCGAGATTCGATCGCCGGTATCATCATACCTAGTTCAATCTCGTTACCGGCAAGTCTCTTTACTCGTTCCGTAATGCATCATCCCGCAACTAACTCATTAGTCACATTGCTTGCAAGGCTTATAGAGATGAGAATTACCGAGAGGGCCCAGAGATACCTCTCCGATACACGGAGTGACAAATCCTAATCTCGATCTATGCCAACTGAACAAACACCATCGGAGACACCTGTAGAGCATCTTTATAATCACCCAATTACGTTGTGACGTTTGATAGCACACGAGGTGTTCCTTCGGTATTCGGGAGTTGCATAATCTCATAGTCAGAGGAACATGTATAAGTCATGACGAAAGCAATAGCAATAAAACAAAACAATCATTGATGCTAAGATAACGGATGGGTCTTGTCCATCACATCATTCTCTAATGATGTGATCCCATTCATCAAATGACAACACATGTCTATGGCTAGGAAACTTAACCATCTTTGATTAACGAGCTAGTCAAGTAGAGGCATACTAGGGACACTCTGTTTTGTCTATGTATTCACACATGTATCAAGTTTCCGGTTAATACAATTCTAGCATGAATAATAAACATTTATCATGATATTAGGAAATATAAATAACAACTTTATTATTGCCTCTAGGGCATATTTCCTTCAGTCTCCCACTTGCACTAGAGTCAATATTCTAGTTCGCATTGCCATGTGATTTCACACCAATAGTTCACATTTTTATGTGATTAGTTCACATCACCATGTGACTAATACCCAAAGGGTTTTACTAGAGTCAATAATATAGTTCATGATTAACACCCAAAGAGTACTAAGGTGTGATCATGTTTTGCTTGTGAGAGAAGCTTAGTCAATGGGTCTATAACATTCAGAGCCGTATGTATTTTGCAAATTTTCTATGTCTACAATGCTCTGCATGGAGCTACTCTAGCTAATTGCTCCCACTTTCAATATGTATCCAGATTGAGACTCAGAGTCATCCGGATCGATGTAAAAGCTTGCATCGACGCAACTCTTTACAATGAACTCTTTATCACCTCCATAACCGAGAAATATCTCCTTAGTCTTCTAAGGATAATTTTGACCACTGTCCAGTGATCCACTCCTGGATCAATATCGTACCCCCTTGCCAAATTCATGGCAAGGTACACAATAGGTTTGGTACACATTATAGCATACTTTATAGAACCTATGGTTGAGGCATAGGGAATGACTTTCATTCTCTTTTTATATTTTGTCGTGGTCGTGTTTTGAGTCTTACTCAACTTTACTCCTTGCAATACAGGCAAGAACTCCTTTTACTGTTCATTTTGAACTACTTCAAAATCTTGTCAAGGTATGTACTCATTGAAAAATCTTATCAAGCGTCTTGATCTATCTCTATAGATCTTGATGCCTAATATGTAAGCAGCTTCACCGAGGTCTTTCTTTGAAAAACTCCTTTCAAACACTCCTTTATGCTTTCCAGAAAATTCTACATCATTTTCGATCAACAATATGTCATCCACATATACTTATCAGAAAGGTTGTAGTGCTCCCACTCATTTTCTTGTAAATACAGGCTTCACCGCAAGTCTGTATAAAACTATATGCTTTGGTCAACTCATCAAAGCGTATATTCCAACTCCGAGATGCTTGCACCAGTCCATAGATGGATCGCTGGAGCTTGCACATTTTGTTAGCACCTTTAGGATTGACAAAACCTTCTGGTTGTATCATATACAACTCTTCTTTAATAAATCGATTAAGGAATGTAGTTTTGATATCCATTTGTCAGATTTCATAAAATGTGGCAATTGCCAACATGATTCGGACAGACTTTAAGCATCGATACAAGTGAGAAAATCTCATTGTAGTCAACGTCTTGAATTTGTCAAAAATTCTTTTTGACAAGTCGAGCTTTGTAGATAGTAACACTACTATCAGCGTCCATCTTCCTCTTGAAAATCCATTTATTCTCAATGGCTTGCCGATCATCGGGCAAGTCCACCAAAGTCCACACTTTGTTCTCATACATGGAGCCTATCTCAGATTTCATGGCCTCAAGCTATTTTGCGGAATCTGGGCTCATCATCGCTTCCTCAAAGTTCGTAGGTTCATCATGGTCAAGTAACATGACTTCCAGAACAGGATTACCGTACCACTCTAGTGCGGATCTTACTCTGGTTGACCTACGAGGTTTGGTAGTAACTTGATCTGAAGTTTCATGATCATCATCATTAACTTCCTCACTAATTGGTGTAGGCATCACTTGAACTGATTTCTGTGATGCACCATTTTCCAATTTGAGAGAAGGTACAACTACCTCATCAAGTTCTACTTTCCTCCCACTCACTTCTTTCGAGAGAAATTCCTTCTCTAGAAAGAATACATTCTTAGCAACAAAGATCTTGACTTTGGATCTGTGATAGAAGGTGTACTGTCGGTGTCAAAACCGGCGGATCTCGGGTAGGGGGTCCCGAACTGTGTGTCTAGGTGGATGGTAACATGAGACAAGGGACACAATGTTTTACCCAAGTTCGGGCCCTCTTGATGGAGGTAAAACCCAACGTCCTGCTTGATTAATATTGATGATATGGGTAGTACAAGAGTATATCTACCACGAGATCAAGGAGGCTAAACCCTAGAAGCTAGCCTACGGTATGATTGTTGTATGTTGAAGTCGTCCTACGGACTAAAACCCTCCGGTTTATATAGACACCGGAGAGGGTTAGGGTTACACAAAGTCGGTTACAGTGGTAGGAGATCTGAATATCCGCATCGCCAAGCTTGCCTTCCACGCCAAGGAAAGTCATATCCGGACACGGGACGAAGTCTTCAATCTTGTTTCTTCATAGTCCAGGAGTCCGGCGGAAGGTATAGTACGGCTACCCGGACACCCCCTAATCCAGGACTCCCTCAGTAGCCCCTGAACCAGGCTTCAATGACGACGAGTCCGGCGCGCAGATTGTCTTCGCATTGCAAGGCGGGTTCCTCCGCCAAGTTCTTCACAAAAGTTTGTAAACACTAACGGTAGTGTCTGGCTCTCAGCGTATTTTGCGAGGCGGTTTCCTTGGCACGTCTTGTCAAAGCAGAGATCGTGTCCCCTTTATTTACGGGATTCTCATCAATACGGACGTGGGTAACCAAATCGTGCCCGTTAGCATGTTTTCTCGATTAAAGGCGAGTCCCAAACGATTACGGGGAGGGCCCTTGGTATTCAACCTCTTATAAAGAGACCAAGGCTTACTCCTTTTCAATCTCAAACGAGTTCTAACACCCTAGGCTCCAGATTCTAGGCGCTTCGGACCTTCGACAATGTCCA
This sequence comes from Aegilops umbellulata, assembly GCA_032464435.1. NCBI lineage: Eukaryota > Viridiplantae > Streptophyta > Magnoliopsida > Poales > Poaceae > Aegilops > Aegilops umbellulata. The sequence goes on from CP136060.1 coordinate 324,898,584, forward strand.
GTTCCGACCTTCGAGGCGGACGTGCTAAAGTTGAGAGAGGCCAAGTTCTTGATCGGCGAAATTTCGCATAGGTTGCCTGCTCAAGGGCAGGCCGTTCCCAGTCCCCAGCCTGGTGAGAGCGTGGTGTTCGTGTCTCACTTCCTTCGGGGGTTAGGCTTCCCAATGGATCCCTTCGTGACGGGGCTGATGTTTTATTATGGGCTGGAATTCCACGACTTAGCTCCGGAGTCCATCCTCCATGTTTCCTCATTCATCGTCATGTGTGAAGCATTCCTCCATGTTACTCCTCACTTCGGATTATGGCTCAAGACCTTTAAGGTAGAGCCGAAGATGATCGAGGGACGGCACGCAGAGTGCGGAGGCGCTGTTGTAAGCAAGAATGCTGGTGCTCCATGGCCCGAGGGCCCTTTTCAAGAGGAGCTCGGCTTATGGCAACGAGAGTGGTTCTATATCACCGTCCCCAGGGGCACCAAGTGGGTGGCGCTGCCTGCCTTTCGCTCGGGTCCCCCATAGCAGCTAGGGTCGCGTGTCAATAAAGGCCTAGATTGCTGACCACCCCTGGACGTGCCTTTGTTGCAGGGCCGCATCAGGGATCTCTTAGAAAGAGGTCTCAGCCTGGTCAAAGTGACACAAGTCATGCTGATCCGCCGAACACTGCCCGGCAAACGCCGCTCCCTTCGTCTATGGGAGTTTAATCCGGAGGGACCGCGAGCTCTCCAGCACTTTATGGGTGCAACGCCCGCGGAGATGTATAAACTGTTCTTCGGATCATAAGCAATGTGTCCGGATTTGACCGAGGACGCAGGTCTGAGCTGCAATCGCCCGGATACTCAAGGAAGTAGCCTTGTGCCTGGACTCGTTATCCGTATATTTTTCATAAACTTGCCCCTAAAAGAGTTGTCCCTTTAAACAGGAGTGGACAGCGAAAGCAAAGCTGATCAGGTGTCCGGCTCCCCTCCCTGAGACCAGGCCGGATCCCGTCCTAGTTAGGATGTTGAAGATTGTGCCTTTGAAGGAAAGTGAGGGAGGGGACAAGGGAACTACGGCCTTCTCGAAGGAGGCTGTTCGAAGGGAAGGAACCGAAAATTCCTCTCCTCCGGGGAAGAAAAGGACCGCCTATGAAGACCCGGAGACCATGGCCTCAAAGCGGGGGGAAAATCCACGTCAGAGGGTCCTACGCCGGGGGGTACCTCGGCTGAATTATGCCCTCAAGGGGATCAGCCCTCCAGCGAGTCGTAAGTGGAGAAAGATTTTCTTTTCAAGAGATGAGGGAAATCCTTGCTATATGTCTGAGAAGATTAACCGAAATTTTACCCTGTAGCTCGGACCTCGACCCTTCTCAGCATAGCTCGTCTTCGGGGGACCTTCTTCCAGAGATGATGGAGAGCGGAACGCCTCCCCCTGCCGCACCACCTAGCGAGGCGGGCGACCCTGAGGTGTCGTCGCGGAGGGTTTCTCCGAATCCGGCAGGGGCGGAAGATAGCTATGTGGCCCCCCAAGGTTCTCCGCGTCCGGCCTTTGAAAGAGGCCATAGGACAAGTCCGGCACCGTGTGGTGCTTGGCCGGAGGAGCTGAAGAATCTGCTGGGGCGAGCTTCTATCTCAGAGGAGCACTGTGCATTGATGGGCACGGTGATTGAAAGGATTTCGTCCGCGGAAAGCGGGTTTTGAGGTACGTTAGATAATGTACAACTTTGTCGGTTGCGCATAAATAAGATGCGCCCAATGTAGATAGTAGCCCCTGAGACTCTGTGCGTTGTCAGAAGTGACGGCGCGCAGAGGATCATAATCCCAGGTCTAAAATGTCGCCTTTGAATGTAGGTGGCGAAGTGTCCGGAATCCAGCCGGACTAATGATTTTGCCGAGCTAAAGCGGCAACTTGACGTGGCAGATGCCGACATTGCGCTTGTCAACAAGCGGCTTGATGAGGCTCAAGGTATGTAATTCCTTGGACGGCACCTGGTAAGAGGAGCTTTATGCCAGTATCTTACGATGTGTGTTCTTTGACGCAGATGGTGCGGCTGCCGTGTTGGGTTTTCGGGCGGAACTTGCCCGAGCTAAGGAACAAGCCAGAAAAAGTGATGCGGCTACCGAGAAGGCCCTTGAAGAGCTGAGAGCCGAACAGGCTGCTCACTGCCGGAGCAAAAAGGAGATGGTCGAGATGGCCGTGAAGCTAAAAAGCGCTGCTGACCGTTGCAAGCTTCTTGAAAAAGAAGACCGGGCGAGATAGACGGACTTAGAGGAGGCCGTTGCTGATGCGAAGGATGCTCGCTCTGCGGTGAGAGCTGCGAAGGAGGAGCTGCGTCAGGCTGGAGAGATTGCGGCTGGAAAGCCCTTTATGTTGCGGAGGAAGTTTTGTGATCCGAAGCTTGCTCCGTTGGACCGGATGTGGAGTGTGGCGGACAACTATCTGGATTTGGCAGCGAGTGCTGCTGATGCGACCGAACACTTTCGAGACCAAGAAGATCGCGAAGTGGAAAAGCTTTTCTGGTCGCAGTTCCACAATCCAGAGCATCCACTACCAGTGGACAATCGTCTGGCTCAATGGGCCGAACTGAATAGGTTGTCCGGACTCGCCATGAAGTGCGTCATGAGTCACCTGTGGCCGGGGAAATCGGAGCCGAAGAGTTATTTCAGCTTGGCGCAGCAGTTCCTTGGTGTGGTGCTGCGTATTAATACAATTAAGAGGTCAGCATGCATAGAGGGTGCGCGGATGGCTCTTGCCCGTGTAAAGACATACTGGGCGGAAATGGAGACCACAGCTGTTGCATCCCAAGATTTGGACAGAAGCCGAGTACCTGCCGAGCACTATTTTCAGGAAGTTCTGCAAGGCGCTCATGTAATAGAGTCGTAGTGCTCGAAGGATGCTATGTTCGAATAGCATGTGCAATTGTAAACCGGTAGTTTGATAAATTGTAGGAACCTTTTATACTTGTGCCTGCAAGTATTGTAACACCTCCTGTGCGGTCGTTTAAAATATATAGAATCTGAAAGATGGCAGTCGTCGGCTTCAGCCCCCACGCAGATAATGCGGGGGTGTTCGCAAAAGGCACATTTTCACACTTGATCCAACGTCTTGGTCCTACGAAGGAGGTGATAGCGCAGCGGGGGCGTGTTGGGGGTTACTGCTGTTAACAATTACCTTGATTTAACAATTACCTGCGTAAAAGAGAACAGCTGCATGGAGCCCCGCGGGGGCGTGTTGGGGGTTACTGTTGTTAACAATTACCTTGATTTAGCTTTCGCGCTTTTCAGCCGTGTGTCTGCACATAAATAGTTCCCGGCCCCAGCCGTGGGGGGCGACCGACCTAGGCCCTGTGTGTGTGTCGCGGTGCCCGAGAGGCACGGACTGGAGGGGTGCTCCCGCAATGGACCCGGGTCGTGAAACCTTAGAACGATTAGAACAGGAACCCTCGAGAGGGCGTTTGGCTGCCTTCCCTCGCGAGGCCTTTTGCAAGAGGAATCAAAACGGGGGAGTGAAAATCGGCGAAATATAAACCAACGACGGCAATAATTTCAATAAAACTTCAACTGCAAACAAAGCGAGCCAACTGCGGAAAGCAAATGAAAAAGCCGCGTCCGGCACCTAATCTAGTCTTCGACGTGTTCTCACCAGCGCGGAGCTAAGTGCTGCCACTGGGCGTGGGAGGAAGCCCCAGGGCCTGAGGCCGGCGCTCCTGAGACTCCGGGGCGTGTACAGCCCCACTCATTATTACGTGAGAGTGTCACGGGCGGCGAGCTTCACAGGCGTTTGCCTTCTTCACAGGCTCCGGGCCTTTCTTCTTAGGGGTGATGAGCTTCACAGGCACTTGCCTTCTTCACAGGCTCCGGGCCTTTTCCGAAACACGGCAGCTTCACAGGCGTTTGCCTTCTTCACAGGCTCTGGGCCTTTTCCAAGAAGGGATAGTCTTCACAGGCGTTTGCCTTCTTCACAGGCTCTGGGCCTTTTCCAAAAAGGGATGGTCTTCACAGGCGTTCGCCTTCTTCACAGGCTCTAGGCCTTTTCCAAAAAGGGATGGTCTTCACAGGCTCTGGGCCTTTTCCAAAAAGGGATGGTCTTCACAGGTGTTTGCCTTCTTCACAGGCTCTGGGCCTTTTCCAAAAAGGGATGGTCTTCACAGGCGTTCGCCTTCTTCACAGGCTCTGGGCCTTTTCCAAAAAGGGATGGTCTTCACACGCGTTCGCCTTCTTCACAGGCTCTGGGCCTTTTCCAAAAAGGGATGGTCTTCACAGGCGTTCGCCTTCTTCACAGGCTCTGGGCCTTTTCCAAAAAGGGATGGTCTTCACAGGCGTTCGCCTTCTTCACAGGCTCTGGGCCTTTTAGGGGTAGAACCTCCAGAGGTGCTGGATGTTCCATGCGTTCTGGATCGGCTCCCCCTCCTAAGTCTCCAAGCGCACGGAGCCTGGCCTGGAAACATGAGCAACCTTGAACGGGCCCTCCCACATGGGAGAGAGCTTGTGCAGCCCCTCCCTGGAGAGGACCCGCCTGAGCACGAGGTCTCCTACCTTAAGAGTCCTGGGGCGGACGTTGCGGCAGTGATATCGTCGTAGCGCTTGTTGGTACCTCGCCGCTCGCAACGCAGCTTCTCGGCGGCGTTCCTCCCCCAGCACGAGGTCCATCCCCCGCATGGCGTCCTGCTGCGCCTCATCGAATGCCAGGACCCGCGCGGAGCGATGTCTGACCTCGTGAGGGAGGACTGCTTCGGCTCCATAGACCAGGAAGAACGGGGTCTCCCCAGTCGGCTTGGTCGCGGTTGCGCGGATGGACCACAATACGGACTGGAGCTCATCGTACCAACCTCTGCCGCAGGCCTCCAGCTTCTTCTTGAATGTCCTAGTCTTGAGGCCCCTCAGGACCTCCGCGTTGGCTCGTTCGGCCTGGTTGTTGCTTCGCGGGTGCGCCACTGAAGCGTAGCATATCTGCGTTCCAAGGTTAGCACAATATGTTTTGAAGAGGTTACTGGTGAACTACGAACCGTTTTCTGTGATGATGTGGTTTGGCACCCCGAACCGGCTCACGATGCCCCTGATGAACTTGACCGCGAAACCCGCGGGGATGGTGCGGACAGCCTCCACTTCTGCCCACTTGGTGAATTTATCAATGGCGACGTAGAGGTAGCGGTAGCCCCCTGGCGCCTGAGGGAACGGGCCCAAAATGTCCAGCCCCCAGACTGCGAATGGCCATGAAAGGGGTATAGTCTGCAAGCCTCCCGCCGGCTGATGGATCTGTTTGGCATGAAATTGGCAAGCTTCACAAGCCTTCACCAGTTCAACAGCGTCGTTGAGTGCGGTGGGCCAATAGAACCCACTGCGGAATGCCTTGCCAACGAGGGTCCGTGATGACGAGTGATGCCCATAGTCCCCGCCGTGTATGTCCTCCAGCAGTTCCTTTCCTTGCTCCCTGGAAATGCAGCGCAGGGATACGTCGTTCGGCCACTTCCGGTTGAGCTCTCCATCCCTGATGCAGTATGCCGTAGCTTGCTGCGCCACACGCTCCGCTTCTTCCTCCTTCTCCGGCAAGGCCCCTTGTGTTAAATAACTCCGGAGTTCCGTGATCCAGCACTCCTCCTGAGGTTCCATAGTCAGGAGCAGGCGTGCCCCTGAGGCAGGGCCGCAGGCCGGGGCTCCTGAGGCAGGTGGCTGGGGGAGTTCCTCCCGAGGTTGAGCAGTGTTTGATAATGACGGCTGGGCCGAGGGCTTGAAAAGCCGCTCTTCAAAGACGCCAGGCTCCTGAGGTAACCGCCTGGACGCCCGTCTGGCGATGCCATCGGCTTCCTGATTGGTGCTGCGGGGCACATGCTTCAATTCCAACCCCCAGAACTGCTTTTCCATCCTACGAACCTCCGCTAGATAGGCCTCCATGTGCTCATCTTTCAGCTCATACACCTTGTTGGAGAAATTGACAAGGAGCTGCGAATCGCCCTTGACGGTGAGCCACTTCACCCCCAGAGCTGCTGCGGCCTTCAACCCCGCTATCAGACCCTCATATTCCGCTATGTTGTTGGAGACCTCTTCGCCTTGCTGGAAACAGAGCTGTACGGCCTAGTAGAGATTGTCCTGAGTGGGCGATATCAGCACCGCACCAGCCCCAGCGCCGTGCCTGGAGAACGCCCCATCGAAGTACATGACCCAGCCTTCCGGCGCCTCACTCCCTGGGGAGAGGGACCGATCCTTGTTGTCCTTGAGGCCTGGTGCCTCCGTCCATTCTGCCACGAAATCCGCTAACACTGCTCCTTTGATGGCCCTGGTCGTGCTGAACTCGAGCTAGAACGCCTGCAGTTCTATGTTCCACTCGGCGACCCTTCCGGCTGAGCTAGGGCTCCTGAGCACTCTCTCCAAGGGGTATGACGAGACGACCTTGATGGGATGACCTTGGAAGTAGTGACGCAGTTTGCGCGAGGCCACCAGTATTGCGAGGAGGAGCTTCTGAGGCATGGGGTACCGTGCCCTCGCGTCCCGTAACACCGTGCTGACAAAGTAGACCGGGTGCTCAACAAGGCTGAGAGCATCAGTGTTCGCGGCGCCCTCCGGAGGCACGGGCGCTTCACGAGGTGACGTGGCCTCGGGAGGTCGACCGTCCAGGCGAGTGGCCTCTCCTGCTTCCGGTGCATTCTTTGGCGGCTGATCTTCCTCAGCCGCGGTTACGTCCCCTGTGGGCCTTCCTTGTTCCTGCTTTGCCTTGTCTCGAGCTGCTGATGTGGCTCTGATTTGGCGCTCCTCCCTAACCGCCACCAAGACTGCACTGGCAGAGTAGGGAGTGGCGGCGAGGTAGAGCAGCAGGGGCTCTCGAGGGCACGGAGCCACCATGACTGGGGAACTGGTTAGGTACCTCTTGAGATCTTGAAACGCCTTATCTGCCTCTTCAGTCCATTCAAAAGGCCCCTTCTTCTTCATTAGCTGGAAGAAAGGTAGTGCTCGCTCCTCCAGTTTGGAGATGAAGCGCCCTAGCGCGGTCACGCGTCCGGTGAGCTTCTGCATTTCTCTGAGGGTTTTCGACGGGCTCATGTCCTCGACCGCCTTGACCTTCTCCGGGTTAGCCTCGATGCCTCGATGGGACACGAGAAAGCCCAAGAGCTTGGCTGAGGGGACCCCGAACACACACTTCTCTGGGTTGAGCCGCAGGTTCACTACGTCGAGGCTCGCGAAGGTCTCCTCCGGGTCTCGTATCAGGGTCTTGGCCTCCCGAGATTTCACCACAATGTCGTCAACGTAAGCTTCGACATTCTTCCCGAGCTACGGGCCCAAGGTGATGTGCATTATCCGCTGAAAGGTCGCCCCTGCGTTACGCAGCCCAAATGTCATGCATGTATAGCAGTACACCCCGCATGGGGTTAAGAAGGCGGTCTTCTCGACGTCTTCTACCGCCATCTTGATCTGGTGATACCCAGAGAAGGCGTCCAAGAAGCAGAGCAGGTCGCACTCCGCGGTGGAATCAACGATCTGGTCAATGCGGGGGAGCAGGAACGGATCTTACGGGCATGCCTTGTTGAGGTTGGTGAAGTCGACACACATGCGTTCCTTTCCCCCCTTCTTTGGCACAACAACAGGGTTGGTCAACCAATCTGGATATCGGACCTCGCGAATGACCCCTGCGGCCTCTAACTTGCGGGTTTCTTGGATGATGAAGGCCTGCTTCTCTGCGGACTGCCGCCTGGCTTTCTACTTCACGAGGCGCACGTTTGGGCACACGTTGAGGTGATGCTCGATGACGCTCCGGGGGATCCCTGCCAACTGATCAGGCTCCCAAGCGAATACCTTCTCATTTGCGTGCAGGAACCTGATCAGGGCCTCCTCCTGCTCAGGCTCGAGGTTGGCGCCTATGGTGAAAGTGGCACTGGAGGACCCGTCCTCGTCGACAGGTATCTGCTTGGTTTCTGCCTTGTCCTGGGTAAACAACTGCTTCTTCTTGGCCGGCGCAGCCCCCTTGGGCTCGGGGGTCCCTGCGTCGGCGGGTTGTGCCGATCCCTCCGTCTTGAAGGCGAGATTGAGTACCCGTAGGGCGTCCCTGGTGCCCCCTCGCACGGTGAGGACACCGCTGCTCCCGGTCATCTTCATGAGGTTATACGCCGGGTGCGTGGCGGCCATGAACTGGGCCAGCGTTGGGTAACCAAGGATGGCGTTGTAAGGAAGGCCGATGGGGGCGATGTCGAAGTTGACCATCTCCGTGCGGAAGTTGTCATAGGTGCCAAAGGTTACTGGGAGCCGGATCTGTCCCAAGGAGCTGGATGACCCGCCCCCAACGCCCAAGAAAGACCGACTGGGTTGCAGCCGCTCCAGGGGTATGCAGAGGAGATTGAAGATCTCAACCGAAAGCACACTGAGGCCCGCGCCGCCGTCGACGAGGGTTCTGGTGACGGCCACCTGGCAGATGGTGGGGGTGCACAACATGGGGAGCGCGCCCGAGCCGGCCAAGTTGGCGGGGTGGTCCTCCGAGCTGAAGGTCAGATCGACCTCGCGCGCCACCTGGTCCGAGGGAGCCCCCTGCCGCGCGGAAACGGCGCTGACCCGGCGGATAAACGGCTTGACGTGGCGAATTGTGGGCGGCGCCTGCGAGCCGCCCAGGAGGGCCGCGACGACCGGAGGTGTTGATGTAGCGGTGCGGTCACCTTGTCGCACGGGCAGATGCTGGGATGGCGCTTGCTGCTCGTTCCCCGTCGGGCTGGTGGCGGCGTTGATGGCGGGCGACGGGGAACGACGAGGACGCCCACCGACGGGGGCCGCCTGGGCGACGCGGGCTCGACGGGCGTCGGACATTGACGCGACGGTCGGAGAAGAACGAAGCGGCGGAAGACAAATTTCGGCGCACCCCTACCTGGCGCGCCAACTGTCGGATTTCGGGTTCCGGCAGACCCTTAAGGTTCGAACTCTGGGGTGCGCGCAGAGATTATGCCCTCTACCTCTCCGTCTCGCAAAGATCTAACTACTGAATGAATAGCACAAGAGACACAAGGTTTATACTAGTTCGGGCCACCATCGTGGTGTAATACCCTACTCTAGTTTGTGGTGGGTGGATTGCCTCTTGGGCTGATGATGACGAACAATACAAGGAAGAACAACCTCGCGAGGGTCTGTTCTTGGCTAGGGGGATGGACTGCTAGGAGGAGTTCAGCCGCCCTTCTCTCTCTACTACCTGAGTCTCTCTACTGGTTTCTCCCTGATGCGATTGCTAGATTGCTCGATGCCCCTGCCCTGGGGGTGGCTAGTCTTATTTATAGGCAAAGGCCCTCGGCCTCTTCCCAAATATTGAGCGGGAAGGGCGCCAACAATTGGCCAATTCGAAGGGGAACATCTAGTACACTTATCCTGACTAAAGTTGGTCCTCGCCTGCCAAAGGCCCTGTGGTGGACTGGTCTTGGTCTCGTTGCACCGAAATGGATGCCTTTGCTTGATCCTCTCGCCTGCGCTTGCCCCCTTTGCACCAAAGAGGAAAGGGAGACACTGCGCGGGCTGGCGCCCGCCTGGCATCCTCGGTCGTCATGGCTTGCGTCATGGGCACCGCGCGAGGTACCCCGCCTCGATCTCTCTGCCTCCTCGTGAGCCAGCCTGACGAGGTCGTGCCTGAGGAAGCGTCGTGTCGTCCGCCCCGTGAGGCTTGGCCCCTCGCGAGGGTCTTGGGTCTCGTGTTGATGAAGATGGGTCGTGCTGGGCCCCCTTTCGAGCCACGCCGCAGGCCGCAGGCAGGCAAGTCTGGGGACCCCCGTTCCCAGAACGCCGACAACCACCTAGCGAGGCGGGCGACCCTGAGGTGTCATCGCGGAGGGTTTCTCCGAATCCAGCAGGGGCGGAAGATAGCTATGTGGCCCCCCAAGGTTCTCCGCGTCCGGCCTTTGAAAGAGTCCATAGGACAAGTCCGGCACCGTCTGGTGCTCGACCAGAGGAGCTGAAGAATTTGCTGGGGCGAGCTTCTATCTCAGAGGAGCACCGTGCATTGATGGGCACGGTGATTGAAAGGATTTTGTCCGCGGAAAGCGGATTGCACGAGGCCGTCAGAAGTTTACTGACGGGTTTTGAGGTACGTTAGATAATGTACAACTTTGTCGGTTGCGCATAAATAAGATGCGCCCTGTGTAGATAGTAGCCCCTGAGACTCTGTGCGTTGTCAGAAGTGACGGCGCACACAGGATCATAATCCTAGGTCTAAAATGTCGCCTTTGAATGTAGGTGGCGAAGTGTCCGGAATCCAGCCGGACTGACGATTTTTTCGAGCTAAAGCGGCAACTTGACGTGGCAGATGCCGACATTGCGCTTGTCAACAAGCGGCTTGATGAGGCTCAAGGTATGTAATTCCTCGGACGGCACCTGGTAAGAGGAGCTTTATGCCAGTATCTTACGATGTGTGTTCTTTGACGCAGATGGTGCGGCCGCCGTGGAGGGTCTTCGGGCGGAACTTGCCCGAGCTAAGGAACAAGCCAGAAAAAGTGATGCGGCTGCTGAGAAGGCCCTTGAAGAGCTGAGAGCCGAATAGGCTGCTCACTGCCGGAGCAAAAAGGAGATGGCCGAGATGGCAGTGAAGCTAAAAAGCGCTGCTGACCATTGCAAGCTTCTTGAATAAGAAGATCGGGCGAGACAGACGGACTTAGAGAAGGTTGTTGCTGATGCCAAGGATGCTCACTCTGCGATGAGAGCTGCGAAGGAGGAGCTGCGTCAGGCTAGAGAGATTGCGGCTGGAAAGCCCTTTATGCTGCGGAGGAAGTTTTGTGATCTGAAGCTTGCTCCGTTGGACCGGATGTGGAGTGTGGCGGACAACTATCTAGATTTGGCAGCGAGTGCTGCTGATGCGACCGAACACTTTCGAGATCAAGAAGATCGCGAAGTGGAAAAGCTTTTCTGGTCGCAGTTTCACAATCCAGAGCGTCCACTACCAGTGGACGATCGTCTGGCTCAATGCGCCGAACTGAATAGGTTGTCTAGACTCGCCATGAAGTGCGTCATGAGTCACCTGTGGCCGGGGAAATCGGAGCCGAAGAGTTATTTCAGCTTGGTGCAGCAGTTCCTTAGTGCGGTGCCGCGTATTAATGCAATTAAGAGGTCAGCATGCATAGAGGGTGCGCGAATGGCTCTTGCCCGTGTCAAGACATACTGGGCGGAAATGGAGACCACAGCTGTTGCATCCCAAGATTCGGACAGAAGCCGAGTACCTGCCGAGCACTATTTTCAGGAAGTTCTGCAAGGCACTCGTGTAATAGAGTCACAGTGCTCGAAGGATGCTATGTTCAAATAGCATGTGCAATTGTAAAACGGTAGTTTGATAAATTGTAGGAACTTTTTATACTTGTGCCTGCAAGTATTGTAACACCTCCTGTGCGGCCGTTTAAAATATATAGAATCTGAAACATGGCAGTCGTTGGCTTCAGCCCCACGCAGATAATGCGGGGGTGTTCGCAAAAGGCACATTTTCACACTTGATCCAACGTCTTGGTCCTACAAAGGAGGTGATAGCGCAGTGAACTAGGCCGTAAAGCATGGTGCACTAAACTATTAAGTAGTCATCATACCGAGCTTTGTCAAATGTTCATAACGTGTGCATCTGCTCCTACAATAGGTTTGTCACTTAGCGGTGCAACAAGGAAATTCTTCTGTGCAGCAATGAGGATAATCCTCAGATCACGGACCAAGTCCGCATCATTGCTACATCATCTTTCAACTTATTTTCTCTAGGAACATATCAAAAATAAACTGGAAGCTACATCGCAAGCTATTGATCTACAACATAGATATGCAAATACTATCAGGACTAAGTTCATGATAAATTAAAGTTCAATTAATCATATTACTTAAGAACTCCCACTTAGATAGACATCCCTCGAGTCATCTAAATGATCACGTGATCCATATCAACTAAACCATGTCCGATCATCACGTGAGACGGAGTAGCTTTCAATGGTGAACATCACTATGTTGATCATATCTACTATATGATTCACGCTCCACCTTTCGGTCTCAGTGTTCGGAAGCCATATCTGCATATGCTAGGCTCGTCAAGTTTAACCCGAGTATTCTGCGTGTGCAAAACTGGCTTGCACCCCTTGTATGTGAACATAGAGCTTATCACACCCGATCATCACGTGGTGTCTCGGCACGAAGAACTGTATCAACGCTGCATACTCAGGGAGAACACTTATACCTTGAACTTTAGTGAGGGATCATCTTATAATGCTACCGCCGTACTAAGAAAAATAAGATGCATAAAGGATAAAAATCACATGCAATCAAAATAAGTGATATGATATGGCCATCATCATCTTGTGCCTTTGATCTCCATCTCCAAAGCACCGTCATGATCACCATCGTCACCGACTTGACACCTTGATCTCAATCGAAGCATCATTGTCGTCTCGCCAACTATTGCTTCTACGACTATCGCTGCCGCTTAGTAATAAAGTAAAGCAATTACATGGCGATTGTATTTCATACAATAAAGCGATAACCATATGGCTCCTGCCAGTTGCCGATAACTGTTACAAAACATGATCATCTCATACAACAATTTATATCATCACGTCTTGACCATATCACATCACAACATGCCCTGCAAAAATAAGTTAGACGTCCTCTACTTCGTTGTTGCAAGTTTTACGTGGCTGCTACGGGCTTCTAGCAAGAACCGTTCTTACCTATGCATCAAAACCACAATGATTTTTTCGTCAAGTGTGCTGTTTTAACCATCAACAAGGACCGGACATAGTCAAACTTGATTCAACTAAAGTTGGAGAAACAGACACCCACTATCCACTTGTGTGCGAAGCACGGCGGTAGAACCAGTCTCATGAACGTGGTCATGTAATGTCGGTCTGGGCCGCTTCATCCAACAATACCGCCGAATCAAAGTATGACATGCTCGTAAGCAGTATGATTATTTTCGCCCACAACTCTTTGTGTTCTACTCGTGCATATTACATCTACGCATAGACCTGGCTCGGATGCCACTGTTGGGGAACGTAGTATTTCAAACTTTTTGCCTACGCACACGCAAGATCCATCTAGGTGATGCATAGCAACGAGTGGGGAAAGTGTGTCCACGTACCCTCATAGACCGAAAGCGGAAGCGTTTAATAACGCGGTTGATGTAGTTGAACGTCTTCGCGATCCAACCGATCCAAGTACCGAACGCACGGCACCTCCATGATCTGCACACGTTCAGCTCGGTGACGTCCTCGTACTCTTGATCCAACTGAGGTCGAGGGAGAGTTTCGTCAGCACGACGGCGTGGTGACGGTGATGATGAAGTTGCCGACACAGGGCTTTGCCTAAGCTCTACAACGATATGACCGAGGTGGAAATCTGTGGAGGGGGGCACCGCACAAGGCTAAGACAACTGTCAACTTGTGTGTCTATGGGGTGCCCCCTCCCCCGTATATAAAGGAGTGGAGGAGGGGACAGCCGACCCTCTCTATGGCGCGCCCCAAGGGGGATTCCTACTCCTAGTAGGAGTAGGTTTCCCCCTTTCCCTAGTTGGAGTAGGAGAAGAAGGGAAGGAGGAGGAGGGGAGAAGGAAGGAGTGGGGCGCCGCCCCCTCCGAGTCCAGTTCGGACCAGCCCATGGGGGCGTCGCGACCACCCCTTGAGGCCCTTCTCTCCTTTCCCGTATGGCCCATTAAGGCCCACTACTTCCCCGGCGAATTCCCGTAACTCTCCGATACTATGAAAAATACCCGAACCACTTAGAACCTTTCCGATGTCCGAATATAGCCTTCCAATATATCAATCTTTACGTCTCGAACATTTCGAGACTCCTCGTCAAGTCCGTGATCTCATTCAGGACTCCGAACAATCTTCGGTCATCAAATCACATAACTCATAATACAAATCGTCATCGAACGTTAAGCGTGCAGACCCTATGGGTTCGGGAACTATGTAGACATGACCGAGACACATCTCCTGTCAATAACCAATAGCGGAACCTGGATGCTCATATTGGCTCCTACATATTCTACGAAGATCTTTATCGGTCAAACCGCATAACAACATACGTTGTTCCCTTTGTCATCGGTATGTTACTTGCCCGAGATTCGATCGCCGATATCATCATACCTAGTTCAATCTCGTTATCGGCAAGTCTCTTTACTCGTTCCGTAATGCATCATCCCGCAACTAACTCATTAGTCACATTGCTTGCAAGGCTTATAGTGATGAGCATTACCGAGAGGGACCAGAGATACCTCTCCGATACATGGAGTGACAAATCCTAATCTCGATCTATGCCAACCCAACAAACACCATCAGAGACACCTGTAGAGCATCTTTATAATCACGCAGTTACGTTGTGACATTTGATAGCACACAAGGTGTTCCTCCGGTATTCGGGAGTTGCATAATCTCATAGTCAGAGGAACATGTATAAGTCATGATGAAAGCAATAGCAATAAAACTAAACGATCATTAATGCTAAGCTAACGGATGGGTCTTGCCCATCACATCATTCTCTAATGATGTGATCCCATTCATTGATAATCCCCAAGTGCAGGGAATCATCATAGCAATTTCCAAAGGTGGAAGTGATAAATATGGAGTTCGAACCCACAAGGAGCTAAAGGTAAGATCAATATTCTCTCAAGCCCTATCTGCCACTGATACGACTCTACGTGCACCGAACTTTTGCTTCCAACTAGAAACAAGAAATAAAACTATGTTGTGGGTATGAACAGGATAACTTTGCATGGTATCGGAGAACTAAATTATAAAAGTACGTGCTGTTATCATAAAGTTGGAATATATTACTAAATAATATAAATAGCGAGTGTGGAATAATGATGGATCGGTGTGCGGAATTGTCCTAGGCAATTGTTAACAAGACCGGCAGTCGTCATTGCAATTTCATATGAGGGAGAGGCAGAAGCTAACATAATTTCTCACTTGGATCATATGCACTTACGATTGGAACTCTAGCAAGCATCCGCAACTACTAAAGATCATTAAGGTAAAACCTAACCATAGCATTGAAGCATCAAATCCTCTTTATTCCCATACGCAACAACACCCTTACTCGGGTTTGTATTTCAGTCACTCACCAACCCACTATAAGCGAATCATGAACGCATTGCAACACCCTACAGCGGGAATCCCTCACGCTTGCGCGACACGGAGGGCACCATAGGACAGCACCAAAATAAAACATACAACTCATACCAATCTAGACCATCAATCAACCCAAAGACAAAGGATATTTACATCATAGCATGGCAACACATCATTTGATCATAATATGTGGCATAAAGCACCATGTTCAAGTAGGGATTACAGCGGGGTGCGGGAGAGAGGATCGCGTAAAAGAGATGAGGATGGTGATGATGGTGGTGATGTTGATGAAGACGATCACCGCGGCGATGATGGCCCCTCCGGGATCCTCCTCCATGGCCTCCGGAGATGACGGCGCCCTCCGGCAGGGTGCTAGAGAGGGCCTAGATTGATTTCTCGTGGCTACAGAGGCTTGCGACGGCGGAACTTCTGATCTAGGTTTCTTTCTAGAAGTTTAGGTATATATGAGAGGTGTTGGCGTCGAGAACAAGTCAGGGGGTCTCCGGGCTGTCGACGAGGCAGGGAGGCGTGCTCAGGGGGGTGGGCGCGCCCCCCACCATCGTGAGCAGCCCGAGACTCTTCTGGCCCAAATCTTTGACTCCGTGGCCTTATTCTGGTCTAAAAATAAGCTCCATCAAGTTTCAGGTCAATTGGACTCCGTTTGATTTTCGTTTCCTGCGATACTCTAAAATAAGGAGAAAACAGAAACTGACACTGGGCTCTAGGTTAATAGGTTAGTCCCAAAAACCATATAAAATAGCATATAAATGCATATAAAGCATCCAAGGTTGATAATATAATAGCATGAATACTTCATAAATTATAGATACATTGGAGACGTATCAGCATCCCCGAGCTTAATTCCTGCTCGTCCTCGAGTAGGTAAATGATAAAAGAAATAATTTATGAAGTGTGAATGCTAGCAAGTGCACAAGTTTAATCAATGATAATTTCACTCACTTTTTCTAGCATCAATATATGTCATAACAGTAGCTCATCTTATAAAACTTTTCATGATCAAGTAACAAGCTATTCATATGTTAAAGTATAGATCATAAACTTTCTTGAAAACTAACAAACAGTGCTCTTAGTCATCAAAAAATTGCAATTCATCTTATTTTCAGGAAGGGTCTATGTCAGAGCTTTGATTCAGCAAACTCCACATACTCAACTATCATTTAATCTTTCACAATTGCTAACACTCACATGATATTTATGGGTTCAAGGTTTTAATCGGACATAGAGAAAGATAGGGGCTTATAGTTTCGCCTCCCAGTCTTTTACCTCAAGGGTAATGTCAACAATAATAGTTCATGATAACTTACATCCAATTGGATATATATATCAAGATCTTTCCAACACAATGTGCTTGCCAAAGGATAAAATGTAAAAAGGAAAGGTGAAGATCACCATGACTCTTGCTTAAGGTAGAAGATAAAAGTAAAAGATAGGCCCTTCGCAGAGGGAAGCAGAGGTTATTATGTGATTTTAAGGTTGGATGCACAAAATCTTAATGCAAAAGAATGTCACTTTATATTGCCACTTGTGATAGGGACCTATATTATGCAATCCGTCGCTTTTATTGCTTCCATATCACAAGATCGTATAAAGCTTATTTTCTCCACACTAATAGATCATACATATTTAGAAAGCAATTTTTATTGCATGTACCGATGACAACTTACTTGAAGGATCTTACTCAATCCATATGTAGGTATGGTGGACTGCTACCTCTTGAGCACTGCGTTGGATTTCCCCGAAGAGGAGAGGATGATGCAGCAAAGTAGCGTAAGTATTTCCCTCAGTTTTTGAGAACCAAGGTATCAATCCAGTAGGAGGCCACGCGCGAGTCCCTCGTACCTACACAAAGCGAATAACTCCTCGCAACCAACGCGATTAGGGGTTGTCAATCCCTTCACGGTCACTTACGAGAGTGAGATCTGATAGAGATGATAGATAATATTTTTGGTATATTTGATATATAGAAGCAAGGCAAAATAAAAGGAAAAAGTAAAAGCAAAGAAATAATAAAGTGATTGGAGATTGATATGATGAGAATAGACCCGGGGACCATAGATTTCACTAATGGCTTCTCTCAAGAGCATAAGTATTTCTACGGTGGGTGAACAAATTACTGTTGAGCAATTGACAGAATTAAGCATAGTTATGAGAATATGTAGGTATGATCATGTATATAGGCATCACGTTAGAGACAAGTAGACCGACTCCTGCCTGCATCTACTACTATTACTCCACTCAACGACCGCTATCCAGCATGCATCTAGAGTATTAAGTTAATGAAAACAGAGTAATGCCTTAAGCAAGATGACATGATGTAGAGGGATAAATTCATGCAATATGATATAAACCCCATCTTGTTATCCTCGATGGCGACAATACAATACGTGCCTTGCTGCCCCTACTGTCACTGGGAAAGGACACCGCAAGATTGAACCCAAAGCTAAGCACTTCTCCCATTGCAAGAAGAACCAATCTAGTAGGCCAAACCAAACTGATAATTCGAAGAGACTTGCAAAGATAACCAATCATACATAAAATAATTCAGAGGAGATTCAATTGTTGTTCATAGATAATCTTGATCATAAACCCCCAATTCATCGGTCTCAACAAACACACCGCAAAAAGAAGATTACATCGAATAGATCTCCACGAGAGAGGGGGAGAACATTGTATTGAGATCCAAAAAGAGAGAAGAAGCCATCTAGTTGCTAACCATGGACCCGAAGGTCTGAGGTAAACTACTCACACTTCATCGGAGGGGCTATGGTGTTGATGTAGAAGCCCTCCGTGGAGGATTCCTGTTCCGGCGGAGCTCCGGAACAGGCCCCAATATGGGATCTCGTGGATACAGAAAGTTGCGGCGGTGGAATTAGGTTTTTGGCTCCGTATCTGATCGTTTGGGGGTACGTAGGTATATATAGGAGGAAGGAGTACGTCGGTGGAGCTTCAAGGGGCCCACGAGGCAGGGGGCGCGCCCTAGGGGGGCGCTCTCCACCCTCGTGACCGCCTCGTGGCTTTCTTGATGGAGGGTCCAAGTCTCCTGGATCTTATCTGATGAGCAAATCACGTTCCCGAAGGTTTCATTCCGTTTGGACTCCGTTTGATATTCCGTTTCTTCGAAACACTGAAATGGGCAAAAAATAGCAATTCTGGGCTGGGCCTCCGGTTAATAGGTTAGTCCCAAAAATAATATAAAGTGGAAAATAAAGCCCAATATGGTCCAAAACAGTAGATAATATAGCATGGAGCAATCAAAAATTATAGATACGTTGGAGACGTATCATGGACTCTCATGGCAAAACTCATTTAAAGGGATGTTTGGAAGCACAAGTAGTATATCTACTTGGTGCAAAGAATTTGGCTAGCATGAGAGGGAAAGGCAAGCTCAGCATGTTGTATGATCCATGAAAATATACTTTATTTCGGATATATGAAAACATAACCCATTAAGTTGTCTTCCTTGTCCAAAATCAACCTTTTATCATGTCATATTTTCATGAGTGCTCACAATTACAAAATATGTCCAAGATAGTATATTTATATGTGAAATCTCTCTTCCTTCAATATTATTTCATGAATTGTTCAAGTGACCAATTCTATGTTTGCTAACTTTCAATGAGTTTACTACCTATACTTATTATGTGTGAAGTCATTACTCCCCATGTTATAAGCATATGAAACATATATAAATTCAGATTTATGACATTCAATTCATTCAACCATTTACTCATAGGATATACGTGAAGCACATGAGTAAATGACAAACTACTCCAAAAGATATAAGTGAAGAACACTGAGTAGTCAAATAATTAACTAGCCATGGGAGAATTCTTTTTCTTTCAATAATTCAGATCCAATGATTTTATTCAAACAGCAAGTAAAATTGAAAATACGCTCCAAGAAAAACACATACCATGTGACGAATAAAAATATAGCTCCGAGTAAGGTATACCGATAGTTTTGAAGACGAAAGAGGGGATGCCTTCTGGGGCATCCCCAAGCTTAGGCGCTTGAGTCTTCCTTGAATATTACCTTGGGGTGCCTTGGTCATCCCCAAGCTTAGGGTCTTTCCACTCCTTATTCTCCTCATATCGATATCTCACCCAAAGCTTGAAAACTTCAATCACACAAAACTTAACGAAACTTCATGAGATAGGTTAGTATGATAAAGAGTAAACCATTCACTTTGGTACTGTCAAAGACAAGGTTCATAATTGTTCCCACATAATGTCTACTGTACCATATCATTTCTACCATTTATATTGAGAAATATAAGCCATAGAAACTAGAAAACAAGCAAATTATGCAATGAAAACAGAATCTGTCAGAAACAGAACAGTTTGTAATGATCTGAACAGAAACCATACTTCTGCTACTCCAAAAATTATTAAATAAATTTTTGGACGTGAGGAATTTGTCTATTAATCTTCTGCAAAAAGAATCAACTCAAAATCACTCTTCTGTAAAAAATGGTAGCTAATCTCGTGAGTGCAAAGTTTCTGTTTTTTACAGCAAGATCACATTAACTTTCACCCAAATCTTCCCAAAGGTCTTACTTGGCACTTTATTGAAACAAAAGCTATAAAACATGATTACTACAGTATCTTAATCATTTAAACACACAAAAACAGTAAGGGTAAATATTGGGTTGTCTCCCAACAAGCGCTTTTCTTTAGTGCCTTTTAGCTAGGCATGATGATTTCAATGATGCTCACATAAAAGATAAGAATTGAGGCATAAAGAGAGCATCATGAAGAATATGACTATCACATTTAAATATAACCCACTTCCTATGCCTAGGGATTTTGTGAGTACATAATTTATAGGAACAAGAATCAACTAGCATAGGAAGGCAATACAAGTATATAAAAACTTTAAGCACATAGAGAGGAAACTTGGTATTATTGCTACTCCTACAAGCATATATTCCTCCCTCATAATAATTTAAAGTAGCATCATGAATGAATTCAACAATATAACCATCACATAAAGCATTCTTTTCATGATCTACAATCATAGAGAATTTTCTACTCTCCACATAAGCAAAATTCTTCTCATTCGGAATAGCGGGGTCACTAATTCCTAAAGTTGATACTCTTCCAAACCCGCTTTAGATGGTAGTATTATACATACCCCAAAATATATAAGTGAAGCACACGAAGCATTCTATAAAACCATACTCAAAAGATTTAAGTGAAGCGCAAAGAGCATTCTATAAGGTCATACTCAAAAGATATAAGTGAATCACATGGATCATTCTATAAATAGATGAAGAGATATATCATACTAGCATGGTTCTTAAATAAAAAGGAAAACACAAGGGACACAAAGCATGTGAACAAAACAAAAACCAAGGTATTCCGATAATTGTTGAAGAAAAAAGATGGGATGCCAACCGGGGCATCCCCAAGCTTAGATGCTTGAGTATCCTTTGAAATATTTACTTGGGGTGCCTTGGCAATCCCCAATCTTGAACTCTTGCCTCTCTTTATTCTTCTCATATTGATAGCTCCTCGATCTTCGAACACTTCATCCACACAAAACTTTAACAAAAACTTTGTGAGATCTGTTAGTATAATAAAGCAAATCACTACCTTTAGGTGCTATTTCAAACTCATTCCAATTTCATATTAGAACTATATATATATTGTATTCCAACTTCACCATGGTTCATACCTCCCGATACTACCCATAGATTCATCAAAATAAGCGATCAACACATAGAAAAACAGAATCTGTCTAAAACAGGAAAGTCTGTAGTAAACTGGAGGTTTAGTAAACTTATGTAACTCCAAAAATTATGAAATAAATTTGAAAATTTGACAATTTGTACATAAGTAATGTGAAAAAAGTTCAGACCCATTTGACTTTCCAGTAAAAAATGTAAAATCACGCGCTACAGCCAAAGTTTCTGTTTTTGTTCTGCACATAGTAAACAAGCAATCTAACCATCCTAAAACCAAAGCTTGGCACATTATTTTTATAATACAATGGATATACACAAGGGGATAATTATTTACAGAGAAACTTCCATGAAAAATTCTACATTGTTTCCTTGAGCATGAACACGAGTGCTCAAGGTCGACCCTCACTTCTTCAATGCATAACTTTCAAATCACTTCTCTTTTTGAAAAACTTTTTAGGCATGAGAGGCAAGTAAATTGATTTTTGTATTTTCATTCTTTTAATTTTTTTGTATGTTTCACCCACAACTAAACAGAAAAAAAAAGTAAAAACAAAATCTACTTAATGAAGAAAGAAACAAGCACACACGAGAATATCAACCCCACGCTATTGCTCCCCGGCAACGGCGCCAGAAAAGAGCTTGATAATCCCCAAGTGCAGGGAATCATCGTAGCAATTTCCAAAGGTGGAAGTGATAAGTATGGAGTGTCGAACCCACAAGGAGCTAAAGGTAAGATCAATATTCTCTCAAGCCCTATCTGCCACTGGTACGACTCTACGTGCACCGAACGTTTGCTTCCAACTAGAAACAAGAAATAAAACTACGTTGTGGGTATGGAGAGGATAACTTTGCATGGTATCGGAGAGCTAAAATATAAAAGTAGGTGCTGTTATCATAAAGTTAGAATATATTACTAAATAATATAAATAGCGAGTGTGGAATAATGATGGATCGGTGTGCGGAATTGTCCTAGGCAATTGTTAACAAGACTGGTAGTCGTCATTGCAATTTCATATGAGGGAGAGGCATAAGCTAACATACTTTCTCTACTTGGATCATATGCACTTATGATTGGAACTCTAGCAAGTATCCACAACTACTAAAGATCATTAAGGTAAAACCCAACCATAGCATTAAAGCATCAAGTACTCTTTATTCCCATACGCAACAACCCCCTTACTCGGATTTGTGTTTCAGTCACTCACCAACCCACTATAAGCGAATCACGAACGTATTGCAACACCCTACAGCGGGAATCCCTCACGCTTGTGCTACACGGAGGGCATCATAGGACAACACCAAAATAAAACATAGAACTCGTACCAATATAGATCATCAATCAACCCAAAGACAAAGGATATCTACTCAAAACATCATAGGATGGCAACACATCATTGGATTATAATATGTGGCATAAAGCACCATGTTCAAGTAGGGATTAGAGCGGGGTGCGGGAGAGTGGACCGCGTAAAAGAGATGAGGATGGTGATGATGGTGGTGATGTTGATGAAGACGATCGCCGCGGCAATGATGGCCCCTCTGGGATCCTCCTCCATGGCCTCTGTGATGATGGCCCCCTCCAGCAGGGTGCCAAAGAGGGCCTAGATTTATTTCTCGTGGCTACAGAGGCTTGCGGTGGCGGAACTTACAATCTAGGTTTCTTTCTGGAAGTTCTGGTATATATGAGAGGTGTTGGCGTCGAGAACAAGTCAAGGGGTCTCCGGGCTGTCCACGAGGCAGGGAGGCGCGCCTAGGGGGGTGGGCGCGCCCCCCACCCTCGTGGGCAGCCCGGGACTCTTCTAGCCCAACTCTTTGACTCCGTGGCCTTCTTCTGGTCCAAAAATAAGCTCCGTCAAGTTTCAGGTCAATTGGACTCCGTTTGGTTTTCCTTTCCTGCGATACTCTAAAATAAGGAGAAAACAAAAACTGGCACTGGGCTCTAGGTTAATAGGTTAGTCCCAAAAACCATATAAAATAGCATATAAATGCATATAAAACATCCAAGGTTGATAATATAATAACATGAATACTTCATAAATTATAGATACGTTGGAGACGTATCATTCATCAAATGACAACACATGTCTATGGCTAGGAAACTTAACCATCTTTGATTAACGAGCTAGTCAAGTAGAAGCATACTAGTGTATTCACACATGTATCAAGTTTTCGGTTAATACAATTCTAGCATGAATAATAAACATTTATCATGATATAAGGAAATATAAATAACAACTTTATTATTGCCTCTAGGGCATATTTCCTTCAAAATCATCGCGAAGGTTTTATTCCTTTTGGTATTCCTTTTCTGCAAAACTCAAAAACAAGGGGGAAAACAGGATCTGACACTGGGCTCTAGGTTAATAAGTTAGTCCAAAAATAATATAAAATAGCATATTAATGCATATTAACATACAAAACAGATAATATAATAGCATGGAACAATAAAAAATTATAGATACGTTGGAGACGTGTCATGTACCACCGATGGAGTAGCGACTGCGCATAACAATCATGAATCGCATCCAAATTGCAGGGTGCATAGTACTTGTGCTCATAAAACTAAGAATGCACATGTTGCCAAAAAATTCTGCCCTTTTGCTTCATGTCAATAAACCTTACACTTGTGGTCAACCACGCATTGCACAACAATGTATCCTCCCTCACCTAGTACCCCTCCATCGTGCTTGCTTCATGTTTAACATGGAGAAAGTAAAAAACATCTTAATGGCATTTGGACGAACAGTTACACAAGATGGTGTCCACCATGGACGGCATTAGTAGGGGATAGACGATACCTGGGATGCGGCCGGGTCCGTGGTCCAACAGCGCTGAAGTACAAGACGATTGGGTGGAGCAGTGGAGGTGTGGAAGAATTGGGCAACAGCCGAAGTGGTATCAATGTCGTAGCGGTCTTGGTGGGTGTGAATATATAGCAGGGGCAGGGACTGGGTAGGTGGGTGGGAGGGCTGTGGGAGAGATTTTTGGTGGGTCGGGTGCGTTGGAGTTCGAATTGGCAGAGGTCTGGACTCGTCCAAACCATCGACAAGTTTTTTTTAGTTTACGAGACTTCGGACGTGCGGACCGCCTATAGACGTTTAATGCACGACGTTGGATGTCAAAAAGTATTTGAACCACATTGCTCGAATATTTAGGGGTCATTTTAGTGCATGCGTTAGAGTTGCCCTTACGTACAAACCAGTACGAGGGAAATGTGTGTGTTGTCTTTCTAAACAGAACACTCATCAGCGTTAATCATTTCAGAATCCAGACCATGGTGCATCACGCGCCCGAACTTGACAACACAGATCCGAAAGCCAGGACAGATACATCCTGCACACACCACGTAGTTGTTTTAATGCTTGGAAGCATGCTCACCACCATGTCATTTCTTGACTAAGATTTGAGTTTTTGTTTGGTTTAAGGCTAATGATCTATCAATCCGGTACGCTAAAGAGCAATGTTTCGTTTTGTTTGATCCAACATAAATAGCCTCGCTCAATAAAACAAATTTATTCACAAAGGTAACACCCACACTAGTTTCATCCAACAGCAGGATGACAACAACAAGGCGGTGAATAGCAAGACTTGTAGCATAATGGTTCACACAGATACCCAAAACCTCTCCTCCAGACACTAGTGGAAACACTTTCCGATAATTTATCTCAATGGAAGTGATGGTGTCCTAGATAAGGGTGTGCTAACCACGTCGGCTCCGAAAGACGTGGGCCAGGCCGAGTACCCCCAAAATGACTAGCTAGCGGGCCACATTCATCAGGCACTTTGGTGGACTCAAGATGGAATCTTTCGAAGACTTGGCTTTGATGATCCACAAGTATAGGGGATCTATCGTAGTCCTTTCGATAAGTAATAGTGTCGAACCCAATGAGGAGCAGAAGGAAATGACAAGCGGTTTTCAGCAAGGTATTCTCTGCAAGCACTGAAATTATTGGTAACAGATTGTTTTATGATAGGGTAAATTGTAATGGGTAACAAGTAAATATAGTAACTAAGGTGCATAAAGGTGGCCCAATCCTTTTTGTAGCAAAAAGCAAAGCGCTCCCGAGGACACATGAGAATTTTTGTCAAGCTAGTTTTCATCATGCTCATATGATTCGCGTTCGTTACTTTGATAATTTGATATGTGGGTGGACTAGTGCTTGGGTGCTGCCCTTCCTTGGACAAGCCTCCCACTTATGATTAACCCCTCTCGCAAGCATCTGCAACTATGAAAGAAGTACTAAGGTAAACCTAACCATAGCATGAAACATATGGATCCAAATCAGCCCCTTACGAAGCAACACATAAACTAGGGTTTAAGCTTCTGCCACTCTAGCAACCCATCATCTACTTATTACTTCCCAATTCCTTCCCCTGGGCCCAAATAATGGTGAAGTGTCATGTAGTCGACGTTCACATAACACCACTAGAGGAGAGACAATACATCTCATCAAAATATCAAACGAATACCAAATTCACATGATTACTTATAAGAAGACTTCTCCCATGCCCTTAGGAACAAACATAAATACTCACAAAGCATATTCATAATCACAATCAGAGGAGTATTAATTATCATTAAGGATCTGAACATATAATCTTCCACCGGATAAATCAACTAGCATCAACTACAAGGAGTAATCAACACAACTAGCAACCCACATGTACCAATATGAGGTTTTGAGACAAAGATCGGGTACAAGAGATGAACTATGGTTTGAGAGGAGATGGTGCTGGTGAATATGTTGATGGAGATTGACCCCCTCTCAATGAGAGGATCGATGGTGATGACGATGGCGATGATTTCCCCCTCCCGGAGGGATATTTCCCCGGCAGAACAGCTCCGTCGGAGCCCTAGATTGGTTCTGCGCAGGTTCCGCCTCAAGACAGCGGCGCTTCGTCTCGAAAGCTTCTTTTTGATTTTTTCAGGGTAAAAGACACCATATAGCCAAAGATGGGCACCAGAGGCCTGCTAGGGGGCCCACAAGGTCGGGGGGCGCCCTCCACCCTTGTGGCTGGCTGGTGGCTCCCCTCTAGTACTTTCTTCGCCCAATATTTTTATTTATTCCAAAAACATGCTCTGTGAAGTTTTTGGACTTTTGGAGTTGTGCAGAATAGGTCTCTAATATTTGCTCATTTTCCATCCCAGAATTCCAGCTGTCGACATTCTCCCTCTTCATGTAACCCTTGTAAAATAAGAGAGAATAGGCATAAGTATTGTGATATAGTGTGTAACAACAGCTCATAATGCATTAAATATCAATATAAAAGCATGATGCAAAATGGAAGTATCAGGCTTATACTTTCAAGAAAAAAAATACAATCTTCGGCATGTTTATCCTCAGGTGTAGCTGACCTATATGTAACCTAGGTAATCCCGGTGTTTAGACCATAGAGGCTAACTCATTCATACACGATCTCGGGGTAGATCAACCTGTACTTTGTACCCCATCCACAATCAATACAAGCAAAGCAGGATGTAGGGCTTTACATCTTTGAGTGGGCCTAAACCTGGGTAAACATCGTGTTGCCCTTTCTATTACCATGGTGCCAAGATTACCAGCTCGAGACCCCCTACCCGAGATCTGTCGGATTTGACTCTGTCATGCAGTACAAATCATCTATTTAATAAATTGATAGATGTGCTAACAACATATATTCATTTGTTACCTGATTCAAACATATAGGTTCCTCATGGGAATACCAATTTTGAATCCAAAATAAGAATGCAACATGTATTGTGTAAACTGAGTAAGTCGCTACATGATTACAATAGCCGAAATAAATTTTATACAATCGACTTAGTAAGTCCTTATATGAAATGATTACTCCAACGATGATGATTATTCATACGGGTTCATCAAGAAATCCTCATTAGGTTACCACATCATATAAGTGTATGTTGATGATTATAACATTACCGACAACACACAAGATATTGATGAAGGACGTGATCGTCTAAAGACGGAATTTGAGATGAAGGATGTAAGTCAAAACAATTTTTGCTTTAGCTACAATTGAAGCGCATTCACTCATGTATTATGGTAAGTTGTCTATATATATAATATATTGGAGGAATTCATTATGGAAAAAAGTCTTATCCATCTATCACTTTCATGGTTGTTCAATCTCTAACATAGAAAGATCCTTTACACCATGAGAAGATGGAAATATGATATTGGGACCCAAGATTCCATATTCTCGTGCCATTGGATCCACCAAACACAAATTGTCCAGGACACAAGAATATCTTTCAATCTCTCTATACCATCAAACATCTTGTCTCAGTCTTATAATTTCAGAGAAATCTAGACACCAATATCATCAGATTACCACTGTCAGATCGTGTTTCTCTTTGGTGTGGTATCCATCATATGAAAGTTTTCAAAGCAGACCTTAGTGGCTACATCCATCAATATTTATGAAGTATGGTACATCACTTGTATTCTTGTAGCTTCATAGAATGATGAATCACATACATCGATTATGTTGAATTGGTTCCACTGAACAATCAACCAATATCTAGAATATAATGTTTCCTGTGTTGCTCGGATGCAAACCGGTTATATAAGAAGCAATATCACTAAGCGTATTGCCCCAAAATTGCAAGGATCAAGGGGAGTTTCTTCCGTAAATATAACATATTCAAACATTATGTTACACTCCTTTTCCCTATGCGAGTTACTCTCAAGGTTCTCATCAAGGTTTTTAATGAGGTAATATTAACACAAGAATATATGGCATACACCCTATTTTCCCCACCAGGGTTTTCTAACTGATGTATACAAGGCATATTAATTTTCCTCTAAAGTTACCAATGAGTTTTGTCCTTTGAGGTTTTCTCATATGAGTAATCAAAGAGACAATTACCATCATATGTCATATCATTTTCTCTTCATTTTTCCCATAGGGTTTGAAAGGATTTTTCAATAGCATATCAGATCACACACTTTTCCCTTATGAGTTTTCTCTCCAATTTTCCCATAAAATGTTTTCAATAAGGCGATATATGCGGTGCTTTAAATTTTTATCTGTTGTTTCTTAAAGAAAGTATACAAAGCATATTTGTGCTCTCCAAACTCATCATCGAGTTATCTTCTGCTTGAAACTTTATTCTCATACGAGTCATCAAGGAGACAATAATCATTATTGACCCGTGTGGTACCCACACCTTTTTTGCCCCGTTGCATACTTGTCCTAGGTCAGCCTGGTTTAGCTAATGCAGTCAAAAACTAACATCTGCATGTTGATTGGTTGCCTGCATCCCTCCAGCCTGCATGCGACGAAATGAAAGGCAACCTATTTGGTTGCAGGCTTGTTTCGGGGGAAACACAATCCGGTTGTTTGCTTACATGCAACACAATTGTTTGGTAACCTCGAGGCACACATAGATAGAATAAGAACAAACTAGAGCATGCAAAACAGCCCAGAGACACACATAATAGTCTTAACCAGCATAAGAGCAAGTTTAACATAGTACAATAAGTTTTTAACCAAACTAGCACCACATAATAGTCTTAAAACCAAACCAGGAAACATGCAACAAGAGCTCTCTAGAAATTCACGGTGATGGCGTCATCGTGCTTCTTGCACTTGGTGAGCACCTCCACACCGTCGTCGCTGAAGACGATCACCTTCAGGGTGTCCGGAGTCAGCAACTTGAAGGTCACCATGTACCCAATCCTGATCTGGTGAATGACAGTGAAGGGGGACCAACCATGTCATTGATCACCAGACCGTGCCCCTCCATGTGCAGTCCGTGTTTGTCTTCAGATTGAACTCCTGAGGGACTACGGGAAGTGTTTTGTGAAGTCTAGAGGCATAGGCAGGCACTACAGCTTCGGGGCAAGGATCACCTTGCAGAAGTGTGTTGGACCTGCCTCCTCATGGTAGTGGATGGAGTTCTTCCACTTGGCGCTGGGGGGATCCTTTTGGTTATATCTTGATCAAGTAGAATAAAAGTTTTTAGTATGATGTAAATTTGAGTTTTGCTTTGTGTTCCCTCTATGTAACCGAGTCCGTGAGTTATATAATAACGAGTAGTTTTGAGTTGAGGGATTTTCCTTCTTGCTATGATCTTGAGGGAATAAGAAAAAGAGAGGATAAAAGAAGTAAAAAGATTATATAATTATCTTATGGGAAGTGATGACTTCACATATAAAGAGTATGATGCATAAAATTTGTTGGGAGTTGGCAAACATAGTTTTGGTCATTGTTGCAATTAATAGGAAATGATAAAAAAAGAGAGGTTTCACATATAAATATATTATCTTGGACATCTTTTGTGATTGTGAGCACTCATTAAAATATGACATGCTAAAAAGTTGATGTTGGACAAGGAAGACAACATAATGGATTATGTTTTCTTATATTCGAATAGAAATTATATTATCATGGATCCTCCAACTTGTTGAGCTTGCTTTATGATAGTCAAATCTTTTGCACCAAGTAGAGATACTACTTGTGCATCCAAACATCCTTTAAACCAGTTTTTCCATGAGAGTCCATCATACCTACCTATGGATTGAGTAAGATCCTTCAAGTAAGTTGTCATCGGTGCAAGCAATAAAAATTGCTCTCTAAATATTTATGATCTTTTAGTGTGAAGAAAAAAAGCTTTATACGAACTTGTGATATGGAAAAAATAAAAGCGATGGACTGCATAATAAATTTCTTTATCACAAGCGGCAATATAAAGTGACGTTCTTTTGCATTAAGATTTTGTGCATCCAACCATAAAAGCGCATGACAACCTCTGCTTCCCTCTGCGAAGGGCCTATCTTTTACTTTTACCTTCTACCTCTATACAAGAGTCATGGTGGTCTTAACCTTTGTTTTTTATATTTATTTTCTTTTTGGCAAGCACTATGTGTTGGAGAAAGATCCAGATATATATATCTACTCGGATGTAGGCTATCATAAAGTATTATTGTTGACATTACCCTTGATGTAAAATGTTGGGCGGTGAAACTATGAGCGCCTATATTTCTCTGTGTCCGGTTAAGGCTTCGAACTCATAAGTATCGCGTGAGTGTTAGCAATTGTGAAAGACTAAGAGATAGTTGAGTATGTGGACATGCTATACAAAATCTCTTACATTGACTCTTTCCGATATTATGATAAATTGCAATTGCTTCAATGATTGAGATCATAGTTTGTTGGTTTTCAATAGAGTTTCCGATTCATACTTTACCTTGTGAATGAATTGTTACTTTAGCATAAGAAATTATATGTCATTATATGTTGTTGTTCTAAAGATGATCATGATACCATCATGTCTGTATTTTAATTTATCGACACCTCTATCTCTAAACATGTGGACATGATTATCAATTTCGGCTTCCGCTTGAGGGTAAGCGAGGTCTAAGCTTGGGGGAGTTGATACGTCCATTTTGCATCATGCTTTTATATTGATATTTATTACATTATGGGCTATTATTACACATTATGGTACAATACTTATGCCTTTTCTCTCTTATTTCACAAAGGTTTACATGAAGAGGGAGAATGCCGGCAGCTGGAATTCTGGACTGGAAAAGGAGCAAATCTGAGAGACCTATTCTGCACAACTCCAAAAGTCCTGGAAATTTATGGAGAATTATTTTGGATTATATAAAAAATATTGGGCGAAGAAAATACTAGAGGAGACCCACCAGGTGGCCACAAGACCGGGGGCGTGCCCCTATGGCTTGTGGACCCCCTGGCAGGCCTCAGATGTCCATCTTCTGTTATATGAAGGGTTTTGACCTGGAAAAAATCAAGAGGAAGCTTTCGGGATGAAGAGCCGCCGTCTCGAGGCGGAACCTGGGCAAAAGTAATCTAGGGCTCTGGCGGAGTTGTTCTGCTGGGGAAACTTCCCTCCCAGAGGGGGAAATCACCGTCATCGTCATCACCAACGATCCTCTCATCGAGAGGGGGTCAATCTCCATCACATCTTCACCAGCACCATATCCTCTCAAACCCTAGTTCATCTCTTGTATCCGATCTTTGTCTCAAAACCTCAGATTGGTACCTGTGGGTTGCTGGTAGTTTTGATTACTCCTTGTAGTTGATGCTAGTTGGTTTATTTGGTGGAAGATCATATGTTCAGATCCTTAATGATAATTAATACTCCTTTGATTATGAACATGAATATGCTTTGTGAGTAGTTACATTTTTTCCCGAGGACATGGGAGAAGTCTTGTTATAAGTAATCATGTGAATTTGGTATTCGTTCGATATTTTGATGAGATGTATGTTATCTTTCCTCTAGTGGTGTTATGTGAACGTCGACTACATGACACTTCACCATGATTTGGGCCTAGGGGAAGGCATTGGAAAGTAATAAGTAGATGATGAGTTGCCAGACTGACAGAAGATTAAACCCTAGTTTATGCGTTGCTTCGTAAGGAGCTGATTTGGATCCATAAGTTTCATGCTATGGTTAGATTTATCTTAATTCTTATTTCATAGTTGCAGATTCTTGCGAGAGGGGTTAATCATAAGTGGGAGGCTTGTCCAAGTAAGAACAACACACAAGAGTCGGTCCACCCACATATCAAATTATCAAACTAACGAACGTGAATCATATGAGCATGATGAAAACTAGCTTGATAACAATTCCCATGTGTCCTCACGAGCGCTTTGCTTTATATAAGAGTTCATTCAGGTTTCTCCTTTGCTGCAAAAAGAATTGGGCCACCTTGTTGCATCTTAGTTACTTTTGTTACTTGTTACTCGTTACGAATTATCTCATCACACAACTATCTGTTACCGATAATTTCAGTGCTTAGAGAATACCTTGCTAAAAACCGCTTGTCATTTCTTTTTTCTTCTTGTTGGGTTCGACACTCTTACTTATCGAAAGGACTATGATAGATCCCCTATACTTGTAGGTCATCACTATGATGAATCAGGTGCACAAATCCAAATCCCCCAGCCCCTTTGTATTCAATCCCCTCCGTGACGCTCGAATCATGTCCGCAAATCCAATCTAACACGAAACAAATGTAGTGAATCTAGATAGATGGTAAGGGCTTACCGCAATTTCCGATGTCGTAACGGTGCACTGGTGAATCCAGTGCTCACCGCCGCCTAGGGTCGCCTTGCAATCCGTTGCTCCGGTGCTCGCCGCCGCTGGTGTGAGAGTGCGAAGAGGGGAGAGAGAGCAGTGAGGGAAGGAAGGTAAGGGTACGTTATGTTGCGGCTCCGGTAAACAACGCGATGCCTGGAGGCCGCCTCCACGCATGCAACTGCCCACGCACACGTGCCCCAGGTTGCATAGCTCGGGTCTGGATGTGAAAAAACACCGATTCGGCCGCTTCCCCAGAGCCAGGCCCAAAGATACTTTTAGATTTGTGCGGGTCAGCTTTTGCATGCGAACCAACCAACCAAACAAGCCTAGTTTTTCCCGCGCGGGCCTTGCCGAGCTTAATGCGAGCAACCAAACACGTCATATATGTGCAACATTTTTTAATTATTATTTTATTGGATTTAAGGAAGTTTTAGCAACATATGCACTGTTCTCCTCATATTTTTTTCTACAGGGGTTTTGGACAAATCTCAAAGTTATACAAAGGACTTCTCAAGATGGAAGATGAATATACAAGAAATCTTCAACGATGCTCAAGAAGTCTTCAATGTTGTTTAAGAAGCGACATTATACAAGAGAAGGAAGAGTGTTAGGAATATATTAGCACGTGTCTATTATTAATTTGCACATGCTAATTAACGAACCATCACTGATAATGTGGAATTATTCTGTTCCCCCGCTGCGCACATTATGCAAATATATATCTATCTTTACCTAATCTATATCTATATCTATACCTACTAATAAAGCAAGGTGCGTTCACCGTCGATTTTTTTTTCTATCTGAGGTGATACTAATTTCTTATGCGTTCGTCTGCTAGAAAAAAAAAAGACTTTCAGATTTTCATACATGGGCCGCGCGCTGTGGCCCATCGAAGCCAGCCCACTTATTTTGCTGCCCACACAGCTGGGAAAATTCTATTTTCTGCATAGGGCGACAAATAGTCATAGCTTCACACAGGACAACCAATAATGGGCTTGCCCATTTTTCTTTATTTGTATGTTTTACTTCTATTTTTATACTCCCTTGTCTATCTCCTTTTCCCTTGCAAGTTTATTTTCCTTACAGAATTTATTTCAAAAATTCTAAATTCTAGAAAAACATAAAGAATTTAAAATAAAATCAATTTTTGGAAATTTTTCTGAATTCCAAAATTTTGTTGGTATTTTTAAAAATATTCAGAACTTGAAAAAGGTGTCCCATTTTTTCAAAAACATTTATTGCTTTTCAAAATTGTTCGAGATTTCTAAAAAGAAATGGTCATTTTATAAAATGCTATAAATTCAAAAAATAGTCTTGGTTTAGTGTATTTAACAATTCAAAATAATGTTCTCATATAAAAGATAAACATTTTCAAAAAAAGTTATGAAGTTTCAACACATATTCCTGTTTTAGAAAAATGTTCACAAAATTCATATAATGTCCATGTTTTTATAAAATGTTGGCATTTTCAAAAAATGTTTGTGAATTTTAAAAGATATTCTTGTTTAAATTTTGTTCGTGTTTTTCTGAAAGTGTACATAATTTTCAAAAACCTATTTACAATTGAAAAAATAGTTCATGTTTCCTACAATATTTAGAAACTTCATACTTTAAAATCTTCTCGATTGAAAGGAAAAGTAAATTGAATAATTAATGGGGCTTCTATGGCGTACAATGACGTAACAAAACTCTTAAATGTGCTCGATCAATGAATGGAAAAATAGCGGATTGATTACTTCACACCCGGCAAAACCGAGAAGCTAAATGTTCCTTTTCCGCGTACAAACAGGGTTTTGTTTGCGCATATAATTCTCACAAACTTTAAATGCATATTATTTTTTCTCCACTTACAACGTACGGGCATATGTGCTATGTGCTAGTCTATACGTACTAATAGAAGAAATAGGTATTGTTAGTCCGTCACGCTATTTTATAGAAAACCCTTCATGTTTCTGACATTAAACCCGCAGTACATAGCATATGTTTTTTAAATACTCATATCTTCTAAACCGTGACTTCAAATTTAACATGTTATATATGAAATTTGATTAGAAAAATATATAGAATCTAAGTTTGATGTTATTTTACCAGTTAACAATTTTCTATACCTACTAACAAAATAAATCTGTATTCTTAGTCCATCATGCTATTTTGTAGAATACTATCTGGGCTGCAATGCTAATCAACAATGCATTATCCGTGTTTTTTCTATACTGGTACTGACTCAGATTGGAGATAAACACCTCAGCAAAATCAGGATTGGACATGAAATTGAAGATAAATTTGCTAGAGACTCCCAATAAATAAGGACATGCATGACAAGAAATAAAAGAAGGACCCAATAAAGATGGGATGTCCGTTATAAAATAAATAAAAGAGAAAATGCAGAGGAGATCCGATAAAGATGACATGTTATGCTATTCTCCTATATATAAGAAGAAAAAAGACATGAAATGCATGAAAAAAGGTAAAAAGGAGGCACGCAGGACAAAAAATAAAATAAAAAATAAATTTGATTATTTGTAAATATTGATGAAATAGGGGCCAATATCTATGACATGCATGGCAAGAAATAGTGATGAAATAGGGGCGCAAGTACCTGCGTCAACATGAGACCATACAAAAATGTTATTTTCTAGACAAAAAAATCTCCTTTTATGATTAAAAAATCATGTATCTTTTTAACAACCTTTTTAAAAACTCTTCATGTATTTAAGAAATAGCTAAAAATTCTTAGATTATAGAACATTTTTTGTAAATTAAAAGTGTGCCTTTTTTCTCCCGTTGCAACGTACGAGCCTTTTTGCTAGTAATAATAAAGCACGGATCGCTTCTTATACCACCGTAATTTCGTTCGTGTTTTCGCCCGTCTGTCCCATCTTTTCCGCATGTTCTTTTTTTTTAGCAAACGTATACGTCAATCATCCAGGCGCGTGAGAGTTGGTATGTGGTCTGTCCTGGGTTGACGCGCTCCTGTGAGCCGAGCTGGGCTTGCAACGCAACTTTTTTTTCTTGTCCATTGGAAGAGCAGGGATAGTAGAGATCACGGATTCGAAGTCCAGACCTCCCCTTCAAGCCCAATTGCACAAGCCTATTCAGCTAGCTTATGATTTGTGACAAAAGACGGCATTTCCTATTTGGCGCCACAGGCGCCAGTTAACGTGCATTTTGTTAACTGGCGCCTGTGGCATCCGTAAATGGGCCGGCCCATCTAGGCGCCGGCTGACGATTTTTTTTTGAAAATTTTGTGAACTTTTTTGAGATTGATGAACTTTTTTGAATATTCATGAACTTTTTGTGAAATTTAATGAACATTTGTCTTGAAAATGGGTGAACTTTTTTTGATCTATGAACTTTTTTTTTCAGTTCTAAGAACTTTTTCGAAAAATACATGAACTATTTTCATATTTAATGAAATTTTGCTAAATTGGATGAACTTTTTTCATTTTTCATGAACTTTTTTTTCAAATTTATGAAACTTTTTTAAAGATGTGAACGTATTTTTCAAATGGATGAACTTTTCTCTTTAAATCTGTAAAAGAAAACTTTTTTCAAATTTCATATTTTTATTTTCGTAAAAAAAAACTTGGGGCAGCAGGCTAGTGGGCCGGCCCAAGCTCCCACAAAAGACAAGGTAATTTAAAGTCCTACCTCGCTCTTTTGTGCCAAATTCCAGCATTTTTTATGTTTCCGTGATTTGGCAGGAAAATAAGCGAGCTGCCACGAGAATAAAGTCCGTAAATAGTGCCTTTGCATGCATTTTGAAGAGAGACCAAATAAAAGAAGGAAAAAGGAATGGGGCATGATGTTTTTTTTAATACAGTACAGACGCAAGCGCTTATATACACGCGCATACATTCACCTTTATAAACGCACATACGCACACCCTATCCCTATGAGCACCTCCGAAAGACCGAGCCGGGCATGATATTAATTTAAAGGGAAACATTTTGATTCATACGGCTTGTTTCCTTCCAATTGTCAGATCGGTCCTCTACCATTGATTTTGTTTTCATCTGGCTAAATTATTTTTTTGTTCCAAATGATGCATAAATGCACCGCTCCACCTTAGAGCATCTCCAGCCGTTGGCCCCTCAGGAGGCTTAAAATCGCTCCCTGGAGGCGCACCGGTGCTAAACCGCGTGTTGGGGGCATGATGTCCCCTAGTCGCGGCGCCCACGTTTTTCGGCGAGTTTGTTCATATTTAAAATATTTTACAAAAAATAAAAAAAGAACACTACTGCTCCTCGCCGTCTCCCTCGCTGCCCTTGCAGTTCTACATGCCGAGGAGGCTGTAGAACCGCGTGTAGTCGCCGCCGTCGTCGTCGTCGTCGCCTCCGCCGCGGCCACCGTCCCTGCTGCAACCCACCCCCGGTTGGCGCGGCGGGTTGGACGGTCCGGGAGCATCCTCGTCGTCGTCGTTGTCGAGGATCACGACGCCGTGCTCGTCCTCGCGCCCATGTTTGCAGGCGGCTATCTCCTCCAGGGCCCGGCGCTGCCGGACCATCTCGTCGCGGAGGTAGTCGTCGCGCGCCCACCGTAGGGCGTCCTCGTCGGAGAAGCCGCGCCGGGTTATCTCCTCGTACTCCGGGGGAGGCCGGGCTCCGGCTTGGGCACGACGAGGACGAGGCAGCCAGAGGCGGAGTCACCGATGCGGACGCCGGAGCTGCGTATGCGCCGGCTGACAGGCGTGTCCTGGGGCTCCGGCTTGACGGGGAGGAGGCAGGGAGAGCCGGTCGACCGACCGGACGAGGAGGAGGACGCCCCGGGGTCCATGCGCCTCGGCGTCCATGAGCTCCCACGGTGGCGAGAGAAGGACGGGGGGGTTTACTCCAGCCTTGGCGTGTTGCCGCCCTCGATGTACTCGAGGACGACCTCAAGCGTGCGGTCGGGCACACCCCACCATCGGC
Source organism: Aegilops umbellulata (assembly GCA_032464435.1). Taxonomy (NCBI): domain Eukaryota; kingdom Viridiplantae; phylum Streptophyta; class Magnoliopsida; order Poales; family Poaceae; genus Aegilops; species Aegilops umbellulata. The sequence continues at coordinate 324,935,267 of CP136060.1, forward strand.
GCCGCCCCTCGGAGTTGAGCCTGCCGGAGGGCATGACGCCGTTGGTGGCCTCGAGCTGCTCGGCGTGGTGGCGGCGGAAGTATGGCTCCCAGAGCGGGCTGTCATGGACGTAGCGTGGCCCCTCCCTCGCCGCCCGTGGCAGGGAGGCAGGGATACGCGCGATCTCCGCACGCCGCGCCACCCCGGTGGGCGGTGGTGGCACCGGGATCCCGACGACGCTGATTCTCCACGCCCTGGGCACCCGCATGTCCGGCGGGACTGGGTACTTGGCCTCAAAGAGGAGCCGAGCTTCGTCCTCGTGAAGGTGTCGGCGGCCGAAGCCGTTCACCGCTGCGCCATCGCTTGGGAAGCGTTCGGCCATTCTTTGAACTGGAGACGGCGAGAGGAGAGGGAGGAAGGGGGGAGAAAGGGTGCGTCGGCGGTGGAGACTCTGTGCGTGCCACCGACGCGCTGGGGGTCGGCTTATGTAGGCGGAGGCGCCGCGCGTACGCGTGGTCGCCGCGTTACGCATGGCATGCGAGGGGACGCGCGTCGTCACGTCTTCACTGCGCCGCCCGTGAGGCATCAATGGCGGAGGCTGACCGGCGCGGCAGCTTTGGCATTGATTCGCCACGAGAAACGAGGCGATGAGGACGACGAAGCGGCGAGAAGCGAGACGAGTCGCTGGCAATGAGGGCCCGCGGCTCTTTCGCGCAAAAAACGATTCGTAGGCGCCCCCGAGCGCTCCCCAGCGCGCCGGGTTCGGGTTGGGTCCGCCAGCGCCAATTTCGGCCCGAGCCGGCGAAAAATGGGCCCTTGGGGGGCGCGACTGGGCCGATTTTTCGACGCCGACGGCTGAAAAGTCACCTCGGGGGCCTTGTTGGAGGCGCGGCTGGAGATGCTCTTACGTGCAGATGGAAGGGAACTGTTCAGTTCATGTTCAATGCGTAAGATAATGCGCATGACGTCATGAGGTAATAATTTTGATCCTTTGACTGTCAATTTTAGTAAGCCGTTTTTGTGTAAGAGCATGTATGTGTTTCAGTTAAACCCGGGCATGGACAACCCGGCCCGAAAAAATTGGGCTTCGGGCTTGACATTTGGGCTGGGCTCGGGCCTCATTTTGCAGCCGAGGAGGTACTTCGGGCCGGGCTCAGGCTTCTCTTTTCCAGAATTTTGGGCTGGGCTTTTGGGCTCCAGGCCGGGCTTAGACGTGCGAACACTAGAAAACAACATTTGGTCCAGGTTTTCGGGCTTCGGGCTTGATTTCGGGCCGGGCTCGGGCTTAAGAAAAGAGTGCATGTCAGGCTTCGGGTCGGGCTCGGGCTTGAGAAAAGAGTGCATGTCGGGCTTCGTGCCGGGCTCGGGCTTGAGAAAAGAGTGCATGTCAGGCTTCGGGCCAGGCTCGGGCTTGAGAAAAGATGATCGGGCTTTTACAAGCCTAGCCCGAAACCCGGCCCGGCCCGACGTATGCCCGGGTTTAGCTTCAGTTAAGGGCGATTAACGAGTAGTCTGCAGGGCACGTGATGTGGCTAGATCTAACGACCTCCCATGGAGCCTGCACCGTCTCTGTCTCGATACTTTCTTGGAGTTTTATGCCGGCAAACTAATTGGAGTTCATTAGATTTTCTTTTTTGAACAAGGCGTTCATTAGATTTAACACTTCCATTTGCCTTGCCTGCTGTGATGTGCTGATGTCATGGAAATTTAAGAACATGACCTTTAGTTGATAACATTCTTTGTTCTCTTGTGTTGCCGCTAGGACCGCAAAGCTTCATACTATCATTTCTCCGTCTCCTAATTTTCTGTCCAGTGAAGCACTTGGGACTTCTGATCAGTTTTGCGTACACAAACCAATAATTGATTGTTTTATGCGACTGGTCTAATCTATATTTGTCAGGTAATCATGTTGCTCCAAGCCTTCAACCATGCGGAAACCAATCCCTCCCCCAGCCTTAAGTAGGTGGAGACGTGGAGTGTATATTTGCTGCCCTTGATCAGCACAGAAGCTTTTGAACCAGTGAAGTCATAGCCTCATAGTTATGCCTGCTTAGATTATTGGGCTGCTATTCTAACAAGATACAATCTACTTTGTTTCTAACTCGTGAATGTCATTGCCTAGGTTACACAAGTATGTCATGACATGTCATCTCTAGATATATAAATGTATGCTTTTTTTATTCTGTAAATGCTAATTGTCTTTGTTCTTGCACGAATATGCAGTGTCAATTTATGCAGTTACATGCCAACTTTGACCAAGACTAGAATTTTGATCAAATATGTTCAGTCTATATTGATATAATGCAACTCAATTTGTCTTGTATTTGTACCATCAACATTTATAAAGTTTTTTTATAGATGAGCGCGACAACACGCGCCATCAATGATCTAGTGAACTGAATTAGTACTGAACTACCTACCCTGTAACCATGCTCTGCAATGCATTTCTGAGCAAATGACTGAAACAGTGGCAAATGATTGCTGCATGTGCTTACTTTGCGGTGTGCTGTCTTCACACCACATGACGCCTCGGAAACAAAAGGAACCTGAGCACATACAAACCCGCACGAGATCAATGTGCACAACAGAAGAACCGAACGGGAAAGAAGAACTGTTTTCGTTAGGAGGATGTGTGGTGTGGCGAGAGAAAGGTGCAGAAGAACCCTCATCAGCATTAAACATATATCAGATTCCCCGGCGCATCGCATGGCCGAACGGCACACACAACATTGGTTGGTTTAACGCTTGAGAGCTGGCTCGCCACCATGTCATTTTTTAGCAAAGATTCGGAAGCCAGGTTTTGTTTGGTTATTTATTTTATTCATCGACTCGGCTACTAGCGCGGGAAGCAGCTCTGTGGAGCATCACGGAGCACCCGCGGCTGCGGGCGACGCCAACCTAGCGCGCCTCTGGCACCACGGCCGCCCGGCGGCTGTGGAGCGTATTCCGGGAGCGCCTGAAGGAGTCCATGCGCTGCTGCTTCAGCTGGTGGTGGAACTTGTTGATGAACTCGTCCGCGCGGGCGTCCACCTCGCTGCCGGCCACCTGGATCTCCTCCTCCGACGCCGGCTCCTCCGGTTTGGCCACCAGGGAGCGGCGGCGCTCCGCGTCACTCGTCGTCGCCGGCCTGCGCACCTCCACCACCTCGGTGTCCTTCTTGGCCACGACGTGCGCGAACGCCGACTTGTCGCTCGCCGACTTGCGCAGCCTCGCCGGCCGCCGCGGCAGCTCGGCCTGGACCGCCGCCTCAGACATGCTCCTCTCCATGTGCGCGTGCTCGCGCTCACCCGGATTCTCCGGCTCCATCTCGAGCGGCGGCGGCTGATTGTCGGGCTGCCCCAGATCCAGTACTCCGGTCGCCGGGGCCTCAGGGGCGGGGGCAGTGAAGCGAGGCAGGTTGGGCGACCGGTGCCGGTCGAACTCCATTGACGGCCGGCCCGCCAGGTTCCTCCTCTCGCCGTCAGCACCGGGCGCAGCCCCTTCTCCGCCCTTCGCCGGGGCCGCGGCCATGGAGGTGACAACGATGGTGAGGACGACGAGGTTGAGCACGAGGAACAGCACCCATGGGGTGAACCACCCGTGCACGGTGCTCCACAGCTCAGGGATCGCCGCCGCCTCCAGCATTGCGCCGCGTCTTCTCCTTCGTGGAGTGGGGTTTGGGTTTTGGCGTTTTGGGCGAGGAGGCGGGGTTGAGGAAGGGAATAGTGGGGCTGCTGGTTATTTAAAGGTGGAAGGAGAAGCGGACAGCCGAAGGCCAGTTTTTTTTGTCTGTGTATTTCTTTTGGCTGAAAAAAGAGGGTTTTATGATAAGCATTGCAGTTCCTATCTTCCATGACACTATGCATGACTTTGTTCATGTCTATTTACTCCATAGTACGTGTGCAAAGTAAATATGCAAAAATATCTAAATGGTTGTTGCTCTTTTTTTTATAGAAAGTTTCGATTTCTACAACATCGACTGGATGGTGTCACACGTGGATGTCGATCCAGGAAGTGTTCTTTCGGCGCTTGGACGGACGCAAAAAAAAAACGGCTTTTGATGTTAGAGATAACTCGACGAGAAGCGCTTGGACGGACGTAAAAAGAGAAACAACTTTTGATGTTAGAGACAACTCGACGAGAATTTTGTGGACCGATACAGCGTCATTAGTGCGGCATTTTAATGTCACGAGAGAGGGTTCCGCATTGGAAAAAAAAAGCTCTTTAGGATAGCGCGCCACGTGCATGCTGGTCCACCAAATGTTATTTCAGTGGCTAGATGGATGGAAGGGCAGAACTTTTGTTGTGAGTTATTTCTACTAGATTTTTTTTGGATTAATGTAGTATTGTTTGTATTTTGTAGATGAAGAGGACACAGTGTAGGAAATGATGGATACATGTTCTCATTGTTTTAATCAATGAAAAAGAAAAGTTGTATATTGTCGCAACTCAGTGTGAGAAATACTACGGCTTAAATGACTAGCTGATAATGAGATTAAGATACACGATGTGAGCATTGTAAAAGTTACTTTCTCTGTAAACTAATAGAAGATCTTTAGATACCTACTTTAGTATCTAAAAGATCGTATATTAGTTTACAGAGGGAGAACTATATCATTTGCGTATTATCTTTGTATTTATTTTTATAACTTATTTTAGAGTTTTGTACACTCTAGCCCATGACACTAACTTTGCTGTGAGGAGGATGTTCGTAAAAGATAAATAGTTCTAAGTTAACATAAAGCCATACTTGAATGGGATACATGTTATGAGTGTTGATGATAAGATTAAACATTCCTAAAGTTGACGCTAAATGTCACAAGACTAAAGTAATACTACATATGTGTGGCATTGCATTTGGTCACATTGATGAAATACGCATGGAGAAATTCCATAGTGATGGATTTTTGAAGTCATATTATGTATCAGCTGACACTTGCAACTACTCCATATGTCTAGGGTGACTAAAATACCATTCAAAGGTCATAAGGAACAACCAGCAACAGACTCATTGACAAACATACCTACTACTGATGTGTGTAATCCAATAAGTGTTGTTGCAAGTGGTGGATTTATGTATCTTTAAGGATGACTCAAGCAGATATGTAAATATTTTCTTAATGTGACAGAAGTCTAGATCCTTTGAAATTGTTCAAGAGGTTTTTAGAATGAACTAGAAATTATTGCATAAAAAAAGTGTTCTTGCAATTAGATCATGAAAAGGAATATATTTTAGTTACAGGTTTAGCGAATGTCTCATAAGTTGTGAAAAGAGTTTCATAACTCGAAAGTACCTTTCTGCTCCCGAGCTCAAATGAGCTCGGTGAACAGTAAAATCGAAAACAAATTGAAAAAAATTCAAAAAAATCCATTTTTTTGGGAGAAGCATTGACAAAAGTTCTAAGTGCTTGCAAAAATTCTTCATGGAATCACATTCCTCTAAGGCGTGAAAAAAAATTCACACTACAAAAAAATACACTTTCGTGATGATACGTGTTTGTACAGTAGGTCACGTTTTCTGTCATGCATGTACATCCATGACAAATTTATGACAGAATCAAGATAGTCATACCTGTGCTGTCGTAGAAGTGTTCCATGACATTACCAAAATTATCATCACGGAAGTGTCCACTTCCATGACGATAAATCACGCGTCACAAAAGTGCTTTCGTCAAGGGTGTCCGACACATGGCATCCACCATAACGGAATGCCGTTAAGCTATCGGGTCCGGTTTTGGATCCGATAACCCGTTAACAGCCCGGACTAATGGGGATCTTCCACGTGTAAAATTTTGATTGGCCAACGGAAACACGTGTCAGCTCCGCGTTGGCACAGGTGTCACTCATCCAATGAGCGAGATGCGCCTATGATATGCTGACACGTGGACCGGCCCAAAAGTGGCCCATAAAGTTTAAATGGGCCGGCCCAACTAAAGGCCCACAAGATTTTGCGGACCATAATGGGCCATCCCAGCAAAAGGCCCACGAGATTTTTCGTATCATAATGGGCTGGCCCAGCTAAAGGCCCACGAGATTTTGCGGGCCATAATGGGTCGGCCTAGCTAAAGGCCCGCGAGATTTTGTGGACCATAATGGGCCGGCCCAGATAAAGGCCCAACATTCTCAGTTAAGGCCCGTACGGCTAGTGTCAAATCGGCCCGTCAACGGCCTGTCCTAAACTTTTCATCATCGCAGCACATGATCACTTCTGGCCCGTTAACAGTCCGCTAAGTATATGGGCCGAATTACGGCCCGGTGTATTTCAGGCCTGTTAAAGGTCCTGCTTCATTTGGGCCCATTTACAGGCCATTGAAACTTTCGTCCCATAAACGGCCGTGAAGGATTTGGGTCATATTCGGCCATGTATGACATTCGGCCTGTTAGCTGCCCACTATAGATTTGGGCCACTTTCGGCCTGTTGTGATTTTCGGCCTGTTAACGTCGGACGAAATCCATGGACCATATGTGGCCCAACGTCACATCTGGCCCATTAACGACCCATATAAAAATGACGTAATCTAGCCCGACCAAACTTCCGGCCTGTTAAAGGCCCGTGTATTAGGTCGGCGCTGCTACCTCTTGAGCACTGCGTTGGATTTCCTTGAAGAGGAAAGGGTGATGCAGCAGAGTAGAGTAAGTATTTCCCTCAGTTTTTGAGAACCAAGGTATCAATCCAGTAGGAGGCTACGCGCGAGTCCCTCGTACCTGCACAAAACAAATAGCTCCAGGCAACCAACATGATTAGGGGTTGTCAATCCCTTCACGGTCACTTACGAGAGTGAGATCTGATAGAGATGATAGATAATATTTTTGATATTTTTGATATAAAGATGCAAAGTAAAAAATAAAAGCAAAGTAAAAAAGCAAAGCAATAATAAAGTGATGGGAGATTAATATGATAAAGATAGACCCGGGGGCCATAGATTTCACTAGTGGCTTCTCTCAAGAGCATAAGTATTTTACGGTGGGTGAACAAATTACTGTTGAGCAATTGACAGAATTGAGCATAGTTATGAGAATATCTAGGTATGATCATGTATATAGGCATCACGTCCGAGACAAGTAGACCGACTCCTGCCTGCATCTACTACTATTACTCCACTCATCGACCGCTATCCAGCATGCATTAAGAGTATTAAGTTAATGAAAACAGAGTAACGCCTTAAGCAAGATGACATGATGTAGAGGGATAAATTCATGCAATATGATAAAAACCCCATCTTGTTATCCTCGATGGCAACAATAAAATACGTGCCTTGCTGCCCCTACTGTCACTGGGAAAGGACACTGCAAGATTGAACCCAAAGCTAAGCACTTCTCCCATTGCAAGAAAAACCAATCTAGTAGGCCAAACCAAACTGATAATTCGAAGAGACTTGCAAAGATAACCAATCATACATAAAAGAATCCAGAGAAGATTCAAATATTGTTCATAGATAGACTTGATCATAAACCCATAATTCATCGGTCTCAACAAACACACTGCAAAAAGAAGATTACATCGAATAGATCTCCACGAGAGAGGGGGAGAACATTGTATTGAGATCCAAAAAGAGATAAGAAGCCATCTAGCTACTAACTATGGACCCGAAGGTCTGAGGTAAACTACTCACACTTCATCGGAGGGTCTATGGTGATGATGTAGAAGCCCTCCATGGTGGATTCCCCTTCCGGCGGAGATCCGGAACAGGCCCCAAGATGGGATCTCATGGGTACAGAAGGTTGCGGCGGTGGAATTAGGTTTTTGGCTCTGTATCTGATCGTTTGGGGGTACGTAGGTATATATAGGAGGAAGGAGTACGTCGGTGGAGCAAAGGGGCCCATGAGGCAGGGGGCGCGCCTTAGGGGGGCGCCCTCCACCCTCGTGGCCGCCTACCTTCTTTCTTGACGTGGGGTCCAAGTCTCATGGATCATATTCTGTGAGAAAATCACGTTCCCGAATGTTTTATTCCGTTTGGACTCCGTTTGATATTCCGTTTCATCGAAACACTGAAATAGGTAAAAAATAGCAATTCTGGGTTGGGCCTCCGGTTGATAGGTTAGTCCCAAAAATAATATAAAAGTGGAAATTAAAGCCCAATATGGTCCAAAACAGCAGATAATATAGCATGGAGTAATAAAAAATTATAGTATGTTGGAGATGTATCAGGCATCCCCGAGCTTAATTCCTGCTCGTCCTCGAGTAGGTAAATGATAAAAGAAAGAATTTTTGATGCGGAGTGCTACTTGGCATAATTTCAATGTAATTTTTCTTAATTGTGGTATGAATATTCAGATCCGAAAGATTCATGACAAAAGTTCATATTGAACATAAAAATAATAATACTTCAAGCATACTAACTAAGCAATTGTGTCCTCTCAAAATAACATGGCCAAAGAAAGTTCATCCCTACAAAATCATATAGTTTAGTCATGCTCCATTTTTGTCACACAAGAATGCTCTCATCATGCACAATCCCGATGACAAGCCAAGCAATTGTTTCATACTTTAGTAATCTCAAACTTATAAACCTTCACGCAATACATGAGCGCGATCCATGGACATAGCACTATGGGTGGAATAGAATATGATGATGGGGGTTATGTGGAGAAGACAAAAAAGGAGAAAGTCTCACATCAACGAGGCTAATCAATGGGCTATGGAGATGCCCATCGATTGATGTTAATGCAAGATGTAGGGATTGCCATGCAACGGATGCACTAGAGCTATAAATGTATGAAAGCTCAACAAAAGAAACTAAGTGGGTGTGCATCCAACTTGCTTGCTCATGAAGACCTAGGGCACTTGAGGAGGCCCATTGTTGGAATATTCAAGCCAAGTTCTATAATGAAAAATTCCCACTAGTATATAAAAGTGACAAAACAAGAGACTCTCTATTATGAAGATTATGGTGCTACTTTGAAGCACAAGTGTGGCAAAGGATAGTAACATTGTCCCTTCTCTCTTTTTCTCTCATTTTTTTGAGCCTTCTTTTTTTATGGCCTTTCTCTTTTTTTTATTCCTCACTTGGGATAATGCTCTAGAAAATGATGATCATCACACTTCTATTCATTTACAACTCAATGATTACAACTTGATACTAGAACAAAGTATGACTCTATATGAATGCCTCCGGCGGTGTACCGGGATATGCAATGAATCAAGAGTGACATGTATGAAATAATTATGAACGGTGGCTTTGCCACAAATACTATGTCAACTACATGATCATGCTAAGCAATATGACAATGATGAATGTGTCATGAAGAACGGTATGGTGGAAAGTTGCATGGCAGTATATCTCGGAATGGCTATGGAAATGCCATAATAGGTAGGTATGGTGGCTATTTTGAGGAAGATATAAGGAGGTTTATGTGTGAAAGAGCGTATCATATCACGGGGTTTGGATGCACCGGCGAAGTTTGCACCAACTCTCAATGTGAGAAAGGGCAATGCACGGTACCGATGAGGCTAGCAATGATGCAAGGGTGAGAGTGCGTATAATCCATGGACTCAACATTAGTCATAAAGAACTCACATACTTATTGTAAAAAATCTACAAGCCATCAAAAACCAAATCACTACCTGCATGCTCCTAGGGGGGTGGATTGGTAGGAAAAGACCATCGCTCGTCCCCGACGGCCACTCATAAGGAGGACAATCAAATAACACCTCATGTTTCAGTTTGTTACATAACGTTTACCATACGTGCATGCTACGGGACTTGCAAACTTCAACACAAGCATTTCTCAAATTCACAACTACTCAACTAGCACGACTTTGATATTATCACCTCCATATCTCAAAACAATTATCAAGCATCAAACTTTTCTTAGTATTCAACGCACTCAAAAGAAAGTTTTACAAATCTTGAACACCAAGCATATTATTATTAAGCAAATTACCATGCTATTTAAGACTCTCAAAATAATCTAAGTGAAGCATGAGAGATCAATAGTTCCTATAAAACAAATCCACCACCGTGCTCTAAAAGATATAAGTGAAGCACTAGAGCAAAACTATATAGCTCAAAAGATATAAGTGAAGCACATAGAGTATTCTAACAAATTCCAATTCATGTATGGCTCTCTCAAAAGGTGTGTACAGCAAGGATGATTGTGATAAACTAAAAATCAAAGACTCAAATCATACAAGACGCTCCAAGCAAAACACATATCATGTGGTGAATAAAAATATAGCTCCAAGTGAAGTTACCGATGGAAGTACACGAAAGAGGGGATGCCTTCTGGGGCATCCCCAAACTTTGAATTTTTGGTGTCCTTGGATTATCTTGGGGGTGCCATGGGCATCCCCAAGCTTAGGCTCTTGCCACTCCTTGTTCCATAATCCATCAAAAGATTTCACCCAAAACTTGAAAACTTCACAACACAAAACTCAACAGAAATCTCGTGAGCTCCGTTAGCAAAATAAAACAAAAGACCACTTCAAGGTACTGTAATGAACTCATTATTTATTTATATTGGTGTTAAACCTACCGTATTCCAACTTCTCTATGGATTATAAACTATTTTACTAGCCATAGATTTATCAAAATAAGCAAACAACACACGAAAAACAGAATCTGTCAAAAACAGAACGCAAACTTCTCAAACTCCAAAAAAATCAGCCAAAATAGGATGACCTAGGCAATTTGTTTATTGATCAGCAGCAATCGGAATCACTATTTAATCACGTTCTGGTGATTTTTAACAATTGTTTTCGTGAACAGGAAGTTTCTGGAAATTACAACAAGATCAAATAACTATCATCCAAGAAGATCCTATAGGTTTAACTTGGCACAAACACTAATTAAAAAATAAAACCACATCTAAACAGAAGGTAGATGGATTATTTATTCCTAAACAAAAGAAAAAGCAAAAAAAACTAAAAATAAAATTGGGTTGCCTCCCAACAAGCGCTATCGTTTAATGCCCCTAGCTAGGCATAAAAGCAAGGATAGATCTAGGTATTGCCATCTTTGGTAGGCAATTCTTCAATGAGACATCTACCTTCCTTAGACATTTCTTTCTTTTTAGTAATTATCAAACTTTTAGGCATAAAATCAAAAAACTCATTCGTAGCAAATGGTTCCTTAATGATAGCAAAAAGATCGGGGTGAATACTTATAGATTTAAGATCCGCAGTTTCCTGACTAGAGGATTCACCCTTATTTTTAGGAACATACATAAGCTTGGCAATTTTAGTAGGAGGACTTGGAGTATTCTTTATGGAAGAAAAAGCGGTTCCCAAGTTGGTAATGATACCCTCAAGTTTATCGATTCTAGTGGAATCTTGATTTATTCTCTCATTGACTATGGGTTCCTTCTCCTTAATATTTTTCAATGTTACTCCTACCTTAGATCCATATTGGGTAATTTGATTGTGGATCTTTTTATCTAGATTTTCAATTAACTCAACAGTAGCAACTTTATTTTCAATAATTTCAAGTCTTTGCATTACATGCTCCAAAGTTAACATAGTTCCATTAACCAAGAGAGGTGGTGAGCCAAATAAATCTATCATAGCATTATAAGAGTCAAAAGTGTGGCTACCCAAGAAATTCCCTCCGGTAATGGTATCAAGGACATGTCTATACCAAGGATTAGCACCTACATAAAAATTGCGGAGAAGAACTGAAGTAGATTGCTTCCTGGTAGATCTATTTTGAGCATTGCAAATTCTATACCAAGCATCTTTTAGATTTTCTCCCTCCCTTTGCTTAAAATTTAGAACTTCATTCTCGGGAGATAACGAAGAAGATATAAGACTAGCCATAACGACAAGCAAGCGAGAAAAAAGGCAAATGGAAAAGAGTGGGCGAATAAAACGGCAAGGGTGAAGTGGGGGAGAGGAAAACGAGAGGCAAATAACAAATAATGTAATGCGAGAGATAAGGGATTGTGATGGGTACTTGGTATGTTGACTTTTGCGTAGACTCCCCGGCAACGGCGCCAGAAATCTTCCTGCTACCTCTTGAGCACTGCGTTGGATTTCCTTGAAGAGGAAAGGGTGATGCAGCAGAGTAGAGTAAATATTTCCCTCAGTTTTTTAGAACCAAGGTATCAATCCAGTAGGAGGCTACGCGCGAGTCCCTCGTACCTGCACAAAACAAATAGCTCCACGCAACCAACGTGATTAGGGGTTGTCAATCCCTTCACGATCACTTACGAGAGTGAGATCTGATAGAGATGATAGATAATATTTTTGGTATTTTTGATATAAAGATGCAAAGTAAAAAAATAAAAGAAAAGTAAAAAAGCAAAGCAATAATAAAGTGATGGGAGATTAATATGATAAAGATAGACCCGGGGGCCATAGATTTCACTAGTGGCTTCTCTCAAGAGCATAAGTATTTTACGGTGGGTGAACAAATTACTGTTGAGCAATTGACAGAATTGAGCATAGTTATGAGAATATCTAGGTATGATCATGTATATAGGCATCACGTCCGAGACAAGTAGACCGACTCCTGCTTGCATCTACTACTATTACTCCACTCATCGACCGCTATCCAGCATGCATCTAGAGTATTAAGTTAATGAAAACAGAGTAACGCCTTAAGCAAGATGACATGATGTAGAGGGATAAATTCATGCAATATGATAAAAACCCCATCTTGTTATCCTCGATGGCAACAATACAATACGTGCCTTGCTGCCCCTACTGTCACTGGGAAAGGACACCGCAAGATTGAACCCAAAGCTATGCACTTCTCCATTGCAAGAAAAACCAATCTAGTAGGCCAAACCAAACTGATAATTCAAAGAGACTTGCGAAGATAACCGATCATACATAAAAGAATTCACAGAAGATTCAAATATTTTTCATAGATAGACTTGATCATAAACCCACAATTCATCGATCTCAACAAACACACCGCAAAAACAAGATTACATCGAATAGATCTCCACGAGAGAGGGGGAGAACATTGTATTGAGATCCAAAAAGAGAGAATAAGCCACCTAGATACTAACTATGGACCCGAAGGTCTGAGGTAAACTACTCACACTTCATCGGAGGAGCTATGGTGATGATGTAGAAGCCCTCCGTGGTGGATTCCCCTTCCGTCGGAGCTCCAGAATAGGCCCCAAGATGGGATCTCGTGGGTACAGAAGGTTGTGGCAGTAGAATTAGGTTTTTGGCTCCGTATCGGATCGTTTGGGGGTACGTAGGTATATATAGGAGGAAGGAGTACGTCGGTGGAGCAATGGGGGGCCCACAAGGCAGGGGCGCGCCCTGGGGGGGGGCGCCCTCCGCCCTTGTGGCTGCCTCCCTTCTTTCTTGACGTGGGGTCCAAGTCTCCTAGATCATATTCGGTGAGAAAATCACGTTCCCGAAGGTTTCATTCCGTTTGGACTCCGTTTGATATTCCGTTTCTTCGAAACACTAAAATAGGTAAAAAAACAGCAATTCTGGGCTGGGCCTCCTGTTAATAGGTTAGTCCCAAAAATAATACAAAAGTGGAAAATAACGCCCAATATGGTCCAAAATAGTAGATAATATAGCATGGAGCAATCAAAAATTATAGATACGTTGGAGACGTATCAGGCGCATTTATGGCCCGCCCGAATTTCGGCCTGTGAAAGATCCGCATCGTAAATGGGCCCAATCTCACTTTTAGTCTTTTAAAGGCCCATGTTTTTTATGGGCTCGAGATATTTACACCTGTAAACGGCCTATTGTTACTGAGTGTCCAAATTATGTTTAGGCCTGTTAAAGGCCCACTATGGGCACATGCCTACCAGAAAAATATGAAATCTTATGCTTATTTAGGCCCAGATATTTTTAGTGGGCTACATGCAAATTTCGGCCCATAATCGTTTTTAGCCCAATTGGAATGGGCCCGACGAATGTTGGCATGTTGGGCTCCTACGAAGCTTTCGGCCGAATACATTACTAAGATAAACCGACACTATACAAAAATAGCTTCGTAATTATTGCAGCCTTTGGCAGCAGCATAAATGTTGTATCACAACAAAAGGCCTGTTGGCATAAAGTTTACAGTCCTTGCAGATAAAAGCACCATTAGATGTATAGAAGCACAGATAATTTGACCTGAGTGCTAATGTTTCAGGCTGTAGAATCTGATGGAGCAGCACGATCTTCACCTTTTTTCCGCCATTGCTCTTGAACAACGAAGCGAATGTCTGATAGTCTGGTTTCAAAACCATTCATATCTTGACGACATTTGTCAACCACTATTCTTGTTTCCAAAATGACGTCCATTAGGGATTGGACTTGTGTCTTGAGTACAGATATATCACTCTGTCTAGCAGGAAGATTTTGTTCAGTAGGCGATTTGGACGAGGTTACCTTGACAACCAACCCAGAATTACGCAGGAAGGTGCTTTTTGCACTATTAGTGGAGAGATACTGACGCACTGCAGCAAGAGGTGACATTGTGCCTGTGGTAGCCTCGTCACCTTCAGGTGGTTGTGGCTGTTCAATCATTTTTTCCATAGCTTCCTGAAAGTTTGAACTTGTAGATTAGTGTACCAGATAAGTTACTAATGAGACAAAAACAAACAAAGTAGGTTACACATTTATACATAACTTATTTTGGTGAACTAATGTAATACATTAGCATGTATTGTAGTGCCAACTACATAATAAAATCACTTCCGAAACTTATGTCCATGTGGCATGCCTACTTCATTGTCTACTTCCTCACATTTGTTGACATCTAAGGATAAATAGACATGGTTTAAAGTAGGATGAACATAGTATGACATCATTCATATCATGGGGAAACAAATATGAAACAAATAGGCTATTTTATATTGTGTGCGCACGTGAACATAACAACTAGAATACAGATCAAGACCAAAAGAATATCCTTCATCTCTTTTAAACCATGTAAGGTGAAATGATACGTTAAGACAACTGTGTACAAAAGTGAAAAGAGTAACTGACATTGGCTGCAAACCAAGTAGTTAAATGAACACATCACAGTACCAATCAGTTCAAAGGCAGGAGGAGTAAGGACTTACAACAGTAGCTTGAACTGGTGTGCTCATGCCCTTCATCTTGCTAGTGTGGCAATCCTTGAAGATTTGCACTGCATTCAGTTCAGGTTCTTTTTGGCCCGCACATGCTTTCCTTTGTATTCGGAACAAGTCAATATAGATATGATAATATGGCACAGAAAAAAGAAGGAAGTAGCAGCTATTTACAAGAGCCCCACATTGTGCAATATAGCTACGAGATCCTGTTGTCTGTTGGAATTTCACTTTAGAACGGTTGGTCTTGTTCTTCAAACAGTTATCCTAGAAGAAGATACACTTGTAAGGCACATACATAAATACAAGTTCAATATGTGGTCTGATCAAATACATATAGCCTACCTGATACTTTGGATCAGACCAGTGTTTAACGAGGGCTGTCCAGTCTTCATCTGTAATATATTCCACTGGAGATGTTTGGGCAATTTCATTGTTATCCTTGCCTTCAAAGTGAGATTTTCTAAGGTGGTACCGATACTGTCGCAGAGCAGACTTAAAAACATGAGTGCATGCTTGTTTAGTTGCATCATCTTTCGGATCCAACTTGAACCTCATCTGTTGAAAAAAGAATGTGAGTCTTATTAGGAGGAAGCTAGAAAGTATGGGACAGAGCAAGGCAATATTACTAATTGCGATGAATAACATTACTTATGGACAAATGGTCAAGGAAGGTGTTAAACTGGGTATTGTCTTTCTCATTCCTGTACTGGATCCACGTTGGGAGGATACGTGCATGACACCTAACGACAACGGCTGCCTCTGATACTAACTTGGCTGACTCTGTAGCATCACGTGGCCTTTTTAAACTGCCTCAAAATGGATCTCCATTCTTCCTCCTTTAGATTTTTTAATCTGTCAAGCATTATCCCTGATGTCTGTTTCCGCTTGCGTCGTGGTGCTAGTTCAACAATGAATATGGAAAGTGTTAGTGTACATCAAACTGCGAGAGTACATATGAAGGAGCATGCAACTGCAACTTGACTCGGTCAGGTACCGTCTTGGTGTTGATGCTCATGAGGTTCATCTGATCTTGCCAAGTCCTGTTGTGTCAACAATGCTTCGGAAGTAGTGTTAGGTGTGAAGGCAGCTTGGGAAGTGGCCAGCTCCGGAGCAAACGAACGAGTAACTCGTTGAGATGTTGGTACAGTTGAAGCGGATGCTGCAGCTGGTGGAGCAGGTGATATCGTGTTTGTAGATTTAGCCGGTGGACTTGGACCTTCTACTGCACTATAAGTACCAGCAGAATCTGGACGGCCGATCCTTTTCCGTTTCACCCGACGAGTAATACCACTCCCTACTATATTATTTTCCTTGCTCTTTTTTGACTTTGCCATGTCAAGCTGTACCCACAACACAAAAGAATAAAATCGCTCTTCAGAACTCATTGATGCATGATACGGACAAGCAATACTTTGATGTAAGACAACCGTATGAGGATGGAATATGTAAGAAAAACAGGACGGCATGACATATTCACAGCTACGATGTGTAAACTAAGCAGAAGGATTTTCAAGAAAATAGAAGTGATGCAAGCTAGACACCATATGAAAGATGCAACCAATATTACTCTGCCAAGTTAAAAGTGTCTTGTCATAAGTGGCAATTCAAAAAATTAGAAGCAGTACAACATAGAAATCAATGCAAGATGCAACCACTATCAAACTGCCATGTTAAAAGTGTCCAATCATGAGTGACTGATGCGGGATACACAACATCGGTACTTTGATTTAAGAACATGGTATGATAGATAGATGCAGTGTATTCTAGACATAGAACGCCATGTCATATGCACATGTATAACGTATGAACTCAGCAGGTGCAATTTAATCAAAGTAGAAGAAATACATGCTAGAAAACATATGCAAAATGAAACCAATTATCACACTGTCAACTTAGAGCAAGCACCTACGATGGTGGAGTACGGGAGATGAACTCATCATGTAGACTTGGGACTTCAACTTCATTAGCAGTAGTAGTGGCAAATCTAGAGAGTCACTGTTTGCGTCGGTGCGGAGGACCACCAACATCCCCTAACTTACTCTTTTCCTTCCTATTTTCTGATATTGCCTTATGAAGTCAAAACCACAAGAAGATGAATAAAATTAGCTCTGCATAACTGGTTGATGCATGATACAGAAGAACACTACTTTGATGTAAGGCAAGTGCAGGATAGGAGGATGGAATATATACAAAAAAGACAACGTTTCATATTCACACATGCGATAGGAGGATGGAATATGTATGAAAAAACAGTAAGCGGAAGGCATTTCAACAAAATTAGAAGAAATGAAAGCTAGGCACCATATGAACATGCAACCAATATCACTCTATCAGGTAAAAAGTGTCTCGTCGTAAGTGCCATTTCAAGAAATTAGAAGCAGTACAAGCTAGAAGACAATGCAAGATGCAACCTACATCACAGTCCCAAGTTAAATGTGTCTTATGGGTAAGTGATCGTTGCAGGTAAGTTGTAAGCTACGCAGATGCAATTCAACATAATCAGAAGCAATACAAACTAGACATCATACAGAAAACGCAACCACATATAAAAGTTCCAACTTAAAGCAAGCACCTTTGATGGTGGAGTAGGGGAGATGTGCTCATCATGTACACATATGTTCTAGAAACAGGAACACATGTCATATTCACAGGCATTATGTGTAAAGTAAGCAGATGCAATTCAACAAAGTTAGAAGCAATACAAGCTAGACATCATACGCAACATGCAACCACATATAATAGTGCTAAGTTAGAGCAAGCACCTGTGATGGTGGAGTAGGGGAGATGTGCTCATCATCTACACAGCTACGTTGACTGTCTAGCCTTGCTTTGTCTTGCGAATCTTGTTGGCAGGATGGCGGACTAGGGTCTGTAGAGAACCTCTATTTCAGTTGCTCGGATGGACCACCATCATCTAATGCCTTGCCAATTTCCTTCAACTTTATTGATTTTGCATTGTGAGGTCAAACCGACAAGAAAAAGGAATATAATTCGCTCTTCAGAACTCATTCATGCATAATACCGATGAACACTATGCTACCTCTTGAGCACTACGTTGGATTTCCCCGAAGAGGAGAGGATGATGCAGCAAAGTAGCATAAGTATTTCCCTCAGTTTTTGAGAACCAAGGTATCAATCCAGTAGGAGGCTACGCGCGAGTCCCTCGTACCTACACAAAAACAATAGCTCAACGCAACCAACGCGATTAGGGGTTGTCAATCCCTTCACGGTCACTTACGGGAGTGAGATCTGATACAGATGATAGATAATATTTTTCGTATTTTTGGTATAGAGATGCAAAGTGAAAAGTAAAAGGCAAAGTAAAAAAGCAAAGCAATAATAAAGTGATGGAGATTGATATGACGAGAATAGACCCGGGGGCCATAGGTTTCACTAGTGGCTTCTCTCAAGAGCATAAGTATTCTACGGTGGGTGAACAAATTACTGTTGAGCAATTGACAGAATTGAGCATAGTTATGAGAATATCTAGGTATGATCATGTATATAGGCATCACGTCCGAGACAAGTAGACCGACTCCTGCCTGCATCTACTACTATTACTCCACTCATCGACCGCTATCCAGCATGCATCTAGAGTATTAAGTTAAAAACAGAGTAACGCCTTAAGCAAGATGACATGATGTAGAGGGATAGTTTCATGCAATATGATAAAAACACCATCTTGTTATCCTCGATGGCAACAATACAATACGTGCCTTGCTGCCCCTTCTGTCACTTGGAAAGGACACCGCAAGATTGAACCCAAAGCAAAGCATTTCTCCCATTGCAAGAAAAACCAATCTAGTAGAAAAAACCAAACTGATAATTCAAAGAGACTTGCAAAGATAACCAATCATACATAAAAGAATTCAGAGAAGATTCAAATATTATTCATAGATACACTTGATCATAAACCCACAATTCATCGGTCTCAACAAACACATCGCAAAAAGAAGATTACATCGAATAGATCTCCACGAGAGAGGGGGAGAACATTGTATTGGGATCCAAAAAGAGAGAAGAAGCCATCTAGCTACTAACCATGGACCCGAAGGTCTAAGGTAAACTACTCACACTTCAGCGGAGAGGCTAGGATGATGTAGAAGCCCGCCATGATGATGGCCCTCTCCGGCGGAGCTCCGGAACAGGCCCCAAGATGGGATCTCGTGGATACAGAAAGTTGCGGCGGTGGAATTAGGTTTTGGCTCCGTATCTGATCATTTGGGGGTACGTAGGTATATATAGGAGGAAGGAGTACGTCGGTGGAACTTCGAAGGGCCCACGAGGCAGGGGGCGCGCCCTAGGGGGGGTGCCCTCCACCCTCGTGAACGCCTCGTGGATTTCTTGATGGAGGGTCCAAGTCTCCTGGGTTTTATTTTATGAGAAAATCACGTTCCCGAAGGTTTCATTCCATTTGGACTTCGTTTGATATTCTGTTTCTCCGAAACACTGAAATAGGCAAAAAACAACAATTCTGGGCTGGGCCTCCGGTTAATAGGTTAGTCCAAAAAATAATATAAAAGTGGAAAATAAAGCCCAATATAGTCCAAAACAGTAGATAATATAGCATGGAGCAATAAAAAATTATAGATACGTTGGAGACGTATTAGGCATCCCCAAGCTTAATTCCTGCTCGTTCTCGAGTAGGTAAATGATAAAAAGAGAATTTTTGATGCGGAGTGCTACTTGGCATAATTTCAATGTAAATCTTCTTAATTGTGGTATGAATATTTAGATCCAAAAGATTCAAGACAAAAGTTCATGTTGACATAAAAATAATAATACTTCCAGCATACTAACAAAGCAATTATGTCTTCTCAAAATAACATGGCCAAAGAAAGCTATCCCTACAAAATCATATAGTCAGGCTATACTCTATCTTCACCACACAAAGTATTTAAATCATGCACAACCCCGATGACAAGCGAAGCAATTATTTCATACTTTTCACATTTTCAAAACTTTTTCGATCTTCACGCAATACATGAGCGTGAGCCATGGATATAACACTATATGTGGAATAGAATGGTGGTTGTGGAGAAGACAAAAAGAGGGGAGGATAGTCTCACATCAACTAGGCGTATCAATGGGCTATGGAGATTCTAATCAATAGATAACAATGTGAGTGAGTAGGGATTGCCATGCAACGGATGCACTAGAGCTATAAGTATATGAAAGCTCAACAAAAGAAACTAAGTGGGTGTGCATCCAACTCGCTTGCTCACGAAGACCTAGGGCATTTTGAGGAAGCCCATCATTGGAATATACAAGCCAAGTTCTATAATGAAAAATTCCCACTAGTATATGAAAGTGACAAAATGAGAGACTCTCTATCATGAAGATCATGGTGCTACTTTGAAGCACAAGTGTGGTAAAAGGATAGTAACATTGTCCCTTCTCTCTTTTTCTCTCATTTTTTCCTTTTTTTATTTGGGCCTTTTTTATGGCCTCTATTTTTTATTTTTTTATTTTTCGTCTGGAGTCTCATCCCGACTTGTGGGGGAATCATAGTCTCCATCATCCTTTTCTCACTTGGGACAACGCTCTAAAAATGATGATCATCGCACTTTTATTTTTCTTATAACTCAACAATTACAACTCAATACTTAGAACAAAATATGACTCTATGTGAATGCCTCCGGCGGTGTACCGGGATATGCAATGAATCAAGAGTGACATGTATGAAAGAATTATGAACGGTGGCTTTGCCACAAATACGATGTCCACTACATGGTCATGCTAGCAATATGACAATGATGGAGCGTGTCATAATAAACGGAACGGTGGAAAGTTGCATGGCAATATATCTCGGAATGGCTATGGAAATGCCATGATAGGTAGGTATGGTGGCTGTTTTGAGGAAGGTATATGGTGGGTGTATGATACCGGCGAAAGGTGCGCGGCATTAGAGATGGGAAAAGTGCGTATAATCCATGGACTCAACATTAGTCATAAAGAACTCATATACTTATTGCAAAAATCTAGAAGTTATCAAAGTAAAGTATTACGCGCATGCTCCTAGGGGGATAGATTCGTAGGAAAAGACCATCGCTCGTGCCCGATTGCCACTCATAAGGAAGACAATCAATAAATAAATCATGCTCCGACTTCATCACATAACGGTTCACCATACGTGCATGCTACGGGAATCACAAACTTTAACACAAGTATTTCTCAAATTCACAACTACTCAACTAGCATGACTCTAATATCACCATCTTCATTTCTCAAAACAATTATCAAGCATCAATCTTTTCTTAGTATTCAACGCACTCAAAAGAAAGTTTTACAAATGTTGAATACCAAGCATATTATTATTAAGCAAATTACCATGCTATTAAAGACTCTCAAAATAATCTAAGTGAGGCATGAGAGATCAATAGTTTCTATAAAACAAATCCACCATCGCGCTCTAAAAGATATAAGTGAAGCGCTAGAGCAAAACTATAAAGCTCAAAAGATATAAGTGAAGCACATAGAGCAAAACTATAAAGCTCAAAAGATATAAGTGAAGCACACAGAGCAAAACTATAAAGCTCAAAAGATATAAGTGAAGCACATAGAGTATTCTATCAAATTCCAATTCATGTAAGGCTCTCTCAGAAGGTGTGTACAACAAGGATAATTGTGGTAAACTAAAAAGCAAAGACTCAAATCATACAAGACGCTCCAGGCAAAACACATATCATGTGGTGAATAAAAATATAGCTCCAAGTAAAGTTACCGATGGAAGTAGACGAAAGAGGGGATGCCTTCCGGGGTGTCGGTGTCAAAACCAGCGGATCTCGGGTAGGGGGTCCCGAACTGTGCGTCTAGGCGGATGGTAGCAGGTGACAAGGGACACAATGTTTTACCCAGGTTCGGGCCCTCTTGATGGAGGTAAAACCCTACGTCCTGCTTGATTAATATTGATGATATGGGTAGTACAAGAGTAGATCTACCACGAGATCAAGGAGGCTAAACCCTAGAAGCTAGCCTATGGTATGATTGTGTATGAAGATGGTTCGTCCTACGGACTACAACCCTCCGGTTTATATAGACACCGGATAGGGTTAGGGTTACACAGAGTCGGTTACAATGGTAGGAGATCTTGAGTATCCGCATCGCCTAGCTTGCCTTCCATGCCAAGGAAAGTACCTTCCGGACACGGGACGAAGTCTTCAATCTTGTATCTTCATAGTCCAGGAGTCCGGCGAAGGTATAGTCCGGCTACCCGAACACCCCCTAATCCAGGACTCCCTCAGTAGCCCCTGAACTAGGATTCAATGACGACGAGTCCGGCGCGCAGATTGTCTTCGGCATTGCAAGGCGGGTTCCTCCTCCAAGTTCTTCATAAAAGTTTGTAAACACCAAGGGTAGTGTCCGGCTCTGCAAAATAAGTTTCCACATATTGCCATAGAGAGAATAATATTAACACAAATCTAATCTGCTGATGTATTCCATAGTGTGACATCACACTACGGCCAAGCCTTTATTCGAATCGTTTTTTACTTCCCCACCTCAGCGCGTTTCGCGAGGCGGTTTCCTTGGCACGTCTGTCAAAGCAGAGATCGTGTCCCCCGTTTACGGGATTCTCATCAATACAGACGTGGGTAACCCAACCGCGCCATTTATCACGGCGCTTGGGAGATAAGCGAGTTTTACCAGGCTGGTGGGGACGCATAGCCGCATCCGCCCATATAAGGGGATAAGGATCCACCTTTTTACCTACGCCTTCTTCCTCCTTTGCCTATCCGTCTTCTGTGCACCCGAGCTCCAGCGCCCAAGCCCGCACTTCCCACCTCAACCTTCTCCAGCAATGTTGGAGCGGGAGGCAAGTGGATGGTCTCCTCCGTCATGGAGGGCCATGTCAAAAAGCTAAGGAAGGCCAGATACTTGTCTAACTACATCGCACACCGGCTTCCTGAAAAGGGGCAGCTCCTCCCCACCCCAAGGCCCCATGAGAGGGTTGTATTCCTTCCCCATTTCCTCCGCGGACTGGGTTTTCCTCTCCATCCATTCGTCCGGGGGCTCATGTTCTACTACGGCCTGGATTTCCATGATCTGGCCCCGAACTTTGTCCTCAACATCTCGGCATTTAACGTCGTGCGCGAGGCCTTCCTGTGCATCCGCCTCCATTTCGGCCTCTGGCTCAAGACCTTCAACGTCAAGCCAAAGGTGGTGCGCAGCAACCAGGCGGAGTGCGGAGGCACCATGGCGGGCAAGATGGCCAACGTCCTATGGCTCGAGGGCTCCTTTGTGGAGGCCCTGAAGGGGTGGCAGTTAGGATGGATTTACATCACCGAGCCGCGCGATCCGGAATGGATCGCAGCCCCTGAGTTCCGGTCCGGACCCCCTACGCGGCTCACGTCCTGGAAAGAGACGGGCTTGTCGTGGGGCTACAAAGAAGAGGTGACCGGACTGCTAAAATGCATCCAAATCCTGATGAACAAGCAGCTCAGGCTTGTCAATGTAGTCCAGGTTATGCTCGTCCGCTGGATCCTCCCGTGTCAACAACGGGACTTCAATCTGTGGGAGTTCGACCCGGCGCAACACCCAACCCTGAGCAGGCTCTTCGACACGACGTACGAAGATGTCTGGAGGGTGCTATTCAAAGGCGCCGAGGCTCCCGCGTCCTCTTCCGAGGACCGCGGATTCAGCACGCAGCGTCACGCTGACGAGGTAAGTTATTTTCACCTTTTACAGGATGTTTGTTTTCCATAGTTTGACTCTATGCGGGATCTAAGCCCCCTCACCTTTAACAGGCTTGGCAGGTGAAGTCCGGACAGATTGACTGTCCGGCCCCTTTGCCCGAAGACCCAGCAGATGCTCGTTTATCGAAGCTGCTGGCTCTGGCACCTTATGTGGTGCCGGAGAAGAAGGCCAAGAAGAAGGCCACGGGGACTCGCAAGAGTTCACGGCGTACGGTGGTGTCGGACTCATCGTCCGACGACTCCGAGGCGCCCTCCTCCCGTGAAGACGAGGAGGAGGAAGAAGAAAACTCTCCCCCTCCAGCGGGGGGAGGAAAGAAGAGGAAGGCCGCCCCAACATGGGAGGCCGAAGGGTCCAAGAAGGGAAAGACCCTTCCCCCGGACTACTCCACCGACGCCGACGAGGGCGAAGAGGAGTGGCCGCAAAGGGCCAGGCGCCCGGCGGGATCGTAAGTGTTCGGATACTA
This sequence comes from Aegilops umbellulata, assembly GCA_032464435.1. Taxonomy (NCBI): domain Eukaryota; kingdom Viridiplantae; phylum Streptophyta; class Magnoliopsida; order Poales; family Poaceae; genus Aegilops; species Aegilops umbellulata. Next base: position 324,959,364 of record CP136060.1, read on the forward strand.
GAGTAACTCATAGCATTCCCTTGTTGCACAACTTTTCCTTATGCCGAATGTAATTATGCAGCCCGCCCAAGGCCGGGCTCGACGAGTCGTCGAGCGGCTCCCTGGATTCATCGGACGTGAATTCCGTTCCGCCCGCTGCCTCCTCCCGCACTGCGGACGATGCCAAAGTGGCGTCGCGACAAGCTCCGTGCCAAGAGGAGGTGGTCCTGGAGGAGCCGCGAGGCGACCTCCCGGACTCCAGGAGTAAAGGGGACAAGACCTCCCAGGGCTCCAAGTCCGGCTTTGAGCCGGACACCGCGCCGGAATCTTCAACGGTTCCGGACCGCGGTAGGCGAACTCCTTCCAAGAGGAGCAAGCCTTCTGAGCCGGCGGCCTCCGTCCAACCGGAGGTGCCGAACAATCTGCTGGAGGTGCTTAACGGCGCCTCCATCGACGAGGAGCACCGTACTATTATGAGTACGGTGCTCCAGAAGGTTCAGTCCGCCAAGAGCGGACTAACTGAAGCTTGTGCTAGCCTTCTGACAGGCTTCGAGGTAAGTAAAAATATGTAAAAATGTTACCGCATAGACAGTAGCCCCTGATGCTCCGTTTGGCGTTCGGAAAGAAAAGCCGAATAGAGGATCTAATAAATTTCGCAGGAGTCTAACAAAAAAGAGTAAATATGCGTATGCAGGCTTCGCTGCTTGCGACAGCCGCACTGACTGCGGAGGTAGGCACCCTGAAGCAGGGTCTCGAGCGGTCCGAGCAAGAGCTCGGCCTTGCCAAGCGGCAGCTCGAGGAGAAAGAAGGTAAGGGACACCTTATAGAAAAATATATAAAAAGATGCAATTGCAAAAAATGACAGGATTATGCTGCTTATTGTAGAGGCCACAACTAAGGTGGCGACCCTCAAGCAGGCGCTGTCCGAGGCCGAGAAGAAAGCGGCCATGGAGCGCACCGAGCGGGAGAAATTCGAGGCGCAGATCGGCGAGGTGCAGCAAGAGCTTCAGGCTCTCATGAAAAAACATGAGAGTTTGGAGCTTGACTCAAAGACGCGAGCGTCCGAGCTCGCGGCGGCCCTTGAAACTGCCAAGTCTGCCAAGGCCGAATCCCGGAAGGTCCTCCATGAATTGGATGCGGTGAAAAAGATAGCAGCGGGTAAGGCATTCTTTATGCAAAGCAAACATACAAAAGTAAGCTACTATTTACTTACCCGAATCCGGAGCTCTCCAGGAGCATTCGCAGATCTTCCTCGGAGCGTATCTGATGTCGCCGCATTCTACCGAGCCGAAGAGGGCAGTTCGATAGAGAAGGTGTTCTGGTCTCAGTATGCTCAGGCCGAACACCCTGTGCCCTTGAGCGACCAGCTGAAGCAGTTGGTCGAGCTCCACAAGGCGGCCGAACAGGCCATGAAGGGCTTCATAGTTCGGCTGTGGCCTGGAGAGGCCCTGCGTAGGAGCTACTTCGGGCTGGTGCGGCGGCTGGTGGAGGCCTGTCCAAGGCTCGAGGTCATCAAGCGCTCCGTCTGCATCGAAGGTGCCCGGAGGGCCCTTGCCCGTGCTAAGGTGCACTGGGGCAAGCTGGACGGCGAGAAGCTTGTGAAGGATGGGCCTCCGCCGGGGAAAGAGCATCGCAAACCCGAGAACTATTATAAGGATGTACTGAAGGGTGCCCGCCTCATGACGGATGAATGTACCAAGGATGTAATTTTTTAATGAACTCGCTCGTGTTATCCTGTGCGCTGAATACTTGTTCATATGCGCTAAGCAATGCTTGTTGAATTTAAAATATTACTTTCTGTGCGGCGTTTATCAAAAATTGAGAGATGGCCAGTCGTCGGCTTCTGCCCCCATGCCACTAGTGTTGGGGTGTTCGGGATAAACCTGAGCGCTCTTTTTCCCATATTTGGGTCCTTCGAGGGAGGCGCTCAGCACAACGAACAAGGCAATCGGACTATAATGCTTGAAAACTCTCACTTAGCCATAGAACTCTATAATTTTAAATTTCGGCGAAGCCCCTAGTATTCGGAAGACCGAGTTCGGGGCGCTATCCGCGCCTTTGGCCGGACAAAGCCGGTTCCTCGCTCTAAGCGGCATAAGTCTTTAAGGACTCGAAAAACCTCTCGAACAATGACCGGTCTCTCGCCTTATCATGACAGTCAGTTTTAGCTTTCTCTACTGAGGTGCTCAGCCCAGCTCAATTGGGCCACAATCGCAGTAGTTCTCCTAGTGCTACCTTAGCCAATATAGCGGAACGTAAGGCACCAAAACATAGGAGCCGGGCAAACCCAACTATTGACCCAAATCATGATTCGGAGCCGATGCATATAATGCTATAAGTTCGGGGTGCCACACTTGTGAAAGTGTTCGGACTTCTCACGCCATATTAAGGGGTACTGGAGCCCCTAGCGTATTTGCCGTACCACAGTGTACGGGTGCAACATGTCATGAATGAACATATATATAAAAAGAGAGTAATGCAAAAGATAGACAAAAAGCTATGCATTGTTTATAAGAAGGCTGTTATCCAAGCAGAACGATACAAATAGTGCGATAAGCAAAAGAAATTGGACTATTTAACATGTCCTGGCCAGGGGCAGGCCGCGGAATTGTATTCAAAACAGGTATACTGCTCGTAATAGAGACCACCTGGGAGTTCCATAGTGCGGTATGGCTTGTCTGCTTCCCTGGTTCTTGCATCGTTTGTGCGGCAGTTGAATTGCCGAACAGGTCGTCCGAAGTACGGAGTCCTAAAAGTAAGAGAAAATTAAAAAGGAATTCGGCAACCCCTAGTACAGTTTAAGCTGTATTTCGGGCGTGCTGTGATAGTGCCCCTCCCCCTGTGCCCATGGTATTTAAGGAGCGTAGTTATGTACGCGAAGCATTGGTTTCGCTATATCGCGAGGGCTAGGGTTGGGGCCACACTGCTACGCTAGCTCGGAACGTGCCCGACGGTCTTGTTGTAGGTTACTCCGGGCGCACTTGACAGTGTCCGGCTTTTTAGCGGCCGGACTGGAGAATTGCCTAGAGAGGCTGCTTTGTACTTCTGCTGCGAGCGCTGCCGTGTGCTCCTCCGTTCGGAGGGAGCGTTCGGTGTTTCCGTTGACCGTGATTACTCCTCGAGGGCCTGGCATCTTGAGCTTGAGGTATGCATAGTGCGGTACCGCATTGAACTTTGCGAATGCGGTTCGCCCGAGCAGTGCGTGATAGCCACTGCGAAACGGGACTATGTCGAAGATTAACTCCTCGCTTCGGAAGTTATCCGGAGATCCGAAGACCACTTCAAGTGTGACTGAACCTGTACAGTTGGCCTCTACACCTGGTATGACACCTTTAAAGGTTGTTTTGGTGGGCTTAATCCTTGAGGGATCTATGCCCATTTTTCGCACTGTATCCTGGTAAAGCAGGTTCAGGCTGCTGCCGCCGTCCATAAGGACTCTTGTGAGATGAAATCCGTCAATAATTGGGTCTAGAACCAATGCGGCGAACCCGCCATGACGGATGCTAGTGGGGTGGTCCCTTCGATCAAAAGTGATCGGGCAGGAGGACCATGGGTCGAACTTTGGGGCGACTGGCTCCAGCGTGTATACGTCCCGTAATGCATGCTTCCGCTCCCTTTTGGGGATGTGGGTTGCGTATATCATGTTCACCCTCCGCACTTGTGAGGAAAAACCCTTCTGTCCACTGTTGTTCGGCGGCCTGTGCTCCTCCTCGTCGTCGCTATACAGCCCCTTGTCTCTATTTTCGGCATTTAACATGCCTGCCTGCTTGACCATCCAACAATCTCCGTTGGTGTGGTTGGTTGGCTTTTCGGGGGTGCCATGTATATGGCACAAGCGGTCGAGTATTTGGTCCAAACTGGACGGGCCCTGAGTACTTCTTTTGAATGGCTTTTTCCGCTGACCGGATTTGTAGCCTCGGAATCCGGCATTGACTGCCGTATCCTCGTTGCTGTCGCTGTTAACGCGGTGTTTTTGCTTGTTCCGGTGCGACCTGCCACTTTTGTCCTCGGTATCCGAATTACCAAGGTCCTTGGTTAAGTTGTTGCTCCGAGCTAGCCAGCTGTCTTCTCCCGTGCAAAAGCGGGTCATGAGTGTCGTGAGGGCTGCCATCGATTTCGGCTTTTCCTGTCCAAGGTGCCGGGTAAGACACTCGTCGTGGATGTTATGCTTGAAGGCTGCTAGGGCCTTTGCGTTCGGACAATCGACTATTTGGTTTTTCTTTGTTAAGAACCATGTCCAGAATTGCCTGGCCGATTCCTCTGGCTGCTGAATTATGTGGCTTAGGTCATCAGCGTCCGGTGGTCGCACATAGGTACCCTAAAAATTGTCGAGGAATGCGGCTTCCAGGTCTTCCCAGGAACCAACTGAATTTGCCGGCAAGCAGTTAAGCCAATGCCGGGCTGGTCCCTTAAGTTTGAGTGGGAGGTATTTGATGGCGTGTAGATCATCGCCGCGGGCCATGTGGATATGAAGGAGATAATCCTCGATCCATACTGCCGGATCTGTTGTGCCATCGTATGATTTGATGTTCACGGGTTTGAAACCCTCAGGGATTTTATGATCCATTACTTCATCTGTGGAGCATAGTGGGTGTGCGGCGCCTCTGTATTGGGCTATATCACGACGCAGCTCTAATGAGCATTGTCTACTGTGTTCGGCCCGGCCGGTTTTATTGTGTCTGGAGTGACGATCCCCGTCACGCGTCGTAGGGTGCCCACGCGATCCGTAGATCAATCTTGTTTCTCTTGCCTTGTCCTTCAGTATCTCTCGCAGGTCTGGCGCATTTTCCCGTGCCTTAGCATGTTTTGAGCAGCGCCGGGGCATGACTTGAGTGGAGGGCCGAGAGGCCTCTCTGTCATGGCCACGAGGTGGCCGGTCGGCCATGTCATGCGCTGGTGATGTAGGTGCTTCCTCCTCTAGTTGGGGTAGCAGCCTGCGCTTTGGGTAACTCTTGGAGGGGCGTTCGAGTTCATACTCTCCGGCCACAAGGACTTCAGTCCATCTGCCAGCTAGCAAATCTTGGTCAGCTCTAAGCTGTTGCTGCTTTTTGTTGAGGTTGCTTGCCGTGGCCAACAGCCTGCGTTTAAAACGCTCTTGTTTGGCGGGATCCGCTGGCACGACGAATTCATCGTTGTCGAGGCTTGCCTCGTCTTCGGAGGGAGGCATATAATTATCATCCTCAACCTCTCTATCTGCCGCTCTCTCGTGAGGGCTGGCTTCTCCATCCTCCTGTGCCGAATCTTGCTGGAGGGGGTGTTCTTCGGCGCTATCCGGGGTAGTATTATCACCCGTGCCGGAATCACTGTTTTTGCTTTGGCGGGATTTAGAGCGGCGCCGCTGACGCCGGCGCTTGGTCTGTTTCTTGGATGCGTCATCCTCCGCTGTTCCATCGCCATCTCCATCTTTTGGAGTGTCCACCATATATATGGCATATGACGAGGTGGCCTTCCAGCGCCATACAGGTGCTGGTTCTTGTTCGTCCCCTACATCGTCGTCCATACCGTCGATGTCTTCGGAGTTGAAGTCGAGCATGTCGGTTAAGTCATCAACAGTGGCTACGAAGTGGGTGGTGGGTGGGCTTTGAATTTCTTCATCGTCCGTATCCCAACCTTGCTGACCGTAGTCCGGCCATGGCTCTCCTGGTAAAGAGAGAGACTTTAGTGAGTTCAGGATGACGCCGAAGGGCGAGTGCTGAAAGATGTCCGCAGCGGTGAACTCCATGATCGGCGCCCAATCGGATTCGATTGGCAGGCGCGCGGAGGGCTCGGAGTTCGGAGAGGAATCCGGCTCCTCGGAGTCACGGGCCATGCGAAGTGCGGGGCTGGTGTTCGGCTCGATCGCCTTTGAGATCACAGCCCCCGAGGTGGTGTCCAACCACTCATCCTCGATCGGCGCAACAGGCTCCGAATTAAGGGTCGGAACCAGTGTGCGTGCGGCCTCCAGGACACTGTTCGGCGGCAGAGCTAGATCATGCCCATCGAGACAATGCGGCGCGCTTGGCTGTGGCTGGAATCCGTCGAAGATCAAGTCCCCGCGGATGTCAGCCGTTTAGTTTAAACTTCCAAATCTGACCTGATGGCCAGGGGCGTAGCTTTCGATCTGCTCCAGGTGGCCAAGCGAATTGGCCGACAGTGCGAAGCCGCCGAAGACGAAGATCTGTCCGGGGAGAAAAGTCTCACCCTGGACCGCGTCGTTGTTGATGATCAAAGGAGCCATCGGGCCTAAAAGCGATGACACAGAGGAACTCTCAATAAAAGCACCAATGTCGGTGTCAAAACCTGCGGATCTCGGGTAGGGGGTCCCGAATTGTGCGTCTAGGCGGATGGTAACAGGAGACAAGGGACACAATGTTTTGCCCTGGTTCGGGCCCTCTTGATGGAGGTAAAACCCTACGTCCTGCTTGATCAATATTGATGATATGGGTAGTACAAGAGTAGATCTACCACGAGATCAAGGAGGCTAAACCCTAGAAGCTAGCCTATGGTATGATTGTTGTATGTTGAAGTTCATCCTACGGACTAAAACCCTCCGGTTATAGACACCGGAGAGGGTTAGGGTTACACAAAGTCGGTTACAATGGCAGGAGATCTGAATATCCGCATCGCCAAGCTTGCCTTCCACGCCACGGAAAGTCCCTTCCGGACACGGGACGAAGTCTTCAATCTTGTATCTTCATAGTCCAGGAGTCCGACTGAAGGTATAGTCCGGCTACCCGGACACCCCCTAATCCAGGACTCCCTCATGGGGCATCCCCAAGCTTTGAATTTTTGGTGTCCTTGGATTATCTTGGGGGTGCCATGGGCATCCCCAAGCTTAGGCTCTTTCCACTCCTTGTTCCAAAATCCATCAAAAGATTTCACCCAAAACTTGAAAACTTCACAACACAAAACTCAATAGAAATCTCGTGAGCTCCATTAGCGAAAGAAAACAAAAGACCACTTCAAGGTACTGTAATGAACTCATTCTTTATTTATATTGGTGTTAAACCTACTGTATTCCAACTTCTCTATGGATTATAAACTATTTTACTAGCCATAGATTCATCAAAATAAGCAAACAACTCACGAAAAACAGAATCTGTCAAAAACAGAACAGTCTGTAGTAATCTGTAACTAACACAAACTTCTGGAACTCCAAAAAATCTACCAAAAGAGGAAGACCTAGACAATTTGTTTATTGATCAGAAGCAATTGGAATCAGTATTTTATCACGTTCTGGTGATTTTTAACAATTTGTTTCGTGAACAGAAAGTTTCTGAAAATTACAGCATGATCAAATAACTATCATCCAAGAAGATCCTATAGGTCTAACTTGGCACAAACACTAATTAAGACATAAAACCACATCTAAACAGAAGGTATATGGATTATTTATTTCTAAACAGAAGAAACAAAATAAAAATAAAATTGGGTTGCCTCCCAACAAGCGCTATCGTTTAACGCCCCTAGCTAGGCATAAAAGCGAGGATAGATCTAGCTATTGCCATCTTTGGTAGGCAATCCATAAGTGGCTCTCATGATAGATTCATATGGTAATTTTATTTTCTTTCTCGGGAAGTGTTCCATGCCCTTTTTTAATTGAAATTGAAATCTAATATTCCCTTCCCTCATATCAATAATCGCACCAATCGTTCTAAGGAAAGGTCTACCAAGAATAATAGGACAAGAAGGATTGCAATCTATATCAAGAACGATAAAATCTACGGGCACATAATTTCTATTTGCAACAATAAGAACATCATTAATTCTTCCCATAGGTTTCTTAATATTGGAATCCGCAAGATGCAAGTTTAGAGAGCAATCATCAAAATCACGGAAATCTAGCAAATCACACAAAGTTTTGGATAGTAGAGACACTAGCACCCAAATCACACAAAGCATAAAACTCATAATCTTTAATTTTAATTTTAATAGTAGGTTCCCACTCATCATAAAGTTTTCTAGGCATAGAAACTTTGAACTCAAGTTTTTCTTCATAAGATTGCATCAAGGCATCAACGATATGTTCGTTAAAGGCTTTATTTTGACTATAAGCATGAGGAGAATTTAGCACGGATTGCAACAAGGAAATACAATAAATTAAAGAGAAACTTTCATAATTAAATTCCTTGAAATCCAATATAGTGGGTTTAGCAACATCTAGGGTTTTATTTCTTTCAATCCCACTTTTATCAATTTCATCATCAAGATCTAAATACTCCGAATTTTTGGAACGCCTTCTAGGTAAAGGAATACCATATTCAGTTTCATCAAGATTCATATTGCAAAACAAAGATTTAATAGGAGACACATCAATAACTTTTAGATCTTCATCTTGATTTTCATAGGAATTCGGTTTAGCGACCATCCTATTAACTAAGGTAGCCTGCATATCCGAAATTTCAGCAGTAAACTTTTCAAGACGAGCAATTTGGGATCTTATACCATCAAATTCTTTAGACATATCATCGAGCTCTTTATTCATATAACTCATAAAACTTTTTTGTTCCTTAAGCTCGTTTCTAAAGAAATTATTATGCTCAGATTGCAAAACCATAAACTTCCCGACGTTGTTTTCGATCTCCTCTAATATTTTAAGGTGAAGATCACCAAATCTAGGTAGAGCCACCGCGACAAACAAGCAATCCAACACACAAGCAAACAAAAAGCAAGCGAGAAAAAGGCAAACTGAAAAGAGAGGGCGAATAAAATGGCAAGGGTGAAGTGGGGGAGAGCAAAACGAGAGGCAAATGGCAACTAATGTAATGCGGGAGATAGGGATTGTGATGGGTACTTGGTATGTTGACTTTTGCGCAGACTCCCTGGCAACGGCGCCAGAAATTCTTCTTGCTACCTCTTGAGCACTGCGTTGGATTTCCCCGAAGAGGAGAGGATGATGCAGCAAAGTAGCGTAAGTATTTCCCTCAGTTTTCTAGAACCAAGGTATCAATCCAGTAGGAGGCTACGCGCGAGTCCCTCGTACCTACACAAAAACAATAGCTCAATGCAACTGAGGGAGTCCTGGATTAGGGGGTGTTCGGGTAGCCGGACTATACCTTCGCCGGACTCCTGGACTATGAAGATACAAGATTGAAGACTTTGTCCCATGTCCGGAAGGGACTTTCCTTGGCGTGGAAGGCAACTAGGCGATGCGGATACTCAAGATCTCCTACCATTGTAACCGACTCTGTGTAACCATAACCCTAGCCGGTGTCTATATAAACCGGAGGGTTGTAGTCCATAGGACGAACCATCTTCATACACAATCATACCATAGGCTAGCTTCTAGGGTTTAGCCTCCTTGATCTCGTGGTAGATCTACTCTTGTACTACCCATATCATCAATATTAATCAAGCAGGAGTAGGGTATTACCTCCATCGAGAGGGCCCGAACCTAGGTAAAAACATCGTGTCCCTTGTCTCCTGTTACCATCCGGCCTTGACGCACAGTTCGGGACCCCCTACCCGGGATCCACCGGTTTTGACACCGACATTGGTGCTTTCATTGAGAGTTCCTCTGTGTCGTCGCCTTTAGGCCCAATGGCTCCTCTGATCATCAATAACGATGAGGTCCAGGGTGAGACTTTTCTCCCCGGACAAATCTTCGTCTTCGGCGGCTTCGCTCTGTGGGCCAATTCGCTTGGTCATCTGGAGCAGATCGAAAGCTACGCCCCTGGCCATCAAGTCAGGTTTGGAAGCTTAAACTACACGGCTGATATCCGCGGAGACTTGATCTTCGATGGGCTCGAGCCACAGCCAAGCGCGCCGCACTACCTCGAAGGGCATCATCTAACTCTGCCTCCGAACAGTGTCCTGGAGGCCGCATACGCACCGGTTCCGACCCTTAACTCGGAGCCCATTGTGCCAAGCGAGGATGGACGGTTGGACGTCACCTTGGGGGCTGCGATCTCAAAGGCGATCGAGCCGAACGCCAGCCCCGCACTCCGCGTGACCCGTGACCCCGAGGGTCCGGACTCCTCCTCGGACTCCGAACCCCCCGCGCCCCTGCCAGTCGAACCCGATTGGGCGCCGATAATGGAGTTCACCGCCGCGGACATCTTTCAGCACTCGCCTTTTGGCGACATCCTGAATTCTCTCAAGTCTCTCTCTTTATCAGGAGAGCCCTGGCCGGACTACGGTCAGCGAGGATGGGATACGGACGATGAAGAAATTCAAAGCGCACCCACCACCCACTTGCTAGCCACTGTCGACGATTTAACCGACATGCTTGACTGCAGCTCCGAAGACTTCGACGGTATGGACGACGAGGTAGGAGACGAACAGGAACCAGCACCTGTAGGGCGCTGGACGGCCACCCCGTCATATGACGTATATATGGTGGATACTCCAAAAGATGGAGATGGCGATGCAACAGCGGGGGATGACACCTCCAAGAAACAGCCAAAGCGTCGGCATCAGCGGCGCCGCTCTAAATCCCGCCAAAGTAAAAATGGTGATTCTGGCACCGGAGATAACAGTACCCCGGATAGCGCCGAAGAACACCCTCCCCAGCAAGATTCGGCGCAGGAAGATGGAGAAGCCAACCCTCATGAGAGAGCGGCAGACCGAGAGGTTGAGGACGATAACTATATACCTCCCTCCGAAGACGAGGCTAGCCTCGATGACGACGAATTCGTCGTACCATCGGACCCCGCCGAACAAGAGCGTTTCAAACGCAGGCTTTTAGCCACGGCGAACAGCCTCAAGAAAAAGCAGCAACAGCTTAGAGCTGATCAAGATTTGCTAGCTGATAGATGGACTGAAGTCCTTGCGGCTGAAGAGTATGAACTCGAACGCCCCTCCAAGAGCTACCCAAAGCTCAGGCCGCTACCCCGATCAGAGGAGGAAACGCCTACATCACTAGCGCACGACATGGCAGACCGGCCACCTCGCGGCCGCGACAGAGAGGCCTCTCGGCCCTCCACACAAGCCATGCCCCGACGCCGCTCAACTAAGGCACGGGAAAACGCGCCAGACCCGCGAGATGTACTGGAGGATAAGGCAAGGCAAACAAGATCGATCTACGGATCGCGCAGGCGCCCTACGACACGTGACGATGATCTTCACTCCGGATACAACAAATCCGGCAGGGCCGAACACAACAGACATAGCTCCTCTGAGCTGCGTCGTGACATAGCCCAATACAGGGGCGCCGCAAACCCACTATGCTTCACAGATGAAGTAATGGATCATAAAATCCCAGAGGGTTTCAAACCCGTAAACATCAAATCATACGATGGCACGACAGATCCGGCGGTATGGATCGAGGATTATCTCCTTCACATCCACATGGCACATGGCGATGATCTACACGCCATCAAATACCTCCCGCTCAAACTCAAAGGACCGGCCCGGCACTGGCTTAACAGCCTGCCAGCGGACTCAATCGGTTCTTGGGAGGACCTGGAAGCCGCATTCCTCGACAACTTCCAGGGCACTTATGTGCGACCACCAGACGCCGACGACCTAAGCCACATAATTCAGCTGCCAGAAGAATCGGCCAGGCAATTCTGGACACGGTTCCTAACAAAGAAAAACCAGATAGTCGACTGTCCGGACGCAGAGGCCCTAGCAGCCTTCAAGCATAACATCCGCAACAAGTGGCTTGCCTGGCACCTGGGACAGCAAAAACCGAAATCTATGGCAGCCCTCACGACACTCATGACCCGCTTTGGCATGGGCGAAGATAGCTGGCTAGCTCGCAGCAACAACTTATCAAAGAACCCTGGTAATTCGGATACCAAGGACAAAAGTGGCAGGACACGTCGACATAAGCAAAAGCACCGCGTCAGCAGCGACAGCAATGAAGATACGGCAGTTAATGCCGGACTCAGAGGCTATAAGTCCGGTCAGCGAAAAAGCCATTCAAAAAGAATACTTAGGGCCCGTCCAGTTTGGACCGAATACTCGACCGCTTGTGCCAGATCCATGGCACCCCCGAAAGGCCAACCAATCGCACCAACAGGGATTGTTGGGTGTTCAAGCAGGCAGGCAAGTTAAGAGCCGAAAACAAAGAGAAGGGGCCGCATAGCGACGACGAGGAGGAGCCCAGGCCGCCGAACAACAATGGACAGAAAGGGTTCCCCCCACAAGTGCGGACGGTGAACATGATATACGCAACCCACATTCCCAAGAGGGAACGGAAGCGTGCGCTACGGGACGTATACGCGATGGAGCCAGTCGCCCCAAAGTTCAACCCATGGTCCTCCTGCCCGATCACTTTTGATCGAAGGGACCATCCCACTAGCATCCGTCATGGCGGCTTTGCCGCATTGGTTCTCGACCCAATCATCGACGGCTTTCACCTCACAAGAGTCCTCATGGACGGCGGCAGTAGCCTGAACCTGCTTTACCAGGATACAGTGCAGAAAATGGGCATAGATCCCTCAAGGATTAAGCCCACAAAAACGACCTTTAAAGGTGTTATACCAGGTGTAGAAGCCAACTGTACAGGCTCCGTAACACTTGATGTGGTCTTCGGATCTCCGGATAACTTCCGAAGCGAAGAGTTAATCTTCGACATAGTCCCGTTTCGCAGTGGCTATCACGCCCTGCTCGGACGAACCGCATCCGCAAAGTTCAATGCGGTGCCGCACTACGCATATCTCAAGCTCAAGATGCCAGGCCCTCGAGGAGTAATCACGGTCAACGGAAACACCGAACGCTCCCTTCGTACGGAGGAGCACACGGCGGCTCTCGCATCGGAAGTACAAAGCAGCCTTTTTAGGCAACTCTCCAGTCCGGCCGTTAAAAAGCCAGACACTGCCAAGCGCGCCCGGAGTAACCTACAACAAGACCGCCTGGCACGTTCTGAGCAGGCGTAGCAATGCGGCCCCAACCCCAGCCATTGCGACATAGCGAAGCTAGTACCTCGCGTACATAATTACGCCCTTGAAATACCATGGGCACAGGGGAAGGGGCACAGTAACGGCATGCCCGAAATACGGCTTAAAACGTACTAGGGGCTGCCGGATTCTTTTTTTACTTTCAGGACTCCACACTTTGGACGACCTGTTCGGCAATTCGACTGCCACACAAATGATGCAAGATCCAGGGAAGCAGACAAAGCTACGCCGCATTATGGAACTCCCAGGTGGTCTCTATTACGAGCAGTATATCTGTTTCGAATACAATTCCCCAGCCTGCCCCTGGTCAGGACATGTTAAATAATCTAATATCTTTTTGCTTATCGCACTACTTGTATCATTCGGCTTTGATAAATAGCCTCTTTATAAACAATGCATAGCTTTTTGTCTATTTTTTGCATTATCCTCTTTTAATATATATGTTTATTAAATAACATGATCGCACCCGTACACCATGGTACGGCAAACACGCCAGGGGCTTCAGTACCCTTCGATCTGGTGTGAGAAGTCCGTACACTTTCACAAGTGCGGCACCCCGAACTTATAACACTATATGCATCGGCTCCGAATCATGATTTGGGTCAATAGTTGGGTTTGCCCGGCTCCTATGTTTTGGTGCCTTATGTTCCGCTATATCGGCTAAGGTAGCACTAGGAGAACCACTGCAATTGTGCCCCGGTTCAGCTGGGTTAAGCACCTCAGTGGAGAAAGCTAAAACTGACTGTCATGATAAGGCGAGAGACCGGTCGCAGTTCGAGAGGTTTTTCGAGTCCCTAAAGACTTATGCCGCTTTGATCGAGGAGCTGGCTTTGTCCGGCCAAAGGCGTGGATAGCGCCCCGAATTCGGTCTTCCGAACTAGGGGCTTCACCGAAATTTAAAATTATAAAGTTCTATGGCTAAGTGAGAGTGTTCAAGCATTATAGTCCGATTGCCTGGTTCGTTGTGCTGAGCGCCTCCCTCGAAGGACCCAACCATGGGAAAAAGAGCGCTCAGGTTTATCCCGAACATCCCAGCACTAGCGGCATGGGGGCAGAAGCCGACGACTAGCCATCTCTCAATTTTTGATAAACGGCCGCATAGAAAATAATATTTTAAATTCAATAAGCATTGCTTAGCGCATGTGAACAAGTTTTCAGCGCACAGGATAAACACGAGCGAGTTCATTCAAAAATTACATCTTTGGTACATTCATCCGCAATAAGGCGGGCACCTGCAAGAACATCCTTGTAGTAGTTCTCGGGCTTGCGATGCTCCTTCCCCTACGGTGGCCCGTCCTTCACCAGCTTCTCACCGTCAAGCTTACCCCAGTGCACCTTTGCACGAGCAAGGGCCCTCCGGGCACCTTCGATGCAGACGGAATGATTGATGACCTCAAGCCTTGGACAGGCCTCCACCAGCCACCGCACCAGCCCGAAGTAGCTCCCAGGCAGGGCCTCTCCGGGCCACAGCCGAACTATGAAGCCCTTCATGGCTTGTTCCGCCGCCCTGTGGAGCTCGACCAGCTGTTTCAGCTGGTCGCTCAAGGGCACAGGGTGTCCGGCCTCAGAATACTGAGACCAGAACACACTCTCCGTCGAGCTGCCGTCTTCAGCTCGGTAGAATGTGGCGGCGTCGGATACGCTGCGGGGAAGATCTGCGAACGCCCCTGGAGAACTCCGGATTCGGGTAAGTGACAAGTAGATTACTTTTATATTTCTACTTTGCATTAAGAATGCCTTACCCGCTGCTATCTTTTTCATCTCCTCCAACTCTTGGAGGGCCTTTTGGGCTTCGGCCTTGGCACCCTTGGTGGTCTCAAGGGCCGACGCGAGCTCGGATGCTTGCGCCTTTGACTCAAGCTCCAAGCTCTCATGTTTTTTCATGAGAGCCTGCAGCTCTTGCTGCACCTCGCCAACCTAAGCCCCAAGTCTTTCTCGCTCGGTGCGCTCCTCGGCCGTTTTCTTTTCGGCCTCAGATAGCGCCTGCTTGAGGGTCGCCACCTCAGTTGTGGCCCCTACAATAACCAGTACGATCCTGTTATTCTTTGCAATCACGCCTCTCTATAGGCACCTTTTTCTGTAGGGTATTTCTTACCTTCTTTTTCCTCGAGCTGCCATTTGGCAAGGCCGAGCTCTTGCTCGGTCTGCCCGAGGTCCTTTTTTAGGACATCCACCTGTGCAGTCAGTGCGGCGGTGGATAGCAGCGAAGCCTGCATACGCATATTGACTCTTTATTGTTAGACTCCTGCGAAAATTAATAGATCCTCTATTCGGCTTTTCTTTCCGAACGCCAAATAGAGCATCAGGGGCTACTGTCTATGCGGTAATATTTTGACATATTTTTACTTACCTCGAAGCCTGTCAGAAGGCTAGTGCAAGCTTCAGTCAGTCCGCTCTTGGCAGACTGAACCTTTTGGATCACTGTACTCATAATAGTACAGCGCCCCTTGTCGATGGAGGCGCCGTCAAGCACCTCCGGCAGATGGTCCAGCGACTCCGGTTGGACGGAGGTCGCTGGCTTAGAAGGCTTGCTCCTTTTGGAAGGAGTTCGCCTACCGCGGCACGGAACTGTTGAAGATTCCGGCGCGGTGTCCGTCACAAAGCCGGACTTGGAGCCCTAGGGGGTCTTGTCCCCTTCACTCCTGGAGTCCGGGAGGTTGCCTTGCGGCTCCTCCAGGACCACCTCTTCCTGCCCCAGAGCTTGTCGCGACGCCACTTCGGCGTCATCCGTGGTGCGGGGGGAGACAGCGGGCGGAACGGAGTTCACGTCCGATGAGTCCAGGGAGCCGCCCGACGATTCGTTGTATTCGGCCTGGGGCGGGCTGCATATTCACATTCGACATTAAGGAAAGCTGCACAACAAAGGAACATCATGAGTTACTCTGATGTCCGAACTTATGATTTCGCCGGGCGCTTGGCCCTGTTCGGCCACTCCTCTACGCTCTCTTCGGCGTCATGGGAGTAGTCCGGCGGAGGGGTCTTCCTTTTCCTAGACCCCTCGGCCTCCCCTAATGGGGCGACCTTCTTCTTCTCTTCTACCTCCGCTGGGGGGGGGGAGAGCTTTCTTCTTCCTCCTCCACGTTTTCATGAGAGGAGGGCGTCTCGGACTCGTCAGATGACGAGTCCGACACCACCAAGTTACGGGCACTCTTTCGAGTCCCGGTGGTCTTCTTCTTCTTGACCTTCCTCTTCGGTACCACATAAGGTGCCGGAGTCAGCAGCTTCACTAGGAGAGCTGGGGCTGGGTCTTCGGGCAGGGGAGCCGGACAGTTAATTGGTCCGGATATCGCCTGCCAAGCTTGTCAAAGGTAAGGGAGTTTAGATCCCGCATAGAGTTAATCTATGAAAAAGAGCTTAATAATCCTGTCAAAGGCATAGATAGCTTACCTCGCTAGTGTGACGCTGCGTGCTGTATTCGCAGTCCTCGGAAGCGGATGCGGGGGCCTCGGCGCCTTTGATTAGCACCCTCTAGACGTCTTCATACGACGTGTCAAAGAGCCTGTTGAGGGTTCGGTGCTGCGCCGGGTCGAACTCCCACAAATTGAAATCCCGTTGTTGGCACGGGAGGATCAGATGAACGAGCATGACCTGGACTATACTGACAAGCCGGATTGGCTTGTTTACCAGGGACTAGATGCAGGTCTTCAGTCCGGTCACCTCTTCCTCGTTGCCCCACGACAGGCCCGTCTCTTTCCAGGACATAAGCCGCGTGGGGGGTCCGGATCTGAACTCGGGGGCTGCGACCCATTTCGGATCGCGTGGCTCGGTGATGTAAAACCACCCAGCTTGCCACCCCTTTAGGGTCTCCACAAAGGAGCCCTCGAACCAGAGGACGTTGGCTATCTTGCCAGCCATAGCGCCTCCGCACTCCGCTTGGTTGCCGCGCACCACCTTGGGCTTGACGTTGAAGGTCTTGAGCGAAAGGCCGAAATGGGGGCGGACGCGGAGGAAGGCCTCACACACGACGATAAACGCCGAGATGTTGAGGATGAAGTTCGGGGCCAGATCGTGGAAATCCAGGCCATAGTAGAACATGAGTCCCCGGACGAATGGGTGGAGTGGAAAACCCAGTCCGCGGAGGAGGTGGGGAAGGAAAACTACCCTCTCATGGGGCCTTGGGGTGGGGAGAAGCTGCCCCTTCTCAGGAAGCCGGTGCGGGATGTCCTTGGACAGGTATCCGGCCTTCCTTAGCTTTTTTACTTGAGCCTCGGTGACGGAGGAGACCATCCACTTGCCTCCCGCTCCGGACATTGCTGGAGAAGGTTGAGGTGGGAAGAGCGGGCTTGGGCACTGGAGCTTGAGTGCCCAAGAGATGGATTGGCAAAGGAGGAAGAAGGCGTAGGTAAAAAAGGTGGATCCTTATCCCCTTATATGGGCGGATGCGGTTATGCGTCCCCACCTACCTAATAAAACTCGCTTGCCTCCCAAGCGCCATGGTAAATGGCGCGGTTGGGTTACCCACGTCCGTATTGATGAGAATCCCGTAAAAGGGGCACACGATCTCTGCTTTGACAAGACGTGCCAAGGAAACCGCCTTGCTAAACGTGCTGAGGTGGAAAAGTGAAAACAATTTGTATAAAGAGCTTGGTCGTGGTGTGATGACGCACTGCGGAATACGTTAGCAGATTTGATTTGTGTTAATATTATTCTCTCTATGGCAATATGTGGAAACTTATTTTGCAGAGCCGGACACTATTCTTGGTGTCTACAATCTTCTATGAAGGACTTGGAGGAGGAACCCGCCTTGCAATGCCGAAGACAATCTGCGCGCCGGACTCGTCGTCATTGAAGCCTGGTTCAGGGGCTACTGAGGGAGTCCTGGATTAGGGGGTGTTCGGGTAGCCGGACTATACCTTCGCCGGACTCCTGGACTATGAAGATACAAGATTGAAGACTTCGTCCCGTGTCCGGAAGGGACTTTCCTTGGCGTGGAAGGCAAGCTAGGCGATGCGGATACTCAAGATCTCCTACCATTGTAACCGACTCTGTGTAACCCTAACCCTATCCGGTGTCTATATAAACCGGAGGGTTGTAGTCCGTAGGACGAACCATCTTCATACACAATCATACCATAGGCTAGCTTCTAGGGTTTAGCCTCCTTGATCTCGTGGTAGATCTACTCTTGTACTACCCATATCATCAATATTAATCAAGCAGGAGTAGGGTATTACCTCCATCGAGAGGGCCCGAACCTGGGTAAAAACATCGTGTCCCTTGTCTCCTGTTACCATCCGGCCTTGACGCATAGTTCGGGACCCCTTACCCGAGATCCGCCGGTTTTGACACCGACAGCAAGCAATGCGATTAGGGGTTGTCAATCCCTTCACGGTCACTTACGGGAGTGAGATCTGATAGAGATGATAGATAATATTTTTGGTATTTTTGGTATAGAGATGCAAAGTGAAAAGTAAAAGGCAAAGTAAAAAGCAAAGCAATAATAAAGTGATGGAGATTGATATGATGAGAATAGACCCGGGGGCCATAGGTTTCACTAGTGGCTTCTCTCAAGAGCATAAGTATTCTACGATGGGTGAACAAATTACTGTTGAGCAATTGACATAATTGAGCATAGTTATGAGAATATCTAGGTATGATCATGTATATAGGCATCACGTCCGAGACAAGTAGACCGACTCCTGCCTGCATCTACTATTATTACTCCACTCATCGACCGCTATCCAGCATGCATCTAGAGTATTAAGTTAAAAACAGAGTAACGCCTTAAGCAAGATGACATGATGTAGAGGGATAGTTTCATGCAATATGATAAAAACCCCATCTTGTTATCCTCGATGGCAACAATAAAATACGTGCCTTGCTGCCCCTACTGTCACTGGGAAAGGACGCCGCAAGATTGAACCCAAAGCAAAGCACTTCTCCGATTGCAAGAAAAACCAATCTAGTAGGCCAAACCAAACTGATAATTCGAAGAGAGTTGCAAAGATAACCAATCATACATAAAAGAATTCAGAGAAGATTCAAATATTATTCATAGATAGACTTGATCATAAACCCACAATTCGTCGATCTCAACAAACACACCGCAAAAAGAAAGATTACATCGAATAGATCTCCACGAGAGAGGGGGAGAACATTGTATTGAGATCCAAAAAGAGAGAAGAAGCCATCTAGCTACTAACTATGGACCCGAAGGTCTGAGGGAAACTACTCACACTTCATCGGAGGTGCTAGGATG
The DNA here is from genome assembly GCA_032464435.1 of Aegilops umbellulata. NCBI lineage: Eukaryota > Viridiplantae > Streptophyta > Magnoliopsida > Poales > Poaceae > Aegilops > Aegilops umbellulata. The sequence goes on from CP136060.1 coordinate 324,978,363, forward strand.
ATGTAGAAGCCCTCCGTGATGATGGCTGTCGGTGTCAAAACCGGTGGATCTCGGGTAGGGGGTCCCGAACTGTGCGTCAAGGTCGGATGGTAACAGGAGACAAGGGACACTTTATTTTACCCAGGTTCGGGCCCTCTCGATGGAGGTAAAACCCTACTCCTGCTAGATTAATATTGATGATATGGGTAGTACAAGAGTAGATCTACCACGAGATCAAGGAGGCTAAACCCTAGAAGCTAGCCTATGGTATGATTGTGTATGATGATGATTGTCCTACGGACTACAACCCTCCGGTTTATATAGACACCGGATAGGGTTAGGGTTACACAGAGTCAGTTACAATGGTAGGAGATCTTGAATATCCGCACGCCTAGCTTGCCTTCCACGCCAAGGAAAGATCCTTACAGACACGGGATGAAGTCTTCAATCTTGTATCTTCATAGTCCTGGAGTCCGGCTGAAGGTATAGTCCGGCTATCAGAACACCCCCTAATCCAGGACTCCCTCAGTAGCCCCTGAACCAGGCTTCAATGACGACTAGTCCGGCGCGCAGATTGTCTTCGGCATTGCAAGGCGGGTTCCTCCTCCAAGTTCTTCAAGAAGATTGTAAACACCAAAAATAGTGTCTGGCTCTGCAAAATAAGTTTCCACATATTGCCATATAGAGAATAATATTAACACAAATCAAATCTGCTGACGTATTCCGTAGTGCGTCATAACACTGCGGCCAAGCTCTTTATATAAATTGTTTTCATTGTTCCACCTCAGCGTGTTTAGCGAGGCGATTTCCTTGGCACGTCTCGTCAAAGCAGAGATTGTGTGCCCCTTTTAATGGGATTCTCATCAATACGGATGTGGGTAACCCAACCGCGCCATTTACCACGGCGCTTGGGAGGCAAGTGAGTTTTATTAGGTAGGTGGGGATGCCTAACCGCACCCGCTTGTATAAAGGGATAAGGATTCACCTTTTTACCTACGCCTTCTTCCTCCTTTGCCAATCCATCTCTCGCGCACTCAAGCTCCAGTGCCCAAGTCCGTTCTTCCTTCCTCAACCTTATCCAACAATGTCCGGAGCGGGAGGCAAGTGGATGGCCTCCTCCGTTACGGAGGCCCAAGTAAAAAAGCTAAGGAAAGCTGGATACTTGTCCAAGGACATCCCGCATCAGCTTCCTGAGAAGGGGCAGCTTCTTCCTACCCCAGGGCCCCATGAGAGGGTAGTTTTTCTTCCCCACTCCCTCCGCGGACTCGGCTTTCCACTTCACCCATTTGTCCCGGGGCTCATGTTCTACTACGGCCTGGATTTCCACGATCTGGCCCCGAACTTCGTCCTCAACATCTTGGCGTTTATCGTCGTGTGTGAGGCCTTCCTCCGCGTCCGCCCCCATTTCGGCCTTTGGCTCAAGACTTTCAACGTCAAGCCCAAGGTGGTGCGCGGCAGCCAAGCGGAGTGCGGAGGCGCTATGGCTGGCAAGATAGCCAACGTCCTCTGGTTCGAGGGCTCCCTTGTGGAGTCCCTAAAGGGGTGGCAAGCCGGGTGGTTTTACATCACCGAGCCGCGCGATTCAAAATGGGTTGCAGCCCCTGAATTCAGATCCGGACCCCCCACGCGGCTCATGTCATGGAAAGAGACGGGCCTGTCATGGGGCAACGAGGAAGAAGTGACTGGGTTGCAAACGTGCATCCAGTCCCTGGTGAACAGGCCAATCCGGCTGATCAATGTGATCCAGGTCATGCTCATTCGCCGGATCCTCCCGTGCCAACAACGGGATTTTACTTTGTGGGAATTCGACCCGGCGCAGCACCAAACCCTCAGTAGGCTCTTCGACACGACGTATGAAGACGTCTGGAAGGTGCTGACCCAAGGCGCCGAGTCCCCCACATCCGCTTCCGAGGACCGTGGATACAGCTCGCAGCTTCACGCCAGCGAGGTAAGCTATCTATACCTTTGACAGGTTCGTTGAGCTCTTTTTCATAGATTAACTCTATGCGGGATCTAAACTCCCTTTGCCTTTGACAGGCTTGGCGGGCGATATCCGGACCAATTAACTATCCGGCTCCCATGCCCGAAGACCCGACCCCAGCTCTCCTAGTGAAGCTGTTGACTCCGGCACCTTACGTGGTGCCGGAGAAGAAGACCAAGAAGAAGAAAACCACCGGGACTCGAAAGAGTTCCCGCAATATGGTGGTGTCGGACTCGTCATCTGACAAGTCCGCGATGCTCTCCTCTCGTGAAAACGAGGAGGAGGAACAAGAAAGCTCTCCCCCCAGCGGGGGGAGAAAAGAAGAAGAAGGCCACCCCAACGGGGGAGGCCGAGGGGTCGAGGAAAAGGAAGACCCCTCCGCCGGACTACTCCCACGACGCCGAAGAGGGCGGAGAGGAGTGGCCGGACAGAACCAAGCGTCCGGCGAAATCGTAAGTACTTATATACCAGAGTGACTCATGATATTCTTTTAATGCGCGGCTTTCCCTAATATCGCTCGTAATTTATGCAGCCTGCCCCGGGCCGAACTCGACGATTCGTCGAGCGGCTCCCTGGATTCGTCGGACGTGAACTCTGTTCCGCCCGCTGTCTCCCCCTGCAGGGCGGACGACGCCGAAGTGGAGTCCCGCCAAGCTCCAGGGCAGGAGGAGATAGTCCTGGAGGAGCCGCAAGGCAATCCTCCGGACCCCAGGAGTAAAGGGGATGAAACCCCCCAGGGATCCAAGTCCGGCTTTGTGCCGGACACCGCGCCGGACTCGACAGTCCCGGTCCGCGGTGGGCGAACTCCTTCCGGGAGGAAAGCCGTCTGAGCCGGCGACCTCCGTCCAACCAGAGGCGCCGGACAATCTGCTGGAGGTGCTTGAGGGCGCTCCCATCGACGAGGAGCACCGTACTGTTATGAGTACGGTGATCCAAAGGGTTCAGTCTGCCAAGAGCAGACTGACTGAAGCTTGCGCTAGCCTTCTAACAGGCTTCGAGGTAAGTAAAAATATGTCAAATTATCACCGCATAGACAGTAGCCCCTGATGCTCTGTTCGGTGTTCGGAAAGAAAAGCCGAATAGAGGATCTAGTAATTTTCGCAGGAGTCTAACAACAAAAAGTCAAATATGCGTATGCAGGCTTCGCTTCTGTCCACCTCCGCACTGACTGCGCAGGTGGATGTCCTTAAAAAGGACCTCGGGCGGACCGAGCAAGAGCTCAGCCTTGCCAAACGGCAGCTTGAGGAGAAAGAAGGTAAGAAATACCCTAAAAAAAGAAAAAAGGTGCCTATAGAGAGGCTTGATTGCAGAAAGAAATAACATGATTGTACTGCTTATTGTAGGGGCCACAACCGAGGTGGCAACCCTAAAGCAGGCGCTGGCTGAGGCCGGAAAGAAAACGGCCGAGGAGCGCGCCGAGCAAGAAAGGCTTGGGGTTCAGGTAGGCGAGGTGCAGCAAGAGCTGCAAGCTCTCATGAAAAAACATGAGAGTTTGGAGCTTGAGTCAAAAGCGCAAGCATCCGAGCTCGCGTCGGCCCTTGAGACCGCCAAGAGTGCCAAGGCCGAAGCCCAAAAGGCCCTCCAAGAGTTGGAGGAGGTGAAAAAGATAGCAACGGGTAAATCATTCTTAATGCAAACTAGGAATATAAAAGTAAACTACCTGTTACTTACCCGAATCCGGAGTTCTCCAGGGGCGTTCACCGATCTTCCCCGCAGCGTATCCGACGCCGCCGCGTTCTACCGAGCTGAAGAGGGCAGCTCGACGGAGAGTGTGTTCTGGTCTCAGTATTCTGAGGCCGGACACCCTGTGCCTTTGAGCGATCAGCTGAAACAGCTGGTCGAGCTCCACAAGGCGGCCGAACAGGCCATGAAGGGCTTACTAGTTCGGCTGTGGCCTGGAGAGGCCTTGCCTGGGAGCTATTTTGGGCTAGTGCGGCGGCTGGTGGAGGCCTGTCCGCGACTTGAGGTCATCAAGTGCTCCGCCTGCATTGAAGGTGCCCGGAGGGCCCTTGCCCGTGTAAGGGTACACTGGGGTAAGCTGGACGGAGAGAAGCTGGTGAAGGATGGGCCGCCGCCGGGGAAGGAGCATCACAAGCCCCAGAACTACTACAAGGAAGTTCTTGCCGGAGCCCGCCTTGTCGCGGATGAATGTACTAAAGATGTAGTATTTGAATGAAATCGCTCATTTGTATCCTGTGGGCTGAAAACTTGTTCATATGCGCTAAGCAATGCTTATTGAATTTAAAATATTATTTTCTGTGCGGCCGTTTATCAAAAATTGAGAGATGGCCAGTCATCGGCTTCTGCCCCCATGCCACTAGTGCTGGGGTGTTCGGGATAAACTTGAGGGCTCTTTTTCCCATAGTCGGGTCCTTCGAGGGAGGCGCTCAGCACAACGAACCAGGCAATCGGACTATAATGCTTGAACACTCTCACTTAGCCATAGAACGTTATAATTTTAAATTTCGGCGAAGCCCCTAGTTCGGAAGGCCAAATTCGGGGCGCTATCCACGCCTTTGGCCGGACATAGCAAGCTCCTCGCTCGAAGCGGCATAAGTCTTTAAGGACTCGAAAAACCTCTCGAACAGCGACCGGTCTCATGCCTTATCATGACAGTCTGTTTTAGCTTTCTCCACTGAGGTGCTTAACCCAGCTGAACCGGGGCACAATCGCAGTGGTTCTCCTAGTGCTACCTTAGTCGATATAGCGGAACGTAAGGCACCAAAACATAGGAGCCGGGAAAACCCAACATGTGACCAAAATCATGATTCAGAGCCGATGCATATAGTGCTATAAGTTCGGGGTGCCGCACTTGTGAAAGTGTATGGACTTTTCACACCAGATAGAAGGGTAATGAAGCCCCTGGCGTGTTTTGCCGTACCATGGTGTACGGTTGCGATCATGTTTATTTAATGAACATATATATTAAAAGAGGACAACGCAAAAAATAGGCGAAAAGCTATGCATTGTTTATAGAGAGGCTATTTATCAAAGCCGAACGATACAAGTAGTGTGATAAGCAAAATATATTAGACTATTTAACATGTCCTGACCAAGGGTAGGCCGCGGAATTTAGAAACAGATATATCGCTTGAAATAGAGACCACCTGAGAGTTCCATAATGCGGCGTAGCTTTGTCTGCTTCCCTGGGTCTTGCATCGTATGTGCGGCAGCAAAGCCGAACAGGTTATCCAGAGTGTGGAGTCCTGAAAGTAAAAAGTAAAAAAATCCAGCAGCCCCTAGTACGTTTGACGCCGTATTGTAAGCATGCCGTTAATGTGCCCCTCCCCCTGTGCCCATGGAATTTCAAGGGCATAATTGTGTACTCGAGGTACTAGCTCCGCTATGTTGCGATGGCTGGGGTTGGGGCCGTATTGCTACGCTAGCTCGGAACGTGCCCGACGGTCTTGTTGTAGGTTACTCCGGGCGCGCTTGACAGTGTCCGGCTTTTTAGCGGCCGGACTAGAGAATTGCCTAGAGAGGCTGCTTTGTACTTCTGCTGCGAGCGCTGCCGTGTGCTCCTCCGTTCGGAGGGAGCGTTCGGTGTTTCCGTTGACCGTGATTACTCCTCGAGGGCCTGGCATCTTGAGCTTGAGGTATGCATAGTGCGGTACCGCATTGAACTTTGCGAATGCGGTTCGCCCGAGCAGTGCGTGATAGCCACTGCGAAACGGGACTATGTTGAAGATTAACTCCTCGCTTCGGAAGTTATCCGGAGATCCGAAGACCACTTCAAGTGTGACTGAACCTGTACAGTTGGCCTCTACACCTGGTATGACGCCTTTAAAGGTCGTTTTGGTGGGCTTAATCCTTGAGGGATCTATGCCCATTTTCCGCACTGTATCCTGGTAAAGCAGGTTCAGGCTGCTGCCGCCGTCCATAAGGACTCTTGTGAGATGAAATCCATCAATAATTGGGTCTAGAACCAATGCGGCAAACCCGCCATGACGGATGCTAGTGGGGTGGTCCCTTCGATCAAAAGTGATCGGGCAGGAGGACCATGGGTTGAACTTTGGGGCGACTGGCTCCATCGCGTATACGTCCCGTAGCGCACGCTTCCGCTCCCTCTTGGGAATGTGGGTCGCGTATATCATGTTCACCATCCGCACTTGTGGGGGAAACCCCTTCTGTCCATTGTTGTTCGGCGGCCTGGGCTCCTCCTCATCGTCGCTATGCAGCCCCTTGTCTTTGTGTTCGGCTCTTAACTTGCCTGCCTGCTTGAACACCCAACAATCCCTGTTGGTGTGATTGGCTGGCCTTTCGGGGGTGCCATGAGTCTGGCACGAGCGGTCGAGTATCCGGTCCAAACTGGACGGGCCCTGGGTATTCGTTTTAAATGGCCTTTTCCGCTGACCGGATTTATAGCCTCTGAATCCGACGTTTACTGCCGTATCCTCATTGCTGTCGCTGCTAACGCGGCGCTTTTGCTTGTTTCGACGTGTCCTGCCACTTTTGTCCTTGGTATCTGAATTACCAGGGTTCTTTGATAAGTTGTTGCTGCAAGCTAGCCAGCTATCTTCGCCCGCGCAAAAGCGGGTCATGAGTGTCGTGAGGGCTGCCATAGATTTCGGCTTTTCCTGTCCCAGGTGCCGGGCAAGCCATTCGTTGCGGATGTTTTGTTTGAAGGCTGCTAGGGCCTCTGCGTCCGGACAATCGACTATCTGATTTTTCTTTGTTAGGAACCATGTCCAGAATTGCCTGGCCGATTCTTCTGGCTGCTGAATTATGTGGCTTAGGTCGTCGGCGTCTGGTGGCCGCACATAGGTCCCCTAGAAGTTGTCGAGGAATGCGGCTTCCAGGTCCTCCCAAGAACCGATTGAGTCCGCTAGTAGGCTGTTAAGCCAGTGCCGGGCTGGTCCTTTGAGCTTGAGGGGGAGATATTTGATGGCGTGTAGATCGTCGCCACGTGCCATGTGGATGTGAAGGAGATAATCCTCAATCCATACTGCCGGATCTGTCGTACCATCGTACGACTCGATGTTGACAGGTTTGAAACCCTCTGGGATTTTATGATCCATTACTTCATCTCTGAAGCATAGTGGGTGTGCGGCGCCCCTGTACTGGGATATGTCACGACGCAGCTCGGAAGAGCTATGCCTGTTGTGTTCGGCCCAGCCAGATTTATTCTGTCCGGAGTGAAGATCATCATCATGTGTCGTCGGGTGTCTGCGCGATCCATAGATCGATCTTGTTTGCCTTGCTTTATCCTCCAGTACGTCTCGCAGGTCTGGCTCATTTTCCCGTGCCTTAGTTGAGCGGCACCGGGGCATGGCTTGTTTAGAGGTTCGACAGGCCTCTCTGTCGCGGCCGCGAGGTGGCCGGTCTGCCATGTCATGCATTGCTAATGTAGGTGCTTCCCCCTCTGATTGGGGTAGCGGCCTGCGCTTAGGATAATTTTTGGAGGGGCGCTCGAGTTCATACTCTTCGGCCGCAAGGACTTCAGTCCATCTGTCAGCTAGCAAATCTTGATCAGCTCTAAGCTGTTGCTGCTTTTTCTTTAGGCTATTCGCCGTGGCTAGAAGCCTATGTTTGAAATGCTCTTGTTCGGCAGGGTCTGATGGTACGACGAATTCGTCGTCGTCGAGGCTTGCCTCGTCTTCGGAGGGAGGCATGTAGTTATCATCCTCAACCTCTTGCTCTGCCGCTCTCTCATGAGGGCTGGCTTCTCCATCTTCCTGCACCGAATCTTGCTGGATTTGGTGTTCTTCGGCGCTATCCGGGGTAGTATTATCTCCCGTGCCGGAATCACCGTTTCTGCTATGGCGGGATTTAGAGCGGCGCCGTTGACGCCGGCGTTTTGGCTGTTTTTTTGAGGTCTCATCCTCCGCTGTTCCATCGCCATCTCCATCCTTTGGAGCGTCCACCATATATATGTCATATGACGAGCTGGCGGTCCAGCGCCCTACAGGTGCTGGTTCTTGATCGTCTCCTCCTTCGTCGTCCATACCATCGAAGTCTTCGGAGCCGAAGTCAAGTATGTCGGTTAAATCATCGACAGTGGCTATTAAGTGGGTGGTGGGTGGGCTTTGAATTTCTTCGTCATCCGAATCCCAACCTCGCAGACCATAGTCCGGCCTGGGCTCTCCTGATAGAGAGAGAGACTTGAGAATTCAGGATATCACCGAAAGGTGAGTGCTGAAAGATGTCCGCGGCGGTGAACTCCATTATAGGCGCTAGTTCGGATTCGATCGGCAGGGGCACGGGAGGCCCGGAGTTCGGAGAAGAATCCGAATCCTTGGAGTCATGGGCCATGCGGAGTGTGGGGCTGGCGTTCGGCTCGATCGCCTTCAAGATCGCAGCCCCCGAGGTGACGTCCAACCGTTCATCCTCAAAGAACGCAGTGGGCTCCGAGTCGAGGATCGGGGCCGGTGCGTGTGCGGACTCCAGGGCACTATTCGGAGGCAGAGCTATATCATGCCCCTCGAGGTAGTGCGGCGCGCTTGGCTGTGGCTCGAACCCGTGGAAGAGCAAGTCTTCGCGGATATCTGCCGTGTAGTTTAAGCTTCCAAACCTGACTTGATGGCCAGGGGCGTAGCTTTCGATCTGCTCCAGACGACCAAGCGAGTTGGCCCGCAGAGCGAAGCCGCCGAAGACGAAGATTTGGCCGGGGAGAAAGTCTCACCCTGGACCTCATCGTTGTTGATGATCAAAGGAGCCATCGGGCCTAAAGGCGATGACACAGAGGAACTCTCAATGAAAGCACCAATGTCGGTGTCAAAACCGGCGGATCTCGGGTAGGGGGTCCCGAACTGTGCGTCAAGGTCGGATGGTAACAGGAGACAAGGGACACTTTATTTTACCCAGGTTCGGGCCCTCTCGATGGAGGTAAAACCCTACTCCTGCTAGATTAATATTGATGATATGGGTAGTACAAGAGTAGATCTACCACGAGATCAAGGAGGCTAAACCCTAGAAGCTAGCCTATGGTATGATTGTGTATGATGATGATTGTCCTACGGACTACAACCCTCCGGTTTATATAGACACCGGATAGGGTTAGGGTTACACAGAGTCGGTTATAATGGTAGGAGATCTTGAATATCCGCACGCCTAGCTTGCCTTCCACGCCAAGGAAAGATCCTTCCGGACACGGGACAAAGTCTTCAATCTTGTATCTTCATAGTCCTGGAGTCCGGCTGAAGGTATAGTCCGGCTATCCGAACACCCCCTAATCCAGGACTCCCTCAATGGCCCTCTCCGGCGGAGCTCCGGAACAGGCCCCAAGATGGGATCTCGTGGATACAGAAAGTTGCGGCGGTGGAATTAGGTTTTTGGCTCCGTATCTAATCGTTTGGGGGTACGTAGGTATATATAGGAGGAAGGAGTACATCGGTGGAGCTTCGAAGGGCCCACGAGGCAGGGGGTGCGCCCTAGGGGGGGCGCCCTCCACCCTCGTGACCGCCTCATGGCTTTCTTGACGGAGGGTCCAAGTCTCCTGGGTCTTATCTGATGAGAAAATCACGTTCCCGAAGGTTTCATTCCGTTTGGACTCCGTTTGATATTCTGTTTCTCCGAAACACTGAAATAGGCAAAAAAACAGCAATTCTGGGCTGGGCCTCCGGTTAATAGGTTAGTCCCAAAAATAATATAAAAGTGGAAAATAAAGCCCAATATAGTCCAAAACAGTAGATAATATAGCATGGAGCAATAAAAAATTATAGATACGTTGGAGACGTATCACACTACTCTGATGAAAGGCAAAGTCATGATACGAGGATGGAGTATGTACAAAAAATGGACGGCTTGACATATTCACACCTATGATCTGGTAACTAAGCAGAAGGCACTTCAACAAATTAGAAGCACTTCAAACTAGACACCATATGAAAGGTGCAATCAATATCACTCTGCCAAGTTCACTCTGTCTCATCATAGGTGGCGTTCATCAAACTAGAAGCAATACATGCTAGAAATCATATTCAAGACGCAAACCAATATCACACTACCAACTTAAAGGTGTTCCATCATAAGTGACTGATGTAGGATACACAAGAAGAGTAGTTTCATGTAAGAACATGGTGTGATAGACAGATATAGTATGTACCAAAAACAGGAAAGCGTGTCATATTCACACGTATCATGTGTAAGCTAAGCATATGCAATTTACACTAATTAGGAGCAATACAAGCTAGACACCATATGCAACATGCAACCAGATATCACACTGCCAAGTTAGAGCAAGCACCTTGGAAGGTGGAGTAGGGGAGTGGAGACTTGGACCTTGTAATGCACTATCAGTACAAGGAGAATCGGTACAGATGCTCCGTTTACGTTGCTGTAGAGGACCACCATCATCGCCTTCCTTACTCTTTTCCTTCCTCTTTCTTGATTTTGCCTTGTCAAGTCAAACCCACAAGAAAAAGGAATAAAATTTGCTCTTCAGAACTCATTGATGCATGATACCGACGAACACTACTTTCATGTAAGGCAGCCACATGATAGGAGGATGGAATATGTATGAAAAACAGGACATCGTGACATATTGACATGTATGATGTATAAAGTGTAAACTAAGCACAAGGTGCTTGAACTTGTTAGAATCAATGCAAGCTAGAAACCATATGAAGGATGAAACCAATATCACTCTGCCAAATTAAAAGGGTGCCCTAACAAATGTATTTGACCAAATTAGAAGCAATACATGGCAACATGCTAGAAATAATATGCAATATGCAACGAATAAAGGTGACTCATCGTAAGTGATTGATGCAGGATACAGAAGAGAGGTAGTTTCATGTAAGAACAAGGTTAACACATAGATGTAGTGTGTACCAAGAATAGGAAGGCATGTCATATTCACAGGTATAATGTGTAAACTAAGCAGATGCAATTTACCCTAATTAGAAGCATTACAAGCTAGACACCGTATGCAAGATGCAACCACATATCACACTGCAAAGTTAGAGCAAGCACATGTGATGGTGGTGTGGGGGAATTGCGGTCATCAACTAGAGAGCTACGTTGACTATCTTCATTTAGCCTTGCTGTTTCTTGAGAATCATGTGGGGAGCATGACACTGCACTCTTTAAACGAGTATGGCACCTCACAGTAACCCACCCGGGTGACTGTCTCATCATAAGTGATTGACGAGGGATACAAAAGAGCATTAGTTTGATGTACGAACATGGTTAATTGACATATGTAGTATGTATCAAAAACAGGAAGGCATGTCATTATCAAAGGTATAATGTGTAAAGTAAGCAGATGCAATTTAACCAAATTGGAAGCAATACAAGCTAGACACCATATGCAACATGCAACCACACTTGACAGCGTGAAGTTAAAGCAAGCACCTGGGATGGTTGTGTGTGGCAATTGAGATCATCAACTGCAGAGCTACGTTTAATGTCTCCAACTGCTGACACTGCATCCTTTAGGGCGCTGAAACGCTTAGTGCTTATCTTCGAATTACACTGGAGCGACTTCTGTCTTTTCTTTTCAGCATTCATCAACACTACGTCAGAGTCTAAAATACCCATGCATAAAAAAAACAATAGTGTGAGTATAGGTGAAGTGTGTGCACAATTAGTACAGTGTAAAGGTAGCAGATAGCTGGTTGGTGAGAAATAAATGACGGGAGACATATGATAGCTCTACAACATGCATGGCACACTAAATTACTACAGGATTCTATGAAAATAACATTCGACTGAAAACAAATAGGCCAGTCCATTTTTTCTGCACCGTCCGATGTACAAAGAATGGGCAGATCGCCTAGCATTCTAGTTCGGATACTAGGGGCTGCGCCCATATTTTTATTGTCAAACTCCTATGGCTAAGTGAGAGTGCTAAAGCTGCATAGTTTGATTGCCTGGTTCGTTGCGCTAAACACCTCCTTCAAGGACCAAACAATTGGATCAAGAGTGTTTAGATTCCATCCCGAACACCCTCGTACTACCTACATGGGGGCAGAAGCCGACGGCTGGCCAACTCTCAAATTTCATACAAAACGGTCGCACAGGAGGTATATTTTTTAAACATAACTAAAATTATATTGCATAACCACTTTGTTTTATCATACAAGGCACAGACAACTCGAATATATTCATTCAAAGATAATGTCTTGCGAACACTACATCACTACAAGGCGAGACCCCTCCAGGACGTCTCCAAAATACCGTTCGGATGTGCGGTGCTCCTTGCCCTCGGGCGGCACCTCGGTCACAAGCTTGGCATCCATCTTCGCCCACCACGCCTTGACTCGCGCGAAGGCCATCTGCGCTCCCTCGATGCAGACCAATTGCTTGATGACGTCCAGCCGAGGACAGGCGTTCACCAGCCGCTTCACGAGGCCGAATTAACTGATGGGTATAGCTTCGGCGGACCACAACCGGATTATTAAATCCTTCATGGCCAGTTCGGCCACCCTATGCAGCTCGACCAGCTATTTCAGCTGATCGGCAAAGGGCACTGGATGTTCTGGCGCAAGGTATTGCGACCAGAACAACTTCTCCGTTGAGCTCCCCTCTTCGGCTCGGAAGAACTCCGCAGCGTCTGACACACTGCGCAGCAGGTCCGCAAATGCCCCTGGAGAACTCCGAATCCGGGTTAGTAAAACATACTTCTTCTTCATATACTTTCTTTGCATACTAAATGCCTTACCAACCACGATCTTCTTAGCCTCGTGGATCTCCTGGAGGGCACCCCGGGCTTCAACCCGGACCTCTTCAGTGCTTTGGCGAGCCTTGGCGAGTTCGGTCTGTCGAGCCGAAACATCGCACTCCAAGGCCTCGCATTTTTTCATAGTGTCCTGAAGCTCTTGCTGGACCTCGTTGACCCGGGCCTTGAGCTTCTTACGGGCGGCTTGCTCCTTGGCAGCTTTCTCCTCGGCTTCGGCCAGGGCCTTTCTAAGGGCCTCGACCTCGGTTGTCGCTCCTACACATATCATCACACTATGGTCAATACATATCATTTATTCTTTCCGAATACACAGCAAGTCATTACATACCTTGCTTGTCTTCCAGCTGCTTCCTCGCTTGTCCGAGCTCCTCCTCGACCCGCTCCTGTCTCTACTTTAGTCCGGAGACTTCAGCAGCGTGTGAGGTTGTGGCTAGCAACAATGCCTGCTCATTCATACAAGACACATTTAGTTAGTTTCCTGCAAAAATGAATTGATCCTCCAGCATGTGAGGTGGGGCTACTGTCTATATGGGGATTTTCTCTTTTTGCGTCGCTTACCTCAAAACCTGTCAGCAGGCTGCCGCAGGCTCTGGTTAATCCGCTCGTGGCGGACTGAACCCTCTCAATCATCGTACCCATAAGGATACGGTGCTCATTCACAATGGAAGCGCCTCGTAGCGCTTCCAGCAGATTAACCGGTGCCCCTGGTTGGACAGGGGTCATCGGTGGAATGGGCATACCCCCTTCTTTGGAAGGAGGTTACACACCGGATTCTGGAGCCGTATTGGTCTCCGAAATCGTATTCGGTTGAGGGTCGAACCGAATGCATCCCTCACCACCAGTCTCCATGGGAATTCGCTCCCCCTGTTGTCCGGCAACGGAGCTTTCGCCTTCTGGCGCCTCCTGAACCTCTCCCCGGCCTGGAAAAGTCCTTCGGGATAGCACCTCGGCGTTGCCCTTGGCCTTGGGAGAGTGAGCGGCCGGCGGTGACTCACTGGCCATCGCCTTTGAATCCAACGAACCCCTTGAGGAGGATCGCTGGGAGCTGTCGTGGGTCGGACCGCAATAAGCATAAATAACCATGTCAATACGATGAGGAGGAGAGGCTGGATATACGACCATGTGCGAGTTTTCAGCACTTATGATGCGGCCAGGGGCTTGGTCCGGGGGCGTCGCTCCAGACTGCTGTCGACATCCCACGCAGAGTTATTCGCAAGGAAGCCCTTCCCCTTCTTGGACGTCTCTGCCTCCAGGTTCGTGGAGGCCGCCTTGTTCCTCTTTCCCCCACCAGGGGAGGGTTGTTTTCCTCTTCCTCCTCGTCATCATTGTCTTCAGCGGTGGAGGAACGGGTCTCTTCGTCTTTGGACGTCACGTCTGAAGCACCCTTGCGACGGGGACCACCTTTGGCCCCCTTGGCCTTCTTCTTGGCCTTCTTCTCCGGCGGCTGATAGGGCGCCGGAACCAACATCTTTGCCAAGAGAGGGATGGCTGGCTCTTCGGGCAGCGGAGCCGAACACTGGATCTGCTCCGCTCTCTCCGTCCATACCTAAAATAATATAGTAAAAGTTAAACATCCTCCTTGGACAAGCAAGTAGAGGGTACGCCTTGAGAGGTGAGGGACCTACCGCACTAGCGGGATGGGTATGATCGTGCTCGCGGTCCGAACCCATAACCGGCGGCTTCTCGTTTCCCTTGAAGAGCAACTTCCAGGCATCTTTGTGAGTAGTTCCGAAGAGCCTCTCCAGGGTTTGCTGCTTCTCTGGATCGAATTCCCATAAAGGGAAGTTTCGGCTTTGGTAGGGGAGGATCCGGCGAATCAGCATCACCTGGATCACGTCGACGAGTTTGGTGTTTTAATCTACCATGCTCTGAATGCGCGTTTGTAGCGCTATCAGCTCGTCTGACGAAGACCATTTGGGACCCTTCTCCATCCAGGAGGTGAGCCGCATTGGGGATCCAGCCTTGAATTCGGGAGCCGCCGTCCAAGTGGCGCCGCGTGGCTCAGTGATGTAGAACCACTGCTTCTGCCACTCTTTGACAGTCTCCACAAAGGTGCCCGTGGGCCATGTGACATTGGGCATCTTGCTCACCATGGCGCCTCTACACTCCGCGTGCTGACCATCCACTACCTTCGGCTTCACGTTGAAGATCTTGAGCCATAATCCGAAATGGGGATGGATGCGGAGGAAAGCCTCGCACACGACGATGAATGCCGAGATGTTGAGGAAGGAGTTTGGGGCCAGATCATGGAAATCTAGCCCGTAATAGAACATTAGTCCATGCACGAAAGGGTGGAGTGGAAACCCTAACCCGCGGACGAGGTGAGGAAGGAAGACCACCCTCTCAGTAGGCTTCGGGGTGGGGATGATTTGCCCCTTGGTTGGCAGACGGTGGGCGATTCCTTTTGCCAGATACCCGACCACCCAAAGCTGGGTGATGTCCTTCTCCTTGACGGAGGAGACCATCCACTTGCCTTGACCTCCGGATCTGGACATGGTTGAGAGTTTGCTCGGGGTGGAAGAAAGAGAACTTGGGTGCTGGAGCTCGAGAATGGAAGGGCAGAGGATGAAAGAAGGCCTGGATGAAGAAGGAGAATCCTTATCCCCTTATAAAGGCAGTAAAAATCGAATGCCTCCCCACTCGCCTTAAAACTTGCCTATTCCGAAGGGCTGTGTAAAGGGCACGGTTGGATTACCCACGCCCGTATTGATGAGAATCCCGCAATAAGGGGACACGATCTCTGCTTTGACAAGACGTGCCAATGGAAAACGGATTTCGAAACGCGGAACGGCAGACGAAAATGGTTCGAAATAATGACCGGGCAGGTGCGATGTCATCTTGCGAAAAGTTGTCAGCGGATGGGACTCGTGAAATATTATACTCTCTACGGCTGTGTGTGTGGTACTTATGTTGCAGATCTGGACACGTTCGTTGCGTCCTGATACGTCTCCGTCGTATCTACTTTTCCAGACACTTTTGCCCTTGTTTTGGACTCTAACTTGCATGATTTGAATGGAACTAACCCCGGACTGACGCAGTTTTTAGCAGAATAGCCATGGTGTTGTTTATGTGCAGAAAACAAAACTTCTCGGAATGACCTGAAACTTCACGGATCATCTTTTCAGAAATAATAAAAAATCTTTGCAAAAGATGAAGGCTAGGGGGCCCACCACCTGTCCACGAGGGTGGGGGCGCCCCCCTAGGGCGCGCCCCCTACCTCGTGGGCCCCCTGGAGCTCCTCCGACGCCAACTCCAACTCTATATATTTGCTTCCAGGGAGAAAAAAATCAAGGAGAAGAAATCATCATGTCTTACGATACGGAGCCGCCACTAAGCCCTAAAACCTCTCGGGAGGGCTGATCTGGAGTCCGTTCGGGGCTCCGGAGAGGGGGATTCGTCGCTGTCGTTATCATCAACCATCCTCCATCACCAATTTCATGATGCTCACCATCGTGCGTGAGTAATTCCATCGTAGGCTTGTTGGATGGTGATGGGTTGGATGAGATCTATCATGTAATCGAGTTAGTTTTGTTAGGGTTTGATCCCTAGTATCCACTATGTTCTGAGATTGATGTTGCTATGACTTTGCTATGCTTAATGCTTGTCACTAGGGCCCGAGTGCCATGATTTCAGATCTGAACCTATTATGTTTTCATGAATATATGTGAGTTCTTGATCCTATCTTGCAAGTCTATAGTCACGTACTATGTGTTATGATCCGGAAACCCCGAAGTGACAATAATCGGGACCACTCCCGGTGATGACCATAGTTTGAGGAGTTTATATATTCACTATGTGCTAATGCTTTGTTCCGGTTCTCTATTAAAAGGAGGCCTTAATATCCCTTAGTTTTCGTTAGGACCCCGCTGCCACGGGAGGGTAGGACAAAAGATGTCATGCAAGTTCTTTTCCATAAGCACATATGACTATATTCGGAATACAGGCCTACATTACATTGATGAATTGGAGCTAGTTCTGTATCACCCTATGTTATGACTATTACATGATGAACCGCATCCGTTATAATTATCCATCACCGATCCAATGCCTACGAGCTTTCCATATACTGGTTTACGCTTATTTACTTTCCCGTTGCTATTGTTACAATCACTACAAAACACCAAAAATATTACTTTGCTTTCATTACTCTTTTGTTATCGTTACCACTACTATCATATTACTTTGCTACTAAATACTTTGCTGCAGATATTAAGTTATCCAGGTGTGGTTCAATTGACAACTCAGCTGCTAATACTTGAGAATATTCTTTTGATCCCCTTGTGTCGAATCAATAAATTTGGGTTGAATACTCTACCTTTGAAAGCTGTTGCGATCCCCTACACTTGTGGGTTATCAAGACTAATTTCTGGCGCCGTTGCCAGGGAACATAGATCTATTCTTTGAGTCACTTGGGATTTATATCTGTTGGACACTATGAAGAACTTGAAAGACGCTAAGACAACAATTTATCCCTCAACTACGAGGGGAGGTAAGGAACTACCATTTAGCTCTGCACTTGATTCACCTTCTGTTATGAGTAAGCTTGCGACACCTAAACCTGCTTCTGCTATTCGTTCTAATATGTCGCATGTTATTGATGATGCCACTTCTGCTGTGCATGGTACTTATGATGAAACTACTTCTATGCTTGATACTACTTTGCCCCTTAATGAATTTCTTGATGAACAAACTGCTAGGGCTAGAGAGCAAGAAATTATTGATACTGATTATATTGATGAAAGTGAGGATGAAGATATGCCTGTTATTCCTAAGGGTTATGTTTTTGATATGGAAGCTTCTACAACTATTATTCAAGCGGCTATTAGTTAAATGGAGTAAAGAATCTCTTAGAGATAGAATGAAACCTGACCCTTCCTTTGCTACTTCACCTATTTGTGTGCTCGATAAGGATTATGAATTCTCTGTTGATCCTGATATATTTACTTTGGTTGAATCTGATCCTTTTCATGGCTATGAATCTGAAACTATTGTGGCACATCTTACTAAATTAAATGATATAGCCACCCTGTTCACTAATGATGAGAGATCTCGTTACTTTTATATCCTTAAAATATTTCCGTTCTCATTAAAGGGTGATGCTAAGATATGGTTTAATTCTCTTGATACTGGTTGTGTGCATAGTCCCCAGGATATGATTTATTACTTCTCTGCTAAATATTTCCCTGTTCATAAGAAACAAGTTGCTTTAAAGGAAATATACAACTTTGTGCAAATTGAAGAAGAGAGTCTCCCACAAACTTGGGGGAGGCTTCTCAAGTTACTTAATACTTTGCCTGATCATCCTCTTAAGAAAAATGAAATACTTGATATCTTTTATAATGGACTAACCGATGCTTCCAGAGATTACCTAGATAGTTGTGCTAGTTCTGTTTTCAGGGAAAGAACACCGGATGAAGCTGAAATTCTATTGAATAATATGTTAACAAATGAAAATAATTGGGCACCTCCTGAGCCAGCTCCTGCTCCAATTACTGAGCCTATTCCTAAACCAACTCTGAAGAAGAGAGGTGTTCTATTTCTCAGTCCCGAAGATATGCAAGAGGCAAAGAAATCTATGAAATAAAAAGGTATTAAAGCTGAAGATGTTAAGAATTTACCTCCTATTGAAGAAATACATGGTCTTAATCTACCACCTGTTGAAGAAACTTATGATCTTGATCCATTACCTATTGAAGAACCTCCAGGTCTTGATAACCCGATACAGGTAGTAAAGGTAAATTCTCTCTATAGATATGATAAAGCTGAAGTCCCTCCTACTAAAATTGCTAGCAGTGCTTGCATGAGTTTGATAACGTTATGTTTAAGCAAGAAGACTTCAATGCTTATTTTGGTAGATAATTAAAACAAAATACTTATATGATTAAACACTTGGGTGATTATATGGCTAATGTTAAAGGTGAACTTAAACTTGTTAGCAAACATGCATCTATGGTTACCACTCAAGTAGAACAAGTACTTAAAGCTCAAAATGATTTGCTCAATGAAATGAATAGTAAGAAAAATGATTATGCTGTTAGAGTGGCTACTAGAACTGGTAGAATGACTCAAGAACCTTTGTATCTTGAAGGCCACCGTAAGAGAATTGAGCAAGATTCTCAGAGAAATAATATTGATGCACCTAGTTCTTCTAAAAGGAAGAAAAAGAAAAATGATAGGACTTTGCAAACTTCTAGTGAACCTATTACTGAACCACCTGAGAATCCAAATGATATAGCTATTTCTGATGCTGAAACACAATCTGGTAATGAACATGAACCTAGTGAAAATGTTAATGATGATGTTCATGATGATGCTCAGCCTAGTAATGATAATGATGTAGAAATTGAACCTGCTGTTGATCTTGATAACCCACAATCAAAAAATCAACGTTATGATAAGAGAGACTTTGTTGCTAGGAAACAAGGTAAAGAAAGAGAACCATGGGTTCAGAAACCCATGCCTTTTCCTCCCAAACCATCCAAGAAAAAGGATGATGAGGACTTTGAGCGCTTTGCTGAAATGATTAGACCTATCTTTTTGCGTATGCGATTAACTGATATGCTCAAAATGAATCCTTATGCTAAATATATGAAAGATATTGTTACAAATAAAAGAAAGATACCGGAAGCTGAAATTTCCACCATGCTTGCTAACTATACTTTTAAGGGTGGAATACCAAAGAAACTTGGAGATCTAGGAGTACCCACTATACCATGTTCCATTAAGAGAAATTCTGTTAAAACTGCTTTATGTGATCTTGGAGCCGATGTTAGTGTTACGCCTCTCTCTTTATATCGTAGACTTGATTTGAATAAGTTGACACCTACTGAAATATCTTTGCAAATGGCTGATAAATCAACTGCTATACCTGTTGGTATTTGTGAGGATGTGCCTGTTGTGGTTGCAAACGTTACTATTTTAACGGACTTTGTTATTCTTGATATTCCCGAGGACGATAGTATGTCTATTATTCTTGGAAGACCTTTTCTGAATACTGCAGGTGCTGTTATTGATTGCAACAAAGGCAATGTCACTTTTTATGTTAATGGTAATGAGCATACGGTACACTTTTGGAGGAAACAACCTCAAGTTCATAGTATCAACTCTATTGGAAAAATTCCATCGGTTATATTTGGAGGTTTTGAATTTCCTCTTCCTACTGTTAAGAAGAAATATGATATTCTTATTATAGGGGATGTGCATATCCCCGTTGAGGTAACATAGTGTTATTCGAAATTTCTCCGGTCCCATGTTATTCGGAATGAGTTTGTTAACAAGACCTGATCAACCTTGTTAGTGGATTCCTTTTGATGAGCATGAGATGGATGAAACTAGAAGGCACAACCTTCTGTACTCTCTTTATACTTCCTTATTTAGTTGAAATAAAGTAAAAATAGTATTTTTTTTGTCTGTTTCCTGATTTATCCGTGCAATATAAAAATACCCCGAAAATAATAGTCCTCCAAATGCCATGCCAATTTAATATGATTTTGTCTGGAATATTTGAGGATTTATGGTACTGAAAACACCACGGGGGGAGTTGCCACCTGGCCACGAGGGTGGAGGGCGCGCCCCCTGCCTTGTGGGCCCACGGTGGCCCTCCTCCACTTATTCCTGCACCCATCCTCTTCTTCTTCCTCCCACAAACACGAATAACCAGCTCAAGCACGAGTTCTAGCTCACTTTGCTATGATTTTCGATCTCCTTGCTCAAAGCACCTCTCACAAAACTGCTTGGGGAGATTGTTCCTTGGTATGTGACTCCTCCATTGGTCCAATTAGTTTTTGTTGTAGTGCTTTATTCATTGCAAATTTGTGTTGTATAGGTGACCATGTTCTTGAGCTTGCGTGTCAAATTTATATGGTTCCAAGTAGTTCTAATGCTTGATATAGGCTCTAGGCACTTGTAGGAGTAGTTGCTATCAATTTTATAGAAGTTGGTTCACTTTTGTTTGAAGTTACTAAAAATTTCATAAAATAATGAAGAGACTTTCGAGGGGCTCATCGAGCCGAAGCTCGAAGGAAAAACAAAATGAAGAAGCACAGAGGCCCGAATATAATTTGCCTCGTACCACAGAGGTCCGGCCGTGTGAATGGCCTTTCGATGACTTCTTGAGACAAGCCGGGATTTATGAGGATTTCTATTCATTGATTGAGAATGCTAGCCTCACCGACTTCCTCCGCGACCAACGTCATCAGTATCTCTTACTCACTAATACTTTTGTGCAAAACTTCTACTATTTTCCTAAGGAATCACCTCCTTCAGTAGAGTTTCATTTATATGACGTTGTTAAGAACATGCCATTAGCTGAATTTTGCAAGGTTTGCAAAATACCCTCTGAGGGTACCTTGGATGAACCACACCGTAAAGATGTGGAAGAATTTATTAACACCATCACTGTGGGAGAAACCAGGAAGGTTTCTGATGCAAGAATCACTAGCATACATTTTCCTATTTTACGCTACTTTGCCATATTTGCTAGTCGTTGCTTGTTTGGTCGTGGAAACTATGGAAACCTTAGTGTTCCTGATATTATCATTTTGTTCCATGGTTTATACCGCGATAACACTGTTAGTATGGGCGGAATTATTGCTAAACGGTTAAGTCTGAACTGTACTAAGGGTCCCATCTATGGAGGTATTTATGCTTCACGCCTTGCTGCACATTTTAACATACCTATTAGGCTTTATGAGAAAGAAGAAAAATTGCTGCCTAGTGCTTATTTAGATTATAAGAGTATGCTAGCGCATGATTTTATTGTTAAGGGCAGGGAAGGAGAGCTTAAATATAAACTGTATTTTAATAAACATCACCCTGAGACTATTACCTTGCCTGCTCCTTCCTTGTTTAATTTTGAAGGACCGTATTTCATTACGTGGGCGGCCATTCAAGCCTACCGGAATCCTGCACCAGCCCCGGAGCCGGAACCACAATATGAGCTTCCTCGCCAGTCTGTTTATTCTTGGGATCCGGAGATGGCTGCCAGCCAGGGGCAGTCAGAGTCCTCTTCGTCGCAGTACGACCCCAACTACACCTACGGGTATCCGCCAGGCCATCCCTGGCCATGAACCAACTTAGGCCAAAAGCCTAAGCTTGGGGGAGTATGTATTTCCCACCGACATTACATTTATGTTCACACACACTCATTGCTAGATGTCGGTGCTCATACTTTTTCACTGTAATATCCATGCTAGTTTATTTTAGTTTTCCTGCTTTCTTCTTGTGTGTTTAATAAACTTTAAGAAAAACAAAAAAATTAGTAGAAGTTTACTTTTCTTGCTGTAGTCGTAATAATTAAAAAGAAAACCCAAAAATATTTCCCGTTCTTCTTTTGCTTGTAGGGAGCTTTCCCGTGTAAATAGTTTTTATTTCTTTTCTTTTCTTTGGGGGTCGATAGGAGAGGACCATGATTAAATTGTTGAAGTGGCTCTTATATGCATTATTGTTGATTTAACCAAGATTCCATATTTCCTTGTCTTCTCCTGTTTATTAAATGCTCGCAGATTCCAGCTTAGTCCAATGCACGTACACTCTTATTATTATTCACATCGTTCGGTCGTGCAAGTGAAAGGCAATAATGATGATATATGATGGACTAACTGAGATGAGAATAGTTGGTATGAACTCGACCTCTTTTGTTTTTGTAAATATGATGAGTTCATCATTCTTGATTCAGCTTATTATGAATAAACATGTTTGCAATGACAATTAGAGGTCATAGTTGCTTATGCCATGCTTGATTAGCTATGAGTTATAATGATTTACCTTGCGTGCCAACATGCTATTAAAATGGTTGTGATGTGGTATGATGGGGTGGTATCCTCCTTTGAATGATTTAAGTGACTTGACTTGGCACATGTTCACACATGTAGTTGAAACAAATCAACATAGCCTTCACGATATTTATGTTCATGGTGGATTATATCCTACTCATGCTTGCATCTACTGTTTATTAATTTTAATGCATGTTCATGACTGTTGTCGCTCTCTAGATGGTCACTTCCCAGTCTTTTGCTAGCTTTCACTTGTACTAAGCGGGAATACTGCTTGTGCATCCAATCCCATAAACCCCAAAGATATTCCATATGAGTCCACTATACCTTCCTATATGCGGTATCTACCTGCCGTTCCAAGTAAATTTATATGTGCCAACCTCTAAACCTTCAAATAACCATTCTGTTTTGTATGCTCGAATAGCTCATGTATCAACTACGGCTGCCCTTATCTTCCATGTTAGGCAGGTTATTCTCAAGAGGAGTGGACTCCGCTCCTCACTCACAAGAAAATGGCTGGTCACCGAGATGCCCAGTCTCATGCTTTATGCAAACTAAATCAAAATTAATTGCAAACAAAACTCCCCCTGGGACTGTTGCTAGTTTGAGACACTCGTTGTTTCGAGCAAGTCATGGATTGATGCTTGTTGGTGGAGGGGGAGTATAAACTTTGCCATTCTTTTTGGGAACCGCCTATAATGTGTGTAGCATGGAAGATATCGCCATCTCTTAGTTGCTATGTTGACAATGAAAGTATATCGCTCAAAATATTATTCATCTCTATTTCAAAACCGAGCTCTGGCACCTCTACAAATCTCTGCTTCCCTCTGCGAAGGGCCTATCTATTTACTTTTATGTTGAGTCATCACCCTCTTATTAAAAAGCACTAGCTGGAGAGCACAGCTGTCATTTGCATTCATTATTGTTAATTTATGGTATGACTACGATTGGATCTCTTTTACCATGAATTACAATGTCTAGTCAGTCCTTGACCTTTAAAGGTGCTCTGCATTTATGTTTTGCGGTCTCAGAAAGGGCTAGCGAGATACCATCTTGTTATATCATATTATGATTGTTTTGAGAAAGTGTAGTCATCCGAGATATATTATTATCGCTCGCTAGTTGATTATGCTATTGATATGAGTAAACATGAGACCAGGAAATTATTGCAAATGTGGTTAGTTATAATCTTTGCTGAAAACTTGAATGCTGGCTTTACATATTTACAACAACAAGAGCAAACAGAGTTTGTAAAAGTTTTTCTTTCTCTTTCAGTTTATCAACTGAATTACTTGAGGACAAGCAAGGGTTTAAGCTTGGGGGAGTTGATATGTCTCCGTCGTATCTACTTTTCCAAACACTTTTGCCCTTGTTTTGGACTCTAACTTGCATGATTTGAATGGAACTAACCCCGGACTGACGTTGTTTTCAGCAGAATTGCCATGGTGTTGTTTATGTGTAGAAAACAAAACTTCTCGGAATGACCTGAAACTTCACGGAACATCTTTTTGGAAATAATAAAAAATCGTTGCAAAAGATGAAGGCCAGGGGGCCCACCACCTGTCCACCAGGGTGGGAGGGGGCGCCCCCCTAGGGCGCGCCCCCTACCTCGTGGGCCCCTTGGAGCTCCTCCAACGCCAACTCCAACTCTATATATTTGCTTTCGGGGAGAAAAAAATCAAGGAGAAGAAACCATCGCGTTTTATGATACGGAGCCGCCGCCAAGCCCTAAAACCTCTTGGGAGGGCTGATCTGGAGTCCGTTCGGGGCTCCGGAGAGGGGGATTCATCGCGGTCGTCATTATCAACCATCCTCCATCACCAATTTCATGATGCTCACCGCCGTGCGTGCGTAATTCCATCGTAGGCTTGCTGGACGATGATGGGTTGGATGAGATCTATCATGTAATCGAGTTAGTTTTGTTAGGGTTTGATCCCTAGTATCCACTATGTTCTGAGATTGATGTTGCTATGACTTTGCTATGCTTAATGCTTGTCACTAGGGCCCGAGTGCCACGATTTCAGATCTGAACCTATTATGTTTTCATGAATATATGTGAGTTCTTGATCCTATCTTGGAAGTCTATAGTCACCTACTATGTGTTATGATCTGGCAACCCCGAAGTGACAATAATCGGGACCACTCCCGGTGATGACCATAGTTTGAGGAGTTTATGTATTCACTATGTGCTAATGCTTTGTTCCGGTTCTATGTTAAAAGGAGGCCTTAATATCCCTTAGTTTCCGTTAGGACCCCGCTGCCACGGGAGGGTAGGACAAAAGATGTCATGCAAGTTCTTTTCCATAAGCACGTATGACTATATTCGGAATACATGCCTACATTACATTGATGAATTGGAGCTAGTTCCGTGTCACCCTATGTTATGACTGTTACATGATGAACCGCATCCGGCATAATTATCCATCGCCGATCCAATGCCTACGAGCTTTCCATATACTGGTTTACGCTTATTTACTTTCCCGTTGCTATTGTTACAATCACTACAAAACACCAAAAATATTACTTTTGCTTTCATTACTCTTCTGTTATCGTTACCACTACTATCATATTACTTTGCTACTAAATACTTTGCTGCAGATATTAAGTTATCCAGGTGTGGTTGAATTGACAACTCGGCTGCTAATACTTGAGAATATTCTTTGGCTCCCCTTGTGTCGAATCAATAAATTTGGGTTGAATACTCTACCCTCGAAAGCTGTTGCGATCCCCTACACTTGTGGGTTATCACGTCCGAAGACTATCTTGGAGTATTCGGAAAGGAGAACGCGCAAGGCTCCAAAACCCATGGAACGCTGCAAGGCTCCGAAAAATCTACGCCTAAGTCCGCACATATGTATTTTTTTCTCGTTCCTTCTTTTCTCCCTTTTACTATTTTCCTTTTTTTTCTCGTTTCTATATTACTTCTAGCTTGTGTTTGGATAAACCGCACACCTGAGGGGTAGACATCCTCAAATGTACATACCCCACAATACCTGGGGGCTTCTTTTCACAAGAAGCTTATTCGTATTATTCTTATTTTTCGAGCATCAAGCTCACCGTATATATGTGTCATCTATCCATATATGTCTTTTCCTCACCATTATATGCACCTTTATGACTTAAGTTTTTGCCAAGCTGGGTTGCCTGGCTCTTGTGATTATGCCCTACGTCCCCGCTTGTTTGGCTAGGGCATAAAGGGATAACCTTTGCGATTGTTACAACCGGGTCATCCAGACATGTACCTCAAACGGGTGAAGCCGAAAGCTAGCATTCTTAAGGGAATGATTGGTCGGTGAGCAAAAGACGAATTGCCCTCGTGGCAAAAGAAAACCCCAGAGTATAAACACGTACTGTGATTTTTTAGCATCACAGCTTCGGTATGCACAAAGAACCTCATACTAGCCCAGGGAAAGGAACCCTTAACATAACTATTCTCTCTGGAAGATGTTTCTTACAATCAAATGTAATATAACGTAACTCCCCAAATACAACTCGTCAGTTCAAGCAACGATGACCGGACTATCTGCTTTCCGAACATACTTTGGTGTTTACCTACGGTATAGTATTCGGAAACACTCCAAACCTAGGGCTTTCGGAGGTCGAAGCAGAAAGTCTGCCATGACAATCGTTTTACAAATTCGGCTGGAGACAAGTTTATCGATAAAAGTACATTGCTACTTGGACTCAAAAACTTCTTCTTCCTCTTGACCCTCTAACAGGTTGTCTAGTTGATACGTCTCCAACATATCTATAATTTATGAAGTACTCATGCTATTATATTGTCCATTTTGGATATTTATGGGCTTTATTATACACTTTTATATTATTTTTGGGACTAACTTATTAACCCAAAGCCCAGTGACAGTTTCTGTTTTTCTCCTTGTTTCAGTGTTTCGCAGAAAAGGAATATCAAATGGAGTCCAAACGGAATGAAACCTTCAGGAAAGTTATTTTTGGAACGGAAGCAATCCAGAAGACTTGGAGTATACGTAAGGGAAGCAACAAGGAAGGCACGAGGCAGGGGGCACGCCCACCCCCTGGGCGCGCCCTCCACCCTCGTGGGCCCCTCGTGGCTCCCCTGATGTATTTCTTCCGCCTATATATGTCCATATATACCCTAAAAACATCGGGGAACAGAATAGATCGGGAGTTCCGCCGCCGCAAGCCTCTGTAGCCACCAAAAACCAATCGGGACCCTGTTCCGGCACCCTACCGGAGGGGGAATCTCTCACCGGTGGCCACCTTCATCATATCGGGGCCCTCCATGACGAGGAGGGAGTAGTTCACCCTTGGGGCTGAGGGTATGTACCAGTAGCTATGTGTTTGATCTCACTCTCTCTCGTGTTCTTGATTCGGCACGATCTTGATGTATCGCGAGCTTTTCTATTATAGTTGGATCTTATGATGTTTCTCCCCCTCTACTCTCTTGTAATGGATTGAGTTTTCCCTTTGAAGTTATCTTATCGGATTGAGTCTTTAAGGATTTGAGAACACTTCATGTATGTCTTGCGTGGGATACCCGTGGTGACAATGGGGTATTCTACTGATTCACTTGATGTATGTTTTGGTGATCAACTTGCGGGTTCCGTGACCTTGGGAATCTATGCATAGGGGTTGGCACACGTTTTCGTCTTGGCTCTCCGGTAGAAACTTTAGGGCACTCTTTGAAGTTCTTTGTGTTGGTTGAATAGATGAATCTGAGATTGTGTGATGCATATCGTATAATCATACCCACGGATACTTGAGGTGACATTGGAGTATCTAGGTGACATTAGGATTTTGGTTGATTTGTGTCTTAAG
The DNA here is from genome assembly GCA_032464435.1 of Aegilops umbellulata. Lineage (NCBI taxonomy): Eukaryota > Viridiplantae > Streptophyta > Magnoliopsida > Poales > Poaceae > Aegilops > Aegilops umbellulata. The sequence continues at coordinate 325,005,517 of CP136060.1, forward strand.
GTGTTATTCTAGTACGAACTCTATTATAGATCGAACGGAAAGAATAGCTTCGTGTTATTTTACTACGGACTCTTGAATAGATCGATCAGAAAGGATAACTTTGAGGTGGTTTCGTACCCTACCATAATCTCTTTGTTTGTTCTCCGCTATTAGTGACTTTGGAGTGACTCTTTGTTGCATGTTGAGGGATAGTTATATGATCCAATTATGTTATTATTGTTGAGAGAACTTGCACTAGTGAAAGTATGAACCCTAGGCCTTGTTTCAACGCATTGCAATACCATTTATGCTCACTTTTACCACTTGTTACCTTGCTGTTTTTATATATTCAGATTACAAAAACCTATATCTACCATCCATATTGCACTTGTATCACCATCTCTTCGCCGAACTAGTGCACCTATACAATTTACCATTGTATTGGGTGTGCTGGGGACACAAGAGACTCTTTGTTATTTGGTTGCAGGGTTGTTTGAGAGAGACCATCTTCATCTTACGCCTCCCACGGATTGATAAACCTTAGGTCATCCACTTGAGGGAAATTTGCTACTGTCCTACAAACCTCTGCACTTGGAGGCCCAACAACGTCTACAAGAAGAAGGTTGCGTAGTAGATATCAAGCTCTTTTCTGGCACCGTTGCCGGGGAGGTGAGTGCTTGAAGGTATATCTTTAGATCTTGCAATTGAATCTTTTAGTTTCTTGTTTTATCACTAGTTTAGTTTATAAAAGAAAACTACAAAAATATGGAATTGAGGGTACCTCATATGCTTCATCTTTTTAATGTCTTTTCGTGAAAATGATGGGAAGGAAAATTGTGCTCAAGTACTAGAAGAAGAATTACATAGAATGCTTGGCATAAAATATGTGAATGATGAGCATGATTGCAATGTTGTTAGTATGAATTCTTTGAATACCCATGATGCTAATGACATGCAAAGCCACAAGCTTGGGGATGCTATGTTTGATGAAGATGATATGTTTAGTCCCCCAAGTTTTGATGAGCAAATTTATTATGATGAAAGCATGCCTCCTATTTATGATGATTATTGTGATGACACTTATGATATAAAGATTAAATATAACCATGAAACTTGTCATCATGATTTTAATTTTCAATTGGATTATGCTTCACATGATAGTTATTTTGTTGAGTTTGCTCCCACTACTATTGATGAGAATAAATTTGCTTATGTGGAGAGTAGTAAAATTTATATGCAAGTAGATCATGAAAATAATGCTTTATGTGCTGGTTATATGGTTGATCTGGTTATATGGTTGAATTCATTCATGATGCTACTGAAAATTATTATGAGGGAGGAATATATGCTTGTAGGAATTGCAATAATATCAAGTTTCCTCTCTATGTGCTTAAAATTTTGAAGTTATGCTTGTTTTGCCTTCCTATGCTAGTTGATTATTGTTCCCATAAGTTGTTTGCTCACAAAATCCCTATGCATAGGAAGTGGGTTAGACTTAAATGCGCTAGTCATATTCTTTATGTTTCAATTCTTATATTTTAGGTGAGCATCATTGAAATCATCATGCCTAGCTAGGGGCGTTAAACTATAGCGTTTATTGGGAGGCAACCCAATTTTATTTTTGTTCTTTATTTTTGCTTATGTTTAGTAACAAATATTTGATCTAGCCTCTGGTTAGTTGTGGTTTTATGTTTTAATTAGTGTTTGTGCCAAGTAAAACCTATAGGATCTTCTTGGATGATAGTTATTTGATCTTGCTGAAAAAAATCAGAAAATTTCTGCTCATGAAAAAAATTGTTAAAAATCACCAGAACATGATAAAATACTGATTCAAATTGCAGTAGATCAATAAACAAATTATCTAGGTCATCCTATTTGGTAGAATTTTTGGAGTTCCATAAGTATAGGTTTGATACAGATTACTACAGACTGTTCTGTTTTCGACAGATTCTGTTTTCTATGTGTTGTTTGCTTATTTTGATGAATCTATGAGTAGTATCGGATGGTATGAACCATAGATAAGTTTGAATACAGTAGATATTACACCAATACGAATTTAGAATGAGTTCACAACAGTTGTGGTGATTTATTTTTTATACTAACGGAGCTTACAAGTTTTCTGTTGAGTTTTATGTTGTGAAGTTTTCAAGTTTTGGGTAAAGATTCGATGGACTATGGAATAAGGAGTGGCAAGAGCCTAAGCTTGGGGATGCCCAAGGCACCCCAAGGTAATATTCAAGGACAACCAAGAGCCTAAGCTTGGGGATGCCCCGGAAGGCATCCCCTCTTTCGTCTTTGTTCATCGGTAACTTTACTTCGAGCTATATTTTTATTCACCACATCATATGTGTTTTGCTTGGAGCATCACTTTATTTTCTTTTGTTTTGCTTGCTGTTATTTATAATAATCTTTTGCATCTTTATTTTCAATAAAAATGTCAAGGATAGCCTTTACCATGCTTATTTTGCAAGTATACATGTTGCTGTTTCAAAACAGAAAGTTTATCGCTGTTGCGAACATTCCCTAGAAAAGCCAGAATATGATAATATGTTGAAACTTTTTGCATAATAAGCTCTGATAAATTTTCTACAGTGTGGTAGAATTTCATAATGTTTGGAGTTAGGTAAGTATGATGAATCTTGCATTCTTTACAGACTGTACTGTTTTGGCATATTGCTGTTATGTTTGCATTGTTTGCATATGTTTGCTTGTTTAATGATTCTATTTGAGGATAGGAGTATTAAATATGCAGAGGCATTTAGTATGCAATGTTGAATAATAATTTTAGTGATTCGTTACAGTAGAGAATGATAAGTTTTTTGCATTGGTTTATACTAACTTATCTCACGAGTTCTTGTTGAGTTTGGTGTGGATGAAGCTTTCAAGATTTAGGAAAACATGATATGATAGGAATTAAGGAGACACAAAATCTCAAGATTGGGGATGCCCAAGGCACCCCAAGATAATATTTCAAGAAGTCTCAAGCATCTAAGCTTGGGGATGCCCCGGTAGGCATCCCACCTTTCTTCTTCAACAATTATCGGTTAGTATCGGTTGAGCCTAAGTTTTTGCTTCTTCACATGATGAGTGCTATCCTTGAAATTTTGTTTTTTTGCTTGTTGTATGAATAATATCCCAAGATCTGAAATTCTTAAATGAGAGAGAGTCTTCACAAAGCTACATAATTATTTAACTACTCATTGATCTTCACTTATATCTTTTTGGAGTAGTTTGTCATTTACTCGTGTGCTTCACTTATATCCTATGAGTAAATGGCTGAATGATTTGAATGCCATAAATCTGAAATTATATATGCTTCATATGCTTATCCCATGGGGAGTAATGACTTCACAAATAAGAAGTATAGGTGGTAAATTTATTGAAGGTTAGCAAACATTGTATTGGTCACTTGAACAATTCATGAAAGAATATTGAAGGAAGAGAGATTTAACATATAATACTATCTTGGACATCTTCTATGATTGTGATCCCCATTAATTATTTTCAAGCTTGAGCAAATTAGTTGAAGTTGGACAAGGAAGACAACATAATGAGTTATGCTTGGGTATATTTGTATAGAAGTTATATTGTTATGGATCCTCTAACATGTGGTGCTTGCTATTTAGATTCCTTTGCTAGCCAAAATATCTGTACTAAGCGGGAATACTGCTTGTGCATCGAAATTCCTTGAACCAAGTTTCTTCCATGAGTGTCCACCATATCTACCTATATGCGGTATTTACCTGCCGTTCCAAGTAAATTTGCATGTGCCAAACTCTAAACCTTCAAATAATAATATGTTTTGTATGCCCGAATCCCTCATGTAGCGACTAGGGGCTGTCAGTATCTTCCATGCTAGGTGGGTTATTCTCACGATGAGTGGACTCCGCTCATCATTCACGAGAAAATGGGTGGTAACTGGGATGCCCAGTCCTATGATCAAAAGATCAAAAACAAATTCGCAAATAATTTAAACAAAACTCCCCCTGGAATGTTGATAGTTGGACGACACCCGTTGTTTCGGACAAGCCATGGAGTGTGAATGTTGGTGGAGGGGGAGTAAAAACTTTACCTTTTTGCGTGGGAACCTCCTACAATGTATGTAGTATGGAAGATATTGGGAACTCTTGGTCGTTATGTTGACAATGAAAGCATACCTCTCAAAATTATTTTTATCTTTGTTTTAGCTTCGAGCTCTGGCACCTCTCCAAATCCCTGCTTCCCTCTGCGAAGGGCCTATCTTTTACTTTTATGTATGAGTTAGTAGTATTCCTTCTCATTCCAACCTACTCTTTAGTTGGCAAGCATCATGTGGTGGATAAAGATCTAAGCATATATGGCCATTCAAATATATTTGAGCATGAATTATTATTGTTGACATTACCCTTGAGGTAAAAGGTTGGGAGGAGAAACATTAAGCCCCTATCTTTCTCTGTGTTTGATGAATGCTCTTTGTTCTAAAAATATGCTTTGAGTGGTAGCAATCATGGAAGACTATATGATAGTTGAGTATGTGGGATTTTCTAAATCAAAGCTCTTACATAGACCCTTCCTGAAAATAAGATGAATTGCAATTGTTTGATGACCGAGAACTGTTTGTTAGTTTTCAAGAAAGTTTATGATCTATACTTTAACATGTGAATGGCTTGTTACTTGATCATGAGAAGCTTTATGATATGAGCTACTGTTATGACATATAATGATGGTAGAAAATGTGATTTAAATTATCATTGATCAAACTTGTGCACCTGCTAGCATTCACACTTCATAAATTATTTCTTTTATCATTTACCTACTCGAGGACGAGCAGGAATTAAGCTTGGGGATGCTGATACGTCTCCAATGTATCTATAAATTATGAAGTATTCATGCTATTATATTATCCATTTTGGATGTTTATGGGCTTCATTATACACTTTTATATTATTTTGGGACTAACTTATTAACCCAAAGCCTAGTGCCAGTTTCTGTTTTTCTCCTTGTTTCAGTGTTTCACAGAAAAGGAATATCAAATGGAGTCCAAACGGAATGAAACCTTCAGGAAAATTATTTTTGGAACGGAAGCAATCCAGAAGACTTGGAGTATACGTAAGGGAAGCAACGAGGAAGGCATGAGGTAGGGGGGCGCGCCCACCCCCCTAGGCGCGCCCTCCACCCTCGTGGGCCCCTCGTGGCTCCACTGATGTATTTCTTCTGCCTATATATATCCATATACCCTAAAAACATCGGGGAACAGAATAGATTGGGAGTTCCGCTGCCGCAAGCCTCTGTAGCCACCAAAAACCAATTGGGACCCTGTTCCGGCACCCTGCCGGAGGGGGGATCCCTCACCAGTGGCCATCTTCATCATCCCGGCGCTCTCCATGACGAGGAGGGAGTAGTTCACCCTCGGGGATGAAGGTATGTACCAGTAGCTATGTGTTTGATCTCTCTCTCTCGTGTTCTTGATTCGGCATGATCTTGATGTATCACGAGCTTTGCTATTATAGTTGGATCTTATGATGTTTCTCCCCCTCTACTCTCTTGTAATGGATTGAGTTTTCCCTTTGAAGTTATCTTATCGGATTGAGTCTTTAAGGATTTGAGAACACTTGATGTATGTCTTGCGTGGGATACCCGTGGTGACAATGGGGTATTCTATTGATTCACTTGATGTATGTTTTGGTGATCAACTTGCGGGTTCCGTGACCTTGGGAATCTATGCATAGGGGTTGGCACACGTTTTCGTCTTGGCTATCCGGTAGAAACTTTGGGGCACTCTTTGAAGTTCTTTGTGTTGGTTGAATGGATGAATCTGAGATTGTGTGATGCATATCGTATAATCATACCCATGTATACTTGAGGTGACATTGGAGTATCTAGGTGACATTAGGGTTTTGGTTAATTTGTGTCTTAAGGTGTTATTCTAGTACGAACTATATGATAGATCGAACGGAAAGAATAGCTTCGTGTTATTTTACTACGGACTCTTGAATAGAACGATCAGAAAGGATAACTTTGAGGTGGTTTCGTATTCTACCATAATCTCTTTGTTTGTTCTCTGCTATTAGTGACTTTGGAGTGACTCTTTGTTGCATGTCGAGGGATAGTTATATGATCCAATTATGTTATTATTGTTGAGAGAACTTGCACTAGTGAAAGTATGAACCCTAGGACTTGTTTCAACGCATTGCAATACCGTTTACACTCACTTTTACCACTTGTTACCTTGCTGTTTTTATATTTTCAGATTACAAAAACCTATATCTACCATCCATATTGCACTTGTATCACCATCTCTTCGCCGAACTAGTGCACCTATACAATTTACCATTGTATTGGGTGTGTTGGGGACACAAGAGACTCTTTGTTATTTGGTTGTAGGGTTGTTTGAGAGAGACCATCTTCATCCTACGCCTCCCACGGATTGATAAACCTTAGGCCATCCACTTGAGGGAAATTTGCTACTGTCCTACAAACCTCTGCACTTGGGGGCCCAACAACGTCTACCAGAAGAAGGTTGCGTAGTAGACATCATTAGTCTACAATCTTGTTGGGAAAATTTGGTGGCCTCCTTCACTTGGTCGTACACCAGGCTGACCATGATTTCTTGTCCAGTGGATCCTCGAGGTCCGACCCGCGCCATATGATTTGGATCAAGTCCGGTGTACCGTGTTTTTACCATGGCCCATGCCTCCCGAGCACCTTCTCGGCATGCTGATATCTTCCACAGCCCAAAACGGTGCCGAGCTCCCTTGAACAAATTAACGAGTTCCTCCATACTCCCTGGAGGAGAGTCGGCTAGCCATAAAGCCTTAGCAATGTTCCTCATTTCCTTCCACGCTTGCTCATGCACCTTGGACAGCTCTTGTAGCAGCTCGCCTCGGAATCCGGACACCTCTTCTTCGGGCCGCCCAGTCAACAAACCTATAGAAATAAAGTTGTTAGGATTCGCATCAGCAAACTGTATGATAGTAAGTTAAAAGGCATACTGAATATGCCGCCTCTCAGTTTTCTGTTCTCCTTCAGGGCGTCTGACAATTGGGCTCGCACGTCTTTCAGCTCTTCACCGAGCTGAGTGTTGGCATCCTGCAGCTTGTTCTTTTCGTCCCTGGTACGCATCAGTACGTGTTTACCAGCGGCCTCTTGCCTTTCGGCATGTTCTTTGTCCGCCTGCGCGGCCTTTAGTTTCTCCACCAGCTGATCCGATGATCCCTCCGTTTTAAAATGCAACTGTGTTTATTTGCATAAACACGACTGGCACATGATCATATTTTCCGGACAGCAGGAGACATTACCAGTCGGTGCCTCCTTGGACTTCTCCAGTTCGGCGGTAACAGCAGTTAGCTGAGTCCGACACTGTTCCAACTCCTGAGATAGCATGTTGTTCTTCTCCGTAAGTACCTAATCATACATCGATCCTTAAAATCAGTTGCTTCAACTGTTTTCAAGTCTCGGGGGCTACTAGTATATGTCTTTCACTACAAAAAAATACACTTCCGTGATGATACGTGTTTGTCACAGTAGGTCGCTTTTTTTGTCATGCATGTACATCCATGACAAATTTATGACAGAATCAAGATAGTCATACCTGTGCTGTCGTAGAAGTGTTCCATGACATTACCAAAATTATCATCATGGAAGTGTCCACTTCCATGACGATAAATCGCGTGTCACAGAAGTGCTTTCGTCAAGGATGACCGACACGTGGCATCCACCGTAACGGAACGCCGTTAAGCTACCGGGTCAGGTTTTGGATCCGATAACCCGTTAACAGCCCCGACCAATGGGAAATTTCCACGTGTAAAATTCTTATTGGCCAAACGAAACACGTGTCAGCTCGTCAGTGGGTCAGATAGGCGCCTATGATATGTCGAAACGTGGCACGGCCCAATAGTGGCCCATTTAGCTTACAAAGCCGGCCCATTTGACTTGGTCAAAAGTTAATGGGCTGGCCCATGAAAAGCCTGTTAAGGATCTCTTCGCAAATATCCCATTTTACGGCCCGTTAACTCACGACCCATTATGCCCTAAAGGAAATCGGCCCAACAACGTCATGTGGGCCATCGAATATAATACCAGCCCATTTCACTTTCGGCCCATGTATGGCCCACAACGTCTTTCGGCCCATATGAGGCCTTCGTATCTTTCGTCCCATTACAGGCCCACGGTGAGTCTAGCCCATAATGAACAGTAATTTTCTTTATACCCATTAACGGCCCGTGATTTACATGGGCCGTTTCCAGCCCGTGTTAGCTTTCGGCCTATTGACGGCCCATACGTTCTTGGGCTCCTTTTCGGCCCTCGATTACTTCCGGCCCGTTACTGGCCTGTTCCCCTAATGGGCGAAATTCGGCCCATGGCAAGAGTCGGCCGTTACTGGCCTGTTACCCTAATGGGCCAAATTCGGCCCATGGCGAGAGTCGGCCCGTTTCTGGCCTGTTAACCCGTTGCGCCATTTCCAGCCCGTCCTATATTCTGGCCCATTAACGACCCGTTATGCCTGTGATAGAATTAAGCCTTTCCTGTCCTACGGCCTGTTAACGGCCTGTTACCGTGCCGGGCCGATACCAATTACGCCCGATTATGGACCATGTAGACCCATTTATCCGACGGCCCGAGGCCCACCGATTACAGGCCCATTTATCGACGGCCCGTAGGAGACCCATGGATCCTACGGCCCGTATATGGCCCATGGTAGTTGCGGCCACTAGCAAACCAGGGAAAAAGAAGACTAGAAAATAAATAAGGCCGAAACTAACGCTAGGCTATTAAGGCGATTGCATAGATTACATCCACTCGGCATCAAAGATCGCCACCAGTGCAAATATAGGGAACACCCTACACTATACAAAAATGTCTTGCTGTTTTCTTCACGGGATGGCTGCACGTTAAGAATAAATTTTGTATCGCACCAAAACAAATTACAACTATATAACAAAAGGAAGGTTGGCATAAAACTTAACAGTCTAGCAGATAAATGCACCACCAGAAGTTCAGAAGCTCAGTTCATTTGACCTGACCGTTACGTTTTCATGTTGTATTGTCCGATGGAGCACCATAACCCTCGCCTTCATTTCCCCTAGGCTCCTTAACAACATAGCAAATGTCTGATAGTCTGGTTTCAAAACCATGCATATCTTGACGACATTGAGCAATGTTTCTCCTTGTTTCACAAAGGGTCTTTGTTAGGGAATGGACTTGTGTCTGGAGCGCAGATACAACATTGCTTTGAGCTTGCATATCTTGATCATGAGGCAGTTTGGATGATATTGCCTTAACAACCAACCCAGTATTACGCATGAACGTGCTTTTGGCACTGTTAGTGGACAGGTACTGACCCACTGCAGCAAGGGTTGACATTGCGGTTATAGTTGCCTCGCCACCTTCAGAAGGTGGCGGTTCCACCATTTTTTCCATAGCTCGCTGAAAAGTTGAGGTTTTACATTAGTAGTACCAGAACAGAAGATATTAAGGAGGCAGCAAAACCAAAAAAAATAGCTTTGGTCTATATACAGAACTTATTCTGGTGAACCCATGTAAAATATTAGTTGTATTTTATTGCAAAGTACATAATAAAACCAGGTTCCAAACATATGACCATGTACCATCGCTAATGTATTGTCTATTTCTTCACATTGTATTGAGGGCTAAGGATGAAGAGACGAAGTTTATAATACGGTAAGCATAGTATGATGTCATTCATATCACAAAACAACTGAGAACAGACAAATAGACAATTGTAACATTGTGTGGGCAAGTCCAGCACAAAACTAGATTACGGGTCAACATCAAAGGAACATCACTCCTCTCTTTTAAACCTTGTAAGGTGCAATGATACGCTAAGACAATTGTGTATAAAATTGAAAAGAGTAATAGACATTGGCTGCAAACCATGCAGCTCAAGGCACAAGTCAGAGTAAGTAGTAGTTAAAAGGCATGAGGATTAAGGACTTACAACAGCGGCTTTGACTGGTGTAGTCATGCCCTTCTTCTTGCTGGTGTGACAGTCCTTGAAGATTTCCACAGCATTTGGTTCAAGTACTTTTTGGTCCTTGCGGGCTTTCCTCTGCATTTGGAACAAGTCAATATAGATCTGATAATATGGTACAACGAAAAGAGTGAAACAACAGCTAATTACAAGAGCCTCACAGTGTGCAATATAGCTATGAGATCCTGTCGTCTGTTGGAATTTCACTTTCGTACGTTTGTCCTTGTTCTTTGAACAGTTCACCTACAAGAAGATAGATTTGTGTGGCACATGCGTAAATAGGACTTCAACGTGTGATCTGATGACATATATATAATGTACCTGATACTTCGGATCGGACCAGTGTTTAACGAGGCCTTTCCAGTCTTCATAAAATATATTTTCCACTGGAGATGTTTGGGCAAGTTCACTGTTAGCCTTGCCTTCAAAGTGAGTTTTCCTCAAGTTATACCGATATTGTTGCAGAGCAGACTTGAAAACATGGGTGCAAGCTTGTCTGGTTGCATCATCTTGGCTATCAAACTTGAACCTCATCTGTTGAAAATTATGGGAGTCTCATTATCAGCAACCTAGAAAGTATTGGACAGAGCAAGACGATATTACTAGTTTCCATACATAACCATACTTACAGATAAATGGTCGAGGAAGATGTTGAACTGGGCTTCGTCTTTGTCATTCCTGTACTGAATCCATGTTGGGAGGATACGTACATGACACCTAACAGCAACCGCTGCCTCTGATACTAACTTGGCTGACTCTGTAGCATCACGTGGCCTTTTTAAACCTGCCTCAAAACGGATATCCATTCTTGCTCCTCTAGATTTAGTTAACCTATCGAGCATTATCCCTGATGTTTGTTTCCTCTTGCGCCTAGGTGCTAGTCCAACAACAAACATAGGAAGTGTTAGTGTACATCAAACTGTGAGACTACATATAAAGAAGCATGCAACTGTAACTTGACTCCAGCAACTACCTTCTTGCTGTTGAAGCTCACAAGTTTCATCTGATATTGCCAACTCGTCTTGTGTCAAGAGTGCTTGGGAAGTAGTGTCAGGTGGCAAGGGAGCTTGGGAACGTGCTGCTAGCTCAGTTGACGCACGAGTACGTCGTGCAGCTGGTAGTACTGTGGTAGGTGTTGCAAGAACTAGGGTTGTGTCTGCTTGTTTGGTGGGAGCTATTTGTTTCTGTTTGTCTTTTTTTGCAACTCGTGTAGCATGGGATGCCGTTCTTGTAGAATTTTCTGCTGGACTTTGACCTTCTATTGCACCATCAGTACCAGCAGAATCTGTAGGATTCATCCGCTTCTCATTCCCTGCCATTATGTGTTTCTTCCTCTTTCTCTGTGCCATGTTAAGTCAAGCCGACAAGAAAAACGAATAACAATTTAGTTCTTCAGAACAAATTGATGCATGATGCAGACGAACTGAACTTTGATGTTAGACAACGACATGATAGGAGGATGTAATATGTATGAAAAACAGAACGGAAGAGATAACCAGAACTATGATGTGTAAACTAAGAGGAAGACATTTCACCAAATTAGAAGCAATGCAATGGAAGGTAGACACCATATGAAAGATGCTACAAATATTGCTCTGCCAAGTTAACAGTGTCTCATCGGCGTTTAAACAAATGTGAAGCAGTACAAGAAATAAATCATATGCAAGATGCAAACAACATCACACTACCATGTTAGAGGTCTCTCGTCATTAGTGCCATTGCATATTCATAGCATTGCATATTCACAGCTTATGATGTGTAAACTAAAGAGAAGGCATTTCAACAAATTAGAAGCAATGAAAGCTAGACACCATATGAAAGATGCAACAAATATCACTCCGCCAAGTTAAAACTGTCTTGTCATAAGTGCCATTTCAACAAATTAGTAGTACAAGATAGAAAAGAATGTGAGATGTAACCTATATCACACTCCGAAGTCAAACGTGTCTTATGATAAGTGATTGTTGCAGGTTACACAACAGTAGTAATTTGATGTAAGAACATGGTGTGATAGACAGATATTGTATGTTCTAGAAACAGGAACACGTGTCTTATTCAAGTATAATGTGTAAAGTAAGCAGATGGAATTCAACAAAATTAGAAGCAATACAAGCTAGACATCACACATAACATGCAACCACATATAACAGTGCCAAGTTAGAGGGAGCACCGGTGATGCTGCACTGGGGGAGACGTGCTCATCATAAACACAGCTTTGTTGAGTGTCTATGCATGTGTTGTCTTGGAAATCATCTTGGGGGTGTGGAGAAGTATAAACTGTAGAGGCCCTCCGTTCGGAAGGAGCACCTTTATCCGCTGCCTTGCTAACTTCCTTCCGCTTTATTGATTTTGAATTGTCAAGTAAAACCGACAAGAAAAGGCAATAAAATTCTCTCTTCAAAACTCATTCATGCATGATACTGACAATCACTACTTTGATGTAAGGCAAACACATGATACCATGATGGAATATGTACGAAAAACAGGACGACATGGCATGTTCACAACTGTTCGTGTAAACTAAGCAGAAACCATTCCAGCAAATAAGAAGCAATGCAAGCTAGACACCACATGAAAGATGCAACCAATATGACTCTGCCAAGTTAAAAGCGTCCCATCATAAATGAAATTTCAACAAATTAGAAGCAGCGCATGCTATAAATCATATGAAAAATGCAACTAATATCGCACTGCATATACTAAAGGTGTCTCGTCATGTTGATTGATGCGGGATGCAAAAAAAACAATAGTTTTATGTAAGGACATGCTTAATAGACAGATGTACTATGTACTAAATACAGGAAGGCATGTCACATTAACAGGTATAATGTAGTATAAGCTAAGCAGACTAGCACATGCAGTTTAACCAGATTGGAAGAATTACAATCTAGACACCATATGCAACATGTAACCACATATCACGCTCCCAAGTTAGAGCAAGCACCCGCGATGCTATCTTCATGTAGCATTTCTGTTTCTTGAGAATCATGTCGGGAGGCTGACGTTGCATTCTTTAAATGAGGAGTAGTCCCCTTGCCTGCCTGCCTCGTCATAAGTGATTGATGAGGGATACACAAGAACATTAGTTTGATGTAAGAATATGGTTAATACACAGATGTACTAGTATGTACCAAAAACAGAAAGGCATGTCATATTCAAAGGTATAATGTGTAAGCTAAGAAGATGCAATTTAACCCAATTGGAAGCAATACAAGCTAGACATCCGGCTGGAGTGGTGAGCATGATCATCTAGGACCTGAGAGCCTGGTGGGAGGCGGGATGCTTCGCCACCATCGCAGGTTTTTAGTTGGCTTCCAGGTGATGCCTATCTTTGCTGGGCTTGTCACTGGCTCGGCCAGTGCCCTGACTAGCTATTTGTCTTCTGGTGCTCACGGGATGGTGGTTCATGTAAAAAATATCTTTCCTTATCTTATCAACTTCGGCCTTTCGAATACAAGCTAGACACCATATGGAACATGCAACCACATATGACACCGCGAAGTTAAAGCAAGCACCTGGGATGGTGGTTCATTGCGAGCGAGGTCATCAACTCCAGAGCTACGTTCCCCGTCTCCATCTATTGACACTGCACCCTTTAAAGCGTTGTAACGTGTCTTTCCTAGCCGCACAACAAGCTGGAGCAACTTATCTCTTTTCTTTTTGGCTTCTCTCATGGCAGCAGAGTCTGAAATACCCTTGCATAAAAACCAACGAAAAAAATAGCACGCTATTTCGCCATTATAGCATGGTTATAGCATATTCGGAAGGGAGACATTACGTTTGGGAAAAATCGGCCGCTACGGTGCTAATCACGCTATTAGCACGCTACAGACGCTATAACATTGTAGCGTTTGACGTTTAAACGTGCAGACCATGCAAAACTAAAATAAGCATAGCCCAGCAGGCCCAGCAGGCCGAAACCAACCCACGACAACAACCTTTATCACTCCTTTTATCAGTCTCCCATGACCTAACCGGCTAACCCTAGTTCTCACATCTCATCCCCTTCCCAGTTCCCAGCCCAGATGAGCGGCGGCGGCAACATCTGGGCGTGAGCGCAGGCAACGACAGCATCAAGTCATCAGCGCGGCGGCAACATCTTCACGTGAGCAGCGGCGACATCATCCTCTCACGGAGGCGGCGTCCTCCATCTCGACTCCATCCTATTCCTAGCACCGACGGGCGATGTCAACCACACCGTTGGCAAGTCAACCACCACGTAATCAAGCATCCACACCGTCACATACCCACTTTCCCTTGTGCCATCTCCATGCCCTCCCCGTCTCCCGCTATGCCGTCGGCAAGAGCACCACCAGATGAACGCTGACAAGAGCACCAACAAAGGGAAGTAGGATTCAGAAGGAGATCCCTGTATATTCAGTTATTCACTTATCCATAGAAAGATGTTGATTTCCTCAGTATGGTTTACGGTTTTGACTAATTAACTTGCACCATGTGGTTCATTTTTACTAATTATATGTGTATATTTGGTGTTAATTCTTGGATGGGCCGATTTTATTTGCACCATGTGGTTCATTTTGGTGGTGTTTACTCTGTACTAAAGATATATTTACTCTGTACTAAAAATATATGTACTGCACTGAAGACGTAGGCATTGATATATACTTTGTCTGATTGTAGGCATTGGTGCTTCAAGCACAACATCAACGGTGCAAGGAGAAGCTGCTGTTGTGAATGTGAAATCAAAAGACCCAGGATGGAAATATTGCAGTTGTCCTGACGAAAACAAGAGGAATTCTTTGAAGTGCATTTTATGTAATCATGTGTACACCAATGGTATTACTCGAATCAAGCTCCACCTTGCAAACATTCCAACTTCCGGTGTTGTTCCCTGTACAAAAGTGCCAGCTGATGTAAGGGATGAAATCACTGAGTTTTTGGCAAAGAAGGGTGATAAAAAGGCAGCAAAAATTTTAGAGCAGAAGAGGATTAGATGTGAAGTGGACTTGAGCCACTCAGAGGGGGAAGGTTCAAGTGATGAAGATGGCAGAAGCAATTCTGTTGTTATGCTTAAGTCGGCGAGAGGCAAAACATCTAAATCCTCAGGTGGGCCTATGGAAAAATTCTGCCAACTATCAGCTGAAGATGCTATCACTGCAAGGAAGGCAAAATCTAGTGAGAGCATCCAATTAAAGCTGACAACTGGGGAGAGACTAAAGAAAAGGAACCGTGCTTGTGAGTACATATGCCAGTTCTTCTATGAAGCATGCATTCCCTTGAATTCAGTCACACTTCCAAGCTTTGCCCTTATGCTTCAGTCAATTGGACAATACGACGAAGACTTGCCATGTCCTAGTCCTTATGAAATGGGTGGCCCATTCTTGAAGAAGAGGAAGAAGAAAGTGATGGAATCCTTCAAAGCACACATGGAAGCTTGGGAGCTCACTGGATGTACAATCATGACAGATGCGTGGACCGACATAAGAGGAAGAGGGGTAATGAATCTGGTAGTCCATAGTGCATATGGTGTGGTTTTTCTCGATTCTTTTGATTGTTCAGCTGTGAAGAAAGATGGCAAGTACATCTTTGAGCTTGTAGATGATTGCATTGAAGAGATTGGGGGGAAACATGTAGTTCAAGTGGTGACTGATAATGCAAGTGTGAATCAAGCAACATCAACTTTGTTGAATGCATAGCGGCCCAACATATTCTGGAATGGTTGTGCTGCCCATTGTATTGATTTGATGCTAGAGGACATCGGTAAGCTGCCATCAGTTGACTCCACTATTACAAAAGCTAGAGCTGTGACAGTTTTCCTTTATGCACACACAAGGGTTTTGAGCCTAATGAGGGAGTTCCTTGGGAAAGATCTGGTTAGGTCCGGTATTACTAGGTTTGCTACAGCATACTTGAACTTGAAGAGCATGCTGGATAATAAGAAGCAACTCCAGAAGCTATTTAGATCAGATCAACTTGATGAAATGGGCTATCTAAAAAAGGCTAAAGGAAGTGAAGCCAACAAAACTGTGCGTTCTGAATCTTTTTGGAGAGGAGTAGATATTGCCGTGAAGTTCTTTGAACCATTGGCTAACTTGCTAAGGAGAATGGACAGCGATAAACCAGCTATGGGATTCATATACGACGCCTTTTTGGATGCAAAGAAAGAGATCTCAGCCAAGTGTGAAAATGAACAACAAGAATCTTATTTTCAAGAAGTGTTGGATATAGTGGATAAAAGATGGGACAACAAATTGAAGAGGCCACTACATAGGGCTAGATACTTCTTAAATCCATACTACTTTTATGAAAACAAGCTACAAATTTTGTTGGATCCAACATTTAAAGATGGGGTTGTAAGTTGCATGGGAAAAATGATGGAAGATGTTCTCCTTCAAGACAAAAATCACGGATGAGCTTAAGGTATATCAAGGTGAAGAGGGGTCATTTGGAAGAGACATTGCTAAAAGGCAGCGGAAAAACAAAAACTTTGATCCAGGTGCATATTTACATTTAATTTTTTTCTCCATTCTCAAATCAGAACTTGCAATGCTTTCTTAACTCCGGTTTTTACTCTTAATGAAGCTGATTGGTGGTCCAATCATGGGTCAAGTGCACCAAATCTCAGGGTATTGGCCATGCGGATTTTGAGTTTGACATGCAGCTCCTCGGCTTGTGAGAGGAATTTCAGTGTTTTTCAGCAGGTCAGAAAGATGCATGCCATACGTCAACTTGTTTATTGTCTATCCATGTGTTGATTGAAGTAGAAAGATCCTTGACATACGTTTTAGTACTTATAGTAGGACTATTTGGTGCTTGTCAATTGTCATGCTACCTTGAGTATCATGTTTGAATATTAACCAGTATCATGTTTGAACAACTCATAACCAGAATAGTCTTTTGCTTTTAAGAAGAGGAAGAAGAATGTTAACCAGAATAGTCTTTTGCTTTTAAGAAGTGGAAGAAGAATTTGCTAATTCTCAGTTCTTCATTGCCACATTAGAAGGACAACCCGGGTATCTTTGTCATACTTTTCTTGCATTGGTTTCGTTGTTTTTTCATACTAAGATATCATTGCTCTAATCCCATCACCTACAGATTCACACAAAAAGACGCAATAGGCAACTTCATGACAAAATGAGAGACCTTGTGTTCATCAAGTTCAACTCCAAACTAAAGCAAAAGAGAGGGATGAAAAACAGGGACCCAATTGAGGACCACACATTTGTAGATGTTGTAGAATATGAAGGTAATGAGTGGATCACTGGTGTTGTGCCGATTGAAGGAGTGCAAACAGGAGCTGAACCTGAAGATGTACAAGTTGTAGAATCAACATCAGAAGGAGAAGTTGCTCCATCAAAAACAAAGATAGTGTCTCAATCTCGTCCTAGGAAGAAGAAGAAGTTGCTTCCTATTTATCGTGATGATGAGTTGCAATCAGCTGAGTCTTCTTCTGAATCGGAAGATGATGACATGCATTTACCAGCGAGTGATTCTGAATAATCTCATTGTGCTATGGTGTAATGTTGTTGCCTTCGGTGGCTGTTGATCTAGACTATCTTAAAAGTCTGTGTGTTATTTTGTGTTGTATTGTTGCTGCCCCGGTGGCTGTTGATGTTAGAGACTCTTAAAACTATGGCTGTTGAAGGAACTTACCTTAAAACTATAGTTGTTGATGTTAAAGACTATGGTTGTTGTTGCCCAGGGTTGCTGTTGATGTTTGTTGATGTTAGAGACTTTTAAAATTGTAGTTGTTGATGTTAGAAACTCTTTTAACCGTTTGAGACTTACTACTTTTATGTGCTGGATTTGGCCCTTATGCATATATTGCTTGCTCGTATGAAAAATTTAGTTGCTTAAATACTTTATTTCTAGATATATTTGAATTTTTTTTGCAAACACTATTCTAAAATATAGCACGCTATTAGCGCGCTATAACTTGTGTAGCATTTAGAGAAGGGCCTCGCTATATTTTGTAGCACGCTATTTAAAATATTGATAAAAACACAACAGTGAGAGTAAGGGTGAAGTGTGTGCAGAACTAGTGCACTGTAGAAGTAGCAGATAGCAGGTGGCTGAAAAATAAATGACAGGAGACATATGATAGCTCTACAACATTGCATGACAAACAAAATTAGATTCTACTCCGTATGATTTTGTAATATATGAGCACAGGAAATGCAGGTACTCCTCCAGCACACCACCACATGTGGGCATATCTAAGATAACAGTCGACTGAAAATAAATAGGTCAGTCGATTTTTTTAATGAACCGTCCGATCTATAAGGAACGGGTAGATGGCCTTCGTCTACCTCCTGCGAGTCACTGTTGACGATCTTTCTCGAACTGCCAGCGACCACCGGCCCAGACCCCTGCCTCCGCCGCCCCGCCCTCCCATCGACCTCACACCACCGCTGTGCTTGGCAGCACCCCCAGACCATCCCTTTAATCCCGGCCAACGTCCAGATCGGGCGCTAGTAGCTCTAGGCCGCACACGCCCCTAAGATAAACACCAAGGCACTGCTTCCCCGGCGTAATAGGCATACTAGCGCCTGTTATGCCGGGGAATGCTTCCGTTAATTGGGAATCAACTGGCCAGAAATTGAAATTCAGGGGGGTGACGGACCTCTAGCTAAGGTGAAATAGTATATGAGGAGAAACCTTGTGCATCGCGAGTTACTAGGAACATCTAGTATCAAGAAGAAGCGGTCAACTAGTGTCTTCTGTGGGATGAATACCGTGCAAGCAGAGATGTAAGATTTGCACGAATAAGGGAAGAGGAGTACCTTTTTCGGTTGCCGGTGTGGTCACCTCCGCATGTCACGCCGATTTTCTTCTTTTTACCGAGGAAACCGATGTTCTGGAGGGTGCAGGCTTGGACGAACCCATGGCCAAATTGTTGACTGTGTTGCCGTGGTCGTATGTCGATGGAGGGGAAGCAGATCCGAGGCGGCGAAAGACGGCGTAGCAGGAACAGCTCGGGTGCGGTGGAGGGTGGCGAAGTTGGAGCGGCAGCGGTGAGGCGCAGGACGACGTGGTTGAACTGGCTCGGGCACGGACGGCTCGGCCTCGGCCTCAACTACTAGCCATGGAGGGCATTGCGGTTGAGGTTGCGGTGGACGACGACGTTGGGGTATCGGCTCCGGCGTGATGGAGGAGGGCGGCGGTTGATGGGTGGGATGGGGTGGCGGA
Organism: Aegilops umbellulata; assembly: GCA_032464435.1. NCBI lineage: Eukaryota > Viridiplantae > Streptophyta > Magnoliopsida > Poales > Poaceae > Aegilops > Aegilops umbellulata. The sequence continues at coordinate 325,024,616 of CP136060.1, forward strand.
CGGAGGACGCCGGGGTTTCGCGACTGGTGGAGAGGTAGTGTTGGCGCCCACGGAGTACGAATGGGGAACCGGACGGGTGGGGGGAACCATGTTTCGGTCAGGGACGCGCTTGTTTTTGGCTTTTTTGAATAGAAGATGGGACGCGCTTGTTTGAAATTTGGGGAAAGTACAAACTTTGCCCCCCTCTGAAATTTCGGACCAACTGCGGGTCGGGGGTAGGATGGTAATACCAGGTGTCCCAAATAGTGGGCAGGAGCGATTTCGGCTGCGCGCATGTGTGCTTAGGCGTCCAATGTGTATGAATGTTTTTCAGATGCGGTTGCGTGGCGTCTAGATGAAGCTATAAACCTACCCCGATTTAGACCTTTGGACGTTGGGCCGATAGGTTTCACGGGTCGGAGTTATTAGAAAAGTAATTTCCTTGTACTACCAAACATTGGTCTCACGCGGTTTCGGGCGAGTAGAGGCTCTTTTGGCGCTTCGTTCGAAATTTTGAAACACAAGCATTCACGTTTAGAGTACTCTTGAGCTATGAGGATTGACCTAAATATACAACGTTATATTTGACCTTGTATGTTTGAAAACCTCATTAAATAATCCGCTTCTTTTTGAAATTTTGACACTTGAAAATCCTATAACTATGATTATTTTGGAATGGAGGAGCTAAATTTGAATCTATTTTGTACACGACTACATATGCTATTATGTACAAAATCAGAGCAAAGATTGGTGCCCCCATAATTTAGGTATGGTTTACAAATGCCATGATATCAAATTCAAATAATTGAATGGACTTCATGTTGAATTCAATTTTTTAAACCACCTTAAGTTGAATTCAAATGTAAGCTAGTTCATAGGTAGTAGCTATTTATAATGTCCATTGTGTAACTTTCGTATGTATAATGTGCTTTACACACACAACATGAACTATACTCACGTTTATATTTGGTTGCTAAAGCGATGCATTGTCTGGAGTTCAAAATACTAACCATGTGGATCAATTGTGTCTAATAATAACATAGACATGCTCAAATTCGATAGAATCTAGATGTCTGATGGATCAATGACCGCTCCTTACGCGAATTGCAAATATCATGATCCCATCCTAATATTTGGATACAATTTATATCTTTAATCAATGTGTAGAGCAGTCTTTTACGTGTAGTTTCACTCTCCATTGGTGGTCTCTCACACATGCTCACACACTCTCTCCCGAGGTGTCTTTCTCGCACACATGCTCTAGATATAACCCTCCCTCCCTCTCGTAACCATTTACAACTGTTTTCACTAATCTTTATCACAAGCACTCTTCCTCTCGCAAACATACACGCGCACAATCCTCATCGACCCTTTCTATATACATGGACCTGCCTACGTGTCTCATGTACGCACATTATCTTTACGCCTCTCTCTCACGCATTGTCTCACACCTCTCTTCCTAATCGACGAGTATGATTCTAGTAGAGCATTCTGTAGGATGCCCCTTAAAGTTAGGTTGGATGAATAGTAATATCAGAGATAAAGGGGTTACCTTAGTCCGAGAACCTAGGGTTACAAATCCTAGCTGGCTTTGTCAGTGGACACAGAGTCCTTCAAAATTCTGCTATCTTTGTCTTGTACGACTAGTCATCCATGGGTCTTCCTAAATGCGTCACGGGCCGACCAATGTGGCGCAGGACGGAACAGAACGAAGGGCCTCACCTCGACCTACCGGACCTCACACGGTGACACACCCTCTGCCCCCATGTCTCATTATCTTCTCACACCCACAGATACCAACACAAACACCACACACACAGAAAATTTCTCCTGGTGCCTCTATTCCCTCCCCCCTTGCATATACACACTCAAGGGAATGGAATCTCTTGTCGTGACGTCATATTCGTCTCTCTCTCTCTAGACCACTCTCATTTCTCATGCTATCTCTCCCACGCCCCCCCGTCGGCCCCTCTATCCATGCCTCTCTCGAATACGTAATACACACACATACCTCTCTAGGCCCCGCCAAATGCATCAACTACACATTCACACATGTTACATCATGTACCCCATTGATCTAAAAAGCCCTCTCTTCACGTTTATTTCGCATACAACATTCCTTTTGAATAAAGTGTGGCCAAAAAATCATTTTAGAGTTTCTACATACATACAACATTACAAAGTTATATGGAGGAGTACGAATGCTAATTTGCATTGCATGGTGCCCACAATGATATTTATTCCGCACTGTGAATTTGTATATTTTTATACTATATACAAAGTTAGTCATAATAAAGAGAAACGAAGAGCATCTCTCTCTCCATCGCATACCCCCCTGTACGCCCCTTTCACGTATGCACACAAAACTATCTCCAGGTCCTCTAAAAGTAAGCCCCCAGAAAATTCACGCATGTTTCATCTTTCTCTCGCGATATAGGCAATGACGATCATTGTATTTGAAGGGAAAGCACGATATGTACATTGGACTTCAGAATCCACTCATTACGGTCACCATTTATGTTTAGTGGTTATTATGCAGTCACGGGCTCACCGTACAACTCTGTATTTGCTCATGACATGACTAGTTGACCGGTTAAACGCTCCACGTGGCACCTCTAGTGTTGCATCACATTATCTCACTACCACCGTGCCCACCTGTCGACTTGTATCTACTCTACATCTACACTCTTATAAAATACATAAAATACACTCTTATAAAAAACAGAGTTGGTGATGATGGTGTGCCTGCCATCCTGCAATATAGGCCGTCCGATTTATATCTGACGGATAGGAAAGAAACTATGGCAATTTTGCAAAAAGGTACCCACACACCTCTTCACATTTGCAAATAAGGCCTTCCCTCGTTCATCCTTTTCTCGCACAAGATAAACAAGTCATACAAATGCATCTTGATGTCACATGCAACGCACGGGCATCTTGCTAGTAAGAATGAAAACAAACGACAAAAAAATATTTGGACGGTGGTTCGAAGTCATGACCGCGGGCACAACGGACAAGGTGGCCTTGTATTGGTATGCTGAGCCGTCTGTTTTAACACACATGAGTTGGTGTGGTGATTATACACACACGCACACATGCACATGAACTGCATCCACGCAACACTCACACAAACACATGCACCCACACACGCACGCAACACTCACACGTACACACGCAACCACGCACGCACGCAACACTCACACGCACGCACACAACACTCACACACACACACACACGCACGCATGCATGCATACACCAGTACACCACAAGACCAACACACACACTCACGCTCAAATGCTCAACCTACACGTGCATGCGCACACATCAGGCCCTGACAGACACATACGCAACCAGGTGATTCCTGCGCATGGGTTGGAGCCTTGTCGCGCCTGCGTAAATTTGTGTTTATCTAACCTTTTGCCTATGCGAACTGGCAGGTGGGACCCACAACGAACGTGGTCAATTTAACTAGTCAACATGGCGCCACGCAGACTATTTGGCCGGTCAACAGAGTGCAATCCGATGCTGGGCTATGAGCAAGTGACCGTATAATCACCGCAAAACGTATATAGTGACTGTAATCAGCTTATTCTGAAGTTCGGTGACCGTATTATGCTTTTCTCTTTGTAGGCCCTCCAAAACTACATCTCTACACGTTTTCGCATGTTACATCTAACAACTATGCAATACAGCACTACTACTACTACACTCTTACACAATAAATCATATGTGTTTTTAGTTTTACTAGATATCATATTGTTACTTATAATTATTCAGTTTGCATACATTAAAATTGCCTTTGAAATGTATGGCCACTATCATCTACCGCGCGGGAAAAATCCCGCCCTTTCATGTTTAATCGGGTTTGTATCGATGGATCGTGCGAAATAGCAAAACTATACTAGTACTATACAGTACAAGTGACAGTTCACTGGGCCGTCCTGTCGTCTACTTCTCCATCGTAAGAGTGGAGCGCTCGCTTTCATAAATCTTCTAGTCCCTTTCGCCGACATGTGGGACATTAAGCTACCAGGTCCACGTGCCATACCGGAATACAGTGCAGAGCAGTCGGGGTGAAGCACCCCAGTCATGGCGCCGGCATAGTAATGAGCAATGAGGCGTCAAATCACAAAGCCGCACCTTTCCCGCAGTTAAGTTGGAGGGACGAAGCAACCATCATTTCACTCGTTGCTGAATCCGCTTCTCCCTCATCTTCTTCAACTTAACCACGTGTTGCTTCTGCCGTTGTTCTGCCTCATGTGGAACGCGGATCGTCTTGGTAAAGCACAGACACGTGGGACCGCATGTTAGCAAACCTCCATGACAACGTCCTCCGAAAATAAGAAGCCTAATCCTAGACTTACAAAGGGCTACGTAGCTGCTACGTATACTTTCCATCTAATCTATATATGCCCCCCTGATTTTCAGGTGGGGTGGGCCTAATCCTCTCCTTTAATCCAATCAAATAGTCCCACATCACATCAGTTTGTAACTTTATGTAAACCATTACATGGATGTAGCATTGCTCAAATAAGAAACCTCCCCCGCCATCCGCGCAGCAAAATCACCTCCTTTTTACTAATCTCGATTCTATAATTTTTTACATCAGTATAATTGAGATTTGTATAGATAGCACACAGGAGCAAAACCAAGTGGTACGGTTAAGGGCATCCACAATGTGTAGCCAAATGTGAAAATAGCTTTTGGCATCGTGGGAACCATTGTGGACGGTGTTGCCAAAGCCAAAAACATGGAACCGAAGCTCCCTGATTGATTGATTGAAGGAATAGAAAAATGCAACGTCTCTCCTCTTTCTCCCATGCTTGGACGCATGTAGTACTACAGTGTAGAGCATAGAGTCTACTCCCCTGTCCCTTCTATCACAAATCACAAAGCAGTGAGGCGTCAAATCACAAAAGCACGGACGAAGCAACCATCATTTCACTCTTCGCTGACTCCGCTTCTCCATCGTCTTCTTCGAGAAGCCATCTCACCGCATTAGTTACTCCTAGTAGTACTAGTAAAGGACTTCATCAATGCAAATAAGGCGGTTGTCTCGGCTTGCAGGCGGCACTTGCGAACGACTTACCGTGGTCTCCCTCAATGGTGTTCTCCGTCAAACGCACTTCACCAAACCACCCAAAAAAAATATCGTCGACGTCACCGCAATGGGGAAGGAAGTCAAATATAGTTACTACCTCCATTTTTTTGTACACAAGGCCAGTATATCAAAATTACAATTTGGAAAGGGACACTAACACTAATCGAGGAAAAATTGATGGGGTTAGCAACCAAGGACATTAATATCCCCTGCATGCATGCGGAAGTGAGAAGGTTGGTTTGCATGGCGCTGCATTAATCAAACGATGAGGAGTGAGATGGTTAGATCTTTGGTCTTTGGAGAAGAAAATACGCATTAATTGACACGTGAAACAAGGATTTGTATCGATAAAATCCTGTGAAGGAAAACCCAGCCTTTCTTTTTTAACACTAGTACTCCTAGTACGTACGTACTTATCCTGTTTGGGTCTAGGCCTTGCATTGCCAAACTTCGCCACACATTTTTTCCAAGCTTTCCTAAAGTTTTAAAAATGAGAAGGAGGTACACTTGCGCACGGCTATCGCGGTCGCACCACACTCTCACACGGTCGCTCTTGCACGCTGCGGTCGCACCGCACCCTCACACGATCGCTCCTGCATGCCGCGGTTGCACCGCACCCTCACACAGTCGCTCCTGCACGCCGCAAACCCAACCAAGGGAACGCACCCTCATTGACACGTGCTGTCGCATGTGAACACACCAAACTCAGCCATCCTATCGCTGACACATAATTTTCGTTCATAGAGTATGTTTATCCAACCGCATGTTGGGGAGTATCCGTACGGCCTGTGCGGTGGTCTGTTGGGGAAGAAGAAGAGGTGAGGAAGAAGGAAAGAAGGGTTAGGAGATGTAGGATATTCATCCAACCGACTGAAATGGTAGACTGACCCAAGTCAGGCGACTTGCATAACAAATATATGTTTTTACACAGCAAAAGATCCATGAAAACAACAACATAAAGAAAAACTATCACTACTCGCGGAAAGAGACGGCCTCGTTGTCTTTGGCTGCTGGCGCGAACCAGCCGTCGCTGCCGACATGTGTCTCCGCACCGTGGTTGTCCTCGGCCTCCAGCTACTCGTTCAAGCGGAGCGTGCAGGCGCTCTGCATGGACGAGAGCATAGCCCAGTTCAAGTCGAGGACATCCGGTTCCGCCTGCAGGAGGGCCTCGATGGCAGCGGCATCCGCGTGCTCCGCGTCGAGTCGAGCCTCCGCCGCCCGGTTCAAGTCCAAGACGTCCGGTTCCGCCTGTAGGAGGGCGTCGATGAGAGCGGCATCCGCGCGCTCTGCGTCGAGTCGAGCCTCTGCCGCCCGGTTCAAGTCCAGGACGTCCGGTTCCGCCTGCAGGAGGGTGTTGATGGTAGCGGCATCCGCGCGCTCCGCCTCAAGTTGAGCCTCCGCCGCCCGGTTCACATCCACGACATCCAGTTCCGCCTGCAGGAGAGCCTTGATGGCGGCAGCAGCATGCGCGCGCTCCGCGTCGAGTTGAGCCTCTGCCTCCTGGTCCTTTAGTATCACCATGTTGAACCGCTGGTCCGCTTGCACCATGCGGGACTCGAACGCCAGCACGAAGTCGATGTCCATCGTCTGATACCCATCAGGGGCCTTGTGCGCCGCGACCTCCGCCATGAACATTGGATCGGCTTCCTCCTCCTCGTAGCTTGGCTCCAGAGAAGTTGGGGATTGGCCCGCCGCAAAGCGAGCTTGGGAACGGAGGTCTGTTGCACCGACCGCCGCCGCGATTTTTGCACGGCGCTCCGACGTCAGCTTCTTGTAGTAAGTGATCTTGCGGCGCACCATGGCTTTCCGGCGAACTAGGGGACGCTTGATGTGGGCTAGGGGATCGAAAGGTGGGGGAACGGGCTGGAGATTTGGTGTGGTTTTAGGGCAGTGGCTGGCGTAGGCCGAGCAGCGAAGGTTCTGGTGTGAATAGTGGTTCCGGTGACGACCGGTCCATCGGTTTTGATTGTACATCGCTCTTGTTGCGTTCGCGTTGCAGCCCGGCACGCTAGACCCTCCACGTCGCTCACCGAATGGAACGCGCTTCGTCTTGCATTTTGGCTCGCTTGTGGGACCAAAGTTGAGAGCAAACCGACATCCCTCCCCCTCCCCCGCCTGCGTCATTTATTATACCACCACTCCCTCCATTTTATGCGGAGTAAATAAAAACAGAGGGAGTATTACTACGGATGAGGATCCCCTGACGTGGCCGAACCCATTGAGTAACTGACATGCGGGGCCTAGCAAGCATGGGGTCCGCCAGTAAGTGACCAAAAGGGAGGGTAAGGCAGGGATACCTACGTCAGAGGATCCACTTCCACTATACTACTTTGACCAAATGTTAGAGTAATAATATATGACATGCAACTTACACAAATGTTAGAGCAATAATATATGACATGCAACTTACACAAAGCATACAGGGTCTAATGCGTTTTTCGAGGCTAACTTTGACCAAATGTTAGAGTAATAATATATGACATGCAACTTACACAAAGCATACAGTCAAATTTGTATGTGAAAGGAGTTTTCAATGATATATTTTTCACATTATACATCTCATGTACTATTAATCTTGTCAATAGTCAAATTGGAAACCATCTCAAGTACAAATCTAGGAGTACGTACGAATCTAACAATATTGATTGGGCATCGTTGAATGTTGATACCTTTTTTTTTATCAAAGTAGATATACTTTGACTACACATAAAACTTATATGTAAACTACTCCTTAAAAATGAAACGAACATTGAATACCCTTTATATATGATTTGCGGATGCTATGATCACCAGTTCAAAATTTTGAATCCGCCTTAGGTATCACGTGCCCCCACTCGTTCCCTCTCGATTTCATCTCGAGGTCTGGATATCTATTGAAAGAGGACTAGGGTGGGTACATGCGAATGATACTCGGCGGAATGTTCAAATGAGGCATGCGGGAGGATGGACTCGACTGGAGGGCGACATGATCGATGGAGAAGAGGGTTAGAGAGGAATGAGAAATAGGCAAATGCCACATGATTATACTTGAACGACTCAAATAAAAAATAAGTTGCCTCGCTTGGACTACATAGTGAAAGGCCTAATGCGCAACGCGGAGCACTGATGCTCGAATATGGCCGGGAAAACAGAGAAACAGACATGTGGGGCACACCAGTCGGGACGGCGTAGCGCAAACTAGTCCAATGGAGGAGCTGGCCCACGACCTCCTCGCCACTGACAACCGTTCATGTGGGTCGTTGGGGCCAACAACGGGGCGCAGCTCCAGCACTGTCTCTGGACACGGCGACCGCGGTGAGCGACACGCTCATATCGTTGCTAGACACGGTCGGTTTCAGTTTGCCGAGGGTGGCATTAGTGCTGTGGCACGAGCAACGGTATGTTTGGTTTGTGCCCAAGGTTGCCCCATCAAAACATTGGGTAGCCAAAATTTTGGTTGAGGTATTGGTTGCCCATGATTTGGCCGACATTGGCAAGAAAAATGAACTTGAGTTGGCTACAGTTCATTGGCATGCCAAAGAAATGGCAACCATCCAAACAAAGACCAATCTTTGGGTCATGACCAAAATTTTGGTTGAGGTATTGGTTTCCCATGATTTGGCCGACATTGGCAAGAAAAATGAACTAGAGTTGGCTAGAGTTCATTGGCATGCCAAAAAAATGGCAACCATCCAAACAAAGACCAATCTTTTGGTCATGACCAAAATTTTGGCAAGGTGCACTTTGGCCACAATCCAAACACACCCCAACACCCGGCTCGTCGAGGATGCACGGGGCGCCGCGACGTGTCCGCGGAGTGGTGTAGCATGGCCAACTACATCCTCTGGACCTGAGACCATGCCGGGTCGTCTTGCTTTTTCAATGACATGCGGGGATCACATGTGAGCAAAGGGCATATCCAACGTTGCCACGACCGCAGCTGACTACCCTGGCACACCAAAACCCTCGTCCCTCGCGCTGTCGCGCGGTGCGTTCCCAGCCGGCGCCAGCTGCCTGCATTCATGCCGTCCGTTCATATGTCGTCATTAAGAGGCTCGGTGCCTGAGGAACAATTCCGGTGACTTAATGACGCACCCGGACGCTTGGCCTCACCGGAATGCGCTACTTAGAGCGACAACGCCCAGCTAACCTCCACACCATAGCGCATCGTCCTCCTACCTGGAACCACATCCGCCATGACCGCAAGCGTGAATGCTCGGCGGGAGAGCTTGTCTTCGGGGATGCAGCCCGAGGTCGCCGCCCTCGCTCAAGTCGCCGCACAATCGGTGGCCACGCTGGCGGCCGACGCCGGGAGCACCGTCATCCACGCGTCCTACTTGCCGCCGTCCAACGTCCGGCACCACCGAGGTCGGGGACTCCTTCGAGGATGAGTAGGGCACGGGAGGCGGCAGGGCATGGTGTGCCAACTGGCCGGTCCGCCTCCCGTGTTCTACTTTTCCTCGCCGGAGACCGCACCTTCACTTCACGGGTCTTGAACCCTGCCCCCGTACATGGAGATCACAGATGGAGGACGTCGGTCGCCGCCGTAGAATAGGTTTAGGGTCGGGTTTCTTTTATTTTTTTGTCCTATAAAAGTTTGAAATGTAATGAAAATCTACCGTGTTTGCATTAGTCTCGGCCGGTGTATATGAACTTTCACAATAATATACATATTGTAGGAGTACTAGCAAGATGCTCGTGCGTTGCACGGAAGATCAAGATCTTGTGGGAGAAAAGGATGAACGACGGAAAGCCTTATCTGCAAATGTGGAGAGGAGTGCGGGTAAATTGTCATAGTTTCCTTCCTATCCGTTAGATATAGATCGGACGACCTATATTGCAGGATCGGACACATCTTTCTACATCTACGGGAACCTATGGAAGGGTTAATGTAAATTGCCTCTCTCTCTCCTCCCCTGATTTTCATGGTGGTGGGCCCCTCCCTCCCCCTAATCTACAATCAACAGCTCACACATTTCACATTACGTTAATTATGTAACTCGGATTACGTAGGTGTAGCATTACTCGTCCTAAAAACCCCAACTAAGCCAACCTCCCAGCATATCGCGCGGGAAAAAACCCGGCCGCGCCGTTTTAGTCGGAATTACCGGATTACTAGTAGTAGTATCGATGGATCGCGAAGCAACATATTTTTTTGAGGGGGCGAATTGGCGATGCACCTAGTTTAAAAGGAAAAAAATGCGATACACTCACAACACTCCTGTCGCGGTCGCATTGCAGCCCACACGCGTTCAGTCCTGCATACGGCTCACGCAAACGGAATGCGCTTCGGCTTGCCTCTTCACTGACACGTCGGACTGCACTTGGAGAAACCGACCATGCGCCAAGCTCCCCCCGCCCACCGCACGAAAATCCTCCCCCCACACACCCAAAAATTCCCCCCAAATCTGATTCAACCGCCCTTCGGCCAACTAGCCAATAATATTCCCCAAACCCCCTCCCCCCTGTCCCCCTCCACTCCATTCGCTCCGCCAAAGCCGCCCTCCCCGCCGCGCCGATACGTCGGCGCCGCGGTTCGGCGATCCTCTAGGTCCCACAGTACGCTCTCGTAGATTGCCGTCCTCTAGCCGTGCCGCCACCTCTGGCTACGTTCTTGCGGAGGTGCACGGCGGTCAGCACCGCCACCGCTGGCGACGTTCGTGTGGAGACGCACGGCGGTCAGCGTCTCCCACGATACGCGCATTCTAGACTGAGGCCCCGCTCATGTCGGTGTAGCGCTGAATGTTAGCTGATAGACGCTGTTAATATCACTGTTTGCCGAAGTAGTTTACTGTCAATATGCTCTGCTTAAGAAGCTTCCTTGCCCTATTCTGCACTCAATCTGCTTAGCTGAGATGGCATGCCAAGGCCGATTAGTTGCTAAAATATCCTGCCATATATTTATTGTGACGTAGATTGCCATGGTCTAGTAGCCAATCTGTTAGGTGAAATAGCTCTACACCATTTTATACTCGATCTTTGTTGCTGCGATGGCCTTCGATAGTTTGATGGCTGTGTGCTCGGCCTCATTGACTACTGAAACAGCCTGCCATAATTTGGCACTCAAATCTGTTTGCTGAATTAGCTTTACATATATTTAGTTACTTAGATCTGCTCGTCCAAATATCTTGCCATAGCTCTAGACATCGACCTAGGTATTTTTTTCTGGACTTCATAAAAATGCATATATGTTTTTCCTGTAATATCTAGTAGAAGAACTAATTTGTATGTCTAACAGATGGACAGGACTTGGATAACTTCTGCTCGAAGATTCTCCGCTGCATATGTCGAGGGGGTTGAAAACTTCATGAACTTTATCAGAGCTGAGTACGGTGGTCCGAAATCAGATGTGCTCCGCCCGTGTAGCAGTTGTATGAATTCAGTTACAAGACCCCAGTCAACTATGCAAAATCATCTACACTTGTATGGGATGTCGGTCACATATACTAGGTGGGTTCATCATGGTGAAGCTGTGAACGTCAATGTTATTGACTACGTGGAAGTAGCAGATCACCATCTTGATCTGCCTGATGCTCAGGTGGAAGAGGAGGAGGAGGTGGTGGTGGCGGAGCCAGTGAGTTTGACCAACATTGAAACAATGCTATGAAATGCTCGTGCATTCCGTGAACTTTCACCTGCAGAAGAAAAACAGTGGGCCCGCATGTTGGAACAATGCAACGTTGTTGTCACCCCAGGAAATAAGCTGTCAGTATTCTCAGCTATGGTCACCTTTCTTCAGGTGAAGACATCTGAGCGGATGACCAACAAATCATTCGATGCGATGTTGGCTGCTTTCCGCGAATCTTTCCCAGACGCGTCTGAGCTGCCACACACCTACAGTAAAATGAAGAATTTCCTTCATGTAGTTGGAATTGGATATGATATGATCCATGTTTGTAACAATAATTGTGTTCTGTTCTGGAAGGATTATGCCAACTTAAGTGAATGCCCGAAATGCAAATCATCAAGATGGAAAGATGGCGATGCTGTGAAGACGATTCCTCATAATGTTCTGAGAAATTTTCCAATTACACCAAGATTGCAGAGGTTGTTTCATGATGCTGAAACAAGAGAGGATGTACTGTGGCATTCTAGGAACTAGGAGTACAGAGATCAGAATGTAATGAGCCATCCATCTCATGGTAGTGAGTGGAAAAGCTTCAATGATAAACACAAAGAGTTTGCTGCTGACCCGAGAAACATTAGACTTGCCTTAGCTTCAGATGGATTTAACCCATTTGGCCACCAGAGCGCCACATATAGCATGTGGCCAGTGCTTGTTATCCCTTACAACATGCCTCCAAATGTCTGCACCAAAGAATCAAACTACATGATGGCCTTGCTCATCCCAGGTCCAAAAAGTCATGGAAAGGATTTTGATTTGTTCATGGAGCCTCTTGTGGAGGAACTTCAAAAGCTATGGAAGGGTGTTCTCACTCGAGACCTATATAGCAGCCCACCAGCTGATTTCTTTCTGCGTGCTATTATAATTTGGTGCATCCATGATTATCCGGCTTTGGGCACTATGTCAGGGCGAACAACACATGGTTACAATGCATGTGTTCGCTGTGACAGGAATCCACTGTCATACGCAATACTTAGCAAGATCTGTTACATTGGACACCGCCGTTTCCTTGCCAAGGACAAGCTGCTTCCTAGAAAATACCGAAGACATGTGTTCAATGCAAAGCATGAAAACCGTGATGCGCCAAAGAGGCTCACCGCCGATGAGTTGCAAGTGGAATTAGAGAAGGTCGGGCATATTACACCAGGAAACCATCCTGATAATGGTAGCGGGAAAAGGAAGCGTGGCAGGGCATAAGATAGATTATTGTTTACCCACAGGTCCACTTTGTGGGACTTGGAGTATTGGGAAGATTTGGATCTGCGGCATAATCTTGATGTGATGCACATCGAGAAAAATATATGTGACAACATTATCGGCACACTTCTTAATATTGAAGGCAAGACGAAAGATACCTTAAAATCTAGGATTGATTTGACACACCTGGGTATCAGACATGATTTGCAGGTGCAAGATGAAGGTAAACCACGGGATATGGCACCAGCTGTGTACGTCTTGGACAAGGTAAAAAGAAAAGAATTCTGCGAGGTCCTGTCACGTGTGAGATTCCCACATGGATTTGCTTCCAACCCTGAAAGGAGAGTCAGTGCAGATGGAAACAAGGTACAAGGGTTGAAAACTCATGACTGCCACGTCCTACTTTAAAGGGTTTTACCTGTTATCCTTAGAGGATTGGGCCGCCCTGACTTATACAGAGCGGTTGCAGAGTTAGGACAATTCTTCAGGGAACTCTGCAGTTGGAATATCAGGATAGATGCTTTGAAGCATCTTAGAGACAAGATACCAACTATCCTATGCGACCTTGAGAAGATATATCCTCCAGCCTTCTTTGATGTGATGGTGCATTTGGCTGTTCATCTACCTTATGAGGCACTACTTAGAGGTCCAGTACAGTATGGCTGGATGTACCCTATTGAAAGGCGGCTAGGCACTTTCAAGGGCTATGTTAGGAATAGAGCTAGACCCGAGGGTTCCATTGCAGAGGCCTACATTGCTACAGAAGCGTTGACATTCTGCTCAAAATACATTGAAACAGCTGATCAGCATAGAAAAGAGGTGGGTGAAGACAATCCCAGGCTCAATGTTTTCGATTATTCTGTTCGAGTTACAGGGAAGAGTACAAGAGGACAAACCTAAAGATTTGGACAAAATGGTTTGGTATGTGTTGAATAACTGTCCTGAGATACTACCTTATATCAAGTAAGTGCAGTACTGCAGCTTATACATCGTAATCTACTAAACTTGCAGCACATTCTTATATATTTAGATGTTTGACGCGATCACTATGTTGTGCAACATCTACAAAGAGGAGTTACTGCCGCAAAATCCAAGAAACATTGACAAACTGGTTATGGCAGGATTTGCGAAATGGTTCAAGAACCATGTAAGCTTTTGAAGTGCACTGTCGATTTTTTTAATATATTGAGTACATAAGATGATCAGCTTGTCTATTTTCTAACCATAGGTTAAGAAGATGCGGGAGGATGGTGTCGGCGTTCTGGGAACAGGGGTCCCCAGACTTGCCTTCCTGCGGCCTGCGGCGTGGCTCGAATGGAGGCCCAGCGTGGCCCATCTGCATCAACACAAGGCTCAAGACCCTCGTGAGGGGCCAAGCCTCGCGAGGCGGACGACACGGCGCTCCCTCAAGCACAACCTCCTTAGGCTGGCTCGCGAGGAGGCGGAGAGATCAAGGCGGGTACCTCACGATGTGCCCATGACGGAAGCCATGACGACCAAGGGTGCCAGGCAGGCGCCAGCCCGCGCAGCGTCCCCCTTTCCTCTTTGGTGCAAAGGGGGCAAGCGCAGGCGAAAGGATCAAGCAAATGCACCCATTTCGGTGCAACGAGACCAAGACCAGTCCAACGGTGGGAAGGAGGTCACCATGGAGCCCAGGACGGCGTCACCACAGGGCCTTTGGCAGGCGAAGACCAACTTTAGTCAGGATAAGTGTACCAGATGTTCCCCTTCAAATTGTCCACTTGTTGGCGCCCTTCCCGCTCAATATTTGGGATGAGGCCCAGGGCCTTTGCCTATAAATAGGACTAGCCACCCGTAGGGTAGAGGCATCGAATCCAGCATCTAGAGAGAGAGAAGGGCGATCGAACTCTCCCTGGCAGTTCATCCACTAGCCAAGAACAGGCCCTCGCGAGGCCGTTCCCCCCTTGTATTGTTCTTCCTCATCAGCCCAAGAGGCAACCCACCCACCACAAACTAGAGTAGGGTATTACACCACAATGGTGGGCCGAACTAGTATAAACCTTGTGTCTCTTGTGTTGTTCTTCTAGTAGTTAGATCCTTACGAGACGGAGAGGTAGTGGGCACGATCTCCGCGCGCACCCCAGAGTTCGAACCTTAAGGGTCTGCCGGAACCCGTGAATCCAACATTTGGCGCGCCAGGTAGGGGTGCGTCGGAATCTGCCTTCCCATCGCTCCGTCTCTCGTTGCGTCGTCGTCACCATGTCCGGCGACCAGGCGGGCAAAAAAGGCCCATGGGCGGCATGGCCCATCTGCGCGGAGCCTCCCGCTCCGGGCGACCCCGCGCCGCAGGCAGCTCGCGGTCCGCAGGGCGCTGCGGGCCGCGGGCGACGCGGGCAAGCTTTTGCGACCCTCACACCACTGCAGGCGCGGTCGGCAGCGAGGGCATCCAATCACGCCGCAACTACGACACCGTACACCCGCCGGGAACAGGCGAACTCGGGGGCCGCGCTCACAGTAGCACGGGAGCTGCTGCAGTGCAGGCTATTGGAGGGCGCCGCGACGTGCTGCTGGAGCGGGTCGCCGAGCTCCTGGGCTTCGCCGCTTCGGGGGCTCACCCCTTCTGCGTCCAGCTTCTGCCTCAAGCTCAGGGCGGCGCACGAGGGGGCCCCGCGCACCCGCGCGGGCCTCAAGACTACCCCAGCACCGGCGAATCCGCCGTCACCAGACTGGCGGTGGCGCTACCCCCGCCCCCGGCGCACGAAGGAGAGGGGCTCAGTGCGGCTCACGGCGCCAGCGGCCAACCGCGCTACCACCCCGCGGTGGGCACGACAAGCAACGCCGCATGGCGCATGGAGCACTACAGCACAACATTCGGGGTGGCGGTGCCAGAGGAATACGTGCCCCACATGATGGACCAAGGGCACGCTCACGGGGACGAACAGGGCTCACTCTTCAGCCCCAGCTGGGAGGACGAGACGCCAGAGGCCGAGCCCTTCCAGGAACCCCAGGACGGCTCCGTCGGTCACACTGGAGGCAACGACTATCGGGTACCGTTAATTCCTCAAGAACAGGCATACACTAATCATGGATCACAGGAGATGCAGGTCGCCGCAACAAGCAGCTGCCCCGCTCCTGCGGCCTCCTACCCCCCGGGAGGAGGACGCAGGGGGCTGCAGGAAAGGGGCAGAGATCCTACATCACCACCGCGGCGTTCGGAGCAAGGCGTTCTTAGAAGATAGGCCCTCCGCTGGGGAGGCGCCTGAGGGCCTGCCCCTGGCGGAGGACCCGTGGTCGTCGGGGGAACCGCTGGCGACCGCTCTACCCCACCGGCGGCGTCCTGGTTTCTGGTCGTCGTTGGTGGCACTAGAATGTGGCGCAAGGCGGGACCCTCGTCTGGCGATATGAAGCAAGGCCGGTTCCTGTGAAGAAGGCCCAGTGCCTGTGAAGCTCGCCGCCCCGTGACACTCTCAAGTAATAATGAGTGGGGTTGTACACGCCCCGGAGTCTCAAGGGTGCCGGCCTCAGGCCCTGGGGCTCCCTCCCACGCCCAGTGGACAGCACTTAGCTCCGCGCTGGTCAGAAGACGTCGAAGACTAGATTAGGTGCCGGACGCGGCCTTTTTGTTTGCTTTCATTGCCTTCTTCCTTTGGTTGTAACCTTTTTCCCCCGCTGGATTTAAGTTGAATTCGAATTTGAGCTTTGCGTGCGTTCGGGGAAGGGGTGCTTGGTCTTGTTAGAATCATTTCCCGCGTTCTGGTCACCATCTCACCACAGCTGCCTCCCCTCGCAAGCCGGGCCAGGCCTAGCTCGAGCACAGCCCAGACTGCCATTGTCGCTCCCTCGCGAGGTGACCTTTGGTGCTTGCGGAGATCGTTTTCTCATGAAAGGCCCGGAGCCTGTGAAGATGGCGAATGCCTGTGAAGCCGTCCCGCTCGGGAGAAGGCCCGGAGCCTGTAAAGAAGGCGAATGCCTGTGAAGCCGCCCCGCTCGGGAGAAGGCCCGGAGCCTATAAAGAAGGCGAACGCCTGTGAAGATCGTCTCTTTTTGGAGAAGGCCCTGAGCCTGTGAAGAAGGCGAACACCTGTGAAGATCGTCTCTTTTTGGAGAAGGCCCTGAGCCTGTGAAGAAGGCGAACGCCTGTGAAGATCGTCTCTTTTTGGAAAAGGCCCTGAGCCTGTGAAGATCGTCTCTTTTTGGAAAAGGCCCTGAGCCTGTAAAGAAGGCGAACGCCTGTGAAGATCGTCTCTTTTTGGAGAAGGCCCTGAGCCTGTGAAGAAGGCGAACGCCTGTGAAGCCGTCCCGCTCGGGAGAGGGCCCTGAGCCTGTGAAGAAGGCCCACACCTGTGGGGTTTACAGTCAACAACAACCCCGCATCCTGAGGGTTCAACTAAGCAGCACCCGAGACGTGACGCCCTCCAGCAGGCAGCTCCGGAGCCAGCGAGGAACAAGGGTAAAACCAGCCTACCGATTGGGCTCGTGTGCGATTTAATTACCACTGATATAATGGGTACAAGTTCTTACATGAGGGGCTTCCCCTCCCAAAACGCTCTCACAACCGTCAGGCCAAATGCCTGAGTTCTATCTATGCAGGGTAGAAAGACAGGGATATTACATGATCAATCTGACAAATCCCCCAATGCATCCCCGGAGGCGCCTCCCGAGCTGTCGCTGGCGTCGCTGAACTCACCTTCGTTGTCCGCGCCCCCATCAGCGGCATTGGGGTCCTCCACCACGCCACCTTCGTCGGCGCCCACCACCACATCGTCATCATCAGAAGTGAAAGCCCGGATGAGAGCATCTACGTTGCTCTCCACCCATTCAGCCGGGTCACCTCGAACGGCCTGGGGGACTGGGGCGATGGCAACGTCGAAGTCGAAGTGGGGATCCATGTTCCGAAGATGGCTAAAGACGCGGGAAAAGGCGCGCCCGAGCAGGGCGCGACTCCTCTCCTCCACCAACCTCTCGGCTTTGACCGACCGTGCCTCCAGCTGTGTCACCACGATGGTGAAGAACTGCAGGTTGCCGGCGTAGTTAATCGTGTGCGGCTCGCCCACGGCTGCCTCACAGATGTTGCCCAGGGCAATGTTAGCCCTCTCCCTGAGCTTGGTGAGCATGGGGCCGTGCTCGTGCTCCAGGACTTGCCGCTGGCGTATCTCGTCGGCATTCTGACGCTCGACGGCCACGACCTCTTCCACACGCTGGCGAAGGCGGAGCACCTCGGCCTGGGAGGAGGCCAGCTCCTTCTGCGCTGCCTCAAGGGCGCCCCGGGAGGCGTCCGCTCGTCGCGTCGCCTCATCCCGTTGGGCCCTCAAGGCGGCGGTTCTACCCTCAGCTTCGACTCGGATCATCCCCAGCTTCCCCTCGAACTCACGCTCGAGGCCTTGGCGCGTTGTCGCCACCCGACGGCAAACCTCCTCCAGGACACGCGTTTCTCACGCGGCGACATCGTTTTCCGCCTGCGTCACTAGGCGCTCCCTCGTCTCCAGCTGCTTGTGCTCGCGAGCGCGTTCGGCGGCCTCCAGCACCAACGCTTCCTCGCGCTTCCGAAGCTCAGCCGGGTCGCCAGAAGCCACCTCCATCAATGCAAGGGCTGCCTCGCGCAGCTCCGCTTGCTCCTCCAACGAGCGACACGAGGCCAAGAGCTCCCGAGCCTGTTCTTCTGCTGCTCCTCGCCGTCGGTTTGCTCCTCGGGCCTCCTCAACGGCCTGAGACCGAGCCGCCAGAGAAGCCCCCAGCAACGCCTTTGCTTCTTCGTCATCAAGGTCGCGCTGACGACGCGCGAGGGCAGCGGTGGCCTCCAGCTCGCGCCGCTCTGCGGCCAGCCGCAGGCCCTCGGCTTCCAGGCGCGCGTCTTTCTCAGCGAGCTCCTGCCCAAGAAGGTCTACGACGCCGCTCGCCCTCCGAAGGAATTCGTGGCGACGGGCACGGCGCTCCCGAGCACGCTCAAGCACATCTGCCACGCCATCATCCGCCCCAAGCGGGCGTCGAGGACCTCGGATCATCGCTCCGGCCCCGGGCAGGGGGCTGGGGGCTGGCGCCTTCACGACGGCCGGCCGCGCCGCATCAGAAGCCCGACCTGAGTCCAACCTGACCTCAGGAGAAGGGCCCTGAAGGTGCCTCAGCCGGTCGCAGCCCGCGACCAGACGGGAAGCCCACGGCAGGCTGCCTATGTTGAGGGAAGGCCCGCGGAAGGAGATCGCGGGAACGGGAGAGTCGTCGCGCGCTATGTGGCGGTCCGCGCCATCACCTGCCCAAACCACAAGGGCAGTGCTGCTCGAGACACCCAGGGGTGGCGGAGGAGACGGAGTCAAGGAAGGCGTCGACTCGGCGGCTTCATCGAGCTCAGTAGGCAGAGGCCTGCAGAGCAAGGATCAGCGGATGCGGCAAGCAGGATAAGGAACAGAAAAGGAGAAGGCTTACTCATCGGCAGCAAAGTACTTCCGGCACTTCAGCAAGCAGCAAGGGAAGTCGTCGCCCAGGGCCTCCCTTTTTCTCCGGAGGGCCTCAAAGTCCACACGGAAACGGCCCAGGAGAGATGCACAGGAATCAGCCTGCGAAGAGGACGGAGCGCCAAGGCCACTTGCGTCGAGGGCGCGTGCCTGATACGCACGGGCGGTTTCCTCGTCAGAGATCACGGCCGGGGGCTTAGGAGCCTCGGCCTCAAGCATTGGAGGCGGCAGCGCCTCACCCATGGCCTCGGCAGCGCGGACCTCGTGAGCTGCCCCATCAAGAGCATCGCCAGGTGCGGTCAGATCGTCCGCGGCTCCCTCGACCCCCGTTGTCTCCTGCCTCCCGGCGCCACCACTCGAGGAGGATTCACCCAGGCCGACCGGAAGGGAAATCACCACCACAGGGTTCTCACGAGGCCCCTGGAGGCCGACAGGGCGTAGCCCCCACTCGTCGAAGGGGGGCATCTGCCTCACGAAGTCATCCCTGTTTTGGCAGAGGTACAGCAAGGCTCCCCCTGCCGGACACCCCCGGGGTTGGGATCGCCTGTCAGGACCAAGAGCACCTTCCTCAGCACCTCAGGCGTCAGGTCTTCTTCCTGAAGCCTCATGCGGTCACCATGCCCGCTGAAGGCCCACATTCGACGAGAATGGCATTGGGGAGGGGCAATGCGGCGCAATAGGAACTCCTTCACCACTTTGGCCGCCGTTATGCCAAGCTTCTTCAGGGACATGAAGCGGTGCCAGACGAAGGCGAGCCGGGGACTTACGAGCGTCTCCTGGCCCCAGCCCGAATTAGGCACAGCAGGCGATGTCGGCTTCACGAGCCGGGGGCTGGGTACCCCGACATCAATATACAACCACCGCTCGCGGAACCCGGCTGAAGGCAGAGGGAGGTTGAAGTCGATACCAGAGGCTGCGGTCTCGAGCGAAGCTACGAAGCTCACGCATGCCGAGCATTGCGTGGGGTCGGCAAGATGCAAGGAGAAGAAGTGGCGCAGCAGGGCAACAGAAGGAGGGATGCCCACCATCGCCTCACAAACAAAAGTGAAGACTGAAAGGAGAGCAATGGACTCAGGACCCAGATGCATCATGTGGATCTGATAATGATCGAGGATGGCGTTGAAGAAATCGGAGAAGGGAGGCACCAAACCCGCCCACAAGGGGTCGGCAAAGTAATGGACCTCGGTGATTATCCTATCAGTGGGGAGGTGACACGTAGGCCACGCCGTCGTCCTCCCACACTCGTTGAAGGCGGTGGCCAGAGCTGGACTGAGCTTGCCCAGGCATTCTAGGTTGAGTATGATTGAGCGGCCGACAGCAGGCGCCACCGGCGGCAGCGGGCGAGATGGAGCCGCAGGCTTCTTCCCCTTCCCTTTCTTTGGAGCCATGGCGGCAGGCGGAAGAGAGGAGATGCGAGATGGGATTGGAAGCAAGGGTTAGTGTTCGGAGGGAGGAAGAGCAGGAGACGGCCAAGCAACAGGGAAAAGGGCGGCTGTGTACAACTGTGGGGCAACCTAGCGCGGCGCAAAATAAGGGAGCGTGGGTAAACAGTGCCGCCCACGTCCAATCAACCGCCATGCGGCGCCCGAGGCCGCAGGCTGTTAGGGCCCGCGGCGCTTCGCCCTTGCCCTTTCACCTCTCGGCACGGCCAAGTCCATGCGTGCCTCGGGCCCGGGGGCTACTGTCGGAGTTCTGGGAACGGGGGTCCCCAGACTTGCCTGCCTGCGGCCTGCGGCGTGGCTCGAATGGAGGCCCAGCGTGGCCCATCTGCATCAACACAAGGCTCAAGACCCTCGCGAGGGGCCAAGCCTCGCGAGGCGGACAACACGGCGCTCCCTCAAGCATGGCCTCCTTAGGCTGGCTCGCGAGGAGGCGGAGAGATCAAGGCGGGTACCTCACGAGGTGCCCATGACGCAAGCCATGACGACCAAGGGTGCCAGGCGGGCGCCAGCCCGCGCAGCGTCCCCCTTTCCTCTTTGGTGCAAAGGGGGCAAGCGCAGGCGAAAGGATCAAGCAAAGGCACCCATTTCGGTGCAACGAGACCAAGACCAGTCCAACGGTGGGAAGGAGGTCACCATGGAGCCCAGGACGGTGTCACCACAGGGCCTTTGGCAGGCGAAGACCAACTTTAGTCAGGATAAATGTACCAGATGTTCCCCTTCAAATTGGCCAATTGTTGGCGCCCTTCCCGCTCAATATTTGGGAAGAGGCCGAGGGCCTTTGCCTATAAATAGGACTAGCCACCCGCAGGGTAGAGGCATCGAATCCAGCATCTAGAGAGAGAGAAGGCCGATCGAACTCCCCCTGGCAGTTCATCCCCTAGCCAAGAACAGGCCCTCGCGAGGCCGTTCCCCTTGTATTGTTCTTCCTCATCAGCCCAAGAGGCAATCCACCCACCACAAACTAGAGTAGGGTATTACACCACAATGGTGGCCCGAACTAGTATAAACCTTGTGTCTCTTGTGTTGTTCTTCTAGTAGTTAGATCCTTACGAGACGGAGAGGTAGTGGGCACGATCTCCGCGCGCACCCCAGAGTTTGAACCTTAAGGGTCTGCCGGAACCCGTGAATCCGACAGATGGGCAGGCAGTTGATGATGCCCTTTACTCACTAGCAATGGGTCTTGATACTCGGGTAAGACATTATGAATCTTGCATTGTTGGAGATGTGCACGAGACAAAGGCAGGAAGACACAAAACAGTGCCATCATGAGCACGGATACGTATGACAAAGAGACAACTGAAATGTATGCTAACATAACAGATATTGTTCAGTTGTAGTATATCTCCAGTTTCGAGGATCATCGGTGTGTGGTTCTGTTGTGCTGTCGTTGGTATAACCTGTTTTCCAAGATCGCAAAACCCAGAGCTGATGATTATTTCAAATCCATCAATGTCAAGGCGGCGTACCAGACCAACGAGCCTTTTATTTTGGCAAATCAAGCAACACAGATATTTTTCTTGGAAGACACATTTGCACGTAGCGATGACTGGAGAGTATTGCAAAGGTTTGAGCAGAGGAATTCGTTTAATGAAGTTGCACAACAAGATGATGCTTACACTGCTCCTGATGTACAAGATAACACAGATGTTCATCTTTGAGAACCATCATGTCAATGACGCCGGCAAAAAGATTGCCTGTCGTGATGTGGACATACAAGAGTTGATCAAGAAGAAGCCAACGTTCGAGGACGTTGAGGACGAAGAAGAAGATGACACTGTGGGGAATTACAATTCAGACTGATACACATGGCGAAGATGTTGACGCTGCTGCTGCAGATGATGATTACATTGCTTTTGTCGCATTTGCCTGTTAGAAGACGTTTTTTACCTACTATGTGAAATTGTGTTTGCTATGACAACTTAAACCTGATGAACATGTTGTTTAGTATTTTGCTGTGAGAACATCACTTGTTATGTATGCTGATTTGTGTTTGGTGATTGTATGACAACTAAAACATGATGACATTGTTGTTTAGTTGTACTCATATTTGGCTGTGAAACTTGAATTTGATGACATAGTTTGCTGTTGGACTGCAATTTGCTCGACGTCTTCGAATGAGAACAAAGCTGACCCGACAGGGCCTCTGCTATTTATTTATTTATATGAGCAAAAGGGGATACCCCCTGATTTCTGTTAATAGAAATCATTAGATGTTCAAAACACTACGCCTAGCCTGCTACACAGGTTTCATTCATTACTAGTTTAAGCAAAGTGCTCATGTCGTAGCCACTGAATACATGACGAGTGCTACATACACTTCAAATAAATAGACAATCATCCTACAGAGCACATCGATTTTGCCCATTATCTTCACAAGCTCTTTCATCTCCTCATTGCTGTCAAGGCCGTTCAGCAGCTATTGCTTGGCCATGATCAGAGGAACTGCATCTTTAACCTTCTGCTCTGCATCTTCCTCTTCTGCCGTTCCTTCGTTACTTGTCCAACACCCCAACCTGCTGGTATTGGGATTCCTCGGCTAACCAAATCATTAGTGTAGTTGCATTCCCCCACATCAGCAACTTCTCAGAAATACAAATCACACGAATCTTCCCTTTTCTGCACGAATCAAATTGGTAGATCATAAACCAAACTATTAAAAAAATCAGCGACTGAAAGCAGCAGAACAACACTTAAACATATTATTACCCCATGATTCGGGCATTTGTAGAAGACTCGGCCAGGGTTGCGGATTGTGGTTGAGACACGATGGATGACTCTGCGTGATTTGCAGCAGTGGCACCACACCAACGGCAGCGGGTTGCGATGAGCAATCGGCTGCGGTGCGCGTGCCGGCGAGGGTGTGATGAGACCCATAGGCGATGGTATGGGTTGCGACTTGGCGCATATCTGGTTGTTGCCTGCTGAAGAGCAGGTGGACGAGCAGCCAACGGACATGGTTGCTGCGGCAAGAGCTTCTGATGCTAGGCAGAGTAAGTAGAGAAGAGGAGAAGCGAACGTTGGATATGTCAGTTTCATTACTTGCAGAGTAGCATAGCACCATATATTGTCATATTCTAGGTTTGGATACGAACCAGCTACAGGAGCACGTCTTTCTTTTTTCTAAAACTCGGCAACGTCTCTTTACTGGTACACTAGCTTGTTCTGTACGCCTTCCCAAGTCTTTGATTTTCTTTCCCCTTTTTTTGCGAGGACCTGACAGCTGGGACCCACCGGAAGGGCCTCTGTATTTCGCGAAAAAAACGTCCCCCCCCCGCTGACATGTCGGACCCACCAGCTATATCTTCGCACGCCAGGAAGTTCCTCCTTATTACGCACAAAAAATGAATACCCCTGCTAGCTGGGACCCACCATAGTGGGAGGATGACTCGTGGGCCAACAAAGTTGACGGGGACGGAGGGCTTTGTCAACTTAGTCAATATGAACGATTCTAGCTCCAGTGACCGTACGATGTCCATCCAATGGTCGTAGTGCTTCTTCAACCTCTGGTCTTCTTGCTCCAGCCGCCCAAAGCAGCGCCGGTCGTGCCGCATGCTCCTGCCTCCCGTGGCCGGCTGTGCTGCCGCGGAGGCCTCACCGCCCCCTACTATTACCACCAGTGGCCAGGCCCTGCGGCGACGGCAGCCTCACACTGCAGCCGAACCAGTGAACCCTCGTACTCCTCTCCGCGCGCGCGGGCTTCCACTGCCGCGTCTTCCCCGGCTCCGCGTCGTCCCCTTCCTAGGCCTCGCCGTCGTCCACCGCCGTGGTGCTCTCCGCACGGCGTGGTCAACATGGTCAAGGAACGACTTCCATTAGAAGAGTACTGTACGTTGAGAGGCTGACAGCTGGATCCACGGCCACAGCCCAGTTTTTTGTGATTTGCCAAGTAACTCGCTTTGTCAGGCCTGTTGGGCTGCAAATCTTTCAAGACGAGGAGAGCTTTCATTCGGCTGGCCGAGAAAATGGCCCATCAGTAATGAGAAATGGGCTGTACATTTGTAAAACACATCAAACCGGCAATTATTTTCAAATATCTTTTTTTCATTTCAAGATTTTAAATTACATTAATTTTTATGCGTGGAGAATTTGTTGGATTTTATATTGATATACATTTATTTTTAAAATCAATTTGAATGTGAGTCGAAATTTCGGGATTAAAAACAGTTCGGACCGCACCAAAATATGCAAAATTTCGTATAATTTTTTAAACCTGGCCACAATTTGGGCTGTAATGCTAACAAAAAGAATATGGGCTCAAAAAAAACCCTTAAGACTAAGCAAATGGGCTGAAAATTATTAGAAATAATGGCAGATGGGTTGTATGCTCTTTTCCACAAATTTGAGGCTTTCCTAAAAAAAGGTTAACGCACAAGCAGTGACTGTTGTATGTCCATCCAACGGTCGTCGTGCTTCTTCAATCTCTGCTCTTCCTGCTCCAGCCGCTCAAACAAGCGCTGGCGGGACTGCCTGCTCCCTCCTCCCCACGGCCGGCTGTGCTGCCGCGCAGGCCTCACCGCCCCACCGTACTCCCATTGCTGGCCTAGCCATCCCTCTACTCACCCACACCTGCTCTTATTCTCCGGCGACGGCAGACGAACCAGTAAACCCTCGTACAGTCATACTCCCCTCTGCGTGGGAAACAAAAACAACGGTCGAGTCTTCCCTGCCTCCGTGTCGTTCCCTTCCTAGGCCTCCCCGTCGTCCACCACCCTGGTGCTCTCGGCGTGGCCTGGTCAACGTGGTCAACGACCGACATGCATCTGAAGTGGACTGTACATGGAGAGGCCGACAGCTGGGTCCACGACCACACGCAAGAAAATGCCTCCTTATTACGCGCAAAATAATGATTCCTCCACCTGACATCAGGGACCCACCGAAAGGGCCTCTGTATTTCGCGAAAAAAATGTTACCGCCACTGACAGCTCGGACCCACCAACTATATCTTCGCACGCAAGGAAGTGCCTCCTTATTACGTACAAAAAAATGAATACTCCCCCTGTTAGCTGGGACCCACCTTGGTGGGAGGCTGGCTTGTGGGCCTACTAAGTTAACGGGGACGGGGGGCTTTGTCAACTTAGTCAATATGCACGATTCTAGCTCCAGTGACCGTACGATGTCCATCCAACGGCCGTAGTGCTTCTTCAACCTCTGGTCTTCTTGCTGCAGCCGCCCAAACCAGCGCCGGTCGTGCCTCGTGCTCCTGCCTCCCGTGGCCGGCTGCGATGCGGCGGGGGCCTCACCGCCCCCTAGTACTCCCACCGCTGGCCAGGCCATCCCTCTACTCACCCACACCCCCTGTTATTCTACGGCGACGGCAGCCACACACCGCAGCGAACCAGTGAACCCTCGTACTCCTCTACATGTGGGCATCCACTGCCTGTCTTCCCCGGCTCCGCGTCGTCCCCTTCCTAGGCCTGGCCGTCGTCCACCGCCCTGGTGCTCTCGGCGCGGTGTGGTCAACGTGGTCAAGGAACGGCTTCCATCGGACGTGGACTGTACATGGAGAGGCGGACAGCTGGGTCCACGGTCGCAGCAAGGAAGTGCCTCCTTATTACGTGCAAAATAATTATTCCTCCACCTGATAGCGGGGACCCACCGGACGGGCCACCGTATTTCGCCCCCCTGACTGCTGGGACCCACCAGCTACATCTTCGCAGGCAAGGAAGTGCCTGACAGTCGGGACCCACCTGGTCGAAGCAAACGTAGCGTTGTCATTCTGGTCATGAAAGTGTATGTACATATATACTGGTCGATGTAGAGGCGCGCACGTGTCGTAGTAGAGGCGCGCACGTAGCATGTACACGTACGTACATCGGCCAGGGTGCAAGAAAGAAAATATGGCCACGTATGTGTACATACGGGTGGGGTCTCAAACGCCTACTCGCGCATACGTACGACCAGGGCTCGTGTACATGGCTGGGTCGGAACGGAGAAACAGCGTCGTCGTCGTGTTCATGGGGAGGCAACGGAATGTGTCGTGTTCATCGGGAGGCAACGCGGCTGGGTCGGAACGGAATGCGTGGTCATGTTCATCAGGAGGGCTTGGACGGAACAGGCGATGGAAACGAGGCCTGGCGTACCGCAGAACGGAGGAAATGGACCTCCTACGGTCGAAACAGGGGTGTTGTTGATCTGGAGGGGTGTGGCATACCGCACAACGGAGGAAACGGACCTCCTACGGTTGAAACAGGGGTCCTGTTGATCGGGAGGGGTGTGGCGTACTGCAAAACGGAGGAAACGGATCTCCTACGGTCGAAACGGGGGTCCTGTTGATCGGGAGGGGTGTGGCGTACCGCAAAACGGAGGAAACGGACTTGTGTTGGAGCGATATGGTCAAAACGGGGGTCCTGTTCATCGGGAGGGGTGTGGCGTACTGCAAAACGGGACCCCACGGGATACTGTTCACCTCCACCGTCGACCCCCTCCAGCCTCCACGAGCTACTGTTCATCCACCGTCGACCTCCTCCAGCCTCCACGGGCTCCTGTTCATCCAGCCTCCACCGCGCGCTACTCCACCGGCTACTGTTCAACCACCCCTCCACCGTCTACTGTTCATCCAGCCCTCCACACCACGGGGTCCTATTCAAGCACCCCTCCACGGGCACCCCTCCACCGTCTACTATTCATCCTGCCCTCCACACCACGGGGTCCTGTTCATCCACCCCTCCACGGGCACCTCTCCACCGTCTACTGTTCATCCAGCCCTCCACCACACCACGGGGTCCTGTTCATCCAGAGGCAACGCCACTGCTCACTGTTCATCCAACCCCCCCCCCCCCCGCAACGATCATTGTTCATCCCATCGATCGGTTTCAGTTAGCAGCAGTAGCCAAGGAATCGCTCGATCGGGTTCAGTTAACAGCCATCGATCGATCGCTCGGGTTGAGTAATGCGTAGCCTGCTCGGGTTCAGTTAGAGCCAACGCCCCGCACACACGCGCGTACGTGTACGAGAGAAACGCGCATCGCTCGGCCCCCGACCTCCCACCGTAACCGAGAACTCCCCGAAATTTTCCTCCCCCTCGCTTCTACCATGGTTTTTTCCGTCATGGACGGCCCAAAGAATGTCATGCACCTGCGTCTTCGGCCCGCCCAGGACAAAAAGCCCATTTTCTGTCATGATTTTTTGTCATAGAAGTAGGAGCCCACCACATCTATGATGATACCGGGTTTTGTCACAATTATCGTCATAGAAGTGTCATATGTATGACAGAAAAAAAATTTTGTTCGGCCCAAAATGTCAGGGATGTGTCTCTTTTTTTGTAGTGTATTAAATCTTCACAAAATGATCTTACCCGCATATCCTTTGAAAGCTGGTAAGTGGATCCAGCAAGCCCATCCCAAGCAGCTCGGATGTATGCGTCCGCCGAACTGAAGGCATTGAATGCCTCTTTAGTAAAATTAGGGTCGCGCATAGCTGCCCTCCGGCGCCGATGGTTCATGGCACTCTCCACTTCGGAGTTGGTGACGGATACATTGTCTGAATCGTCGAAGAGAGGACAATTCAGCATGGCACCCGTATCAACTCTGGCCTTAGAGGCAGGGTTCGGGGTCGGATTGGTGGACGTATGTCCGGCGAGGTCTCCGGATATAGTCCAATGAATGCTCTTCCTGAAATATGGCACAACAGAAAGCGTCACAGTTCGGTATGTTTGCCATAGGGCATACCAAAAGCCGTACCTTTTCGATAAAGGCCGGAGCTTGGAAGTATCGCCGTCTGCCTTTCTTTTCGAGGACCCGCCTTGTGTCGGCGTCCCCTTCTTAAGGGACGAGCTCGACACGGCATGGCGAGACGAGCGCCACCTCTTTGAAGCACGAGACAATGTAGTGGGTGATGCGCGATGGCAAAACTCTTTTGGAGGAGACGCTCCCTGGGCACTTACATGGGAAGAAGGGAGGAGGCTGGGGTAATCGGCCACAATGGCTACTTTTGTGCCATCATAGCTCGCCTGATAGAAGGTCCCCTCCATGAGCTCCACAAATATATCCGGATCCTCCTCGAATCTGGGATCCAGGTCCCGAATATGGTCCTCCGGCTGCGGAGCAGGGCTGTAGATCCCTGCGGTGGCCTTCCTCCACTCCTATTAAAAAGTGGACAGTTTAAAGTTCAACCAGTTGCGACTCAGGAAGAGAATTGAGTGAGGTTCTGGATTAGGAAACTTACCCAGCTAGGGGGGTTGTACATGGAAAAGCCATCTTGACACTTAAGGCGAGTGAATTCTTCTTTCTCCCCTTTGTAAAGATTAGCCAACATGGCGGCCAGGGCGGTGAAGTTGTCTGGGCCCTTGCGCCCGTAGCGAGATGTATCATCCTCCCCGTTGAAGTTCCACATGGGGAGTCCTCTGGATTGGAGTGGCTGAACACCTCGCGCTACGGAAATCTCTGTGACCTCAATTATGGACAATCCGGATTCGGCGAGTATTTTTATCTTGTCCATCAACATCTTAACCTCTACATTGTCTAGCTCCTCGAGGCTTTGGGGACGCCAGTTGTGGTGCTTCTTTAACGGGGCATTGGAGAATTCCGGTAGGCCACACCGGATTGGGTCCGAGAGAACGACGTTTCTATATAAAACCACTCCGAGGGCCACTCTTCGGATGCCTTCTTCGGAGTGCCGGATATGTATCCTATCTCGGCTATGCGCCATACTTCAGCGCCGCCCACCTCGAATATGGATCCTTTTTGGAAGCGAGGGACGAGTCATAAGAGCTTCCTCCATAGTTTGAAATGGGCCTCGCAACCTAGGAACAGCTTGCAAAGAGCGACGAAGCCCGCGATGTGCAGAATGGAGCCCGACGTGAGATTGTGTAGTTGGAGGCCATAGTACTCCAGGAGACTTCGGAGGAAAGGATGGATTGGAAATCCAATGCCTCTTAAGAGAAAGGAAGCACACCCGCTCTCCTGCTGAAGGATTCGGGAACTTTTCTGCCAGGCCTTCACCAGTAAGGGAAGTTAATCTCGCACGAACGGGGACTAGATCCGCGGAGGGAGGTAGCCCTCCACCTGGACCTTGGTCAGCTAGGCATGGGATATAGAGAAGCTCTCCCAATCGCCTTTTTGAGGGACGTGGGGGCGGGAGGAAGAACTGGGAGCGCTGGCCATGATTGCGTGGTTTCTTGAGGCAAGTTTGAAGGATTTTCGCCTGGTGTGGAATGGCATCTGAGATCTAATCTCCTTAAATAGGCGCCTTCCGTATGTTGTCAAGGGGTTATCTATAAAAGCACTTGGACCTTTCGTATTCATTTGCCATGTGGAAGCTAAGGTGACGGGAGCACAAAAGCCGAAGGGTACGGCATTTAATGAAAACAAGCTGTTCGAAGAGTGCACCTTACCAAGACCAAAGATGTAAGGGCCGAATATAGCCCTTCGGTTCAGATGCTTTGAAGTGTTCAGAGGAGGAACCCGCCTTGCAATGCCGAAGACAATCTGCGCGCCGGACACATCGTCATTGAAGACTGGTTCGGGGGCTACTGAGGGAGTCCTGGATTATGGGGTCCTCGGATGTCCGGGCTATGTGACGTGGGACAGACAGATGAGTCGTGAAGATACAAGATAGAAGGCCTTCCCCCGTGTCTGGATGGGACTCTCCTTTGCGTGGATGGCAAGCTTAGATTTCGGACATGAAGATTCCTTTCTCTATAAACCGACTCTGTACAACCCTAGCCCCCTCCGGTGTCTATATAAACCAGAGGGTTTAGTCTGTAGAGGCAATCATAATCATACATGCTAGACACCTAGGGTTTAGCCATTACAATCTCTTGGTAGATAAACTCTTGTAACCCCTATACTCATCAAAGTCAATGAAGCAGGAAATAGGGCATTACCTCCATCAAGAGGGCCCAAACCTAGGTAAACATCATGTCCCCTACCTCCTGTTACCTTCGATCCTTAGACGCATAGTTCGGGACCCCCTACCCGACATCGGCCGGTTTTGACACGGACACATACCAACAAGCAACCATGTCTTTCAAAATATCAACACTAAAATAAGTTATCCCTAGCCCATCATGCTCAATCATTGATCCATTCATGAAACACACTCGCATATTAGCTACACCCAATGCTCAAGTACAATCATAGTGCCCCCTAGTTGGTGCTTTATAAGAGAAGATGGAGACTCAAATAAAAATAAAAATAGCATAAAGTTAAAGAAAGGTCCGTCGCAGAGGGAAGTAGGGATTTGTAGAGGTGCCAGAGCTCAAAGCGAAAATTGAGAGATAAAAACATTTTGAGAGGCATACTTTTCCCACCAACGAAAACAACTTAGAGTTCCCAACACTTTTCATGCTAGATATATCATAGGCGGTTCCCTAACAGAAATTAAAGTTTATTCCCTTTTCCATCATACTTTCACTTTCCATGGCTAACCGTATCCACGGGCGCCTTCCAAACCAACAGTTTCCAAGGAATTTATTATTTGACAACAGAAAGTAAATTCATTTTTCATTTCGGGACTGGGCATCCCTATTACCTTTGCCTTACTCTCGTGCAATGACAAGTGAATAAACACTCATCGTGAGAATAACACATCTAGCATGGAAAATATTATCTACAACTCACCGCCTCACGAGCGGTACGAGCACACAAAAGATAAATTTATTTTGAATATTAGAGATTGCACATACAAATTTGCTTAGAATGACAAAATAATATCGCATATAGGTAGATATAGTGGACTCATGTGGCAAAACTGGTTTAAAGGATTTTGGATGCACATGTAGTGATCGTACTTAGTGCAAAATGAAGGCAAGCAAAAGATTGAGAAGTGACCAACCAAGAAACGGATAATATCATAAGCGAGCATTGAGCATAATTAACACCGAACAATGGACCACAAGGAGGATGTAATTTCATTGCATGACTATTGACTGTCGTGCTTGCATAGGGAATCACAAACCCTATGATCTTCATGAAGCATAATTACTCATCAACATGACTCACATATCACATCATCATATCTCAAAACTATTACAAAGAATCAAGTTTATTTTGTCCAATGATCTTCATGAAAGTTTTTATTATATCCTTCTTGCATATCTGTCACTTTGGAACTAATTTTCATGTGTTGATTTTGATAAGCTCAAACAAATATAAGTGATGATCATGAGCATAATTTTTCTTTCTCTCAAATTAATTGAAGTGAAGCAAGAGAGAATTTCTTGAAAATTTTACTAACTCTCAAATAAATCTAAGTGAAGCAAGAGAGCCTTTCTTCAAAAACACTAAAGGACGCCGTGCTAAAAAAGATATAAGTGAAGCACTAGAGCAAATCCATATATCATAAAAATTTAAGTGAAGCATAGAGAGCAATTCTAACAAGTCATGTCATAATTTTGGCTCTCTCAAATAGGTGTGTCCAGCAAGGAATCAAGACTAAAAATACAAAGAAAAACAAGCAAAGACAGACGCTCCAAGCAAAACACATTGTATGTGACGAATAAAAATATAGCTTTGAGTAAAATACCGATGATCGTTAGAAGAAAGAGGGGTGCCACTCGGGGCATGCCCAAGCTTAGTTGTTTGCTTCTCTTTGGATAATAACTTGGGGTGCCATGGGCATCCCCAATTTTATGCTCTTCTTACTCCTTATTCCTTCATCCATCGTAAGATAACCCAAAACTTGAAAACTCGAATCACACAAAACTCAACAAAACCTTCGTGAGATCCGTTAGTATAAGAAAACGAATCACTACTATAAGTACTGTAGAAAACCAATCAATATTTTATTCTTGCATTATATATATATTGTATTCCAACTTTTCTATGGCAAAAACTCATCAAAGAAAACCATAGAATCGTCAAAACAAGCACCCAACACAAAGAAAACATAATCTGTCAAAAATAGAACAGTCTGTAGTAAATATTTCGAATACTTCTGAAACACCAAAACTCTTGAGAAATTAGGAAAACCTGAGAAATTTGTATATTAATCTTCTTCAAAAAGAATTGGTATTTTATCACGCTCTCGTTAGTAATGAGAATTGTTTTTGTGAGCGCAAAAGTTTCTGTTTTTTAGCAGATCAAACAACTATCACCCAAGAAGATCCTAAAGGCTTTAATTGGCACAAACACTAATTAAAACACATAAAAACACAATCATAACAGTAGAATAATTGCAAACACTCAAGAACAGAAATCAAAAAGCAAAAATAAAATGTATTCATTGGGTTGCCTCCCAACAAGCGCTATTGTTTCACGCCCTTAGGTAGGCATAAAGCAAAGGGCCTAAGTTTTGTCATCTTTGTTCTCCAATCCCTCAATCACACAATCAGATTTCTTTGAAGAATTAGCAAGTAAACTAGCAAAACTTCTAGGCATAAAATTGAGGAATTCGTTCTTGTCAGTGGGATCTCTTGCAACTTCAACAAAATTTGGACGAACACTAATCATTTTAAGATCTCCATTACTATTACTAGAAGTTGCAACCTTTTTCTTGGTAACTTGAGTAATCCTGCCAATCTTTACGGGAGTTTTTTCAATAGTTTTAGTAGAAGCAAAAGCCGTGCTTAGATTGCTAAAGATTTCTTCCAATTTATCAATCTGAGACGGACTTTCTTCAATTCTTCATGAATCATGGTTCCCTTTTCTTTTAACAACTTAAAAACTTCCCCCGCTTTTGACCCAAACTTAGTAGCAAAATTATGTATCTTTTTATCCAAATTTTAAATGTGTTCTTCAGTGAGCATTTTCTTTTCAATTGCATCTAATCTTTCCATGACATGCTCAAGAGTCAAAGTTGTTTCATTAATCATAAGAGGTGGTGATCCTACCAAATTCCCCATAGCATTAAACGCATCAAGAGAGGGACACATCAAGAAATTTCCACCGGTAATCGTATCAAGAACGGATATATACCAAGTGGTGATGCCCACATAAAGACAGCGAAGAAGAACAATGGTATATTGCTTGCGGATAGATCTATTATGAGCATTGCAAATCCTTACCAAGCATCATTTAAATTTTCTCCTCCCCATTGTTTAAAGTTGAGAACCCTGTTCTCGGGAGTGCATGCAATAGAGGAAGAACTATCCATAACAATAATAACAGCAAACAAGACTGCACACAAAAACAGATCCGGCAAGAAAACGACAAATGAAAAATAGGGCGAATAAAATGGCAAATTTTTGTGAAGTGGGGGAGAGGTAAACGAGAGGCAAATGGCAAATAATGTAAATTACAAGGAGATGAGATTTGTGATTAGAAGCCTGGTAGATGTTGAAGATCCTCCCCAACGACGGCGCTAGAAATTGGCGACTTGACGGGAGACTATCTTGACGTGATCCTCCCCGGCAACGGTGCCAGGAATTCCTTTTGATGTCGGCTAGGACACCGTCACTATTTCCCAAAGAGGAAGGGATGATGCAGCACATCGACGGTAGGTATTTCCCATTGATAAGATAAAGGTTATCGAACCAGTAGGAGAACCAAGCAACACTACGTGGAAAACCCATTTATCCAAACCAAGCATGATTAAGAACTAGGAAATATAGCACTTGTATATGTTTCTCATGTATTAAGTGCAGGCAAATTCGATTTATTCCTCACATGGTATACAATAACAGAATGCAGCCACAATAATTGAGCATCGCATTGCAGAATTGAACGAAGCAGTTAACTAAACACCGCAACAAATAAACCAAACGTTAACTGAGCACCACATTGCACAATATAACATACTCCTAATAGAAGATCAGACAGTTAACCAAACCAAGCATGCTTAACAACTTGGAAATATAGCAATTGTATTTGTTGCTCATGTATTTAGTACAGCCAAATTCGATTTATTCCTCACATGGTATACAGTAATAGAATGCAGCCACAACAATTGAACATCGCATTGCAGAATTGAACCAAGCAGTTAACTAAACACCACAACAAGTGAACCAAGCCACAACAAATGAACCAAGCAGTTAAGTAAACACCAATTGAACAATATAACATACTCCTAATAGAAGAACAGACAATTAACCAAACCAAGCATGCTTAACAACTTGGAAATATTGCACCCTGAAGAATTGAGCATCACATTTGCAGAATTGAACCAAGCAGTTAATTGAACACCACATTGCACCACATATAGAACATATACACTATAGCAGAAAATTTCATGATAAAAGTAGATAGCACAATTCACTAGAATTTGTTAAGGAAAGGCAGTAGCTAGCAAACTGAACATGGGTCCTTATAGTGAGCTAATATGACAAGCTACTCCTCATTGTCAGAGATATCGATGACGATTGGCTCCTTGGACATGGAAGAGGGCGAGGCCTCCGCATCGTGGGTGCCCTCATGGTAGTGGTGAGTTGCCTGAGCCGCTCCGGGCACCAACCTGCTGGCTCTCGAGATGAGTTAAGCACGTGCACGCTGAGAAAACACCTCGTAGTCTTTGTCAAAGGCACCGACAGTGGCCTCGAGAAAATGCCACGAACTATCGTTTAAAGCAGCCAACCGCGTCACGGCGTCGGCGCGTGAGGCATCGATGGTGGCGTCGACGGCGAGGTGCTCCTCCAAGATCTGGGGGTCGGCACGAATGGCAGCCATCGTGACCTCACCCGCACGTGCGGCCACAATTTGCTTCTCCGCTGCCAAATTCTCCTTGAGGTCCTGGCTATATTCCGTGCACCATGGCTTAGGCCGATGCTAATTTGGTGGAGGGGTCGGTGATTTGGGTGGAAGGAGTCACGCTCGCGCCGGCAGTCGGGCCATGTGGGACGTGGAAGGAGGAGGAGGATGGGGGTCGGGTGTGGATTACCTGCCTGGATAGGCGAGGCTGAGCAGCGTGAAGGAGGGTCCCCGGCGAGGAGGCGGTGGCGCAGTAAGCAAGGAGTGAAGGTTTCCACTTGGAAAGGAAGGCGGAAAGAGGGGAAATGTGGCTTTTGGTAAGGGGGAGGGCCGGGGAGGTAGATATATCCACGGAAGCCGAAAATTTGGAATCGCTTCAGCCAAAAAACTGGTGCGCAAAGTGTCATCAGACACGGTCCCTTATTCAAACACGGTCCAAAGATATTTTGTGGTGCATCTCACACCGTTGGTTATAATAAACTGTGTGGGATCTACTTGATTTTTGGTCTTGATTTGAATTACATAATGGGGTCACGGCAGCCATGGACGGTGTTTGAATTGCTAGACCTTCTATTTGCAGTGATCATAAAAGAAATGGAATTATTCAGGGTTCGTTTGGACATTTTTATGCATTAAGTGAGTTTTCAATGCATTTATGTGCACAATTCAAATTTGAACTACATGCACATGCTCTAGTGCATATAAATTCATTGAAAAATTAAATCTTTGTCCTTGGGTGCATGCTTAGGTCCCATGCAAGAAATAGTAATGAATTTCAAACACCATGGCACCGTTGATTGCAGGCAAAACAGTGAGATGCCTGGTTTTTAAATTCTAGTAAATCCAAAACTCGTATGAAATTCATGAAACTTAGCATGCTATCATGGAGCGGTATCAACATGTCGTGGTATAAATTTTGTCCCATTTGGGCCAGGTTTGGTTATATGCTTCTCACAAACCGGAGCTTCTCACAACAAGCATGATGGTTTTCGGTAGGGAACGTCCCACCTTTGGGGACGAAACGATATCCATTGCCTCTTATTGCTTTCAAGTTTTTTTGTCGTGTCAACATAGAACAACAGGAGTGTTGTGTGAATTTTTGCGATTTTTCGAGGTTCGTTTGGACATTTTTATGCATTAAGTGAGTTTTCGATGCATCTATGTGCATAATTCAAATTTGAACTACATGCGCATGCTCCAGTGCATATAAATTTGTTGAAAAATCAAATATTTGTCCTTGGGTGCATGCTTAGGTCCCATGCAAGAAATGTGAATGAATTTCAAACACCATGGCGCCGTTGATTACCGGAAAACAGTGAGATGCCTGGTTTCTAAATTCTAGTAAATCCAAAACTCGTCTAAAATTCATGAAACTTGAGATGCTATCATGGAGCGGCATCAACATGCCGTGGTACAATTTTTGTCCCTTTGGGACATGTTTGGGTATATGCTTCTCACAAACCGGAGCTTCTCACAACAAGCATGATGGTTTTCGGTAGGGAGCGTCCCACCTTGGGGGACGAAACGATATCCATTGCCTCTTATTGCTTTCAAGTTTTTTTCTCGTGTCAACATAGAACAACAGGAGTGTTGTGTGAATTTTTGTGATTTTTCAGGATTTATTTGGACATTTTTATGCATTAACTGAGTTTTCAATGCATTTATGTGCATATTTCAAATTTGAACTACATGCGCACGCTCCTGTGCATATAAATTCATTGAAAAATCAAATCCGTGTAGTTGGGTGCATGCTTAGGTCCCATGCAAGAAATGGGAATGAATTTCAAACACCATGGCACCGTTGATTGCTGGCAAAACAGTGAGATGCCTGGTTTTTAAATTCTAGTCAAAACAAAACTCGTTTGAAATTCATGAAACTTGGCATGCTATCATGGAGCGACATCAACATGTCGTGGTATAAATTTTGTCCCATTTGGGCCAGGTTTGGTTATATGCTTCTGACAAACCGGAGCTTCTCACAACAAGCATGATGGTTTTCGGTAGGGAACGTCCCACCTTTGGGGACGAAATGATATCCATTGCCTCTTATTGCTTTCTAGTTTTTTTGTCGTGTCAACATAGAACAAAAGGAGTGTTGTGTGAATTTTTGCGATTTTTTGAGGTTCGTTTGGACATTTTTATGCATTAAGTGAGTTTTTGATGCATTTATGTGCATAATTCAAATGTGAACTACATGCGCATGGTCCAGTGCATATAAATTTGTTAAAAAATCAAATCTTTGTCCTTGGGTGCATGCTTAGGTCCCATGCAAGAAATGGGAATGAATTTCAAACACCATGGCACCGTTGATTACCGGCAAAACAGTGAGATGACTGGTTTCTAAATTCTAGTAAATCCAAAACTCGTCTAAAATTCATGAAACTCGGGATGCTATCATGGAGTGGCATCAACATGCCGTGGTACAAATTTTGTCTCATTTGGGACAGGTTTGGGTATATGCTTCTCACAAACCGGAGCTTCTCACAACAAGCATGATGGTTTTTGGTAGGGAGCGTCCCACCTTGGGGGACGAAACGATATCCATTGCCTCTTATTGCTTTCAAGTTTTTTTCTCGTCTCAACATAGAACAACAGGAGTGTTGTATGAATTTTTGTGATTCTTCAGGATTTGTTTGGACATTTTTATGCATTAACTAAGTTTTCAATGCATTTATGTGCATAATTCAAATTTGAACTACATGCGCACTCCCCCTGGGCATATAAATTCGTTGAAAAATCAAATCTGTGTCCTTGGGTGCATGTTTAGGTCCCATGCAAGAAATGGGAATGAATTTCAAACACCATGGCACCGTTGATTGCTAGCAAAACATTGAGATGCCTGGTTTTTAAATTCTACTCAATACGAAAAACGTTTGAAATTCATCAAACTTGGCATGCTATCATGGAGCGACATCAACATGCCGTGGTACAAATTCTGTCCCATTTGGGGCAGGTTTGGGTATATGCTTCTCACAAACCGGAGCTTCTAACAACAAGCATGATGGCTTTCGATAGGGAACGTCCCACCTTTGGGGACGAAACGATATCCATTGCCTCTTATTGCTTTCAAGTTTTTCTCTCGTGTGAACATAGAACAACAGGAGTGTTGTGTGATTTTTTGTGATTTTTTGTGGTTCGTTTGGACATTTTCATGCATTAACTGAGTTTTCAATGCATTTATGTGCATAATTCAAATTTGAACTACATGCGCATGCTCCAGTGCATATAAATGCGTTGAAAATCAAATCTTTGTCCTTGGGTGCATGCTTAGGTCCCATGCAAGAAATGGGAATGAATTTCAAACACCATGGCACCGTTGATTGCTGGCAAATCAGTGAGATGCCTGGTTTTAAATTCTAGTAAATACGAAACTCGTCTAAAATTCATGAAACTTGGGATGCTATCATGGAGCGGCATCAACATGTCGTGGTACACATTTTGTCCCATTTGGGACAAGTTTGGGTATATGCTTCTCACAAACCGGAGATTCTCACAACAAGCATGATGGTTTTCGGTAGGGAACGTCCCACCTTTGGGAACGAAACGATATCCATGCCTCTTATTGCTTTCAAGTTTTTTTCTCATGTCAACATAGAAGAACATGAGTGTTGTGTGAATTTTTGTGATTTTTCGGGGTTCGTTTGGACATTTTTATGCATTAACTGAGTTATCATTGCATTTATGTGCATAATTCAAATTTGAACTACATGTGCATGCTCCAGTGCATATAAATTCATTGAAAAATGAAATTTGTGTCCTTGGGTGCATGCTTAGGTCCCATGCAAGAAATGGGAATGAATTTCAAACACCAGGGCACCGTTGCTTGCCGGCAAAACAGTGAGATGCCTGGTTTTTAAATTCTAGTAAAGCCAAAACTCGTCTGAAATTCATGAAACTTGGCATGCTATCATGGAGTGGCATCAACATGCCGTGGTACCAAATTTGTTCCATTTGGGGCAGGTTTGGGTATATGCTTCTCACAAACCGGAGCTTCTCACAACAAGCATGATGGTTTTCGGTAGGGAACGTCCCACCTTTGGGGAAGAAACGATATCCATTGCCTCTTATTGCTTTCAAGTTTTTTTCTCGTGTCAACATAGAACAATAGGAGTGTTGTGTGAATTTTTGTGATTTTTCGTGGTTCGTTTGGACATGTTTATGCATTAACTGAGTTTTCAATGCATTTATGTGCATAATTCAAATTTGAACTACATGCGCATGCTCCAGTGCATATAAATTGGTTGAAAATCAAATATGTGTCTTTGGGTGCATGCTTAGGTCCCATGCAAGAAATGGGAATGAATTTCAAACACCAGGGCACCATTGATTGCCGGCAAAACATTGAGATGCCTGGTTTTTAAATTCTAGTAAATCCAAAACTCGTGTGAAATTCATGAAACTTGGCATGCTATGGTATTTTTCGTGTCCATTTTGAGAGAAGGCGCACTCGAATAATGACAGCCAACAAAGGCATTTTGAAAAAAAAATAGCTACCACTTTAATATCTCAACGTTTGTATAATTCAAACCGTGTGCGTTCAGTTAACCATTCACGTGACGTAACGTGTCTTGGTTTTAATGGATATTGGAGGTGCCGTGTGGACAACTACTTGACTGAAGAGGAGGCGTGCGACCGCTGTCCGGTGCGCAGGCTTACAGGGAAGCGTACAAGCTGTTAAACGTAGGATATGTGCATCTCTTCAATGCAAATGGTTCAGACTATGGTATGCAAATTAAAGCCAGACTTCGGCGCTAGGCCAAGAGACACTGCGATTTGTCAAAATATGCAGCTAAAAATCAATATCACCATCTATTTTTTGCAACTAAAATTCAGTAATTAAGCATATATTTCATTCATACTAGAGATTAAGCAGTCGTTCTCACCGGGAAGCGAGACAGCCTTGGACCGCCGCCCACCTCCCTCCCACTAGTCTATATTAATGGCGCCGCCAAGCGGCCGCACCCCATCCTCACCACACACACAATTCCTCTCTCTCGGCCCGCATCCTCGACGCCGCTCTGAGTCCTCAAAGCCATCAGTGTACGAGGATGCCGCCAAAGCGCCCCATCGGAGGGGGTGGCGACGCTGGGGCTGCTGAAGCACCGGAGCATGACATGAATATGGAGACAGAGTTTCCCGTCCCCACCGACAAGGTGGAGAACGAGGATGCCAACAAGCGGAGGCGGGTCGAGAAAGAACCGCAAGCGACTCCAGCGGGCCTAGACTTCATCAACAACCTCCTCGATGATATGTTGATAGTCATCATATCCTTCCTCCCAATCAGAAATCGGGCGAGGACAGCCACCGTTTCCCGTCGGTGGCGCACCCTATGGCTCCACACCCCTGTCGACCTCCACGCCCACAAGCTCTACCATGGCTATCGCCAAAGCTTGGATGCGTCCTCCCAGATCCTCGGCAGCCACCATGGCCCAAACAAAGGCCTTATCGCAGGCGAGTTCCATTCCAATGGCAGGGAGCGAGGAAAGCTTGACGAGTGGCTCCGATCCTGCGCCATAGATCAGCTCGAGAAGCTAAGTTATAATGATGGGCATATGAGCTTACTGCCAACGTCCACGCTCCGCTTCGCGCCCACGTTGCGCCTCGCCAAGTTCATGAACTGCCATTTCCCCCCTTAATGACACGCCCACTCTTTTTCAACCACGACTGAAGCACCTCGAGCTCGTCACCATCCGCATCCCAAAGGATGACATGGAGCGCCTGCTCCGTGACTGTACTGCACTCGATTTCCTTCGTCTTCAGGCGATGAATTGGTCGAGTACCTTGCACATCACCTCCAGGACTCTCCGCACTATTTATGTGTGTTGCTGGTGCTGCAACGAGAGATCACAAAAGTGTTGGAAATATGCCCTAGAGGCAATAATAAAGTGGTTATTATTATATTTCCTTGTTCATGATGATTGTCTATTGTTCATGCTATAATTGTGTTATCCGGAAATCGTAATACATGTGTGAATATATAGACCACAACATGTCCCTAGTGAGCCTCAAGTTGACTAGCTCGTTGATCAATAGATGGTTACGGTTTCCTGACCATGGACATTGGATGTCATTGATAACGGGATCACATCATGACGAGAATGATGTGATGGACAAGACCCAATCCTAAGCATAGCACAAGATCGCGAAGTTCGTCTGCTAAAGCTTTTCTAATGTCAAATATCATTTCCTTAGACCATGAGATTGTGCAACTCCCGGATACTGTAGGAATGCTTTGGGTGTGCCAAACGTCACAACATAACTGGGTGGCTACAAAGGTGCACTACGGGTATCTCCAAAAGTGTCTGTTGGGTTGGCACAAATCAAGACTGGGATTTGTCACTCCGTGTGACGGAGAGGTATCTCTGGGCCCACTCGGCAATGCATCATCATAATGAGCTCAATGTGACTAAGCAGTTAGTCACGGGATCATGCATTACGAAACGAGTAAAGTGACTTGCCGGTAACGAGATTGAACGAGGTATTGGGATACCGACGATCGAATCTCGGGCAAGTAACATATCAATTGACAAAGGGAATTGTATACGGGATTGATTGAATCCCCGACCGTGGTTCATCCGATGAGATCATCGTGGAGCATGTTTCAACCAACATGGGTATCCAGATCCCGCTGTTGGTTATTGTCCGGAGAGATGTCTCGGTCATGTCTACATGCCTCCCAAACCCGTAGGGTCTACACACTTAAGGTTCAATGACGCTAGGGTTATAGGGAAAGTTTGTACGTGGTTACTGAATGTTGTTCAGAGGCCCGGATGAGATCCCGGACGTCACAAGGAGTTCCGGAATGGTCTGGAGGTGAAGATTTATATATGGGAAGTCATCATACGGTCACCGGAACTATTCGGCGGTTTGCCGGTATTGTACCGGGATCACCGAAGGGGTTCTGGGGGTCCACCGGGAGGGTCCACCTACCCCGGAGGGCCCTATGGGCTGTATGTGGAAGGGAACCAGCCCCTAAGTGGGCTGGGCGCCATCCCCCTAGGTCCCATGCGCCTAGGGTTGGGGGGAACCCTAAAGGGGGCGCCCCCTGGCTTGGGGGCAAGCCCCCTCCCCTTGGCTGCCACCCCCCTCTAGATCTCATCTAGAGGGGCCGGCTCCCTTCCCCCTTCGCCCTATAAATAGAGGGGTGGAGGGAGGGCAGCCGCAACACATCCAAGGCGCAGCCTTCCCCCTCTCCAACACCTCCTCCTTCTTCCGCGGTGCTTGGCGAAGCCCTGCCGGAGTACCACGCTGCTCCAACACCACCACACCATCGTGCTGCTGCTGGAGTTGTCTTCCCCAACCTCTCCCTCTCTCCTTTCTGGATCAAGGCGTGGGAGATGCCACCGGGCTGCACGTGTGTTGAACGCGGAGGCACCGTTGTTCGGCGCTTAGATTGGAATCAACCGCGATATGAATCGCTATGAGTATGACTCCTTCATCCGTGTTCTTGTAACGCTTCCGCATTGCGATCTTGAAGGGTATGAAGATGCACTCCCCTCTCTCTCGTTGCTAGTCTCTCCATAGATTGATCTTGGTGATGCGTAGAATTTTTTTAATTTCTGCAACGATCCCCAACAGTGGCATGATGAGCTAGGTCTATGCGTAGTTTCTATGCACGAGTAGAACACAAGTTGTTGTGGGCGTCGATTTTGTCAATTTACTTGCCGTTACTAGTCTTATATTGATTCGGTGGCATCATGGGATGAAGCGGCCTAGACCGACCTTACACGTACGCTTACGTGAGACAGGTTCCACCGACTGACATGCACTAGTTGCATAAGGTGGCTAGCGGGTGTCTGTCTCTCCCACTTTAGTCGGATCGGATTCGATGAA
Source organism: Aegilops umbellulata (assembly GCA_032464435.1). Classification (NCBI taxonomy): domain Eukaryota; kingdom Viridiplantae; phylum Streptophyta; class Magnoliopsida; order Poales; family Poaceae; genus Aegilops; species Aegilops umbellulata. The sequence goes on from CP136060.1 coordinate 325,067,743, forward strand.
AAAAGGGTGTCGGTGGCAAAACTGGCGGATCTCGGGTAGGGGGTCCCAAACTGTGCGTCTAAGGCGGATGGTAACATGAGGCGGGGGACACGATATTTACCTAGGTTCGGGCCCTCTCAATGAAGGTAATAACCTATTTCCTGCTTGATTAATCTTGATGATATGAGTATTACAAGAGTTGATCTACCACGAGATCATAGAGGCTAAACCCTAGAAGCTAGCCTATGGTATGATTGATCTTGTCCTACGGACTAAGCCCTCCGGTTTATATAGACACCGGAGGGGGCTAGGGTTACACAGAGTCGGTTACAAGGGAGGAGATCTACATATCCGTATTGCCAAGCTTGCCTTCCACGCCAAGGAGAGTCCCATCCGGACATGGGACGAAGTCTTCAATCTTGTATCTTCATAGTCCAACAGTCCGGCCAAAGGATATAGTCCGGCTGTCCGAGGACCCCCTAATCCAGGACTCCCTCAGTAGCCCCTAAACCAGGCTTCAATGACGATGAGTCCGGCGCGCAGATTGTCTTCGGCATTTCAAGGCGGGTTCTTCCTCCGAATACTCCATAGAAGATTTTGAACACAAGGATAGTGTCTGGCTCTACAAAACAAATTCCACATACCACCGCAGAGAGAATAATATTTCCACAAATCTAATCTGCTGACGCATTTTGCAGCACGACATCACACCACGGCCCGGTCATTATTTGAACCGTTTTCCACAACCAGCCACTACACATATCGCGATGTGGTTTCCTTGGCACATCTTGTTAAAGCAGAGATCGTGTCCCCTTATCACGGGATTCTCATCAATACAGGTGTGGGTAACCCAACCGCGCCATCAATTACGACGCTTGGGGAATAAGCGATTTTACCAGGTAAGTGGGGAGGCGCATGGCCTCTTCCGCCCTTATAAAGGGACAATGATTCACCCTTTTTACCCACGCCTTCTTCCTCCTTGCTCATCCATTCTTGCGCACTCGAGCTCCAGCGCCCAAGTTCGCGTTTTTCTCCTCAAACCACTCCATGCATTTCCGGAGCGGGAGGCAAGTGGGTGGTCTCCTCCGTTACGGAGGAGAACATCACAAAGCTACGGGGAGCCGGATATCTAGCCGCGGATATCGCACACCGGCTACCAGATGTGGGGCAGATCATCCCTACGCCCGAACCCCATGAGAGGGTGGTTTTACTTACCCACTTTGTCCGTGGACTGGGATTTCCCCTCCACCCGTTTGTCCGCGGGCTCATGTTCTACTATGGGCTGGATTTTCACGACCTGGCCCCCAATTTCATCCTCAACATCTCGGCGTTTATCGTCGTGTGCGAGGCCTTCCTCCGCATCAGGCCCCACTTCGGCCTGTGGCTGAAGACCTTCAATGTTAAACCGAAGGTAGTGGTCGGCCAGCAAGCGGAGTGCGGAGGCGCCATGGTGGGCAAAATGCCTAATGTCACCTGGCTCGAAGGCTCCTATGTGGAGACCATAAAGGGGTGGCAATCGGGGTGGTTCTACATCATCGAGCGGCGCGACACCAACTAGGTGGCGGCCCCCGTATTCCGATCCGGAATCCCCACGCGGCTCACCTCCTGGAAAGAGAAGGGCCTGTCCTGGGGTTCATCGGTGGAGCTGACTGGACTCCAGAAATGCATCAGAAACATGATGAACAAGAAAATCAAGCTTGTCAATGTGGTCCAGGTCATGCTCTTCCGCCGGATCCTCTCGTGTCAATGACGGGCATTCAATTTGTGGGAATTCGACCCGGCCGAGCACCAGACACTACAAGAGCTCTTTGACACGACGCACAAGGATGTCTGGAAGGTGTTGTTCAAGGGTGCCGAGGTACCTCCTCCCCTTACCGAGGACCGCAAACTCAGCACAAAGTGCCATGCCAATCCGGTAAGTTTTTATATCTCACATGATGTTTATTTTCCCCAGTTTTATCAAGTGCGGGATCTAAGCCTCCATGCCATAACAAGACTGGGTAGAGACAGCAGAGCAGATCGATTGCCCAGCCCCCTTGCCTGAAGATCCTGCAGATGCTCTCCTAACGGAGATGCTGGTTCCAGCGCTTTACGAGGTGCCGGTGAAGAAGGCCAAGAAGAAGGCCACGGGGACCCGAAAGGGTCTCCGGCGCAAGGTTATATCAGACTCATCGTCCGATAACTCTGAGGCGCACTCCTCCCACGAAAATGAGGAGGAGGAAGAGGAAAGTTCTCCCCCCAGACGGGGGAGACAAGAAAAGGAAGGCCGCCCCAACCGGGGAGGCTGAAGGGTCCAAGAAGGGAAGGACCCTCCTTCCAGAGTGCTCTACGATGGCCGCCTACAGCGACGACAAGTGGTTACCCAGGGACAAGCCCCTGGCGAAGTTGTAAGTATCCGGATACCATAATAATTCATGGTATGTTTTATTGCATTGCTTCTCATCACGCTGAACATGATTATGCAGTCCATCCCGAGCCCATATCGACGTATCTTCGTCGGATGGTTCTTTGGACCCGTCGGATATGAATAGCGATTCACTTCCGACCGCCTCCACCCCTCGCCCTACGGAAAACATCGAGGTGTTTTCTCAAAGGGCACCGAGTCGAGGGGAGGTTGTCCTGGAGGCGCCTCAAGGCGACATTCCAGACCCTGGGCGCAAGGGGAGCAAGACTCCCATGGGCTCCGAATTCGGCCTCCAGCCGAACACTGCGCCGGAACCTCCAGTGGTTCCGGACTCTGTCAGGTGACCCCCCGTTAAGACGGGCAAGCCGCCCGTGCCGGTGGCCTCTGTCCATCCAGAGGCACCGGATAGCTTGCTGGAAGCGCTGCACGGCGCTTCCGTCGATGAAGAGCACCGCACTATCATGAGTGCGGTGGTCAAGAAGGTTCAGTCAGCCAAGAGCGGACTGACTGAAGCCAGTGCCAGCCTCCTAACAAGCTTTGAGGTAAGTAACCAGATTATAAGAGAATGTTACTGCATAGACACTAGCCCCTGATGCTCTGTTTGGCGTTTGTGAAGAAAGGACGAATAGAGGATCAAATAATAACCGCAGGAGTCTAATCGAAATATGTCTATGTGCATATGCATGCTTCACTGCTAGCCGCTGATGCACGTACTGTGGAGGTCGCCGCACTGAAGCGGGACCTTGAGCAGTCCAAGGAGGAGCTCGACCTTGCCAAAAGGCATCTCGAAGAAAACAAAGGTAAGTTATACCCCGTTTGTATGTTGATAAGAAAAAATAACGGTGGTTGCTTAGATCATGGGATCGTCATGAATTTTGCCAGGGGCCACGACCGAATTGGCGACCCTGAAGAAGGCGTTGTCCGAGGCCGAGGACAAGGCGGCCATGGAGCGCATGGAGTGGGAAAAACAAGAGGCCCGGGTGGGTGTGGTGCAGCAAGAGCTCCAGGCTCTCGTCAAAAAACACGAGTGCTTGGAGCTTGACTCTAAGACGCGAGAGTCCGAGCTTGCGAAGGCCCTCGAAAGCGCACAACATGCCAAGGCCGATGCCCAAAAGGCCCTCCAGGAAATTGAGGCGCTTAATGAGATAGCGACGGGTAAGGCATTCAGTATGCAAAGCAACCATGTGAAAGAAAATTTCCTTTTACTTACCCGAGTTCGGAGCTCTTCAGGAGGGTTCGCAGATCTACCCCGCAGTGTATCAGATGCCGCGGAATTCTATCGGGCCGAGGAGGGGAGCTCGATGGAGAAGTTGTTCTGGTCTCAGTATACTGGGACCGAACACCCTATGCCCTTGAGCGACCAGCTGAAGCAACTGGTCGAGCTCCAGAAGGCGGCCAGACAAGCCATGAAGGGTCTTATAGTCCGGATGTGGCCTGGCGATCCCCTGCCTGATAGCTACTTCGGCTTGGTGAGGCAGCTTGTGAATGCCTGCCTGTGGCTTGACGTCATAAAGCGGTTTGTCTGCATCGAGGGCGCGCACAAGGCGTTTGCCCGAGCAAGGGTGCACTGGGCGAAGCTGGATGCCAAGAAGCTGGTGAAGGAGGGGCCGCCGGAAGGCAAGGAGCATCGCCACCCCGAGATGTATTATAACAGTGTCCTGAAGGGTTCTTGCCTTGTGGCGGAGGAATGTAATAAGGATGTTATATTCGAATGAATGTACTCATGCGATCCTATAATATGAAATGAGTTCATTTGTGCTATGCAACGCTTGTGAATTTAAAATATTACCTTCTGTGCGGCCGTTTATAAAATCTGAGAGTTGGCCAGTCGTCGGCTTCTGCCCCCATGTAACTAGTACTGAGGTGTTCGGGATAAACCTGAGCGCTCTTTATCCCAATTTTGGGTCCTTCGAGGGAGGTGTTCAGCACAACGAACCAGGCAATCAGACTATAAGGCTTTATCACTCTCACTTAGCCATACAAGTCTACAATTTTAAATTTTGGCGAAGCCCCTAGTATTCGGAAGGCCGAATTTGGGGCGCTATATACGCCTAAGTCGGGCAAGGCCGACTCCTCGCCTGAAGCGGAAAAAGTCTTTAAGGACTTGAGACCTCTCGAACAGCGACCAGCTCTCGCCTTATCATAACAGTCAGTTTTCGGCTTTCTCTACTGAGGTGCTCGTCCGGAAGAACCGGGACACAATCGCAGTAGTTCTCCCAGCGCTACCTTAGCCGATATTGTGGAACGTAAGTTACCAAAACATGGGAGCCGGGCAAACCCAACTATTGACCCAAGACATGATTCAGAATTGATGCATATAATGCTATAAGTTCGGGGTGCCGCACTGTCGAAAGTGTTCGTACTTCTCACGCCGTATTATGGGGTATACTGAAGCCCCTGGCGTACTGGTCATACCAGAATGTACAGGTGCAAGTTGTCATAAATAAACAGACAAGAAATAGGAAGAGTAATGCAATAATAGACTCATGCTATGCATTGTCATTTAAATAATACGTCGAAGCATACTGATACAAGTAGTGCAATAAGCAAAAAATAGGGCTATTTGACATGTCCTATCCAAGGGTAAGCTCCATATGGGTATTAAAAATGGGTACTTCGATTGTTATCAGAGACCACCTCGGGATTCCCTCTTACGTCTTAGCTTCTTGCCTCCTTGGTTGTTCCTTCCCGTAATGTGTCCAGCAATCAGACTGCCGGAAAGGGCTTCCAGAGAGTAAGGTCCTGAAAGAGAGGAAATGATAAAGGTATACAGCCCCTGGGGCAGTTGAGCCGCATTGTGGGACGTGCCTTGGTCGTGCCCCCGCCTGTGCCCATGGTATTTTTAGTGCGTAATTATGTACGCGCAGATTTTGTCACTTGACTGGGAGTAGGACGGGGGCCGAATTGCTAGGCAAGCTCTGACCGTGCCATGCGATCCTGTTGCAGGTTACTCCGGACACGCTTGAAGGTGTTCGGGGGCTTTATCGCCGAATTGGCGGTTTGCCTTAAAAGGCTGCTTTGTGCCTCAGCTGCAAGGGCTGCGGTGTGCTCCTCCGTGCGGAGCGAGTGTTCTGTGTTTCCATTGACTATTATTACCCCACGAGGTCCTGGCATTTTGAGCTTGAGGTATGCATAATGCGGTACCACATTGAATCTTGCAAATGCGGTTCGCCCGAGCAGTGCGTGATAGCCACTGCGGAACAGGACGATATCGAAGATTAACTCCTCGCTTCGGAAGTTGTCCAGAGATCTGAAGACCACTTCTAGTGTGATTGAGCCCGTGCAATGGGCCTCTACACCTGGGATGACACCTTTAAAGGTGGTTTTAGTGGGTTTGATCCTCGAGGGGTCTATGCCCATTTTGCACACTGTATCCTGATAGAGCAGGTTCAGGCTGCTGCCGCCGTCCATAAGGACTCGGGTGAGGTGAAATCGGTCAATGATGGGGTCTAGGACCAATGCGGCAGATCCGCCATGACGGATACTAGTGCAGTGGTCCCTGCGATCGAAGGTGATCGGACAAGAGGACCATGGGTTGAACTTTGGGGCGACAGGCTCCATCACATAGACGTCCCTTAGTGCACGCTTCCGTTCCCTCTTGGGAATGTGGGTTGTGTATATCATGTTCACCGTCTTCACTTGTGGGGGGAACCTCCTCTATCCTCCCTGCGGTCGGGGCTCCTCCTCGTCATCGCTATGCATCCCCTTGTTCTTGTTTTCGACATTCAACTTGCCGGCCTGCTTGAACACCCAACATTCTCTGTTGGTGTGATTGGCTGGCTTATCGGGGGTGCCGTGGATTTGACACGAGCGATCGAGTATGCGGTCCAAACTGGACGTGCCTGGTGTACTTCTTTTGAATGGCTTTTTCCGCTGACCGGGTTTAGAGGCATTGAATCCGGCATTGGCTGCCGTATCATCAGCGTTATCGCCGTTGTTGCGGCGCTTATGTCTGTTACGACGTGGTCTGTCGTTATTATGTTTGGTATCTGAAGTTCCCGGATTCCTTGATGTGTTGTTGCTGTGAGCCAGCCAGCTATCCTCACCCGCGCAAAAGCGGGTCATGAGTGTCGTGAGGGCTTCCATAGACTTCGGCTTCTCCTGGCTGAGGTGCCGGGCGAGCCACTCGTCACGGATTTTATGCTTAAGTGCCGCTGAGGCCTTTGCATCCGGACAGTCGAGAATTTGGTTTTTCTTAGTTAAGAACCGGGTCCAGAATTTCCTGGCCGATTCCCCTGGCCGCTGAGTCATATGGCTCAAGTTAACAGCATCCGGTGGTCGCACATAAATGCCCTGGAAGTTGTCAAGGAACGCATCTTCCAAATCCTCCCAACTGCCAACGGAGTCTGCTCGCAAGCTATTCAGCCAATGCCGAGCTGGTCCTTTGAGTTTTAGTGGGAGGTACTTGATGGCATGTAGATCATCACCGCGAGCCATGTGGATGTGGAGGAGGAAGTCCTCGATCCATACCAGGGATCTGTTGTACCGTCATATGATTCAATATTTATGGGTTTAAAATCCTCTGGGAATTTGTGATCCATTACTTCATCAGTGAATCATAGGGGGTGTGCGGCGCCTCTGTGCCGGGCTATGTCGCGGCGCAGTTCATATGAGTCTTGTCTGCTTTATTCGGCCCGACCGGATTTGCTTTTAGTCTATCCGGCGTGATGGCCATCGTCTCGCGTTGGTGCGTGCCCCCATGATCCGTAGATCTTTCTTGCATGTTTTTCCTTGTTTTCCAATACGTCTCAGATGTCCTGCGTTTTGCCCCGGGCATTGGTATTTTTGTTTGATTGGCGGCAGGGCGCGGGCCGGACTTCGGGCTGAAATGCCTCTCTGTCTCGGCCACGAGGTGGCCGATCAGCCGCATCATACGCTTGTGATGTAGGCTTTAATGCTTCCTCCTCTAGTTGAGGTAGCAACCTCCGCTTTGGATAACTCTTAGTTGGGCGTTCGAGTTCGTATTCCTCGGCTGCAAGGACTTCGGTCTATCTATCTGCTAGCAAATCTTGATCAGCTCGAAGCTGTTGTTGCTTTTTCTTCAGGCTATTTGTTGTGGCTATAAGCTGGCGCTTGAAGCGGTCCTGCTCGATGGGATCCTCAGGCACGATAAATTCTTCATCGTCGAGGCTCACCTCGTCTTCGGAGAGGGGCATGTAATTGTCATCCTCCGTTTCTCCATCTGCTGCCTGTTCTGGAGGGCTAGCTTGTTCATCCTCCCGCTCTAAATCTGGCCGGAGGGGATTGTCGTCGTCTTCAGCACTATCCAGAGTGTTATTGTCTCTTGTGCTGGTATCGCTGCTTTTGCTATGGCGAGACTTAGAGCGGCGCCGCTGACGTCGGTGCTTGGGTTGCTTCTTGGAGGGGTCATCCTCCGCTGCCTTGTCGCCATTGCCTTCTTTGGGGGTATCCACCATGTATATATCATATGATGAGGTGGTGGTCCAGCACCCTGTGGGCGGTGGTTCCTGTTCGTCTCCTGCATCGTCGTCCATACCGTCGATGTCTTCGGAGTCGAAGTCGATCATGTCGGTTAAATCGTCGACAGTGGCTACTAAGTGGGTGGTGGGTGGGCCGCGAATTTCTTCGTCGTCCGCATCCCATTCTAGCCGGACATAGTTCGGCCAAGGGTCTCCTGACAGGGAGAGAGACTTCAACGAGTTTAGTACGTCGCCAAAAGGTGACTCCTGAAAGATATCCGCGGAGGTAAGCTCCATGATCGGTGCCCAATCGGATTTGATGGGTACGGACACAAGCGGCTCGGAGCCCGTGGCTGGGGACGAATCCAATGGTTCGGCAACACGGCCCTCGTAAGAGGTGAGGTCAGTATTCGGCGCTATCGCCACTAGGTGTGCGGCCTTCGTGGCGGGTCCATCCACCCGTCCACAGATGGCGCAATTTGTTTTGGATTGAGGGTCGGAGTAGTTGCAGGTGTGATCTCCCGAACACAGTCTGACGACAGAGCTAAATCATGCTCGTCGTGATTGTGCGGCGCACCTGACATGGGCTCGAATCCGTCAAAGATCAAGTCTCCGCGTATGTCGGCAATATAGTTAAAGTTTCCAAACCTGACCTTATGGCCAGGGGCGTGGCTATCGATCTGCTCCAAATGGCCAAGCGAGTTAGCCCGCAGTACGAAGTCGCCGAACACGAAGATCTGTCCGGGGAGGAAAACCTCGCCCTGGATCGCATTGTTGCCGATGATCGAAGGAGCCATCAAGCCTTAAGGTGACGGCACAGTGGAACTCTCAATGAAAGCACCAATGTCGGTGTCAAAACCGGTGGATCTCGGGTAGGGGGTCCCGAACTGTGCCTCTAAGGCGGATGGTAACAGGAGGCGGGGGACACGATGTTTACCCAGGTTCGGGCCCTCTCGATGGAGGTAATACCCTACTTCCTGCTTGATTGATCTTGATGATATGAGTATTACGAGAGTTGATCTACCACGAGATCGTAGAGGCTAAACCCTAGAAGCTAGCCAATGGTATGATTGATCTTGTCCTACGGACTAGGCCCTCTGGTTTATATAGACACCGGAGGGGGCTAGGGTTACACAGAGTCGGTTACAAGGGAGGAGATCTACATATCTGTATTGCCAAGCTTGTCTTCCACGCCAAGGAGAGTCCCATCCGGACACAGGACGAAGTCTTCAATCTTGTATCTTCATAGTCCAACAGTCCGGCCAAAGGATATAGTCCGGCTGTCCGAGGACCCCCTAATCCAGGACTCCCTCAAAGGGTCCTTATGAAGGTTAAATAGAAATTGGAATATCATGTTGTGGTTTTGGCGTAGGTAAGAAACGTTCTTGCTAAAAACCTATAGCAGCCACGTAAAAACTTGCAACAACAATTAGAGGATGTCTAACTTGTTCTTGCAACATATGCCGTGTGATGTGATATGGCCAAAAGATGTGATGAATGATATATGTGATGTATGAGATTGATCATGTTCTTGTAATAGGAATCACGACTTGCATGTCGATGAGTATGACAACCGGCAGGAGCCATAGGAGTTGTCTTAATTTATTGTATGACCTGCGTGTCAATGAAAATGCCATGTAATTACTTTACTTTATTGCTAAACATTAGCAATAGTAGTAGAAGTAATAGTTGGCGAGACAACTTCATGAAGACACGATGATGGAGATCATGGTGTCATGCCGGTGACGATGATGATCATGGCGCCCCGAAGATGGAGATCAAAAGGAGCAAAATGATATTGGCCATATCATGTCACTATTTGATTGCATGTGATGTTTATCATCTTTTACATCTTATTTGTAGAACGACGGTAGCTTAAATAAGATGATCCCTCGCTATAATTTCAAGAAAGTGTTCCCCCTAACTGTGCACCGTTGCGAAGGTTCGTTGTTTCGAAGCACCACGTGATGATCGGGTGTGATAGATTCTAATGTTCGAATACAACGGGTGTAAGCCAGATTTACACATGCGAAAACACGTAGGTTGACTTGACGAGCCTAGCATGTACAAACATGGCCTCGGAACACAAGAGACCAAAAGGTCGAACATGAGTTGTATAGAAGATACGATCAACATGGAGATGTTCACCGTTGATGACTAGACCGTCTCATGTGATGATCGGACATGGCCTAGTCGATTCGGATCATGTATCACTTAGATGACTAGAGGGATGTCTATCTGAGTGGGAGTTCATTAGATGATTTGATTAGATGAACTTAATTGTCATGAACTTTGTCTAAATATCTTTACAATATGTCTTGTAGATCAAATGGCCCACGCTAATGTTGCCCTCAACTTCAACGCGTTCCTAGAGAAAACCAAGCTGAAAGAAGTTGGTAGCAACTATACGGACTGGGTCCATAACTTGAGGATCATCCTCATAGCTGCCAAGAAAGCATATGTCCTTGAAGCACCGCTAGGTGACGCACCTGTTTTCCCAGAAACTCAAGACGTTATGAACGCCTGGCAGTCACGCAGTGATGATTACTCCCTGGTTCAGTGCGGCATGCTTTACAGCTTAGAACCGGGGCTCTGATACGTCTCCAACGTATCTATAATTTTTGATAGCTCCATGCTATATTATCTACTGTTTTGGACCATATTGGGCTTTATTTTCCACTTTTATATTACTTTTGGGACTAACCTATTAACCGGAGGCCCAGCCCAGAATTACTGTTTTTTTGCCTATTTCAGTGTTTTGAAGAAACGGAATATCAAACGGAGTCCAAATGGAATGAAACCTTCGGGAACGTGATTTTCTCACCGAATATGATCCAGGAGACTTGGACCCCACGTCAAGAAAGAAGGGAGGCGGCCATGAGGGTGGAGGGCGCGCCCCCTGCCTCTTGGGCCCCCCTTTGCTCCACCGACGTACTCCTTCCTCCTATATATACCTACGTACCCCCAAACGATCAGATACGGAGCCAAAAACCTAATTCCACCACTACAAACTTTTGTATCCACGAGATCCCATCTTGGGGCCTGTTCCGGAGCTCCGCCGAAAGGGAAATCGACCATGGAGGGCTTCTAGATCATCACCATAGCCCCTCCGATGAAGTGTGAGTAGTTTACCTCAGACCTTCGGGTCCATAATTAGTAGCTAGATGGCTTCTTCTCTCTTTTTGGATCTCAATACAATGTTCTCCCCCTCTCTCGTGGAGATCTATTCGATGTAATCTTCTTCTGCGGTGTGTTTGTTGGGACCGATGAATTGTGGTTTATGATCAAGTTTATCTATGAACAATATTTGAATCTTTTATGAATTCTTTTATGTATGATTGGTTATCTTTGCAAGTCTCTTCGAATTACCAGTTTGGTTTGGCCTACTAGATTGATCTTTCTTGCAATGGGAGAAGTGCATAGCTTTGGATTCAATCTTGCGGTGTCCTTTCCCAGTGACAGCAGGGGCAGCAAGGCACGTATTGTATTGTTGCCATCGAGGATAACAAGATGGGGTTTATATCATATTGCATGAGTTTATCCCTCTACATCATGTCATCTTGCTTAAGGCGTTACTCTGTTTCCTTGAACTTAATACTCTAGATGCATGCTGGATAGCGGTCGATGAGTGGAGTAATAGTAGTAGATGCAGACAGGAGTCGGTCTACTTGTCTCGAACGTGATGCCTATATACATGATCATACCTATATATTCTCATAACTATGCTCAATTCTGTCAATTGCTCAACAGTAATTTGTTCACCCACCGTAGAATACTTATGCTCTTGAGAGAAGCCACTAGTGAAATCTATGGCCCCCGGGTCTATTCTCATTATATCAATCTTCCAACTCTTTATTATTGCTTTGCTTTTTTTACTTTCCCTTTTATTTTACTTTGCATCTTTATACCAAAAATACCAAAAATATTATCTATCATCTCTATCAGATCTCACTCTCGTAAGTGATCGTGAAGGGATTGACAACCCCTAATCGCGTTGGTTGCGTGGAGCTATTTGTTTTGTGTAGGTACGAGGGACTTGCGCGTAGCCTCCTACTGGATTGATACCTTGGTTCTCAAAAACTGAGGGAAATACTTACTCTACTCTGCCGCATCACCCTTTCCTCTTGAAGGAAATCCAATGCAGTGCTCAAGAGGTAGCACTACAAAAAAAAGACACATCCGTGACATTTTGGGTCGAACGATTTTTTTTCTGTCATACATATGACACTTCTATGACGATAATTGTGACAAAACCCGGTATCATCATAGATGTGGTGGGCTCCTACTTCTATGACAAAAAATCATGACAGAAAATGGGCTTTTCGTCCTGGGCGGGCCGGAGACGCAGTTGCATGACATTCTTTGGGCCGTCCATGACGGAAAAAACCGTGGTAGAGGCGAGGGGTAGGAAAATTTCAGGGAGTTCCCAGTTATGGTGGGAGGTCGGGGCTGAGCGATGCACGTTTGTCTCGTACACGTACGCGCGTGTGTGCGAGGCGTTGGCTCTGACTGAGCCCGAGCGATTGCACTACAGGCTACGCGTTACAGAACCCGAACGATCGATCGATGGCTGTTAATTGAACCTGATCATGCGATTCCTTTGCTACTGCTGCTAACTGAAGCCGATCGATTGGATGAACAGTGAGCGTTGCGGGGGGGGGGGGTTGGATGAACAGTGAGCGGTGGCGTTGCCTCTGGATGAACAGGACCCGATGGTGTGGTGGAGGGCTGGATGAACAGTATACGGTGGAGGGGTGCCCGTGGAGGGGTGGTTGAACAGGACCCCGTGGTGTGGAGGGCTGGATGAACAGTAGACGGTGGAGGGGTGCCCGTGGAGGGGTGGTTGAACAGGACCCCGTGGTGTGGAGGGCTGGATGAACAGTAGACGGTGGAGGGGTGGTTGAACAGTAGCCGGTGGAGTAGCGCGCGGTGGAGGCTGGATGAATAGGAGCCCGTGGAGGCTGGAGGAGGTCGACGGTAGCCCGTGGAGGCTGGAGGAGGTCGACGGTGGAGATGAACAGTATCCCGTCGAGTCCCGTTTTGCGGTAAGCCACACCCCTCCCGATGAACAGGACCCCTGTTTCAACCGTAGCGCTCCAACACAAGTCCGTTTCCTCTGTTTTGCGGTACGCCACACCCCTCGCGATCAATAGGACCCCCCTTTCGACCGTAGGAGGTCCGTTTCCTCTGTTTTGCGGTATGCCACACCCCTCCCGATCAACAGGACCCCCATTTCGACCGTAGGATGTCCGTTTCCTTCGTTCTGCGGTACGCCAGACCCCTCCCGATCAACATGACCCCATTCCGAATGTAGGAGGTCCGTTTCCTCCGTTGTGCGGTACGCCAGGCCTCGTTTCCATCGTCTGTTCCGTCCAAGCCCTCCAGATGAACACGGCCACGCATTCTATTCCGACCCAGCCGGTTGGCTCCCACGCGTTCCGTTGCCTCTCGATGAACAGGACGCATTCCGTTGCCTCCCCATGAACACGACGCATTCCGTTGCCTCCCCATGAACACGACGCATTCCGTTGCCTCCCCATGAACACGACGACGACGCTGTTTCTCCGTTCCGACCCAACCATGTCAACGAGCCCTCGCCGTACGTATGCGCGATTAGGCGTTCGAGACCACGCCCGTATGTACACATACGTGGCTGTATTTTCTTTCTTGCACCCTGGCCGCTGTACGTACGTGTACATGCTACGTGTGCGCCTCTACTACGACACGTACGCGCCTCTAATATGACACGTGCGCGCCTCTATATCCACTAGTATATATGTACGTACACGTTCGCGACCAGAATGACAACGCTACGTACGCTTCGACCAGGTGGGTCCCGACTGTCACGCACTTCCTTGCATGCGAAGATGTAGCTGGTGGGTCCCAGCAGTCAGGGGGGCGAATCGTATTTTTTTTCCCCGGACGCACTTCCTTGCGTGCGAAGATGTAGCTGGTGGGTCCCAGCAGTCAGGGGCGAATCGTTTTTTTTTCCCGGACGCACTTCCTTGCGTGCGAAGATGTAGCTGGTGGGTCCCAGCAGTCAGGGGGAAACATTTTTTCGTGAAATACGGTGGCCCGTTCGGTGGGTCCCAGCTGTCAGGTGGAGGAATAATTATTTTGCGGATAATAAGGAGGCACTTCCTTGCTGCGGCCGTGGACCCAGCTGTCAGCCTCTCCACATACATTCCACGTCCGATGGAAGTCATTCCTTGACCACGTTGACCACGCCGCGTCAAGAGCACCACGGCGGTGGACGATGGCGAGGACTAGGAAGGGGATGACTTGGAGCCGGGGAATACGCAGCAACAGATGCCCACGCGAAGAGGAGGACGAGGGTTCACTGGTTCGGCTGCGGTGTGAGGCTCCTGTCGCCGCAGAATAACAGGGGGTGTGGGTGAGTAGAGGGATAGCCTGGCCAGCGGTGGGAGTAGTACGGGGCGGTGAGGCCTCCGCGGCATCACAGCCGGCCATGGGAGCCAGGAGCACGCGGCACGACCGGTGCTGGTTTGGGCGGCTGGAGCAAGAAGACCAGAGGTTGAAGAAGCACTACGGCCGTTGGATGAACATCGTACGCTAACAGGAGCTAGAATCGTTCATATTGACTAAGTTGACAAAGCCCAGCGTCCCCGTCAACTTGGTAGGCCCACAAGTCAGCCTCCCACTATGTTGGGTTCCAGCTGGCAGGGGGAATATTCATTTTTTTGTGCGTAATAAGGAGGCACTTCCTTGCGTGCGAAGATAGCTGGTGGGTCCGACATGTCAGCGGGGGGGGGGGGGGCACGTTATTTTCGCGAAATACAAAGGCCCTTCCGATGGGTCCGAGATGTCAGGTGGAGGAATCATTATTTTGCGCGTACTAAGGAGGCATTTCCTTGCGTGCGGCCATGGACCCAGCTGTCAGCCTCTCCACGCACAGTCTACTTCCGATGGTGTCGTTCGTTGACCACGTTGACCATGCCACGCTGAGGGCATCCAAGGTGGTGGGCGACGGCGAGGCCCCGGATGGCAACGAGCCGGAGATGGGAAGGCGTGGGAGTAGAGTCGCAGACGGAGAGGTGTACGAGGGTTAACTGGTTCTAGTGCGGTGTGGTTCGGCAGTCGGTGGAGAAGAACAGGAGGTGTGGAGGGGTGGAGGGATGGCCTGGCCAATGGTGGAGTAGCACTTCATAGCGAAGCGTGCTAAGCAGAGCTGCTAGCAGCAGGAGGCGGGAGGTGGTCCCGGCGGCATTGGAGGAAGAAGATGAGAGATTGAAGATGGATGCCGGTCGTTGGATGTAAATCCAACGGCTAACATGTTAGAATCATTTGTTGACTAAATTGACAACGACTTGCATTGGCTTCGACCTATTGGCCCACATTTCAGCCTCCAAAAATGTGGCACGTATTCAACCCATTTTTTCAGAATTTACAGTCTTTTTTTTGCGCGATAAAATTTACAGTCAATTTGATGTTTTTTTGAATTACACCCATTAGCTGGGCTGGGTGAACAAATAATGCAGCATCCATGCGTCCCATTTATTTTATTTCCTAAAAAATTACAGGCCATTTGCACTTTCTCGAAATACACGATTTTGCTGGGCTGATTCTAATTATAATGTTGGGTTGGGCCAGCAATGTCATCAAAAAATAAAAAGGGGCTGAGCATTTTGTTATAAATATATTTAAATAAGAAGTGATATTAGTACATTCGTCCTTAAATCTTACCAAGCTTTTGTACACCATCACTAGGATTTTCGTGCCAAAACAATCCACCATTTTTATAAGTTAATAAGATGTGGGATATTGTTTTCTTACATATGTAAGTATCTGTTAAATATGTGATGACAATAAAAATAATATATAATAACATATAAAATAATTTAAATATATATAATATAGTTAGAAGGGAAACATAAGTTGGACCTGGCGTTCCTATTCTTATATAGAAAAATAGAACAGACCTGTGCGTTTTCTTCAAAAAAATACATAAATTGGGCTGCCAAAAATAAAACCTCGGATGGGAGGTCCATAGGCCGGTCGATACATGACGGCCCTAAGAAAATACAAACAGGCCTATGGACCTCCCATCCGAGGTCGTGGGCTGCGCATGTTAAAAATGAAAGCCTAGACGGGGCAGCCCAAAACCACGTCCAACACTTGCCAAAACTTCGTCCCTCGTTTTCTCTGTGTTTTGCACACTCGACATTGTGTGGGAATTTTGACTATGCATCATATGAAGATGTGCTATGCATGAATGTTGATCAACATGATGTTAACTGGCTAGTAGTTCCATTTTCGACCATGAATAAAACTTCCAACATGATGTTAACCCTGTTTGAAAAGGCCGTGTTAATATAAATGCTCTGCCTCTGAAAGTTGCAGTTTCTTATCAGTTTCTTATCTGAAACTAAACTTGCAGTTTCTTATCTGAAACTGAAACTTGCAGTTTCTTCTCTGAGAATCACATTTCTGCACTTTTATACTCCTATGAAACTACATTTTTTTAAGTTCTAAAAATAGATCTCTAGAATTCATAAAATACTTCATATGCTCAATACTACAAATCTAAAATTGAAAAGACATTCATATCTGAAAGTACTCTCAAAATACACAACACAAAACACAATTCACAACCTGCAAATACTGACAACCCTAAGCTCCTCCTGACAATTCACAACCTGCCCGACTATTGGGCCGAGGGAGGGCAGCCCCCTCCTATTCCTCGGTGGCACACAGCCGCCCCGTGAGACGATGTGAACGACGAGGGAGACGATGGCGGGGAAGCGTCGTCGGGCCAACTGCTTTTCTCATCTTGCAGTTGGGTTCGGCCGACGAAGATTCCACAGGCTTGCTCTGGCAAGACACCCTCACAAACGACACCCTGTAGATGCTCGATCCTTCCATCCCTGATGGATGCTCCATCTGGGATTGATACTCCCACCACAGCTCCCTCACGACCGGATTCAGTGAATCTGTTTGCTCCATGGCCCAGAGGAGCAGCTCTATGTACTCCGGCGCGACTCCCTCCGGGAGTATCGCCACCTTTTCGCTCTGTTGCAGATATTTGGCCATGGATGTCGTCGTCGCCGCTAGTTGGTCCTTGTTGTCAAACCAAGATTGTATCTCCAACATCCTAGCTAGCTTCACAGGGTCGCCGTCTGCGATCCTCATGTATCGGTTGTACTCCTCCATCAATCTACTTCTCCACAGCACCTTCACTCGCCGGCGGTGGTTTTTGAATGGAAGAGGAGAGGAGCAGCGCTGGTTTTGGATTAGAACGGGAGAGGAGTGACGCTGGTTTTGGACTGGAATAGGAGAGGAGGGGCGGTGGTTTTGAAATGGAAGAGGAGAGGAGCGGTGCTGCATTTAGATTGGAACAGGAGATGAGCGGCGGTGGTTTAATAGGAGAAGAGCGAAAGAGCGGCGCTGGTCTTGGAAGTATTTTTTGTTGTTTTGCGTATTTTGGGTCAAAGTTTGACCACATACTGTATTTGACAAGCAAAATGTGAATGCATGTCACCAAAAATTGTATCGTTTGGTTCGTATCTGAATGTACTTTCAAATCATATTATTTTTACAACGTATAACATATATTTTATGTGCGAAAATCATGGTCAATTATGACCTAGAATAAAAGGGAGACTAGTTAATGTGGCATCGCTTTCTTAATTGAAGGGTAAATTGATTTTGATTTTGATCCAGTCACAGCGCGCCGGCCCTCTCGTCCAATCCTAAATCGCTGTTGCACGCTCCTCTCCCTCTTCTCCATATCAAAACCACCTCCTGTCCTCTCCATCATCTCCATTCCAAAACCACCGTCTCGCCTCTCCCTCTTCTGATCTTCTCCATTGCAAAACCACCTCCTCTCCTCTCCATCATCTCCATTCCAAAACCACCGTCTCGCGTCTCCCTCTTCTCTATTGCAAGACCATCGTATCTCCTCCCATCTTCCAAAGCTGGCACCGGACCACTCAGAAGGACATCTATGGAGAGGATGCAGCAACGAATCAGGCAGATCTTCGGCGGCGACCAGGCAAAGTTAGCCAGTTTGAAGGAGATCCTTTGTTGGTTTGACAATGAGTGGGAGATTTCGAGGACGGTGCGGGCCATGTGGCAATGTATGTGAAAGAGCGAGACGGCGGCGATGAGGGCGGTGATGTACATATACTCCTCGACGGCAATCACGCCGCAGTCCTCTGAGTTCATCGAGTATCTCCTCTGGGCGATGGAGCAGACAGATTCGCCTGAGGCGACAGTCAGGCGGAGGTGGTGGGCGTACAGGTCGAAGGTCGAGCACCCAGAGGATAACGAATCGATCAATTATGGTGTGCCGTTCGTGAGGGTGCAGAGCCAGCTGGAGCCACAAGAGTATTCGTTCTCCCACCGCAAGAGGAGGCCGGATGGCGCGACGTCACTTCCCTGCCGTTCTCCACGGTTCCCTCGACGCTCGCCTCGTTTCAACGGCGGCGGTAGGGCTTAAGGTAAGCTTCGCACTAACCTAATCTTCCACATGCTCATGCTTACAATCAGTGTGATAGCTAATGAAAATCATGCTTACAATCAGTCTCCGAGTACTACGCCAATCACCCTAAAATAGCTCTGGACCTTTGGGTCAAAGTTGTGACACGATGTACAAATAAAGAAAAATAGATTGGTGCTTCTTTCAGAAAAGAGTACTCACTAGAAAACTGCCAATATAAGCTACTAGTATTTGGTTAGATGATTTGCTGTCGAGAATGATCCGTCCATAGAGAGCGCCACACATCCCACTGGTGGTGGTGGATGCCAATGCGTGCATGCAGCATGGTTGGTGTCGGTAATTTTTTACTTGGCACACCTCGCACTCTGCATATATGCCGGTTCCATACGTACATTTGTGCAGTTCCACCAAAATGCAGCTGAATAACCCTGTTTGCACAAATAATGAAAAAGCGTGATTGCATTATAGTGGCACTAGTTGATGAAACACACAAAATAAATAGAAGAAAATATTGCAATAGTATCATAGTATGCCATGCTGCGAGGGCGAGATGGGCCCTGCGACGCCTCATACGGTACGCCTCATACTGTACATCGTCCCAAGTCTCCCAGATACACCTTCTTCCAGTGATGAACATCAGTGTACAACTGTAGTACAAGGAGGCGCCTTGAGACATTCAAATCTCTATTTTTGTACATATCAACTAAAATTAAGCACCCTAGTTTGCAGAAACGCTTAAACATTAACAATGGGACTAGTTGATGAAACATACATTAACAAAGAGAAGCACTTTCTTTATCTACATTGGAAATGAAATGATAGAGATGACACTCGCTCTATTTTAACTGTATTATTACTTCATTTTATCAGTGACACTAGGGTCGAGCAGGTGTCAAACGAGGTGTACCGTACGTCGCAAGGATGGATGCCAGGGGTGCTTAGACTGGGATGCTGAAGCTGGCTCTTTCAGTCACCAACATGGATGATTCAATTCATGGGACCTTTTGGTGTAGTTCACCTAAAATGAAGTAATGTCCCGTGAGCTAGCAGCTTCTTCTTCAATTTTTTTAAGAAAAGGGCTCCAGCCCCGGTTCCATTTCCATCAGAAAACGAAACCCACAGAGCTTCTTCTTCATTAATTGCAATAAAATTGAGCAACATCAAGGTTGGTTGTGAATCTCCTGGAATACTCAACTATAATTTGGATATCATTGGTGCAGTTCAACTAAGATCGAGCGTGAAATGTATATCTCCGTTTGCACAAAAAAGGTGGAAAGGAGGGTGACTAACAAGTGATGAAACATGCATCAAATGAAAAGAAGCATGTTCCTTATCTGAATGGCAATCCTACAAGGATAGTAGCAATTTCTAAAGCACTGGCATTGCTAGATATTAGTGTGGGCCTTAGGATTAACTATGACAACCGTTAAATACGACATTACTTTGGGCATGGGAGAGTAGGCGGACCAGGACAGTTGCATTTCTAACAAAAAGAACCAACTTATCTTAATGGGAAATTTTAGCAGGACATGTAAAGAAGTGCCATTGATTCATATTACTGGAGGCATTACATTGAAAACAACATTGCTTTAACGTGTCCTTACTTTTGACAGTGCGACTACTACATTTTACCAGTGGCATTACATAAGAGTGGCTCGGGGCAACAAACATCAAAACAGGATATCTGGGTTGGTCCCATTTTTGTTCGGTATAGCCACCTTATACTGGGTGAGGCTAGCAAATCTAGTGATGGACTTACTCTATTGACTTGTCCCCCAGTCCCCACTTTCTTTCCTTTTTCAACCAATAGATCGGGTTTATATTGAGTTTGTACTACGTTTCCCTTTATTTCCCTATTAGACCTAGAGACCAGTTGGATAGCCAGTCTCTGCTACTTTTCGCCCCCATTATTTCCTCTTTCGACCAAGTCCTAGATTCAGGTAACAAATCCTCCCCACCCCCACCCCTTTTCTTCCTTGTTTGAACCAAGTAGTACTAGATATGAGTGCATTAACTAGTTTTACCTCTTAAACGTCAAAAAATTAGGTGGTTTTCGAACAGCCGATCGATCCTATCTACGAGGGGGCCT
The DNA here is from genome assembly GCA_032464435.1 of Aegilops umbellulata. Taxonomy (NCBI): domain Eukaryota; kingdom Viridiplantae; phylum Streptophyta; class Magnoliopsida; order Poales; family Poaceae; genus Aegilops; species Aegilops umbellulata. Next base: position 325,088,094 of record CP136060.1, read on the forward strand.
GAGAAATAGTAAAAGATACAAATGCAGCGACGTCAGGAGCTCGGGAAGTAGAGCAAGGCCGATTTCAAAGGAAGTTATACCTGATGGTCACCGGGATGTCGCTAGGTGGGCGGCGGGAGGCCGGACCTGCCCACACTACGGCAGCGAGGAAGAAGGGGTCGGAGGCCCTCCCTCGCCAGCGGTGCTTGGGAGAGAATGGCAAGGCAGGCTGATCCGGACGCGCCCAGCAGTGGGTAAGAGCCATCGCCGAGGACGATCGTGTAAACGCTGCACCTTCTCACCTTCCCCAGCGGAGAGGATCCGGCTAGATCTATGACCAGCGGTGAGCAGAGAGAGAGTGTGTGGCCACCGCTGTCGTGTTTAGATCTGGATAGGCCGAGATAGTGTGAAGAGAGCAACACTAGCAAGCAAGCGCGGAGGCTCCTGCCCATATAGTGGAGTAGTACTAGTTTTCTTTTGTCTACCGGAGCCGGCTTGACCTCGTCAATGACTGTCGAGAAGTCTTCATGCACGTGGCCCGGAGGCGCAGTTGTCGTCATTTTGATCTGAAGCGCCGGATTATAACATATAGCACGAAAAAATGCCACATGACAAGAAATCATAACCTCACTACCCAAAGGAGACAACATGAATCCCGACGGACAAACTAGACGAGGAACGAAGCTCAAATTAAAGATAAACTCGTAGAAAAGGGGTCCATCGATAGATGTCCTAATTAACATAGCCGGCTTGACCTAGATGGCACCTGAGTAGTCACTGTTTGTGCATGTGCCCCCAATGACTAGCCCAACTCAGTTGTCGCTGTTTAACCCTCGCAGTGATCCGAAGCACATGACACCTAATTTTGGGAGATGACAAGAAACCTTTTTTTAGATTTCTCACCACAACTACAGCCATGTACAACACAGCCTGCACGATATGTAGACAATAGCCAATCCAGGCGTGTCTGCTGGAGTCTGGACACATGCATGGATGAACTGATCTTCCGTGTCTTGCAGGGATCGTCCAGGCACCAACGTAGTACAACACTTCTCTAGTATTATCGCTATTCTCCCTCTTCTATTAAGTCACCCGACTTGCGGGGCCGGGGAGTGTGCCTATGGTCGGTTCTCAATTGTCGTCCCACATGTGTGTGCAAACGCAATATGACGCGCGTTCCATTCGGAGAGCAGCGTGCCAGACCGACCGACCGTCTGGGGTGCGACGCGAACGCGACGGGCGTGTTGTATAATCCGTACATGTGTACCGCCGTTTTCTAGATGCTTTGCTCCATGGCGCGAGCGCAATCCATGGATACAAAATTAGTATATTATATACTATTTAAAAGTCGAGGGCGGGGCTTTTCCTGCGCGGTAGGCGGGGCAGTTCCGCCTAGTCGGTTCGATAGAGATGCGAGAAGATGAGGAAGTAGACTACTACAAACGTAGGGCTGTGTGATTTGACAGTGAGTTACTGCTGGACAGGTGGGGCCCCGTGATTTGACTTGCCATTATCATTTTAACTGCGGCGCTACAACCGGCGTGAGTCTCCCGATTCCTGACCACCTCCATACAGGTGCCTCTCCCAATGCTCCACCATGTAGTAGAGGCTGGCTCTTGCATGAGAGCCCACTTCTCCACTTTTTCCTTGCCTCTCTTTCCTCGACATATGCAAAAATGCCATGTAATTAAAGCGCACTATTGTACTTACTTTTACTTGCTCCTACATGTGCTTAAGCTTGCCACATGGCATAAAGTCTGATGTGGCAAGTTAATCAAGAACAGAGAGACTAGCTTGGTGACCCAAGGAAGAAACGGTGCTAAGCGCGTGTACCTAGGTGAAAAGACAATTTTGAGTCTATAGCTAGTTAAATGAAGCAAACTTAGCAACACCATTTCATTGGAAGAGGTCACTCCTTAGCAAATGCAATAAATACTAGTACTCCCTATGTCCCATAATATAAGAACGTTTTTGGCACTACACTAGTGTCAAAAACGTTCTTATATTATGGGACGGAGGGAGTACGAAGAAAGAGATAGAGAGGAGTAAAAAATACACTTATAGCCAACCTTGTTGTAGTATGAGTGACTAAGTGATGACTATGTATGACATGCCAACATCAGATAGCATAACGCACCGTATTAAATCTCCAAGGGCGCGACCGCGCGAGCGACGCGACGGCCGTGGTAGGCGCAACCATGATACGGGCTGCTGGCAGCCCTTGGATCTGAGATCAAACGGTCGCATGCTAAGTTGCTGAAAATTTGCAGAATAACCCTCCAGGATAGGATATTCACCCATAGGTCTAGAATCACGCCATGCAACCGTTCGATCTCAGATCCAAGGGCTCTCGTAAGTCCGTATCATGGGAGAATGGAAAGCCACTATCCTGCCGTTCGCACGCTGGCAGTTCGCTCCTACTCATCCCCACACGTCCTTCAATACTACGGCGGTTCGCTCCTAGTCGTCCCGTCCATTCACATTACGGCAGTTCCACTAATCCTAACCCTCCTCTGAAATCCATGGTGTCCCAAATCTCCACGATCGGCGGTGAGTACAAGGTTAGAACCATCACCGGCGATGAGTTCGACGTCATCTACACCCGTTCTTCCGCGACGGTGAAAGGATGCCTTTCTCGCTTCAGACGCATGTTCGAAAACTCAGATGATGAGTGGGTCGCTGGGCTAGATGTTGAGTACACCACAGTCCTGGGACGAGAGAAGGATCTAAAGGACGAAGAGAGGAAGAAGCCCGCCGTGATCCAGGTTTGCGTGCATGACTTATGCTTGGTCTACCACATATGCCATGACGACGTTGAGTGCCAAGATTTTAAGGACTTCCTCGGGAGCAACCTAGTCAAATTCGTTACTATAGACTTTGGTAACGACAAAGAAGTCCTGCGTCGGATAGGCCTCGTTGTAGGCAACACCTTCGACCCCCAAAAGAATCGGCTGGTGTCCTCTCTTCAGCCTTCAATGCTGACCCTGGCAGGAGCCATGGTTCATCCTTCGTACGGTAAACTGGAGAAACCTCCATACACGTTTCATCGTCATGCACGGCAGCGGAATGTACTAAATATAGACCACATCCACTACGCTGCAATGGATGGCTACCTTTGCTTCAATATCTACAAGGGTTGGATGAAGAGCAACAGCCAAGTGTGCGGTTCAAGCAAAGAAGTATCGGCCAAGAGTAAGAGGTACAAGGATGAAGTCGAGGACGTGCACGAGGACTCGGAGTAAGGTGGCAGTGTCGTTGCTCATGGTGGTTCTAATGCAGTGTCTACCAGAATAGTTGCAAAGTTTAATTTTAGGTGTGCTTAATTTAATTTGAGGGGTGTGTTGTGCTGAGCCCCCAGCAGAACTATGTTATGTTTCTTCTCGTTACTTTAACTCTTCAGTACGTACATACTAGTATTTCTTACATTTCATCTTTTAGTTGTTATAGTACTACCACTCGTTTCTTCACATTATATACGTACAATATATATCGCCAACATCATATAGGCAGCAGTTTAGTTGTCAACGAATTTCAGGGTGCTTAGTTTTGTCAAAGAATTCCAGGATGCTTAGAGGGTGCTTGGATCCAAGGGACTTATTTTAGTCTGACTAAAAATAGTTTTTTTAAGAGGCTAAAGTTCCAAGCACCCTGACTAAAGAGGGGCTAAAACTAGTCTTGAGACTAAATTTTTTTAGTCAGGGGTACCCCTACTAAAATGTGGATTAGTCCTCTGTCTACTCATTTAACTCCTCTCCTTTAACACAGGCGAGTTCTGGATTGGAGGGTTTGGAGGATAATAAATGCTCATTAACTTGATTTTAGCCTTTTTAGTATTTGGATCCAAGCATGGGTGAGGCTAGCATGTTTTAGTCCCACTACTTTTAGTCATGGGACTAAAACGTATCCAAGCACCCTCTTAGTTTTATTTGAGGGGTGGGTTGTGCTGGACACCATTATTGTGACTAGCCTTTTTAATAGTACTGTATGCATAATTTGGCGACGAGCGCTCTCTATATGTACCACCTTTTTTTTATTTCAAGTTTTGCTCCATGGCGCAATCCATCGATATTACTGTTGTACAAAAGTATACATTTTTTAAACGGCTAGAGGGCGGGGTAGTCTAGCTTGGTCGGTTTCACGAGAGGCGAGGGCCTTTGCGATTTGACGGCTCATTACTGCTGGAAGGCGGGGCCTTGCGATTTGACTGCTTGTATAAATGCGCCGACGATCTGATCAAGGATGAGCAAAGAACCGTGCGGTATACTCAAGTTTTCCACTGGAGGAGTACTACGACGGAGGAGCACGAAACACGGCAGCCCAGTGCCATATGGCGATAAAAATGATCTAATTTGCTAGTCATCTCATCGTTAGCATTGTTATATTCATTCCCTAAAAAAACCATTGTTCTATTCATGCCTCGCAGAGAACGTGGCACGTGCGGCGAAACACCCGAAGCAAAAGATGAAACACAGGAGCAAAAGAAGAAGGAAGATTATCACCCCAAATGATATAATTCGCCGCGGAGTAGTAACTCCTTCTTCATCGCCTCCACGACCTCCATCTCCTTGCGCGTCTCCTCCGCCATCATCTTCATTCTGTCCATGACGTAGGATTTCCCGACGCGAGCCTTCATCATCTGTTCCACGGCCGCATTACGTACCTTGACAGCACTCGGCTGCTCGATGCGGAGCTTCGCTAACTCCTCCTTCTGTTCCATGATGAGGGCCTGCAGCATCTTCATCGAGGTACTACTATTCTCATGCAGCTTCTTCCAGCCGGCTTTCTTCTCCTTCAATAGGACGATCTCATGGCAAAGCTTCACATTGTCCTCCCGAAGTCGCAGGATTTCGCCGGTCGCCTCCTTCTCTGAGGCAATGCTCTTCTTCAGCAGCATCACCAAGCCGGCGGTCAACTCCCCTTGCTGATTGAGCTCAGCGGGCATGTCATCGAGGCTCTCCTTCAGCAACTCCATCAAGCCTTGGATGAACTCCTTCTTCTTATTGAGCTGATCGGGCATGCCGTCGATGGATAGCGACTCCAGCTCCGCCGGCTCGGCATGTTTGCCTCCGCGGCTAGGGCGCTCCTGGGAGCCATCGCCTGCCCGTGAGAGATCTTTCGAGGTCTCTGCGTGGCGGCGAGCCCTCTCTTTTTTTCCGCCGCCTTGGTTGCCGCTCTCTTGTTACGAATAGTTCTCGACCTAGAGCTCTGCTCACCGGCCATGGCAACGACGGACGAAGAAGAAGCACTTATGAGGAGGAAAGGTAGAGTAATTTTTGGTTAGGTAGTTCCCCTTTTTATAACCTAAGTACTAGCACTAGTACTAATACCTGCATAGTGGGAACACGTTCAGGTTTGGTACGTACAAGTAGGTGTGAGCAGGCTTTTCGAATGTGATGGGAACAAGGTAAAGATTAATTGATGGTTTTGGTTTCGAGGCCCAAAACGGCTCCCGATGAGTTTAGCGGAACATAAATTTCAAGTACTACACTGCTCAAATGCGTAAATATTATGTTACTGTCAAAAATTGGCACAAAATACAAAGGAGACCAATGGAAGTACTACTAGCAACCCACGATTTAACTACTCGCATGCACGCAGTGGAGTAATAATGTCTTTCTTCCGCCCTCACATCCACTCAATTTGCATGCGCTGTATTAATTGACCATCAATGAAGTGAATGACTTTACACGCGTCAAATTATCACATGGGGTGGATTTTGGTACAAAATTTCGTCCTCCGGTGTACCCGCGTGTGCGTGCGAGGTAATGAGTGCGTGCGTGGCGTGCGTGCACATCTTCGCTTCATGCATGTACCGCTAGCAGCACGTCACTGTGATCAATCCACGCAAGGAGGTCGCGACAACGCCTCCACATGTGCCACGTGGCTTCATGAACTGTAAGAGAGACACTGTGTAGCATGCCATTGGTATTCTAATTTACGTGTTTTGCACATACTCGAAGTACTAGTAAGGTACACGTGCATTGCACGCATCAGATTTTGCAACCAAATTATGAATAAATACCACACTATAGCATGTAAGCTCCGAGTCATATATGCCTAATGTAGCCCTTCGTTTAATTCTTATAGTTCATCTCATTCAAAATCAATTAGTTTTTATAAAAAAGCTAAGAATGCGGGAATAGGAAAAACATGGGATTATAGTGGAATGTCGTCTTGAATCCTACAAGATTGTACGAGTGTTTGATTGTGCATAGAAAAAACGCAGAATTCTTTCAAAGAGGTTTGAGTGGATGGGATGTTTCCTATGAAATCTAGTGCAAATGAATCATATGGAAAAATTCCTATGGTTTACAATCCTACGAATCAAACAACCAAGATAGGAAAAATTCCTAATGACTAGAATCCTCCAAAATTCCTTTGAGAATCCTTTGAATCAAAGAAGCCCTTAATCTATTTTATGATTCATGGAATTGTGTGTTGTAAAGCACAAAGTAAAAACAAATAATGGCAATTCAACTAGAATTTTTTTTGGGCAGTTATGATACGGAAGATTCTAGAACAAAAGAGAACCACTGTTGTTTTGAGGTTTGTGCATTATGCTTAAGTTCAACCATGGAGCCTGCTAGATTGTACATGTGGCAAAATCCGGTGGGGGCTAGAAGATGGTGCGAGGGGCCGAGTGGAGGGAGACTATGAAGGAATGCAAAAGTGCGAGATTGATATTTAGAGAGAGGGGGCGAACATGTGTGCTGTTGCGCGCAGTGGTGGAGCCATGAAAAATAAATGAGCTAGGGGGCCAAGCATTTCTAATCCTTTACGAGGAGGGTCAATTCATGAACTTAAATCATTTTTAGCAGCAATTGTCTAATGATCACATTCATATTAGCCTTGATATATAGTGATGTTAGGGGGGAGGGGGGCAGGGCCCTTACTGCCCCTGTCTTCGCCATTGTGCACGCGTCTGAGAGATGAAGCGGAAGGCATGGATGATGAGAGGGGGACATTGGATATATAATTAATGTGGGTGTATTAGCTATATATGTTAATCCTATATAGAGAGGTATAGATTGATCAATGTGGAGGTGAGAAAGAGGGTGAGACCTCACTGGATATATCGATTGATCGGTTTGTGTGGAAAACTATGAAAGACTAGCTATATACACACATACATAGAGGAACATCGATCGTTGCGCATGCACGCGTGAGAGATAAAGAATGCCCGATACGATGGAGAGGGGGATGTGTGTGGGTCTGTGCCTTCATGGGAGACCAACCTGAAGAAAAAGATTGCATGCGTGCGATGGATAATGCCGACTGGTAGTGTGTGTGCATGCATGCACGAGAGAAAGTTAGTGGTACAATTATAAAGAGAAGACTATTGTGTGGGTGTAAAAGAATAGGTGAGGTCATAATCAATGTAAAGTTGAATTCAAATATTTGAATAAGAGATCCTGATGTTTGAAACCCATGCATGCATGAATATAACGGAGATCTGCGCGGTGTGGTTTGGAAACGAGCATGTTGTAATGTATACACATTGAACTAGGTCAGACTAATTTGAATTTGAGATACCGATGGAAGACATCATTTGGCCACGTCGCATCCGTGCATGGACACACTATTCTAATTGGAGATGATGGGCAGCTTTCGCATCACATATCTATATCTATACCCCTATATATATATATTATATTTTATACTTTTTTTATATTGTGTGCGGGTAACTTTAACTTTGAAAGATGGTCGTTGGATGAGGCGAATCCGATGGTCCAAAGATCGCAAATTTGAGCACTACTGGCCATTGGATATCATCTATATTCCACCAGATTTCGCCACATGTATAATCTAGAAGACTCCATGGTTGAACTTAAGCACAATGCACAAACACCAAAACACAAGCACTTCTTATTTGTTCTAGAATCTTCCGTATCAGAATTGCCCAAATGTTTTTCTACATGATTTGCCATTATTTGTTTTTACTTTATGTCTTACGACGCACAATTCCATGATCTTAAAATAGATTAGCTTTCTTATAAAAACTAGATGATTTTGAATGAAATGAACTATAAGAATTAAACGAACATCTACATCATGCATATATGACTCAAAGCTTGCATGCTATAATGTGGTATTTATTCATAATTTGGTTGCAAAATCTCATGCGTGCAACGCACGTGTACCATACTCTAGTCTAAATGATGTTTGTGTGTGTGTTGTGCGTGTTGAGGTGCAAATTGTCTTTTTTTGTGTGTACACGTTAAGCTCGTTCTTCCGAAATTTCAAGCCGCGCCTTGTTATGCCGAAAATTCAGGCTAGCGTCTTTATCTATCGTGCTGCGAAACTCCCGCCTCTTCAACCCGCGCCTTGTTAGCCCGAAATATATAAGATATTTCTTTGTCTCGTTGTGCTCCGACAACTCCCTCCATCTCAACCCGCGCCTTGCTGTTCCAAAATTACAACGCGCGCGAAAACTCCCACCTCCTGTGAAATCCCGACACGCGAAATGCCCGTGGTACCCCTGAACCGAAAGAACCGCCTCAAATCGGTGGGGGTACTTTCGTAACTTACCCCACATTTCGGACAAGCGCGTCTCTAAGCCATGGTTCCCCACTGCCATCCCATCCGCCCACCAATTCGTACACCGAGGCCGAGAAAACCCGCGACGAAACACCACACCATGCTTCGTCCGCCACCCAGCCGGAGCCTCTTCCCCGACGACGTCATCCACAGCAACACCTCGACGTCCCTCATCCACCGTACCTGATGAGGATCCGTCGTCGATCTCATCATCCCGCCGGTTCATCCACCCCGTCCTCCACCTCCAAGGAGCTTCCCCGATGTTCCCCTCGTCTTTCGCGCCACCTCCATTCCCACACCACCGTCTTCACCTGCACCACCGGAAGAGCATCATCATCACTGTTTCCTCAGATGAAGCTGCGGCCTAATCGGCGCCACCACAGATGTTGTACACTAATCGCCGCATTTTCTTCTTGATTCGATCTCACGATGCTGCCGGCGCTCGGTCCCGAGCCGACACGGCGTGGCTCCATCCACGGCGGCGTCGCCGGCCACTTCCTCCACGGCGTCTCTCCCTCGGTGGCGACGTCCACATCAGTAGGAGCTGCTACTGCTTTAGCTCTCGCTCGCGCTGCTGCTCTGCTCTTGCTCTTGGTCTCCTGCCTGGTCTGCTCTTGCTATTGCTCTTGCTCGCGCTGCTGCTCTCGCTCTTGGTCTTGCTTGCGATGTTGCTCCGATTTAGCTATACTTCAGTCGACTGAATCGACTTTTGGGTCAGTCGATTTTCAGGGGGTGGGGGGCCTCGCCAGGGTGAAGGAAGAACCAGCCGCAACGGGGAGGGGGGCTCGCCGGAGAGGTACCCCACTATCTATCTTAGCGGTGGCGGGGCGTTGGCGGGGTGGTGGCGTGGGGATCGCCGAAGAAAAAGCTCGGCACGGGGGGGGGCCTAGAGGGATGGACGGGGCGGCGGCGGACCGGCGGTGGGGAGTGTTTTCGGGGCGGGCGGGGTGGCGCACCGTCGGCCGCGGGCGGCGGGGGGCTGCTGTTTGGCCGGTGGTGGCTGGCGGCTCAGGGGGGTGGAGGTTGAAGATGAACCGCAGGCCCCTGATTTCGTATCCAACGGCTGCAAAATCGACTGACCAGAGATGAAAAAGTCAGTCGACCGACGTGTAGCCTCACCTTGCGAGTGCGTTCAGTTTCGACAGCAAAATTCAGTTTCGACAGTTAAGTTCAGTTTCGATAGTTAAGTTCAATTTTGACAGTTAAATTCAGTTTCGACAGTTAAATTCAGTTTCGACAGTTAAGTTCAGAGATGAGCAGCTGATGTATTTTACATCTAGCACTTTGTGGTTATGTATTTTACGCCATGTATTGGAGATGCTATTAGAATTCCACTCAGGTTAACGTTGTTCATTGTCTCTCTTGTCCTGCTTCAGCCTCGGCATTGTACAACTCACCGGAACTACTCCAACGACGAAACCCTCTATCACAGCGGAGCAGTACCTCAGGCTCCATCTCCAGACACCTAAGATCTTCTTACCCTCCTCCGACAGCCATGTCAGACGGAGCATCCTCACCCGCTGAGATCGACATGGCTTCGCCAAAGAGGTTGTACACTTGTTGCATCTCTTTTTTACTCTCCATGTTATATATATTGTCCACTGAGCACTCGTAGTAACGGGAAATACGATTATTTTATCCTACTATGTGACAAGCAGTGAGGTAAAAGGCAACTTAGCTATCCGTGATGGACTCTCTTGAACGCCATCATTATTTATCTCTGCGCGTTTGAGCTGTGCATTTGTCGATGGACCTAGGAGTTGAGCTAGTATGGTAGTGGCCTGGGTCCAAAGTAATAGAAGTAGCACAAAAACATTTTTTTAGTGTAGGATTTTCCTTGCTCAAGCCTGCCTACTAGAATCGCCAGTGCTTGAAAGGAAAAGTGAATGAAAAACATCAGAATTGGAAAGTCTCCTATGGTACTTTTCATGAATTTGGTGCAAAGGAATGGAGCAAAGGAAAACTGTAGGATTTGTTCCTTTAGTGTCTCCTTGAAAGAAAAACCGTAGGAATTCTAATTTCCACTTCTCCTCCTTTTCATATTCCTATTCATCAAGCACAAGACTAAGAGATAGTAGCATAATAGCATTATAACCGTACATTTTCTTGTGGTTTGACTTAATCTCACCATGCTTTTTTGCATCCTGTGATCTTCCAATTGTTGTGAATCAAACACCCAGATTGGCAGAAATCCTGTGTTTTTAAATTCTCTGTTTTGCACGTTCATTCCTATCCTATTCATGTCTATTTCCTATCCCCGCATTGTTAGAATCCTCAAATTCAAACAAGCCCTTACTCAATTACTTCTGTTACAGATATGTGTCAAAGAAAACCTTGTGTGGTTTGTCCTGCTCCTGCGGCGCTGTGTTCCACCCTAGCTCAGCTGCTCCAACGATGGAAGAGTTCACCACAGCAGGGATCCGCTCTCCAGACTGTCTTTCGCCGCCTCAGATCTTCTTCCCCGCCGCCGGCAGCCACGGCAACTGCATTACCATCATCAACTGAGCAGATGACCTTGAGGACTACACGGGTCCGCAAGAGAGGTCACACTCTTCCGTGTCTGCTTACGTTATGCGTCGCTTAATGTGATGACATGCTACATTATCGTCGTGTTCACCTATTATTAGACTCCGAGTCAGGTCCAAACTAATGCTGAAACTTGAGTTTTTAAATGGTTGTGGGGTACATATTGGGGCAACAATCAGTACTATATGTCTACTATCTCGTTAATCTCCAGTGTCTACTATGAGTTCCATGTTGGGTGCAAACAAACATTAAAGGAGCCATTATCCGTATTTTTTAACTAAAGCTATTATCTGCCTACTATCACTGGTTTTGGGTCTATCCACAATTTCCTACCATCACTCTGGATTTGTGCATGCACTCCTTACATAATCTCACTATGTTTTATTCCTATGCATGCCAGTTATTGTACACAATGGAACTGATCATGTAGAGCAAAAGAGACAAGCATTGTGTGGCAATAAAATTTCATGCGGACATCGTTCCATGGTGGGCGCAATGGCAGCCCCCCCCCTCCACCCATTTCGGATCGTAATCTAGAGGAAGATAACTGTTATGAGGGGGATTCAGAAGGAGAAGACCACTCCTATTTACCCCATGAGGTCTTCGCTCTAACTTGGCATGCTGATGTTGGTAATATCATGCATATGGTGCCTTGCATTGCTTACTGTATACATTAAAGATGTCATCTGCTTAGTTTAGACATGCTTTGTGTCAATGCCATATGTTTAGTTTCTTAATCGTATATGTGAATCATGCAATGCCATCTTGTCTAGCCAGGCATCATATATGTGAATTTTGAAATGCCACCCTGGTTAGCCAGTCATCTTATATGTGAATTATATCATGCCATCATTTTGTTATTACGTGTTAAATTTGTCAACAATTTTAGTACATTCAATTACTCTTCCTGTGCATCAGCCATTCGGCACGATCATGGAAAAATCTGGAGTGGAAACAAGGTCTTCAGAGCAGACAATGTTATCTGACGAAGTGCATGTCTTGCTGGTTACCAATAGCTCCTCAGAGGAGGATTCAGAGACAGATGACCAGTCATATCCCCCCCCCCCGAGGTGCATGCCCTAACTTGGCAGGGTTACGTTGCTCATATTGTGTGTATGGTATCTTGCATTGCTATGTCATTTGCTTAGTTTAGACATGCTTTGTGTGAATGCCACTTGTTTAGTGTCTAATTACCATATATGTGAATTATGTAATGCCATCTTGTTGCAAGACATTATATATGTGAATTATGCAATGTTATCTTGTTGCAAGGCATTATGTATGTGAGTTATGCAATGCCATGCTGTTTAGGCAAGCGTCATATATGTGAATTATATCATGTCGTCCTTTTTTTGTATTTCTCATTGCTTTTGTCGACAATGTTTATATATTCAACTGCTCTTCCTATGCATCAGCCATTTGAATTGGTGATGGAGAAATCTAGAGAGGAAACAAGGTCTTCAGAGCAGACAATGCTACCTGCTGAAGCAGATATCTTGCTGGTTACAGATAGCTCTTCAGAGGAGGATTCAGAGGCAGATGACCAGTCCTATTATCCCCCTGAGGTGTATGCTCAAACTTAGCAGGGTTATATTACTCATATAAAGCATATGTTGTATTGCAATGCTTAGTTTTTACATCATATACACAATATTGAGTGCCATCTCCTTAGTTGACACATCATATATGCGATTGCCCTCTGCTCACTTCCTTAGTATATAAATCATATATTTGAATTATGTCATGCCATGATGTTTACATAGACAGCATGTATCTGAATTATGGCATGCCAACCCATTTTCTAAAGACATAATATAGTTATATCATCTCATCTTGTTTACATAGTCATCATATTTTAAATTATGTCATTCTATCCGTAAATTATATCATGCCATCATGTTTCCATCGACGACATGTTTGTGATTTATGGCATGCCAACCACTTTAATCGACACATCGTATAGTTATATCATGTCATCATGTTTACATAGTCATCATATTTTGAAGTATGTCATTCTATCCTGTTTAGTTAGCCATCATACATGTGAAATTGTGTCATGCTATCCTGTTTAATTAGCCATCATATATGTGAAATTATGTCCTGCTATTCTGTTTGCTTAGACAACATAAATGTGAATTATTTCATGCCTTGTTTTCTTCATCCATTCCACCTGTCTATCTTACAATGTTTGTACATTCAATTACTTTTCTTGTTTATCAGCCATTTCAATTGGAGGGAGTGATGGCAGTATTTGTGGGAGTAAAAACACGATCTTCAGAAAAGATCGTGCTACCTGTCGATGCAGATAGAACCACGGTTGTACTTGCCGAAGAACCAGCCCCACCACACATAACCCACACTCATGCAGATTGTACCCCTACCCAGTTGGACAGAGCCCCAGCTACACCCCTTCTAACCCCAACCTCAGCAGATAGACACCCAGTTCCTGTTGACACAACACCGTCTCCACCACAGAGCACCCAAACACGAGCAGTTAGTAAGGCAATTGCAGTGCCCAAATCACGAGGACCACCACTCCGAACCCAAAGTCAACGCTTAAAGCAGAAGAAGAATTGTTCTCAGGTCAGGTTCCGTAGCTATGGTTCATACTACTTTGCTCTTGCATCACTGTATTTACTGATACCAACTAATTTCAAATTAGAAGGATGCAATTGAAACTCCAATGGCGCAACAGGTATGTTTTAAACCTGTTTCTTCAACGTGTTTGGCTGTTTGCTGTTGTAACTTGCTCTATGTTGATTTCAGTTTCAATTGAATAAACAGTTATGTTCTCATGCCATGCACATTACAAGTGTTGTTATTGCTGTGTAGTTTCCCACACTTATATTCCGTCTATGCTGCTTTGTCTTAAATAGATATGATTCGAACTGTATCTATCTTGATTTGGCAACATAAACTAGAATGATATAGACCATATAGTGACCATACTGCATAGATATATGTTTGTTTCATGCTGTTATCCTGTCCACCTTACTACTGAACTGGTTTACCAAAATGAGTTTCATATACTACATTGTAAACCTGAGATGTGTTTGTTTGTTTCTCTTTTAGAACGTGGATAAAATATTGGAGAAGAGTACCCTGTTATGCAATGGTAAATGAAGTAATGCAGATAAGGTTCAAGATAGTGAGACATCCCTGTTGGTCTCCAAGAAAGCTGATAAAAACTATATTGAAGACACTAATACAACCCCAAAGTCCTGTCTTGATGTAGTGTTCGAGTTACTACTGGCTACCACTGCTGGCACCAGCTCTTCGAACTCGTTGCCTGAATCAGTTCGGCTTCTTGAGTCTCAACTTCAAGTTGAAAGACATCGATCAAATATTATGCGACAGGAAGCCGAAGGACTGAGGAAGTCCCTGCAAAATTCAGATGCATACTTTCTGGTGCAACAGCAAGCGCTGGAGGACTTAAGCGCCAAACAAGAGAAAGTTAATAAGCTTGCTAAGCATCTTGCCAGCACTATGGGTACCCAGGATATTGTTTCTTGAGCTCTTCTGAAGTGGTTTCAGTTCTAGACTTGTTTTGCTGCGGCGTTTATATGCTGATGTGTTCCCTATATTTGCACTGGTGGTGAACTTTGATGCCCAGTGGATGTAATATGTGTAATAGCCGTGATAGCCTAGCGTTAGTTGCTTGCTTATTTATTTCCATGTTGTCTTGTTTATTTGTTTGCTTGTAGTCATTGCAATTCTTTTTCCGCGGTTAGCTAGTGGCTGCAATAATCTATTTTTTAAAACTAGGCCACAATAACCATGGGCTAATATTTACTGTAGTGACACTGGGCCTCCTACTGGCCGTAGAAACAGTGGGCCTTCTACGGGCCATAGAAACAATGGGCCTTCTACGGGCCGTAGAAACAATGGGCCTTCTGCGGGCCGTATCATCAATGGGCCTTATACAGGCCGTATGATCGATTGGCCAAACATGGGCCAAACAGACCGCATTATGGCCATAAACGGGCTAGAGTTGGAATCGTCCGTTCATGGGCCAACCATAACGGTCCATCGTTAATAGGCCATATTTGATGACGCTATGAAAACGACCCAACGTATTAACAGACCACAAACGGGCCGACTGTAACCATGGGCTGAATTTGGCCCACAAGCATAAAATGACAGTAATGTGCCGTAAGTAAACGAATGCTGGAAATGAGCCCAAGATTAAATGGGCTCTGAGAAGGCCGAAAGATAACATGGGCTGGAAACGGCCCAACGGAAGAACGGGCCATTAATGGGTATAAAGTGATACACTTGTCATTACGGGCCAGTTTCACCACGGGCCGTTAATGGGTGTAAAGTGATACACTGTTCATTACGGGCCAGTTTCATCACGGGCCGTTAATAGGCCAAGAGTTACATAGGGCCTCATATGGGCTGAAAGACGTCATGGGCCATACATGGGCCAGAAGTGAAAACGGGCTGGAATCATATTGGGTGGCCCAGATGACGCTACTAGGCCAAATTCGGATAGGGTGTAACGGGCCTGGGGTTAGCAGGCTGTAAATGGGCTATATGCGAACAACCAGTTAACAGGCTTTCCATGGGTTGGCCCACCACCTTTTGACCAAGTCAAACGGGCCGGCCTTTTCACTGGGATGGGCCTGTGTTGGGTTGTGCCACATGTCGACGTATCATAGGCGCCTTCCGTCCAATGAGTGGATGACATCTGTCCCAACGATGAGCCGACACGTGTTTCCTCTAGCCAATGATAATTTTACACGTGGAAAATCCCCATTGGTCGGGTCTGTTAACGGGTTATTGGATCCAAAACCCGACCCGATAGCTTAACGGAGTTCCGTTACGGTGGAGGCCACGTGTCGGTCAGCCTTGACGAAAGCACTTCTGTGACGCGCGATTTATCGTCATGGAAGTGGACACTTCCGCGATGATAATTTTGGTAATGTCATGGAACACTTCTACGACAGCTCAGGTATGACTATCTTGATTCTGTCATAAATTTGTCATGGATGTACATGCATGACAAAAAACTCGACCTACTGTGACAAACACGTATCATCACGGAAGTTTATTTTTATGTAGTGTAGCAGGCTCCAAAAGCGTTTTGAGCAGCACGGAGCATATGAGATGTTCCAAGAGCTGAAAATGGTTTTCCAAGCTCATGCCCGAGTCGAGAGATATGAAGTCTCCGACAAGTTCTACAGTTGTAAGATGGAGGAGAATAGTTCCGTCAGCGAGCACATACTAAAAATGTCTGGGTTGCACAACCGCTTGTCTCAGCTGGGAGTTAATCTCCCGGATGACGCGGTCATTGACAGAATCCTTCAGTTGCTTCCACCTAGCTACAAGAGCTTTGTGATGAACTTCAATATGCAGGGGATGGAAAAAACCATTCCCGAGATATATTCAATGCTGAAATCAGTAGATGTGGAGATCAAAAAGGAACATCAAGTGTTGATGGTGAATAAAACCACTAAGTTCAAGAAAGGCAAGGGTAAAAAGAACTTCAAGAAGGACGGCAAGGGAGTTGTCGCGCCCGGTAAGCAAGATGCCGGGAAGAAGCCAAAGATTGGACCCAAGCCTAAGACTAAGTGCTTTTATTGCAAGGGAAACGGTCACTGGAAGCGGAACTGCCCCAAGTACTTAGCGGATAAGAAGGCCAGCAATACCAAAGGTATATATGATATACATGTTATTGATGTGTACCTTACCAGCACTCGTAGTAGCTCCTGGTTATTTGATACCGGTGCGGTTGATCATATTTGTAACTCAAAACAGGAGTTGCGGAATAAGCGGAGACTGGCAAAGGACGAGGTGACAATGCGCGTCGGGAATGGTTCCAAGGTCGATGTGATCGCCATCGGCACGCTACCTCTACATTTACCTACGGGATTAGTTTTAAACCTCAACAATTGTTATTTAGTGCCAGCTTTGAGCATGAACATTGTATCTGGATCTCGTTTAATGCGAGATGGCTACTCATTTAAATATGAGAATAATGGTTGTTCTATCTATATGAGAGATATGTTTTATGGTCATGCCCCGCAGGTCAATGGTTTATTCTTATTGAATCTCGAACGTGATGTTACACATATTCATAGTGTGAATGCCAAAAGACGTAAGGTTGATAATGATAGTCCCACATACTTGTGGCACTGCCGTCATGGTCACATTGGTGTAAAACGCATGAAGAAACTCCATGCAGATGGACTTTTTGAGTCTCTTGATTATGAATCATTTGACACGTGCGAACCATGCCTGATGGGCAAAATGACCAAGACTCCGTTCTCCGGAACAATGGAGCGAGCAACCAACTTATTGGAAATCATACATACTGATGTGTGCGGTCCAATGAGCGTTGAGGCTCGCGGTGGTTATCTTTATGTTCTCACCCTCACTAATGACTTAAGTAGATATGGGTATGTCTACTTAATGAAACACAAGTCCGAGACCTTTGAAAAGTTCAAGGAATTTCAGAGTTAGGTTGAGAATCAATGTGACAGGAAAATAAAGTTCTTATGATCAGATCATGGAGGGGAATATTTGAGTCACAAATTTGGCACACACTTAAGGAAATGTGGAATTGTTTCACAACTCACGCCGCCTGGAACACCTCAGCGTAATGGTGTGTCCGAACGTCGTAATCGTACTCTGTTGGACATGGTGCGATCTATGATGTCTCTTACCGACCTACCGCTATCATTTTGGGGTTATGCTTTAGAGACTGCCGCATTCACTTTAAATAGGGCTCCATCGAAATCCGTTGAGACGACACCGTATGAATTATGGTTTGGGAAGAAACCTAAGCTGTCGTTTCTGAAAGTTTGGGGATGCGATGCTTATGTCAAGAAACTTCAACCTGAAAAGCTCGAACCCAAATCGGAAAAATGCGTCTTCATAGGATACCCTAAGGAAACTATAGGGTATACCTTCTACCTCAGATCCGGAGGCAAGGTCTTTGTTGCCAAGAATGGATCCTTTCTGGAGAAAGAGTTTCTCTCGAAAGAATTAAGTGGGAGGATAGTAGAACTTGATGAAGTATTACCTCTTGAATCGGAGAGTAGCGCAGCTCAGGAAGATGTTTCTGTGGTGCCTGCACCGACTAGAGAGGAAGTTAATGATGATGATCATGAAACTTTGGATCAAGTTGCTACTGAACTTCGTAGGTCCACAAGGACACGTTCCGCACCAGAGTGGTACAGCAACCCTGTCCTGAAAATCATGTTGTTAGACAATGGTGAACCTTCGAACTATGAAGAAGCGATGTCGAGCCCGGATTCCGACAAATGGCTTGAAGCCATGAAATCCGAGATAGGATCCATGTATGAAAATGAAGTATGGACTTTAACTGACTTGCTCGATGATCGGCGAGCCATAGAAAATAAATGGATCTTTAAGAAGAAGACTGACACGGATGGTAATGTGACCATCTATAAGGCTCGACTTGTCGCTAAGGGTTATCGATAAGTTCAAGGGGTTGACTACGATGAGACCTTCTCATCCGTAGCAAAGTGAAAGTCCGTCCGAATCATGTTAGCAATTGCCGCATTCTACGATTATGAGATATGGCAAATGGACGTCAAAACGACATTCCTTAATGGTTTCCTTAAGGAAGAACTATATATGATGCAGCCGGAAGGTTTTGTCGATCCTAAGAATGCTGGCAAGGTATGCAAGCTCCAGCGCTCAATCTATGGGCTGGTGCAAGCATCTCGGAGTTGGAACATTCGCTTTAATGAGATGATCAAAGCATCTGGGTTTACACAGACTTATGGAGAAGCCTGTGTTTACAAGAAAGTGAGTGGGATCTTTGTAGGATTTCTCATATTATATGTGGATGACATACTATTGATGGGAAATGATATAGAATTCTTGGAAAGCATAAAGGCCTACTTGAATAAGTGTTTTTCAATGAAGGACCTTGGAGAAGTTGCTTACATATTAGGCATCAAGATCTATAGAGATAGATCGAGACACCTCATTGGTCTTTCACAAAGCACATACCTTGACAAGATATTGATGAAGTTCAATATGGATCAGTCCAAGAAGGGGTTCTTTCCTGTATTGCAAGGTGTGAGATTGAGCACGACTCAATGCTCGACCATGACAGAAGATAGAGAAATGATGAGTGTCATCCCCTATGCCTCGGCCATATGGTCTATTATGTATGCCATGTTGTGTCCTAGACCTGATGTGAACCTTGCCGTAAGTTTGGTAGGAAGGTACCAAAGTAATCCCGGCTTCGAACACTGGACAACGGTCAAGAATATCCTGAAGTACCTGAAAAGGACTAAGGATAAGTTTCTCATTTATGGAGGTGACGAAGAGCTCGTCGTAAAGGGTTGCGTCGATGCTAGCTTTGACACAGATCTGGATGACTCTAAGTCGCAAACCGGATACATGTATATTTTGAATGGTGGGGCAGTTAGCTGGTGCAGTTGTAACCAAAGCGTCGTGGCGGGATCTACATGTGAAGCGGAGTACATGGCAGCCTCAGAGGCAGCACGTGAAGCAATCTGGATGAAGGAGTTCATTACTGACCTAGGAGTTATTCCCAATGCGTCGGGCCCAATGACTCTCTTCTGTGACAACACGGGTGCTATTGCCCTTGCCAAGGAGCCCAGTTTTCACAAGAAGACCAGGCATATCAAGCGTCGCTTCAACTCCATTCGTGAAAATGTTCAAGATGGAGACATAGATATTTGTAAAGTGCATATGGACCTGAATGTCGCATATCCGTTGAATAAACCTCTTCCACGAGCAAAACATGATCAACACCATAACTCTATGGGTGTTCGATTCATCACAATGTAACTAGATTATTGACTTTAGTGCAAGTGGGAGACTATTGGAAATATGCCCTAGAGGCAATAATAAAGTGGTTATTATTATATTTCCTTGTTCATGATGATTGTCTATTGTTCATGCTATAATTGTGTTATCCGGAAATTGTAATACATGTGTGAATACATAGACCACAACATGTCCCTAGTGAGCCTCTAGTTGACTAGCTCGTTGATCAATTGATGGTTACGGTTTCCTGACCATGGACATTGGATGTCATTGATAACGGGATCACATCATTAGGAGAATGATGTGATGGACAAGACCCAATCCTAAGCATAGCACAAAATCATGTAGTTCGTCTGCTAAAGCTTTTCTAATGTCAAGTATCTTTTCCTTAGACCATGAGATTGTGCAACTCCCGGATACTGTAGGAATGCTTTGGGTGTGCCAAACGTCACAACATAACTTGGTGGCTACAAAGGTGCACTACGGGTATCTCCGAAAGTGTCTGTTGGGTTGGGATGAATCGAGACTGGGATTTGTCACTCTGTGTGACGGAGTGGTATCTCTGGGCCCACTCGGCATTGCATCATCATAGTTAGGTCAATGTGACTAAGCAGTTAGTCACGAGATCATGCATTACGGAACGAGTAAAGTGAGTTGCCGGTAACGATATTGTACGAGGTATTGGGATACCGACGATCGAATCTCGGGCAAGTAACATACCGATTGACAAAGGGAATTGTATATGGGATTGATTGAATCCCCGACATCGTGGTTCATCCGATGAGATCGTCGTGGAGCATGTGGCAACCAACATGGGTATCCAGATCCCGCTGTTGGTTATTGGCCGGAGAGATGTCTCGGTCATGTCTACATGCCTCCCGAACCCGTAGGGTCTACACACTTAAGGTTCGATGACGCTAGGGTTATAGGAAAAGTTTGTACGTGGTTACCTAATGTTGTTCAGAGTCCTGGATGAGATCCCGGACATCACAAGGAGTTCCGGAATGGTCCGGAGGTGAAGATTTATATATGGGAAGTCATCATACGGTCATCGGAAGTATTGGGGGTTTGCCGGTATTGTACCGGGATCACCGAAGGGGTTCCGGGGGTCCACCAGGAGGGTCCACCTGCCCCGGAGGGCCCTATGGGCTGTATGTGGAAGGGAACCAGCCCCTAAGTGGGATATGGCCATCCCCCTAGGGCCCATGCGCCTAGGGTTCGGGGGAACCCTAAAGGGGGCAACCCCCTTGGCTTGGGGGGCAAGCCCCCTCCCCTTGGCCGCCGCCCCCCTCTAGATCTCATCTAGAGGGGTCGGCCCCCTTCCCCCTTCAGCCTATAAATAGAGGGGTGGAGGGAGGGCAGCTGCAACACATCCAAGGCGCAAACCTCCCCCTCTCCAGCACCTCCTCCTTCTTCCGTGGTGCTTGGCGAAGCCCTGCCGGAGTACCACGCTGCTCCAACACCACCACGCCATCGTGCTGCTGCTGGAGTTGTCTTCCCTGACCTCTCCTTCTCTCCTTGCTGGATCAAGGCGTGGGAGACGCCACCGGGCTGCACGTGTGTTGAACACGGAGGCGCCGTTGTTCGTCGCTTAGATTGGAATCAACCGCAATTTGAATCGCTACGAGTACGACTCCTTCATCCACGTTCTTGTAACGCTTCCACATCGCGATCTTCAAAGGTATGAAGATGCACTCCCCTCTCTCTCGTTGCTAGTCTCTCCATAGATTGATCTTGGTGATGGGTAGAATTTTTTTTAATTTATGCAACGATCCCCGACAAAAAGGTGGACCACAATATGGTCTTCCATGACACACCTTCACTTGAGAAATTACTTGTAGTTGATCAACAAGGTCCAACAAGAATCAATGTCATTTCTGCGCCAAAATTGAAAGTGGTGGGATACTCGTCTGTCAAATACAACAACTTTTAGGTATAAAAGTCGCCTTATATACCTCTCCTTCTTGATATCAACGTTATAACTAGTTTTGAAGATGTATGCTTGTCTGTCATCCAGCGAAGCCTCACCCAGACTCTGGGCACAGTGAAGGTCTTGGCACTAGAATCTGTCGTCCCCAACCTGGACCAAGTTTTCAGTTGCCTGAGTTGCTTTCCGTGCCTGAAGAAGCTATGTATCGAGGGAGTCCAATTTTTTGCACCTTTTCCCAAGTTCACAATGACAATGTACTACTATTTCTGAAGGAATTTGGACGATTTTAGGACATACACGCCCACCCCATATTGGTTGCTCCATTCATATGGTTACAATCGTCCGTAAGAATTTCTCCTTTGGATTCATCTACTAGTTTTCTTAGGGAATTTTTCATCCAATCCAAACTCTAGTGAAGAAGGCTACATGTTTCTAGATTGTAATCAAATGCCCATGTTAATCATGCCAGATCGAAGATGGCACGTTGGTGCATTTTACCAATCCTGCAAACCAAATGGGCATGGTGTTCAAAACTGCATGTAGGCACTAACACGTTCTCTTCTTCTGCAGTGCATATTAGGCCCGGTGGATGATGTTTATAACGACAATCACATCGAATGCCTAGATCTGCATCTCTCAAATATTACTTTGAACTCCTACCGAGGGACCCCACCAGAGATTACACGTGCCAGGTTCTTTCTTGCTAGTGCAAAGGTGTTGAGTGTACTGAGGTTGAACACGCACTTAATTAGGAAAGATCAATGGTATGATCAGCAGAGCCGGCTGGTACTGTTGAATGGAAGTGCCTCCAAAAATGCCAAAGTTCATATGGGAATAACATATGGCAAAGCAATTGGAAATCATTGTGTCAGACCCATACATGACTTGTCAGCGGCTGATCCCTTTTCAGAAATGACGCAGCTTGCAATGTTTGAATTTGGGCGTTGTAATCGTTGAATTTGAACCTTGCGATATTTATGGTATTTGTTATATTGAACTGTTTTTGTTCTCTTGTCTCAACGCAAACAGTTCATCCGGGTGAACCGCATGTCGTACATCGCACACACCTTGATCTAGATGACCGTTTCTTTTGTCTGCCCTAATCACAAACAGTTCATCCGAGTGAACTGTATGCTGTACGTCGCACACACCTTGATCTGGCTGACCGTTTCTTTTGTGTTGCCTAATCACAAACAGTTCATCCGAGTGAACCGTATGATGTACATCGCACACACCTTCATCTGGCTGCCCGTTTCTTTTGTTCCTACTCATCGATAACGGTTAAATGAACTGAACTGTATGCCTTGAATCGCACACACAACTAAAATCTGAACCGTGTTTGATGCGTCCGTCATCGCAAACGTTTTGCGCCTTTTTGACGGGTTTTTTAACCACCGTTTGCGATTATTCCATCGCACACAGTTTCTTCGAAGGGTCTCTGATCGTAGTGTCGCGTTAGCAGCACCTGCAGTAGTGATGTGTCCTTGGGTGCATGTTTAGGTCCCAATCCAGGAATGGGAACGAATTACAACCGTACCGGCGTCCTAGCTAGTCCTCAAACATTTCGAATCTCGGTTTTTAAATCCCCATAAATCCAAAACTCACCAGAAAGTCATCAAAGATGGCATGGTGTCACGTCATGGCACATATATGTCATGGTAAAAACATTGCGAATTTGGGCCAAGCTTTATTACAAACCTCTTACAAACCGGAGTCTGTCGCAAGAACCCTCGTGGTTTCGATAGGGAAACATATCCCCTTGTGGGCCAAACAATAATAGCTCCCTCTTCTAGCCTCGTATTTTCTTCTACACGCAACACGGAACAACAGGAGATTCGCGCTGAACTTTGAAATTATTCAGGGTTCGTTTGACCTTTTTTATTTATTAATTGAGTTTTCTCGGCATATAATGTCCATAATTCAAATCCGAAGTACAAATACATGCTCTAGTGCACCAAAATGGCTAGAAAAAACATACATGTGTCCTTGGGGGCAAGTTTAGGTCCCATGGAACGAATGGGAATGAATTCAACCGTCTCACCGTCCTGGATTGGCCACAAACATTGCGAATCTCGGTTTTTAAATCTCTATAAATCCAAAACTCACTAGGAAATCATGAAACTTGGCATGGTGTCACTACATGGTACATATAATTGTTCAATTAGGGCGAAGCTATATTACAAGACTCTTACAAATAGGAGCCTGTCGCAACCCTCATGGTTTCGGTTGGGAAACATGCCCCTCTTGTGGGCGAAACGGTAATCGTTGCCTCTTCTCGCCTTTAACTTTGTTTTCTACAGGCAACAGAGAATAACATGAGTGTCGTGTTGAAATTTGAAAATGTTCAGGGTTTGTCGTGGAATTGTCACGGCAGATGTCCTAGTGTGAGGACTTAATCGCGAGGCCAACGCATCTATGCGGTAGCTTGAAGGGGTTGGTCGGAATCGAGAGACGCATAGCGGATCAACACACAAGACGAGGATTTAGACAGCTTCGGGCCCCGGGAAACATCATCCGGAATAGCCCTACATGCTGTTTGTGGCTAGGTCTCATTATGCTCATGAGAGGAATCGCCGTAAGCCGGCTCCTCCTTTGTGTCTAGCCCTAGATATTGTTTCTTGTTTTCTGTCCCTCTTTGGGGAGCCCTGCCCCTCCTTATATAAGTTAGAGGGACGAGTTACATGTGGAGTCCAAATAGGATTAGGACTAGCCTATCTTCTACTACAAGCCGGATACAAGTCCGGTTCTTGATTCCTTGTAAGGGAGATATTCCTCACGCCTTTCCTCTTAAGCCGGCCTACCATAACGTAAGCCGACCTTCTGGGCCTTGAGCCTTCTAGGCCCCCGGGTCTTGTCGCTCCTCTGATCCGCTTGCCAGGTCACCCATAAGTCACCAGGATCGGGCGGGTCACTTAATGTGTCGTCCAGTCAGGGCGGGTCATTATTGAGTCGCCAAGTCCGGCTGGGTTATACATCCAGCCGGGTCATACCGCGGGGTATATCCCCGATAGTAGCCCCCAAGTTTAATTTGGATTTATCCATGTTAAACTGATCTGCAACATAAACACAAGAACAAACTGACAGGTTGTACTCCGGGTTAAATATTCTTGTAAGCCGGCACCTGATCATTTTTAAATCCTTGTCATTTCCTTCTTGATACATGCCCATGTACTCATAGCAAATCTCCTTTAGTAGATATGTTCAAACTTTGTGAATGCAAAAAATCCAAATACTTCTTTTGAGAAATCCGGTTAAATAGGCTAGCTTCAGAGTCAATTTGCTGGCATTGGTCTCTTGTAGAGAAATATTGTAAGAAATAATCCACTTGAATCGGCTTCCAAAGCGCCGGCTTAAAACATATGGGTCTTAAAATACTCATCTGACTTTCAGCCGGCTTGAAGAGGTAAAAGTTGCCGGTTTATCATAACCAAAATTGCCGGCTTGTAAATATTGATAGCACCGGGTCATAACTGTAGCTGACGCCGGGTCATAACTATTGGTGACACCAGATCATGATTGTTGCAAACACCGGATCAATCCGATCTGCTGAAAACTGAGAATTTGAACATATTTCTCCCTTATATCCATATTACCTGTAGCCCCCAAGGGCCGGTTTAATCAGCATGAATAAGCCGGGACTTATCACCATGGCTTTAAATAAGATCCAGCTGTGTAGCCCCCATGAGTCGGCTACAGTCATAGTAGTGTAGCCGGGTCATCATAGAATTGTCTTCAGCAAAGAACAATATGCATTAGCCCCCAAGTGTCGGGTCATTATGTAATGATGAGCAGGGACTTTGTAAATACGATGATGTAAATTTGAACAGTAACGTGTAGCCTCCAAGGGTCGGCTTAGTAAAATAATACTGAGCTGGGACTTTTCATTGAAAATAATATCATATGATGTTACCCCCATCCTGGGGCTTGAACCCATGTCCACAAGGTTAAGAGCTTTGTGCTTTACCAACTGAGCAGTGGATCTTTCAATATATAATGGAATAAGGCTTGTGTATCTTGAATTTTAACAGGATCAATTGGTAACCCCCAAGGGCCGGCTCATTACAACTGGATGAGTCGGGTCTTCAATAAGGCCAATAAAAATGACTTTGCATTGGCCCCCAAGTGTCATGGTGCATGCTTGCAGCGACATGAGACTTGCATATTTGATGTAACCTCAACTTGAATAATGTATCCCCCAAGTCTCGGGTCATAAGCCTGCAACGACTCGGGACTATTTCCTCCATTGTAAAATAAACCATGCCCATTGATAAAGATAATAGCTGTTGCGCTAAAGCGACTTTGAAAACCTCAATCATAATACTGGTTATTGATAATCATAATAGAAATCCAGCCATGTTGGCTATTCAAGATTTGAATTAATTAATCCGGTATGAAAACCTCAATCATTCAATATCATCATGAAAATCCAGCCATGTTGGCTATTAAAGATTTGAAAACCTGGTTTGAAAACCTCAATCATTCAATATCTTAACGAAAATCCAGCCAAGTTTGGCTATTTAAAGATTTCAAATACCTTATCTGTTGACAAGTAAATCCGGAGTTTGAATACCCGGTGGCTCTTGGCCGATGGCGACTCAATATGCCTTCATTGTAAACCGGAATTTTTATGACCCGGCGGCTTATAGCCTTTTGAGAAAAATCCAGAATGGATAATCATTTTGAAGCATCAACTTTGGTAATGAGCTTGAACTTAATCATTTATATGTCATTTTTCTGCAAATCCTACAAAGAGTTTAAACAACATATGCCCTGGCGACTTAACGTCAAACCAGGGCGGGTCATAATATCTCACATATAACCACTGTGATATTGAATTTGTACTGCCGGCTTACATAACCTGTGCAGTAAGGGTGATAACCCAATCCTTAGAAGCCAATGCTTCCACATAGATGATGATTGTCGTAAACTGGCGACTTATAGCCAAAAGTCAAGCCGGTTTAAACATAAAACACTTATATATATTTGAGATATAATCCCAAAAAAGGTCTTAAGTTAAGTAATAGTGGCTGCAATAAACTTTACCAGAGATAGAATAAAACTTTTTGAGGCTTCTGATTCGGATACGATCAGTAAACCGCTCCAAAGGGGTTAAGCTAAGATTCGAATACGATCATATAGCCCCCAGTGGCTTTGGCGATGCCGATCAAGAGGGTATCGACAGCTATGTTCTCTTTGGTTCGAATACGACCTATGTTTGATCAGGAAGCCCCCAAATGACCTTGAGAGTTGTTTAACGACGCTGATTCGAATACGATCCATGTCGGACCCAAAGGGGTTGAGCTATGATTCGGATACGATCAAGAAGCCCCCTAGTGGGTTTGGCAGTATGCCAATCAAAAGGGTTTCGACAGCTATGTTCTCTTTGGTTCGAATACGACCTATGTTTGAACAGGAAGCCCCCACGTGACCATATAAATTTTGGCATTGTGCCGATCAAGAGGGTACTGATAGCTATGCTCGATGAGTAGGAAGCCCCCAAATGATCATAATAAGATAATCCGTAAGGCATGGTATCCAAGTTTGAACCGCGCATCATGGCAGCAAGTTCTTTTGGCAACCTTTAATTTTTCTGAGAACTCGAACTTGCGAGAGATTAAATCTTTTTGAACCAGAACCTTAAACCGGATTTAAAAGCTTCAAAACTTTGTGAGAGACAAATTTACCTTGAGCCGGATTTTGAACCGGATTTGATAGCTTCAAAGCTTTTCGGGAGAGAGATGTCACTTGAGCTATACTTTAAACCGGAATCTTCATTTTGAGCCGGAAATGTTTCTGACGGCCTTTAAATATTCGCCAATATAGAGTAGCCTCCGGGGCCGGGTTATCTTCCCTTCAATGACCCGGAGTTCTTGAATTCATTGAAACCGGCTAATTTTGCTGAGCCATACCATTGTAGCCCCCGAGTCTCAAGATGACTCAAAGAGTTGGCTTGAGACTCTCCATATTTGACCATAGCAGAAGGTGTATCGCATTGTCGTTGATAACGCTATGTGAATCCACAGAAGGTTGAGGTGACTGCGGCGGGTTATAAATGATCCCATATGAGCCGTGTCAGCAACTCGGCCAATGGTTCCTTCCAACTGGCTGTTTGAAGTTAACCGAACTGTAGTGGCGGCGACTTGTGCGCCTGCCCATTGAATCATCCAATGCAGACGGCGGTTGATAATATATGATAATTTGCCTCCAATTTGTTGGAAGAGAAACCGGCCTTCCCAAGTAGTGACTTGCTCATACTCAATAAACAGCTCATGCAGACAAGTGCGGCTTGGTGTGTCGATGTAGACCAGGCCGCGAGAGACGGACGGTAAAGACGACTGTAACATCAGAGGCGGCATAGACAGATGAACCGGCCGTGGCGTTGTAATCCGGGCGAGTCAACCATGTTTTTTTGATGTAGCGAGCAATTGTCCTGCATCAACAATATTGCAGGCCAAGGAAAAGATAAACAACTCTTTCACAAAAATAATATGTGCCAATAAAATATATTTTAGATGGATATCACCTGATGTGCCAGGCCGGAAATAATCCACCATAAAATTGATGATCACTAGATGAAGTTGAAAGTAATCATGGGTGAGTCTGCCGCGGGAGCAGACAGATGAATCGGCCACAGTGTTGTAAGCCGGCGCGGACGGGCGAGTCGATCGCGGGCGCGGTAAACCATGCGGACGGACAAGTTGTCCTCCTTGTTGTAAGCCGGGGCGGTCGCGAGAGATGGCCACAATGTTTTAAGCCGCTGCGGTCACGAGAGATGGCCACGGCGTTATAAGCCGTTGTGGTCCGTATCCGCGGTATAATACCACTTTTGTAGTAAATGGTTACCCTGCATATAAAAAACACCGTAGAGTAGAGTAGTTGTGCTCGAATGAATTAATATGTTCTTTAAAAAAGTAAATAGGGTAAATAGCACCTGGTATTTTCATCGGATGAATACGGACACTAATGATGGATAATGCTGGACGTAGTTGGTCAGGAAATAAACTGCATGCATGTACGTCTAGCTGATGTAGCAGTAGCACCCCATGTGGTCTTCGTGACAGTGTTTTGCAGTCTGCCTTCGGGTGCACTTTGTGTAACTGTATGTAGACCAGATAAACGAGGCTGCCACTGTCCCTCGCCACCGCAAGAGTCCTTTGATCAGTCAACACACCCGCAGGATGCATCCAAAAAGAAACAGGCGTGGCGAGCCAGCAGTCAGGCCCGACAAGCCTTTCAGCAACTCAGTGCGCGTTGGTGAGGATAGCTTTAAAACACACTACAGCGGTGACGACGGCAGACGGGTCAACCCAGGCGGGTGCATTGAATTAAAGTGGCAGTGAAGGCAGGCTCAACGGCAGGTCTCAATGGAGACAGGCCACAACAGGCGAGGCGGGTCGCAGCAGGGCCCAGTCCGGGTGACTCGAGGCGGAAGTGATTATGACCCGGTTTTGATGGTAATAGTAGTGGAGGCGGAGACATAGTTTCATGGGTGATGCTCCACGCGAGGCCACACAAATTTGACCTTGCCTTTTTAACTTGTGCTCAGATCTGACCGGATTAATACTACAAGTAATAGTAATTTTCCCCAGCTGTCTCTGGCATCACGTACCTCTTATTTCAGATCGGAAACAATGCTTTTTGCTATTTTGGTTTTGACTGTGCTGGACGGACTGCTCCAGTGGCGGATCTATCTCCTGGCGTATCCTTTCCTTTCTTATTTATTCCGAACCCGACTGATCTAGCTTGTCCTCTGTCTAGACTCAGTCAATGTATTGACAGTAGAAAAAATATAAGGGATATTAGAGCCGCCAACTCGGTGACTGGTACGCGTACACAACTCCTGTCGGTTTCGGTCTCTTGCACGCGGTACTTCGAACATCGATCTGGCTTCAGATCATTGGTGACTTGACGGCTTGATGGATTGCTAGATGCCACGCACAACAATCGCCGAGAAAATTTGACCACGTCCCTCCGACTTAAGTCTCACAGATCTAAAATCTGGTTTGATGAACTCAAGTTGATGCACACCCTTCCAAACCGGCTCATCCAGAAAATTGCAAACCTCTCGATCCCTGGAGAGATCCCTCCAAGAACTCAACACCACCGTGTGCAGGCCCCACGGTGGGCGCCAACTGTCGTGGAATTGTCACGGCAGATGTCCTAGTGTGAGGACTTAATCGCGAGGCCAACGCATCTATGCGGTAGCTTGAAGGGGTTGGTCGGAATCGAGAGACGCATAGCGGATCAACACACAAGACGAGGATTTATACAACTTCAGGCCCTAGGAAACATCATCCGGAATAGCCCTACATGCTGTTTGTGGCTAGGTCTGATTATGCTCATGAGAGGAATCGCCGTAAGCTGGCTCCTCCTTTGTGTCTAGCCCTAGATATTGTTTCTTGTTTTCTGTCCCTCTCTGGGGAGCCCTGCCCCTCCTTATATAAGTTAGAGGGGCGGGTTACATGTGGAGTCCAAATAGGATTAGGACTAGCCTATCTTCTACTACAAGCCGGATACAAGTCCGGTTCTTGATTCCTTGTAAGGGAGATATTCCTCACGCCTTTCCTCTTAAGCCGGCCTACCATAACGTAAGCCGACCTTCTGGGCCTTGAGCCTCCTGGGCCCCCGGGTCTTGTCGCTCCTCTGATCTGCTTGCCAGGTCACCCATAAGTCGCTAGGATCGGGCGGGTCACTTAATGTGTCGTCCAGTCAGGGCGGGTCATTAGTGAGTCGCCAAGTCCGGCTGGGTTATACATCCAGCCGGGTCATACCACGGGGTATATCCCCGACAGGGTTCGTTTGGCCATTGTATATATTAAGTTTTCTAGATGTAGTGCATAATTCAAATTTGAAGTACAAGAACATGCTCCAGGGAAGCAAAATGGGTGGGAAATCGTACATGTGTCATTGGGTGCATGTTTAGGTCTGATTTAAGGAATGGGACTGAATTACAAACTTCTCGTCGTCCTGAAAAATTGAGAATCTTGATTTTAAATCCTAGTAAATCAAAAACTCACCCAAAAAACATGAAACTTGTCATGGTTTCATGACATTGCACATATATGCCGTGATAAAAAAATCGTCCAGTTTGAGACAAGGCGCACACATTAATTGCCAATGAAGTCCTTTTTGAAATAAATAGCTGACATGTTAATATCGCAAACGGTTGTATTATATGAACCGTGTCAAAATTTAACCATACTCGGTGGCGTGCGTGTAGCTGTTTGATTAGACGGGACGAGCGCGAGAAGTCCGTCGTGCAGGCTCGACGGGATGCGTGTGAGCAGTCCGCCGTACAGGCTCGATGAGACGCATGCATCCTGTCCACCTCGCAGTCTGGATGGGACATGTGCGAGCAGCAAGGCCGCCCTTGCTCACCGGGAAGCAAGCTCTTTGACCTCCATGCACCAGCCGCCGCTCGCCTCGCTCACAACTTCTCCATTAATAGGTTAATTAAAGCACCTGGATGCAGGGTGTTTGCTTGTGATCCCATGG
The DNA here is from genome assembly GCA_032464435.1 of Aegilops umbellulata. Classification (NCBI taxonomy): domain Eukaryota; kingdom Viridiplantae; phylum Streptophyta; class Magnoliopsida; order Poales; family Poaceae; genus Aegilops; species Aegilops umbellulata. The sequence continues at coordinate 325,119,337 of CP136060.1, forward strand.
CAGCATTTGCTTTGTTCGTGTTTTCAACTCGTATTCTGGCCTAATTTAAATTGCCACATAGGGCAACGGATAATATGAGCACAAATAAAATGGCAATGGATATTATGATGACAAATTTACAGTGGCGCAGATAATAATTGTCTTTCATATTCCGGATAATTTAAAATTCCACATGCAGTAAAGCCTGGAAGACACGGGGGCAAGAGAAGAAGGAAATCGCAAACAACGATCTGGATGGCTACTGTCTCTACTCGTCGATGGATCGCTAGGCGACGACATCCTCCAGCTCCTTCTTCAATTCCTCACGAGTTTGCTTGAAAGCAGCCACGAATTCCTCCACCTCCTGCTCGCGCTCGATCCAGAGCTTCCTCAAGTCACCCATCAGTTCCTCGACGACCGCTTACAGCGTCATCCCCGAGACATTGCTGCGCTCATGTTGCATCTTCCAACCGGCGGCCTGATGTCTACTATGCAACCTTCTTCTTGTAGACGTTGTTGGGCCTCCAAGTGCAGAGGTTTGTAGGACAGTAGCAACTTTCCCTCAAGTGGATGACCTAAGGTTTATCAATCCGTGGGAGGTGTAGGACAAAGATGGTCTACAACCAAATAACAAAGAGTCTCTTATGTCCCCAACACACCCAATACAATGGTAAGTTGTATAGGTGCACTAGTTCGGCGAAGAGATGGTGATACAAGTGCAATATGGATGGTAGAGGTTTTTGTAATTTGAAAATATAAAAACAGAAAGGTAGCAAGTGGTAAAAGTGAGAGTAAACGGTATTGCAATGCTTCGAAACAAGGCCCAGGGTTCATACTTTCACTAGTGCAAGTTCTCTCAACAATAATAACATAATTGGATCATATAACTATACCTCAACACGCAACAAAGAGTCACTCCAAAGTCACTAATAGCAGAGAACAAATGAAGAGATTATTGTAGGGTATGAAACCACCTCAAAGTTATTCTTTCGGATCGATCTATTCAAGAGTTCGTACTAGAATAACACCTTAAGACACATATCAACCAAAACCCTAATGTCACCTAGATACTCCAATGTCACCTCAAGTATTCATGGGTATGATTGTACGATATGCATCACACAATCTCAGATTCATCTATTCAAACCAACACAAAGTACTTCAAAGAGTGCCCCAAAGTTTCTACCAGAGAGTCAAGACGAAAACGTGTCCCAACCCCTATGCATAAGTTCACGAGGTCACGGAACCCGCAAGTTGATCACCAAAATATACATCAAGTAGATCACATGATATCCCATTGTCACCACAGATAAGCACATGCAAGACATACATCAAGTGTTCTCAAATCCTTAAAGACTCAATCCGATAAGATAACTTTAAAGGGAAAACTCAAGCCATTACAAGAGAGTAGAAGGGGAGAAACATCGTAAGATCCAACTATAATAGCAAGGCTCGCGATACGTCAAGATCGTACCACCTCAAGAACACGAGAGAGAGAGAGAGAGAGAGAGAGAGAGATTAAACACATAGCTACTGGTACATACCCTCAGCCATGAGGGTGAACTACTACCTCCTCGTCATGGAGAGCGCCAGGATGATGAAGATGGCCACCGGTGATGTATCCCCCCTCCGACAGGGTGCCGGTACAGGGTCCCGATTGGTTTTGGGTGGCTACAGAGTCTTGCGGTGGCGGAACTCCCGATCTAGGTTATGTTCTGGAGGTTTCTATATACATAAGAGGTTTTGGCATCGAGAACAGGTCAGGGGGATCTCCGGGCTATCCACGAGGTAGGGGGGCGCGCCCAGGGGGGTGGGCGCGCCTCCCACCCTCGTGGGCAGCCCGGGACTCTTCTGGCCCAACTCTTTTACTCCATGGCCTTCTTCTGGTCCAAAAATAAGCTTTGTCAAGTTTCAGGTAAACTGGACTCCGTTTGGTTTTCCTTTTCTGTGATACTCAAAAACAAGGAAAAAACAGAAACTCGCACTGGGCTCTAGGTTAATAGGTTAGTCCCAAAAATCATATAAAATAGCATATAAATGCATATAAAACATCCTAGATGGATAATATAATAGCATGGAACAATAAAGAATTATAGATATGTTGGAGACGTATCAAGCATTCCCAAGCTTAATTCCTGCTCGTCCTCGAGTAGGTAAATGATAAAAACAGAATTTTTGATGTGGATTGCTACCTAACATGTTCTTCAATGTAATCTTCTTTATTGTGGCAAGAATATTCAGATCCATAAGATTCAATACAAAAGTTTAGTATTGACATAAAAATAATAATACTTCAAGCATACTCACCAAGCAATTATGTCTTATCAAAATAACATGGCCAAAGAAAGCTCATCCCTACAAAATCATATAGTTTGGCCATGCTCCATCTTCGTCACACAAAATGCTCTCATCGTGCACAACCCCGATGATAAGCCAAGCAATTGTTTCATACTTTAGTATTCTCAAACTTTTTTCAACTTTCACGCAATACATGAGCGTGAGCCATGGACATAGCACTATGGGTGGAATAGAATATGATGATGGAGGTTGTGTGGAGAAGACAAAAATCAGAAAGTCTCACATTGACGGGGATAATCAATGGGCTAGGGAGATCCCCATCAATTGATGTCAATGCGAGGAGTAGGGATTGCCATGCAACAGATGCACTAGAACTATAAATGTATGAAAGCTCAACAAAAGAAACTAAGTGGGTGTGCATCCAACTTGCTTGCTCATGAAGACCTAGGGCATTTGAGGAAGCCCATTGATACGTCTCCAACGTATCTATAATTTTTTATTGCTTCATGCTATATTATATTCTGTTTTGGATGGTTAAAGGGCTTTATTGTACACTTTTATATCATTTTTGGGACTAACCTATTAACCGGAGGCCCAACCCAAATTGCTATTTTTTTGCCTATTTCAGAGTTTCGCAGAAAAAGAATATCAAACAGAGTCCAAACGGAATGAAACCTTCGGGAACGTGATTTTTGGAACGAACGTGATCCAGAGGACTTGGACCCTACGTCAAGAAAGCAACCAGGAGGGCACGAGGTAGGGGGGCGCGCCTACCCTCCTGGGCGCGCACTCCACCCTCGTGGGGCCCATGTTGCTCCACCGACGTACTTCTTCCTCCTATATATACCTACGTACCCCCACCAACAGAAGCATCCACGAAAACCTAATTCCACCGCTGCAACCTTCTGTACCCGTGAGATCCCATCTTGGGGCCTTTTCCGGCGTCCTGCCGGAGGGGGCATTGATCACAGAGGGCTTCTACATCAACACCATAGCCTCTCCCATGATGTGTGAGTAGTTTACCTCAGACCTTCAGGTCCATAGTTATAACCTAGATGGCTTCTTCTCTCTTTTTGGATCTCAATACAATGTTCTCCCCCTCTCTCGTGGAGATCTATTCGATGTAATCTTCTTCTGCGGTGTGTTTGTTGGGACCGATGAATTGTGGTTTATGATCAAGTTTATCTATGAACAATATTTGAATCTTTTATGAATTCTTTTATGTATGATTGGTTATCTTTGCAAGTCTCTTCGAATTACCAGTTTGGTTTGGCCTACTAGATTGATCTTTCTTGCAATGGGAGAAGTGCGTAGCTTTGGATTCAATCTTGCGGTGTCCTTTCCCAGTGACAGCAGGGGCAGCAAGGCACGTATTGTATTGTTGCCATCGAGGATAACAAGATGGGGTTTATATCATATTGCATGAGTTTATCCCTCTACATCATGTCATCTTGCTTAAAGCATTACTCCGTTCTTATGAACTTAATACTCTAAATGCAGGCTGGATAGCGGTCGATGTGTGGAGTAATAGTAGTAGATGCAGGCAAGAGTCGGTCTACTTGTCTCAGACGTGATGCCTATATACATGATCATACCTAGATATTCTCATAACTATGCTCAATTCTATCAATTGCTCAACAGTAATTTGTTCACCCACCGTAATACTTATGCTCTTGAGAGAAGCCACTAGTGAAACCTATGGCCCCTGTTCTATTTTCCATTATATTAATCTTCCAAAACTTGGTTATTTTCATTGCCTTTTATTTTACTTTGCATCTTTATCATAAAAATACCAAAAATATTATCTTATCATATCTATCAGATCTCACTCTCGTAAGTGACCGTTGAGGGATTAACAACCCCCTTATCGCGTGGTCGCGAGGTTCTTGTTTGTTTGTGTAGGTGCGAGGGACTCGTGTGTGGTCTCCTACTGGATTGATACCTTGGTTCTCAAAAACTGAGGGAAATACTTACGCTACTTTACTGCATCACCCTTTCCTCTTCAAGGGAAAACCAACGCAGTGCTCAATAGGTAGCACCCATCGTTGGAATATACAAGCCAAGTTCTATAATGAAAAACTCCCACTAGTATATGAAAGTGACAATATAAGAGACTCTCTATCATTAAGATCATGGTGCTACTTTGAAGCACAAGTGTGGAAAAAGGATAGTAGCATTGTCCCTTTTATTTCTCATTTTTTTTAAAAATTATTTGGCCCTTTTTTTCATTGGCCTTTATTTTTTTATTGGGCCTTTATTTTTTTTTATTTTTTTGGCCTTTTTTGGGGACAGTGCTCTATTAATGATGATCATCACACTTCTATTTATTTACAACTCAAAGATTACAACTCGACACTAGAAGAAAGTATGACTCTATATCAGTGCCTCCGGCGGTGTACCTGGATAGGCAATGAATCAAGAGTGACATGTATGACAAATTATGCATGGTGGCTTTGCCACATATATGATTTCAACTACATGATCATGCAAGGCAATATGACAATGATGAAGCGTGTCATAATAAACGAAACGGTGGAAAGTTGCATGGCAATATATCTCGGAATGGCTATGGAAATGCCATAATAGGTAGGTATGGTGGCTGTTTTGAGGAAGATATAAGGAGGTTTATGTGTGATAGACCGTATCATATCACGGGGTTTGGATGCACCGGTGAAGTTTGCACCAACTCTCAAGGTGAGAAAGGGCAATGCACGGTACCGAAGAGGCTAGCAATGATGGAAGGGTGAGAGTGCGTATAATCCATGGACTCAACATTAGTCATAAAGAACTCACATACTTATTGCAAAAATCTACAAGTCATCAAAAACCAAGGACTATGCGCATGCTCCTAGGTGGATAGATCGGTAGGAAAAGACCATCACCCGTCCCTGGCCGCCACTCGTAAGGATGACAATCAAAGAACACCTCATGCTTCAAATTTGTCACACAACGGTTACCATACGTGCATGCTATGGGACTTGCAAACTTCAACACAATTATTTCTCAATTTCACAATTACTCAACTAGCACGACTCTAATATCACCATCTTCATATCTCAAAACAATCATCAAGTATCAAACTTCTCATAGTATTCAATGCACTCTATATGGAAGTTTTTGTTATACCCATCTTGGATGTCCATCATATTAGGACACATTTCATAACCAAAGCAAATCACCATACTGTTTAGGACTCTCGAAATAATATAAGTGAAGCATGAGAGTTCATCTATTTCTTCAAAATAAAACTACCGACGTGCTCTAAAAGGATATAAGTGAAGCACTAGAGCAAACAACAAACTAGTCCAAAAGATATGAGTGAAGATCAATGAGTAGTCGAATAATTATGCAACTATGTGAAGACTCTCCCATTTAATAATTTAAGATCTTGGTATTTTATTCAAACGTCAAGCAAAAGAAAAGAAAATAAAATGACGATCCAAGCAAAACACATATCATGCGGTGAATAAAAATATAGCTCCAAGTAAAGTTACCGATGAACGAAGATGAAAGAGGGGATGCCATCCGGGGCATCCCCAAGCTTAGGCTTTTGGTTGTACTTGAATATTACCTTGGGGTGCCTTGGGAATCCCCAAGCTTAGGCTCTTGCCACTCCTTGTTCCATAGTCCATCGAATCTTTACCCAAAACTTGAAAACTTCACAACACAAAACTCAATAGAAAACTCGTAAGCTCTGTTAGTATAAGAAAATAAAACCACCACTTAGCTACTGTTGTGAACTCATTATAAATTCATAATGGTGTAATATCTACTGTATTCCAACTTATCTATGGTTCATACCCTCCGATACTACTCATAGATTCATCAAAATAAGCAAACAACACATAGAAAACAGAATCTGTCAAAAACAGAACAGTCTGTAGTAATCTGTATCAAACGTATACTTCTGGAACTCCAAAAATTCTGAAATAAGTTGCTAGACGTGAGGAATTTGTCTATTAATCATCTGAAAAAATAATCAACTAAATATCACTCTCCAGTAAAAAGTTGTAGCTAATCTCGTGAGCGCTAAAGTTTCTGTTTTTCACAGCAAGATCAAAAAGACTTCTCCCAAGTCTTCCCAAAGGTTCTACTTGGAACAAACACTAATTAAAACATAAAACCACATCTAAAAAGAAGATAGGTGGATTATCTACTAAGAAGAACCAAAAATCAAGAAAGTGAAATAAAATTGGGTTGCCTCCCAACAAGCGCTAACGTCTAACGCCCCTAGCTAGGCATGATGATTTCAATGATGCTCACAAAAAAGATAAGAATTTAAACATAAAGGGAGCATCATGAAGAATATGACTAGCACATTTAAGTCTAACCCACTTCCTATGCATAGGGATTTTGTGAGCAAACAACTTACGGGAACAATAATCAACTAGCATAGGAAGGCAAAACAAGCATAACTTCAAAACATTAAGCACATAGAGAGGAAACTTGATATTATTGCAATTCCTACAAGCATATCCTCACTCATAATAATTTTCAGTAGAATCATGAATGAATTCAACAATATAACCAGCACCTAAAGCATTCTTTTCATGATCTACAAGCATAGAAAACTTACTACTCTCTTCATAAGCAAAATTCTTCTCATGAATAGTAGTGGGAGAAAACTCAACAAAATAACTATCATGTGAGGCATAATCCAATTGAAAATTAAAATCATGATGACAAGTTTCATGGTTATCATTATTATTTATATCATACATGTCATCACAATAATCATCATAGATAGCAACTTTGTTCTCATAATCAATTGGAACCTCTTCCATAATAGTGGATTCATCACTAAATAAAGTCATGACCTCTACAAATCCACTTTCATCAATATAATCATCATAAATAGGAGGCATGCTTTCATCATAATAAGTTTGCTCATCAAAACTTGGGGGACAAAAAATATCATCTTCATCAAACATGGCTTCCCCAAGCTTGTGGCTTTGCATATCATTAGCATCATGAATATTCAAGGAATTTGTACTAACAACATTGCAATCATGCGCATCATTCAAAGATTTAGTGCCAAACATTCTAATGCATTCTTCCTCTAGCAATTGAGCACAATTATCGGAATCCTTATTTTCATGGAAGATATTAAAAAGATGAAGCATATGAGGCACCCTCAATTCCATTTTTTGTAGTTTTCTTTTATAAACTGAACTAGTGATAAAACACGAAACTAAAAGATTTGATTGCAAGATCTAAAGACATACCTTCAAGCACTCACCTCCCCGGCAACGGCGCCAAAAACTGCTTGATGTCTACTACGCAACCTTCTTCTTGTAGACGTTGTTGGGCCTCCAAGTGCAGAGGTTTGTAGGAAAGTCGCAAATTTCCCTCAAGTGGATGACCTAAGGTTTATCAATCCGTGGGAGGCATAGGATGAAGATGGTATCTCTCGAGCAACCCTGTAACCAAATAACAAAGAGTCTCTTGTGTCCCCAACACACCCAATAAAATGGTAAATTGTATAGGTGCACTAGTTCGGCGAAGAGATGGTGATACAAGTGCAATATGGATGGTAGATATAGGTTTTTGTAATCTGAAAATATAAAAACAGCAATGTAGCAAGTGGTAAAAGTGAGCGTAAACGATATTGCAATGCTTCGAAACAAGGCCTAGGGTTCATACTTTCAATAGTGCAAGTTCTGTCAACAATAATAACATAATTGGATGATATAACCTTCCCTCAACATGCGACAAAGAGTCACTCCAAAGTCACTAATAGCAGAGAACAAACGAAGAGATTATTGTAGGGTACGAAACCACCTCAAAGTTATTCTTTCGGATCGATCTATTCAAGAGTTCATACTAGAATAACACCTTAAGACACATATCAACCAAAACCCTAATGTCACCTAGATACTCCAATGTCACCTCAAGTATCCATGGGTATGATTATATGATATGCATCACACAATCTCAGATTCATCTATTCAAACCAACACAAAGTACTTCAAAGAGTGCCCCAAAGTTTCTACCGGAGAGTCAAGACGAAAACGTGTGCCAACCCCTATGAATAAGTTCACGAGGTCACGGAACCCGCAAGTTGATCACCAAAACATACATCAAGTAGATCACATGATATCCCATTGTCACCACAAATGAGTACATGCAAGACATACATCAAGTGTTCTCAAATCCTTAAAGACTCAATCCGATAAGATAACTTCAAAGGGAAAACTCAATCCATTAAAAGAGAGTAGAGGGGGAGAAACATCATAAGATCCAACTATAATAGCAAGGCTCGCGATACATCAAGATTGTACCACCACAAGAACACGAGAGAGAGAGAGAGAGAGAGAGAGAGAGAGAGAGATCAAACACATAGCTACTGGTACAAACCCTCAGCCCCGAGGGTGAACTACTCCCTCCTCGTCATGGAGAGCACCGGGATGATGAAGATGGCCACCGGTGATGGATCCCCCCTCAGGTAGGGTGCCGGAACAGGGTCCCGATTGGTTTCTGGTGGCTACAGAGGCTTGCGGCAGTGGAACTCCTGATCTAGGTTATGTTCTGGAGGTTTCTATATATATAAGAGGTTTTGGCGTCGAGAACAAGTCAGGGGGGTCTCTGGGCTGTCCACGAGGTAGGGGGCGCGCCCAAGGGGGTGGGCACGCCTCCCACCCTCGTGGGCAGCCCGGGACTCTTCTCGCCCAACCTTTTACTCCATGGCCTTCTTCTGGTCCAAAAATAAGCTCCGTCAAGTTTCAGGTCAATTGGACTCCGTTTGGTTTTCCTTTTCCGCGATACTCAAAAACAAGGAAAAAACAGAAACTGGCACTGGGTTCTAGGTTAATAGATTAGTCCCAAAAATCATATAAAATAGCATATAAATGCATATAAAACAACCTAGATGGATAATATAATAGCATGGAACAATAAAAAATTATAGATACGTTGGAGACGTATCACGGCCTCCTCCTCCTTCTCAACGAGCGCCTTGAGGAGCTTTGCATTGTCACCCATGAGTTGCTCGACGAGGCCGGTCACCTTGTCAACCGAGGCATCACTGATCTTCAGCAGCTTCATAAAGTCGTCGACCAGCTCCTGCTGCTTAATGACGCCAGCGAGAATGTCATCGTCGTCGGCAAAGGACTACAGGAACGCCAACTCGTCGCCATGGCCGACACCACGAGTGCGCTTGTGAGAGCCCTCGCATGGCCGTGAGAGCTTGTTTGAGGCTCTGCGGTGTGCCGGGACATCTCTGCTGCGGCTGCGGCTTCACGGCGGGACCTCTCTAGTGCTTCGGCGGCCTTGGTCTTTGCTGCCTGGTTATATGTCCACCCGAAACTTCTCCTACCAGTCATGGCGGAACGACTTGACAGGAAAGACCAGTTTTGTGGGTGATGAGGAGAGGAACTGTGAAGTAATTTTCGAGTGGGTAGTTTTTATAGCCCGGTGCTAAGTGTGAACACATATTAGTTTGATAGGTGCGAACAGATTTGCAATTACTTATTGCGTTGTAATATACAATGTGACGAGAAACAAGGTCAAAATTTATTGATGGTAGAAGGTTGACCACGTGGTTGCTCGCCGTTGAGGCGGCCGCGGTGCGCTCTGCTCGTGTCCGTCCACGCGTTTTGCTCGCCATTGAGGCGGCCACGGTGCACTCTGCTCTGGCATCCCTGCGCGTGCTCTGCTCGTCGTTGAGGCAAATTTATAATGGCAACGGTTAACAATTCTTAATAATTGTCTTACATATTCAGGATAATTTAATATGCCACATGCGGCAAGGCCCAGAACACTCACGACCTACATATGCATAAAATTATAATAAAATATAGGCTAAAAGGCTGAGCTGACGGCCTTCCGACGACGGTGTTCTCTGACTCCATGATCAGCATAGCACCCTTGCGGCTGTTCACTCCAAGTGTCCCAACCCGCCTCCGTCTACGGAGCTGCTGGCGCTGGGAGGCTCTTGGGGCTGTTGAGCCTCTTCCAGAAGATCTTGACAGCATGCAGTCACGCGCATGATATCTCTGCGGAACTGATCCATTTCCATGTCTCTAGCCTGGTAGCAAATTCCGTCTATCACCTGCATCCTCAAGATATCACGTTGGCGATGTTCAACTTCGTCGGGGACATCAACTCCGCCAAGGATGCGCTCAAGCCTGCCCACCACATCATCGGGATCGAGGTTGACACGGCCGCCGCAGGCAATGATGAAGCTGCAGGCTACCTGTGTCTTGACTGAATCGCAGAGTCCCTCTGCCCATTCCTTGTGTGGCATCAGGGTCTCGATGATCACTGGTGACAACAGCTCTTCGGGTGGGTCGTCGATCATGCCGCCGAGCATCTCTGGATCTTTTGCATGGTGGATGGCAAACTTCTCATCACACATCCTCTGCAATATGTCGATTGTGCGCCCAAGGACTGTCACGCCGATATGGCTGCTGATGGGCCATGGTGCCTGCACCGGCCGATGAAGCTCTTGCTCCCTGACCTGCTCTGGCTCATTCTACTCACCGAAGATGTAAAGCCGATAGGGGTCGACGTCGAAGCTTTGGCCGTTGCCTGGCATGCTTGGAATAACTAATGGTAGATGGGCGAGGACTAGATATGCGCAGAGTGTCACGACGGCGTGTTGCCGCCTAGGTTATATGCAGCAAGCCATTAGCTGGTGGCGGGAAACCGATGAGGGAAGAGGCGTGGATTTTACAATTCACCCATGTGGAGCGTGGGAAGCATTCACTGGAGTGCGGGAAGACTAAGTGGAGCACACACACAACCCGAATACCATATGTGGTGCCACATGTTATTTATCACACACGTCTTAACATAGGGAAACGTATGCGTAAGTTACTAATCATCGCACACGAGTACTCGCAGACGCATCGTGTGCGATAATCCTAGCCACCGCAAGCAACTAGTTTGCATTTTCAATGTTTTTTGTACAGACAGAATCGCACACGAACTAACTGTATTAACCGTCTATGTTGTAATTTCTCATTGCAAATAGTTCATCCGAGTCGGCTGTTTGCCACGTATCACACACATCTTGTTAAGTTGATCCGTTTCTGTTGTGTTCCCTAATCGAAAACAGTTCATCCAAGTGAATCGTATGCCGTAAATCACACACACCTTGATCTGGATAACCGTTTCTGTTGCACTCCCTAATAGCAAATAGTTCATCGGAGCAAACTGTATGCCATATATCGCACACACATTGATAATGCTTCCCGTTTCTATTGTTCTTCCTCATCGCAAACAGTTCATATGCATTAAACAGGTTCCCTACATCGCACACGCAACTAAAATCTGAACCGTGTTTGATGGCTCCGCCATCACAAACGTTTTGCACCTTTTTTTATGGTTTTTTACATCCCCGTTTGCGATTAATTCATCCCACACAATTTTGTCAAAGGGTCTTTGATCGTAGTGTTGCATTAGCAGCAATCTGCAGTAGTGATTACTAGCATCACAACATCGCCAATAGTGTTGTTCTACATGTAGACCCGTGGTACCCATCTGAAATCTTGTTGTGTTGTGTAGTTTCCCACGCTTTGTATTCTTTCAATGCTGCTTTGTCTTCAACGGATATGATTTGAACCGTCTCTCTATTTTCATTTGGCAAGACAATGCAGTGACCATAGGACATAGATATATGTTTGTTTGATGCTTTTATTATGTACTACTTGGCAATAGAAGACTTGGTAGTTTAATCCTGTCCACCTTACTACTGAACTGGTTCACCGAAATGAGTTTCATATACTACATGCTAAATATGTTATGTGTCTGCTTGTTTCTTGTTTTAGAATGATAACAGAATATTGGGGAATTGTACCTTATTAAGCAATGGTGAAGGAAGTAATGCAGATAAGGTTCAGGATAGTGAGACATCCTTGTTGGTCCCCAGCAAAGCTGATAAAACAGCTAAGGAAAACTATCTTGAAGATAGTGAGACAACCCCAAAGTCCTGTCTTGGTGTAGTGTTCGAGTTATTGGCCACTACCGCTGGCACAAGCTATTCGAACTCACTGTCTGAATCAGTTTGGTTTCTTGAGTCTCAACTACAAGCTGAAAGACATCGATCAACTATGCCGCGACAAGAAGCCGAAGGACTGCGGAAGTCCCTAGAGAATTCAGATGCATACTTTCTAGTGCAACAACAAGCGTTGGAGGATTTTAGCGCCAAACAGGAGAAAGCTAATAAGCTTGCTAAGCTTATTGCCAGCATGGTGGATACCCAGGATAACGTTTGTTGAGCTCCTCTAAGTTGTTTCAGTTATGGACTTGTTTTGTTGCCGCGTTTATTTGCATTGGTGGCCAATTTAGATGGCCAGTGTATGTAATATGTTGCTTTGTTCCCTATATTTGCACTGGTGGCGAACTTTGATGCCAGTGGATGTAATATGTGTAATAGCCGCAATAGCCTAGCTTTAGTTTCTTGCTTATTTATTTTCTTATTATCTAGTTGGTTGCTTGTAGTCACTGCAGTTCTTTTTCTGTGTTTTTCTAGTGGCCACAATAACCTATTTTTATAAGTAGGCCACAATAACCATGGGCAATAATATACGGGGCGTAGGATCCATGGGCCTTCTACGAGCCATAGGATCCATGGGCATCTACGGGACGTATGATCGATTGGCCAAACATGGGTCATTCCATTCGTGGACCAATAACGGTCCACAAAATGGGTCGTTAATGGGCTAGAGTGGAAATCGTCTGTTTATGGCCCGACCATAACGGCCGTTAATAGGCCGAAATGTATAACCGGCTTAATTCTATCGACGGGCATCACGGGGTCGTTAATGGGCCACATTTGATGAGGCTATGAAAACAACCCAACAGGTTAACGGGCCACAAATGGGCCGACTATAACCACAGGCTAAATTTGGCCCACAAGCGGAACAGGCCAGTAACGGACCGTAGGTAACCGAATGCTGGAAATGAGCCCAAAACTAAATGGACCCTTAGAAGGCTGAAAGTTAACATGGGCTGGAAATGACCCAACGAAATAATGGGTTGTTGATGGGTATAAAGCGATATACTTTTCATAATGGGCCAGTTTCACCACAGGCCTTTAATGGGCTTAGAGTTACAAAGGGCCTCGTATGGGCCGAAAGACATCACGGGCCTTGCAACGGGCTGGAATCATATTGGACAGCCCAGATGATGCTACTGGGCCTAATTCGGATTGGCCATAACGGGTCGTGAGTTAGAGTGTTGTAAATGGGCTATATGCGAATAGGTTGTTAAAGGCTTTCCGTGGGCCGACCCGCTACATTTTGACCAAGTCAAATGGGTCGGCCTTTTCACCTGAATGGGCCTTTGTTGGGTCGTGCCATGTGTCAGCGAATCATAGGCGCCTCCCATCCAATGAGTGGATGCCATCTGTCCCAACAATGAGTCGACACATGGTTCCTCTGGTCATTGAGAATTTTACACGTGGAGAATCCCCATTGGTCCTGGCTGTTAACGGGTTATCAGATCCAAACGGAACCAAATAGCTTAACGGCGACCCATTACGGTGGATGCCACGTGTCGGTTACCCTTGACGAAAGCACTTCCATGACACTCCATTTATCATCATGGATGTGAACACTTCTACGACATCACATGTATGACTATCTTGATTCTGTCATAAAATTGACATTGATGTACATGCATCACAGAAAACGTGACCTAGTGTGACAAACATGTATCATCACGGAAGTGTATTATTTTGTAGTGCTAAAGTTGCTGCAATTGAGAAAATGCCATGTCGTAAAGATATTAAAGGTATTCGTAGTTTCCTCGGTCATGCTGATTTCTATAGGAGGTTCATTAAAGACTTCTCTAAAGTTTCTAGGCCTCTTACTAATCTTTCACAAAAGGACGATGTTCCATTTGTTTTTGATGATGATTGTTTTGAAGCCTTTGAAACACGTAAGAAAGGCTTAACTTCTGCACCTATGGTTCGACCACCTGATTGGAACTTGCCTTTTGAAATTATGTGTGAAGCTAGTGATTATGCTATTGGTGCTTTTCTAGGACAAAGAGTTGATAAGAAATTAAGTGTTATATGCTAGCAAAACTCTAAACAATGCCCAAAGAAATTATGCTACTACTGCTTTTTAGCAGTTGTGTTTGCTTCTGACAAATTCAGATCTTACATTGTTGACTCCAACGTAATTGTGCAGACTGATCACGCTGCTATAGAATATCTTATGGAAAAGAAAGATGCTAAACCTAGACTCATTAGGTGGGTTCTCTTGCTAGAAGAATTTGACATGCATATTACTGATAGGAAGCGGGCTGAGAACCCCATAGCTGATAACTTGTCTAGGTTAGAAAATATTCTTGATGACCCATTACCTATTGCTGATAGTTTCCCTGATGAACAATTAGCTGTAATAAATGCTTCTCATAATACTCCTTGGTATGCTAACTATGGTAATTATATTGTTGCTAAATTTATACCACCTAGTTTTACATACCAACAAAAGAAAAGAAAATTATTCTATGACTTAAGACATTACTTTTGGAACGACGCACGCCTTTATAAAGGAGTAGATGGTATTATTAGACGTTGTATACCTGAGCATGAACATGATCAAATCCTAAGGAAATGTCACTCCGAAGCCTATGGCGGACATCATGCGGGAGATTGAACTGCACACAAGGTATTACAATCTGGTTTTTATTAGCCTACTCTTTTCAAAGATGCTTGTAAGTTTGTCTTATCTTGTAATGAATGTCAAAGAATTGGTAATATTGGTAAGGATCAGGAAATGGCAATGAATTATTCACTTGTTATTGAACCATTTGATGTTTGGGGCTTTGATTATATGGGACCTTTTCTTTCCTCTAATGGGTATACACATATTTTGGTTGTTGTTGATTATGTCACTAAGTGTGTAGAAGCTATTCCAACTAGTAGTGTTGATCATAACACCTCCATTAAAATGCTTAAAGAAGTTATTTTCCCAAGGTTTGGAGTCCCTAGATATTTAATTACTGATGGTGGTTCACACTTTATTCATGGTGCTTTCCGTAAATTGTTTGCTAAATATGTTGTTAACCATAGAATTGCATCACCCTATCATCCTCAATCTTATGGTCAAGTTGAACTTAGCAATAGAGAAATAAAATTAATATTACAAAAAACTATCAATAGGTCCCAAAAGAATTGGTCTAAGAAACTTGATGACGCACTTTGGGCCTATAGAACAGCTTATAAAAATCCTATGGGTATGTCTCCATATAAAATGGTTTATGGAAAATCTTATCATTTGCCTCTTGATTTAGAGCATAAAGCATATTATGCAATTTAAGAACTCAATTATGACTTCAGACTTGCCGATGAAAAGAGGTTATTTGATATTAGCTCACTAGATGAATGGAGAACCCAAGCTTCTGAAAATGCCAAACTGTTCTAAGAAAAAGTTAAAAGATGGCATTACAAAAGAATCCAAAAGCAGGAAATCAAAGTTGGTGAATATGTTCTATTGTACAATTCTCGTTTTAAATCTTTTGCAGAAAAACTTCTTTCCAAATGGGAAGGACCATATATCATCGAACAATTTTATCGCTCTGGAGCTATCAAGATTAATAATGCCAAAGGTACTAACCCGAACATGGTCAATTGACAAAGAATTAAGCACTATATCTCAGGTATGCCTATTAATGTCGAAACTAACATTTATCCAAACCATGACATCGGAGGAACACATAAAAGAAACCTTTCAGAACACTCTAGAACCCTGAAAAAGAAGATGTACATGATACGGTAAGTAAACTTGCTCCAAAAATTCACAAAAAAAAATTCTGCCAGTTTTGGAATATTAGAAAAATAGGAAAATAAGAAATAACCGGGAAGGCATCCCAGGTGCCCACAAGACACCAGGGCGCGCGTGCCCCACCTAGCGCGCCCTAGTGAGTGGTGGGCCCCTCGGGCACCTTCCCGACTGTGTTTTCCTTCCGTTTCCTTGTTTCCCAAGATTAAAAAATCTTTATATATACTCCCGGATGGTTTGACCAGTGTATCACGGAGAAATCCTCTGTTCTTGTTTCGTGTTGTTTTTCCAACAGACCTAGATCGCCATGGCTACCCCAAGCTCTTCCAACGACAAGTTCTTCGAGAAGGTCATCAACCCCTACCTGTCGGAGGTGTTGAAGCACCCTCAAGCCATTGAGATGTGTGAGGGGGTGAGGGAGTCCTGGACTAAGGGGTCCTCAGGCGTCCGACCAGTTATCTGTTGGGCCGGACTGATGGGCTATGAAGACATGAAGACCGAAGACTATACCCGTGTCCGGATTGAACTCTACTTGGCATGGAAGGCAAGCTAGGCGACCGATTATGAAGATTTCCTCCTATGTAACCGACTCCATGTAACCCTAGATCTCTCCGGTGTCTATATAAACCGGAGGGCATAGCCGGATAGGACAAATTCATTACCATATACTCATAGGCTAGACTTCTAGGGTTTAGCCATTACGATCTCATGGTAGATCAACACTTGTAAACACTCATATTCATCAAGATCATTCAAGCAGGAAGTAGGGCATTACCTCCATAGAGAGGGCCCGAACCTGGGTAAACATTGTGTCCCCCGTCTCCTGTTACCATGGATCCTAGACGCACAGTTCGGGACCCCCTACCCGAGATCTGCCGGTTTTGACACCAACATTGGTGCTTTCATTGAGAGTTCCACTGTGCCGTCGATGAAAGGTTCGATGGGTCCTTCGATCGTCAGTCATGACGTGGTCCGGGAAGCAACCTTCCTCCCCGGACAGATCTTCATATTCGGCGGCTTCGTACTGCGGGCCAACTCGCTCGGCCACCTGGAGCAGATCGACAGTTACGCCCCTGGCCATCAGGTCAGATTCGGAAGTTTGAACTACGTCGCGGACATCCGTGGGGACTTGATCTTCGACGGATTTGAGACCGCGGCAACTTCTCCCCTTCGCCCCGTTGAACATGGCTTAAACCTGTCCTCGGGCCGCATCCAAGAGATAGCTCCTGCAACAACTCTGACCTTAGATCCGGAGCAGATCAAGACGTCCGAAGGTGGGAGGATCAACCCCATCACGGGGGCCACCGAGTCCGTGGCGTTGGGGCCACGCGCAGATCCCTCTTCGTATGATACCTGCACCAACGGAACCCCGGACTCGTCTCCAATATCGAGTTCCGAAACCTGCGAGCCCGTGGATACCAAACTCAATCGGTTATCGATCTTCAACTTCAGCGCCACGGCCATCTTCCAACACTGGCCCATGGGCGACCTACTAAACTCACTAAAATACCTATCCCTGCCAGATGGCTCGTCGCCGAACTATGTTCGGTTTGACCCTATGGCGGATGATGGATAATTTTGCTTCCCACCTGCCACCCACTTCATTGCCACCGTCGAAGACCCAACCAACATGCCTGGCCTCTGCTCCGAAGACATCGACGGTCTTGACGACGATGAGGGGCAGGACCAGAGCTTACTATCCACTAGACGCGGGACGACCACTTCCTAGTATGACGTGTGCATGGTGGACACACTCAACGGCGATCTCGACGATGACAAGGAGGAACCAGTCGAGGATAAGCCTCCTGGTATACAGTTCGGACACCTGCACCCCCCGCACCACTCTCAGTCACGCCACTCAAGTGAAAACAATACTAGCACCGGAGGTGATAACAAACCAGGCAATGAAGACCCTGTTCAGGCAGAATTCGAACAGGAGGACCAGGAAAGCAGGCAAGATAGCCCCGATGAACAGGTAATGTACGGAGACTCAGAGGATAGTAATTATCTTCCCCTGTCCGAGGTGGAGGAGAGCCTCGACAATGAAGAATTCATTGTGCCAGAGGAACCTCTCGAGCAGGAGCGCTTTAAACGCCGGCTAATTGCCACAGCAAGGAATCTAAGAATAAAACAGCTGCAGCTTCAAGCAAGCCAAGATCTGCTCAATGATAAATGGACCGAGGTCCTCGCCACCATAGAATACGGCCCTAGTGGCCCGGAAAAAAGCCACCCCACGAACAGGTGGCTCCTTCCACATGATGGCAAGGCGTTGGAGCCATTCCACCATTGAACTTTGCGGCAGGTCGACCACAGTTCGGTCCGGATAAAGCGGCAGCCCAAGCACAACAACTGTCGGGTGGTAGGTGCGACATATGCCAACGGGTGGCTTATCAGTGTGGGAGCCAGTAAGACGTCGCCGGTGCCTGGAAGCGGGATAAGGCGAAGACATGCACGCCGGCGAATCTTACCCAGCTTCGGGGCTCTCCGTGGAGATAACACCCCTACTGCTGCTCTGCGGGGTCTTCGCATGATCACTCAATGAACAAGTAGCTACAAGATGCTCCTTGAGCTGCTCGGCGAGAGGAATAAGAAGGGCAAGGCTAGCTGTACTCTTCTCTCTATGTGGTGTCTAAGCTCAGATGAGATCAACCCTTTGCATGGATGCCCCGGGGGGTTTATATAGGCCTACCCCCCGGGAGTACAATGGTAATCCGGCTGGGCGCGGGCCCTAGCCGTCAGTGTCTACGCACGCCGGCTTCTGCACCGGCTGCTGGGGCCCGCCGTCTGGTGGGTCCCGCCGGCTGTCGGCCTCTTGGTCGACAGGCAGGCCCTACTACCAAGGGCCCTGTCGGTGGCTGGTTACTGTTGCCTCAATCCTGATGATGAGGGCTTTATCGAGGTAAGCATGGCTACAGTGCCGCCGCCTGGCGGGCGATCGCTGTAGCCTCACGTCATCTTGTCTCCTTAATAGAGCGCCTCCTTCGAGGGAGGGGGCAAGATGGCTTGGGTAAGCCGGTCATGTCTTGGGCCGACTGGAGGAGGCTTGTGTCGGATTTCGGGTTCCGGCAGACCCTTAAGGTTCAAACTCTGGGGTGCGCGCGGAGATTATGCCCTCTACCTCTCCGTATCACAAAGATCTAACTACCAAAAGAACAACACAAGAGACACGGAGTTTATACTGGTTCGGGCGACCGATGCGGTGTAATACCCTACTCCAGTGTGGTGTGGTGGATTGCCTCTTGGGCTGGTGATGATGAACACTACAAGGTAGAACAGCCTCGCGAGGGTCTGTTCTTGGCCTGGGGGATGAACTGCTAGGAGGAGTTCAATCGCCCTTCTCTCTCTCTCTCTCTCTCTCTCTCTCTCTCTCTCTCTCTCTCTCTCTCTCTCTCTTATCCAATTGCTAGACTGCTCGATGATCTCTAGACGCCGGATTCCCCCTCTCTACCCTGGGGGTGGCTAGTCCTATTTATAGGCAAAGGCCCTGGGCCTCTTCCCAAATATTGAGCGGGAAGGGCGCCAACAATTGGCCAATTCGAAGGGGAACATCTGGTACACTTATCCGGACTAAATTTGGTCCTCGCCTGCCAAAGGCCCTGTGGTGACGCCGTTCTGGGCTCCACGATGACCTCCTTCCCACCGTTGGACTGGTCTTGGTCTCGTTGCACCGAAATGGATGCCTTTGCTTGATCCTCTCGCCTGCGCTTGCCCCCTTTGTACCAAAGAGGAAAGGGAGGACACTGCGCGGGCTGGCCCCCGCCTGGCGCCCTTAGTCGTCATGGCTTGCGTCGTGGGCACCTCGTGAGGTACCCCGCTTTGATCTCTCCGCCTTCTCGTGAGCTAGCCTGATGAGGCCGCGCCTGAGGAAGCATCGTGTCGGCCGCCCTGCGAGGCTTGGCCCCTCACGAGGATCTTGGGTCTGGTGTTGATGAAGATGGGCCATGCTGGGCCCCCTTTGAGCCACGCCGTAGGCCGCAGGCAGGCAAGTCTGGGGACCCCCGTTCCCAGAACACCAACAGTAGCCCCCGGGCCCAAGGCGCGCCCGGACTTGGCCGTGCCGAGAGGCGAAAGGGCAAGGGCGAAGCGCCGCGGGCCCTAACAGCCTGCGGCCTTGGGCGCCGCATGGCGGTTGATTGGACGCGAGCGCCTCTGTTTCCCCACGACGCCTCGAGGATCGCGCGGATTGGACAAGTCCCTGCATGCAAATCGTGTCATGATTACCTATGATCGTGGAGGCCGACGGTTGGCCTTCGCCATCTATAAGTACGGCACCGCGCGTCCCCTCCCAGTCCATCTCTCCTTGCTTTCTCCTTCGCCTTGATTCTTGCTCCGCCTTGCCGTGATGGCCCTGATCCGCCGGCTTTCTGTAGCAGAGAAGGGAAAGGCTCCTCGAGAGGGACCAGACCCGCTCCCGCCGAAGAAGCGGCCTGCCTTTCGCGGCCGAGACGAGGAAGACCGCCTGGTGGTGTCGAGGCCTTGGTACGAGCGGCCTCCGCCGGGGTTCCCTCTTCCCTTGTATGCCCACGCCGAGGGCCTTGGAAGAGGAGATGCCGATCCCCACAGCCAGCGCCGTCGCCGGCGCCGACGGGTCATGAAGGTGTGGGTCGTTCCTCTTGGAGTCCATGCCAAGGGCTCCTCCCGCGATCTCGTGCTCCACGCCGCCATGCCTCCGCGAACTTGGATTGGCTTTCCCCCCTTCTTCACCTCCGTCTTCCCGTAGGGAAGACTCCTGGAGTTATGGCTGCAGCACGCCGACTGCAGCACCCCCACGACCGAGGCAGAGGTCGTGGTCCTTGTCTCGAGCGAGGTCTTCATGACTCGCGACTGGGGCCAGATCGCTCGGGGTTGCAGAGCAAGGGGAGCCCTCACGATCCACCTGGAGTACGATGGCGCTTCGGTGATGTTCTTCAAGGTCTTCGATGCGAACGGGCGCCGGCTAGAGTGCTGCCCCAGGAGAGGAGGCCAGGACCCCGCCATGGTGAGGGCTAGGCCCGCTGACCTTTCCCTGGACGGCTCCACAAGCAACGGGAGTGCCGGAGGATCCAACGATCCCAGCGAGGTCTTCGCGACTCCGGAGACGAGCGACGACAGCTACGAGCCCGCGAGCTAGCGCCGCTCCCGAAGCAGAGCGGGCTCACTCGGCCGTCGCTGACTCTGATCTGGATGGGGTTGGCGCCGGTGCTTGACGGCCCACTGTTGATGAGGGCATCTTTTGCAAGGGCGCGTGTAGATAGCATCCCTTAGGATCTGTTCCTGCAAGGAATCATACTGCACCCAACGGGGGCTTGTAAGGTGTCTGCGATCCTTTTTGTTAATATGTGACTTTTGCTATGGAACTATGCGAGTCGTCAATTCCGTCGTAGCTTAGTTCTCCCTTTCGAACCTCGCGAGGGCTTGGTGCTCTGCGTCGACAGGTCCCAGTCCCAAGGCGGCGTCAGCCGTCGCTGGTATGCCATGTCGCGATGCCGTGGTCAAGGCCAGGAGGTGAGCGACCCGTGGTCCGGTAAGAGCCCCTGAGTCGCGATGCTCAGGAGGTCCCCTTTGGCGCCCAAGCAGCCGTCGCTCGGTGAGAAAGGGGAGCGACATCGCTAGTACGGAATTGCGTTAGGAGCGGAGATAGTGCCACGGTAGCCGGTGTTTTTGAGCGGTGACTTATATTATTAATCAGGGGTTACTCCTGTGTAGCGACGGGTCCGCGCGGCAGCGGGAACAGAGTTACCTGGCGAGGTCCTCGTGTGCCCCTTCTCCCTCACCTTTGCTCCCCTTTTTGCTCTACGTCCTCGGGTCCCGGCCCTTGAGCTGGTCTCAGCCGTCCCTGGTATGCCAGGTCGCGATGCCGTGGTCAAGGCCAGAGGGTGAGGGCTGGAGAGCCAATAAGAGCCCTGAGTCGCGATGCTCAGGCACCCCCCCTCTAACGTGCAAGCGGTTTGCGCGGACGAGGGTGAAGGGAACTCCGTGAGGGCCTCGGCCGACGCAATTCCCTCAGGGGGGCCCTGCAAGCTCATCATAGAAGGAAAAATGGGTTGCCATGACAACTATCAGTCGGTCGTTAGTTGCTCTGGTTGGCGCAGGTGAGGCGTACCTGGGCGCCCGTGAGCCAGCGCGGGACTCACGGGGACCTACCTCTAGGCGGGTTGCGCCTGGCACTGGGTCGTATCTTGAGATGTGTTCCTGCAAATTGGGTTAGATGTCGGCACTCTACGTCCACGGGTCCCGGCCCCCGAGCTTGTCTCAGCCGTCGCTGGTATGCCAGGTCGCGAGGCCATGGACAAGGCCAGAGGGTGATGGCTGAAGAGCCAGTAAGAGCCCTGAGTCGCGATGCTCAGGTACCCCCCCCTTTAACGTGCAAGTGGTCGACATGGAGAAGAAGAGGTGCCGTGAACAGGCATCAAGTAATCAAGCATGATTGGCGAAAGCATAGCTGGAAATAAACGCAAGGGAGATACACGCCACCGGGGCCTGGCCCGAGCGGCTTGGGGATGATGCAGCCCGAGGGGCGCCCCAAACAAAGCAAGCTAATGACCGAAAAATAAAAAGGGATACATGCCGCAGGGACGGAACCACGTGGCCTGGGAATGATGCAGCCCTGGGAGGGCACTCCCAGCTAGAAATGAAGCTTGAAGGACGTCACCTGAAGATGTCGAAGATGAAGCGGTGTTGGTGCAGCAGACTCGGTGGGCTGCGGAAGCCGATCCTCACGAGCCCCCAGGCCCAGGGGCCTCAGGAGGCTCCGGAGGCGCCGGTGGCTCCTCGCGGATCATCTCCATCTCCGCCAGGACTGCGGAACGCCTGTCTTCCCGAGTCTCCATGATGCCCCTCATGAGGCGCTGGTACACAACAGCCACGCTCGGCAAGCCGTAAGGCATGCGAACATAGCTGTGGGGTGGGCCTCCGCAACGCCCCACTTGCGAGGGCCAGAGGCGCTCCATCGTGGTGACCCGATTGAGCCCTGGTACGTCAATGCAGACGTGCAGCCCACCATCCTCGTCTGGATGGGGAGCCACAGCCGGTAGACGGCGGCAACCTCTCATGATTCTTGACTCCTGTAGTTCTTGAACAGCCTTGTTAATGAACTCCTGCTGGTCTGACCTTCGTTGCCTCGCTCCTTCTTGAGGGAAACGTGCTTCGAGGCACGCCTCCACGTGGTGCCCAAGCGCCTCCCTCGTGACCCTGGCCAGGTCAGTGGCCCTCCAGGTGAGAGCCCCCAAGCCCTGCCTGAGGAGGGCGCCGGGCGCGCTTTCCTATGCGATGGAAGGAGGGTCCCCTTGGGCAGACGCGGGCCCTGAGGGGCCTACCTCCTGAGGGGCTAAGCCTGCCGGTGTCTTCTTCTTCTTGGGGGTGATCTCGGGAAGCCTCCTGCTTCCGCGATCTGGGTCTTCTAGTGACGCGGCCTAAAAGGCTCGCTCCAGGGAACACACTGCATCCTTCTGTTCACACGGCACCGTGATGACTCCGCCACTTCCTGGCATCTTGAGGACGTTGTAGCTATGATGAGTCACGGCCATGAACTTGGCCAGCGCTGGGTACCCGAGGATTGCGTTGTACGGCAGGCGGATGTGGGCGACGTCGAAGTCGATGAGCTCGGTGTGGTAGTTGCTGCGGGCTCCGAAGGTGACAGGGAGGCGGACCTGCCCGATCGGGATCGTGGAACCGTCGGTGACTGCGGAGAAAGGCTTGGTCGGCTGAAGCTGGTCGTAGGGCACTTGGAGATTGTTGAATGTTTCCACGGACAGAATGTTGAGCCCTGCTCCACCATCGATGAGGGTCCTGGTGACCAATACGTTGCTGATGACTGGGGAGCAAAGCATCGGGAGGACCCCGGCTGTGGCCGCGCACTTGAGCTGATCCGCTGAGCTGAACGTGATGGTGCACGCCGACCACCTGAGAGGGTGTGTTGCTTCGAGCCTGGGGAGGACTGCATTCACTTCGCGGGCAAACTGCTTGAAGATGCGTTGGGAGGCTGGGGCCTGAGCTCCGCCCAGGATGCAGGCGATTGCGCGCGGCTCCTGGAAGCCCCCAGCCCCCCAGTCTTGATGGCGATCCTCGTTCCTCCTTGGCTGAGGCGGCAGTGGAGGGAGGCCTGCGTTGCCATGTAGGCGATCCTCACGAGGCTGATTCTGCCAATCCCCATCGCGAGGCAAGTCTCGCCAGCGGTCCTCGTGAGGTTGATCACGCCACCCTTGGCGTGGGCCGCGGTCTTCCCAGCGTCCTGGGTTTCTTCCTCCTCCTCGGCCGTAGCCCCGATCAGCGCGGTCGGGACGACGACCGATCCTTCCTTCTCGCACGGCGCGGAGCTCTTGGCATTCATTGGTGTTGTGGGTGTGGAGGTCGTGGTACACACAGTACCGGCTGCCCCTGGAGGATTCGGGCAAATCCTTGCCCCGCTTGGTATCAAGCTCTGCCGCGAGCACGGGAGCCCCCTTGCGCTTCACGTCCTTGGCCTTGGGTTTCTTCTCTTTTGGGTCTGCGGCAGGCAGCTCGAGGAGGGAGAGACGCCCCTCCTCAGCCCTGGCGCACTTGGTCGCCAAGTTGAACAGCTCCAGGGAGGTGCACATGTCTTCATGCATCGCCAGTTCCTCCTTCATCTTGACGTCGCGCACACCATCGGAGAAGGCCGAGATGATGGCTTCCCCGGACACCTTGGGGATCTTGAGGCACGCGCTATTGAAGCACTGGATGTACTTTTGCAGGGTCTCTCCGGGTTGTTGCTTGATGCGGCGCATGTCGCTCACGGCGGGCGGCCGGTCGCGAGTACCTTGGAAGTTGGCGATGAAGCGGGTGCGCATCTGGTCCCAGGAAGAGATCGTACCTGGGGCCAGGTTCAGGAGCCAGGTGCGAGCTCCTTCCTTGAGCGCCATGGGGAACCAGTTCGCCATGACCTTTTCGTCTCCACTAGCAGCTTCGATGCCCAGCTCATAGAGCTGGAGGAATTCTGCAGGGTCGGTCGTGCCGTCGTAGCGAGGAGGCAGGTCTGGCTTGAACTTGCCGGGCCACACGACGCTGCGCAGCTCGGTGGTGTAGGCGCGGCAGCCTGCAGTGGCCACGGGAGGCTTCGGTTGAGGGAGAGCTTGGCCTTGCGGGTCCCCATGCGCAGCAGCTGGAAGCAGCGCGGGGGCTTGACATGTCGGAGCTGGAGCAGGGTCATGGTGAGCCGGAGCAGGAAGCGCCCGGGCGGCCTCTTGCGGTCGAGGGACTTCTTGGCAGCTCCGTTCTTGCTGGGCTGGCGCCTGACGGAGGGGGTTCTGCCCAGGGGCCACGCTCCTTGGAGCCATGGCGTCTTCTTGGAGAGGAGGCGGCTGGTATGCCCCCGGAGCTTCATGGCCCGCGCGGGGCGGGGTGCGGCGCAGCGGAGCGGACGGCGCAGGAGAGACCCCCACGGCGCGGACGAGCTCGGCGACGCGGTCGAGCCACTCTTCGTAGACGTCGTCGACGGGACGGTAGAGCAGGAGCTCGTTTGCTGCGATGAGCGCAGCTCGAGCCTCCAAGGGTGCGCGGAGCGTGCGTGACGAAGAGCCAGCTGGTGTGAGTGATGGAGTAGCGGTGCGGCCGTCTTGCCGCACGGACGAGTGCTGAGACGACACTTGCTGCTTGTTCCCCGCCGGGCCGGTGGCGGCATTGACGGCGGGCGACGGGGAACGACGAGGACGCCCACCGACGGGAGCCGTCTGGGTGATGCGGGAAGCGATGGCGGCCCGGCGCTCGGCGCGGGCCCTTCGAGCGTCAGACATGGTCACGACGGTCGGCGGAGAGCCGAGCGGTGGAAGACAAATTCCGGCGCACCCCTACCTGGCGCGTCAAATGTAGGATTTCGGGTTCCGGCAGACCCTTAAGGTTTGAACTCTGGGGTGCGCGCGGAGATTATGCCCTCTACCTCTCCGTCTCACAAAGATCTAACTACCAAAAGAACAACACAAGAGACACAGAGTTTATACTGGTTCGGGCCACCGATGCGGTGTAATACCCTACTCCAGTGTGGTGTGGTGGATTGCCTCTTGGGCTGGTGATGATGAACACTACAAGGTAGAACAGCCTCGCGAGGGTCTGTTCTTGGCCTGGGGGATGAACTGCTAGGAGGAGTTCAATCGCCCTTCTCTCTCTCTCTCTCTCTCTCTCTCTCTCTCTCTCTGATCCAATTGCTAGACTGCTCGATGATCTCTAGACGCCGGATTCCCCCTCTCTACCCTGGGGGTGGCTAGTCCTATTTATAGGCAAAGGCCCTAGGCCTCTTCCCAAATATTGAGCGGGAAGGGCGCCAACAATTGGCCAATTGGAAGGGGAACATCTGGTACACTTATCCTGACTAAATTTGGTCCTCGCCTACCAAAGGCCCTGTGGTGACGCCGTTCTGGGCTCCATGATGACCTCCTTCCCATCGTTGGAGTGGTCTTGGTCTCGTTGCACCGAAATGGATGCCTTTGCTTGATCCTCTCGCCTGCGCTTGCCCCCTTTGCACCAAAGAGGAAAGGGAGGACACTGCGCGGGCTGGCCCCCGCCTGGCGCCCTTGGTCGTCATGGCTTGTGTCATGGGCACCTCGTGAGGTACCCTGCCTTGATCTCTCCGCCTCCTCGTGAGCCAGCCTGATGAGGCCGCGCCTGAGGAAGCACCGTGTCGTCCGCCCTGCGAGGCTTGGCCCCTCGCAAGGTTCTTGGGTCTGGTGTTGATGAAGATGGGCCATGCTGGGCCCCCTTTGAGCCACGCCGCAGGCCGCAGGCAGGCAAGTCTGGGGACCCCCGTTCCCAGAACGCCGACAGCTTGGCCGCCTTCGGGCGTCTCTCTGCCCGAAGGAGCCCATCGCCCGTGGGCCGCGCTGACAGCCCGCCGTGGATAGCGCCATAGTCAACATGGCAACAGTGCCGCGCCGGACGGGTCAGGGCTACCCCGTACAGTGCACTGTGCCAGGCGTGCTCCGGGTTTCGGGGGTGGCAGGCTTTACTGTAGCCACGCCCCGTCCCATCGCCGTTACGTGGACGCGGGCTTCGAGGGTACGATCTTGACCGCGTCGTGGGAGCCGGCTCCTGGGAGTCGGCCTTCTCGTGGCCGGCTTCCTGGAGCCGGCCCTCCCACGGCTTTCTTCATGAGGGTTAAGGCCGGGCCGCCTTCCGACAGTCGGCGTGAGAGGGAGCCGGCAGGGGGAAGGCGGCCCCACGTCTTGAATCCATGGAGGCCGGATCGGCTCGTAGTTTTTTCTGAAGTGCCAAGGGGAGCCGGCTAGGCTACCTGTGGTCATTTACCCCGACAGTAGTCCCCGAAGCTGGTCGAGCTTCGAGGTTGGCAGGGGGACGAGAAGCTCGGTCAGCTTCCTATCCCGAGGAACCGGCAGCTGGGAGCCGGCTCCGCTTATGCGCGTCGCCTTGGGAGGGCACCGTGGTCTCGTCAACAGGAATGTGGGCCAACTCACACGCTGACCGTGCGCCTCCCCTCGTGTCACGTGGCACAAAAGGTCTGCCATTGCGCGTGCGCGACGGGACATCGTCGCAGGGCCGGGCCCGCCACTCCTGGCCTCGGCCCAGGCGCGGATCTTCTGCGGCCCAAGAGGGCTGTTTGCCTTCCCGCGGCGGTTTCGCCACGCCGTCAAGGCACAATTATAGCGGGGCGTGGGAGAGTGGGCGCAGTTAATCCCACGTCCCCCACGCCACGCCTCCTCGGCTCCGCCGCGCGGGTCTATAAGTAGGGGAGGAGAGGGAGCGGCAAGGGCTCGCACGCTCTCCCTTGCTCCAACCTTTCTCACCTTCCATCCTTGTCTTCTCCGCCACCGCAGCGCCTCACCGCCGCGCTGTTCCGCCGTCGGGCCTCTTGGTTCGCGGTTGCTCTGCTGCAGCGGGGTCGCACGCGCCTCCGCCGCCGCCGCACCTTGCTCTTCGCCGCACCATCCCAATGGCGCTGTCGAGCTCATGGGACGGCTCCAACGTCCTTGACGAGCACATCGAGTTCCTCCGCCGGACGCGGCGTCTGCCCGGCAAGAACTATGTGCGGGTTCGGCGAGCACCAGAGAGGGAGATCTCGCTGGCACCGGAGGAGGGCGAGCAGGTGGTCTTCCGCTCGCACTACCTGCGCTGCTTCGGCCTCCCGGCGAGCGGGTACCTTCGCTCCTTCCTCGAATTCAACCACCTTCAGCCGCATCATCTCACCCCCAACGTGATGATGCTGTTGTCGGCTTTCGTCACCCTCTGCGAGGGTTTCCTTGGCATCCTCCCCACCCTAGAGCTCTGGGGAGAGTTCTTCCAATGTAAGCTTGGCACCGTCGTCGCGGGCGTGCCCGCCCCATGCGGAGCTTTCATTGCCGTGAGGCGGACGGGCGAGAACAATCCGTTCCCGTCCATCCCGCTGATCTAGTCGGTGAAGCTCTGGCAGAAATCCTACTTCTACGTGAGGAACGTCGCCCCGCAAGGCGACTTTGTCAACCTGCCGGCTTACGTAGCCGGCCCGCCGGCTTTGAGGCCGCCCTCGTGGGGCTTCCGGGCCAGGATGCTGTCTCAGGCCGGGAACGCCGCCGTCGCCCGACTCCGGGTGATGATCCAGTCGGAAGGCCTAGTCGGAGCCGACCTCGTGGCCGCCTTCATGGAGCGCCGGGTACTCCCGCTCCAAGGCCGGCCGCACATGATCTGCCAGATGAGCGACCGCTTCGACCCATGCCGGCTGAGCACCAGGGAGATGCCCCATGCCGAAGTGTCTTACATGGTGAACTACATCGCCAACTGCAAGCTTCCCGAGGATCGGCGATACGGCAAGGAGCCGTACTCTCGCGCCAAACCTCTACCTGCCGTAAGTCTTTCTTCTTTCCTTTCTTTTGTATTGCCGGCTTCGATATGACCGGCCTCTGATCAGCCGTCTTGTTTTCTGTAGAATCCCCTACTTCCGCCTGCGACGGGAGCCGCAGGGGCAGAGCGCCAGTTCCTCCCCGGTCGTATGGTGGACGACGTCGACGATCCGGATCTTGGAGCGAACGCCATGGAAGATGCCGCCGTGGGGGAAGGCGGCGAGGCAGGCGGCGCGGGGCCCGAAGCCGGCCTCGAGGACTGGGCGGACGACGACGAGGTCGAAGTCGTCCCGCACCGCCAGCCGGCGCCTGATCATCAAGGCACGGGCCCTTCTGCCGCCCCGGCCGCCCGTGGCGGCGCGCCGAAGCGCCGGGCCGTGTCGACCTACTTCGGCAGCCGGCCGAAGAAGGCCAGGGGCGTCGCGAGATGAAGCGGCCGCGAGGCCGGCGCCGCGAGATGAAGCGGCAACCAAGCGAGATGAAGCGGCCGCGAGGGCGGCCCGCTTCCAGAAGGTATTGAAGCAGCCGCAGGCAGTTTCGGCGTAAGTGTTTACGCGTCTTGTATTCTTGCCGTGTTCTTTGATTGAAGTTCTTCTAAAAATTTTCTTGGCTAACCTGCCAGGGCGCCGCTTTCCCTCGAGCGGGGTCCTGCCGGCTCCGTGATCGGATCAGCCGGAGGGTCCTCGAACTCCCGCCGCGTGGATACCCGCGCCGACCTCATGGATGCTACGGAGCCGAACCTACGGGAGGAGCGGGAAGCGTCGGAGCGGAGGGCCGCCCAGGCGGCGAAGAAGCAGGCCAACGCAGCGGCCAAGGCCCAGGCGGAGGCGACGACCGCGGAGAGGGAGGCGGAGGCCTCGCGCAACCAGCCTCCACAGCTCCTCGTTCCCCTCCGCAGTGTGTCTCCCGACGCCCCCGTGCCTCCGTCAGAGGAAGCCAACCGCGACCGGTCGGAGGCGGAGCGGAGGGAGGATGATGTGATTGTCTTGGAGGAGGTGCCGCGGACGGCGCCAACTGGGGCGGGCCAGAGCGGCCAGCCGGCTACAGCGCCGGAGCAGCCGGCTGGGAGCGAGCCGGCAGTAAGAGCCGGCTTGGTGGTGCAGCCGGCATCACGCCGGCGCGCGGGGGAAGCTGCCCCCATGCCGGAGCCGGACAGAGCTACGAGCGCCAGCCGGACGGCGGAGGCCCTGGAGGCGGCCAGCTCCAGCACGTCCGAGTGGACGCCCAGCGGGGGGCCGGCCGAGCTGAACGCAGCGGCCCAGGAGGTTCGGGGCCGGTTTCAGGCTCATGCTACCGCGCTGCAGTGATATACCCGAGATTTCCTTGTGACGCGGGCCGGCGTCCGAGTGAGTCTTCTAGCCTTGGTTGTTTTGCTTTTTTGATTTCTTCCGTGGGGGTGCGTCAGCGTACCCATTGGGTGTAGTCCCCGAGTTCCGAGTCAGCTGCTGAGCGGGACGTTGGAACTTACTAGGTCCTGACAGTTATCTTATTCCTGCATCCTATCTGATCTTCCAGGAGTACCATAACCAGAGTGCTACCGTCTTTGACTCCCAGGCTCAGGAGCTGCGCCAGAAGAGCGAGGATCTGACCGCCAGCCGGAGTGCGTGCTCTGTTTTGTTCATATCCTGTGGGGGCGCGTCAGCGCACCCACTGGGTGTAGTCCCCGAGATCCGGGCCGACTGCTGAGCAGTCGGGTCGGATCTTCCCCGACAACTTCTTCCTTATTGTTTCTTCCTTTGTCTTCATGCTTGCAGGGGCCACTGCCGACCTGAGGGAACAGCTCGGCGGGGCCCAGACCGCCCTTCGCGCCAAGGAGGCCGAGTTCAACGCCTTAGTCCAGGAACGCGACCGCCTCGCTAAGAAGTTGGCTGACCAGGAGGAGAGCCACAAGGCAGCCCTGAAGGAGGCGCAGGATAGCGAGGCCGCCCTCAAAGCTAAGTTCGAGACCGAAATGGCGGGCTGGGCCGAGGCGAAGCAAGCACAGAGCGAGGGTTATGGCCGGATCGAGGATCTGATCGACGGTAAGCCGCCTTCCTCACTCCTTGCTCGCCCCTTGCCCTTTGATTCGTCTTCTGATTTGTGCTGCTTCTTTGTTCTTTGCGCAGAATACTTCCCTGGCCACTCCGTCATTGCCACCCAGGCCATCGAGGCCCACCGCGAGGCACGCCGGCAGGCGGGGGTTGAGATCGCGCCGGACGTGAGCCGGACACTTGAGGAGCAGCTCTTGGCGATCCAAGCCCGGTTGCAGCTGGCACACCGCATGCTCCGCCGCCTCTAGCGCGCTGGGGCGCAGGTGCTGGCTGCCCTCTGGCCAGGCGAAGCGATTCCCCGCACCCCGAGCCGGACTGCCGACTGGCTGGAGGTGGCAGTCGGCCGCTTTGAGGCCTGGAAGGCCTCCGCTGCTTGATCCGGTGCCAGGCGGGCGTTGGAGTTCGTCCGGGCCTGGTACCCTGGGCTAAACTTGGAATAGCTGAGGACTTGGCAGGAGGAGGCTGACGAAGAGCTGGTGGAGGTGCGGCTGGCTATCATCCAGCGTGCCTCGGCCCTTGTCGAGTTTACCGACACCAGCGTCTTCGCTCCTGAGGTGGATGACAACGGCGTCGCCCAGCCGGAGGAGTGGTTCGGACTGAACCCGGCGGGGCGTGAAGACTCGGCAGAGGAGATCGCCTCCAGCGATGAAGGCGAAGACGAGGACGGGGAGGAAAGCAAAGACGCCGAGCCAGCTGGTGAAGCAACCGGCCAGCCTCAGCATGACCGTGCCTCCAGCAACGGGGAGCGTGCTTGGAGCTGAAGACTTGGCACCCTTTGCAATGTTTGACTAATTCCTTGGCGTCGTCCAAAGCAGTCGGCCAAAAGAATCCGTGGTAGAAAGCCTTGGCGACTAGTGATCTTGAGGCCGCATGGTGGCCGCATTCACCTTGGTGGATGTCTCTGAGGATTGCTATGCCCTTCTCTTGCTCAACGCATCGCTGGAAGACTCCAGTGACGCTGCGCTTGACGAGCTCTCTGTTGATGATTGTGTATGCGCCGGCTCGGCGTTGGACTTGTCTTGCCTCTGTCTCATCAGCCGGCAGTTCTTGGTTTGTCAGGAAGTTGAGGATGGGATGAGCCTATGATGGAGCTGTGACTTCTTCTATTGCCAACGCGGCTACTGCGACCAGGGTGGGCGGGCTGGGTTGTGAAATGCTGGAGTCGGCTGCCGCCTGCTGTGCTGGTGCAGTCCCCGGGCCGACTACCGCAGTCCCCGGGCCGGGTTCAGAAGTCCCCGGGTCGGGTGCGACTACGGAAGTCCCCGGGCCGCCTACTGAAGTCCCCGCGCCGCCTATCGAAGTCCCCGGGCCGCCTGCTTGGCTCTTCAAGCCGGATCCGGCAGCATCGGGGCTAGGCGGCACGAAGATGGAATTGGACTCTGGAGACGGCTTGATAGACGGCTTGAGGAGGCGTTGCAGAGAGACGCCGGTTGGTATTGCCTGCCGAGTGGAGCCTATTCGAGCCAGGGCATCTGCTGGCCCGTTGTCGGCTCGTGGTACGTTCACTCAATGGCCTTGATCTTCACTGGGTTGCACTCGATGCCGCGTTCTGAGGCCAGGAAGCCTAGAAGCTGGCCGACTGGCACTCCGAACACACATTTCTCAGGGTTGAGCTTGATCCGGAATCGACGCAGGTTCTCGAATGTTTCCTTGAGGTCTTCCAGCAAGGTACTGCGCTTCTCCGTCTTCACCACAATGTCGTCCACGTAGACGTGGGCATTTCTGCCGAGCTGCTTGAGGAGGCACTTCTGCATGCAACGCTAAAAAGTGGCACCGGCATTTCTCAAGCCAAATATCATAGTCAGGTAGCAGAAAGCTCCGAAGGGCGTGATGAAGGCGGTCTTCAGGCGGTCGACCGGGTCCAGCTTTATCTAGTGGTACCCGGAGTAAGCATCCAAGAAACTCAGCAGCTCGCATCCGGTTGTGGAGTCTATCACTTGATCTATCCTTGGCAGGGCGAAATGATCTTTGGGGCAGGCCTTGTTGAGGCTCGTGTAGTCTATACACATGCGCCATTTGTTGTTCTTCTTCAGCACGAGGACCGGGTTGGCAAGCCACTCCGGAAAGAAAACCTCCATAATGAAGCCGGCAGCCAGAAGCCGGGCTATCTCTTCTCCTACAATCCTTCTTTTTTCCTCCGACAGTCGGCGGAGGGGTTGTTTGACTGGCTTTGCACCTTCTCGGACGTGCAGTTTGTGCTCGGCGAAATCCTTCGGAACACCCGGCATGTCCTTGGGGGACCATGCGAAGATGTCCCGATTCTCACGGAGGAAATCGGCGAGCTTGCTTTCCTATTTGCTTCTTAGGTTTGCCCCAATGACGGCAAACCTTTCCGGGTGCTCGGGGTCAAGAGGTATCTTCTTCGTTTCCTTGGCCGGCTGGAGGGAACCTTGGGCATCACATTCTTTGGGATCGGGGGACAGGGCCGGCTGCTTGCCGGCCATGGCCACAACCCGGTCCAACTTCTTCCTCTCTTCGGCAATCACAAGGGACTCGGCCAGCCGGCTGCTGGCTGCTGCGCACTCAGAGGATTTCTTGTAATCGCCGACTATGGTGATGATGCCCTTGGTGCTCGTCATCTTCATCTTGAGGTAAGCATAGTGGGGAACAGCCATGAACTTGGCCAAGGCAGGTCGGCCAAGTAGTGCATGGTAAGAGCTCTCAAGGTCCACCACTTCAAACTAGATGGCCTCCCTGCGGAAATGATCCTGGTCCCCAAAGAGGACATCAATCTTGATCTTGCCAATGGGGGCGCAGGACAGGCCGGGTACGATGCCGTGGAACACAGTCCGGGTAGGCATGAGCTGCTTCGTCTTGACGTTGAGCTTCTTCAGGGTGTCAAGGTACAGGATGTTGGTGCTGCTCCCGCCGTCTATCAGCACGCGGGAGAAACAGGCGGCGTGTCTGTCCGTTGCAAGGGTGGTGTCCAGAACCAGCGCCTAAGAGCCGGGAGATGGCATCACCTCTGGGTGGTCGGCCCGGCTCCAGTTGATAGGCTTTTCTGACCAGTGCATGTGCTCGAAGGGGTTGGCGGCAATCGCGTTGACTTCCTGGTGCTCTCGGCGCCTGCTGCGCCGGTCTTCGGGCTGGCTTGTAAAGATGACGTAGGCGGCGTGCTCGTCGGGGAACTCATCATGCACGGCTTCGAGCGGCCGACTCCTGTGGAGCCGGAGGCGGCGGACCAGCAGGCGGAGGTGGCACGAGCCCTTCGCCTTTGGAAATTCGGGTGAGCCAGTGGCACTTCCGGGTTGTGTGGTTGGACGGCTTCGCGCCGCTATGGATCTTGCATGGGGCGTCGAGAGTTTGCTCGTAGGAGAAGGCCGGCTGCCAAGCCGGCCTGCCGCCCTTCTGCTTCTTGGGTGTGGGCCACCCCTCGGGTTGCTCGCCCTCGACCGTGGCCACCTGTCGACTGGTGGAAGGCGGCATGGGGCCCTTGCGTTTGTGGTCGTTTTGGTACGGGCGTCGGCTGGAGTCCCCGGCCGGCGTCTTGGGCGCCGGGTTGAGTACCTTCCCGGACGCGTCAACCCGAAGTTCGGTCTTCATTGAGGAGTCGGCAGTGGCGTACTTGTCCGCTATGACCAGAAGCTCGTCGAGGGTAGTCGGCTCGTCGCAGAGGAGCTTGTGCTTGAGGAGGATGCCCTCTCGGCTCCCGGCTGTGAAGTACTCTATGGCTTGCACCTCGTGCACTCCTTCGCAGGAATTCCGGAGCTCGGCCCAACGCGTGAGGTAGTCGCGAGTGGAGTCGGCGGGGCCTTGCACGCACAAGGAGAGTTGTCTGGGCTTTGGAGCCCGCTTGTAGGTGCTGGTGAAGTTGCGGACGAAGGCTTCTGTGAAATCTAGCCAGCTGTTGACGTTGTACGGCTTGAGGCTGTTGAGCCAGGTCCGCGTCGTGCCTTGGAGCATGAGGGGCGCGTACTTCACGGCAACGCGCCTGTTGCCGTTCGCGAAGCGTACCGCGGTGGAGTAGTCGATCAACCAATCTTCCGGCTTCACGGAGCCGTTGTACTTGGGCGTGTCTCTTGGGAGCGAGAACCCTTTGGGGAAGGGCTCGTCGCGGATGCAGGGCCGAAACAAGGCGGGCCGACATCATCTTCTTCTTCTAGCGCCAGGGATCGTGCTAGGCGGTCGATTCGATGGCGGGCGTCGTTCTCGCCGACTCCTTCGCGGCGACCTAGTCGGCCGCTGAGAGTCGGATGCGTGACAGGAGGCGGGGTGGGATACCTTTCCCCACGAGGCGGAGGCGGAGGAGGGTTGCCCCGCCGCTCCATGGCTCGAGGGTGGCCTTCTGCGTCTCGCTCGATGGAGATCCGGGTTCGGCTTCGGCTGGCAGCCGGCTCTTTCTCGTGTCGCGGCGGGTTTCACCCGCAGTCGGCGTCCGGGACGTCGCGCCGTGCTCTCGGCGCGGTGGAGGCCTTTTCGCGCGGGCGTCGGCTTCGTGCCGCTGTGCGGCTGCATCGATTAGCTGCTGGATGCATCTGGTCATGTAGGGGAGCTCTTCGGCCCCCAGTCCATTCAGCTCGTCTACGGCCGCCTGGGCGGCGCGCAGGTTCTCGAGTGGGGTGGCATAGACTGGGCGGTCGACTCCAAGCATGTCGGCGATGACAGCGCCGCGCTGTCTGACGACGCCGGCTCGGCTTGGCCCGCCAGGAGGTGGCGTGCCGAAGGCGGCGCGGTCGACTTCGCGCTGGTGGGCCTCGGTGAGGCGTCTCACGGAAGCTAGCTTCCGGCCCTCCGCGAGGAGGGCGAGGCGGCGAACCTACAGTGCTTTGGCGTTGGCATCGGCCGGGAGGGGGACGGACAAGTCGTGGATCACCGCTTGCGGGGCGTCGTGGGCGTTCTCGCCAGAAGCGCCGCCGTGGCTGATGACCATCACCTCGGCGGTGGCACCGTCACAGCCATCGGCTCGGGGAAGCGGGTCGTCGTAGATCACGACATTGGTGGGGAAGGCGTCGAGCGAGGCCGTGTCGGAGTCGACAGGCATCGGATCGGTGGAGCCAACGGACTCCTGGTCCACGGCAGGCTCGCTGGAGACGTGGAGCTGGAGGTTGACGAGGTGGTCGATGCCCGCGTCATAGGCGGGCTCGTCGGAGATGAGGGCCTCGCCAAGGGGATCGGCGAGGTCGCTCGCTGCGCAGGCGTTGGTGACGCCTTGCAGCGCGTTGTGGCAAGCGCCATCGGGCGTGCCGGGCTGGCTACGCTCGCTGGGGAGGAAGAGGGTTCCCGTCCAGATCAGGTCTCCGAACGACGGTGCACCTGGCCCCAAGGTGGGCGCCAAATGTCGGGTGGTAGGTGCGACATATGCCAACGGGTGGCTTATCAGTGTGGGAGCCAGTAAGACGTCGCCGGTGCCTGGAAGCGGGATAAGGCGAAGACATGCACGCCGGCGAATCTTACCCAGCTTCGGGGCTCTCCGTGGAGATAACACCCCTACTGCTGCTCTGCGGGGTCTCCGCATGATCACTCAATGAACAAGTAGCTACAAGATGCTCCTTGAGCTGCTCGGCGAGAGGAAGAAGAAGGGCAAGGCTAGCTCTACTCTTCTCTCTATGTGGTGTCTAAGCTCAGATGAGATCAACCCTTTGCATGGGTGCCCCAGGGGGTTTATATAGGCCTACCCCCCGGGGGTACAATGGTAATCCGGCTGGGCGTGGGCCCTAGCCGTCAGTGTCTACGCTCACCGGCTTCTGCGCCGGCTGCTGGGGCCCGCCAGCTGGTGGGTCCCGCCGGCTGCCTGCCTCTTGGTCGACAGGCAGGCCCTACTACCAAGGGCCCTGTCGGTGGCTGGTTACTGTTGCCTCAATCCTGATGATGAGGGCTTTATCGAGGTAAGCATGGCTACAGTGTCGCCGCCTGGCGGGCGATCGCTGTAGCCTCACGTCGTCTTATCTCCTTAATGGATTGCCTCCTTTGAGGGAGGGGGCAAGCCTGCTTGGGGAAGCCGGTCATGTCTTGGGTCGACTGGAGGAGGCTTGGCCGCCTTCGGGCGTCTCTCTGCCCGAAGGAGCCCACCGCCCGTGGGCCGCGCTGACAGCCCGCCGTGGATGGCGCCATAGTTAACGTGGCAACAGTGCCGCGCCGGACGGGTCAGGGCTACCCCGTACGGCGCATTGTGTCAGGCGTGCTCCGGGTTTCGAGGGTGGCAGGGTTTACTGTAGCCACGCCCCATCCCATCACCGTTACGTGGACGCGGGCTTTGAGGGTAGGATCTTGACCGCGTCGTGGGAGCCGGCTCCTGGGAGTCGGCCTTCTCGTGGACGGCTTCCTGGAGCCGGCCCTCCCGCGGCTTTCTTCATGAGGGTTAAGGCCGGGCCGCCTTCCGACAGTCGGCGTGAGAGGCAGCCGGCAGGGGGAAGGCGGCCCCACGTCTTGAATCCTTGGAGGCCGGATCGACTCGTATTTTTTTCTGAAGTGCCAAGGGGAGCCGGCTAGGCTACCCGTGGTCATTTACCCCGACAACAACATACTAACCAATACGGCCATAAGAACAGCACGGTTTGGAAAAACAATCGCGACATCCGCCAAAGCTTAGTGGGCGGAGCAGGAGAGACAAGATCGACGTACAAATCAAGGGGATATGCCCCGACTGGTGATGATGGTCAATCAGCCGGACTCAACCGAGCCAACCACGCCCGAGGCTGCCAACGGCATCCAACGGAGGTGCTTCATAGTGTGGCCCAACATAGAGGAGCCGCACACCCTCTGTGCTTCACCAACGAGGTAATGGAGAACGAATTTACAGACGGGTTTAAACCCATCAACATCGCATCATACGACGGAACAACAGATCCCGCAGTATGGATTGAGGATTACCTCCTCCATACCCACCTGGCTCGCCGAGACGACCTTCACGCCATTAAATACCTGCCTCTCAAGCTTAAGGGGCCAGCGCGGTACTTGCTAAACAGTTTTCCAGAAAATTCTATTGGCGGCTAGGAAGATTTGGAAGACGCCTTTCGTGACAACTTCCAGGGAACATATGTCCGGCCATCCTATGCCGATGACTTAAGTCACATTGTCCAACAGCCCGGCGAGTTAGCCAGGGAACTCTGGACTAGGTTCTTAGTCAAAAAGAACCAAATTGTCGACTGTCCGGATGCAGAAGCCCTCGCGTCCTTCAAATATAGCGTCCGGGATGAATGGCTAGCACGTCACCTCGGCCAGGAAGGACCTAAATCCATGACAGCCCTTACCGCTCTGATGACTTGCTTTTGTGCGGGAGAAGACAATTGGCTCGCTCGTAAAAGCAACAATGCCAGCGACCCGAGCACTTTCGGAATCCGAGACAGCAATGGCAAGCCACGACTAAACGAACACAACAGTCGCAGCAATAGTGAAAGACTACGCGACACAGCTGTCAACGCCGGATTTACAATCCGAAAACCGGTCAACGGAAGAAGCCATTTAGGGCAAACCAGGATGGACCATCCACCCTCGACAGGATATTGGACCGACCTTGTCAAATTCACGGGCACCCTGATAAGCCAGCTAATCACACCAACAGAAACTTTTGGGTCTTTAAGCAGACATGCAAGCTCAATGCCGAACCCAAGTGGAGGAGGCCACCAGGCGATAAAGACGACGGATCGGCTCGCCAACCGAACACCAGGGGCCAGAAACAGTTTCCCTCCGAAGTTCGACCGCTCCCGGAACGGAAGTAGCAGTTCGGCTTCCGCCACCCACCCGCTATACCGGCAAGATTCACACCACGCATACATCACTATGCGCTCAAGATACCATGGGCATCGGCGGAAGCACAATACGGGCAACCCCACAAACATTCCCGTAACGTTTTTTTTTGTTTTCCATATTTTTCTTTATTATCTCTTCAAAATAGGTGACCATCAGGACAACATCTAGTCGGACTCTATCGGAGTTCGGACCCGTACGTTCACCTACGGGGCTACTTTCATTCAGAACTCCCGTTCCATAGGACGAGCGGCGCAGACGTGCGACGGGAGGTCCAAAATAGCTTTTTGTAGACCGCACTCGTTATTTTGAGCCTGTACTATGCCCTTTTCCTCCATTCCCAACCCCGAGCATGTCAAATAGCCGGGTTGTGGTTCTTCCTTTTATATGAATTTATCATTGGCATATTGCTCCACTCCCCGTAAACTTTATCCGAGCTAATCTTCAAAACTCTATATACAATGAGTACGGCCGCAACGACTGTGACGTACCACGGCATAACCTGCCAGCGGCTCGGTATGGGAACAAATGAGTCGCCAATAAAAGTCCGAACACCTCTATAGCGTACTTCGGCGTCACAAGTTTGGCCTTATATGCATCAGCTCTGAATCATTGTCTTTGGTCAATAGTTGAGTTGCCCGGCTCCTGTGCTTGCTACCCTACGTTCCGCTCTATCGGCTAGGGTAGTAAAGGGAGAACTACTGCGATTGTGCCTTCGCTTTGATCGGATGAGCGCCTTAGTAGAGAAAGCCAAAAACTGACTGTCATGATGCGGCGAGAGCTGGTCAACCACTTGACGATTTATTCGAATCTTTAGCGATTCTCCGTGTTACACGAAGGATCTTTTTCAGATCAAAACATGTAAGGCACAATATTAGAATACGCCGCATACATACCAGGGGCTATGTCGTAGCCCCACTATAAAACTCCTATGGCTAAGTGAAAGTGTTAACGCCCTATAGTCCAATTGCCTGGTTCGCCGCATTATCACCTCCTTTATGGACCAAGACGTTGGATAAAGAGTGATTCAATGCTTTTCCGAACACCCCCGTATTTCCTACGAGGGGGCTAAGCCGATGACTGGAAAACTTTCAATATTTATTAAAACGGCCGCACAGGAGGAATACAAGCTCTCGAGCAAAACATAAAAATAGATTAACTATAAAGTTGTCTGTTACAACCCTTGTACACATCACTCGAATATTATGTTTTTTTGAGCACTAACCATCTATCAAGCGGGCAGCCTCGAGAACGTCTTCAAAATAACGCTCCGGTTCTGGACGGTCCTTGCCTTTGGGTGGACTCCTCGTCGCAACGTCGATGGCCTTCATCTTCCCCCACAATGTCTTGACACGGGCGAAGGCCATCCGTGCACCTTCAATGCACGCCGACCGCTTCATAGCATCAATACACAACACCGCATCAACAAGCCGCTAAACCAGGATGAAGTAACTACTAGGAATAGGTTCAGTCGGCCACAACCGAGCTATGACGTCCTTCATGGCCGCACCGGATATCCTATGCAGCTCGGCCCACTGGGACATTTGTTCATTCAGCAACAGAGGGCGCTTCGACGCGCCAAATTGTGACAAAAAAAGCTTCTCCGTTGCATACCCCTCTTGCGCCTGATAAAACTGTGCCGCATCGGAAGAACTCTCCGACAAATCTCAAAAATTGTCCAGAGAACTCCATACATGGTTAAGCTGAGCATAGTTCGGATCGCCGAAACTAGCCTGTAGCAAAAAGGGCTTGCCAGCCACAATCTCCCCAGCTTGCCGGATCTCCTCACGGGCTGCTCTGGATTGAGACCGCGCTTCTCTCGCTTCTCGTAAGGCCTTGTCAAATTCAGCCATTTTGGCTTCATTTTCCTTCTCAAGAAGTTTATAGCGGCTAGCCGCATTTTCTAACTCGCGCGCCATGGTGGACATCGTCTCCT
This sequence comes from Aegilops umbellulata, assembly GCA_032464435.1. Taxonomy (NCBI): domain Eukaryota; kingdom Viridiplantae; phylum Streptophyta; class Magnoliopsida; order Poales; family Poaceae; genus Aegilops; species Aegilops umbellulata. Next base: position 325,159,757 of record CP136060.1, read on the forward strand.
GTTCTTGATGCCGCGCAGCTTGTTCGGCCTTCAATTCAGCCGATGCCTTTTCGGCAGCCGCATTACTAAACCGGGCCTGCTCCTTGGCCTGGGCTAGCTCCGCCCGAAGGGCTTCCACGGCGGCAGCATGTCGGTGTACAAAAAGAGGGGTACACTTTTTGTACCCCTATGACTGTGCACGTGCATTCTGAGCCACGGGCGCCGCCGCACCGAGCCCGACAAGGGAGGTAGAACCAAGGTAAGGCCAAAGCCGAAGAGGAGCAGAACGACGCCAAGACCAAGACCACAAAGAGCAAAGGGGACGAAGCGGGCCCCCCGGCAAGATCCTTGCCGGGAGGCGGTTTTTGCAAACCCGGCAAGACCCTTGCCGTGGCAGCTCGCCCCACACCTACAGAGCGGGTCACCCTTGAGTCCACTGCCCCCATGGAGCAAGGATTCGGGAGGCATCCCCGTGGTGGTATGCAGATCTTTGTGAAGACATTCAAGATCAGATAACACTTTAGAAGATGACGGTCCTTGGCGGGATCCCAGCAAAGGAAAACCACAAGGCCCCCGGCAAGAGCCTTGCCGGGGATGGCAGCAGGCGCCACGGCAAGACCCTTGTCGGGACCCCGGAAAGACCCTTGCCGGGGCCGCGGCAAGGCCCTTGCCAAGGACACCTGCGGGGCCACCATCGGACCCGCACCAGTCGCGCCTCCACCACCGTTCGCATGCAGCTGCCGACCAAACCAGCTGGGCAGGCACCTGCGTGGCGGCATGCAGATCCCCGTGGAGACCCACCGCTGCGCCACCTCAGCTGCCTGCCCGCCTACATGGCATCGCAGGCACCGCTGGCCAGGGTGCGTGTCGACGCGGGAGAGAGCGACGACGGACGAGACAGAGCTCTCCCCCGCCCCCGATAAAGCTAGGACACCTAAGCAAGGCGCATTAAATGCACCTTGTCATGTAATGCGAGGGATAACCTCGCATCACTGTACCCTTTCCACCTCCTGTGTGCCACTGTGGCAGCCCCTTTCCCTATAAAAGGAGGCCCCAGGCGACCAGGAGGAGAATTCGGCTTTTTGGAGCTCCTCACGCCCCATAGCTAGCTCAAGAACACAAGCATATAATCCACCAAAGCAGGAGTAGGGTTTTTTCTTCACGGCCCAAACCTGGGTAAAGGAATCGTGTACTGCCTGCTCGATCCGCTCTTCTCACGACCCCCGCGCCCCGCAACCGCAGAAAGGGATTCTCGTGATCCCATAGGTGTCGTTTCCCACTTACATCTTTGGTGCGCCAGGCAGGGGCTGCGCAGTTGAGTGAATCGGCTTTAGCAGTTAGTTCGACGCTTCTTCATCGTCATGGCGCCCAAGAAGAAGACGACGGTGGCGGTTGGCCCGTTGGACTACGGGCATCCCGTCCCGACGCGGGCGAGCAGCGGACCGGTCGCCGAAAGGACCCGGGGCGCTGTTCGCGAACACCAACACCGTCCCAGCAGCCGGAGTTTGGGAGGCGGCGATGTTCGTGCGCCCGGTAACGGGCCGCACGCCGCCAAATCCAAAGACGGAGCCGGGCCCTCCACAGGTGGTGCGGGACCTTCCGAGGTCGCTGCTGCCCCGCCCGCTGGCGGCGCGAGGGCCTCCAAGACTCCCACTCCGGCGCCGACGGCGCGTTCCTCTCAAGCGGCGCGCGACGAGCGGCGTGATCGCCCCGAAGACCCCGGGCGTCGCCGCAGGGAAAGCCCCAAGCGCCACTCCCGGGATGTAGAAGACCTGCCCGCTCGACGAGGCGCTAATGAAGGCGGCGTGCGACCGCGCGGTCGTGATAGAGCTCCTTCTGACGTGGTCAGAAGTCGAAGCGCGTCGCGATCCGTGCAGGTTTCGCTGCCGCCGACGCCAGCAAAAGCCCTGGCGCGCGCGCAGTTGCTCCTCGACTTTCCTCCCACTACGTGGAAACTCGACGAATGGAGAGCCACCATCCGAAGCCTTGTTGCGGTGGCCAACATAGATGAGACGGCCCCGACGGAGCCCCCGGCTCGACGTTCCGATGGAGTCCCGCATACCAGTGGCAGGAAGGCTGGCGGCGCCGCGACCAAGGTGCACTCGCCTCCTCCTCGCCCGGTGCCGCGGACACTGGCCCGTCGC